>CP139503.1:73752734-75027492 GCA_021014915.2 Artemisia tridentata subsp. tridentata
AATAGTCGTATCTATATTTGTGGAGTGGGTCGGGGCTTTCCCCACTGTCAGCTCACTTCACAGCCCACTAGGGGCACTATTATTAGGAAGTATATAAACCCCTTCCCACACATGGGAAGGGTGGAACTCTTGTCACATTTCACCTACAATCTAATATTATCCAGGTTTCTCTCAAGAGTCTCCCTCTCTCTCTCTAACATCTCACTAACTCACCATGGATCTAATCTTCCATGAGCCAAGACCACCCGAATCAACCACACAATCAATATGGTTATTTCCTACAGACTTCATATGAAAAGTGTTAACTATGGTCATTTAACATCTAGAGATGAATGTAGTAAACTATAACATAAGCACAATCTAACCATGACACATACTTAATCAACATAACATAAGCAACTAGTCACACAAGCATAATCTTCATGCACATATAAGTATAAAGCAATAAAGAATAAAATGAAAGTAAAGAGATAAGTTAGAAGGCGCAAACCGGACATGGTGATTTATAGTGGTTCGGTCACGAAGCTCCTCTTCGCCCTACTCCACTCCCCGAGTACCCAACTCGAGAGTTACTTCACTAATCAACAAACTCCCTTCAGGCGGAGAAAACCGTACACGTCGCTTAACTTGTTTTCCGACACTAAGCTAGATGTCGAGTGCTAATCTTAGCTAGCACCAATCTACCACGATCTACCCGATCTACACCATACACGTTGCTTATCCTATTTCCGACACTAAGTTAGATGTCGAGTGCTAATCTTAGCTAACACCAATCTACCACGATCTACCCGATCTACCCTTGATCCACATGATCAATCACACAAGCCCAATGGCTTCAAGAGATCTTCACTATCTCTTAAGATCACAATGATCTTGACTCACTCTCTCACAAAAGTAAAATGATCTTGATGTGTGCTATGATACAATCAAGAGTGTAACAAATGTTACAAGACCTAACAACTCCAACTCTTTTTTCTTCTTGGATACTTTGAGTTCTTCTCTTGCTAATCAAGAGGGATGACAACACTTTGTATCTACTTGGATACTTTGTGTTCTTCTCTTGCTAATCAAGAGGGATGACAACACTTTGTATCTACTTGGATACTTTGTGTTCTTCTCTTACTAATCAAGAGGAATGAAGAGGATCACTTGAGTGGATGATTGGATCACTCTTAAATAAACTAAGACTCTCCAAATGATCAAAGAAAGTGTTCTAAGTGAAGAGGGATTAAACCAGAGAGAAGTGACTGGAAAAATCAAGTTGGAATGTGTAAAATGGTCCACTATTTATAGGCAAAGAAAAATCTAGCCATTTCGTACGGACGGCTCCACTAATTGTGCCACGGCTCCACTAAATTTAGTGAAACCTTGGAGCCGTCGGTGTCGAAAACGCTCCAGACGCTCCAAATTTTGTCTTTTAGTGGTGAAGGTTTATTTGGGAAAGTTTGGAGCTATTTGGGGGGAAAAATGGCTGTTACTAATTCAAAATAATTTGAAATGATTTTTCCAAATAAAATATTTCTTTTTAATTCAAAAATAATTTGTAAAATGTATTTTTGAAAAATGTTTTGTCACATTTATAAAAATGTGAAGTTTAGGAAAATATAATCCTTTGATCATTTGTCAAGTAGTAGATTTGTTTGTCCATACCTTGAGTGATTTATGTTGGGATGGAAATCTACGACTTCATTGAAGCATACTTGAGACGTCGGGAGGTGTTGATGAAGTATGCATTGATGATTTATGTTTACAAGTAACTTGCACATTTTACGTTATGTATTACAAGTTACATGTTTGTCATTATTAAAACCGAAGAAATCGTTTAGTTTAAATATCGTAATATTTGCACTAACAATCTCCCCCTTTTTGATGATGACAAATATGTAAACCGTAACACATAGTAAAATGTAAAAGTTACCTGTTTACACTCCCTTCTCCCCCTTTTGTCGAATCAAAAAGGTAGTTGCCTCGAGCGCTCTCTTGAATTCATTCCCTGCTCCCCCTTATTGAACTATATTCCTTTCTTCTCAGAAAGGCGAGTTTGCATCATCCCAGTGAAGTCTTCTATCACCACTTGTGAAGACGACTCCATGCTATGTATTCAAATACTCTCGAGCTCCCCCTAGGTCAATGCTCCCCTATGGTTACTTAATCCCCTTGTTTATTTACCTTAGTATCTAGTGGATCCATGCATCAAATTCATACAAAGGCTTTTCCTACATCAAGGGTTAGCTTCGTGCAGCATAATATATAACAGTATAGGAGCAACATTATAGGGATAGAATACACATAGCAAGACATGCATGGGTTAAACTATGTTAACACGTAAGTGTCACAACCCGACCGAAAACCTAAGGTGTAATTGTTCACTCTATTACACTAATCAGGAACGAGACTCGTTCATTGATTGACACACTCAATTACTTCTTCCAAGTTGTCATTGGGAAGGAAAGTTTTAACAAACCTTTTCGAACAACATAATCATCTTCCTAAGATGATTGATGTTAATGATAGTTTGTTGATAGGACATACTCTAAATGATTACTATTATGATAAGTCGTGCCATAAATTAGACTCGATAGAGGTTATGCCTAAATGATTTCATAAGGTGGGAGAGTATTGGTTGTGGTGACAACAAGGACAACTTGGGTTATGTGGTTGTAGGGGATAAATAATGGGATAACCCATTAGTGGTTAGTGTGAGAGCTAAAGGTTGTGATGATGGTAATTGTGATAAGGATGATGTGTTGGTGCCAAGTCCAAAGAAGTTTGATGGTGATAGGGTTAGTGTGATAGCTAAAGGTTGTGATGGACTTGGTGGAGGTAGGGGGTGGGAATCCCAAAGGTGGAGGATGATGATGATGTGGTTGGAGATGTTGGTTTTGCCCTTTGAGGAAAGGTGGGAAAGGATGGTTTAGGTTAATATATCGTTTGCACTGACAATGAGATGCATGATATATTTCAAAAGGAAAAGGAAAAGGTGTATGTGATCCTAACAGGATTGTTGGTGGATATCTCTAATGGGGTTAAGGTAACGAAGTTCTAGGTTTCTAGGTTGGATGATCCTGGTTGTGTGTTAGAGATAATTTGGTGCATGAAGGGTTCCATGTGTTTGTGAGGATTGAAGGTTGTTGGACTAACTATCACTTATCCAAAGGGATGAGTATAAGGTTACAAGGTTTGAGTGTGATGATTTATGGGTTGAAGGTTCTTAGACTAACTATCACTGTCAAGAGTGAAGTGTAGCTAAAAGGTTTGAGTGGGATTGATATAAGGGTTGAAGGTTGTAAAGTTTGAGTGTGATGATCGATGAGTTGAAGGTTGTAAGGTTTGAGTGTGATGATCTATGGGTTAAGGTTCTTAGACTAACTATCACTGTCAAGAGTGAAGTATAGCTAAAAGGGTTGAGTGTGATGATGATGTTAATGTGAGGTTTGAAGGTGAGATGCAAGATAAGCTTGCAATGGTGAGGTCTTATATAGGCAAGAGTTGTGGGATTCGAACTAAAGTTGGTGTTAGAGTCCTATGGTGTAGTGAGGGAATCCTAGGGTGTATGTGAGTTTGCAAAATTTTGCAGGTTTGAGGTTAGGAATGCAGGGATCTAAAGGAAACAGTGAAAATTCGTCAAACATAGGCACGGTACCACTAAATACCACACGGTACCGTTAAATTTAACGGTACCGTGGCCTATTTA
Organism: Artemisia tridentata subsp. tridentata; assembly: GCA_021014915.2. Taxonomy (NCBI): domain Eukaryota; kingdom Viridiplantae; phylum Streptophyta; class Magnoliopsida; order Asterales; family Asteraceae; genus Artemisia; species Artemisia tridentata. The sequence goes on from CP139503.1 coordinate 73,756,429, forward strand.
ATGGTACCGTGACCTAGAAGTCACGAATTTTCCTATGTAGCCTAGTTCTGGGCAGCTAAAGGGAAGTTTCCTAGGGAATAAGAACCACATTTGTGTGTTCTTGAGAGTGTTTGGTGAAAGACTATATGTGTGTTTTCACTCCCCCTTAATCTATGACCATCCGGACAAGATGTAAAAGATAAAGAGGAAAACAAACGTTGACGGAAGCGATGAGCTTAGTAACGTCATGACAAGTGGTGGATAGCATACGATAAACTTCACCTTTGAAGTCACGTAGCTCTTCTCAATCATTGTGAATATTCATAGAATATTTATATGATGAGGCATGTGATTACTTGGAGATATCCTAAGGGTTAAGAAGATAAAATCTTCAGGGTTGTGAGGTTGGTGATAAGGTTCTAGTGGGGTTATCTCAACTTATCCTAGCGGTTCTTCGCTTGAGGTGTGTGGGATGCGGAAGCATTGGTAGTGTTTAGTACCATGCGAAAGTGTGAGGGAAAAGGCTAAGGAATCAGATGATAGATACAATCTATTCTGATAGGAGACGGTTTTAGGTTCAAGACTACATCGAGTGGGTTTTGATGGTGTTGGTGAGAATTGAAAGAAAGATTTTTGACAAAGAAATTTCACATATGTTGTGATTTTTCTGGACTTTAGATTAAAAGAATTTATACCGAATAAATTCTTTTATGAATGAATCCAACGGGATTCGATGAACGTTGATCGAGAACGAGAAATGACATTTAATTGCATTTCGCAAATTAAATACACTTTAAATATTTCGGATGAAATATTTAAGTTGTCATTAGAATTAAGAGGATTAAATAAATCTCGCTGATTTAGTGAGACTTTTCCACATGAGGAGAGAATTTATACCTAATAAATTCTTTGAACGGTATTGGACGAGAAGAGATGACTTTTATATTTCCAAGGAAATACATAGGTAGTCATTAGAACTATGTAAAGGATGACTCAATATTTCCAGTGAAATATTTAAAGAGTCATGAGACGAGACACACGCGATGACTTCAATATTTCCAGTGAAATATTTAAATAGTCATAAGATTCATGGAATATGTTCCATCATTCCTAGACCTAGACGAAGATGGGTAAGGGATTCTTGGTTGAGAGGTTTGGTTGATTTACGGATTTTGATGTGCTTCGCACGTGAGTGTTTCACGGGGTTTTGAGAGACGTTAAGCTAGGCCTATGGTGCTGATTTGCAGCAGGGTTTGTGATCTTAAGACGTGTATATTCACATGAGGATGAAAGGAACTACTAATCACTTATGTAGTAACTCGTGAGTCCTTTGTCATCCGAGGGTTGATGTTAGCTTTTAGCTTTTGGATGAGTGTTTTAACATATGTTGTTAAAAGGCTTGAGTATGATGTTTCGGATATGACATTTAACAATTGCGATCGCAAGTTAAATTTACTTGAATATTTCGGATGAAACATTTAAGTCGTCAACCCTACTCCGAGTTCTACTAGGTTTGTTCCTAACCTTCCCATGACAAATGGGTGTATTACTTGGAAGAAGGCGAAGTAATAACTAGGGAATTTGGACAACTTCGCGACTACTCTAACTTATGGGCTTTGACACTAATGTATGACTATATGATTTCTAAGAGTTCATAGTGATGGGCATACCTAATTCCTAATGTGTCAAAATGACATAGTGTGGGTGCAAGCTTTACAAGCAAATCATATAAAGTGCACATAAGGAATAAATGCAAACATCATGCAAAACATGATAATCATTTAGCATTTAAGCTCACGTAGACATTTAATCATATCTTACGAGAACATGTTATCATTTTGAAACACATATGTAGGATGCAAACAATCTAGGTTTGCTAAGGAAGATCCTAGTTACTACTTGTTCAAAATGAGATCCTAACGGGAGATAGAGTTCATCAATGTAAACTATCTCTAGTCAAATGTAGGAATGAAAATTTTTCAAGTTAGAGAAAGAGTATGAGACTATCACTAGTGGTGCTCAATTAAGGCTAAACACGACCATTTTTATGGGTTATACACGAACCCAACTTCTCTCCTGGAAGCAATCCAACCGTTAGGTCAAATTGAATTTCTAGTGCGATAGGTTCTCCAGTAGTCATTCTCATGTTAGAAGAATTTAAATTCCTATATTTGCCTATCAAGTATAGCAAAGATGATGTTATCTTGTTTTGCTTATACATGGCCTAATATGACTCAATTAACCATACTTTGAAAGTCGGTTAAGAAAATGACATATATTACACAACTCCTAACAAAGGCAAGTGAAATGTTTTAATTTCGTGTTTGAGATTTAAAGGTTGTTTGATGGAGAGGGTGTATTTTATGATCTCTTGGACAACATCTTTGTTTGTTGAGTTGTTACATGTTATATTAACATGATTTGGTTTCCTAGAACCAAGAGACACTCTAATGTGATACAATGTAGAATCTACTACATTGTGTGTGTTTCAGGAATGCTCCCTTTGCATATCTTGATTAAGAATCTAGTAAAGGTTACTTACCTTAATAGAACTTGTGAGCATTTTATTTGAAATGAGACATACTGTTTATTTCAACAAGCATTCTTTTCTAAGAGGAAACTTATCACTTTTAAGAATGCTTTGTGAAACAAGTATTTTAGTGTATGTCCAATTTTACTTGTTTATGTAATGACACATGTCGTATTAGGTTATTATTCAACTCTAATATCCTATATTTGTTAACAGGGTGCAATGTATTCTCTTGTAACATAACCATTCATGTCACACATAAAATAAGATGCATAGGATATATGTTATCCTTTGTCAATCTTTTAATAAGAGAAATACATGTGTTATTCCAAAGATTGATGACTTACATAATAGTTAATAACATATTATGTATGACACTTTTACTAGACATGTGACTTTGAGTGTTGAGTTGTTCGTGAGCAAAGTTTACATATGTTGTTTGTTTGCTCTTGTTTGTTTTTTTCGGAAATGACGCATTTACTAATTGCATTGCAATGTAAATTACTTGTATATTTCAGATGAAACATCCAAGTTGTCAATCCTACTTAGTTGTGTATTGTATGCATCTTTTAAGCATATTAATTTAATATTTGGAACACAACTATTGGACAACAAGACTCAATATAGCATCTCCAACACAAGTGTGAGTTATGATCTGATGCATATTGTTTTCATCTTGAGAGGACATCATTATTTTCATAACAATCGAGTGTGATTGAGCATGTAGATTCAAGATAATATGATTTATCATGTTTTGATGTTATCTTGAAGCTAGACAAATAATGACTCCAATTTTATGTCCACACTCGAAAACTTGTCAATTAGATTCGATGATGATATCAATCATAGTTTGAATAATGAATTGATATGTACTAAAAATCTTTCTTGACCCTCACGATCACTCCTTTTAAAAAGAAAATAAAAATTTAAGGAGTGTGTTCCATTTATTCTAATACTACTTGTATGTGTGAGGTTAATGACATATTAAGTTACTACTTCGATATTGTCATTTATTTTATTTGAGAAAAACTATTTATATTATTAAGTATAATACTTTTAGTTTTTCGACACCTCATTAGTATAAAAATAATTATCTTAACTATTTTTATACCACATACGTAAAATACTAAATGTTTAAAACATTTTGTATGTGTGTTAAATCAATGCAAGTTTAATACATTTTCTTTTACTTAAATACTAATGTATTAAGATGACCTTTTATCTTGTTTAGACAACCATGGTCAAACAAGACAAGATGATGTAATGTTTCAAAGATCATGTTATGGATTTTATGAAAGTGTTAAGTATTTTGGGGTGATATACTTTTTACACTTAAACCTTTGGAAAAATAATTGTGTAAGACAATATCTTTCGACACACATGATCTACCACTTGGTTTCTATTCCTAAGAAGGTTACTAAACCATTTTAAAAGCTTGCAACAAATGCAAGAAAAATGGTCTATGCCTATATGCAATGCAAAATCAATTACGCAACTTAGTGCAAGAAGTCTAGCCTAAGTCCTATTGACACATAAGCCGAAAAGCTAATATTCGACACATAGCAACAAGGCATGAAAGACACTTATGCTTAAAGATAAAATTAGCTCAACTAAAGATAACAATAAGCATACAAAAGTATTAACTAACAATACTAGGACACAAACAAAAGCAAATAGTCATTTAACATAACACACAAAGATACTTATCATCATTTTGTGTATTAAGTATAACAATGTACACTTAGCTTGACTTTATTTGAAAATGAATTATTTTCCACCCCATTTAAAAATTTGATCAAGTTCAACACCTTGAAATCATGAATGCATCAACGTGTGATGTTCACTTTGTGATTTGACAAAAAATTTGTGCAATCGACATGACCGGAAAAGACTCTCTGTTACGAATTAAAGACATTCGTAAAACTTTACTTTACAATAACTTTCTAAAAATATTTTTAAGTGAAAGTAGACTCAATTACGTTTAAAACGATAGGTGGCACGACTCCTACGGACTTACGGTTGATTTTATACGAATTTTTGAAAATTACCGAATTCTGAAAAACAGACGAAGGTACCGTTAAATTTAGTGGTACCGTCCATATTTAGTGGAGCCGTACGTTATATTTAATGGTGCCATACGTCTGACTTTAGTTTATGAACACAACCAAATTTTATCAATTAAAGAAAACCTTCAAGCTAGTATGACAACATATACTTAACAACAAAACTTGTAAGTATTAAGTAACTAAAAACTTTTCATATTTTTATCACCTTCATGGGTAATTTGATACATGGATCGTACACAATTTTGAAAACCATTTGTTTTAAAAATTTGAGTGACGTGGCTCTGGTACCAATTGTGGAAACCGTAGAGGGGGGTGAATACGTTTCCATTTAAAACTTAAAACTTTTCGAATCAAACACCCGATCAAGTGTGACTTCATATGAAAAGTGTTAACTATGGTCATTTAACATCTAGAGATGAATGTAGTAAACTATAACATAAGCACAATCTAACCATGACACATACTTAATCAACATAACATAAGCAACTAGTCACACAAGTATAATCTTCATGCACATATAAGTATAAAGCAATAAAGAATAAAATGAAAGTAAAGAGATAAGTTAGAAGGCGCAAACCGGACATGGTGATTTATAGTGGTTCGGTCACGAAGCTCCTCTTCGCCCTACTCCACTCCCCGAGTACCCAACTCAGAGTTACTTCACTAATCAACAAACTCCCTTCAGGCGGAGAAAACCGTACACGTCGCTTAACTTGTTTTCCGACACTAAGCTAGATGTCGAGTGCTAATCTTAGTTAGCACCAATCTACCACGATCTACCCGATCTACACCATACACGTTGCTTATCCTATTTCCGACACTAAGTTAGATGTCGAGTGCTAATCTTAGCTAGCACCAATATACCACGATCTACCCGATCTACCCTTGATCCACATGATCAATCACACAAGCCCAATGGCTTCAAGAGATCTTCACTATCTCTTAAGATCACAATGATCTTGACTCACTCTCTCACAAAAGTAAAATGATCTTGATGTATGCTATGATACAATCAAGAGTGTAACAAATGTTACAAGACCTAACAACTCCAACTCTTGTATCTTCTTGGATACTTTGAGTTATTCTCTTGCTAATCAAGAGGGATGACAACACTTTGTATCTACTTGGATACTTTGTGTTCTTCTCTTGCTAATCAAGAGGGATGACAACACTTTGTATCTACTTGGATACTTTGTGTTCTTCTCTTGCTAATCAAGAGGAATGAAGAGGACCACTTGAGTGGATGATTGGATCACTCTTAAACAAACTAAGACTCTCCAAATGATCAAAGAAAGTGTTCTAAGTGAAGAGGGATTAAACCAAAGAGAAGTGCCTGGAAAATCAAGTTGGAATGTGTAAAATGGTCCACTATTTATAGGCAAAGAAAAATCTAGCCGTTTCGTACGGACGGCTCCACTAATTGTGCCACGGTTCCACTAAATTTAGTGGAACCTTGGAGCCGTCGGTGTCGAAAACGCTCCAGACGCTCCAAATTTTGTCTTTTAGTGGTGAAGGTTTATTTGGGGAAGTTTGGAGCTATTTTGGGGGGGGAATGGCTGTTACTAATTCAAAATAATTTGAAATGATTTTTCCAAATAAAACATTTCTTTTTAATTCAAAATAATTTGTAAAATGTATTTTGAAAAATGTTTTGTCACATTTATAAAAATGTGAAGTTTAGGAAAATATAATCCTTTGATCATTTGTCAAGTAGTAGATTTGTTTGTCCATACCTTGAGTGATTTATGTAAGGATGGAAATCTACGACTTCGTTGAAGATACTTGAGACGTCGGGAGGTGTTGATGAAGTATGCATTCATGATTTGTGTTTACAAGTAACTTGCACATTTTACGTTATGTATTACGAGTTACATGTTTGTCATTATTAAAACCGAATAAATCATTTAGTTTAAATATCGTAATATTTGCTCTAACAATATTTGTTACAACCTTGTTGTATCATTGGATACATCAAGCTTATCTTTCTTGTGTGTGAGTGAGAGTGAAGATCAAGTGTGATCTTATAGAGATAGTGAACATCTCTTGAAGCCATTGGGCTTGTGTGATTGATCAAGAGGATAGTGTTAGGATAGTGAGTGTTGATCATAGTGATCGTGTTGAGATCTTGGTGATCTCTTGTAGCCATTGGGCTTGAGTGATTGGTCATGTGGACCTTGGTAGATTGGTGCTAGCTAAGATTAGCACTCGACATCTAGCTTAGTGTCGGAAATAGGATAAGCGACATGTACAGTTTTCTCCGCCTGAAGGGAGGTTGTTGATATAGTGTTTGAAACTCTTGAGTGTGGTACTCGGGGAGTGGAGTAAGGCGAAGAAGAGCTTCGTAGCCGAACCACTATAAATCCTTTGTCCCGGTTCGATCTTTCCAACTCTACTCTTTACTTTTATTATTTAGTATTAGTTTGATTTGTGTTTAGTTCATACTGGTGTTGATTGATTACACATAAAGTTCGAATCAAAGTTTCCAATAGCAAACTTTTAAAACAATATTTTTTAAAGGACTTTAAAATTGGTAAACTATTCAACCCCCCTTCTAGTTTCCCACAATATCATATCAAAGCATATCCATAATCATATCATATCCAAACAGATCATATCAACATAACGGAATCATATCCGAGTGAATCATACCAAATGGAATCATATCAAATGAATCATATCAAACGGATCATATTAAACAAATGAATCAAAGTCAAGTATCGAGTAGTCATGAGAAATCCCTACTGAAAAAGGGATAGAATATGTGTAACTTATGCAAAACAAATCAACAAAACAGGAAAGCACTCGGAAATAGTAACTACTCCTTCTTCACAGAACCTATACAAATTAATGATCACTTATTACTTATAAGCTCATTTTATAATTTTACTGCTTATAGTTATTCAGATTGCACATTTAGGGTCTCTTTCTATTTTTATAAACGATCTATTTTTAGAATCTTTCTATTTTTAGTAACTTGCAACATTTAGTAAGTTTCCATATTTAGCAACTTCCCAAATAACTTTCCATCTTTAGTAACCTTCCCAAATTAGTAAGTTCCCATAATTAGTATGTTTCCCGATTTAGTAAGTTTCCTTAATTAGTAATTTTTATAAATATAGGTTACAATTGACAATTTAAATAACTTTGGGGTTTTATATATTCAGTATAGTAGTTTAGGGTTAAATATGACAACTTATAATAGTTTAGGTTTTAAATTGAGAATATAGCAAAGTTCTAGGTCTGAAATGTAAATTATATAATTATGACCAAATTCTTAGTTTATATTTCTCATGCACCTTAATTAAACACACCCAAGCAATTTAAACCTATTTCTTGTATTTAATATCCAAATTCGACATCAAACAACCCGACAAACCCTTTTGTGCACTTACCCCATTTGACACATTTCACACCACACATAGCCAAGTTTTCCCACATGAACAGACACACTTATATACACCCTACTCGACCCTATTTCATTCTTTGAATGAAACTCAACATGACCCCTTTCAACCCCTTTCGTTAGCCCTTTTTAGCGAGACCATAAATCACACAAAACAACACATTTTGAACCACAATATTTACCCAATGTCGACCCATGTTTTCCTTGTTTTACACACTCTTAACTCGACACATTTAACACACTTGTGACTCCTTTTTCCCAGCCACTCGACGACCACAACACGCCCTTTTAGACCACATGAAATAACCGATCCAATTAAACCCTAGTCTTCCCCATTCAATCTCAATTAATACGAACCAAACAATAACCACAACGACCCATGTTTTCTTATGTTACATTCCTTAAACTCGACATCTTTTATACACACATACACGACACTCTTTTTAGTCCACTCGACACACTACCACATTGCATTTACGGGACCGTCCAGGAACTGCTAATCTGATTCTATCTTTTCTTATTCTCATTTATTCTGGGTGTTGCTTATACATACTATCGCACCTGTATGCTAACTTGTTTTTATAGCAAAATACCATCGATCAATTCCTTAATGCCCTCATATAAGGAGAGCATTAAGCAAGAAGGACTCTTGATACTCATTAAAAACATATTAAAGCTTCATTTTACCTAAAACGAGTTTATATTATGTAATCCTCAAAAAAGGGGAGATTCTTAATACAAATAATTTCAAAAATATCATTTGCATTCTTCACTTTCTACATGTTTTGATAATCATAAAATATATATGCACATTACATAAAATTACGCTTAACAAGTTTATAATCTAGAAAACTCGTTTTAACCACAACATCACTTAAGGAATGAACAAACAATCTACCAACTTAGTTAAGTGATCAAAGAATTTATTTTTCTCTAAACCTCACATTTTTATGTGACAAAACATTTTTACAAAAGTATTTTTGTAATTTTAAAGAAATGTTTTATTAAAAAAATAAATTTAAATTTCAAATTCTCCAATAGCTAGTTTTCACGCCTAAAATCAAATAAGTTTTTCACCAGATAAACTTTCACCACATCAGGACAAAAATAGGAGTGTATGTCGGGACGGTCCCGTAAACATGGCGATGGTCCCTTATATATATGGGACTTTCCAACTTTAAGGTACCGTCTGCCGCTCCTCCTGGTGCCTATAAATTCTGAATTGTTTCATTTCACAAAAACTACCTCTTGGGCACTAAAACTTTATGTCTTCTAAATTCACTCTAAATACTCTTCTTTGATCACATTAATGGGTTGTAAGTTGTTTACAAGTGATCACATCCATCATTCCTCCAAGTGCACGAGAAGAACACCCGTATTCGTCAAGAAACGAAGTGTTGAAGATTAGTCCTTCACCTCATAAATCGTTGTTACGGATTTTTCCTCAACCTCCATTTTTCGTAACTTAATTCTTGTGTGTAATCTGACTTGAGTGCAAGCTCGGAATTGTGTGTTTTGTTGATTCGGAATAAAGTGTTGGTTCGAATAGTGTAGCCACATGGGCTTTCGTGTAGATTGGTTCTAGCTAGGATTAGGACTCGACATTCCACTTAGTGTCGTTAAACCTTGTGTAAGCTTTGGTGTACGGTTTGTTCCGCCATAAGGGAGCGTGTTGATGTAGTGTTTGTGAAACTCTCGAGTGTGAGACTCGAGGAGTGGAGTAGGGCGAAGAGTGTGCTTCGTAGCATAACCACTATACATCTTCGTGTCCCGGTTTGATCGTTTCTTACCTTATCTTTATTTACTTTTTTATTATTGTGTTCATTAATTGTTGTATTGATATCACATAAGATTTGAATCGAGAAATATTTTAAAACAAACTTCAAAAAGAATTTTTTTGAAAACATAATTAGAACGGTGAAACTATTCACCCCTAATTCTAGTTTCTATAGACCATACAGTCGTATGCAATTTTTACATACAACCGTATGCTCTCAGAATGACCATACGATCGTATGCTATTTTAGCTTACAGCCATATGCTTCCAAAAAAATAAAAATAAAAATCTAGTAAATGGCGTTTCAAGTTGGTATCAGAGCTGTGGTTTAAGGGATTTAGGTATCCACCGTATATGGGTACTTAGACTTAAACCTAGGCTCTTGCACAGTAGTGTATATATATGCTTCCGCTTGTGCATGTAGTTTCAATAACAGTAACATTATAGTGTATGTTATCAGCATATCATGCATTTATATTATTGTTCATGAATTTAGTATAGCATGATGACGGTGAGGACTTGATTATATGATGAAATTATTACGACGCCTGACCAACGTGGTAATAATCGCATCATATAACGAGTGTTTATTTAAGGATTGAACTTATTGGTAGGTGTGATCATAGGATTATAAGCCCTATGCATTTCACGTCAAGCTGTGATTCAGAACTAGCAACTCATTATATAATGAGTCTGAGAGACTCTATACGCAGAAATCCTTCCTATGTGGAAATTAAGATATACCTCGGAAGTCTTTATCGACGTATCGAATCCACTTATCATTCTATAGAGTTATTAAGATTTCCTTGACTGAACCAACTACGATGATTATATAATCATTGAACCTTGGAAATTATTTCCAGTAGACGTTGTAACAATTCAGCGTGAGGATGCTCATATATTCTATATCTTGATTCTAAGACCTTCAGATCATGCCTTCTAGTGTTAGTCAAGAATTTATGAGTGACACACGATATCATGACAGGTACCTTCTTCGTGAATATTTCACCTGCTTGTGTGTTCAAATGATTCTTGTACGATTCAGCTAGCTATAAGGAATTCAGTATAGACCTTTTAGACATAGAGGCAATAGATGATAAGATTTGACATATGACCTTTATATTTGTGAAGTTATAATTAAACAACTTCGTGGATCATTTGAGCATCAGGGATTACACAATAATAATGAATAAATACGATACGCAGCAAAATAAACAAAACTTTCATTATTATTGATACAAGGTTTCTTCGTCATCATCTCTAACAACTACTAACAAACACAAACAACCCCAATGCTACGTGTTCAAGTGTAGCACGGTTACCTACTCTAATAGGGATCAAAGATCCTTGAGGCTTATCATAAAACTCTAACCTAAGTGTCTAAATAAAGATTTAATGCCTAGACACACACACATTTCCTAGATGTTACATCTTTAACATCTGCATAAAAACTAACGGCCCATCTCTTTAAATAATAGAGATTTAGGGTTACAAAGACTTTAACATAATATATTTTAAGTCCTTCATCTTTGTCTTCATAAGTCTCCTTCATCTTTCATGTTTTGTCCATTATCAACTCAAATTTAATTCCCAACAATCTTCCCCTAGTTGATAATGACAAAACTAAGTACAAACTTCCCCTGAAGTTTAAATACAAGAAAGATCTCGACTTCCCCTTAATCCATGCTATATCATCAAGGATCTTCAAGCTGCAATCTACTATGTAAATACTCTTCCCCTTTTTGTCATCATCAATTAGGGGACAAAAATGAGCAACTTTGATTTTCATAACTACAAACTAGTATCATGCTTCCAATCTAGTCTTCTAATGTCTTGATTTACCCTCCATGAATGAACCACAAAACGCTTACTTTTATAAATGAACTCAAGACATAAAAATCCTAAACCGTCAGTAATAATACCCACTAGCAATTGTGAAAACCTTCACCTCGATGTAGCATATAAATGGCTAATCATTTTAACATCAAACTTCCCCTGAAACCCATATGTTAACTATTTGATGAATCTTCAATTCTGCAAGATTTATGTAATGATGAAGAAAACTAACCATTACCAATTTGATTTTATCTAACTCAGCTTTTAGCAAACTAATCTCAGCATTTTTAAATGTCAAGTCTCTCTTAAGAACAACTATATCTTCTGTAAAGACGGACTCATTCTTCTTATAATGCACAATTTGTTCCTCTAAGACTGCTAAACCTCTTTTATGATTAGACAAGTTATAGTTTGTTTGGTTTAGCTCAATTCTCTGCTCATCATAATGTTTCTTTAAAGTTTCATATTCTTTAAGAGCAGTACAAGTTCTAGAACAATTTTTAGCTGAGAGTACATCTGAATCAGAGAAAGCCATAAGTTTCATCTTAACTGGTGCTTCCTCTTCATCTGCTATAAAGCTCCAGTCATATCCCAGACCATCTATTGCCACCATATTCTTTGAAGATGTCTTTGCCTCTTCCAATGCCTTTGGTTTGCTTCCATACCCCTTATTCTTGCGATCCTGTTGTCTGGGTTTTCTACACTCTCTGGCAAAGTGCCGCAACTTATGGCATTTAAAGCATTCCACCTTAAATTTGTCAAAACCAGCAGTATCATTACTACTGATTTTGATCTTCTTGCCAGCCCTTTGATTGAACTTCTTAGCCCTCGTGCTGAGAAGTGAAATCTGCCACTTGAGATCCATCTCTTCTTAGTCATCATCATCAGTCTATTCCAAATCTTCATGTGACAATATAGACCCATTGTTTTGGCTGGTCAGGAATGCATAATAGGTAGTATCACTCAGAATACCAGAAGTACTAGTTGATGAGTTAGCAATACTAACACTAGGGTTAGTAGTACTAACTCCAGCAGTCACTTTTACCTCATCTCGACTTGCAGTACTAGGGGATGACACAAAAGACATATTCTTAGAACTTGAGCTTGAGCTTGTACCTCCAGATTTCTTCTCTTCTTGTTCAACAATCTTAAAGTTGTTGTATAGATCAATGAGACTCATAGTGTTAATATCTGGTTTATTCTTCCAAAACACCACATGCATAGCCCATTCATTAGGTAAACTCCTTAAGAATTTAAAGTTTAGGTCTTCCTGAGGGAATTCAACTCCAAGCACAGCCAGTTGTCTGACAATCTTCTGCAATCGATTGAACATATGATCTAAAGACTCATTGCTGGTAGCACTAAAATTTTCAAAGTTTTGCTTCAACAGAGTCTTTTAGGCCTTCTTGGTGGCTTCACTGCCACCATATCGAGTAGTGATTGTTTCAAACAAGGATTTTGCATCCTTGTATTTGCTGAAGTTTAGGAGCTGATCATTAGGGATGGTCATCATCATCAGCAAGCTCCTAGCTTTGACATCATCTCTAACAACTACTTACAAACACAAACAGCCACAATGCTACGTGATCAAGTCTAACAAGGATAAAAAAAACCTTGAGGCTTATACCAAACACTAACCTAACCTAGGCGTCTAAACAAGACTTACCGCCTAGTTACATACACACACCTTTCCTGATGTTACATCTGTAACATGTGTATCTAAAACAATACGCCCCATCTATTTATATAATAGAGATTTAGGGTTACAAAGACATTAACATAATACATAATAAGTCCTTCATCTTTATCTTCATAAGTCTTCATCTTTCATGTTTTATCCATTATCAACTCAAATTTAATTCCCAACAATCTTCCCCTAGTTGATAATGACAAAACTAAGTACAAACTTTCCCTGAAGTTGAAATACATGAAAGATCTCGACTTCTCCTTAATCTATGCTATATCATCAAGGATCTTCAAGCTACAATCTACTATGTAAATATTTACATGTTGAACTGCTTCTTTTATACACATCATGCATGCTTTACGGGATAATGATCAGAAAAAAGGCAAGACTTGTAGCTCAGGGGTATACACAAGAAGAAGGGATAGACTATGAAGGGGTTTTTACACCTGTGGCTAGGATTGAAGCCATAAGATTGTTCTTAGCTTATGCTTCTTTCATGGGCTTTACTGTTTACCAAATGGATGTCAAGAGTGCCTTTCTCTATGGTATTATTGAAGAGGAGGTATATGTTTCTCAATCTCCAGGTTTTGTAGATCCAGAGCATCTTGACAAGGTGTACAAGGTGGTAAAAGCTCTTTATGGATTGCATCAAGCTCCTAGAGCCTGGTATGAAACATTGGCTTCTTATTCGTTAGAAAATGGATTCCAAAGAGGCAAGATTGATCAGGATTTTTTTATCAAGAAAAACAAGGGGGATATCTTGCTGGTACAGGTTTATGTGGATGATATTATATTTGGATCCACAAAGAAGGAGATGTGCTTAGAGTTTGAGAAACTTATGCATGATAAGTTTTAGATGAGTTCCATGGGGGAACTTACCTTCTTTTTGGGGTTGCAAGTGAAGCAATCAACTGAAGGCATATGTATCAGCCAAGATAAATATGTAACTGAAATCTTAAGAAAGTTTCAATTTACTGATGCTAAAGTGGCAAGCACACCTGTTGATCCAGAGAAACCTTTGATTAAAGATGCTGATGGAGAAAGTGTTTATATACACACTTACAGGTCAATGATAGGATCCTTGATGTATCTTACCTCATCAAAACCAGATATCATGTTTGATGTGTGTGTATGTGCAAGGTTTCAAGTCAATCCCAAGGCTTCCCATCTAACTGTTATAAAGAGGATCTTTAGGTACCTTAAGGGTCAAGCTAAGTTAGGTTTGTGGTATCCTAGGGAATCACCTTTTGATTTGGTGGCATACTCAGACAATGATTATGTTGGTGCAAGTCTGGATAGGAAATCAACAACAGGTGGTTGTCAGTTCCTTGGTTGCAGACTTACATCATGGCAATGCAAGAAGCAGACAATTGTGGCAACTTCTACAACTGAAGCTGAGTATGTAGCTGCTGCAAGTTGCTGTGGTCAAGTTCTTTGGATTCAAAATCAACTGCTTGACTATGGGTATAATTTTATGAATACCATGATATATATTGACAATAGCAGTACAATATGCATCATTAAAAATCCAGTGTAACATTCTAAAACAAAATACATAGAAATTAGGCATCATTTTATAAGAGATTGTAATGAGAAAAAGTTTGTTCAAGTTGTTAAAATTGAAATTGATCAAAACTTTGTAGATCTTCTCACTAAAGCTTTTGATGTAGCAAGGTTTCAATACTTGGTAGCAAGTATTGGAATGCTTAACCCTTAAAGTTTTTAATCTGTGTGTTTTTGTACATTAATTTGGATTTGTACTGCTAGGATTGTCAATTAGTACTGTTTTGTATAGTTTGTACTGCTAGTACAAATTAGGCCTATTATGTTTCAACTGTTAGTCATATGTTTATACTCTTATGAAGCAAATGCTTTGCCATTTGTTTTCTTGGTTTTGGACTAACATTTGCAGGTCATGGAGTTGATAATGACAAAACCAAGCATGAATGAATTTGGAGTTTAAGCACAAAGGAATTACTAGTGCATTGTGTGAGCAGCAAATGGTGGATTGGTTGCTGACATAATAGATTGATGATGGATTGAATTTGGGCATCTCTTAAGAAAGGTTTTATATCTGAATTAAAAGGTTCTTTAAAATTTCTTTCTTGAAACCTAATTATGATGTTTTTGAATATGAATTGATGGCATAGTTAGTCAGATAGTAACTGATCTAACTCACTTTCTACCATTTTATACTTTTATTAGTATAATGTGTTAGTCCAAGGACATCTGTTGAGAAAACAACTAGCAAAAGTGAATCTAACACATTAGTGTTAGAGGCCACACCTGCCACGAGCTGGAAACCATGTCAAGAAAGCTCTTTGAATGAGTTTATCTGATCACAGGCAGTTATTTATAACTAAAACTATTGGTTCTGATACAAACAGAGTTTGCATTAAACCGATATTATGATTAAGTGTCTGTCTTTACACTTAATCCCTAATTAAGGAAGAATCATGTCATAATTGGAACAGTTGTTATTTCAAATTTTCTAATAACAATCTTCATTCAAAATATTAAAACCAAATAGATTGTTCTTAAAACATCACATTTTGATTAAACATAATAAATGGCTACAATTATTATAAATTACATCTATGGTGAGAAATTGACAAAAGCGCGGATATGAAACCATAGGAGCACACAAAGGCTTTATGGAAGACGTAGATAGTACAAATTTATTTAGAACCCATGAAAATTTATACATAGCGCACTAGTGGTAGGGAAGAGAATCACTAATAGGTTGACCCGCCATAGCAACAAAGACCCCCACCAACACCACGATAGCAAGAGTAATCACTAGATGAATCATCTTGATTATCCTGTGTGATAGATACCAATGAAAATATTAGGCACAATACCAAACCTAAATCTTAAACACAAAGACAAACAAGTTTTATTAAGGATTATATAGAGATAGCGTAAGACCATTACCCCCATAATTTGTCAACACCGATAGCAAGGAACCCGAATGGCATAAGAGTCGCGAAAATGTAAACCATGAATGCGTAGTCTTCTTTAGGGACATACGTCAAATAGATAATCCCGAGAACGACATAAACGATTACTAAGATTGTAAGTAGGTGCGGCATTTTAGGAGTGTTAGATGAAAGAATTTGGTGGTGAAAGAATAAGGATTAAAAATAGGTATTTATAGGAGAAAAACTAGCCGTTATTTTACTGTTCACGACCGTTAGATTTTACGTTCATGGCCGTTATTTTACTGTTCATGACCATTAGAAATCACTATTCACAGCCTTTGAAATTATTTGGTGGCGAGACATTCAAATTTATTATATCTAGTAGGAAAAAAAACTAATGAGAATACGTTCCCTAGAGTACCGAATGGAAAAACCTAGGTAAACCTTTTAGACTAAGAATATAACCAAATTGATAGCGAAACGATATTATTAGATTTAAATGACATGAGAGCAAGATAATAATATATATAATATTAATTTTGAACTTGAGGCATTTTAAGTATATCAAACTCACATCACCAAAACAAATCGTTGTACGATTTCCCATTCTCACCCTCACTATCTGAATAAGACAGAATCTCAGATATCCTTATTCTAATCGTATGTTAGATCCATTGTTAAGGTTAGTTAGAACCCTAAGAAAGAATCAGAATTCACTTAGAAACCAGAAAATCAAGTTCGGGTAAAATACCCACATCTTATTCCCAACTCATTAAGTAAATAAAAAACCCAATAAAGTCTTTCTCTAGGTGACGACCAAAATGACCCAAAAAACCCTAATCAGTTTTCAAAAAATCTTCTATTTTCTTGTTGTTTCTTGCATCAATTTGTATTAGTTATTGATTAACATTCTTGTTAATTAGTTCTATAACAGATTGGTGTTTAAAATCGCAAGATCTTGGCTGTTTTTTGGAGATCGATTTTTAGGGTTTTTTGGGTTGAGATCATCAACCCTTATATCCAGAAAACGCTAGAGTATTAATCCTTCTTTTCTAATCTCTTTTGGGTTATTAAGATCTGGGTTGTCCAAGCGGATTTTTGGGTTTTCATTCGATTTCATATATTTGGGTTTATTGGCAGTTTATGTTCTGATCGCATCTTTTGTTAATTATTTTAGGTCGATCTGATTATTCTCACATATCTTTCGATTGTGAGTGTGGTTAGTCGACTTCATTCGTTCTATGGTGCGATCTCTGGTGTGCTTAACGAATAATGAGCCCTAATTCTTAGGGTTCGATCTCCTTTTCTTTGCAAGTACATGTGATAGGTTTTGTTGGTTGTACGTCACGTGTGGTGTAAGCGGGTTTGGAGAGAGTGGTTTGTGCTCGTTCTTGGTCATATATTCATGATCTGTTCGAGATCTGGAAGTTAGGGTTTTAAAACCCTATTCTGCTCGTGGTTGGCCATGTGTTCATTATTTGTATGTCGTATATCAGACCTGTGCTACCAATTACAAGTCTTGCTGGGGGTTCATGGGGCTTTTATACATTTATGATGGACATGTTCCTTTGATGCTGGTGTTAGGGTTGGTTAACTCTATTGTTGGAAGTCATGGTTCGCATTGTTGGATTATTCTTAATCCATGTTGCCGAACCATGTTGATGGTATGCTGATGTGTCCCATAGTGTGTAAGTTAGGGTTTCTTAAACCTATTTTTCGTCTATGATTGATCATGATACATTGGGTTACATTCTTAGCTAGAATTTTAATTCATTAAATCTCGTAGCAAATGAGGTGTTGGATTAAGTCGTAGTACTGGTTTGGTCCTTTTTGGATCAATGGAAGTCGGTGTAGTTGTCTTTTTTTTGTAAAGGGGAGTAATCATACACCCTGGTAAGTAGATTAACCAAAAAAACATTTAAGTACAAAGGATATGGGTGAAATCCCATATCTCAGCCCGTTACATAGGCACTAACAAAACCAACAGTCCCGTAGGACACTGACAAATAACCACTATATAAGAGTGACACACCACTCTTATAACTAATAAAACATAAAAATACAACAGTCCCGTAGGACACTGACAAATAACCTTCAACGATGCAGCCTTTTCAATGGTAGTACGAGAACAACACCAATCCACACCAAACAACTACACCGAACTTCCATTGATCCAAAACAAGAGCAAACCAAAACTACGACTTGATCCAATACCTCATCTGCTATAAGTTTTAATGGAGTAAAAATCTAGCTAAGAATGTAACCCATTGTATTTTGATTAATCATAGACGAAAAATAGGGTTAAGAAACCCTAACTTACACACTATGGCACGAATAACCAGATGAACATGATCACATGAGTGGTAAAGCAACTCCCAAACCCCATCAGCGATCAATGAAGCCGAACCCAAACAGGGTCCAGCACCCTAATATCCAAGGTTGACTTCATCTGGTTAGAACATATACAAAGTAAACAACCATCGAATGCAGCAATTAGCCTCATAGGGTATGAACCCTAATTACTATCAAACGAACATTCAACCAAAACAAATCAGCAGCATCCTTGATCACATGAATGGTTAGAAGAAAAAATAGCATCAGCTCCAAAAAACCCTAACATCGATCAATGAAAGTCACACAAACAACAATGGTTCGATTCAAAGCAACGAGCAGAACCTAACATTTACGAGGCCTAGGGTCTGATCCAACCCTAACATATAACTACCCCAACGACACATCTGCACTTCAAATCCAATCAGCGCAGAACAAAAATAGGGTTTTCAAAACCCTAACTTCGAAGAAGATACCAGCAGATCTTGCAATAATAACACCATTAACGAACAGACCTGTACAAGAAGGTTTTTTTGAACAAGATTCCCTCAAACTTGACTTCCATCTCTCAAAAACCCATGTCCATATAGCCAATAACAGCAGTATAACTTTCAATCACCAACAAACCCTAACCGGGTTCACTTGCAGAAGAGCTTCCAGGCGCAAGATCAATAAGAAACCCTAATATTAGGGTTTCGCATGAAGCACATCAACCATAAAAAATATAAGCAATCAAGAACAGAAGAGATCAATGATAGCCAACCCCAAATTAGGGTTTTCCTTGATCGCTAAATCCAGCAGAATGAATTCGATTCATACCAATAAATAATGAATCGTTTTAGATATAAACCGACTAGAGTTAGAGAACAGAATACGGTCAAACAAGCAAACCATATAATCCAAAACCCTAGTGAAGGACCGATATTATTAAATAAACTGATTGAATTGATGATAGTTAGGATTAAGGAAATCCTCCAACCGCCACCTCTTAAGTGTAAAACACAACAACACTATCATATTGCATACCCAAGAACAAGCATCCGAGGGTAGAGAGGACGATTGTGGATGAGTTTTGGCTGAAAAGTGAATAGAGAGTGGCGGCCGAAAATTACCAAAGAGAGAGAACATTAAGAGAGAACGTTTTTTCTTGCTTGTACTTGAAACTGTGGGTAACAAGCTCAAGAAATTCGGTGTAGTTGTTTTGGTGTGGACTAGTGCTGTTCAAGTACTACCATGGAAAAGGCTGCATCGTTGACGGTTATGGACATCTATGACAACTTTTGAAGAATCAAGTGGCTAACTTGAGTTTTAATTTGTTATCTTTTAGTCATTGTATTTTTTATGTTCGTATATTAATTATAAGAGTGGTGTCTCACTCTTATATAGTGGTTATTTGTTAGTGTCCTACGGGACTTTTGTTCATGTAAGTGCCTATGTAACGGGCTGAAATATGGGATTTCACCCATATCCTTTGTACTTAAACGTTTTTTGGTTAATCTTTTTACCAGGGTGCAGGATTACTCCCTTTTACCCAAAAAAAAACTCATCTACCTACTCAGACTGAATCTCGGGACGAGATTCCCTTCAACGGGGGGATACTGTAACCACTGGTAAATTTCACCTTATAATAAACCATACTTAAGCCTTTTCTACGTATAATTTTAATTTATTTATATACTTATCTGATCATAACTATTATTTCATGTGATGTAACTCGTATCCTCGATAAACGTGCTAACACGCAACCCAACCTCAACTTACTTAATGTTTATATCATATAAACATTCTCATATGAAACTTTAAGATATCTCATTTGCCACTTTACGATTAATTAGTTAATGAACATGTAAACTAAACATATCTTATCTATTAGATGTTTCTACGAAACCCTAAACTATTATAATAATAATAATAAATAATCGAAACCCAAAAAATACTAAAGTACTACTCATGTACAAGTTACTAACGTACAAAAACCCTAATTCCACTATACCTCCCGATATAAACCCTAATTTCACAAAACTATGATTTTATGTAATAAAATCACAAACTCTAAATAATATATATACGATTTTTATGTACAAGTCCTATAAACCAAGGTACAAGTCATTTAAGCATAAAAAACATAAATATTAAATAAAAATCCTATTATAACCTTAAATATATTTATTTTAAAGTCCACTGTCCTAATATTTCATACATTAATTTTAAAAATGAATTTCTTAAACTCACAAAATATAAGTACAACTCATCAAAGATAATGTACAAGTGTTTATTGCACAAAAGTCTAAAATTTTCATTTTTATACTTTTTTTAACCTTGTAAAATTAACACATAATTATAGTAACTTAAGGAAACTCTAAAAACATATTTTCTATAATACCTAAACCATAGTACAAGCCCCAAAACCCAGTGTACGATTATTCGATGCACAAAACCTAAAATTTCATTTATATACTTTTTAAATTAATAAAATTTATATATAAATAATATAACTTAAATTAATATTAAAAATATATTTTCTATATTATTTACACCCTAGTACAACCTTATTAACTAATAGTACCATCCTTTCCAAGCAATAACCCATTTCCTTTATTTTCTACTTAAATTCGACACACACACACACACCACACACACACACACACACACACACACACACACACACACACAATATATATATAATATATATATATATATATATATATATATATATATATATATATATATATATATATATATATATATAATATATATATAAATATAAATGAGTAAGCCTAATTTAATTTCTACTTAGATAAATACTTAAACACTACTCTAAACAAACTTGTTGCCTTCCAAAACTTTAATTAACAATACTTTACAACCAATATACCACTTTATAATACCATTCAATTCCCCTTCCATTTGTTTTAGTTCGATCCTAGGCTCAATTCCAACTAAACTAAACCTCACTAAACTTTAAGTAAATATGTACACCATAATCTTTTTTCTAGGCTAAGAATTACCCAACACATCATATTTCTTTGAAATCTCTCAAAACAATATAAGTAAGTAAAACTAATGGACTTGAAACAAACCACATCACCCCCTCCCAAAAACCTCACGTCAACCCCCCTCCTCTCCACAAATTTCCTTCCAAGAACACATCACCATGTCTCCTTCACACCCAAACAAGATAATCTAGAAATCAAGAAACCCTAACTCCCTTTCTCTCTATATATATATCGACCACTACATATTTTTTCTCCATCCCCATAATTCGACCTCACTTAAAATAGCCCCATCTCCATTTTACTATCGATCAAACAACCCAAATGTATGTTAAAGGAGGTTTTGAGAGAGCTTATGAGGAGGAAAACCCTTAGTGCTTAAATTCCAAACCAATTCGCCAAATACTTCCCATAATCGAATAATATTCAAGTAAGTATAGCTAATCCTATTTCATTTCTTTAGTATACTCTAAATACTCCTAAAGATGTCACCAAAATAATCTTAAGAAACTAGCTAGTACAAATACCAAGTTTTTCTTTTCTTTTTCTTCCATTCGAACAAAACCAAACGCCCCTTATATATATATTTTTAAGAACAACAAATCAAGAACACTTAAAACACATTAGAGATAAGTTAAATATACTTATGATCATAATATCATGCATTAAAAATTAGTTAGAACCCTTAAAAACCCAAAACCCCACACGTTTTTCCCTTTTTCTTCCTGTCGCAAACCAGCCCAGCCAACCAACTTGGCACCCTCATTTTGAACCCTAAACGATCTTAATAAATTCTGAAACTTTGCCACATTAAAGTCAACCTAGTTACTTAAGTTTAGGAAAAAGAACGTCGTGAAAAGATTAAGTATTCACGAAGATATTCGTGTTTCTTTTGTCTCCATGACTGCTGTCAAACGCACCCTTGAATAAATTAATTTAAGCTCGTGAGCTCAAATCATGAGCTAATAAATGGTGGAAATGTTGTTTATAAACTTATAATAAAGTGTACCAAAGAGTCGTAAAAAGTCTCGCTTTTTCCCGTGACTTACAACGTATTTTTTTGAAATAAGGACGTCGGGTGTAACGACTTGGGAGTCTCAAGGGTATTTTTTGTCAAAACTCTAAATAGATTTATAACATGGACTTAACTTGCTGTTGACTTGCAACTCAGTGGTAAAAACTATTAATTTTGAAACTATAGGGTAAAAGTTGTCATTTGACCAAAGTTGAAGGATAAAAATTGTAATTTTATAAAAGTTCAGGGGTAAAATTTGTCATTTTACGAAAGTTTAAAGGTATAAACTGTCAATACATGAAACTATAAGGGTAAAAGCGTAACATTTTATTA
Organism: Artemisia tridentata subsp. tridentata; assembly: GCA_021014915.2. Lineage (NCBI taxonomy): Eukaryota > Viridiplantae > Streptophyta > Magnoliopsida > Asterales > Asteraceae > Artemisia > Artemisia tridentata. The sequence continues at coordinate 73,779,300 of CP139503.1, forward strand.
TTATTATTATTATTATTATTATTATTATTATTATTATTATTATTATTATTATTATTATTATTATTATTATTATTATTATTATTATTATTATATATATATATATATATATATATATATATATACTAGCTTTCATGACCCGGCCTCCAGGCCGGGCGAGTCTCATGTATTATCTTGTAAAACACTTCTAATTTATATATATAATTTGGTTAAGATTATGATATAAATGTAATTTTGTTTTTTATTGTACTTGGGTAACCCTTTTACAAAAAAAAAATGTAATTTTGTTTCTTAAAAATTTGTTATCAATATTAAAATATTAGTAATTTTCGTATATTGTTATCATAGCTTTATGACCCGGCCAAGTGGCAAAATTTTACTTACTTGATGTTCTCTAATTGCAAAGGAGTAACAAAATTTTACTTACTTGATGTTCTCTAATTGCAAAACTCTCAATACAATCGTATTCTTGTTTGGATTTCTAGATTTCCGAACCATGCCAACTCACTTTAAGAATGCCAAGTAAATCAGTTTATTGAATCAGTTTGATAAGCCTCCTGTACTAATTTATGGTGATTGGATATTAAGTCGATTGCATAATTCAAAGAATCGAAATGCATGGTTTGTTAATGAAACATGTTCGGATTTTATGTTTAACAACATAAACTTAAATTGTATATGGACAACTTCCATTGAACTTGATGCCAATTTTAATATAGCAAAAGTCGTACACTTGACCCTGTGACTTGCTTAGTTTTTTTGTTCCATAAATTTTGCAAAAACATGTCCCCCTACATAATCGAACGTCATATAATCAAGTTAAAGTTGAAATTAGATTGCTACACATTTTTTGCTTGCTTTATTTAGCTTCTTGGCTGACTTCACTTCGCTTCTTGCCTCGGCACGTGTTGTGGCTTGCAATGCTTCACATCTCTTCTCTTCTTGGCTTGCTATGTATGACTTCTCGCTTCGCTTCGATTCCCTTCGATTCCCTTCCCTTTATGTGCCGAGTGTGTTAGTAAATCAAACATGAAACATTGAATAATAACTTTATTTTCATTGATCATACATGATAAAAAAATATTTTTTAGCTGTTAGTGCATAAGAGATTAATCATTTATAAAAGGAGTAACAAAATTATACTTACTTGATGTTCTCTAATTGCAAAAGTCTCCATACAGTCGTATTCTTGTTTGGATTTCTAGATTTCCGAACCATGCCAAGTAAATTAGTTTATTGAATCAGTTTGATAAGCCTCCTGTACTAATTTATGGTTATTGGATATTAAGTCGATTGTATAATTCGAAGAATCGAAATGCATGGTTTGTTAATGTAATATGTTCGGATTTTATGTTTAACAACATAAACTTAAATTTTATATGGACCACTTCCATTGAACTTGATACCAACTTTAATATAGCAAAAGCCGTACACTTGACCCTGTGGCCTGCTTAGTTTCTTTGACCATAAATCATGCAAAAACATATCCCCTACAAACTCAAATTAATGAGATGGAAATCCTCCGTCGGGAACGTGCTCAAACTTTTTATATTTGCAGAACTTTAGTGTTTTTTTCGGTTGAGTGTGTCATCATGTAGTTCTTTGCAGTCAAGAATCTAAGGTAATCTAAAATTTAGTAACACTAATTTACTTCGATTAGCTTATCAAACTAGTCTTTATTAGCGTGATCCATTTTTTTAATAGCTTTACCCTATGATATAGTTACATTTATTTAATCAATGACAGCTAAAGTCATACTCTAATATTAGTTATTAGTATTTTTTTGTATGATTCATTGTTTCAGGTTAGTCAATAGTAATTGCTTAATATTATGATCTAAATATAATTTTGTTTCTTACAAATTCGTTATTAAAATTAAATATCAGAATTTTTTGTTATTAATTTTTATTCTAGGCGAGCTTCATGTGATATATTTCTTGTGATTTTTAATTTATGTAGTTTAGCGGTTAATATAATAAGTTTTGAAAACATAAGCAGTATGATATAATGGGTCAATCTTAGTCTAATGCAAAAGAAATATATTTCAAAGGAAATACTACTATTTACTACTTTTCCCGCTTTTGTTTATAATAAACTCTACATCAGAAACATGTCATATGTAGGCCCAAGGCGTGGTATCATTACAGTAGTAAATTAGAACCAATCGATAGAAGTAATTTCATTTGAAAGAGATATCGATAATATTCATATTCACTACTATTTGTTCTATCTCACTTGCATCCTCAACTATTTCCTCCTTTCCAGGAACAACCCCTGCAGATCCACTATTACTCGTCTCTATAGATATAGCTAATTGCTTCAGAAATCAACTTCCTTGTTTCAATTAGAGATGCTTCAGCCATTGGACCCTTTGTTGCATCCGCCTGTATCGGCTGGTACACCAACCATTCCAACTGTCCAGTTCGGAAGAACACTGAAAAAATATAGAAAAGAAAACGGTCTACTTGATCATGTTTATAGAGGTTTTACCTTTTCAAATCATGTCTTGCAATTCAGTTTACTAACCCAGAGTGTGGTATGCGCCTAAAGGACAGATTTAAACCAATAACACCATGAAGAGGCACTTTTCCTAACCCCTAATCCCATTTCAAGCCCGTATTTTCCCTCAAAGTTGGTGATAAGCTCACTCTTTTAAGCTTATCACCTTATCAACTTCAGCTTATTGGCTAATGACTCATAAGTATATGGGCGAAATGGTTTTGTGTATTAATTTTTGAATGGTGTGTCAGTAGGTGTATTAATTTTTGTACATCTGATTTGTTAAAAAAATGGTTTTCTGTCCCGTTTACATCATTTTCTAGCCAAAAGAACCCCTGAAACCAGCTTACAAAATAACTCGAAAGGGCTTGCATGATCATTCAATGTTGTTCCTCATATGCAGAGAGTTTGGCTGCATTTTGTGATTTTATATTTTTCATAAAATTACTGCATTTCAAAAAGAAATACTGACCTGAAACCCATTCTCTTTAGCACATGCATAAAGGACTTGCAAATTTTCATTGTTGCACAAAAAAGAATACTGACCTGAATCACTTTCAGTTAATAAAATTAGCAAAATCCACTCAAACTTCTACCAACTTGGTGGAATTCTTAAGGCAGTGGCACTCCTTTCCACGTAATTATTTGCGATCGTCTTAGATTCACCCTGTAAAACAAATAGAGAAGTCGAACAATATGAATTTCCAACAGGTTGTAGATATGAATTTCATCTAGCTGAAAATAATGGAGCGGTACAAATAGAAATCAGCATCTGCCTGTTTTATGTATTGGTTGTGATAAAGGGAATTGCACAAGTGATCAATTTTTGGCACCCATTTAACAGTTTTAGGGAGTAGTTGTGATAAAGGGAATTGCAAGTTGGTTAATGATGAGGCGAAAAGTGTACCGCTTTTAAGGGGTCATTTAAGCCCGAAATCGTATTTATTTGATCAAATATTGCCCTAAATCGTTCCTTTTGTCATTTTAGGTACTTTTGAGGAGAAATCTGGAAAAGGAGGCATTTTGGACGTTTTTGGAGCATTAAAGTGAAGAATACGACAAAGTCTCAAAATCGGCTGAAATTTACCTTTGACGGCGTCAGAATCATCTCTTGACGGCGTCATGCCTTGGCAAGAAAAGTGGGATGTGAAATTTACTCATGACGGGCCAGTGAGTTAGCATGTGAATTCTGACGGCGTCACGCTTTAACTAAATCAAGGGCGTCACGGCTTAAATCATAAGGGGACGGCGTCACGTTCATGATCCGACGGCGTCAAGCCTTGATAGGCCAGAATGGATTTTTGAAGAGCTAAAGAGGGACGGCGTCAAGAAGGTCACCCGGGAACCCTAAAAGCGGCGAGGTGACGGCGTCACAATGCATAAGGTGACGCCGTCAGATCCAAAAATCTATATATAGTTTTCTAATCTTTTGTCATTAAGGGAGAGCTTAGTGTGTGGAATTTTGGGATAAAACCCTAAGACGATTTTAGCTACTTTTTCAGGGCTTTTTGCCTTGAGATCTTCCATGTTTCATTGAAAGATAAGTTATCAATTAATCATTCAATATGTCTATGTGTTGTTTGATTCTATCTTATGCTTGTCTTTTGTTTAACATGTTAGGCTAATTTTATCTTATGTTTGCTTAGATCTAATGAAACTTAGCTATTGATTATTGGTTGTTAGTGTGTTGTTAGTTGTATTGGATGATTGTTTATCTATGTTAGGCTTAAGAAAACTGGCTAACTTCCTATTCGGTAACTTGCTTGAACGTCTTAAGAAACATGAACCAAATGCGTACTAAAGGTTTTTATGGTTGTATTTAATGCACAAGCGAATTCTAGTGATCCCATGTTAGGAGCTTCCTAGCCGGCTCGACATAGGAGTGAAGTAGGAGCTTGTAGAGTTGGGGAAGTAAGTACGCCACCCCACGAATGGTATTAAGGAATACACCCGTCATCCACGCGACTAATACACACTAATTAACCGGTAAAAGATAGTTAGGTTGTAAGGAAATCTAAGTAAACACATTTCTCTACACATAAGTTTCTCACCACATTTCATTTTTGTTATTTTATTTTATTTGCATTCGTAGTCATTTGGGTTAGTTGACTAGCAACTAATTCCGCCCACTCCTTCAAACCCGAGATTTTACTTGCTTTCATAAAATTATAAAAACATAAAAAAGAATCTTCCTCAACCCTTAGACCTAATTAGAGTAGCCTTTCATACCTAACGAACACTATTCCCTGTGGAGAACGATCAATCCCCCGTACTTACCACTACACTATACTACATCGGTCAGGTACACTGCCTGGTGGGGTTGTAAGCCTCTTGAGATCCCTCGAGAGGTAAAACCTGTTGTAAGGTTACAAAACCACGCAATCAAGTTTTTGGCGCCGCTGCCGGGGAATAGTTATTGTTTAGGTTGAATTTTTATTTCTATTAGGTCTACTCACTAGATTCCTTTCTAGTGAGATTTTTATTTTATTTTTCTAGGTTTTCTTTAGTCTATCTTTTTCTTTGTGTGTTTGTTCGTAATTTCCATTGACTCTTCCGTTCACCATTATGGAGTACGCGAATCCACCATACCACCAACCACAAAGGCCATTCTACCCTATTGACATCTCGAATTTCAAACAATATCGAGATGAACCCATATATGATGCGTGGACTCGTTTTAGAAATTTACTCCGAAAATTCCCTCATCATAGTTTCGCTTTAGCATCCCTAACCCGAACCTTTTACTATCGTGTTGGCCAATATGACCAAATGCGCATTGAGGATTTTGCCAATGGGGACTTTAGGGAATTAAGTGCTGAAGAAGCATGGGATGCCATAGAAGATTGTGCCCAATATTATTATAGGGCAGACAACCCAACAAACGTTAGTACAAGTCAATTGAATATAAATTTCCTGGATCATGAAACAAGTTTGTTTGGGGATGAATACATTAGTGTTGAGATACCTAAGTGGTTGTCATGTAATGCCATAGTACAAAACAAACACATAGGTGACCTTGATGTGACAGAGGATTTAGCCGAACATGATCACATTGATCAAAAAGACCTAGGTTTTGTGATTGATGACGTCGAATCTCAAGAAACACATGATGAATCTTTTAGGCAGTTTGAATATAGCAGTCAGAATATTGAGGATGATCCTTATGATTCGGACATAGAAGTTGAGATGCCTAGAGAAGCACTTGAGATACTTGGGAAAATGTTAGGGTTAGATCCTACTAAAACACATGATGAGGATATAGGTGATCTTGATAAGATGGACGATAGAGTAGAAAATCTAAGACCACCAAGTACCCCACAAGTCCTACCATCATTTGAGGCACATACACCGCCCGTGACTTACCCGAAAGAAGTAGAAGAGACTATAGGAACCCCAATAGAGGTAGAACCTTTGAACAAAACAAAACTAGAAGAAATAGGTTTGAATACTTGTAGTCATAACCTTTCTTTTAGTTCTATGGAAGTTCCTAGTTTTGATGAACCGGAGCCTAAACCAAAACCGTTACCTAATCTTCCATCCTTAGATGTGAACTTAGGAATTGAATTAGGTCCCGATCCACCCATCAAACCATGTAGTCCGGGTAATGTTAAGATTAAGGTAGTAGACTCTAGGCCATGTGGAGTGGAAGCTAATATAGGAGTGAACCGTGACCTTACATACATACATCACCCATTTATGATTGATCACAAGAAACATTATGGGTTTAAACCGGGTTTATTAGGTCAAAGTGGATTCTTAACTTGGAGTCTCTCGAAGTTGATAGAAGATGATCCCTTTCTAGGAGAAAACTTCAATTCACCCATTGACCCAATTGAACTAAGTAAGGTTATGATGATTGGATCCCACATCTTTGAGCATATAATTCATCCACCACTCTTTCCTCACGTGGCATACTTCCACCAAGATGGTGTGTATCGCTACTTTCACCCACACTTAATCCTAAGTGTAGGGAAAACCTCCCCTATTTCCGTTAAATAAGGGTAGAGTCAGGCTCGTGACTCGAACAAAAACAAGCGCTCTTGGGAGGCAGCCCAAGCTTTATTTGCTTTATTTGTTTGATTGTTTGTTTATTTAATTTTATTTGTTTCCGTATGCATTTCTTATTCTTTTTGTTTACTGTTCATGTCTCAAATATAAATTGTGAAAATGCTTTATTTTGTTTTTAACTTCGTCTTAACTACATATAAAGGTATTTTGCAAAAGATAAGTGTAAGGGAAATCCAAATTTGTTTTTAAGAACAAGATTGAACATGAACGATAACAATGAGATATAAGCATGCATATTAGTATTTGTTTGAGTCAAATGCTTGTATCGAGTCATAATGAAGTTTTGCAGGAATTCCAGGAAGTAAGGTAAAGGTTTTTCCAGAAATTTTCCGGAAACTTAAAATGAAAATTTTTGTCAGGTCATTTCTGACGGCGTCAGGGGTTATAACCTGACGGCGTCAGATTTAATTTCCAGAAATTTTTGAAAGTTTTGTTTTCATAAAAAGTTTTTATTAAAATCTCCAACTTATAATCTCCAGGAATCTGCAAAATTATCATTCCACAAGCATTATATCCTTATATATAGATTTTATCCCGCCGATGTTATGCAGGTTTTCGTGTTTGTTTTCTCAGGTTAACAGGTTATTTTGGACAAGGAAATGTTTATGGAATCAAGCTTATGGCGATGCATTAGTCATGGAGCTTCAACATTCTCTTTGGAGGAAGATTTAACCGTGTGATTTCACTATCCAACGAGCGAATCAGGGGAGTATTTGATTTCATTCTTTTACTTTTTGCTTTTACATCTTGTTATTTGAACATTGGGGACAATGTTCATCTTAAGTGTAAGGGGAGGGTAAAAGTACGATTTTAGAATACAATTGCGCTTGATTTTTGTTTGTTTAATAATAGATGTGTAATAAAACTGAGAGAAATACTTGATTAGGGTAATTTTAGTGCCAAATTTAAAATTTTTTACAACATATAGGAGTGAAACTTTAGTTCTAATGAGCGTCTCACGGATAGGAGTTATATGACTAGCACAAAAACCGTACCACTAAAAAATTTTCCACCCCAAATATGTGAGGTTCGCCCCTAGAATTGGTAGGAAAAGCATTTATGCTATGATGTGTGTACCGGTAGCACTTAGATTCTAGAACTTGCGTTAGGACCATTCCAAGGCCACAAGTGAGACTACATTCGTGTAGTTAGATTTACTACATGATAAGAGGCATTAGGATTAACCCATTGTTTTACACCTGTGTTTTTGTTATAATTACGTTGGCTACATTGGTCAAGTAATTCTCCCACACCCTTTGCGTTGTACTCATTTTTAGTACACGATACCCCTAGTACACCCCTCAGAGCCTATCTTTTCGTTTCGACCTTTAAGCATTTTACTTAAAGGAAGAATTTGTTACACCCCACTAAAATGTACACCCAAATCGCCTTAGCCTACCTTGTATGCACTCATCTTTAGTGCATTATTGTTACAACATTTGTTTAAACCCAAGTTAATGATCTAGTTGATTACATGGTTGCTAAGTCGAGTCATATCCTTGTACATATTGTTTTGGGACGATTGGGACTCATGGGTCAAGTACTAGTATAATGGAGTAATGGGGAAGAACATCATTTATTACCCCCATATGTGCTAAATGTTTTAAAAGTACTCCAAGTTTTTCAATTATCTTAATTCGAGTCATTAGATTAGTATTTGTAAAGTTATGTAATAATTCAAGTGTAAGGGGAATGCAATGCCCCTATGATGTATTATTTTGGATGGTAGGGCAAGAGTGTATGCAAAAAAAAAAAAAAAAAAAAAAAAAAAAAAAAAAAAAAAAAAAAAAATCAAAAAAAAAAAAAAAAAAAATGAGAAAAAGAAAAATAGAAAAAACATACGGACTACCATCCCGTTTCATTTTTTGTTTATTTTTATGTTTTTGTTATTTTGTTATTTTGTTTCTAGCTTAAAATTGAGTCTAGTCTTGGCTTAGCAACATTGTATAGTACATGTAATTGATCAAGATCTTTAACTAGCCACCAGTAAAATATCCCGTATCCAACAAAACCGTGTTTTCCTTTTCCCTACACCTAACGTTATAACCCATTTAAAAGCCCTCTTTGATAGTTTATCTTAGGTGCTTACGCCTAGTGGAGGAGGTTTTCGATCCTTTCCCAAGCCTATGGTAATCTATTTGCTATGACAGGTAGTGAGAGATATTTTCCGTTTTCATTTATGAGATTTATTTTGATGACACTTGAGAGATGTGAGTATCTAAACACTATTTGTGAGGTGCTAGTATATAATCTCCGTGCTTATTATGATTGAAGTGGAACGATTATTTGTTGTAATTACTTTTATGTTAGCATTAAATGACCCCTAACTTGTATTTTGATTAGAATAAAAGCGCATTTGCTTGAGGACAAGCAAATCTCAAGTGTAAGGGTATTTGATGAGGCGAAAAGTGTACCGCTTTTAAGGGGTCATTTAAGCCCGAAATCGTATTTATTTGATCAAATATTGCCCTAAATCGTTCCTTTTGTCATTTTAGGTACTTTTGAGGAGAAATCTGGAAAAGGAGGCATTTTGGACGTTTTTGGAGCATTAAAGTGAAGAATACGACAAAGTCTCAAAATCGGCTGAAATTTACCTTTGACGGCGTCAGAATCATCTCTTGACGGCGTCATGCCTTGGCAAGAAAAGTGGGATGTGAAATTTACTCATGACGGGCCAGTGAGTTAGCATGTGAATTCTGACGGCGTCACGCTTTAACTAAATCAAGGGCGTCACGGCTTAAATCATAAGGGGACGGCGTCACGTTCATGATCCGACGGCGTCAAGCCTTGATAGGCCAGAATGGATTTTTGAAGAGCTAAAGAGGGACGGCGTCAAGAAGGTCACCCGGGAACCCTAAAAGCGGCGAGGTGACGGCGTCACAATGCATAAGGTGACGCCGTCAGATCCAAAAATCTATATATAGTTTTCTAATCTTTTGTCATTAAGGGAGAGCTTAGTGTGTGGAATTTTGGGATAAAACCCTAAGACGATTTTAGCTACTTTTTCAGGGCTTTTTGCCTTGAGATCTTCCATGTTTCATTGAAAGATAAGTTATCAATTAATCATTCAATATGTCTATGTGTTGTTTGATTCTATCTTATGCTTGTCTTTTGTTTAACATGTTAGGCTAATTTTATCTTGTGTTTGCTTAGATCTAATGAAACTTAGCTATTGATTATTGGTTGTTAGTGTGTTGTTAGTTGTATTGGATGATTGTTTATCTATGTTAGGCTTAAGAAAACTGGCTAACTTCCTATTCGGTAACTTGCTTGAACGTCTTAAGAAACATGAACCAAATGCGTACTAAAGGTTTTTATGGTTGTATTTAATGCACAAGCGAATTCTAGTGATCCCATGTTAGGAGCTTCCTAGCCGGCTCGACATAGGAGTGAAGTAGGAGCTTGTAGAGTTGGGGAAGTAAGTACGCCACCCCACGAATGGTATTAAGGAATACACCCGTCATCCACGCGACTAATACACACTAATTAACCGGTAAAAGATAGTTAGGGAGTAAGGAAATCTAAGTAAACACATTTCTCTACACATAAGTTTCTCACCACATTTCATTTTTGTTATTTTATTTTATTTGCATTCGTAGTCATTTGGGTTAGTTGACTAGCAACTAATTCCGCCCACTCCTTCAAACCCGAGATTTTACTTGCTTTCATAAAATTATAAAAACATAAAAAAGAATCTTCCTCAACCCTTAGACCTAATTAGAGTAGCCTTTCATACCTAACGAACACTATTCCCTGTGGAGAACGATCAATCCCCCGTACTTACCACTACACTATACTACATCGGTCAGGTACACTGCCTGGTGGGGTTGTAAGCCTCTTGAGATCCCTCGAGAGGTAAAACCTGTTGTAAGGTTACAAAACCACGCAATCAGTTAACATTTCTATATTGTTCATTGTGCATAATCCAAAGACAGCTCTTTGTTTAGTTTATTTCACCCGAACACAGATTGTTTATCCCATAATTCTATACGGATAAGTTTTAACCCATCAGAGCCACCAACTTTAGTTACAAAAATTCATAGGTATAGCAGGTTAGTTTCGAATCTATTGTGTTGGGCTAATCCAATTGCAAAGTTTTTGCTGTAACAATGGTGAAACCAGTCATACGACTGCATTGTTCCTCTATTTCGTGCTTCGTGCTAATTATTACCACCTCAGATAATCAAAGTTGGTAAATTTATTTAAGCAACTACTGAACATAATGCAAAATTGAGATATAGTTTCTGGACACCCATTTTTGTACCCATTATATTAAACCAAACACTTTAACAAAACCTATACCTGCATTCACATCACCATCAACCAAACACCACCTTAGTGTCACTTCTATCTAATAATGAGAAGGGAGTACTATTTTGGTAACATTAACTTATTCCATAAGATGCCACAGTAAATCATCCTTAAAAAATGACAATATTGTTGCAAAACGATTAATAACAATTCCAACTTGACGATGCAATACCAGAGACTATAGATTACAGAAAAAGTATGCTCATTTAAAGGCATATATTTAAGCAATTTGTAATTGTGAATTCAAAATATTATGCATTAGCACCATATGGTATAAGTGAACCAATGCAACATAGCCTTATAATGCACGTACTTCGCGAAATGCAGATGAAGGATACTTTATTTAAATATACCATTGTACATATCGGCAATATACCGGTATGACACATTAAGATTAAAACATAACCTCAATCTATCCATTCATAAAAAATGGGCTGATATTGTGACTTTGACCATAAACTACAGAAGAAATAACACACACTTGTAGATATGCGATTACTTTCTAAAATATCGTTATTTATGGGTATAATGAAAGGGCCAAGCCAGTTGAGTAAAGGAACGTTAGCAGATTAGACCGCCAACATTTCTATTTTGCTTTTCCAAATATTGTATAACAATATAGTAGCATGGTTGTTAAGTTTTATAGGTATGATAATGTTATAAGCAATAGCCACGTCCTGTGGAATTTGTTACAAATATTTCAGCTGTGCTAATAACGGGGCACCGGTGGCAACTGTGCAAGTTAGAGAATGCACTACATTATTGTTATAAAAAATATGACCACAATACTAAATCAAAATGCACTAAATTAATTTCAATCCATAGTTGTTAAATGTGGGATAATATAACAGATATGTTACCACAAAGCCAATCAGGCCGAACCGTAGTGCTTGGTCTGGTTTTATTCAGAGGCTTCATAAGAAACCCACAGGCCCACAATACAACAAATCTATAAAGCCTTAACTTCTTTTATATTGAATTCAGAACATGCAAATGTAGATAAACAAAGAAAGTACCTGCCCAATGTCATAATATAATTCCGTAGTGGTTGGTCTGATCAGTTCTTATAGAACATGGAGTGACCTTTTCCAGCTCTAGCCCGTCATGTACTGTGTAAACCTGCATATTCATCATTTTTACCATCAAATTTCATACTCGACATAAATTTTGAATAAAGAGTTGGACTTATAAAACTGCATGTTACTACCCATGAATCCAAAATGCTTTCAAGAATTCTTATCTGTGCTTCACAGTCTTGACCCGAATAGACACCTGATAAAGAAATCATATTAAAAAGAGATGCATATATTCTGTCTGAAGGCAATCTATGACCAGTTCCATCACTTTTCTTATTTTTTAGTTCCTTAGCTCTCAAGTATCTCAGCCCCTTAGGCGTTTGACTTGGTAAGTATTCCTATATAATCCCATCGATAAACTAAATCAGCGGATAGCCGTATAATTATATGTAAGATAATAGGGAAATCTACTTTGATTAATCATGTAGATTGTCACTATTACTTTACTGTATAGCCACTTTTACATGTTGACATGTTAAGGTAATTCGGTTGTTTAGCCAACACAGTATGTGGTTTTATCTACCTGAGCCACTGAGACAATTTCACCACGGACAACATATTCACGTTTTAAAACCTATCATATAAGAGGTAAATTATTAGCTCAAAAGTGCAACCATATCTATGTAAAATGTATAAATTTATTGAAAATATACTGTATGCCTTGAGAACACATTGCTTGTTAACGCCAGTCTTTGGCCTTTGAAGTCTTAGGCTCGATATGGGTTTCTCTAAAGCAAAAGGTACTCTGGTGAAGAAAATGATATAAATGGAGAAAAATTATGTTTTAATTAAATAAAAATATAAGTAAACATATGGTCACATGACAAAATTGATATCTATTACTTTCACTGGTGGATACTTTGAGAACAGGTTTGTGACAATGAGCAAGTTGTGATTCCAAAGGACCAAATGTCTGCTCTATTTACACATAAAATAGCTAAGCTTATAGATTTCTAAGCAATCTCATCACATAAAACACTAAATTCAAAAACAACAACATGTTTACATCTCAAATTCCAGTGAGGCCTTTCATCAAACATTTGGTATACAAAAATTATCAAACATTTTATGGTCTTTTTGTTGAACACATTCTATCAAAAACATAATCAATAATCAAAATACATAAATGCATAAGAAACTAATATCGAATTCATTATACATAAAAAAATGATCGGCTAATCTAATTCAGTTTGATTGGAACAAAAAATTAAAAATAAAAATTACCTTAAATCGAAGTTGGTTGATTTAATCAAGATGATGATCTTCCTAATTCGAACGCCTGGGCATGTATCGCTTTGAAGACTGCAAATCATTCCGTTTATAAAGATAAAGATTAGGTTATAGATCGATTTGAATTAGGATAATCAAACCAATTTGTGAAACCTCGTGTTTTTCTTGCTGAGTTTGATTTGCTCCGATTGCTTGGTTTTGATTTAATTTTATGAAGATTTGTGAGATAATATGAAGATAAATCCGTGTTAATTGATAAGAAGTTTGTTTTGAATTTGAATAATTAACAAAGATGATTTTGTGAGAGATTTTAGTAAAGTTTTAAATGTGATTGAGCAAATTTCGGTAATATTGAATGAGTTTAGGGAAATCCGGAACAATGTGTGTGAAAAGAGTGTGGATTGAATGCCAGGTGGTATTTTTTTTATGCCAAGTGGCATTTTTTTTGCCAAGTGGCATTCTTTTTTGCCAAGTGGCATTTTTTTTTTGCCAAGTGGCTTTTTTTTTTGCCAAGTGGCTTTTCCTAGTTGTCAGGTATTGCTAATATATATAGAGATCAATATGTATATATATATATATATATATATACATATATATATATATATATACATATATATATATATATATACATATATATATATATATATATATGAAGAGGAATTTCCTGGAGCTCTTTCTTTCCATTTTTTTTTCAAAAAGAAAACTCCAAGATAGCTTGGATTACCAGCTTCTATCTTTTTGCCAAGTGGCTTTTTTTTTTGCCAAGTGGCTTTTCCTAGTTGTCAGGTATTGCTAATATATATAGAGATCAATATGTATATATATATATATATATATATATATATATATATATATACTATATATATATAATTTGATTCAATTTATAATAGAAAATAAATAACGAATTATGTTTATTTCAATACAAACGAACGAGATATATATTTAACGAACAAACGCAAACAACGACATAAAAATATGGAATAAGAAAAAAAAATCTTATAACTTTTGGAGAGACTTCATGTTGTCTTAATTTAACATTTAATCGACAACCAAAAATGGTACTAACGAACTCTAAAACTTATATATTTATTCGAAAACGATTACTGAAACTTGACATACACTAGTACAGATTTGGCCTATGGTCACACCAAAAATGTGTGGTGATATGCCTATAGTCACACACGTTTTTTTGGGTGTGTGTGACGAAAAGTTGCGCCACCATAGGTGACATATGGTCACATTTTTTAGTTTGTGACCGTTTTCATTGAAAAAGAGTGACCAAAACCCGAATATGTGTGACAAATTAGGCACAAGTTTTGTTGGATTAATCTTTTTTGTGTGACCGTAAACACTTTATAGTCACATGAATATATAATAAATGTGACGTTTGTGATGATTTAGTCACACAACGTGTGTTTTTTTTTGAGTTAGTCACATACAATTTAAAAAACAGTGGGCAAAAGTGTGAATAAGTGTGACCATATGCTGTTTAAAGTAAAGAAATGTGTATTTTGTGTGACTATTGATCATCCAATGGTCACATGAATTTTTAGTTTGTGTGGCCTTTTGTAATATTTAATCACACAAATCATGTTTGATTTGGGTATTTAGTCACATACAATTAAGCATAAAGTGACCAAAAGTGCTAATAAGTGTGACCATATGCTGTTTAAAGTGAAGAAATGTGTATTTTGTGTGACTATTGATCATCCAATGGTCACATGAATTTTTAGTTTGTGTGGCCTTTTGTAATATTTAGTCACACAAAGCATGTTTGTTTTGCGTATTTAGTCACATACAATTAAGCATAAAGTGGCTAAAAGTGTTAATAAGTGTGACCATATGTTGTTTAAAGTGAAAAAATTTGTATTTTGTGTGACTATTGATCATCCAATTGCCAAATGAATTTTTTTTGTGGTCTTTTGTAATATTTAGTCACACAACGAACTAAGCAAACAGTGACCAAAAGTATTAATAAGTGTGACTATATACATCTTTTAGTCACATTTAAGAAATCAATATATATCAAAACAAATTCAAATATATATCAAAACAAATTCAAATACAATAAAATTGGAATGTATATAACTGAACCACTAATACATATCATATAAGCAGTACTAACTATATGAACAAACAGTACTAACTTATAACTAAGAGTTGTAACTAATACACTAGCAGTACTAACAGTTGTAACTAATACACTAGCAGTACTAACAGTTTCAACTAGGGCTTCATGTTCTTCGTCCAACCTTTTTATCTTTTCTCTGCATATTCACATCAGCATATTACCTGCATATTTTTCATGTTCTGTTTAGGAAGCAATTATTTGCATGTTCTGTTTAGGAAGCAATTACATCTAATTACCTGCATATTCACATCAGCATTCCTGTTCAATAGCAATTCAGCAACATCGATATGGCCCCGGTTAACAGCCCAATGCAAAGGTGTTCAACCCTCACTATCTGCAAATGCATCAAGATTGTATTAGAGGGTGTTTGGATATGTGTTTTGAAAGTGATTGCATGATATAAATAATGAAAATTAGATAACCAGCTAAAGTGAAACATGAAAATAAAATAGTTCTTGGGCATGCTTATGCAGCATCACAAAATAGTAGTAATCACAATAAAGCACAACTTACAGAAGGAGCTCGAAAAGACTTCGGCAGTCACCAGCCTCAATCACAGCTTGAATTTTTTCATTTGTACCATCAGACAAATAAGAGAGAGCCCAACATGCATCAGTCAGCACTTCATCATTTGAATGAACAAGACGCTCTACGGCAGGAGGTGCTGATCTTGTTCGCAAATCAAAACTTCAGTTTGTTAGATCCTTTAAATACCCCCTTCCCCAAAAAGAAGGTTATAAATTAAATGCATAGTTTATAAAAAGAAGACGTAAACTACCTCCTCAAAAGGAGGCTGTGGTTTTCCACGACAGAAGTTTGATAATTTCCATGTGGCATTTCTCAGCATGGAAAGCTTAGCATGCTCATTTAACTGAGCTAGCAACGGAAGCAAAGCACCTTGACCAAGAACGAGATCACGACACCTGGGAGAATCACCAGCAACATTTCCTAGCGCCCAAACAGCCTACAACAAAAGAAATGGTTACACTCAATATACTGACTCCAGTTTATCTTTCATGAACGAGAATCTACATCTTTGTATGTAATAGCATTTACCTGCTCTCGCACATCATCACTTGGAGAGGCAATAAGCTTGACAAAAATTGGGACCACCCCATGATCAAATACGACCTTTGTGTTCTCAGAAGTTCCAGACGCAATGTTCGTGAGTGCCCAAGCAGCTTCAAACTGTCAATGTTATGAGCTCAAAGATAAGCTTAAAAACAAACAAAGAAAAGATACACATGCATCATGCAGCATTAAAGCTAATGCATTAATATATATTACCTAGAGCTGAGGGAAATCCTCTCTCATCAAGAACTCGATGAATTGAGGTACCACACCAGATTGAATGACTATTGGTGGACTTCGTTCTGTGAAACAAAGTTCAGTCAGATTAACATGTAATGATCAACAAATATTACTATTTGCAACTGAATACAACTAGAATCACAAAATTTGTACATATTCAAAGCAATTTACGAAATTGAGTAGTTGCCTCCAGCTGCGTGGCGTTGTCATTTGAATATACTCCAGCAAACATAGAAGGAAGGCTTTCTAACTACAATTGCATCAAATCAACAGTTCAGGAGTAGCTACTGAAATTCAAATCCTCAAGTCATCATAAAACAAGCCAAACAAAATGAAGAAACTGGTGTATGAACATAAAATCATTAGAAAAATAACACTTACTAAACCTTTACATGTAAACGGATAGCATAAGCATGTATTTTCATCCTTCTAATTAAATATTAGGATAAAATCATGTGCGTCTTATGCCACGAAAAACAAGGCAACAATGCATAGCTTTCATCTTATCTGACAAGCTCACAGATGTACAAAAACTCTACAACTACAAACCTTGTTTCTCACCCACACACCAACTCGATCACCTCAAAATAACTACGAAATCCAATCATACTTTTATTGTTCTATGCCTCGATTATGAGTGCAAAATATAATGCTTTGCTTGTAGAGTGAAGAACATTAAAGTTGTTTTGCTTGGACTAAATTTCTGGTAAACGACTCATACTAGTTTTCCTTTTGTGTAAAAACATAGCTTGCCTACTTTTCTTTATATACTTGGCCAAATCCAACATTTCTCCCAAAAGATAATCTATATGTTCATAAGTAATATACTCTAAACAATTGATCTTACCCATTTCACTAAAGTATCATCCATAGACATACAAGCTGCATCAACAGGTCTACGTCCAGTGATTAGTTCCAACAACACGACACCGTACAAGAAAACATCACACTGGAATGTTAGCTTTCCTGTAGCGGTGAACTCTGGAGCCAGGTACCTAAACATGTGGATTTCATGTTTAAAACATTGAAGGAAATGACGAATTAAATAAATATGGATCTCGAGAAAAAAAGAATGAATCTTTACCCAAAAGTTCCCATTACTCGGGTTGAGACATGAGTAGCAGCATCAGAAGTGAATTTGGCAAGCCCAAAATCAGCAACCTGTGATATTAAGTGAACTTGGTAAGTTTAAGGTCTAAAGTGACCGAAGGCACCTCAGCAGTACAAAGATAATAATAGGCTACCTTGGCTTCAAACTTGCAATCTATAAGAATATTAGCCGATTTGATGTCACGGTGAATGATATTCGGCTCACCTGCACAAATAAATGAAGTTATGTACTAAAGAATTTATTGTAATAGCATTAAACTTTATCTTTTGCAGTAGAATGGACTTACAAACCTCGTGGAGATAAACAATTCCTTTCGCTGCTCCAAGTGCAATTCTCAACCTTGTCAGGAACTCCATTACAGGGCGATTCCTTCCTGAAATTAATGAAAGAAAAATGTGGTTATACGGTGCATTGGACTGAGGTATAAAGGGAAGATAGGATGGTACTGCAGATTATAATAGAATCGGTTTTGTCTGATTCACCATCCTATCTGTATGATAACATACCAGTAAGAATTTTGGGTCAGTTAGTCACATGGATATGCCCTGTGTTGCTTATGATCTTTAGTTGTAATCATGTATGATTTTGTGATTAATAACATTAACCTTTGCAGTATAAGTATACATAAGTCATTTAACTTAATATTATTGAAATTAACATGAATCTCGAGTTTCAATGTATCAACATTACATTGACGTTCATACTCAAATGCATACATTATAACAAACGAGGTGGGTCAATACCAATCTGTTTATATAATTCGTGATGAGTCAAAGGTAGTTCAACAGCTTCACGAATTTCCTACTTTTGGATGTCACATCCTTCAATATCCTAATAGATCACATTCAAAAGAAACAACATTGTTAACTATAAAGAAAATCACATAGATCTTAAAGACCCGTAACAATTCGACGAAAGCAAATACTTCAGATCGAACCATGAAAACTAGTAACAAAAGATAAACAAGAAATAGTAGGATCATGTAGTAACAATTCTCAACTTGAGATTTCTAAATTCTAGTTTTGCTCTAACACTTGCTTACTTCTGTCAAATCCATAGTTCCATACATCTACCAAGAACTCAATATTAACAGTAGAGAAAAAGTGCAACCAATCTAGTCCATTTGGCAAACTTTTCGTCTTTGTTATATCTTGAGCAAGCATTGATGTGAGCAATAGTACATAAATATGATATATTAAATATCTTATGGGCATCTACACTACTTAACAGCATACAGACTAGCTCACCACAAATCTCCAAAAAAAAAACCGAAACAATGATGGCATATCTCTAATATAGAACTCAAAAGGCTAGATTATACCTTCTTCTGCTCTTCCTCAGATTCTGAGGAGCTGCTATCCTCATCAGATGAAGATTCTTGTTTCTTGGTGTTGGTCCACGAATTGTATGGATCACTAAGTAGCCTTTTGAATGCTAAGTAGATTACTTGGATAAATCCAAACAATCTAAGTGAGAACTCTAGACAATTGTTAATGTTAACGCGGAATATTAACACAAACAATGAAGAACACTTGTGTATACACTAACTTCGTATATTACTTTGAATAATCACTAACACAATAACCACACGACTCTTGATCAAAAACTGTTACTAGCTAACATCCTTAGGGTTCCTTTTATACTTGAAGGAAACCCTAGGTTACAGAAAATGTGTGAAAAGATATCTTCTATCTTCTAAAAAGATAACTAACACGGCTATATCTTTTCCTAACTTAACAAACTTTCCTATAAATACGACCAAACTTTACTAAGTCTGAAACAAGACTTAACTACTCTACCAGACTTAATATTTACATAACCAGACTTAAGTTGAACCAGACCTAACATTGACACTACCAAACCTAAGTCTGTCTTCGTATGATCTTCACTTAAGTCTCCTTTCTTGAGCAGCCAAATAATTCCCAACAATCCTCCCCTAACTTGATCTTCATGCTTCATGAACTTCAAGTTCTTCCTGTTTGAGCTTCTGAGAATTAAACTTTCAGCACTTGGAACTATTTGAGCCTTCAAAACACTTGAGTCTGCAAATTTGAAAGTTTGTGCAGCTTCTTGAATCCTTGTACCATCTGATGTCCACTTCACTTGATCTTTCCAGCAACTATGACATTTTGTACATCAATTCCATTTAATTTTCATATCTATTCTCATCACTTCCAGGTGTGTAAACTCCTGTGAGAGGTGAATCATTGAAAGTTTGATGGATTTGATGTCTCTTTACCAATAGCCATCACTACTGGAGTAGCCAAATGTTTTGGTTTATAAGACCATGGTACACTGATAACCATATGATTTTTAGTAAATCATCAACTATCAACGGATTTGTTATGTCTTTACCAAAAGCCGTTTGCTTTTGGACTAGCCAATTCTTTGGTGGAATTGCACCTCACCTTGGTGAATTGATTACCAATTTATGGATTTTCCACAGCCTTTACCACAAGCCATAACCTTGTGGGCTAGCAAACTCTTTACTAACTAGATATGGTGAGTTGAAAACCATACAATTTTTTGGCAAATTGTCAGCCATAAACGGATTTGAAACATCTTTACCTG
Organism: Artemisia tridentata subsp. tridentata; assembly: GCA_021014915.2. Classification (NCBI taxonomy): domain Eukaryota; kingdom Viridiplantae; phylum Streptophyta; class Magnoliopsida; order Asterales; family Asteraceae; genus Artemisia; species Artemisia tridentata. The sequence goes on from CP139503.1 coordinate 73,799,605, forward strand.
TAGATGTTTGCTCAGGATTAGTCAGTCCTTGTGTCGGTTAGACAAGGTGGACTGATAACCTTTTGTTGTGTTGGTGCTATGCACCGTCACTAAGTGAGAAGTTCCAATAATCTCACAACTTAATGAAAATTCTTTCAAACACCCTCAAGCTACATCCTTTAATGACTGCAACTTGATCATATCCAATAACAGCTCATACCCTTCATCTTTCAAATCAGCATATGTCCTTGCAGACTTCTGTCAGCATATACACTCATGCATCTGTAAGATCCAGCTCAAATACCCTACAGTTGTGAAAGTATCTCCAACTGTAAATCCTTTTCTGCTCAGGAAGTTTCCATATCTCATCTGATTCATTAGGAGGTTCAAACATAACCTTTAAATTTCCCCAAAATACTCTTTCATACTCATCTTCTGGTGGATTATCCCCATGCTTGACATTCACTAACTTGTGAAGTTCTTGGAGATCCTTCATATTTAAATCAACAAGTATCCCTGGGAAATTTACATACACTATATTTGAATTATCCTCCCTTATTATGTTGTACACTGCCTTTCTTCCACTCTTAATAATCTGGTATGCAGCTACTTTAGCAGGTTCCTTGGAGCTCTCAATGGTACCCATAGCAACCCCTTCAGATGAAGGTTCTTCTGCTGATTCAACATCTTCAAGCTCCTTCTTGGATTTGGCTTTTCTTGTCCTTCTTTGATAGGCAGTAATGGGCTTTTGCACAGGTTCTGTTGCAGCCTTTGCAACCTCAGATGCTTGTTCTACTACCTTTTTGGCTTCTTTAACAGGTTCAGATATAGAGGGGTGTCTACTCCACCTGATTCTTGACCCATCATCAGGATCCTGTGGAATTCTCCTTTCCTGAAAGCACCACCTTAGAGCATCTTCATAATCTGAGGGCCTGTATCCATGATCTCTATGAAAGGCACTTAAATACCTTTCTTGAATCTCTTCAAATGTCCACCCTTTCATTTGTTTCATTTTGAAATGCTCCTAGTTTTTCAGGTATATTTTCATACATTCTTTAATCTCTCCCTTTCCAAGTTTCTTGGGACCTTGCTTCTTTGGTCTTATTCTTGCTAAATAATCTCCCAAGACTTCATCATCCCCTCTAGAATTTATGAACTCAGCTAATTGACTGCCTCTTTCTAGATCAGTTAATCCTGGAACACTCTTAAGTTCTTCAAACTTTGCTTTTATTTCAGGATCATTTTCAATTAAGCTCATTATACCATCTTTAGATTTTTCAGCCACTTCTCTAGCCACCAAGCTATCCTGCCTTATCTGTTCTTCTCTTTCTGCCTGATCTTCTGCCTGATCTTGAGCCTGGATTCTTTCTATCTCAGCCATGGTTGCAAGATCTTCTCTAGTCTGTTTCTTTTTCTTCTTAGGTTTAGGAACTTCAAAGACAATTTCCTTCCCTTTTCTTTTAGACCCCACAACCCCTTGACTGGACTCATCTCCACTACCAGACTTATCCTCATCATTGCCAGACTTATCCCAACCAGAACTAACATTTCCAGACCCACCTGCACCAGACATTTCAGCACCAGACTTATCAGCCCTTTCCTCAGAATCTTCATCACTTATGACTAACTTTCTCCTCTTGACTTGAGTTGTCTTGCCAAAGGATTGAGCCAAAGTCTTAGCAGCTTTCAAGGTGTTTGGACTGACTTTGGTACCTTGTTCTTGAATTGGTGTTTCAGGAATGTTTTGCATGTTTTGCACAAGAATTTCCACCTCTTCTTCTAATGTCCTCCCCTGTTTGGAAGAATTTTCACCTTCTCCTTCTGGATCATCAAGTTGAATACCCTTATCAGTCAAAATCCTTTCCAACTTCTTGACCTTCTTCACCAACTTAATCACTGCACCACTGAGAGCAGTGTTTGACCTTTCCAAGGCAGACACTTTCTGCAGTAGGTTAGGAACTAAGATTTGAATCTCCCCCATAGTCATGGATCCCTGTTCCTCCTCCTGTACAGGACTTGGAATAGGTTGTGGTATAGGTGGGGATTGTGTGGTGGGTGAGGGTTGTCTTTCAGTAGAAGGTGAGAATTTAGAGGAGGAGGATGGTGTTGATTGAGGTGAGGGTAATGGGGATGGAGGATTTGGGTGCTCCTCTTCTTGCTCTTCATCAGAATCACCTGCATTGTTAGCACCAACAAGCATAGCAGGAAGTAGAGGCCAATGACTACTTGTAAAGCCTCTTTTCATGTTAGCAAATATTTTGTTTGTAAAAGGAATACTTATGTATATTTGATCCCTATTTTCAGTTTCAAAGTTCAAAACCATTTGCAAAAATCATGGATACATTAGAAATTTTGGGTTTTTAGCTTGTTTTTCCATGCCTTAAAAAATGAGTTTAGAAAAATTAAATTTCCTTCCAGTGGATAAACAGACCAATGCAGAAGCAATTTTGCTTCCAAATTGATCCCATCCACCACTTTTGGGACTTAGGCATTGGAGAATATGGTGAAGTAAAAACCTCCACTGAGGTGTAAAAGAGTTTTTCCAAAAAGTGAAAGTACCATCAGTGGGGTACCCTAAGGCTTGTAGGCCTCCCAAAATTTCTTGTCTTTGCATATCAAATACTCCTGAAGCATCATCCAATTGGAGACTACTCCTTATGGAGGCTTCAGTGATGGTAAAGTCATGGGTGTCAATAGTAGCCCTTAAACAAGGTGTCCCATCATCAAGAGTTCCAGAGGTAACAGACCCCCAAAATTGCTTGACAAGGGAAACATAAATTGTAGGACTATGAATTAAAGCATACCGAATGTAGGAGCCTCGCAGAAAGTCCACAATTTGTTCAAAACCGGCACTTTGAGTTGGCTTCTTCAAGTATCCAACTTGATTGTGCTTGTCAACAAACTTTAGTCCAGCCATGGATGAGAGAAGGAGTTAGTTCGGGTTGTGAATTTTGTTATATTTGAGACGAATTTGTAGTTTGGAAAACAGAGTTGTTACCGAAAATTTTGCAATTCAAATTTGGAAATAAATAAAGATAAAAGTAAAAATATTTTGATCAATTTTATCCTTATATACTTCCCGAAAATTCCTCAACGGTAATATTAAAAAAATATCCTAAGTCTGACAGACCAGACCTAACGGTTATATTTAATTTCCCTGTTTTCACTACCAGGCTTAACTTTGGTCAACCCGACTTAACTTTTCCCTTACCAGACTTTACCAAGATGTTGACTTACACACAATATTGAGTACCAATTGTTGCTTCAATCCATTTTTAGACCATGATTTCCTGCAAATGTTAGTTTGAACAGCAAGAAAAGAGACATAGCAAGCAAAATTCACAACCAGATTTAACACTCAAGGTTACCAGACTTTAGACACTTAAGGTATAATATTTAACCTCCCCTTAAATGTACATAGCCTCCCCTCAAGTGTAGAATCCTCCTCTTCCCTTTTTTTTTTTTTTTTTTTTTTTTTTTTTTTTTTTTTTTTTTTTTTTTTACTAACTTAAATTACGAGAATAAAACTAATAGTCTACTTTTAAACTACCATTAATTTTAAGTCTGCAAGAAATTAACTCATACACCAACTAAGCATTTAAGTACTTTAAACCTAGATGTTTTCTATAAAAGCCCATAGGTTTAGCACAAAACCATCACAAATCACAAATAAAAACCTTTTAGCATAATGAATCTGTCTCCATCAGCCATTGTGGAGATTTCATCCAATTCATCTTCTGAATCATCCTCAGGAGGGTGGGGAAGCTACTTTCCACCATCCTATTGTTCAAGCTCAAAAGGCAATTCATCAAAGAAGAAGGTTGAACTTCTCTTTTATGAAGATGTCTTATTTGATGATCCACCAATTCCTCCATCTAATGTGAATGATACTAGCTCAGATGATGAGGACTCTTCTGATGATTATGAATTTGAGATTTCAAAAGCAATATCATCCAGCTCATGTGTTGCCACGTCCAAAGCCAAACATGCAGGTTCTGGGACTCCCAAGCCCAAGAGTGTATGAAGCAATCACTATGAGAGGAGCCAAGAAGATCATGCCTGATTTGAAGGACAAGGGAAAAAGGAAGATGTAGAATAGGTGTTCAGCTTGTAAAGACTACTCTTTTGTGTTTTGTAATGTGCATCTAAGAATGCATCTTGTTGATGATGAATAAAACTTCCTTGGTCCTTGTGTTTAATTTTGCCAAATCATTAATAATAATAAGTTGACAACTACAAAACAAAGTTAAGCACAATGCACAAAGAAACAATGGTATACAAAAAGTAGAAAGCAATACACTACAAGAAAGAAAAAGAACTAACAATAGAACCATAAGACTTAAGCAAAGCATTCTAAGTGCAAAAAAAAATATACATACTATACACATAAAGAAAGAGAAAATCAGTTTCTCTTAAGAACCCAAGCTTGAGTAGGCTTGGATCCTTCTTGTGGATGAACATACTTATAGGTTGAATAAGAAACTGGTCCATTGATGCTTTGGGATTTATAAGTATATTCATTCTTGAATGGATCCCATGACCAATATGTTTCCTCATTACCCTTTGCAGCCTTAGAATTTAAAGGTTTTGCTGCATTCTGGACATTTGGCCTCCTTACAGGTGAATGAGGTTTATAAAAATGATTTCTTTGATTATGTACATTCACCTGTGGTTTATGAAAAGGCTGAGAAGGTCTCACATTATTAGCATAACCAAAATTCACATTACGCCTCACAGAATTTGAAGGTTGCCTACCAGAGTTGAAATTTCTAAAACCAGACTTTAGATTTGGACTACCAGACTTAACAAAGTTTGGTCTGGTAGTGTTAACTTGTGGTCTACCAGAACTTATGTTTGGTCGGGTAGTATTAGCAAGTTGGACTGGTCTGGGAACAAATTGGTTGGCATGGTTGATTCTGTTTGTGTTGTTCCACACTGGCTTGCTAGGGACATGACTAGGTCTTACATTTTCTTTTTAATTCAGCCTCCCTTTTCAATCTATTTTCATGAAAGTCACAATCTCTAATCAAGTGACTTAAACTTCCACACACAAAGCATCTTTTAGGAGTGAAAGGATAATTACTCCTAACTTCTCTGTGTACATTATTACTTTTGGGTGACTCATTCAAGTTAACAAATTCCCTAGGAGATTTTATGTGGTTGACACAACTAGGTTTATCTGTTTGAGATTTTGACTCAGTCACAACTGGTTTACTTTCCTTAACAACTTTAGGCTCAGAATTCTCTTTTACTACACTCTTAGACTCAGATTTGGACTTAGAATTCTTAGAATTAGAGTTCTCAGAGATATCACTACCAGATTCTACACTGTCATTAGTTTGACAAGTAGAGTACTCACTGGTTTTGTCCTCTGAGGTGGTTGACTCAGGCATTTGAGGACCTCTTTTTCCATACACAAATAGAGATTCGTCAATTTCTTCCCTTTCAAGAGGAGTATAGTCCCCACTTAGTGGAGGTGGAACTCCCCTGTAGTCCTCAGAGCTAACAAATCTATTATATGTAGGCTTGCCTTCATAGTCTTCCTCTCTATGTTTAAATATAGCCTTTTTCTCTTCTTCATCATATCCTAAGCCACATTTTTTATTTGTCCTAATTTGAGAATCCCAACACTTAAACAGATTATCATTAGAGTTATTCCATTGACTAACCTTTTTTTCTCAGTTCATCTCTTTTCTTTTTATTCTTAGGCCAAGCTGTCTATATCTTTTAAGTTTTTCATCTTGTTCATATATTTTATTAGCCTGGAAAAACAGTTTCTCATTCAAATCGGCATGTTGTTTCTGAAGGGTGCCCTTTTGTGCCTCTAAAGTTTGTACAACATTTTTATAAGCTAAGATTTGGGCTTCCTGGTCACCTATCAGTCTCAATTGCTCATCACACAAGGCCTTAACATGATTATAAGAATCAGCACATAATTTAGAACATAATGATACCTCATTATTAGAGCCTATAGCCATGAGTGCATGATTTGAATCATCATTCTCCTTTGTATGCTCTCCCTAGTTAATAGCTCCAGCCTCCAAAGTTATCATGCTCATCTGATTCCTTTCCAGCTTGTTATCTTCTGTATCACCCTTCTTGTACCCATCTGTGGACTTCTTCTCAGGACAGTCTCTAGAAAAATGTCCATGCTTGTGACAATTGAAGCACTCAACTGTCCTTCTTGTGTAGCCCACTGGTGACTTGTTGTTGAACTGAATGGACCTTCCATGCTGCTTTTGAAACCTTTTCATCCTCAGAGCTATCATGGCAATATGCCACTTGATATCCATCTCCTCTACCTCAGCATCATTTATCTGCTCCAAGTCTTCACTTATTCATCATCCTCTGGTTGATTGGCAAAGAATGAGTGAATAACCTCATCAGCAAGTCCCACAGGAGCAGCTCTTTCCCTGGTAGAAGACTCATAGATACCAGATTTTACACTGCCAGACTTTACTTTGTGAGTACTGCCTTTGCTTTGAGACACAAAGGCAACACCTGTTGAACTAGAAGAAGCCTAAGAGTTTGCATTGATGTCCCTTTCAAAAATCCTAAGATTGTTTTATAGGTCATCTGGGGTCATTGAGTCAACTTCTTCCTTCATTCTCATGTTCATTGACACATTGACCCAGTCTGGTGGTAAAGACCTTAGAAACTTGTGGTTAGCATCCTCATCAGACACAGCAGCTCCATGTGCTTCTAGTTGTGACAGAAGATGTTGAAATCTGTCATAACCTTTCTCCAAACCCTCAGTCCTTGACACACTGAAGGTTTCAAACTGCTGCTTAAGAACAGCCTTTTGAATCTTCTTAGAGTTTGCATTGCCACCAAATCTCTTCTTAATAGCCTCCCATATCTCCTTGGCATCAATCATATTATGAAACCTTTGTAGATGCTTCTTTGGAATGGCCATCAGCAGCAAGGTTCTGGCCTTCTTTTCCTTCTCCATAGCTCTTATCTCGTCAGCACTCACTGGTGGTAGTATCCTGACCTGACCATCTGTGCCTACTGACACCCTTTTCTTGGAGTTCCCTTTCTGAATCACCTTCCAGACATCACTATCAATATACTCCAAGTAGTGTTCCATTTCCATAGCCCAAATATCATATTCTTCCCTTTTCAGCATAGGAAGCTTGATGTTTGATATGGTAGTGGTTGTGGGAATGGGTTGTGGTGTTTGATTGTTGTTTGTTTGGGTTGTTTGGGGCTTTTCTTCATCATGAACAGATCTGCTGTCATCACTGTCATGGTTTGAGAAGACATCATTCTGTGGTACTTCAACTTCAGACATTTTGTATGGGGAGAGTGAGAATTTGTTTGTGGTTTAGGTTCTTCAAACACAGAGTCTCAATCAAGGCTCTGATACCATTTATTGGTCCACGAATTGTATGGATCACTAAGTAGCCTTTTGAATGCTAAGTAGATTACTTGGATAAATCCAAACAATCTAAGTGAGAACTCTAGACAATTGTTAATGTTTGTTGGGCTATGAAATATCAAAGTACTGCTGAAAGTCAAAGTACTGCTACTCAAGTCAAAGTACTGCTAATTAAGTTAAAGTACTGCTGCTCGTTGAAGGACTGCTATGCAAATAGTTTAAGGACTAATGTGTAATTCTAGAATGTTCGTATTAGATTAGAGTTATAATTAGAATTACTTGTCGTTCAAGTATTGTAAACCGACTAGGGTTTTCCTTGTGCCTATAAAAGGATCCCTAGGTTGGCATTAGAGATATGCGATTAGAGACATACGATTATAAGAGATTAGAGAAAAGTATTAGTCGATTATTAGAAGTATTAGTGATTAGAGTTTGTTAGTGAATCTGTGTAAGAAAGCAGGTTCAAGGTTTTAATAATATTCGAAGTTGTTTATTAATTCTTCTTAGCTTTGTTAAAGTAGATTCCGCATACTTAGCAAAGTATATCAGTGTTTCATTATTAATAGTTTTGAATTCATTCAAAGTTGTTAAACCGTAGATAAGCTACAAGTTAGTTTGGTCAGAGTATATCGATCCAACAAGTGGTATCAGAGCTTGTGTGGAGACTCTGATTAAGAAGAAACCCTTAAAACCGATTTATCAACAAACCCTCAACAATGTCGACTGAAGCTGCACCTATACCATCCATCACCTCACTCAGAATTCCTATCATCAAGAAGGGAGAATATGATCTCTAGAGCATGAAGATGAGACAATACCTTGCTATTACTGACCATGCTCTATGGGATGTAATTGTCAATGGTAATGTTGTTCTTGATGAACCTTTACAAGTTGAAGGACAACCCAAACCACCTCAACCAACCTTACCAGCAGCTACAAAGAGAAATCAAGATAAGGCTCTCAACATACTGCTGTCTGCTATTCCTGATGGTCACCTACTAAAGTTCCATGATGCTAAGGATGCAAAACAATTATGGGCTGCGATCAAGACAAGATTTGGAGGTAATGATGCTTCAAAGAAGATGCATAGAAACTTATTGAAGCAGCAGTTTGAAACCTTCACTGTTGGTGAAAGAGAAAGTCTTGATGCTGCCTATGACAGATTCCAAAATCTACTTAGTATGCTAGAACTGTATGGAGCAGAGGTATCTGTTGAAGATGCAAATTTGAAGTTCTTAAGGAGTTTGCCATCTGTCTGGCATGTGGTTGCTACTATTATTAGAGGACAACCTGGATTGGAGTCTATGGACTTTGATGATCTCTATAACAATTTGAAAGTGTATGAGCAAGAGATGAATGGTCACAGTTCTCAGAAAACTCACAACATAGCTTTTGTGTCTTCTGAAAACAGAAGCAGTACTTCCACTAAAAGTACTGCTTATCCTTCTCAAAGTACTGTTGGTGATTCACAACATGTACAGCATGTTTGCACAACCACAACTACTCCCAACCCATCACCAACAAACAAAACCAATTCTGATGAAGTTGTATGTTCCTTCTTTGCACAACAAGCCACTTTACCTGTTACCTATCAAGAAGACTTGTTGCAAATTGAAGAAGATGCTTTAGAAGAGATTGACATAAGATGGCAAGTAGCTATGATCACTGCTAGGATCAAGAAGTTCATGAACAAGACAGGAAGGGGAATTGATTTCAAAGCTAAACAAGGTATAACTTTTGACAAATCCAAGATTGAATGTTTCAATTGTCAAAAGCTTGGACACTTTGCAAGGGAATGCAAGTTTGCAAAATATTAGGCAAACAGGATGATTGAACAACCCAAGGTTGAAAGAAAGGAGGTTCCTATTACTGAATCACAACCAAAAGCTTTGGTGGCTCAAGAAAATTTAGCAGAGATTGACTGGAGTGCTGAATTTGATGATGAACCTGTAACCTATTCTATGGTTGCAATGGAAGAGTTTGATTGGGGCACAGCTTTTGATGAGGAACCTGGATATGCTGCTTTGGAATCAAGAGATGGTCTTGGAAGCTTTGACTGGAGCATGGAGGATGAAGATGAACCTGTTCAGATTGCTATGGTAGCTACTTCACCAAGTTCATCCAATGTCTCTGAGGTATGCTCTAAGTGTAATGATGTTTATCAAAAGTTGCTTAAAGAATATGTGACTGAAAGAGATAATTGTAGAACAGCTAGGTCTGAGGTAGCTGGTTATCAATTAACTTTAGAGTCAATGGAAGCCAAAATATTAACACATGAAAATAATGAAATGGCTTGGGCAGAAAAATATGAGCAACAAGATTACCAATTGAAATTAAGTGAATGGAAGTTAGGATGTAAGGTGTCTGAATTAGAAAAGATTACTAAGGAAAGAGATACTTTGTTAGAAAAACTTGGTAGTATTAAACAGGCTGGTCTATCACATGTTCAATTTGTTGAAAAACAAAGAGTCATAAACAGTAGAGCTGGACTAGGTTATGGTGAAGATAGTAGTTCAGATGAGACCTCACCTAGTGATAAGGAAGAGACCCCACCTAGTGCTAAGGAAGAGATTCCACCTAGTGATGATGACCTTACAAGCTCAGAAGAAAACACATCTAGGAATGAGGAACCAATTAGTGAATCACCTCCTGAGTTTAAGAAAGATAAGGAGTACCACTCAGTTCCTCCACCCACTGGTCAGTTTCAACCACTTAGGACAGATGTTTCTCGTTATGGTGTTGACAACCTAGAGTTTAGGAAGAAGATTACTAGTTCTGAGAAACCTAAGAATGATTTTCAAAGGGGTAATGATCAAAAGTTTCCTACAGCCTTTCAAAAACAAGCAGTACCTCCAAAAACTTTTCAAAGTACTGCTGGACATTCAGCAGTACCTCCAAGAGAAACTTTTCAAAATACTGCTTACTATAGGAAACCTTTTAATCATAGAAGAGGATTTGGGAATATGGAGAGAAAGTTATGTTATGTATGCTATAGTCCTGATCACTTGATTAAGCACTGTGACTTACACTCAGAATACTTAAGTCAGTTTCCAAAGAATAGATCTACCACCCATAAGCCAAGAGAGACTAGACCAGTTTGGAATCACTCAAATAGGGTTAACCATAGTAATTTCTCTAAAGACTATAGGTACCCTCACCAGAAAAGGATGTTTTCCAAATCACCAGTACCTTCACACACTGATAAGTCTCAAGAAGTACCTTCTCAAAGGACTGATAAGTTTTCACCCACTCATGGTACTGCTAACACTTTTTCACATAGAAGACCTAAGAGATTCAATTCATATAAAAGGTCTTACACCTCAAGCAGAGTACCTAGATCAGAGAAACCTAAGGTCAAACGAAATTGGGTTAAGAAAGAAAGTACTGATGGGGAACAAGAAGTACTTTCATCAAATAAGGGTGAAACAAGGAGTGTTGTTGATATTACAACACAGGACATGGGACCAACTCAAATAATCATTGACCATGCCTTTAAAACCAGTGGAGATTACATACTGAAGGAATTCAAGTATGTCACTCCACAAGGGGAACACAAGTCAGTAATGGCTTGGGTTCCTAAAAGAAACTAACCCTTTTCTTTACTGTGCAGGGCAACCCAGAGGAGGAGCTTAAAGATCATCTTATTGTTGATAGTGGTTGCTCTGGTAGCATGACAGGGGACAAGGAGATCCTGTCAGATTTTAAGGCATATTATGGAGGAAGAGTTGCATTTGGTAATGATCCTGATGGAGGAAGAATCACTGGCAAAGGAACAATCAAGGCTGGATGTATTGATTTTGAGAATGTTAGATATGTGAAGGAGCTCAAGTTCAATCTTTTGTCAGTATCTCAAATTTGTGACAAGAAGTACCCAATTCTGTTCACTGATACAGAATGTCTCATACTCTCCCCTGAGTTCAAATTTGTTGATGATCACTTGGTAACATTGAGAGTACCAAGAACCAATGATGTATACAGTTTAGACTTAAAGAGTCTCAATTCTGCTGGAAGAGCAACATGTTTAGTCGCAAAGGCATCATTGGAAGAAGCACATCTGTGGCACAGAAGACTAGGTCATGTTAATTTTAAGAACATCAACAAACTAGTCAAAGGAAATTTAGTTAGAGGTTTACCTTCCAAAACATTCAAGACTGATCATTCCTGTTTGGCTTGCAAGAAGGGTAAACAACATAAAGCTTCATGTAAGAAGCTTGGGGAAAGAGATATTAGAGAACCTTTGGAGTTGCTACACATGGATCTGTTTGGACCAGTTTCAGTAGAAAGTTTAAACAAGAAGAAGTACTGCTTGGTTGTGACAGATGATTGTAGCAGATTTAGTTGGGTCTTTTTCTTGGGATTCAAAGATGAAACCTTTGATGCTATCCATGACCTGATAGTAGCCCTTGAAAATCAATTAAGACTCAAAGTAAGAGGTATTCGATGTGACAATGGAACAGAATTCAAGAACAAGCATATGGATGAATTCTGTGCCAAGAAAGGGATCAAGAGAGAGTTTAGCATTGCTAGAACACCACAGCAGAATGGTGTTGCAGAAAGAAAGAACAGGACTTTGATAGAAGCAGCTAGAACAATGCTTGCAGATTCCCAATTACCTATTCTCTTTTGGGCTGAAGCCATAAGTACTGCTTGCTATGTGTTAAATAGAATTTCAGTAACTAAACCTCAGATGAAGACACCTTATGAGTTACTAAGGGGAAAGAAACCAAACATTCGTTTTCTAAAACCTTTTGGCTGCTCTCTGACTATTCTAAATACCATTGACTCTCTGGGAAAATTTGATGGTAAGTCAGATGAAGGATATTTATTGGGTTATTGTACAAATAGCAAAGGTTTTAGAGTTTATAACAGGAATACCAAAAAGGTACAAGATTGTCTTCATGTTGAATTTTTGGAAGATAAGGAAACTCAGAAAGGTAAAGGTCCTGATTGGATGTTTGATCTTGATCTCAAGTTCACACCATCTATGAATTATGTTCCTGTTAGAGAAGAGAATCAGGCTAATTACAAAGAAGATGATTCACAGTACATTGTTCATGGAGTCAATGTTACACCAGAAGATGTTCCTGACAAAGAACCTGAAGTTACTAATGAGGAACAAAGTACTGCTCAACCAACTAATACAGTATCTGATGAAGATCAAGCCATACAAGATGAACTTAATAGGATGCTTTTTCAAGAAACTATAGCACAATCCTATGAAGATGAACAAAGGAAGGCTTATGAAGCTGCAAAGAAAAAGAATAAATTTCAAGATACTGTTCACAGTACTTTTGATCAAAGTACTGATGATCTTTTTGACAGTACTTCTGGTATGTTAGAGCAATCAAATTGGAACAATGCTGATAATTCCAATGTTGATGATGATGATTTGGTTAATGCTAACATTCCTGAATTAGAAGAAGTTGATGATGAGCTTAATCCAGAAGGTATTTTCTCCAATGAAGGCATTGATTTTACTAACTTGGAATCTGATCTTCCAGTACCACCAACTCCTACATTGAGAGTTCATAAAGCTCATCCTCAAAGTAACATTATTGGATCACCCTCTTCAGGAGTGGTTACAAGGAACAAAGTTAAAGGACTTTCTAAGCAACATACTGCTTTACTTAGCTTTGTTTACAAACAAAACAGGATGAATCACAAGGATCAACAAACATGCCTGTTTGCTTGCTTTCTATCTCAAGAAGAACCCAAGAAGGTAGCTCAAGCTTTAGCTGATGAAAGTTGGGTTGAAGCCATGCAAAAAGAGCTTCTACAATTCAAGCTTCAAGAAGTCTGGGTATTATGTGATTTACCAGATGGCAAAAGAGTCATTGGTACAAGATGGGTTTTCAGAATCAAAAGAGATGAAAGAGGGAATGTTATCAAAAATAAAGCTAGATTGGTTGCACAAGGATATCGCCAAGAAGAAGGAGTGGATTATGATGAAGTGTTTGCTCCTGTTGCACGGATAGAGGCAATAAGGTTATTTCTTGCCTTTGCATCATACATGGGATTTCCTGTCTACCAAATGGATGTGAAAAGTGCTTTCCTTTATGGCACAATTTCTGAGGAAGTTTATGTTAAACAACCTCCTGGTTTTGAAGATCCTGCACATCCAAACAAAGTCTACAAAGTGATCAAGGCACTGTATGGCCTTCATCAAGCTCCCAGAGCTTGGTATGAGAGACTCTCAAATTTTCTATTACAACATGGTTATAGGAGAGGAGCAATTGATAAGACTTTGTTCATCAAGAGGGATAAGAAAGACATTATGTTAGTCCAAGTATATGTGGATGATATTATATTTGGAGCCACAAAGAAGTCTATGGTGAAAGAATTTGAAGATCTTATGCAGAAGGAGTTTCAAATGAGTTCTATGGGAGAATTAACTTTCTTTTTGGGTCTTCAAGTTAGACAAACAAGAGATGGAATCTTCATTAACCAAGAAAAGTATGTTGCAGACATACTTAAAAGATTTGACCTTCCAAATCTCAGGCCTGCCACCACACCTATTGATAAAAATAAACCCTTAGGCAAGGATGAAGATGGACAAGCTGTGGATGTCAAGCTTTACAGATCTATGATTGGTTGTCTTATGTACTTAACTGCGTCAAGACCTGACATCATGTTTGCTGTTTGCTTGTGTGCAAGATTTCAGGTTACACCAAAGGTTTCTCATATGTATGCAGTCAAGAGGATTTTTAGATATCTCAAGCATCAACCAAAGTTAGGATTATGGTATCCTAAGGAGTCACCTTTTCACTTGGAAGCCTTTTCAAATAGTGACTATGCAGGGGATAACTATGATAGAAGATCAACCTCAGGAGGATGTCAATATCTTGGAAGAAGATTAGTCTCCTGGCAATGTAAGAAGCAAACCATTGCTGCAACCTCCTCTACTGAAGTAGAATATGTTGCTGCTGCAAGCTGTTGTGGACAAGTTTTGTGGATGCAAAATTAACTCTTGGATTATGGATTCAATTTCAAACATACTCCTATCAACATTGATAATGAGAGTACCATCTGCATTGTGAAGAATCCAGTTTATCACTCCAAGACCAAGCATATTCAGATTAGGCATCACTTCATTCGGGATTGTTATGAGCACAGGCTTATAAATGTGGTCAAGGTTCACACAGATGATAATGTAGCTGATCTACTCACTAAGGGATTTGATGTTTCAAGATTCAACCACTTAGTTGTGAGCATTGGGATGATTAACTACTAGGCTACATTTGAGGGGAGGCTTTAGTATTAGTTAGTATACTTTCTATTAATTCTTAATGAAAGTATTGGTTTTTAGTAGTTTAGTTTAGCCTATATGTTGTATTTGAGGGGAGGCAACATAAGCTATTAGTTAGAACTTAAGCATGAACCATTTACAAGTTCTTGGTTTTAGTTTGGAGTATTGATTATGGATAAGAAGATGGAACGTACTGCTTTGTTGCTTAAAGTACTGCCTCAGCAACGTACTGCTTACGTGGACGTACTGTTCCAACGGTCAAAAAATTGTGGGGCTACGGTTAATTAATTCCTTACGGCGGAGATAATAAGTTAATCCAAACGGTAACTTTATTATTATGAGTTTGATTTATTTCCATCCTATTTAAAGAAACTCACACCTATTTCCCCGCCTTTTACCGTATTTGAGATCCCTCATTCGCTTTTACACCACAATCTTTTTATCGAAACACACACTCAAAGCGAATTCTTCTCTACCACTCATCATGGCTAATCGACTCACTGTTAGCAAACACAATATGATCGCTAACTTGGACAAGACAAGGGATAATGTTGATTTTCATGCGATCATTGATTTCTTAACTGGGTCTTCCATCAACTACTCTATTTTAGTTGACCCTGATGTTATTGGTCCCTGGATGCAAGAATTTTGGGATACTGCAACAATTGAAGATGATTCGTTGATTAGGGCTACGGTTGCTGGACGAACTATTCAGATTTCTGAGGCCACGATTAGGGATGTTTTGATGTTCAATGATGAAGGGGGGGCTGTTCGTTTTGAAAAACAAGTGCTTTGGGACACTTTAAGTGATATAGGTTATGAAGGCGATCTGACGAAACTTACTTTTCAAAAGCCTTTGTTTTGTTCTCATTGGAAGTACCTCATTCACATCCTACTTCATTGTTTAAGTCCCAAGAGTACTTCTTTTGATCAATTTGGTCAAAATATTGCTTATGCATTAGTGGGTTTGGCTACCGATCAGAGATTCAACTTTTCGAGACTAATTCTGGATGGTATGCTTACACATATTGCTAATGGTTCACCATTCTTGATGTATCCAAGGTTTGTTCAGTTATTCTTGAACAATCAACTTGAGGATGTCCCTAAACCTCAAAGTTTTTTACCCACTGTCAAACTTCCATCAAAGGTGTTTACTTTTCTATCTAAACAAAGTGTCAAGTTTTCTGGAACCAACACACCTTTGACTGCTCATATATTGGGAGTTGCACAAGTTGTTAGAGATGCAGAGCAAGAGCAAGAGCAAGAAGCAAATTCTGAATCAGCAAGCCAAGAGTCTCCAGTTTCAAGAGAAGTTAGTATTCCTCAACCTACTGCTTCTCAACATACTGCTTCTCCACATTCTGCTACTAGGGAAGATACTGCTCCTATGGACATTCCTACTCATGAGGAGTCAGACCAAGGTATGAATCAACCACCATCTCCTAATGATTATTCTTCCACAAATATGTCTAAGCAATTTGAAGAAGAAGAGGCAGAATTGGATAATTATGCTTTAACAAGGGAGTTAAAGAGGCTGAAAAAGGAGAGTGAGGCTCAAGCTGCTAAGATAGTCAAATTAAAGACTAAGTTTCAAAGATTGAAGAGGTATGTTTGGCCACTAGTTCAACACCATAGATTATGGGTAAAGTCTCAGAAGCAGAGTGGTCGGATACCTACGAAGTCTTCTAGGTCAAAGAAGAAAAAGTCAAAGAAGCAATCTTCATTCCAATTGGGGAGGAATTTAGAGAATTTGAATGAAGATGCTGGTTTTGAACAAGATGCTGGTTTTGAACAAGATGCTGGAATTATGGATGATACTCAGATGACACCACCTGAACATATTCCTCAACATACTGCTGAGAGGAAGAGTGATGAAACAGAGCAAATCAATTTGGAAGAAGCTACTGTTGAAGTAAGAAGTGGTGATACTGAGGAAATAAACTTGGAAGGAGCTGAAGCTGAAAGTACTGCTCAACAAGGTACTGAGAGGCAATTTACTATTACACCTAGAACTTTAGATTTTGAAGAAGATATTGGACCTTCAAGACAAGTTCAAGAGGAAGTTGGTCCTTCTAAACCAGTTCAGGAAGAAGATGTTATAGCTCATACTAACAGTGATGATGAAACAATTGCTGACATTATGCTTAATATGTCAAGTCAAAGAGGCATCAGTATTCATGAGGTTGAACAACAACATCATACTTCTTCTCAACCTGCACAAGAGATAGATCCAAAAGATAAAGGCAAAGGGATCTTGGTAGAAAAGAAGAAGAAGAAGATGACATTGGCACAGTTAAGACAAATTCAGATTGCCAAAAATGAGGAAGCAGCTAGAATATTGCAAGCAGAGATAGATGCTGAAGAATCAAGGAAGAGTGTTCAATCAAAAAGGCCAATTAGTAAAGCTAGAGAAAGGAATGATATGATGGCTTATCTGAAAGGTCAAGGATATACAGGTTTAGTTAGATTGACATATACAGAGATGAAGGATCTGTATGATGCTGTTAGAGAAGCTATTCAAAAGGATCTTGCAAGCATTATTTCTTTTGAAGATAAGGAGCTTGAAGATAAAAGAAAGGAAAGAGCTGTTACAAGAAGCTTAAAGAGGAAAAGAACTACTGATGAACAGCCATCAAAGAAGTTCAAGGAAGCTGTTGAATTAAGAACAGACACAGTTGATGAGCTAAGGAATTATCTTAGAGTTATTGACTTTGAACATCCAAAATTGAAAGAAGATACTGATAAGAAGTCCAAGATATCTACTTTTTCAGTTGTAGAATCTAAAGAAGGAGATTATCTGATCTTTCATAGACAAGATGGAAGTTTTAGAGTGTTCAATTCATTATGGGATATACTACATCTGATTGATAGAGATGATATGCTTCAGTTATATCTTCAAGTACAAACTTATTTTGAGCATATTCCACCACAAGGAGTAGGTTTGATATTGTTAGGAGATCTCACAACAATCTGGGAGACAGAGGAAACAAAGGACAGTACTTTGTGGGAAAATCAAGATAACTGGGAGATTAACAGATGGAGATTCTTTGAGTCAGTTGGAATACATGTTTTGGAGTTAGAAGATGGCACTATGATTCATATGCTAGCAGAACAGAGATATCCACTCACAAGAGATCTGATGATCAGGATGCTAGAGCATGGAATGGAAGTGGAACAAGAAGATGAAGTAGCATTGATGGTCATAAAATTATTCATCAAGTGGACAACAGAATCTGAAGATTAATGCATAACTACTGGTATGGTTTAATTATTATATAAATCTTTTGAAAAATAAGTACTTTCTTCAAAGTACTGCTAGTCAGACAGTACTTTCTCAAAGTACTGCTTGCAGCATAAAACCAGTAAAGTCTTTTGATAAAATCAGTAATTTTTGATAAAGTGCAAAAACATTTTGAAGCACAAAGATTAAACAGCAACAAATGGTTTTGAAAGCAACAGCATGGTGTTAGTACTTGTACTACACAACAAATGGTAATCAACTCACCATGTTTAATAAACAAGAAAGAGTTTGACTCATCATGAGGGTACGGCTCTGATGTGATTATCAAATCCGTTTTTAGTTGGCAATTTACTAAAAATTGTATGGTTTTCAACTCACCATATCTATATTAGTGAAGAGTTGGCTAGCCCACAAGATAATGGCTTTGTGGTAAAGGCTGTGGAAAACCATTATATGGTAATTAGTTCACCATGGTAGTGATTGTACTAAAAGAACTAGCTAGTCCAAAAGCAAACGGCTATTTGGTAAAGACTACTCAAATCCGTTGATAGCTGATGATTTGCTAAAAATCATATGGTTATCAATGTACCATGGTTTTTCCTAAATCTAAACATTGGCTACTCCAGAGTTAATGGCTTTGGTAAAGAGACATCAAAATCCATTAAGTTTTCAATGATTCACCTCTCACAGGAGTTAACACACCTGGAAGTGATGAGAATAGTATGAAACTTTTAAAGATCTGATGTACATATTGCCAATATGATGCTGTGTTGCTGAAAAGATATGATGCTGAAAAGAATTGTTGCTGATGAAGATTGAAGATACTGTTTGCATTGATGATGACAAAACAACGAGTCAGATTTCAAAGAAACAACCTTTCCTTGAAGATAAAGTGTTGAAGTTAAAGACATACAAAGGAACTTGAAATCAAGCAAGTAGAATTCAAGTTAGGGGAGGATTGTTGGGCTATGAAATATCAAAGTACTGCTGAAAGTCAAAGTACTGCTACTCAAGTCAAAGTACTGCTAATTAAGTTAAAGTACTGCTGCTCGTTGAAGGACTGCTATGCAAATAGTTTAAGGACTAATGTGTAATTCTAGAATGTTCGTATTAGATTAGAGTTATAATTAGAATTACTTGTCGTTCAAGTATTGTAAACCGACTAGGGTTTTCCTTGTGCCTATAAAAGGATCCCTAGGTTGGCATTAGAGATATGCGATTAGACATACGATTATAAGAGATTAGAGAAAAGTATTAGTCGATTATTAGAAGTATTAGTGATTAGAGTTTGTTAGTGAATCTGTGTAAGAAAGCAGGTTCAAGGTTTTAATAATATTCGAAGTTGTTTATTAATTCTTCTTAGCTTTGTTAAAGTAGATTCCGCATACTTAACAAAGTATATCAGTGTTTCATTATTAATAGTTTTGAATTCATTCAAAGTTGTTAAACCGTAGACAAGCTACAAGTTAGTTTGGTCAGAGTATATCGATCCAACAATGTTAATGCGGAATATTAACACAAACAATGAAGAACACTTGTGTATACACTAACTTCGTATATTACTTTGAACAATCACTAACACAATAACCACACGACTCTTGATCAAAAACTGTTACTAGATAACATCCTTAGGGTTCCTTTTATACTTGAAGGAAACCCTAGGTTACAGAAAACGTGTGAAAAGATATCTTCTATCTTCTAAAAAGATAACTAACACAGCTATATCTTTTCCTAACTTAACAAACTTTCCTATAAATACGACCAGACTTTACTAAGTCTGAAACAAGACTTAACTACTCTACCAGACTTAACATTTACATAACCAGACTTAAGTTGAACCAGACCTAACATTGACACTACCAGACCTAAGTCTGTCTTCGTATGATCTTCACTTAAGTCTCCTTTCTTGAGCAGCCAAATAATTCCCAGCACTTAGCATTCTTCTTTGAAGTCTTGGTCTCAGTCTTCGTCTTCTCAATTACCTGTACCACAGCTCCATTGACAACTTTCTGCTTCTTGCTACTCACTACTTGCTTCTCAATAATCTCCTCTGCATCTCTCTTGCCTGAATCATATAACACACTCATAAGCACACTAAAAAAATACCCAGTATATCTCACAATAACTCAGCATATCTCACAGATATACAGATTCGGGTCTCATGAACCCTAATTTCAAAAGTTAACCAAACACGAAATTGACTCATGAACACCATGAATTGATGATTAAATTGAATATATAACACATTAAAGTACCTGATTCATGGAATTTTGGACCTAAAATCGGGAGTGGGACTGGCTAATCGCAAGGGTCTGTGGTTGACTAGCAAAGAAAACCAACACGGTATAGATTCATGTCAAAACTAGTGGTTGGTTATGTTATGCTTATTACTTGTGTTATGGTTTGTGGTGAGGGTCGGAATTAATCTGTACTGATGGTTTGTGGTTGGCGGCAGAGAAGAGAGATGAGTGGGGAGTAGTGAAAATAGTGGGTTGTGACAATATGTGACTTAGATAAGTACGAGGGAGAATGAAAATGTAAATTTGATTTTAGGGAAAAAGGTGGGGGTGAGAGTAGTGAGAATATGTGAGGGAGAAATCAAAATTCGAGAAGTATAAAAAAGTGTGACCATATATGACATTTGGTCACACTGTTCAAGTGTGTTACATATATTTGTTACTTTTAAATGCATATCGTGACTAATGATTCAAACATATTTTTCAGTTGTCACACATTTCAAATTCAGATGTGGCAAAAAATTTAACAAAAGCTAGCAGTCACATTTAAATAATGTGTGACAAAATTGAGTATATGATTTAGCCACATACACAATTACTTCGTGCGACCATATATGGATTTTGGTCACACTTTTCAATTGTGTGACATATATTTGTCACATATGTATATATATAGTGTGACTAATGTTTCAAACTTATTTGTATCCGTCACACGTTCGAAATTATAAGTGACTAAATAATAAACAAATTTTTTTTTACCAGATACATATAGTCACAAAAATATTCAAATGTATGGCTGTAGCCTCAGATGTAATTCCGAAATGGTAACACAAGTCGGATCAAGTGTGGCTGTTTATTTTATTCTGGTATATTTAGTCACACAAATAAGTTATAGTGTGGCCATTCACATACCACATGTGTGACCATAGGCCAAATTTGTACTAGTGATACCAACACAGGTTCCGTGCCGGAGACGTTTATCAACTCTGTTTAACTTTGTTTTCCATCCAGACTGTCAAGGTGAGTTCATAGTCCCACTTTTCTCTATACGTTTTCTAAACTTGTGGGGAGATACATGCTATTAAACGAAACACAAGTATTTTCTGATTGTTATTGCCTAAGTTAACTGTTGCCTATTTATTTATATTTAAATGGTCCCTCATATCATGCACCATTAGTCACCTGCTGGGTAAGCGCGAATATAATGAATAAATCTATTGGCCTAACGACCCATTTGTTCTAGTCGGATGGATATCTTTGTGGTAGCCGGATAGACAAATGCATTATATTTGATTTCTATAAAGAGTATTTGGCAGACTCCTACTCGGGGGCAAACTACTTTCATTTTAATATGTTAGTAAGACTGGAAACTGTTAACGCATTGCATGTCATGAGGCTTAGTGCAATATACCAAACTGTGATATAACTGATTTCTTTCTACTTAGCTTGTGTTCAAACTGATTATAACTTTAAACACTATGGATTCACTCAACCTTTGTGTTGACTTTTTAGCATGTTTTATCTCAGGTAATTGAAAGACTGAACTTGGCACAGAGTGGCTGTGGATTTTCTTTTTATAATAAGGGTGTCCACTATGTTATCATTCGATAATGTAACTTTCATAACGTATTTCCAAACTTCCCGCTAGGACCTCTATATGTAAACTCTGATTTAATAAATGAATGATAACAATTTTTAAACGTCTCTTTTCGAGTCGTTTTCTATTTTCATGACTGTGATACTTGAAGTAATACCCCAACTTATATTCCGCTGCGTATATAAAAAACAGGGGTGTTATATATATATATATATATATATATATATATATATATATATATATATATGTGTGTGTGTGTGTGTATGTGTGTGTGTGTGTGTGTGTGTGTGAAGATAATTTTTCCGTCTCTTTCAATATCTTGGGTTGGTGGAAATCCCATGAGACGAAGTTTCCAATACTATCGAGAATGGCAGCTCATTTCTTAGCTATCACAATCACAAATGTTGCATCAGAAGCTACATTTAGCGTCGGTGGTCGTGTTATCAATACTTATCTCGCCTCATTAGACCCAGAAACAGTACAAGCATTGATTTGTGGAGGCGATTGGATTCGTAAGTTTCACGGCGTTAAAAAGAAAAAAATGTATACATTTTAATATTTCCAACTCTTAATTATCATATGATTAGTTATAATGTCACTCGAGGAGAGTTATTTTACATATCAAACTTTTCTTACATACCAAGGGACTCATCTCCATCCTTCATCTAAAAAGAAATCAATGGTTGAGATTAAAAGCATTTTAATATTTCACCTATTTTTATAATTTAAATATCTATTAAACCGTTACTAGTTAAGAGAACATAATTACACCATCGCGACGAGCATTTAATTATCTTTCTATAGACGTGCACTTTGATATGCTTTCGACAAAAAAAAATTCACTATTTTTCATGTTTTTTTTCTTGTTTTTCGTCTTTTTTTCATTATTGAAATTTGCATGAAAAATTCACATGTGATATTAGTATTGAATCACATATGATATGTAATAACAAATGTGATATTAGTATTAAATCACACATGATATGTAATATCACATGTGATATTAATGTTAAATCACATATGATTTTTCATGCAAATTTTAGTAACAAAAAAAAAAGAATTAAAAAAAAAACAAAAAAAAAAAAAAAAAAAAAAAAAAAAAACGTAAAAAAAAGGTGAAAAACACGAAAAAAAATAATTTTGTCTAAAGTATATCAAAGTGCCTATCTACAGAAAGATAATTAAATGCTCGTCGTAATGGTATATTTTTTTTTTTTCACTTAACAATTAACGGTTTGAAAGACATTAATATTTGAAAAAAAATTATGAAAGTGGGTTTTCTAAATTGTTGGAATTAATCTCATCCACAAGATCAAATAAAGATGAAGGGTGGAGATTGATATCTTGGTATGTAAAAAAAGTTTGGTATGTAAATGATCCTTAATCCTCACTTATTTGTTGTATCTCATTTGATGTATTTCAGAAAGAAAAGAAACCGCAAGAGATATTTTTGGTCGATGTCTCAGATATACAAAACTCAAATGTGGTTAGTTAAGTCATTTATTAGTTTAACAAAAGAGTTTTATATATTAAAGTTTTTTCTTAATTTATATTGAATTTGTTTTCTGTTGCAGCAGCATGTATACACTATGATGGATTTGTGTAGCAACCTGCAATTGTATTCTCAGCTCAGTTTTAGCCCGTGTCCCAGCTCAGTTTTTGTGTTTTGTGATGTTGAAATGCATTTTCGTGTCTGCAAGTCTCTAGTTATGCAGTGCAGTTCGTGTGGTCTTCAAGTACGTGCTTCAGTATGTGATCTGCAAGAGCGTGCTTCAATTAGTTTGGTCTTTTAGTCATGTTTGGTCTTTTAATTGTAATGGAACTTTCCTTCTTATTAATTGTGGTATGCAAGTGTTAGCTTCAGCTGGTTTGGTCTTTTAGTCATATTTGGTCTTTTAAGTGTAATGGAGAACTTGCCTTCTTATTAGTCATGTTTGATCTTTTAATTTGTGCATCTTAACAACTTGGCTTCAGTTGGTTTGGTCTTTTACTTCATTAAGGGATTGTTTGGGAAAACATCGGATGTATATGATACAAAACTTGCACAAATGATGCAGTAAACCCTTTCAACTATATGATTTGTTCACTTTCCACAAAATTTGCCACATAACCATCATGATCAGATCCTCTTCTCCACATCCGTATTCCTGACCAAACGTCAAATTTTACACTAAACGAGCTTATTCGAGCTCGTACATGAGCTAATAAGAGAGCTAATCGATCTCGAGCTCATAAACGAGCAATTCGATTTTTAAATTGTAACAAGTAAAAAATATCCAAAACTTATAAACGAGCTTCGAGCTCGAGCTTGAACAAAAAACATATACTCGAGCACGAGCTTGAGCCTAGTCAAGAAATACTATACGAGCTCGAGCTGAGCTCGAAACATATAAAAAAGATTCGAACCAAGCTCGATTAACATAAAAATCGACTCGGCTCAGATCGTTTACACCCCTAATTACAACCCTTTAAAAGCCCTCTTTGATAGTTTATCTTAGGTGCTTACGCCAATGTGACAACTGGTAATTTAGGGAGCCGTTTTATTACCGCATTTCTTAAAATTTAACGACGTAAACATTATGAGCATGAACTTTTGGAATTATGTTATATTTGACTCGTATTTTAGATTATCTACGTGGATTATTATGTCGTTGAATTATTTTTCGTGACGTTAATTTAGGCACTACTTCGACTCCGGCACTAGGAAACCTAATAAGTCAAATTTAAACGAGAAATAATCACGTTTTATTTTATGAACGTAATTGTTATCCAACCCAATGGAAAAACATTTTTTAAGACGAACAGTGACGATTAAAATTTAATCGGTGATGTTTAATATTCTTCGGGAATAAAAATAAGTAATCTCGGGAGAGAATAATAGTAATTATTCCGCTAGTCCTTGCATCGACTCCTTAAGTGAAAAATAAGCTTGCACAAGGACCTAATAGCAATACCAGGTTTTATTAAAACCCTAACCCTACCCATTATTTCATTTCACTTCATCTTCATCATTTGGTAATAAGTCTAAGGTGGTGTTTGTTTATTAAGAGGGTCTGAATCTGAATCTGATTCGCACGTCTGAATCTGAATCTGAGGCGTAAATGTCTGAATCTGAATACAATAAGACTGTTTGTTTTTCATTTAAAAATGTCTGACTGCAAGGTTTTTTTTTTTTTTTTTTTTTTTTTTTTTTTTTTTTTTATAAACTCCCAGCCACATAGCACTTCTATTTTATTGTTTTATTTTCTTTATAAACTCCCAGCCACATAGCACTTATCCCTTATCACTCCACTGACAATACATATCCACCTTATATCTCCATTGAATCACACGAACCTCCATAAACAACTATAATCCCAACCTTATATCTCCATTGAAACACACAAGTACTCCTCCAAAATAATACGCGTCCCGTATCTCTCTATATTTACCCTCTGTAATTATTGGTGGGAGGTGGCTGTTGGTGTTAGGCGGCCGTGGTCGTCGACTTGGTGGTGGACGGAGGCTAATGGAAGGTGGCAAATGACGAACTAAACGTTTTAGCTATAATGTTATAAATTTATTGGGTGTTCAGAGGCAACCAGAGACCCTTCCAAGTATGAATCGGTAAGAGGCTAACAGATCTGACCGCGTCTGAACAGGAGATAAAAAACAAACACTCTTTTCTAAGGTTTTCTCTAACCGAATCAGATATTGGGTCCATTCAGAGCCTGTTCAGATTTTTTTTTGAAAAACAAACACTGCCTAAAGTGGTGTTTGTTTATTCACTCTCTCCTCTCCTCTCTAACTGCCGCCGCCGGCCACCCTTAAAACACCACCACCGCTGCCCCTACAACTACACCAACACCACCATAATACTCCTCTCACTCTTCTCTCTCTTTTGGTGTACATCACGCGCCCCCCAAAAACATCCCATCTCCTCGTTATTTTACTACGCCCCACCATAACCCACACCATCATCTCCACACTCTAAAAACACGTAGATCAAGAGAAGAAATGGTAAGAAAACGCGTTTTTACGCGTGGGTTGACTCGTTCATGAGTCAAACTCGTGAGTTTTGATTTTTTTCGGGTTAAACAAACGGGTTTATGATGTTTTGAACAAATAAAATAATTTGGTATCGATTGTGTCGTGTGTGTGTCGTGTTATTGTGGTATGGTTGTGAAGCCGAGAGCATAAGCTCTCGGTATGGGCTTATTTACGAGCTTATGGTTCTTGTAGTTAATATCTTGATTTTTATTTCTTTTCTTTTTGGTTTGTTGTCGTGAAAATGATGAACCAAGGGTTCATGTTGGTCGACTGTCGGCGAGAGAAAGGTAAGCCGAGACCATTGAGGTCTCGGCAATGGTCTTGTGGTTGTTTATTTATTTATGATTGGATTTGGATTTATTTGATTTGGTTTTGGTAACTTATTGATGTTGCCGAGAGGTTGAGACCTCGACGAGGTCCGTTTGGTTCGAACGTATGAGACGGGAAAGCTAGGCCGAGACCCTTATGGTCTCGGCAACACTTGTTTGTTGTTGTGTTATTATTTGTTTTGTGGATGAAATATTGTGGCTAAAACTCTTAGGGTGCGTTTGAATTGTAATTCAAAGAGTTGTAATTTGTTGTAATTGTAATGTGTATGAATTGTAATTGATGTTTTCTGTCACTGTGTTTGGTTGGATCTCAACGTAATTGTAATTCGAAAAATTTATAAAATTTCAAAAAATTTATAAAAATTCGAAAATATTTATAAAAATTCGAAAAATTTATATAAATTCGAAAAAATTTATAAAAATACAAAAAATTTATAAAAATTCAAAAAATTTATAAAAATTCGAAAAAATTTATAAAAATTCGAAAAATTTATAAAATTTTAAAAATTTAAAAATTTTATAAAAAATTTATAAAATTCGAAAAATTTATAAAATTTTATAAAATTTTAAAAATTTGAATTTTTATAAAATTTTTTGTAAAATTTTAAAATTTTAAAATTTTTGAATTTTTAAATTTTTAAATTTTTATAAATTTTTTATTAAATTTTAAATTTTATAAATTTTTTATAAAATTTTTCGAATTTTATATATTTTTTATAAAATTTTTAAATTTTATAAATTTTTTATAAAATTTTATAAATTTTTCGAATTTTATAAATTTTTTATAAAATTTTTAATTTTTTAAATTTTTTGAATTTTTAAATTTATATAAATTTTTATTTAATTTTTATAAATTTTTTCGAATTTTTATAAATTTTTTGAATTTTTATAAATTTTTTATAAAATTTTTAATTTTTTAAATTTTTAAATTTTTATAAAATTTTTCGAATTTTTATAAATTTTTTGAATTTTATAAATTTTTTATAAAATTTTTAATTTTTTAAATTTTTTGAATTTTTAAATTTTTATAAATTTTTTGAATTTTTATAAATTTTTTCGAATTATTATTATTATTATTATTATTATTATAAAATTTTGAATTACGACGTAATTCAAAACTTTCCATCCAACATCCTATGTAATCTGAATTCCCTCCTTTGATGTAATTGTAATGTCTGAATTACAATTACAACGAAAACCAAACAGCCTACGTAATGTAATCTGAATTACAATTCCCTCCATTCTATGAACCAAACAGCCTACGTAATGTAATCTGAATTACAATTACATCCAATTACGGCGAACCAAACGCCCCCTTAGGGTGTGTTTGGTAGCGAGATATGGGGCCAAAGAAATGGAAATGCCTTCATCTCCCATGTTTGGTACGCTAAGAAATGGAAGTGGAGAAACTGATATAATTCTCGAGAATTGGTTTTAAATTCTCTTGTTTGGTATGTTAGAGAAATAAAAAGGTGGAAAATTGTGTGGAATTGGTGGAGAATTGGTAGTGCAATTTTTTGAGTTTCATTTCCACTACTTTTACTGAGGAAATGGGAGAAATGAGGGGAACTTTGTAAGTTTTTTTTTTTTTTTTTTCTTTTTTTTTTTTTCTTTTTTTTAGTTGCAAACCGATTTACGTAAATGTATTTTTTATAAAAAAAATTAATAATTTTTTTAAAATAATTTTTTTATAAAATAAGTTTTTTTTTTAAAAAAAAATAATAAATTTTTTATAAAAAATAATTTAAAAAAATATATTTTTTTTGAATATATTTTTTATAGAATTGTTATTTAGAAAAAATAAATTTTTTTAAATAATTTTTTTTAATTAATTTTATAAAAAATAAATTTTATAATAAATTAAAAAAAATATTTTTTTTAAAATAAGTTTTTTTAAAAAATAAAAAATAAATAAAAAAATAATAATTTAAAAAAATATATTTTTTTTAAATATATATTTTTTAGAATTGTTATTTAGAAAAAATAAATTTTTTTAAATAATTTTTTTAATTAATTTTATAAAAAATAAATTTTAAAATAAATTAAAAAAAAATAATTTTTTTTTAAATAAGTTTTCTAAAAAAATAAAATAAAAAGAATAAAAAAAATAATTTAAAAAAAATATTTTTTTTTAAATATATATTTTTTAGAATTGTTATTTAGAAAAAATATATTTTTTTAAAAAATCAACAAACAAAAGTTCTAATTCTTTCAATAAAAAGTTTTTTTTTTTTTTTTTTTTTTTTTTTTTTTTTTTTTTTTTTTTTTGCCAATTCTCGAGTTTATTTCTCTTGTTACCAAACACTAGAATTGACTTTAAATTTCTCTACCCATTTCTATTCTTTGAATTCTATTCTCTACTTCATTTCTATTTTCTGAAATTCTCTCTACCAAACGTGCCCTTAGGGTCCATACGGTTCGAATAAGTGGCAATGGTTGTGTTAATGATTATGTTGATTGAGAAAATGGGAATCGATTGTGTGACGATTATTAGTTGACGGAGATATGGGGCCAAAGAAATGGAAATGCCTTCATCTCCCATGTTTGGTACGCTAAGAAATGGAAGTGGAGAAACTGATATAATTCTCGAGAATTGGTTCTAAATTCTCTTGTTTGGTATGTTAGAGAAATAAAAAGGTGGAGAATTGTGGGGAATTGGTGGAGAATTGGTAGTGCAATTTTTTGAGTTTCATTTCCACTACTTTTAGTGAGAAAATGGGAGAAATGAGGGGAACTTTGTAAGTTTTTTTTTTTGTTTTTTTTTTTTTTTTTTTAGTTGCAAACCGATTTACGTAAATGTATTTTTTATAAAAAAAATTAATAATTTTTTTAAAATAAGTTTAAAAAAAAAAATAATAAATTTTTTATAAAAAATAATTTAAAAAAATATATTTTTTTTAAATATATTTTTTATAGAATTGTTATTTAGAAAAAATAATTTTTTTTAAATAATTTTATAAAAAATAAATTAAAAAAAAATAATTTTTTTTTAAAATAAGTTTTTTTTTTTAAAATAAAAAAAATAAATAAAAAATAATTTTAAAAAAATATTTTTTTTAAATATATATTTTTTAGAATTGTTATTTAGAAAAAATATTTTTTTTTTTAAAATCAACAAACAAAAGTTCTAATTCTTTCAATAAAAAGTTTTTTTTTTTTTTTTTTTTTTTTTTTTTTGCCAATTCTCGAGTTTATTTCTCATGTTACCAAACACTAGAATTGACTTTAAATTTCTCTACCCATTTCTATTCTCTCAAATTCTCTCTACCAAACGTGCCCTTAGGGCATGTTTGGTACAAAAAAATGGGCCAAGAGAAAAGGAATTCAACAAATATCTCTTGTTTGGTAGGCTGGGAATTCAAAAGGGCGGAGAAAATAGATTTCTCAGATTTCTCAAGAATTCTCTTGTTTGGTATGTTTGGTATGTTAGAGAAATAAAAATGTGGAGAATTGTGGGGAATTAGTGGAGAATTAGTAGTGCAATTTTTTGAGTTTCATTTCCACTACTTTTTGGTGGAGAACTTTGTAATTTCATTTTTTTTTTAGTTGCAAACCGATTTACGTAAATGTATTTTTTATAAAAAAAATTAATAATTTTTTTAAAATAAATTTTTTATAAAATAAATTTTTTTAAAAAAAGAATAATAAATTTTTTATAAAAAATAATTTAAAAAAAAATATATTTTTTTAAAATATATTTTTTATAGAATTGTTATTTAGAAAAAATAAAATTTTTTAAATAAATTTTTTAATTAATTTTATAAAAAATAAATTAAAAAAAATAATTTTTTTTAAATAAGTTTTTATTTAAAATAAAAAAAATAAAAAAAAAATAATTTAAAAAATATATATTTTTTTTAAATATATATTTTTTAGAAATGTTATTTAGAAAAAATATTTTTTTTAAAAAATCAACAAACAAAAGTTCTAATTCTTTCAATAAAAAGTTTTTTTTTTTTTTTTTTTTTTTTTAATGCCAATTCTCGAGTTTATTTCTCATGTTACCAAACACTAGAATTGACTTTAAATTTCTCTACCCATTTCTATTCTCTGAATTCTATTCTCTACTTCATTTCTATTCTTTGAAATTCTCTCTACCAAACGTGCCCTTAGGGTCCGTACGGTTCGAATAAGTGTCAATGGTTGTGTTAATGATTGTGTTGATTGAGAAAATGGGAATCGATTGTGTGACGATTATTAGTTGACGGAGATTAGGTTAGACGTCTGTCGTAGACGACCACGAGAGGTTGAAGTGGATTGCGGTGATGATATTTAAATTGTTGTATATGTATTGATTTGATATGGATTGATAAAATAAGCCGAGAGGTCATGACTCGGACTTGTGACTCGAAACATATGTATGAATGTATATATGTGCCACAACGGTAATCACGTAAACGTTTTTCAATATAAAAAATAACAAGTTTATTACTTGTTGGTTTATTTAAAGACAAAACTAAAATTTATTTTTATAAATCACTAGTTTACTAAAAACATAACTAAAGGTTTATTTTTATGAGTTATTAAGAGTTTCGAGGGCACGCAAATCTAAGAAGAGTATTTATGAAGATTATTTATGTTTTGTGATTTTAGCGCCAAGTCTCGGATCAATTGACGTTAATAACCTCAACCCACATGGTTATCGGACTTATTGAGCTGACGAGTCCAATAAGAGCCCCATAAGCATGTCGGAAGAGATTTATTAATGGGTAATTCATCCTCATGACTTACCTAATATGATTATTGAGTTTTGAGATGAGAATTTATCGAAGGAATTACGAGACTTATCGTGGTAACGAATCCGATAAGAATCCAGCAATTCGTTCGCATAAGTGATGCGCGTGATGTGTCGTTGCGGTTTAGCAGTTTTAATGCCTATTCAAGTTTTAAATTTATATTTAGCCGACTTATCAATAACACACACACTTAACGAGCAGTGTACCCGGTCAGTATGAAGATAATGGTAAGTAGAGTGTCGATCACTAAGAGTGGAACGTATTATCTAGTTATTCTAATTAGTATTTTAATATCCTAACGCAAGGGGGTTTCAGCCTAAGAGACTGGCACGGTTTGTTGCAATTAAATAATAAAATAAACCAATAGGCACGAATCAGCAAGTAGCACACACGTACACAGATAGATACTTGAGACAATAAGAGGGTTGTCCTTATGATTAAGTAGATTGTCACTTGTTTTATTGATAGCTTTATATGAAGTGTATGTAGTTAACCCTTTCTCGTTGGTCCTATTCTTATCGGCGAGTAAACCCTTAATGATTACTTATGTCTAAAAGTTATTCCTAAGTGATCAATTTAGAAACAACCGTGGGAGCCACATTATGTCCCGCAGTCAAATGCCCGCAAGCCACTAATAAACACAGAGGTTATCAATGCACTAATAAGTAGTAACCAAAGACATCAACATATAAACTTTAATTGATGGGAAAGCAAGTATTAAAGGGAGTGCAATCTTTCGTTGTCACATTACACAAGCCACCAATCCTGATGAATTAAAGTTTGGTAACACAATAAAACAAAACTACTTAATGAATTAAACACATGCAGCACCTTCTTACAGCTCTTGTATCTTTGATTTGGGTGTGTCTTGTGCTGCCTTCTTGACTGAATTCGTCCTTTGTTCCTCCTGTTTGGTCTTCGGTTTTAGGGTTTTTGGACCTTTTTAATTCGTCTGGTCTACGGGGTATTTATAGTTTCTGTCTGAGGGAAGATGCGGCGCATCTACTAAGTAGATGCGGCGCATGTACTTAACTTCGCGTGGGGTCCAAGATTATAATATTCAGGAATATTCGTACACCGCCAGAAGATGCGGCGTAACTCCATGATTAGATGCGGCGCATGTCCTCTTGTATCTTGGATCGTATCTGGTGATATCTTGATAGAGATGCGGCGCATGTTGAGAGTGAGATGCGGCGCATCTGGAGCAGAATTGACTTAATCTTGTCCATGTCAGTAGACTTTCACTTTATGCACGTTTTGCTCCATTATTAGTCCAAAATCGTTAAGTTTCACCAAATGCTTGTTTTTACCTGAGAATTACAAAAGTAAACGATTAAGTATCAATCCTCATACATAATATAGTAAAACAAGTCAAATTAATAGGATAAATGATAGTAATAAAATGTACTTATTTGAGTTCATCAAATATCCCCCCACTTGAACTTTACTTGTCCCCAAGTAAACCTTAGAATTTCTTTTATGAAAATGTATCCTAAAAGATGTTAGGATTTATTTTTATATTTAAGCATGTATTCGTTCATTTCATAATCACACAACTAAACACTTAACGAATTAGAAGTAAAATAAAATAAGTCGATAAAAGCAAATCTAATTGTTTAACTGTCCAGTCGCGACGAATATTCTATCATAAGCTTGGCAAGTATACACATCTCCACCACTAAAGCTAAGGAATAACAAGTCTAAAGCGGTAAAAAAGGTTTTTAGGCTTAAGGGTTAATTATTCTCTTTCACTATCGATCTCAAATTCCAGAAAAGGCGACAAAATCACAAATACATGATCGAATCCACGAACACGATACTTGCAATTGCTCAAGTCCTTAACTCGAATAGGCTAAAGATAGGTCCAAACTTCACCAATAATAATATATCAAAAAGGGCGACAAAATCATAAATACATAGCCGAATCCACGACTACGATACTTAAGATTGCTCAAATCCCCAATCTCAATAAATCAAAGGTTCGGTTGGATAAAGAATAATAAAGGGCATGGATAACATTTGGGATATAAATTGGTGTAAAAATAAAAATAAACAAAACAAATAAATTAAAATCCTAAGTGTGGTTAATCACTATCCCAACCATCCCATGAATAAGACTCATATCATCGAATAACTCACGCTTTAACACTTGAAACACACGCTTTAGGTAGACACGAATTATACTCAACAAGGTCTTAATCAAAGAATAAACCTTAATTGGCGTTCCCATAACTGCCAATTCCCATTCAATCCATAGATATAGTACAACAAATAGTGGTGATATCGACCACTTACATAACTTTACATAAGTTGGTTAAAACTAACTTCCAACTTTTCTTTCTTTCTTTTTCTTTTCTTATTTTTTCGATTTTTTTTTTTTTTTACATAAACATAGATGTGTGAAATTTCACCACATCACTATAACTTTCTTTCCGGATAATTTTTCCATACTTTTCATGACTTCAGAAATAATGGTAATAGTGAAAGTAGTAAACACACGAAAAATAAACTCCAAAATATACAATATTTACTTTCACTCCAATTGCATTGTGCAATTTCCCGACCTAACCATAGATAATGAATTACGCACGCGAACACAGGTAATGTAAGGAAACACACTTTGCCTATAGCAATCAACCAACCACGGATTCTAATCTACAGGGTAGGCTAAGGTGTAAGGGTGTAACGAAACATTTTAAACATAGGTGTAAGAAACGAAAGGAATGGCTCTGAGTGTTTTTCTAGGGGTATCTTACTCTAAAAATGAGAGTAACAAAAGGGTTTATACGGGGGTTAACTAACCAGTGTAGTTAGCTAATAACACATAACATATAAAGGCTATTTGGGTGTAATCCTAGAAATTTACCAATTTAGATAAGTCATTCCAATTATATAAATAATACTCATTATGGTGGTCTCGAATAGTATACAAGCCAAGTTCTAAAGTTTACAAGTCACCGGCACACTCATAGATTTGTGAATTTTGTAAAATCACAATTTTTGAAAATAACGTCATGTGTGCAGCTATGCAACTTAGATCTTAAACAAAAACATGCTAAAAATTTTTAAGTTTGATATATTAAGCACATTTTAAGCATAATTTTTGAAAAAGTTTAGGACAAGTAATTGTTAAGTGTTCTAATTCTCCAATCCCCCCACTTAAGTTAAACAACGTCCTCGTTGTTTGTATAAAAGGTTAAAAACTGGAAAATAAAAGAATTAGAACAGGAAAACTCCCCTGAGATTTGCTCGGTATGATCCTCCATTAGTATAAGAGCAAAAATCAACTTCTTGTGGATTAGAACGTTAAAGCTTCATACTTGATGTATCCACAGGAAATTCAGGAAACTATAATACCACCAATACTTTAAAACACACCTAAGATAAGAAAGGTTCAACTTGCATAATACATTAGTAGTTAGGAAAAATAAAACTTAAAAATTAAAACTGAAAATCATCAGGTCAGTCGATGCGCCGTATCTTATTGAAGAAGATACGCCGTATCGAGCCTGGAATTAATACGGATCAGAATAAAGATGCGTCGCATCCTTAACCAGGGATGCGCCGCATTAAAATAAACTGATAAATAGTTTTAAAGTCGAAAATAAAAATGCAGAAAAATAAAATAAGATATGACCATTGCAGGAGATGCGTCGTATCTCAGAATTGAGATGTGCCGTATCCTCATGCGGCCTGGACTGACTCGACACAGAAAACAGAATAATAAAAGATAAATCCGGGTTGTCTCCCGGTAAGCACTTGTCTTTATTCCAGAGTCTTCAAGTTAGACTCACGTTCAGCTCAGCAATAAGTCCTTGTCACGGTCCATCCTTCGTCCTTCATCCGAAAGATTTTCCCGTATATCTCTGCGATGTTTTCTTCCGTTCGACTTAATCTAGTATAACTCTTTGTCTTCACCGCAGTATATTCTTCATTAGGACTCAAAGAATATTTGATGATTTTAAACTTTTCAGAAATAATCATGGGTGGCTCCTTGTAAGGAATCCCAAGTAGTTGACACTTTCTTATGGTGAACTCTTCCTCGTCTTTATCAACAAACTTAAAATAAGGATCCTTAATCAAATAATCATCTAGTTCTTCAATTAATGACTTATCGTCTTGAATCGCCTCCCATTCTCTTTCCAAATCATATTGTAACCGTCGACTAAGCTTCGTGAAATCATCAAACTGTTTATGCACCCATTCCCAGAAAGTAGTATCCGATGTCCCCTTAAGTCCTTTCAAGCGTTCAATTCTGCCCTTTTCTTGTAAAGCCTCCGCCTTTTGTGGGCAGTCTTCAATATTATCGTACCACTCATAATCTTCAAAGGTTACATCGTTTCCAACCCGTTTCATCCCAATTATACTTCCCCCATTACAGGTTCCGTCACTTTTATAATCGCAGGTCGGCCAAACACTACTCCCGTCCTTGAAAACGAAGGGTGTACAGGTGTGATTAATGTGCTCAAATTCCCATGGTTTATCCCAAACCCATGGTACTTGGTCATTCCATTCATAGTACCAGGTGTTTTTGAAATCGTCATAAGTCTTAAATCCTGGTAGATCTCCAGTAAGCACATCATCATCGACTTGAAGAAGGTAGTTAAATTCCTTGAACTGCTTGCACAGGGGTGTCTCATAATCGAACACATCAATGTCAATTCTGAAAAGTTCTTCAATGCCCTCATTGATTGTTGAATCATGAAGTGACGACCCATAATCGCTTTCTACTTCTTCATCTTCTCCTCTCATCCAATATACCCATAATGCATCCTTAGTAGCACGATCCATGCTCTTATGGTTATTAAACTTACTAGCCAACCATTCTGAAAAATCAACATCGTTAGGGTCATGGTTAACGTCAAAGCAAACCTTTCCAATCATACTCTTTTTTATCTCCATGAACTCGTTAAATTGCTTCTTAAAACTCCGAGTCAACCATGAAGTCATAATCTCCTTGACTTCATTTGTAGGGGCAAATTCCGGACTACCATATTTGAGTTCTAGCCAATCATTGAGGGAGAGGTCTATCAATCTTACCAACCTGCCATGAAATAGTAACTCCGCCAAAGCATAATTCATGTCATTATCCTGATATTTCTCATTCAATCCCCAGTACTGTTCGGAATAAGGCATGTAAGAGATTTGGGCATTGCCTCTACCACAGCTGTTGTTGCTTGAGTCCATGTATGCAAGATAGAATTTCCCATCATCTTCTTCGATAGTAGTCCAGTTCAATCCTTCGGCTTCAATGCTAGGCCATAAGAGCGACAATTCTTCTCCAGTATACCTCACAAATACATCATAAGAGAACACCTCTTTGTCAATGTTGCATAAACGCATGAATTCCTTAAAAGCAGCTTCAAGAGGAGTCTCCCAAGAGAATAAATCTGCATCGATCATGAGTACATTGAATGAATCTGAAAACAAGCTTTCCTTAGCAAGATATCCGTTAACTGACATGTCTTCCATAGCAAAATCTGTCATCCAAAGTAAAATCATCAGTAGGATTTGTTCGCAAGAAGAGAAATTAATGAATATAGAAACGGATATAAGAATAAAAATAGCTGATATCTGCAGACGATGCGCCGTATCCAAAAAGTTGGATACGCCGTATCTTATAATCGTTAAAATTTAATCAGACTTTATTCAGAAAATAGATACGCCGCTTTAGAATTTAAGAATGCGCCGTATCGAATTAATTAATCAAAAATCAACTTATCTAATTAAAATTAAATGCGTCGTATTAACGAAAGTTAATGCGCCGTATTTTCGTTACGTTTAAGAATTAAAGATTTTTGATTCAGTAAGATGCGCCGTATCGACAGAGATCGATACGCCGTATCTGTTTAATAATTCGCAAACTGTTTTTAATTAAAATAATAGATACGCCGTATCTGCAAAAGCAGATGCGTCGTATGGCGTTAACGTTTAGAAATTTTTTTTTATTAAAAACAGATACGCCGTATCTGCAAAAGCAGATGCGTCGTATTACTTTATCACTTAGAAAAATTTTCTTATTAAAAACAGATACGCTGTATCTTGGGGAAAAGATGCGTCGTATCGAATTAATTAAACGCGTTGTATTAAAAAAAAATTAAACGCAATACGCCGTATCTGAGAGATCAGATGCGCCGTATCGTTTGATTTAGCACAGTACAACGATAGCAGAACAGAAAAATACGAAAAATAAAAACAAAAATTAAACACACAAAACGAAAATAAACACACAAAAATAAAAAGAAAACAATTAACACACAATACAACAAATATGCAAAATAGTACAATGATGCAATTAATCTAATAAAAAGAAAAACCTAATTAAAATACTAATTAAATTAACAGATAATAACAATTCACTCCCCGGCAACGGCGCCAAAAACTTGATGCGCGTGATGTGTCGTTGCGGTTTAGCAGTTTTAATGCCTATTCAAGTTTTAAATTTATATTTAGCCGACTTATCAATAACACACACACTTAACGAGCAGTGTACCCGGTCAGTATGAAGATAATGGTAAGTAGAGTGTCGATCACTAAGAGTGGAACGTATTATCTAGTTATTCTAATTAGTATTTTAATATCCTAACGCAAGGGGGTTTCAGCCTGAGAGACTGGCACGGTTTGTTGCAATTAAATAATAAAATAAACCAATAGGCACGAATCAGCAAGTAGCACACACGTACACAGATAGATACTTGAGACAATAAGAGGGTTGTCCTTATGATTAAGTAGATTGTCACTTGTTTTATTGATAGCTTTATATGAAGTGTATGTAGTTAACCCTTTCTCGTTGGTCCTATTCTTATCGGCGAGTAAACCCTTAATGATTACTTATGTCTAAAAGTTATTCCTAAGTGATCAATTTAGAAACAACCGTGGGAGCCACATTATGTCCCGCAGTCAAATGCCCGCAAGCCACTAATAAACACAGAGGTTATCAATGCACTAATAAGTAGTAACCAAAGACATCAACATATAAACTTTAATTGATGGGAAAGCAAGTATTAAAGGGAGTGCAATCTTTCGTTGTCACATTACACAAGCCACCAATCCTGATGAATTAAAGTTTGGTAACACAATAAAACAAAACTACTTAATGAATTAAACACATGCAGCACCTTCTTACAGCTCTTGTATCTTTGATTTGGGTGTGTCTTGTGCTGCCTTCTTGACTGAATTCGTCCTTTGTTCCTCCTGTTTGGTCTTCGGTTTTAGGGTTTTTGGACCTTTTTAATTCGTCTGGTCTACGGGGTATTTATAGTTTCTGTCTGAGGGAAGATGCGGCGCATCTACTAAGTAGATGCGGCGCATGTACTTAACTTCGCGTGGGGTCCAAGATTATAATATTCAGGAATATTCGTACACCGCCAGAAGATGCGGCGTAACTCCATGATTAGATGCGGCGCATGTCCTCTTGTATCTTGGATCGTATCTGGTGATATCTTGATAGAGATGCGGCGCATGTTGAGAGTGAGATGCGGCGCATCTGGAGCAGAATTGACTTAATCTTGTCCATGTCAGTAGACTTTCACTTTATGCACGTTTTGCTCCATTATTAGTCCAAAATCGTTAAGTTTCACCAAATGCTTGTTTTTACCTGAGAATTACAAAAGTAAACGATTAAGTATCAATCCTCATACATAATATAGTAAAACAAGTCAAATTAATAGGATAAATGATAGTAATAAAATGTACTTATTTGAGTTCATCAATAAGTTACCAAATCAAAACTTAGTCATACGCCATTGCTTGCTAATTGTTTAGGTTTTAACTTTTATGTGGGGTGAGTACACTTGAGTCGTGTCATGTCACCACTGCACACACGTCGATACCAAACACTAATAACGGATTGAGAAAGAGATTTTGGAACTTAAAACGGAATCTACTTGGGATGGTTTACTTATGGAAGCTTTTACGTTTGACGATGATGTTAAGGATAGTTTACATTATTAGGTTGTGCCGAGTCCGAGAGTGCTGATATTTGAGAGTCGTCGATTACTTTGCTTCAGTAGATCTTGTTTGTGCTTTGCTGCTTGAGGTGAGTTCTCGTAGCCCCACTTTTAACATGTTTTACCTTGGGGGAAAATGGTACTCAATGCTTTACAAATGTTTTCATGCTGTGAATTACTATTGACATGATTTTGGGACATTATGTGTGATGATGCAATTATATGCTGTGACGTGTTTATTTTATGATTACTTGACTACGCAACTGTTAACTCTCTGTTGAGGGCCTACGTGTTGATAGATCTATCGGGGTAGCTCCCCACGTGATATTTGTTATGAGTATGATGGACATTATAGGGTCAGTTGGCGCGACATTATTGCTGTGTGGATAACTTGCTTGTGATTGGTATTCATTACACTATGTCCTACTTATTGTTCACAGCCACATGGTTTAGACTCTAAACCTACAAGCTCACCAACTTTATGTTGACATTTTCGAGTATCCATTTTCAGGTCCTAAGACTGAAGTTACACTAGGAGGTTTAGTACTGGCATGGCTTAGCAAGACTTAAGACAAGACCCTTCCGGGATATATCTCGTGAAGTTGCATTTTGTTATTCTCTAGTAATGTTGTTTAACTTTGAGACTTATGTTTATCTTGGATCTTTGTACTTATCCCGGTTGTGGGAGTTTGAGACTATTATCTATTTTATGTTATGCATTTAGTATTTCTCTATAGTGACACCTTGTGTTCTTGACTATGAGGTCATACCCCGTGAAATGCCATTTCGCTGCGCCATTTTTGGGGTGTGACTTAGGTGCTTACGCCAATGTGGTGGAGGTTTGATCCATTCTCAAGCCTATGGTAATCTATGTGGTATGACAGGTAGAGACAGTTTTATTTTCCCGTTTCCATTCATGTTATATAACGTATACACCCGAGAGATGTGAGAATCCAAACACTTTATGTGAGGTGATAGTATATGATTTCCCTGCTTATTATGACTATTGTGGAAAGAATATATGTTGTAATTACTTTTGATCCATTCTCAAGCCTGTGGTAATCTATGTGGTATGACAGGTAGAGATTTTTTTATTTTCCCCTTTCCATTCATGTTATATAACGTATACACCCAAGAGATGTGAGAATCCAAACACTTTATGTGAGGTGCTAGTACATGATTTCCCTGCTTATTATGACTATTGTGGAAAGAATATGTGTTGTAATTACTTTTGAACCAATGCTAAATGACCCCTAACTTGTAGATTGACTAGGATAAAAGCACATTTGCTTTAGGACAAGCAAATCCCAAATGTAGGGATATTTGATAAGGATTTAAAACATACATTTTTAAGGGGTCATTTAGTCCCTAAACTCGTATGTATTTGATAAATATTGCCCTAAATCGTTTTTTTTTTCATTTTCGGTACTTTGGACGCAAAAGACGAAAACCGGCAAGTTTTGGGCTAAATTGGACAAGAAAGTGAAGAAAATGACCAAGTCACAAATCTGTCAGGAAAGGGGACCTGACGGCATCACAACTTAACAAGTGGCGTCGTCACTTGTATTTGAAGACCAAGATTCAGAGTTGAATTAACACATGGCGGCTCACACTTTTTATAAAGAGACGGCGTCAGACATCATGACGGCGTTATAGATCCAAGGCTACATCTTCACAACGGCGATTTAGCAACAGACGAAACCCTAATAACGGCGGGCTGACGGCGTCACAACCCATAACATGACAATGTCACCTTTGTAGATCTATATATATTTTCGCATATTTTCCTTTATTCATGTAACACTTTAGAGAGGTGAAACCTTAGACGATTTTTGGCCACTTTGTAAGGCTTTTTATAGCCAATTTATCCATGTTCTATTGAAGATAAGTAATCCATCTTTAATCATTCAATATGTCTATGTGTTGTTTGATTTTATTATTTTCTTCACTTCACTTTAACATGCTAGGCTAGATTTATTAATGTCTGCTTAGATTGAATGAAACCTAGTTATTGATTATTGGTTATTGTCTCTTGTTTAATTGGTTGCCTCATGTTAGGAATAAGAAAACTGGCTTAACTATTATATGTACTGGCTTGTCCATCTTATTAAACGCAACCCTAGAGTGCGCTAGTGGTTTTTGTCATTGTATTTATTACGTGAATTGTGGCTTGTAGATCCTAGGAGACTTAATAGACTTTAAGCTTTTTTAGGGGAGACTTATACGTTCATAGAGTTATGGTATATGACATCTCCCTACGACCAATAATAAGGAATACAACGCACCATTTAAAACAAGGACGTAACAACTCGATTAATTAATAAGAGATAACAAGGGAGTAAAGATAATCTAAGTGAACACATTTTCCTATCATAAGAGTTACCACCAATTTACCTTTTTGCATTTTTAATTTAATTAATTTTAATTAATTAGTAGTTGAAACGCCCACTCTTCAAACCCTGAGATTTTACTTGCTTTCAAAAGAATATAAAAATAAAAAAGATTCATCCCTCACCTTTAGACCTATCTTGACATACACTTCAGCCTTCACAACACTATTCCCTTAGAGAACGATCAATCCCCGTGTCTTACCTATACTACACTATAACAGTTAGGTACACTGCCTAGGAGGATTGTAAAACTTCTTGAGGTTTATAATAATCCGCATCACTTACTCAGAAAAAGTTTAAAACTTTTAACAAACGATTTGAAACTTTATATAAAGACAACCTAAACTATCCTGGACGATTGATACCACTTGTTAGGTAATCATTCTATAACAAACACACATTAATCTTAGAGAGAGAAAGTTAGATAGAAAGTAAGAGAGGGAGTGGAAGGATCTAATGATAATAATATGTAAAATGATATTCAAAGAACCAACACCATCTCCCATCAAGGGAAGGGGTACTCTTACAAGGGATGGGGCGTTGCCCTTGTTTCTAGATACTTCCATCACGGCCCATGGGCTTACTACATGAGCCAGATAATTAATAACAAAAAATTGTAAACCAATTTCTCTAACGACCTGTACAATACTTAATGACCGACACTTTATAATAATAACGTGTTCCTAACACTTGGTTCATGAAGTACGCAATGAAATGCGGTTCATGTTCTATCACCTTCTTGAACGTCTTGATGATATTAGCAAATCTAACCAACCCTAGAAACCTTGAAGTGCAAGCACAAGTGGTCATCCTCCTGTAGTTTTAGATTGTCTCATTAGGATTTTCTTACATGTTACATCATTTTC
This sequence comes from Artemisia tridentata subsp. tridentata, assembly GCA_021014915.2. NCBI lineage: Eukaryota > Viridiplantae > Streptophyta > Magnoliopsida > Asterales > Asteraceae > Artemisia > Artemisia tridentata. Next base: position 73,841,585 of record CP139503.1, read on the forward strand.
TTAGTTTTAGTGAATTGACATTTGTTGTATCATTTATCTTATTTTCATTAAATGAATCTACTTATTTAAATTCTTCTTGATTATTTGGGCATGTTGATGTGATTATGACTTGCTTTAATGGTCTTTCATGCCTTATTTTCTTTAAACTGCTGCTAATAAGATGCAGGTACGCGGATCCTTTACTTTTTACATGGCGGATCCCTTCAGAGATGGATCCGGCGGATCCAGGCACTTAGAAACCAAGTTAAGCATTGATTCAGCTCATTTTCAAGAAAAGTCATATTATATACTTGCATTCTAACTTTTGTTTTGTAGATTTTCAAAAATACACTTGTAGTACTTGACGCCCTCAATAAGGGGGAGCTTTTGTCAAAGCAAAAACATTGCAATACTTGCAATGATCTCGTCTTAGTCTTTCTAAATACTTGATGCCCTCACTAAGGGAGAGCACTCATCAAGGGAGATCAAATATGCATGTCTTTACATTTTTTATCTCTTCTTCCCTTATCTCTTTCTTTATTCTTGCATTCTGGTTTGTTTCTTTTCAACACTCTTTTTGTTTTGACAAAAAGGGGGAGAAAAGAGTAAAAACTTAAATACAAAATTTTACGAATTTTTCTTTTTACTTAAAATAATTTTATGTTTCGTCATCAACAAAAAGGGTGAGATTGTTAATACAAACAAATCATAAAAACATTTAATTATATTTTACGATCTTCTAATGTTTTGTCGATAACAAATGTAAAATTATTTTAACATAATAAATAAAATACATAAGGCTTTGAGCCAAAAGTTTACTAACTCATTTCACTAAAAAAATAAACCATTAAACATGTTTAGTTAAATAGTTTACATAAAACCAAAACCAATTTTATAAAACACTTAAGTAACTTTGGTTACTTACATTTTATAAAAATACATATAACTTGTAAAATAAAGACTTGGACTATCAATAACCTAAAACCCATGACCAAAGCCCATGACCCATGGAGCTTGACCCAAAACCCATGACCCATTGCATGACATCAACTATGGGTAATATCAATGACCCATGACCTAAAGTCCATAACCCATGACCCAAGATGTTTTTTGACATCATGCATGACATCACATGACCCATGGACCATAATCCATAACCCAAAACCTGGAATTGTAATTTGATGTGTCGTTTAGTATAGGTAATTATTGTTATAAAGTTTTAAAATTTATTTTATGCCGACTTTACCTATAACAAACACTTACGGTGTAATACCTAAAATTCAGAAAGTGTGTAAAATGACCAAAATACCCATGAATCTTTAAAAATGAATTAAATCACTTATAAAGTTCCAAATTAATTCTAAATCTCTTGTAATGAGTTACATATGAAATAAAATAATTTTAAGACAACATTTTAACATTTTTGCATGTCCTAAAATTTATTATAAACTGAAAATATTAATTTAAGTATTTATTTTATATTTAAAACTAATTAAAATCAAGATAATGACCAAATAAAATAGGAAACAAATTACAAATCAAATTTCTTTGATTCTATCCTATGTGGGCCGAAATTTCTGAGTCTCTCCCCCTCCTAAGTTGGTTTTCAAGCTTATATATAATTAAATCCCATTTATTTTAATATCCAAAATTCCGAAACCCTAAAACCCTAAAAGTCGACACATAAATATTCGACCCTTCCTCCATACGATTTTCTGGACAAGAGTTTATATTTTTTTGGAGTTCTTCAAGGTTTAATCTAGCTAGGAAAAATAAGAGTTGGGTTGTGGAAAGCTTGGTCGATCGTAGGTTCCTTTTTCTTGTCGAATTATCCCATCCGCAAGGTAATAATTTCTTACGATTAATCCGTACGTTCTAAATTCAAGTTAGTATTTTTTTGATGTTATTTAGGTCTTATATAACTCATATAAATTGATAAACACGAATCATGCAAGCTAGAACAATCGTACGAATTTTAGAGAGCTAAAACACACTTAAATTCCAAATATAACCATACGAAGTTTTCTGGGGTGTGTTCATAATTTTCTTGTGTTCTATGATGAATATATAAGTCTGGAAAAATAGCTATGTGATTTGTGGAAGCCTAAATTAATTGTTCTTGAATTGTTTTTGTAATCGGATAAAAAGAAAAAGAAAGAAAAATATGAAAACCCTATGTAACGATTTAGGGTTAGGTTTTATATGATGAAATCTGAGTAATAAATGCAGTACAATGATTGTGTAATGATTGTACCATGATTGGATGAATTAGGGTTAGGTTTTGTAAATAAAAAGTGTAATACGATTTGGGTTTTAAATTAGAGGGGTGTGTTTTGCCAACTTTGAAACTTGTGGGACATTTTTATAATGTTAATTAGATCTGTGGGCTCGTGGTGGATTACTGTTCCTTATTTGTAACCTTTACTTTTCCTTATTCTTTTTCCTTAAACCTTATTCCTTATTTATTCCTTAACTCTGATTATATCTGCATGACCTTTAAATTCTGATTACTTTGTACTTTTGTCCGTTGCTGCTTTTGTTATCTTTATATCTGTTCACTGAGCTCTCGTAGCTCAGCCGCATTTTCTTTTCCTGCGGCAGGTATCTAAGCTAGAAGCTGGGGATTTTGCTATGGGATTTAGAGTAGAGATTATATGGAGATTCTACCTTAGTTTACCACCTTTATTTATGACATTTGTTTAGATTGGATTTCATTATGTCTTTCCTTGGATTTTTCATTATCATTTTGAACTTATGTTTGGCTTAAGCCGTGTTGGCTTGACTTCTTTAATAAATTTTGTTTAAGACTTCCACTGTGTATTATGTATGCTTTGATTTGTCACCGTAATGTGATACTTCTACCCTTGCCAGGTTGGGGTGTTACAATTATGGTATCAGAGACCAGGCTGCGACCTGTAGTACATAAGCCATGGCCTGTGAATCATATGGACCCTAGGATTTGACCCTTAGGACTTAAGATTTGACTGGTGAGGATTTGGATAGACATTAGGTTTCCTTTCGCACACTCTCTTTTCCTGTTCTGCTCTGCCACATTTTCTTCTTCTGCTCTATCATATTTTCTTGATTCTGCTCTGTCATATTCTGTTTAATCTTGCTAACCGTTTTGATAATCGTTTAGATGGTTCTCCTAGTTTTGGGTCTGGTATGTCTTTGTTTTGTTTTCTGTTCTCTTTTCCTTCTGCTTTCTGCAAATTTCAAGGACGAAAATTTTCTTTTAGAAGGGAAGAAGTTGTAATACCTAAAATTCAGAAAGTGTGTAAAATGACCAAAATACCCCTGAATCTTTAAAAATGAATTAAATCACATATAAAGTTCCAAATTAATTCTAAATCTCTGGTAATGAGTTACATATGAAATAAAATAATTTTAAGACAACATTTTAACATTTTTGCATGTCCTAAAATTTATTATAAACTGAAAAATATTAATTTAAGTATTTATTTTATATTTAAAACTAATTAAAATCAAGATAATGACCAAATAAAATAGGAAACAAATTACAAATCAAATTCCTTTGATTTTATCCTATGTGGGCCAAAATTTCTGAGTCTCTCCCCCTCCTAAGTATGTTTTCAAGCTTATATATAATTAAATCCCATTTATTTTAATATCCAAAATTCCAAAACCCTAAAACCCTAAAAGTCAACACATAAATATTCGACCCTTCCTCCATACGATTTTCTGGACAAGAGTTTATATTTTTCTGGAGTTCTTCAAGGTTTAATCTAGCTAGGAAAAATAAGAGTTGGGTTGTGGAAAGCTTGGTCGATCGTAGGTTCCTTTTTCTTGTCGAATTATCCCATCCGCAAGGTAATAATTTCTTACGATTAATCCGTACATTCTAAATTCAAGTTAGTATTTTTTTGATGTTATTTAGGTCTTATATAACTCATATAAATTGATAAACACGAATCATGCAAGCTAGAACAATCGTACGAATTTTAGAGAGCTAAAACACACTTAAATTCCAAATATAACCATACGAATTTTCTGGGGTGTGTTCATAATTTTATTGTGTTCTATGATGAATATATAAGTTTGGAAAAATAGCTATGTGATTTTTGGAAGCCTAAATTAATTGTTCTTGAATTGTTTTTGTAATCGGATAAAAAGAAAAAGAAAGAAAAATATGAAAACCCTATGTAACGATTTAGGGTTAGGTTTTATATAATGAAATCTGAGTAATAAATGCAGTACAATGATTGTGTAATGATTGTACCATGATTGGATGAATTAGGGTTAGGTTTTGTAAATAAAAAGTGTAATACGATTTGGGTTTTAAATTAGAGGGGTGTGTTTTGCCAACTTTGAAACTTGTGGGACATTTTTATAATGGTAATTAGATCTGTGCTAATGTATAAAAAAATTATAAGATAAGGGTCCTATGTGTAAATATTGCAAGAAAATAATTAATTTGTAATTAAGGGGTACGAATTGAATTTAATTTAAATTGAGGGGCTAAAAGTGTAACTTATGGAAACTTGAAGTTTTTCTGTGCAAATAATGATATTAGAGGTGTAATGTGTAATTTTGGATATTTAAGGGGTTGATATGTAATTATTAATAAATTATGATTTAAATTGTGATTTTTATAAATTAAAAGGACTAAACATGTAAATTATGAAACTTGAAGGTATGATTCGTATTATATGTTAATTTGAGGGTATATTCTGTAATCTTGAAAAATATAGTACTTGATGTGTAAATGTAAACATGATAGGGGTTAAATGGTAATTTATGAAAATCTAGTGTTTAATTTGTAAATTTAATAACTAAAGGGTGTAAATTGTAAATATTGAAACATAAAGGATTAAGAGTGTGATTCTGAATACTTTATGTATTTAAAATAAGTAATTTGTAAGAATTGCATGTTAGACCTTTAACTTTGGTATAATTACAATTAGAACCCTAAAATATGGAAAGTTGTTATAAATAACCCTGAACTATCATAACTTGTTAAAATGTACCCTATGTCCATAATATGCTTAATTATGACTTAACCTAAGTTAAAATACTTAAATCTTTCTACTTATGGAAACTTTCTAAAAATGGAATTTGCTAAATATGGAAACCTGCTAAAAATAGAAAGTTACTTAGAATGGAAAGGCAAGCTAGAATAAGTAATTAAGAACCAATTGTAATTCTCTTCTACTCCTTTAGGTGTGACGAATGAGAGGTCTTGATCCGTTTTTGTGCTTTCTATTTCTTGTTCGTGTTTGCATTCGTAATAAGGTACAGATATTCTGCCCTTTTTCAGTAAGGGTGTTTTCTTTTCCCTTAACTCTGTTTTGGTCTTGTTTCGTATTAGGATTTCCCTAAGCCATTGCTATGTTCCCTTCTGTTTGTGAGCCTTTGATGTGATCCTTTTGTTTGAACCTTTCTTTGAACCTTTTCTTTTTCTATGATCCTTTATTCTGAACCTTGTCTTGAACTCTGATATGCACTTAGAAGATTTTGAACCTTTTCCATTTACTTGTGAAATATTTTGACGTGAACCTTATGCCATGAACCCTTAGATTTGACATTTTGATTTTAATGTTACATTTGGACTTTGACCATGATTCAATGACTTAGACTTTTGATCCTTTGCTATGATTTGGGCCTTTGACCTTTCAGTTTGATACCCGAGCCAAGTTTGTTTCCTAGCCATGAAGGTAACATGGCCGTGTCTGTGATGCACCACTGGCATGACTCTAGTGTGGTCGAGTGATGTTCCACACCATCCCTTATTTGTTATCTACTATGGCCATTATGATTATGATTTGTCTGCAGGGGCGTATGGATGCATCCTAGATCTGTTATCTGTTTAGTTGATTATCTGTATATGATTTATTACATGTCTGGTGATTGGTACTGATATGTGTCTAAATACACATATATTTTACATTGTTTAAACCCACAAAAACAGCCAAAAACACTTTGAAATGTCACATAATACTATAAATATCATTGAAATGTGTTTTTATGTGATTCAGATACAAAAAGATTGAAAAAAAGTGAAAAACATGCAAAGTTCACAAAATTGTCATTTTCAGTCCCTGAAGTTTCATAAATTGGCAGAATTAGTCCCTGAAGGTTTATTTTGGAAGAAAAAGTCAACAATGGTCCTTGGAATAATTTTGGAAAGTTGACAATTCAGACCCTTCATCTTTCATGAAATTACAAAAATGGTCCTTGTGCTAAAACTAACCAAACCGGATCCCTTTTTACTCAAAACCCAAAAATCCAAATCCTTAAATCCAAAAAGCCCAAACTAAACCTAAACCCCATAACCCGACCCAATTTTCCTTTGCTAAATATCAGGGTCAAACAAGAAGTTTGACTTCTCTTCTTCCCCAACTTGCCCGCCTTTCCTGCTACAATCCCTTCCACCTCACCTTATCCCTGACTCAACCCCCCTCCTCTCTGCTACACCTTACCTAACTGCCAAGAAGCATTTAAAGCTTCTTCTCCACCTCCACATCTAACCAAAATGCATTAATTGCCAAAACCTGCTTTTGATACTTTTGGCGCCAAAAGTCTAAATCAATGGCTAGGATGAATTACAGAGAACCAAAGGCCAAGATCTAGTGGGATTTGCTCAGAATCAAGTGGGGATTGCAAAAAGTCTATAAAGATCAAAGAAGGAAGAAGAGAAGAGTACCTTGGACTAGCCAATGGTCACGTAGTGTAAAATTTAAATGCTTTCTTTAAATTAAATGTCTTTTAATGTTTTAAATGTTGTAATTTTCCTTAAACTAGTGTAATAGAACATCATTTGCAGTTTAATTTCAAGTTACTTTTAAATTTCATGTTTTGCTTAATTGCCTTTTAATTTAAAGTCATTTTAATTTCATGTTAACTATGGTTGTGATTTGGACTCAAATAAGCCACATAAGCTCTTGACAAAGCTTTGAAAGCTTTTAGAATCCCTTAATCAGTTATGGTTTTTAAAATACAAAAATAGATAAAAAAAAATATGAAGAAAATAGAAAAGAAAATAAAAATCCTGTTTATTTTGATGAAGAAGCATGGAATATGGTGGAAAATGGATTTCCCTGGTTTAGTGGCTTCATGGGAAGCTGTTAGGTTGATTCATGGTTCCTGGTTCCTTGTTTTCATTCTTGGTTCACCTTGTAAGCTTATTTTTACAATTTTTGCAATTTACTGTTTCAGTTATTATAATGCTTTAATTTTCATATTTTCCTGCTTATTTGGTGTTTGTTAATGTTTATCTAGTTTAAAGTTTAGTGTTTATGTTTTGGATTGGATTTGTGCTTTGAATCTCATTTAACTGTCAATATGCTAAATCTTTGATCATCCTAGGCCTAGACTGTTTGACCACTTGTTTAAGCTAAAAAAAGGTCCATTTTGACAAATTGAGACCTCTGGATTGGATATGATTGGTGTATGCAGTGATATGTTATGAAAATCTCAAATTTGTTCCATTAAAGGGTTGTTTGGATTTGATGGTTTAACTGTGTTATAGGTTATGTGAGGTGTTGTTCTTGTTTGATTATACACCAATATGATTTAAATAACTCAGTGATAACTTCAATTAAGTGGTGTAGCATGTGGGAAGTCAAATTGACACTTGATCCTTTTCATATGAGCACTGTAAGATTGTCATGACCTAGAACTCTGCATAAGTGTTTAATAGTTGTTAATCTTTGTTACTTTCATGTTTTTGTTGCTTAATATTCCATAATTAATCAGTAGATTAGGTTTTAAATTCATATTAGTCAAACTTATGTGTTTTAAGTTAAAGTCAAGCTTTTTATTAGTTGTTTTTGCCCTGTTTCTCAGTCACATGTCCAATTTCACAAGCTTGTAGCTTGTTGAATCCTGGACTTGTGCCTGTTATTGTTGTTGTTCTTAGAAGCCCTTATGGCCTAGTTGTTTATGTTTGTGCTTATTTTCCTTTTATAGCTTATTTAGAGTAATTCTCATACCATCTATTTTGTTCCAAGTTACTAACTTCACTGAGCAAACAGTGAAGTTGAGCCTTTTTCCTAAGCTCATAAAAAGCTCCTCATTGACCTTGAGCTTGTGATTTTTGGCTTCCTATGAAGCTAATCCATCACACTCAATGGCTCAGTGCTTGTTGAGTTTTTACAAGCTTATTTGATAAGTTAATCAAGAGCTTGTTGTTTGCCCCTTTGCTGAGTGTACTGAGAAATCAGTATGCTCAGCCTATTTCACAAGCTTCTTTAAAAGCTATCTAGTGATCTTGAGCTTAAGTGTTTTGGCTTTATGTGAAGCTCATCCACCCAACTCAATGATCCTGTGCTTAATTTTCCCTTTGTAGTTCATCTGCTAGGGCTGCAAGTAGCTTTTAACTTGTCCCAATTTTCTCAGTATACACTGAGCATATCAGCAGAATCACTTGCACTATCAGCAGGTTGATACTCTAGCAGTACCTTTGGTACTCTAGCAGTACCTTGTTGATTTGCTTATTCAGAGCTTATCAGTGCTTGTGTCCTGTTCATACCAGTACCTTTTACTTATTTTTATATTATTTTATCTTTTGTTTCATGCATAAAGCTTTTTCAAGCTCATTTTAGGCTTATGACTTCACTGTGAGCCCAAAAGCTCTACTGAATAAGTCATAAGCCCATAATCTGCTTATTTCTAAGTTTGTAAAGTTTTATTTTTGTTAAACTTGTATAATATTAGTATACAATTAGTTCCATAAAAGAAAAACCAAAAATATTAGTTTTTAAGCTAAGTGATAGCTTCTATTTAGAAGCTTATTGCTTATTTGCTTATTTTTCTTAAGCACTTGCTTATTTTAGATTTTTCTTAGGTTTCTGCATGTATAAAATAATTATGTAAAAAGTTTTAGATTTTTCCTAGGTTGTTTAATATTTTTAATAAATCAATAATAGTTTTTAGTAATTAAATAATAGTAAATAATTAATAATAAATAGAATACTTGTATAATTAATACATTTTCAGTTTTAAAATTCATTTTATAATATTTTAGATTTTTCCAATTCATTATTTCATTTATTTAGGTTTATTTTAGATTTTCTTATTATTTAAGTTATTTTTAAATAGATTTAATTCATTTTTAATTCATAGTAAATACATAAATAGTGTAAAAATTCATTTTAATTTTCTAATAATTTTCTTATCCTTTTAGGATTCCAAAAATTTAATTTTCACATTTGTGGGAATTGAATTTGATAGAATTCACTTTTTATTTTGGTACGTTTACGTTACTGTTATTTAAACGTACGCGTTTTAGGTTTTTAGATTTTCTTAACTTTTTAATAAGTTTGTAAATTATAAATAAATATTTTAAGTTTATTTAATTTGCATTTAAGCCCCTAAGGCATGCAAATTCCTACTATAGTATAATCGTTTTGTTTTGTACGTTTACGTTTATTTAAACCTAAACGTACGTTTGTATATCCTTTTACGTTTTTAGTTTTTCTTATTTATAGATTTTGTTCATATAGCTCATTTGAGCTATTTTCTGTTACTCCCACGTGACAGGTGGGAATATTGAGTGTAAATTAATTCATATACACTTTCCTGTTCAACATCACACACATTCGTTGTATTACATTTTTCACACCTCGTTGGGACATAACGACCCGGGGAGACACTAACTCCTCTGGACTTAAATTGCAATTGGTTTCCTTATAGTTTGACTTTTGTTGACCAATATCCTTGGTCAGTATTAGTTGACCGTTTGGGACGAATCAGGTACTGTGTGCAATACATGCCCTTCACATATCTCTGGGAGCTGATCACTCCATATATATAAATTTGATACATGAGGTCACCCCTCATATTATCTGGTTGTCTGAGAGGTATCCCCTCTGTGTGATTATGATTATCTGATATTATCTGTTTTCTGGGCTCGTGGTGGATTACTGTTCCTTATTTGTAACCTTTACTTTTCCTTATTCTTTTTCCTTAAACCTTATTCCTTATTTATTCCTTAACTCTGATTATATCTGCATGACCTTTAAATTCTGATTACTTTGTACTTTTGTCCGTTACTGCTTTTGTTATCGTTATATCTGTTCACTGAGCTCTCGTAGCTCAGCCGCATTTTCTTTTCCTGCGGCAGGTATCTAAGCTAGAAGCTGGGGATTTTGCTATGGGATTTAGAGTAGAGATTATATGGAGATTCTACCTTAGTTTACCACCTTTATTTATGACATTTGTTTAGATTGGATTTCATTATGTCTTTCCTTGGATTTTTCATTATCATTTGAACTTATGTTTGGCTTAAGCCGTGTTGGCTTGACTTCTTTAATAAATTTTGTTTAAGACTTCCGCTGTGTATTATGTATGCTTTGATTTGTCACCGTAATGTGATACTTCTACCCTTGCCGACTTGGGGTGTTTACCTATAACAAACACATACGGGCAGTTACCCGATCGATGGTAGGTTAGTTGGTAAGTAGGGTGTTGATCACTAAGAGTGGATTTCTAATATACTAATTCTAAAGGTATTCTACTTAAGGTAAAGGGGTTCAGCCTGAGAGACTGGCACGAGTTTGGTTTTATATTAAACTAATAAATTAAAACAAACAATAAAAGTAAGAAGACACTAAAGATAAGAAGAACGTATTAACCAAGTTTAGTCATATAAGATTTGTATATTGAGTTTTCATAAGTCTAAGATCTATAGTGATGGAGCTCACGACTAGGCGCGATCTGTCCTACCTCTAGTTCTTCTAGAGTCTAGATTTCTGTTTTAAGTCTTCTTGACTGACTAACCCCGTCACAATTAATTGGAACCCGCATAAAGCTGCTTAATGATTACTAGTTTATTTATTAATTAACCCTTTAGGGGATTACATTAACGATGCAAATGATGTTAATGAAGTAATTGTACGAGTTAAATAGTAGACAGAGCACGATAAACTAATAATGTAATCAAAATGAAGATTGAGCTACCTATCGAATTAGTAACAAATCAAAACATCAAATAATCATAAACCTGGCTAACACATAAGGGTGTTAGCCCATAATCTCTATAACAAGGTACATAAACAAAATCATAATGTATAGAGTATGAAACATAGTTAATACAATACGCTAACCGAATGATCAAGTGATATAACAATGATTAGAGATGCTATAACACCCCCTAATTTTTACGATATAACAGCGGAAGACTAATTAGGGTGTTACGGTGAGGATCAAAGTCATAATCACAGAAAATGGCTCAAAAGAGGATTTTGAAAGTTATTTGTCATTCAAGTAATATTTTTGATACAAATATGAAACATTTGATTTAAAAATCCCATGAAAAGTATGAAGGCTTGAAAGAATGACATATTTGATTTTTACGCCATTTTAATTTATCAGAGTAATAAATGCTCGCTCCATGTCTTGTCCTGCTCCGTTAATTACATGAGTTACACATGCTTAAAAGTGTCAACACAAAGGTTGGTGAGTTCGCAGAGTTTAATGGAAAACCATTTATTTCAATGAATTCAGGAGTATATATATTTGAAATAAATTCAAGTATGATTAAATAATCAGTTTTCAATAATTTCAGGGGTGAATTAATATTCAAAATAAGTTCCAAGTACTGATGAACAGTTCATTTCAATGATTTCAAGAATGAGGTAATAACTGTAATAAATGCTAACAGTGACGAAACAAGTAATGAGTGGTATTGAGTATAACCACAAGTAAATCATATATAAGATCAGTTAAGTTCAAGTACTGGATCATAATCTAACATGAGATGGAACCAATGATGTTATGCCTGAGATTTATAATTCAAGGTCTGTTGATATTCTTATACAGCTTTATCTAGATATATGTTGAAGACATATATTTTCTTATGGATATTGCCCCAAGCCTCATGACACGCAAACGTTAACAACATACCGTAAAACGGAGGTGATCAATATCAAATCAATGATGGAAGATAATGCCCTCGAGTAATAGGTGATTTGCCAATTCCTATTTTTACTCAAATATAGTGTATCACGACTAATACGACTAGCCACAAAGGCATTCCGTCAAGTACTTAGTGGGATAGGATGTTAAGCCTCAAACAGGTTTTGAAGCTGTCCACTATATTCGCGTTCACAACAAGTGATTAATGGCTCATGATAAAAGGGACTTTCTGGCAGTAAGGGTAACTTAGGCAATATCAAGGTAACGATGAACCTTAAATACGAATGCTCTTTCCTAGCATGTATTTCCATTGAAGTTTAGCATTAACATATAACAATGATCTATACATTCATGATGTTACTTGAATGTTTATCTTAAAAACCAATATCACGCTACAACAAGCAGTTTAAATATGCTATCTTTGGAGTTCAGTATTCAAGCTAAGCAATTTGCAAGTAAGATATATATCACATCTTAAGGAATAAACCATATCAGGTAAGTATTAATTAGGATTTTGATTTGAATCATGTAAGTTATCAATATACTTACTTATAAAAGTAATGAAATATGTTTGAGCATGTATCTCCCCTAATAGTATAAAACTTGTAAATAATAAAAGTGGGGCTATGACTCATCTTGAGTGTATTTGACAGGGTGAAATTATGAGATCAAGTAAGATTATGGGAACGATCACAGAAATGTCTTCAATACAGGACCTAAATATAAGGAAGGTCTGAGATTATGACTTAATACGAATGGTGGAAATGATAATGAGAACGAATAACGATCTGATCGTTGGAGTGAGAATATGATATGCTTAAAATGCCTCAAGTTCAAAAATAATTTTATTTATAATATTATCTTGTTTTTATGTTTTTGAATTTAATAATATCATTTCCCAAAAGTGGTGAAACGAAACGTTACGTTAGAACATTTTAAAACTCTTTATTTATGTATATATAACAAACGTTATATAATAAGTAAATGATATGTATAAAAATGCATTTGACGTGAAGGGAAATCCTAAAATGGAAAATAATATAAGAATTTCAAATATGATATGTTGGTCCTTGTCCTTTTCTAGTTTTTACACTTTTTACCCTAACGGCATTAGCGTTACACCATAAGTCCTTTGTTAAATATAAATTACATATAGTCCACTACTTGTCCAATATTACAATCTGAGCTTGGAAGTTAATAATATGTCAATTTCTACCTTAATGAATTTGTTTTTTACAATTTCAGTCCCTGTTTCCAGAAGCTGACAGTTTTGGTCCTCCTAGGTGACTTTGCGTTACATTTTTAGTCCAAATGTGTAAAAAAATATGGGAAAAAGTTGGCGAGATTTTCTGTGACTTATTTAAGTTTAATAAAGCTTATATTGACAGCTTATATGGCAAAATTCTTATTTTTCTTCTTATGGGCTTTTAACGAGCCAATAAAGTGGCCCATTTACGTTTTAAAATCCGTACACCGTGAGACGAGTTGAGCTCATCAAAAATATCATTTTTCATGTTCTAATTTCATATCAAAAAGGTTAGATAAGCTAGCTTATTTCTATAGCTTAATGGGCTAAAAAGCCCATGTCGTTGTTTTGAGTTGTTTTGAAAATCAGTTTCTGCGATTAACTTTGGCAATTTTTAAAGGTCGATACTTGATTATTTTTACATGTTATATTAACGAAAGTGGTAGCTAGCTAGGTGGTCTAACAGTTTATATAAAAATATAGTACGCTCGTTAAGTCCATTTCTAAGATATAAGGTCATTTTCTAGGCTACATGGGACTTATAATTAAAAGTAAAAGACTTAGAATATTTTCTAAGTACTTAACAGATTTTAACAATGGAACATGGTTCAAAAATAGGTTCGAATGATGCATGTAACATGGAAATAAAGGTGAACGAGGTGTGCATGGTGACTCATATGCCTTCCAAGATGGAGGCTTGCCACTTTTGTGTACTAAACGAATAAGTATACGCAAATAAATATAAATATGTAACATCTATATACGTTCGAACATGATCTTGAAACGATGCATGGGAAAGAATAAATGGACAAGGCGAATTGGAACTTGATTTAAGATGACTTACAACGCTTCTAAGGATGATAAAGGCTGAGTGATACAAATAGAACCCAAAGTAAATAACCCACGTTTGATAATACAAAGTATACGATATATACTTTTAACTCTTTTCCTTCGATAGCTTCCCAATAAATCGAATAAATGTTTCTGACTTCTCTGATTATTTTTGGTAGTGAAAGAGAGTTGTGAGAACGGTATTTAATGTATGATGAAAGGTGGTGAGTGAGAAGTAAATATAGAAGACGTTTTTGAACACGTAAGGTTCAATAATTCACAAACACTAGCTACTATGTAATGTCAGTAAATGTGAGACTTCAATGACATTTTCAACTAGCCTAGGACTATAAAATTTGCTATGTTTTGTTCATATTGATGCTTAAATGTTTAAAATGCTATAGATCAAGTGCTTTGCACTTTGTTCTTTTGGTTTGCAACTAACACATTTCAGGTTGATGACAAAACAAGAAATCTTCCAAACAAAAAGAGGAAATGAAATTTATTTACATCTCAGGGGAGGTAACAATCTCAGGGGAGGAAATAATAGCCCAGAATGGAAGAAAAACCAATTTATGAAAGAAAAAGACAAGAGCATACAAGATGATGCAAAGGTTGAAAAAGATAGGATTAGATCACATATTCAGAAGGGATGAAGCATTCCTAAAGGAGAAAGTTCTATCTAGATCAAACTAAGGAAAGTTTCAATTCAAAGGCATGCTAATAGATGATTTCACTTGTTGAACTAATCATCCAAGATACACAGCACCATTGCCTTTTTAATTTCCTTCATCCAAGGAAATTGCACCATCTTTAGGCCAATATGGCTTTTGGTATTCAGTTCACCAAGTTTTTATAAACTTAAGAGCTGGCTAGTCCATAAGCAAACGGCTTTTGGTAAAGACAACTCAAATCCGTTGATGGTTGATAGTTTACCAAAAACTATATGGTTTTTAACTAACCATACTTAACAGTAAATAGTTAACTAGTCCATAAGCAAACGGCTTTTGGTAAAGACAACTCAAATCCGTTGATAGCTGGTAGTTTGCTAAAAACTATAAGGGATTTTTGCAAAACTTTCAAAGGTACTGGTAGTTCAAAAATTGGTACTGCTAGAGTAAAATGGTACTGCTAGATAGCCGTTGAGCCTGTCAGAAAAAGTTTTAGCCGTTGGGCCTGGTAGTTAAAATTAGCCGTTGGGGTAGTTATGTAAATTACTGATGATTATATTATATTATATTTCACATATAAAAGATCTTTTTAACCGCCTTTTCATTTACTTATTGCTAGGATGACTTGACACACGATTAAGGTGGTTAAACCTTCTAACTTTGTGTGTATGATATGTTGTGTTAAAATGATTAAGTGCGCGGAATTCACTCAACCAAACTTAGAAGGTTGTGTATGTTATGGAAATGGAATTGTTATGTTTGTTAGTTAGCAATGAACACATAAAGATTATCACCAAACGATTCAATATTATTAAAGATAATAATACGAGTGACCTTGAAATATCACTAGGGTTACAACCTTGAATCTTATGTTTCTATCACTTGTGATATATTTGTGTTTGTTCTAACAGTTATGCATGTTCTAACGTATGCATGAACTAACTCTTAATACTTCTATATTTGACACACACTTGATAACTCTCTCTTATCAATATCACTAGTCTAAGATCTCTTTTATAGTCAAAAGATCTTTACAAATTGCTTAAAGTCTTTACCGACTTACTTGGTTAACTTATCCTATTTGAGTGTCAGTACATCAGATACAACATGTATCTATGTATACAACTTGTTAACTAAGCACATGGAGTAAGATATTATCTACCGTATATTGTTGACCAAAATACAATAAATATCTTTTCGATCTTATCCTTTCATCAGCAGAGTTTGTTCACTATCAGCAGGAACAATCTATCGCTATCAGCAGAATCATCAGCAGAATTGTTAAGCCTATCAGCAGAGTGAAATGCTCTATCAGCAGAATCAACATCATCAGCAGAAACCATTTTGCACTATCAGCAGAATTATACTTAGAGTAGAATCCGATATTAAACATCTTGAATATTTAATTCCCAACACTTATTATAATCTTTCTTATTGTCGGTTAAAAGTAATTCTCACATATCATCTTTCATCAGTCCTTATCACAATTAACTTACACCTTTCATCTTCTACCAGTACCACCAACAAATCCCACCATCATAATCAAAATTTTCATTATCTTTCACCATGGATACCACAGTTGTTCTAACCTTTGTCAAACGTCACAATCAATTAGCATTTTTGGAAAAGTTAGAGGATAATGCCTCTTTTCATCAAGTAGTGGACTTTTTAAATAATTCCTACATCAGGTTTGCTTTACTAGTCAATCCCACTATTTATGAATCTCAAATTTTACAATTTTGGAAAACAGCTATAATTGAAACTTCTGAAAATGGGGAACAAAGGATTCAGGCCAAAGTGGATGGCAAACATTTGACTCTTACTAAGTCATCCATAAGAAGACATCTTCATTTGGATGATTCTGATGGTATTAGTCAGTTGCCAGATACTGAAATTTTTGAAAATTTGGAAAGAATGGGGTATCATGCTACTTCTACAAAACTCACTTTTCTTAAGAAGCATCTTACTCCACAATGGAGATTTTTAATCCATACAATCCTTCATTGTTTGAGCCAGAAGAAAACCTCTTGGGAGCAATTTAGTGGAAACATGGCTTCTGCTCTCATCTGCTTGGCTACAAACAGAAAATACAATTTTTCCAAACATATTTTTGAAGGATTGACTAAAAATGTGGATAGTGAAACAAAGTTTTTGATGTATCCAAGATTTATTTCATCCATCATTGCAAAATCAAAACATTTGTTACTTCCCCCACACTCACTTTATGAAACACCAAAACTTTCTCACAAAGTATTTTCAAACATGAGAATTGGTTTCAGAGGGGAAGAAATACCACTATTTGATGAAATGTTACCACAACATCCTGAAGAACCAATACCATCATCTGAATCACCATCATCAAGTTCTTCAACTGGTTACATCTCACCAACACATCAAACATCACCAATACCATCTCCAGTACCATCTGCAACACCACCAACATCATCACATCATGTATCACAACCCCAATCACCTCAGACAGTGCAAGAACTAAAAGAGAAGGTGAAGCTCTTAGAAGATGCTCTTAAAAGTCAAAACAAGAAATTTTCTGAGATCAACATCAAATTAGTCAAGAGGGTAAAGAAATTGGAAAATGAAGTGAAGAAGCTAAAGGGTAAAAGATCTTCAAAGGTTGTTTTATCTAGTTCTTCAAAATCAGATGCTGATAGGTTGGGTCACTCTTCCAAAAAAGGGAGGATGGATAGTTCTGAAGATGAGGAGGAGGCTCAATTTGAATTCCATGAAGGAACTCAGGTTTATGATGAAGAGCCTGCTGGAGCAGAGCAAGAGCCTGCTGGGCCAGAGCAAGAGCCTGCTAGGATTGAGAGGCTATTGGCTATGGATTACAAAGGGTCTGCTGAGAATGTGTACAAAAGAAAGAGGGACTTAGAGCCTCAAGGGGATTTGTTTGTTCAAGGGAGATCATTTATTGCTGATGAGCAATCTTCTGCTCCATCTCAAGAACCAACTCCAAAGGATAAGGGCAAGAGCATTATGGTTGAAGATGAGCCAAAGCCCAAAAAGTTGAAGAGAACAGAGCAGATACAGATGGCTTTAGATGAAGAAGAGGCCAAAAGGATTCATGAAGAAGAACTGCAGAAACCATTTGAAGCTTCAAGAATGCTTGCAGAAATGAAAGAGCATAAAGATGCTGCTCAGACTCTTCTTGATACTCAAATTGCTCAAGAAACCTTTGATGCACAGATGCAATGGATTATTGCCAATGATCCAATTGTGAAGGGTCAAGCATCAATAATAGTGAATGACAAGAATCTCAACTCTGATGAGAAAACAGCAGAGCTTGAATCCTTTATCAACAAAAAGTATAAGGAAGCAGCTCTAGCTGACATTTTTGAAAAGATGAAAGAAAGTCAGAAAAGAGGTTTTAAGGTGGGCAAATCTTGGAAAGATCAAGTGAATTTTATGAAGAGATTTCTAAAAGGTCAAGCAAATTGGACTGATTATCAACTGAAGAAGAAATCTGCTGATGAAATCTACTTCTTGTATCTACAAGCCTACAAGAGTCTTTACTACAAAATTCCATCTGATGCAAAGCCCTCAATGAAAAAGAATGATGCTCAGAAGAAAGAAGAAGCAAAATTGGACTCAGAGCAAGTAAGTAAGATGTTAATTACTTTGCCAACTATCATACATGCTGATCCAATTAGGTCTAGACGCCCTATTATTGATTGGGAGATCAACCATGATAGATTAGGAAAGTCATGGAAAATAACAAGGGTTGGGGGTCAGACTGCTATTTTCAAAAACTTTGAAAATCTAGTAAGAGCATGTGACAGAGCAGACTTAGAAGAATTGTGGAATCTAGTTCAGATTAGGCTAGACACAAATTCTAGTACTGATGTTAAGGAACATGAACTATGGGTAGAATTTAATAGGATGTATGATCCTAGTCCAAAAGATGTTCATTGGAAGTTTCCCTATCATGATCCTTCAACAACATGGGAATTTCTAAGCCTTAACAGTATTCATCATCTTTACACACAAAGTGGGATTGAACTTTTTATGTTGGCTGAGAAAGAGTATCCACTTAGTTATGAAGTTCTTACAACTATGATCTCCAAGAGATTAAGATGTGACAAAGATGAAGAGAATTCAGAAATTGTTCAAAGTTTGCTGAGGAGCATATTTGAGCAATGTGAAAGAAAAAGGAAGAACAGAGAGTGAAGGTTTTTGGAAGAGTTCCCTCAAATCCTCAAGGTATGTATTTTATTCATCAGAAACTTGTGTATTTTAATGGAAATAACAAGTTTAGGGGAGGATTGTTGGGAATAAAATGTTCAAGTCAAAGAGCCTGCTGAAAGATGTCAAGAGCCTGCTAGTTGATTATGAAGAGTATGAAGATGTACTAACAGTACCTTCTGGGTAGAAGGTACTGCTAGTTGATAAAGATCATGCCAAGTTCTATGTCAAGTTGATAGATATTTGTATGTAGATATTTGTTGAATTATTAGTCTTTGTACATTGTAATACGTTATGTAGAAGTAGTTTAGTCTTCTGTGGTATGCAGAAGAATATTACAGAGTTGTTACATTGGTAGTTGTATTTAATTATAGACTAGAATAGTCAAAGTATCATTTTATATTAAACCACTTGACAACTTGTAATTAGGGTACCTTATTGTATAAAAGGTTCCCTAAGACACCACCTTCGTGCATGCATCTCTTCAACTATTAACCAAAACCGAACAAACTCTCTAGTAACTTAGTTACTCATTTCACAAATCCTTTTACAATCTAAGATTCAAGATTACTTTGTAATCCCGGTGATAGTTAGATCATCCGTATTATTTCATCAATAATATTGAATCGTTTTGTGTTAACTAAAGTTGTGTTCCTTGTTCATTACAAACTCACGTTTACATAACTCACCACCTTTGTGTTCTTTTAAGTGTGTTGTAGTAGATTCCGCATACTAAACATATTCATACATAAATATCTCAAACACGTTACTAAGATTCACATCCCAAGTGTTTGCACAATCCTTCCACAAGTGGTATCAGAGCAAGGCTGATATTTACAAATTTAAAAGAACAATGGATGTTGAACATATTCAAACTAATGTTGCAGCAAAACTTCCATTACTCAAGCAAAATGAGTTTGATATGTGGCGACTAAGGGTAGAACAATACTTTCAAGTGCAAGACTATGCACTTTGGGAGATCATTGAAGAAGGCAACTCATTTAAACCCTCAATCACCACTACCACAGTAAACGATGCACTTGTAACACAAGTACAAGTAAACCCAACGAGTGCAGTAGAAAGAATTCAGAAGCGAAATGATCTAAAAGCCAGGAGTATGCTACTGATGACTATTCCAAATGATCAGCTTTTGATCTTTAACAAATACAAAGATGCTAAAACCCTTTTTGAAGCTATTGTGGCTAGATTTGGTGGTAATGATGCCACCAAGAAAACACAGAAAACACTTCTCAAACAGCAGTT
The DNA here is from genome assembly GCA_021014915.2 of Artemisia tridentata subsp. tridentata. Lineage (NCBI taxonomy): Eukaryota > Viridiplantae > Streptophyta > Magnoliopsida > Asterales > Asteraceae > Artemisia > Artemisia tridentata. Next base: position 73,861,652 of record CP139503.1, read on the forward strand.
TGAAAACTTTACAACCACAACAAATGAGTCTTTGGACAGTATGTTCAATAGACTTCAAAAGCTTTCAAGCCAGTTAGCCATCCATGAAGTGATGATAACTCAAGAAGACCTAAACTCCAAATTTCTTAGGAGTTTACCTTCTGAATGGTCCATGCATGTCATTGTCTGGAAAAACAAGCCAGATATTGATCAGATGAGTCTTAATGATCTCTACAACAATTTTAAAATAGTAGAGCATGAAGTGAAGAAGACTACTGGATCAAGCTCAGGAAATATGGCTTTTGTATCATCTCCAAGCACCTCAAAAGTTGTAGATGAAGAAAAAGATGGCAGAGAAGAAGGTACTGCCAACACAAACTTTGGTACTGCCAGTACTTCTAGCAGTACCAAAACCATTCTAGATGAAACTATTGGGTGTGCCTTCCTGACATCACAACATAATGGGTCCATATTAACTTTTGAAGATCTTCAAGAGATTCATGAAGATGATCTTGAAGAAATGGACATAAAATGGCAACTCTCACTTCTGAGCATAAGGGCTAAGAAGTTGTTGATGAGGACTGGAAAGAAGATTATCATAGATGGTAATGAGCCTGCTGGGTATGACAAGTCCAAAGTGGAGTGTTACAACTGCCACATGAAGGGTCACTACTCTAGAGAGTGTAGAAGACCAAGGAAGCAGGATGACAAGGGAAGAGGGTTTGACAACAGGAATAAAGGAAGCTTTGAGAAGAAAGGAAGCTTTGAGAGCAAGAGTAAGGCTGTTGAAATCATTGAGCCCAAAGCAATGGTTGCTATTGATGGGATGGGTTTTGATTGGAGTTTTATGGGTGAAGAAGAGTCTACTTCAGATAAATTAGCTTTGATGGCTTTCTCCAATCCTGAGGTAAAAATTTCTAAATGTTCTAATACATGTGAAGTTTTTGAAGAATTGCAAACTTTAAGAAAATGTTATGATGAACTGACATTAGAACAAAGAAAATCACATCAAAACTCAGTCGATCTTAAGTGTGGTATGGCCAAACTTGAAAAACAAATTATTCACTTTAGAGAAAATGAACTCACCTTTTCTGATGCAAAAGCTGTTCTTAATAGAGAAATATTTTTAAAAGATTCAGAAATAAAAATGTTAAGAACTGAGTGTGCTAAAGTGACATTGGCTAGAGATAATATTGAACTGACTGTTACCAAATTGGAAATTGCTTCTGATTGCACTAGAAGCATAGTTGAAAATCAGATGAATAAGAGAATAAAATCTGGGATAGGATACAATAAATGTCCACCTCCTTATAGAGGAATTCCTTGTCCCCAAGGTATTGACCTTGCAGAATCAGGTTTACATGAATTCATCAACAAACCATTAGCTAAACCTGTAGAGAAAAGTGAACCTTCTGAGAGTGCTAAGAATGCCTCACTCTCTAACAAAAAGGTGCTCACTAATAACAAATCAGATGTACTAATCATTGAAGATTGGGTATCTGATGATGATGAAGAAGAGACTGTTTCTATCAAAGGAAACAAAGTAGGACCAATCAGTCCTAAAAGAGTAGAGATTAAGGCTAAGGCTAAAGCTGTTTTGAAAACAGTTGAAAGTTGTGAAAAATGTAATAACAAACCTAGAGGAAGCCAAAGAAATTGGAACAATCTTAAGTCACAACAACTAGGTGATGACTTTGTTATGTACAATAAGGCTTGTTATTACTGTGGTAGCTTTAATCATCTTCATGCTTATTGTAACAACTGGGTTTCTGGGAGTAAATCAAAGTCTAAAACAAATGTTACTTACCCCAGAAAAAGTTTTGTTAAGTCTAACACCCCAAAAGTTAAACATACTGTTAGACAAAATAAACCTGTTATTACAAAACCAACTGATAAGGGTGCAAGAAACACTTTCAAATATGTAACAAAAGTTGTGAATAGTCCTATTCAAAAGAAATCTGTGGTCAAAACACAAGTTTGGAGACCTAAACCAAAAGGTCCTGCTAGACCAAAAGGTCCTGCTAGACCAAATGGTATTGCCAAAATTGGTACTGATAGACCAAAGACCACAAAATGGATAAAAAGGGAAAATGCTGTTAAGTCCTCAGCATGTTGGATTTGGAAACCACTCCAATCAAAAGGTGCATCAACAATCCTGAAAAGGTTTGATTTCATTGATGCAAGAGGCAAACCCAAGTCTGTCATGGCTTGGGTACCCCAAGGAAACTAATATGTTTATTCATGTGCAGGAACATTCAACTGATATTGGTGATCAAGGATATGTAGATAGTGGATGTTCAAGGCACATGACAGGCAACATGTCTTTCCTCACAGACTTCAAAACATTTGATGGAGGATATGTTACCTTTGGGGGAGGAATAAAAGGAAAGATCACTGGTAAAGGTACTATCAAAACCAGTAAATTAGATTTTGAAAATGTGTATTTTGTGAAAGAACTTCAGTTTAATCTCCTTAGTGTCTCACAAATGTGTGACAAAAAGAACAATGTTCTATTTACTGACAATGAATGTATGGTTCTTTCTTCTAATTTTAAAATGCCTGATGAGAGTCAGATCCTTCTTAAAATCCCAAAAAGGAACAATATGTACAGTGTTGATTTAAAGAACATTGATCTTAAGGAGAGTTTAACTTGTTTGGTAGCAAAAGCCTCATTGGATGAATCTATGCTTTGGCATAGAAGACTTGGTCATGTAAACTTTAAAACAATCAATACTATTGCAAAATATGATTTGGTAAGAGGTTTACCCAAAAAGATTTTCCATAATGACCAAACCTGTGTTGATTGTCTAAAAGGCAAACAACATAGAGCTTCTTGTAAGCCCAAGACCCATAACTCTATTTCTCAGGCTTTATACATGCTTCATATGGATCTCTTTGGTCCTACTAATGTGAGTAGCTTGAATGGAAAGAAATATTGTCTTGTTGTTACTGATGATTATAGCAGATTTTCTTGGGTTTTCTTTTTAAGATCTAAACATGAAACTAGTGAGATTCTTAAATCTTATATCACTGAGGTAGAAAACCAATCTGATAAGAAAGTCAAAGTCATCAGATGTGACAATGGAACAGAGTTCAAGAATAGGGTTATGGATGACTTTTGCAAGGAAAAAGGAATAAAAAGAGAATTTAGTGTAGCTAGAACCCCACAGCAAAATGGAGTAGCAGAAAGGAAGAATAGAACACTTATAGAGGCTACTAGAACTATGTTAGTAGACTCTAAGTTGCCTATTTCATTTTGGGCTGAAGCAGTTGGTACTGCTTGTTATGTGCAGAACAGGGTTCTTGTGATAAAACCTCATAGAAAGACACCTTATGAACTTTTCTTTGGTAGAACACCATCTTTAAGTTTTATGAGACCTTTTGGTTGTCATGTCACTATTATCAATACCAAAGATCATTTCGGCAAGTTTGAAGGAAAAGCTGATGAAGGCTATTTGATAGGGTATTCCTTGCAGAGTAAGGCCTATAGAGTGTATAATACTTGCACTAGGCTAGTGGAAGAGAATCTTCACATTGAGTTTCAAGAGAAACTAACTAATGTGAAAGGAATTAGACCAGATTGGATGTTTGATATTGATAGGCTTTCAGAATCTATGAATTATGTGCCTGTTTCAGGTACAAATACTAATGATAATGCAGGTTTTGAAGACAATGTTGAAACTCCTAAAGATCAAGATTACATCTGGATGCCAATTTGGAAAGGTTTGGATCTATCTTCAAGTCATGAAGAACCTTCAAATACAACAAATGAAGGCAATGAAGATGATCATGGAACTCAAGGTCAAGAGAATCAAGAAAGTAGTGCAAATGACAATGGTACTGCTAGTTCACCAGATGGTACTGCCAGTTCACAAATTGATACTGCTGAGCCATTAAATGTTCAAATAGATGATTCTTTACCAGAAGAAGTGGGGATTGGCAATCTTTCATTTACCTATGAAGTTCCTACAACACATAACACAAGAATCCTCAAAGATCACTCAACTGATGATGTAATTGGTAGCATTGATTCTGGTGTTAGAACAAGATCTCAAGTTGGTTTATCTCAAGTCTTGACTTCAGACCAAGAAGGGTTTATCTCCTCTATTTATGAAGAAAAGAATCATGAAGTTGCCAACATATGCCTGTTTTCATGTTTTCTATCTCAGGCTGAACCCAAAAACATAAACAAAGCTTTAGATGATGCAAGTTGGGTTGAAGCAATGCAAGAAGAGCTTCTCCAATTTAAGATTCAGAAGGTTTGGATATTGGTTGATTTGCCCAAAGGTCATAGGGCAATTGGAACCAAATGGGTGTTCAGAAACAAGAAAGATGAAAGGGGTATAGTGATCAGAAACAAAGCAAGATTGGTGGCCCAAGGATATACTCAAGAAGAAGGGGTAGATTATGAAGAAGTTTTTGCTCCAGTTGCAAGACTTGAAGCAATTAGGCTATTCTTGGCCTATGCTTCTTTCATAGGCTTCACTGTCTATCAAATGGATGTTAAGAGTGCATTTTTATATGGTGAAATTGAAGAACCAGTGTATGTTTCTCAACCTCCAGGCTTCATTGATGCAGAATATCCAGACAAGTTTTATAAGGTTACCAAAGCTCTTTATGGTCTACACCAAGCTCCTAGGGCATGGTATGAAACATTGGCTTGCTATTTACTAGAAAATGGATTCCAAAGAGGCAGGATTGATCCAACTTTGTTCATCAAAAGAACAAAGAAAGACATCTTGCTGGTGCAGATTTATGTTGATGACATTATCTTTGGATCTACAAACCAAGTCTTGTGTGTAGAATTTGAAAAACTTATGCATAGTAAGTTTGAAATGAGTTCCATGGGGGAACTTACTTTCTTTTTGGGTCTCCAAGTGAAACAATCTCAAGAAGGCATATTTATCAGCCAAGATAAGTATGTAGCAGAGATCCTAAGGAAATTTCAGTTTACTGATTCTAAGGTTGCAAGTACACCAATGGATGCAGAAAAAGGGCTACTCAAGGATGCTGAGGGAGAAGATGTGGATTTGCACAATTATAGATCAATGATTGGGTCTTTGATGTACCTTACATCATCAAGACCAGATATCATGTTCTCAGTATGTGTATGTGCAAGGTTTCAAGTACATCCCAAAATTTCTCATCTCACAGCAGTCAAAAGAATCTTTAGATATCTCAAAGGTCAACCTAGGTTGGGTCTTTGGTATCCAAGGGAATCATCTTTTGAATTGGTGGCTTATTCTGATAGTGACTATGCTGGTGTAACTCTAGACAGAAAATCCACAACTGGTGGATGTCAATTTCTTGGTTGCAGACTCATCTCTTGGCAATGCAAGAAACAAACAATGGTGGCCAACTCTACAACTGAAGCAGAATATGTTGCTGGTGCAAGTTGTTGTGGGCAAGTTCTTTGGATCCAAAATCAAATGCTTGACTATGGGTACAATTTTCTTAACACCATTATTTACATTGACAATAGCAGTACTATATGTATCATTAAAAACCCAGTTCAACACTAAAAAACAAAACACATTGAAATCAGACACCATTTTATAAGGGATTGCAATGAGAAAAGGTTAATACAAGTTGTTAAAATTGATTCTGAAAAGAATTATGCAGACCTTCTCACCAAAACTTTTGATTTAGGTAGATTCAAATATCTTGTAGGAGGTATTGGAATGATAAATCTTTGAAAAACATGTGTTTTTGTACATAAAAATAACTGGTATTGGCTTTTAAACATGGTACTGCTAGTTAATCAATAGGTACTGTCAGCTCATAATTGGTCCTGCTAGTATAAAATTTGCTATGTTTTGTTCATATTGATGCTTAAATGTTTAAAATGCTATAGATCAAGTGCTTTGCACTTTGTTCTTTTGGTTTGCAACTAACACATTTCAGGTTGATGACAAAACAAGAAATCTTCCAAACAAAAAGGGGAAATGAAATTTATTTACATCTCAGGGGAGGTAACAATCTCAGGGGAGGAAATAATAGCCCAGAATGGAAGAAAAACCAATTTATGAAAGAAAAAGACAAGAGCATACAAGATGATGCAAAGGTTGAAAAAGATAGGATTAGATCACATATTCAGAAGGGATGAAGCATTCCTAAAGGAGAAAGTTCTATCTAGATCAAACTAAGGAAAGTTTCAATTCAAAGGCATGCTAATAGATGATTTCACTTGTTGAACTAATCATCCAAGATACACAGCATCATTGCCTTTTTAATTTCCTTCATCCAAGGAAATTGCACCATCTTTAGGCCAATATGGCTTTTGGTATTCAGTTCACCAAGTTTTTATAAACTTAAGAGCTGGCTAGTCCATAAGCAAACGGCTTTTGGTAAAGACAACTCAAATCCGTTGATGGTTGATAGTTTACCAAAAACTATATGGTTTTTATCTAACCATACTTAACAGTAAATAGTTAACTAGTCCATAAGCAAACGACTTTTGGTAAAGACAACTCAAATCCGTTGATAGCTGGTAGTTTGCTAAAAACTATAAGGGATTTTTGCAAAACTTTCAAAGGTACTGGTAGTTCAAAAATTGGTACTGCTAGAGTAAAATGGTACTGTTAGATAGCCGTTGAGCCTGTCAGAAAAAGTTTTAGCCGTTGGGCCTGGTAGTTAAAATTAGCCGTTGGGGTAGTTATGTAAATTACTGATGATTATATTATATTATATTTCACATATAAAAGATCTTTTTAACCGCCTTTTCATTTACTTATTATAATCTTTATTATTGTCGGTTAAAAGTAATTCTCACATATCATCTTTCATCAGTCCTTATCACAATTAACTTACACCTTTCATCTTCTACCAGTACCACCAACAAATCCCACCATCATAATCAAAATTTTCATTATCTTTCACCATGGATACCACAGTTGTTCTAACCTTTGTCAAACGTCACAATCAATTAGCATTTTTGGAAAAGTCAGAGGATAATGCCTCTTTTCATCAAGTAGTGGACTTTTTAAATAACTCCTACATCAGGTTTGCTTTACTAGTCAATCCCACTATTTATGAATCTCAAATTTTACAATTTTGGAAAACAGCTAAAATTGAAACTTCTGAAAATGGGGAACAAAGGATTAAGGCCAAAGTGGATGGCAAACATTTGACTCTTACTGAGTCATCCATAAGAAGACATCTTCATTTGGATGATTCTGATGGTATTAGTCAGTTGCCAGATACTGAAATTTTTGAAAATTTGGAAAGAATGGGGTATCATGCTACTTCTACAAAACTCACTTTTCTTAAGAAGCATCTTACTCCACAATGGAGATTTTTAATCCATACAATCCTTCATTGTTTGAGCCAGAAGAAAACCTCTTGGGAGCAATTTAGTGGAAACATGGCTTCTGCTCTCATCTGCTTGGCTACAAACAGAAAATACAATTTTTCCAAACATATTTTTGAAGGATTGATTAAAAATGTGGATAGTGAAACAAAGTTTTTGATGTATCCAAGATTTATTTCATCCATCATTGCAAAATCAAAACATTTGTTGCTTCCCCCACACACACTTTATGAAACACCAAAACTTTCTCACAAAGTATTTTCAAACATGAGAATTGGTTTCAGAGGGGAAGAAATACCACTATTTGATGAAATGTTACCACAACATCCTGAAGAACCAATACCATCATCTGAATCACCATCATCAAGTTCTTCAACTGGTTACATCTCACCAACACATCAAACATCACCAATACCATCTCCAGTACCATCTGCAACACCACCAACATCATCACATCATGTATCACAACCCCAATCACCTCAGACAGTGCAAGAACTAAAAGAGAAAGTGAAGCTCTTAGAAGATGCTCTTAAAAGTCAAAACAAGAAATTTTCTGAGATCAACATCAAATTAGTCAAGAGGGTAAAGAAATTGGAAAATGAAGTGAAGAAGCTAAAGGGTAAAAGATCTTCAAAGGTTGTTTTATCTAGTTCTTCAAAATCAGATGCTGATAGGTTGGGTCACTCTTCCAAAAAGGGGAGGATGGATAGTTCTGAAGATGAGGAGGAGGCTCAATTTGAATTCCATGAAGGAACTCAGGTTTATGATGAAGAGCCTGCTGGAGCAGAGCAAGAGCCTGCTGGGCCAGAGCAAGAGCCTGCTAGGATTGAGAGGCTATTGGCTATGGATTACAAAGGGTCTGCTGAGAATGTGTACAAAAGAAAGAGGGACTTAGAGCCTCAAAGGGATTTATTTGTTCAAGGGAGATCATTTATTGCTGATGAGCAATCTTCTGCTCCATCTCAAGAACCAACTCCAAAGGATAAGGGCAAGAGCATTATGGTTGAAGATGAGCCAAAGCCCAAAAAGTTGAAGAGAACAGAGCAGATACAGATGGCTTTAGATGAAGAAGAGGCCAAAAGGATTCATGAAGAAGAACTGCAGAAACCATTTGAAGCTTCAAGAATGCTTGCAGAAATGAAAGAGCATAAAGATGCTGCTCAGACTCTTCTTGATACTGAAATTGCTCAAGAAACCTTTGATGCACAGATGCAATGGATTATTGCCAATGATCCAATTGTGAAGGGTCAAGCATCAATAATAGTGAATGACAAGAATCTCAACTCTGATGAGAAAACAACAGAGCTTGAATCCTTTATCAACAAAAAGTATAAGGAAGCAGCTCTAGCTGACATTTTTGAAAAGATGAAAGAAAGTCAGAAAAGATGTTTTAAGGTGGGCAAATCTTGGAAAGATCAAGTGAATTTTATGAAGAGATTTCTAAAAGGTCAAGCCAATTGGACTGATTATCAACTGAAGAAGAAATCTGCTGATGAAATCTACTTCTTGTATCTACAAACCTACAAGAGTCTTTACTACAAAATTCCATCTGATGCAAAGCCCTCAATGAAAAAGAAAGATGCTCAGAAGAAAGAAGAAGCAAAATTGGGTTCAGAGCAAGTAAGTAAGATGTTAATTACTTTGCCAACTATCATACATGCTGATCCAATTAGGTCTAGACGCCCTATTATTGATTGGGAGATCAACCATGATAGATTAGGAAAGTCATGGAAAATAACAAGGGTTGGGGGTCAGACTGCTATTTTCAAAAACTTTGAAAATCTAGTAAGAGCATGTGACAGAGCAGACTTAGAAGAATTGTGGAATCTAGTTCAGATTAGGCTAGACACAAATTCTAGTACTGATGTTAAGGAACAGGAACTATGGGTAGAATTTAATAGGATGTATGATCCTAGTCCAAAAGATGTTCATTGGAAGTTTCCCTATCATGATCCTTCAACAACATGGGAATTTCTAAGCCTTAGCAGTATTCATCATCTTTACACACAAAGTGGGATTGAACTCTTTATGTTGGCTGAGAAAGAGTATCCACTTAGTTATGAAGTTCTTACAACTATGATCTCCAAGAGATTAAGATGTGACAAAGATGAAGAGAATTCAGAAATTGTTCAAAGTTTGCTGAGGAGCATATTTGAGCAATGTGAAAGAAAAAGGAAGAACAGAGAGTGAAGGTTTTTGGAAGAGTTCCCTCAAATCCTCAAGGTATGTATTTTATTCATCAGAAACTTGTGTATTTTAATGGAAATAACAAGTTTAGGGGAGGATTGTTGGGAATAAAATGTTCAAGTCAAAGAGCCTGCTGAAAGATGTCAAGAGCCTGCTAGTTGATTATGAAGAGTATGAAGATGTACTAACAGTACCTTCTGGGTAGAAGGTACTGCTAGTTGATAAAGGTCCTGCCAAGTTCTATGTCAAGTTGATAGATATTTGTATGTAGATATTTGTTGAATTATTAGTCTTTGTACATTGTAATACGTTATGTAGAAGTAGTTTAGTCTTCTGTGGTATGCAGAAGAATATTACAGAGTTGTTACATTGGTAGTTGTATTTAATTGTAGGCTAGAATAGTCAAAGTATCATTTTATATAAAACCACTTGACAACTTGTAATTAGGGTACCTTATTGTATAAAAGGTTCCCTAAGACACCACCTTCGTGCATGCATCTCTTCAACTATTAACCAAAACCGAACAAACTCTCTAGTAACTTAGTTACTCATTTCACAAATCCTTTTACAATCTAAGATTCAAGATTACTTTGTAATCCCGGTGATAGTTAGATCATCCGTATTATTTCATCAATAATATTGAATCATTTTGTGTTAACTAAAGTTGTGTTCCTTGTTCATTACAAACTCACGTTTACATAACTCACCACCTTTGTGTTCTTTTAAGTGTGTTGTAGTAGATTCCGCATACTAAACACATTCATACATAAATATCTCAAACACGTTACTAAGATTCACATCCCAAGTGTTTGCACAATCCTTCCACAATATGGATCTTCCCCTTAGGGTCCCCAATGATACCCTAAGTCGTTAATGAGTCTTCTCTTTATAGTTTCTAAAATCGGGGTCGATAGAGCATATCGAGAGGGTCTGATACGCCGTATCTATAAGTAAACGTAGCCTCTAAGTCTGAAACTGACCCGATCTGGCGTATCCAGAATTCTGATACTGAGTATCGGCCGATATGGCCTATCCATAAACCCAATACGCCGTATCTCCTTCAGGAATAGATAGATCATCTTTTTTTTCTTTCCGTGGCCGCTTAAATCAACTAAAACGGAGTCTGGATGAAGATTTTATAGCCAGAATACTAAAGCATCTTTGAGTATGTTCTTCAAATCGACCAAGTTTTATATACAGCAAATTCCCAAAGATTGATACGCCGTATTCATCAAAGTCAGGCAAGGTCTTGAAATCTTCTAAGTATATGGATACGGCGTATCTAATTAGCATTGATACGCCGTATTGAGTGTTTGTTCAGTAGGCTTTCTTCAATATCTTTGTTTTTGCTCAAAACACGTCTTTTTCCATAACTTTCTTCAAATGCTTCAATATTACTGAGATTTATAAAAGTAAATGATTAAGTACCAAATCTCATATAAAATAGTATAAATTTAGTACTATACATAGGATAAATGATCCTAATAATATGTTGTTATTTGATGTCTTCATAACCCAAGATTCAGATTGGTACTACCAGATAGCCGGATCCCTCGCTTTACACTGGCCGGATCCATTTAGGAAGGGATCTTCCGAATCCGGGTGAACAGTACTTAGAATTTCCTATAAATAGTGAGTCATTTCTTCCTTATTCCTCACCCCTCTTAGACATATTCTCTCTCTATGTTCTAACCTCTCTGATCTCAGATCTAAGGATGTTCTATGTAGCTTTTCTCTAAGTTCCTCGTAAAGGCGAGATCACGATCTCTAGAAGACGTGCAAACTCGAAGACATGGGTTGCTTGGCTTCGTCATCATCAAGACCACTGAAGTGAATCTTGTTGTTGATACCTCTCTTTCGTTCGTAGATGTGTTGTGTTGATAGCGATGTCGGGTTTAGTTCCTCCATTGTAAAGGAACTCGGTATCTAGCCTTGTATCGGTTAAAGTGTAGGCGTCGCAGGTTTAGTTCTACCTAGTGGAAGAACCCGGTATCTAGCATTGTACCAGATAAGTGTAGGCGACGTAGGTTTGGTTCTACCTTATGGAAGAACCCGATATTTAGCTTTATACCGGATAAAGTGTAAGCGAAGTTGTGAAGGCTTCTCCGTCGCTAGAAGGAGTTTGTGGTGTGTAGCATTTACGAACTCTCGAGTTGGGTACTCGGGGAGTAGAGTAGGGCAAAGAGGGAGTCCTTGTAGCCGAACCACTATAAATACTTGTGTTGTTGTTGTGTCTCTCTATCTCTATCTTGTATTATAGTTTATATATCTATCAAACTATCAATATCGAACACACCAAACTAGATTGACATAAATCGATATAAGAGTTTTAAAACATAGTTTTAATTGGTAAAATTATTCCACCTCCTTTCTAGTGTAAGCCCAATAGTATAGTTCAATATTCCTAAATCTACATTTTTAAACCAAACATAGATTTTGTATCTTCGAACTCCAAATACCATGTGAAACATGGATAACAAACTGACTCCAAATTCAAATGATATTCTAACTAAACAGACCCTAAACACCTTCGATTCCCAAGAAAAATAAAAAGAAAAACAAAAAAGAAATGAGAATATATACTACTCCGTATCTATTAAAAAGAGTTTTTGATGAGGTCATATTCATCAAAATATACAATTACAAACATCATCTTTGTATTTTCATTTTTTTTCTTCTGATAATACCAAAAGAAATACGATCTTGACCATTTGACCATTTCTTTCATTTCATCAAGATCTCATCACAACTTTGTGTCGCTGCTATAGGGTAAGTCTATTGCTCTCTCATTTTGGCTCATCTATTTATGTTAGTTTCACTCACGGAGTTGCGAGGAAAATAGATGATAGTGACGATGATAACAAATTTTGTGTAGGAAAAGAACTTCAGGTAAGTGCCTTAACTATTCCCTTATTATTGTCTAGAAAATTATTTCAAAATTCTTCTCCTTTTGTTCGGTTCCGAACCACTTAATTTAGGATTTAATTCTGTTTCATTTTTCAGGTTTTGAAGGGGTTACAAAGCTTTGTTTTTTCAAGTTTAATGGTCCTATAAGTTATCAGTTCAAGCATCAATATTAAGTTGCAAATTGGCCATTTTTACTGCTCAATCAAGAGGTATGTTACTTTGTTCTTTCAAGTTTGCTTGAATTTGATGCTTTATGTTGTTGTCTTTCAATGTTGACTACCTCATTAGGGGGTAAGCTTAGCTGATGGGGCTTTATAGCTTTTAAGGTTTTCAAAAACCATAATAAGCTCTTTGAAGGTGTTTGAATAAGCTTATTTTTACTAGCTTATATTTATTGAGGTGAGAAATAAGCTAATAAGCATAAGCTTTTCAAATGGGGTTCTTGCTAATGTATAAGTTGTTAAGCTTATGCTTACCCAAATACCCCTGGGATAAACTATACTTTAAGCACTCAAAAGAAAAAAACAAAAATACTTGATCCAATTTTTAAGCAAACCAAAATTGTCACCTGCTTATAACATGATAATTGTCTACTGTGAATTTGGACGATGGATAGAACACTGGTTTAATTTAGTAATTTTTTAGTTCATTTATATTTTTAGTGACTGCCATGGCTTAATTTCATGTATCAGGCCATTCTTAAGTTTGAATATTGTTGGGATGTTTTGGCCAAGAGCCTTCTTTTGTGCACATTTATGGTTTTTATATACTGTCACTAATTTTATACGGACTATACTTAAAAAAACAAATTAGGTTGGAAAATTAGTTATAGCAGACCATGCATATACAAATAAGTATCAAAGTGCAATATATGTCTGCTGTTTACAACATTCAATACGTGTGATTCCCATTATCAACATTCATGTGTGCTAGATGAATTGTATAGACGGAAAACTCCAATCAAAAAGTGATTATATGGACGCTGACAATTCAGAGAACCTCCATAGATGCCCAAGTAGATTTCCAGTTTACCATCAGATGCCTGGAGAATTTGATTGTCCTCATTATATGCGAACAAGAACTTAGTATGTTAGGAGGCAGCTGCAAGTTTGACCATCCTTTGTGGGTCCCTGTGGGTGGAATACCTGATTCGAAAGAGGTGACTTTGTATCATTGTTTTAAGTGTATTTATATTAAGTATGTTGACTATAATTACAAGCAAACATATTAATAATTTACTACTTTATATTTCAGTCAAATTATCTAAGTCGCACTTATATGCAGTTATATCTATTATATGACCTTAGTTGCATACAAGGGATATTAGGTATTTACACCTTTTTACTTTTAGTCAAACATTATTGGCTACTCTTATGCTTAGACATGTTTACACAATATGTTTACCTTGTCGCATCTTGCTGTAATCGTGTTTCTTTAGTCTTCATTGATGGGTTAGAGAAACAAGGCTTGCTTAAATTGGGTCATTTAACGTATTGTTAATAGTATCATGAAGGTTTCGGTCAAATAAAATGTTTGATAATGAAAACTAGGCTTCAAGATCAATAATGATAAATCAGGGATGGTGATTATGGTGGAGAATCACTCTGTATTTTTTAATCAAAGAATAGGAAAAACATATAACAATTTTTACGGTACATTCTAGTTTTTCAACATTTTGTTTTGGTGCTTTTCATGGTCATACTTACGCACTTAGTAAGGGCTGATATTGAGGGGATGTGAATACGGTGAAACTAATTTACAAAGGTTAGCTATGTAAACATCCACCTACTTATGACTTAGAACTTTTAACTTTATAGCTTTAACAATGTTTGTACTACATTTTGATTCATTCCACCTTGCTTTGACTAGTTTTATTCTTGTAAACTTTCATTGTTGGTTGAAAGTCTACTTTTTTACTTGTACTATTTGGCACTGTATTGTTGAATGTCTGTTTTCTTATACATTCACTGTAATCTCTATTGCATTCATTTATGCTTTTCTTATTTGTGCATTACCATGATATTTAGCTACACTTGGCAGGTTTCAGTGACTGCAATTGAACCCCTACCGGAGAGACCTGGAAAGCAAGTTTGCCCGGTATGCTGAACTCAAAATGTTAAAAGTATTTATATGCATAAATTACCACACAGTTAGGCAACTGTATGTAGCAAAAACACTAGTGTGATCTAGGTGTCAACACACTGCAACTGTTTGGCTAAGCAATGTGTGGAACTAAGTTAAAGTAGGGGGTTTAAGTGTTGAATAGGAAAATTATCATAATGTAATGTGTCTATTTCAAGTTTGGGGTTCTTTATGTCATTTCTATTTTTATGAGATCGTTTATGTCAGCACTAGCAATTGGGATGGACGCGTTATTTTGGTCAGCCTATATATGGGCAGTTGTAGTGTAACAGTTATAGAATTTTGATAATCTTTTTCCTCTTTAGTTCTCTAAACGCTGTTTCGTTACAAACAGTTACCAATCCTCATCAAAAGCTATTATAATTCGCTAGCTTTCCTCGTTGATTGAAAGATTGATTACCCAACGAGCTTAGCTTGGTTCTAATTAAATCGGAACCGTATCACATAATATATGAATTTGTTCAGTAAATATTTGTAAATTGTTAACTATGCATTCATTATTTTTGTAGTACTCTATTAGTTTGAGGAAATTAAATTCTAGTAGTTTCTAGTTAACTTATTACTACTGATACTTTATGGTGTTATACAATTCTACATATTTTTGTGATGGCCTAAATTCAATTGGAATTGTGATAATCTTAATCAACAAGTAGATGTGTGCCTATGTAAAAAAATATTTGTGTTTTCATGATCGAGCCATGTGACTAGCAGTGTCGTGAGGAACTATTAAGAATTCTAGGGGGTAATCATCTTTGGCACTATGAAACGCTCATTGGATCAGATTTCTGACATTTTACAAAGCGTTATCTAAAAATTAAACCTAAATGAATAGAACATTAATTATGTGTCCATGTATAGTTTGGTAGCTATCCAGTGTTTATGGAATGACCTAGGCATAACTTCATGCAGTTGTAAGGGTCATTGGTTAAAAAGCTTGCATACGCTTTTTGTAAATAGGCCTTGTTAATGAGGATGTCATTTGAAATTAACATGCACCATAAGATGTCACTGGGACATCCTTAGTGAGTCCATTTATTACTTAACAAAATTTTGAGGACTTGCAGTGGGGATGGGATGGGTTTGGTAATTGGTAGTATTCTTGTTTTGGCACAGGATACATCATTGATCTCCATATTTCTTTAGCGAACAGTGCTGCTCTTCTTGTTTTGGTACTGGGATGAGAATCTTTTTTTGTGAAATATGAACCCACAGTTTACTGCAAGTAATATGGTTTTTGATGCAGCTTTTCTTGGTGCTAAATAAATGCAAGTATGGCCAGACTTGTAGATTCCATCACCCAAAGGAAAAAGTTGCTTCTTTGGTGGGTTTAATTGCTTTTGGATATGTTGGTTTGTTTTAAATATATGTTAAATCTAATGACTGGATTGCTGATTCATCTTCAGTCTGATTTGGAAAATACGGAGGGTTCTGAATTACGGAAGAGACCATTGAAGCCCCTATGTAAGGTATGAGTGGCTGCACCTTCACTATTCTCAAGTCTCATCTCTCAAGGTATTTGCATTTCTTCTTGTATTTAACATGTCTAGCATGTCAACATGTATGCAGTTTAACATGGCCACTCGCACATGTAATTTTGGCTCAACCTGCCTATTTAATCATCCAAAACACATCTCAAGAGCAACTGCTGGTGTAGATAATGGCAATGGTGGGCAGATTGGAGCACTTACTGGTGGGATAAATGAGGAGTCTACACTTTCGACGCCTTCCTCTACCCCTGCAGTATCGCTTAACTCTGCCGGCCTCCCTATTAGACTGGTAATAGATTTGCATACATTTTATTGACACATTGACTTGTTTAGTTTACTTATCCGCGTCTTTGTCCAATTACCTATTGTTTACATTATACAGGGAGTAAAAAATTGCAATCTCTTCCTGACAAATGGCAGGTTAGTAAATTGACTGGTTTATTTAATTTTCTCCATTAAGCATTCATGAGCTAGAAACAATTACGATATACTGATCGCCGATAATACTAATTCATTTGTGGTACATACTTTTCATGATTTAGTTGCTCGTTTGGCAGCGTTTGTTACTTTAATCATCCAGAAAGAGATGGTAGGTCATGAAGAAGCTATATTATTATGCATTCATTCGTGCTGATAAATCTACAGATTTTATCATGAAAATGTTTCCTTGAGCATATTTATCGATTGGTTTGTGATGTTCGATGCAGCAATGGATCCACCTGGCGCTATTGTAGCCGCTCCAGCCAGTCATATTAACCATGGTCTTGTCAACCCAGCTTTGATGAGTCAAACAATGGTAAAGAAAGAGGTTGTTTTTAAGCATATATCAAATGAGCCTCTCGCCTATATTATTTGTCTTTCTTGCTTGCTGATTGATAGTTTGTATTTTATATGTTTCAGCATGGTTCGGACTCGCGCATCTACCGCCAGCGCCCTGGAAAAGAGAAATGTAAGGTGCGTATTTTACAATTTATATAGTTTTGTTGTCTATCTCAAATAAACTATTTATCTTCAGTCTGTTTTGTTCTGTTTTCCTATGTTTTCTAAAATATGCTTGTTCTTGTCTTGCTGTTGTAGCATTATATGGAAAAGGGGAAGTGCTCGTTTAAGAAATGTAAATATGATCACCCGCCTAGGACATCAGATGCACTGTGAGCAAAAGGAGCTCAACAAATCCACGTCAAGTGTATCAGATGCAGAGTGCAACTTTTAACTTTTACTTTGGGCAACTTTCAACAACTCCACGTCAGATGACTGTAAGAGCTAAAGTTATACGTTGGGCAACTTTTAACTTGCTCCCTTTTTAGTTAGTTTTATGTCTGTCTTATCTGGGATGATCTATAACCCAAATGTACCCATGCATAAACTAATGGGTGGTAATTGCTACCTCTAGTTTGAGGAAACCCATGATGCAAGATGGCTCACATTAATATTGATGAAGTTATCTGATGAATTTGAACTGAGCACTGGTACAAAACCAGACCGGACTGGTGACTGGAGAGTCAAGGAAGTAAAGCTGGTCGGTTCGAGCTCAGTGCCTGTCTTAGATCCATCAGACTTGAACCCGACCGGAAAAATGGTGTAAAAAGATCGATGAAGGATTTGTGTTTAAGATTGGTTAAGATCTTGGTAAAACACTGAATAAATCCGAGATCTTGTAGGGAGCTTTTTACTTTTCGTTTATAGTCTTGAGGAGTATGGGGATTTTATGGTTTGTTGTATGGAGATGGGAAAGATTTGTTGTTGTAGTTGTTGATGTTGACTGAAGTTGGTGGTTAATTTGTTATTGTTTGAAATCTTACTTGGGTCGATGATGCTTAAGCTGAGACCATTATTATGTGGGTGTCCTCATTGATATAATTCCAGGGGCGGAGCCAGAAAAAATTTCAAAGGGGGGCAAAATATGATAATTTTTAGAAACTACACTAAAAATTGGTCTGTTGGGGGGGCAAATTATAAAAATAGCCGAAAAATTTCAAAAATTTACACTACAATTTTTTTCGCCGGGGGGTCCCGTGACCCCCCGGACCCCCCCCCCCCCCCCTGTCTCCGCCCATGTGTGGGTGTCCTCATTGATAATTCCACCGTCGGCTATGGTTGTGAGTTAATGAAGAAGACAACCATTAAAGAACAAAGAGAATAAAATAATGGGATAGGTTATATGTACCTCTAAAATGATAATTATAAAACGAAAAGTAAGGAACATAACTTGACAGAAAAATACGGAACATAACAAAAAATCTATGCCTATAAAGACCTAAAATTAGACATACTTTATTCATTTCATTACAAGTGTAACACAATATTCTCTCTCATCATTTTTCACCAATCATTTTTTCAAATGCACCAATCAAATCTTTAGGTTCATTTTTAGGCCTACAAATCATTTTTCAAAAAAAATAAGATACATAAACAAAAAAATATTGTTGTACCGTTAATAAATGAATTGAACGGTGGGCATGCGGTAATACTTGGAAAAAAATGGCTAGGGGTACTAGTAAAGTAAATCCCAATATAGATGACTAGGGGTACTAGTAAAGTGACTCCCAAGATTGTCTTCATGGGTTATAAGTCTTAATACAGTCTTTCACGGTATATGAGGGAGAGGTTAAGATGTAGACAGCTCTACCCTAACAAAGGTAGAAATGTTGTTTCCGGTTCTACCAAAGGTAGAAAATGACTTCCGGCCTTGCAAGGAGTGTAACGAATCTTTGACCTTTGTCTCCAGAGGCAAGAGAGTTAACCACTTGATCCAACCCTTGCAATATATAAGGGGTATTAGTACCTCCCTAAAATAATACGGAGTAGAAAAGAAACGAGTTTTTGTGTTTTACTAGTTTTTGGTTCACATTTCCAAATCACGTGTTGATGATGTTACTTTTTGTTCACTGAATTAGATTTTCTTGAAGATAATTATAAGAATCAAGTTGAATTTAACATAAACGAATAATATATGTGTTAGGGTAAGTTACACCGTTGATCCTTGAACTCAGGGCGGATTGCGCATTTGGTTCTCAGATAACGGGATCATTGAGCATGGTCTCCAAGGTGGGCTTTTTGGTCCGTTGAGCCTCGTTATACGTAACTGTCGTAACTTTGACTCATTATCTATCCTATTTGACTTTCAAACCATGAGCTTTTTTGTAACTTCATTTGGTGGTGTTTGTTTATTAAGAGGGTCTGAATCTGAATCTGAACCGCACATCTGAATCTGAATCTGATGCGTAAATGTCTGAATATGAATCATATAGACCGTTTGTTTTTATTACACAAACACAAATATAAATCCACCTTATCTCTCCACCCACCTTACACATCTCTCCACCCACCTTACACAGTCAAACAAATCCACCTTATCTCTCCATTAATCCCAAACCGATCAAGATCTAATCATCTCATTCTCACTTATCATCAAAAAAAAAAAAAAAAAAAAAAACTCTCAATTAAAATTATCATCAGCAACCCATTTTTTTATAAATCGATCTATCATCACAAATATAAATCGATCTATCATCAGCAAATATAAATCGATCATCACAAATATAAACCGAACTCCCGCACACCCGCACACCCAAATCCAAGTCGATCTATCATCACAAATATAAACCGAACTCCCGCACACCCAAATCCAAATCGATCTATCTCAATCAAAAAACACGTATTCAGAATCGTGGTAATAAAGTTGTGGTAAAGTTGACTGTCGTTCATACAAGTTTATGTGGAGGGAAAATCGTTGAGATGCGGGAAATGGAAATTGCGAAGTGGGTTTCAGACGATGTTGGTAGCGAGTTGGATTCTAGTGATGAGTCTGATAAAGTTGTTATTGTTGTAGTTGGAGATGGAGAGTGGTGGCTGGAGATGGAGATGGAGAGTGAAGTGATTTTTTTTTTTTTTTTTTTTTTTTTTTTTTTTTTTTTTTTTGAACAATAAGGCATTAAGATCAATATATCATGTCTAGACCATTTAGAGCTTCTCGCCTTTGACCGCGTCTGAATGAAAAAAAAAAACAAAAAAACAAACGGTCTGAACGGATAAAATGTCTGACCGATTCAGACACAGTGCCCGTTCAGAGACGTTAAGAGGCTGAAAAAAAAAACAAACGCTTTTTTGTACCCTCATTTGTTGTCGCTATTTCACCGTTGGTCCCTGGCCCATAATTCAAACAGTAACCTATACTGAGGCTTTTCTTTGTATATTTTCTATTACACCGTTGGTCCATAAGGCAGTTTCTGTCTTTTTTTCACTTTCCTGCCTTATATCACATCACATGACTTGCAAAACAATCTCGAATAGTTATCTGACTTATGTACAATCATGTTAAATTTTAGTACTATCATTTTTCATTTTAACTTTATAATTTTGGGCTAAAAAATTTACTGATATTTCTAAACTTTGTATTGTATGTGATAAAAGTTTAATTACGAAAAAATAATAGTGTTGTATCCTAACCACATATAATTCCTACCACTATTAATATATTTTTCTATTTCATTCAACACCAACTCATTTAAAATATTTTACATATATTATATAACGAAATTTATTAACAATATTACAAATTCACAAATAAACTTGTAAAACAAATTTACACACTTAAAAAAAAAAAAAAAAAAAAAAAAAATAATAACAAAAACGAAAAACACAATCTTATAACATAATTACATACACTTTATAACAAAATTTATACACACCTTACATAAATTTTAGACAAAAATATACAATTGGTCCCTAAACTTGCCAAAAATCATCGTCGGGACCAAAAAGTTGAGATTTTAGTCGTCGTGAGTCCAAAATTTGAGATTTTGAGGCCAAAGATGTCCCTTATCCCCTTTTATTTAGGACCAAACTTCATTTTATGTTTTGCAAGAGGACATAATAGACTTTTCCACTTTTATTAATTATTTTGGTGACACATTTTCACCTCACTCACCCACACTACCATCTCTACCACCACCAACACCACCATCATCTCAGTCACCTCCACTGCCATCATCATATGCAGTTGCGGATCTTGAAGGAAATTGTGGGGGGGGGGGGGGGGGGGGGGGGGGGGGCTGAAATTTTTTTTGTCCTATTGTTATATTTCGGTTAGGGTCTTCTAATTCGGGTCGGTCAAAATTTTTTGTCCTATCGAAATTTTTTTTGTCCTAACTTAGTATATTAGGGTCTTCTAATTCGGGTCGGGTTAAACAAAAATAACACTAAAAATCTAAGTTTTCTTCAATCATTCAAATTATCGTTCTTACACATAAAAAGTAAATAGTTTCTAACAAAAAAAAACTAAAACAGATATGAAAATACTGATAGAAAATGTGTGTACCGGGTAGCAGAGTTAACTCATGAAACCTGGATAGCAGCTGTAACACCCCAACCCGACAAGGGTAAAGATATCACAATAATGGATTCATATCAGATCAAACAGAGCATACATCTACAGTAATACAAAAATCTCAAAGGATTACAAATGAAATACTGAATCTACAAGGTTACAAATGAGAAACTTCCATGAACACTAATTCTAAAATATATTAACTTCTATCCAATTCTAATCCAGAATAGCTACCCAATCTTCTAAGTCCAAAGGTACACTCTCCACTCATTCCCAGCTTCCTACTAAAACCTGCCGCAGGAAAAGAAATGCGGCTGAGCTTCAAAAGCTCAGTGAACAGATATATAGATAACAGAAACGATAACGGATAGCAGTACAAAGGAAATCAGAAAATACAGATTATACAGAAACAAAATCAAATGAAGGAGTAGGAATAAGAAATGGAATAAATGAAACAAAATAAGAATAAGAAATAAATAAGGTTTAAGAATAAGGAAAACAGAAATCTATCACGAGCCCAGATAACAGATAATATTATAACAGTGTAAACATATAAGCAATCTAGAGGGGATACCTCTCAAGTAACCAGATAATATGAGGGGTGACCTCATGTATCAATTGGAGTGATCAGCTCCCAGATAATGTGAAAGACGTGTATCGCACACACCATCAGTCACCAGATATATATATATATATATATATATATATATATATATATATATATATATATATATATATATATATATATATATATATATATATATATATATATATATATATATATATATATATATATATAACAGTAAACAGTAACAGATAACAGAAATCAGATCAGATCTAGGATGCATCCATGCGCCCCAGTAGGCCAGAATCTTCTCCTACATAACAGATAAAATCAGGGACGGGACAGGTCATCACTCTCCTGCCCTAGAGTCATGCCATCGGTGCATCAATGACATGGACATGAAACCCTCATGCCTAGTGATTGGCTCGGATATCAGACTGTGGTCAAGGTCAGATGTCATATAATAAACAGAGTCATATCTAAGGGTTCATGGCAGAAGGGTCATGTCAACAATTCAGAATAAGATAATAAGGTTCGAATCAGAGTTTATCAGATTAAGTTTAATATCAAAGCTTAAGTTCAGATTAAAAAGGTTTATTTCCAATAGTCCAAAAGAGTACATCAAAGGTTAATAATTACAAGTTTATAGCAATAATCCATTTCAGAAGTTCCTGTCACAAGTTCATTTAAATCAATCCTTTAATAATGGTTTTCATTGAAACGATCTTACAAAATAGTTTTCATAAAAATGGTCTTCCAAAACTTTTAGTAACTTCCATTTCAAGTGGTATCGCTTCTTTTTAAAATAGCTTTTCTTAAACAGTTTCATATGTAGTTTAATAAAGGTTCAAAATCAATTAGGTTCAGATAAGGATTTAACAGGTTAAGGTTTATACCAAAAATCAAATCAAAGTTTACAACAGGTATATCAGGTTAAGGTTCAGAACAAGGTTCACAGATCAGATTCAATCAAGATTCACAAATTCAGGGTTCAGAACAAGAGATCAAAACACAAAGGTTCAAGAAAGGTTCAGAACAGAAGAAACACATCAAAGGTTTACAAACAAGTTTACAATCAGAGTTCAGGAAAAAGGTTCAGAATAAAAGAATCATAGCAGAGGTTCAAACAAAAGGTTCAAGACAAACAGATCACAACAAAGATTCACAACAGAAGGGAACATAGCAGTGGTATCGGAAATCCTAATAAAGAAAATGAAAAACTGAAAGAAAAGGGGATGAAAAACCCTTACTGAAAAGGGCAGAATATCTGTACCTTATTAGCAAAGCAGAATAAGCAAAACAGACACAGAACAGAAATCAGGACTTCTCCTTCTTCACACCTAAAGAAGTAGAAGACGGAATTACTACGGATTCTAATTCAGATTATTACTTTTGGTTTATCTTTCCATTTTTAGTAATTTTCTATTTTTAGCAGGTTTCCAGAATTAACAGATTTTCATATTTAACCAGATATTGATATTACAGATTTAGTTAAGTCCTTATTCAGAGATTATAATGGAATAAAGGTATATTTTAACAAGTTACAGAAGTCTAAGGTTAATTATGACAAGTTCACAAAGTTTAGGGTTTTAAATGTAAATTCATCTAATTCAAAGGTTTAATATGAAAATACTTTAAGTTACAGAATTATATACTTATTTCATTCAGAATTACATCACTATCCCTTTAGTTTCATAACTTACAGATTATTCCCCTCTAGTTACAAAATTTACAAAACAAACCCTTTAATTACATAATTCATGATTTAATCCCTCTAATATCCATATTTACCAACCAAGCATGTTATTTTACCAAATTACAGAATATATCATCAGAATTAAGTACATTACAGATTAGACCCCTCAGAATTCAGAATTTACATAATTAGTCCTTTAAGTTTACAAAACTTATATATTAAATCATAATTTCATAACCATTACATATTTAACCCATAAATCCTCAAAATTACACATTACCCTTATTATATCAGTATTTACTCAAAATAACCTCAAGATTCCAGAATTACACTTTTAGTCCCTCTCTTTTATTTAATTTTCAATTCGTATCCTTAAAATACCATTAATTCATTATATGGTAATATTTACACTTAGGACCCCAAAGTTATATTTTTACCACATTCCTACAGATGTATATGACATTACAAAAATAACCCAGAAGTTTCAAAGTTGTCAAAACAGGTCCTTTTACTTTTATTTTCAATCGGATTTTACTTTTTTAAAAACAATTACAAACCCTACTAGTAACCAATCATTGCACCATCATTACTATAACCTTAAATCACCATTTATGATCAGATTCTCTACCCAAAAACCCTAACCCTAATTTCTTTCTCTTTTATTTTATTTCTTTTCTTTATTTTCTTAAAACCCGAAATACAAAATAATTTACCATGTTCGATCTAGGCCTCAAAAATTCGAATTAGTATTTTTATGAGATCATATGTACTGTATAGAGTCCATATAAAATAGATTTCATGCCAAGAAAATTCGTATAGAATTATTTAGAGTTTTATTACGTTTTTAAGGTTTAATTCACAAATAAATTATAGATCATGCATGGTTCGTGTTTATCATTATATTTAGACCTTATGTGATATATAGAGTACCAGAAAAATACCAGATGAGACTCAGGATGATCGGATGGAAGAATAGAAATATATACCACACGTTAAGCTTAAATCGAACAAAAATTCCCCACGAGCACAAACGCGACCAACAAACCTTGTAATCAATTTTCACAGATCATATATGATGTAAGGAACTCAGGAAAAATAGAAAACGAATTTTACAAGGGTCGTAGGAATCAAAATGAATTTTTACCTCACTTGTGAACAAAATTCGACAATAAAAGATTCAGGCCTCTATAAATCGAGTGGCTATTTTTCTTGGCTTCCTAGCATGACAATGAACTCAGGAAAATTGCTCTTGGACCTCAGAAAATTCGTATGGAATGAATGATGATTTATTTGGTGATTTTGTGTTTGTCGGCAGAGAAAAAGAGCAACAAATAAAGAAAATATATGGGGTAATATTTTTGGCCAAACAATGAGGGAAGAATGGGCTGGAATTTCGGTTCTTATTGACTCCAAATCAGGATTTTAATTACTTGGTCATTTTCCTTAATTAATTAGTGATTATCTACACTTTAAAACAATTTAAACATAACTAATAAAACAAGTACATAATTTCGGTTATATACATATGTTATAAGGTAGTACAAAATTTATTTGGACATGTAAAAATTATTAGAAGTCTTTTCTTAATTTTATTTTACTTCATATGTAATTTATTTGACATAATTCGGATTAATTTGGTACTTATAATAGCTTGTAATTAAATTCTTAAGTAGTGAGGGCATTTTGGTCATTTTACATGTTTCTGAGTTTCAGGTATTACCTCATGAAACCTGGATAACAGCAGTAAGAGCATGGCCAATATGCAGAGCTCCAGTTACATTAGGAGGTGGAAGAACCTGCATTTAGAATTTTATGCATATGACGTTTATAAACAAATTATACTAATCAATGGACTTATAAATATAAGTTAGACTAAACAGCAAATTTGTAATGTTGTGCAGCCTTTAGTTTTTTCAATTCTTTCTCTTTCGCCTGTGTACCCAAACAGCAAATTAAACACTATGGATGTTCTTTGCCCTAACATTACAATCTCGTTAGCTAGATGTAACACCCCGACCCGACAAGGGTAAAGATGTCACAATGATGGTTCCATATCAGAACAAACACAAGCATTAACATGAATAATACAATAGAATTTCAAGGGTTACAATGGAAAATCTGAAACTACAAGGTTACAATGAGAAATACAATAACTTCTAAGTCTGAATATAAAATTCTTCTAGTCATCTTCAATAGCTAATAAGGTCTTCTAAATCCAATACACTCTCCACTCATACCTAGCTTCCATACTAAAACCTGCCGCAGGAAAAGGAAATGCGGCTGAGCTACGAAAGCTCAGTGAACAGATATAACGATAACAAAGCAGTAATAAAGGGTAGTGAAGTAAGTGAAACATTTCAAGGTGTGACAAGAGTAGGAAAGAAAATGGGAAAAAGGTTATCAAGAATTGGTTACAATAGATAGGTGTAAAGGAAACCATAACCCACCACAAGCCCAAGTCAAATCAAGTCAAGTCAAGTATCAAGTCAAACATAGTTTATAGGGTAACAGTAACAGTAATCCACTACGAGCCCAGAACATATCAAATCAAAACAAGTCAAGCAAGGTGTACGGAGGGGAGACCTCGGTACCAAGTACAATATGAGGGGATACCTCCAAGGGTGGAGTGTGCGGCTCCCAAGAGTGAATGACATGTATCGCACACACCCATCATGTCACTAAGTAATACAAGTAATCAAGTCAAGTCAAGTCAAGTACAAATCTAGGATGCATCCATACGCCCCAGTAGGCTGCCACAATGTCTCCCTCTACGTAACAAGTCAAGTATCAAGTCAAGGCAGGGACGGGATAGGACATCACTCTCCTACCCTAGAGTCAAGCCATTGGTGCATCAATGACATGGACATGAAACCCTCATGCCTAGTATGGCTCGTAGTCTCAAACTGTGGGTCAAGGGTCAAGTATCAAGTATGTATCAAGTGTCAAGTGTACAAGTTCAAGTTTTATCAAGTGGTTCAAGTCAAGTCATATATCAAGGGGTTCAAGTCAAGTTTCTAATCCAAGTTTATCAAGGTTCAGGTCACGGGTCAAGACAAGAGATCATAACAAAGGTATATAGTAAAGGTTCAATTTAAAAGTTCATTTAAAAACAATCATTTAATAATGGTTTTCGTAAAAATGATCTTTTAAAATAGTTTTCGTAAAAATGATCTTTTAAAATAGTTTTCATAAAGATAGTTTTAAAAATAGTTTTCTTAAAACATTTTCATAAATAATTAAAAAGGTTTTCTCATCCAGTTACAATATCAAGTGTATCAAGGTTCAAGTCAAGGTTTATGGCAAGGTTCATACCAAGGTTCGTAGCAGGGTTCACGGCAAGGTTCAAAACAAAAGATCAAGGCAAGGGTTCAAAACAAAGGTTCTAATCAAATGTTCACAATACAAGGGGAACATAGCAATGGCTTGGGGAATCCTAAACGAATCAAGATAAGAAATCAAGAGAACGAAGGCACCTTACAAGAAGGGCAGAATATCTGTACCTTATTAGCAGAACACAAGAATAGCAAAATGACAAGGATCAAAATTACTCCTTCCCCGAACCTAAAGGAGTAGAAGACAAAATTACAAATGGTTTTTAGTTATCTTTCCATTTTAAGTAAGTTTCCATTTTTAGAAAGTTTCCTTATTTAGTAAGTTTCTATAATTAGCAGGTTTCCATTATTAAAAAGATAAAATTATGTTAAGTCATTATTTTAATATTATTATGGAATTAGGGTTCATTATGACAACTTCTCATATTCTAGGGTTTTAAATGTAAATATGCCAAAGATAAAGGTTTAAAATACAAATATCATAAGTTATTCTTTTTAATCCAATAGTTTCCAAAAATTACAATTTTAATCCTTCAATGTTAACAATTTTACACTTTAGACCCTCTAAATAAATTAAATTACAATTTAAACCTTATAGTTAATTAAATTACATTTTAACCCTTACGATATTCACATTATTCCTCATACATAGATATTTATACGAATTACCCTTAAGTTTTCATAATTTACAAAACAAGTCCCTCATTTAATTTATTTTACAATTCGAATATATAAATTACATAACTTACTAATTAAACCTTTTAATTACAAAATTTACACATAGGACCCCTATATTATATTTTATTCGAACAGCCCCTGGTCAAATACATGTTACAAAAATAATCCTCAAGTTTAATTAATTTCAAAAACACCCCTTTTTACTTTTATTTTAAAATCGGTAACCACAAAATCCCTACAAAACCCTAACCCTAATTTACCCAATCATTTTCAATCATTAATACAACCTTAAACATGCATTAATTACTCAGATCATTCACCCAAAACCCTAACCCTAGCCAATTCGATGCATATATTATTTTAAAAACCTTTTCTTTAAAATCCGGTTTGAATATAAATTAACCAAAGGTGATCTAAGCCTCTATAGATTCAAGGGGTATTTTTCTGAGGTTATTAGACCTATATAAGATCATGTAAAAATATGTACAAGGTTCATAAAAATCTGCATAGTCGATTAGAGTTTATATACGATTTTAGGGTTTAGTGTTTCGTTAAACTTCAAACGATTAAACAAGCATGCATGGGTCGATTATACTATTTTATACAGATCATATGGGATGTAAAAAAGTCTAGAAAAATACCAGAAAGTGTTTAGAACAAATCGAATGAGGTGAGTGAATTTTATACCTCTCGGCCAAAAGAAATCGAGCAAGAACTAAGAACGAGCAAACCAAGCTTCCAAGAATCGAACTCCTATTTTTCTAACCTTCTTTGAACTCAGTAGAAGCCACGAAAAATACTGTACCAGCTCCAGGAATTTGTTTGAGTCGAATGAGAGTTTTTGTGGTGTTTGATCGGTTTTTAGGGATAAAATAAAAGAGATATATATAGAATATATGTAGAACCGTATATGTTATGGAGGAGAGGGCATGGATTTCGGCCCAAGGCATTGTGATAAGGCCAAAATCTGATTTTCCAAGATCTCTAATTATTTTGTAGTATTTATCCCTTATTTAGTTTATTTAGTGATTTAAATAAGTAATTATAATATAAGGTATATTTTATATTCGGCTATATATATTTATATTAATGTGACAAGAATTTTTATGACATGTAAAACATTAAAATGTTCAAGCAAAAATTATTTTACTTCATATGGTATTAGTTTCCAAGAGTTTGTGATTCCTTTGGTATTTTAATTAATTAATAAGTGAAATTTAAGGTTACAAGGGCAATTTGGTAATTTTTGCACGTTTTGAAATTTTGGGTATTACAACTTCTTCTCCTCTAAAAAAAAATTTCGTCCTCGAAATTTGCAAGGAAACGTAAAGGCAATAGAACGGAAACTCATACGGAATGCGAACAAGATTTCAAATCAATTTAACTGTATCAACAGTAGGGGTGTACGTTCGGGCGGTTTACGGTTTAGTAGGGTTAATTGGTTTGGGTTATTCGGTTTTTAAAAATATATTTGACCAACCAATACCCAAACCAAATTAATCAAAACCAAACCAAACCGACCAAATAAGCAATCGGGTTATTTGGGTCGGTTCTCCATAAAACCAAATAAGATAATGATCTATAAAAGGTAATTATCCTTAACATTATTATAACTTAATAAAACATCTAAACAGGTTGCAACTTGCAACAAATGTTGTTAAATAATAACATTAAACTGATTATTGATTAATATCAAGTCATCGGTACATCATATCAAGTTATATGCCTAAAAAATGGATAGTTACGAGTATACAAAATACACATAAAAGAAAAATAACGCACTTCTTTAAATAGAGTATGAATGTTAGACTTGAAGTGATATGCTAATATTCCATCAAAAACCCAATTATCATTTATAGGGGAAGAAATTGGTTGATAATTACTGAGTGCGTGATTTTGGCTGTGACAGAATCACCTTCAAAGATTAAAGCTAGAATTTTAAGTAACCAAGCAAATCTCTCTCATTCCAAATATTTGATTGAAGGTTTCTATATTATGAAAGTATAATTTATATAAATAGATTCCCGCTCATTTGTTATTGTTCGGGTATTCGGGTGGAAACCGAATAGGAAATCTTGAACCCAAATCCGAACCATAAAACCGTATATTATTTCGGGTACACCCAAAAATCCGAACCAAACCCAAATAAGCCAAACCCATTTCGCTTAATGTCATTTGGATCGGTCGGTTTTTCGGGTCAAACCGTTTAATGAACACCCCTGAATCAACAGTAGAGAGCTCTTCAAGAGTTCAAGATTTATAACTGAAATCAACAGAACGCAAAACGAGAGTCCAAACTTATCCAGATCTCTAATGAACGAAGGCAAGGTATACGCATCGGTAGAATAAACCTAAAGTCTCACTAATTGCGGATAATCCAACGGAAATCAAGTCCTAAACTTCTTAGGTACTCCCCAAGATATCCTATGGCCACAATGAGGGCACGTTATATGGTGTAAGTATTATCACGTTGATCAGGCGTCATAATACCCGCACCACATAAATATGCCTTCATGATGATCATACTTTATCTCAAGTCGTAACAACAACCTATCTTAATCCACCTAGTACTTCTACAGTTTCAGGGGTCAACAAAATCTAATGTCATAACAAGGCACGAATCAGAGTAATGCGGAAGTGATGATACTTAAACAATTTCCTTATATCCTACCCATTCCTCACCGGTCAAAACTTAAGTTCGTATTAAGAAATCCTAAAGCAAGTTCTCAAGGTGTTCTCCTATGTTCCTACAGGAGAAGCCTAATGGTCCTAAACGCACAGGTCAAGGGTAAAGTATTACAAGTCGTCAGCCTGGTCTCTGATGCCATAAATTGTAACACCCCGACCCGACAAGGGTAAAGATGTCACAATGATGGTTCCATAT
Organism: Artemisia tridentata subsp. tridentata; assembly: GCA_021014915.2. Taxonomy (NCBI): domain Eukaryota; kingdom Viridiplantae; phylum Streptophyta; class Magnoliopsida; order Asterales; family Asteraceae; genus Artemisia; species Artemisia tridentata. The sequence goes on from CP139503.1 coordinate 73,892,147, forward strand.
CAGAACAAACACAAGCATTGACATGAATAATACAATAGAATTTCAAGGGTTACAATGGAAAATCTGAAACTACAAGGTTACAATGAGAAATACAATAACTTCTAAGTCTGAATATAAAATTCTTCTAGTCATCTTCAATAGCTAATAAGGTATTCTAAATCCAATACACTCTCCACTCATACCCAGCTTCCATACTAAAACCTGCCGAAGGAAAAGGAAATGCGGCTGAGCTACGAAAGCTCAGTGAACAGATATAACGATAACAAAGCAGTAATAAAGGGTAGTGAAGTAAGTGAAACATTTCAAGGTGTGACAGGAGTAGGAAAGAAAATGGGAAAAAAGTTATCAAGAATTGGTTACAATAGATAGGTGTAAAGGAAACCATAACCCACCACAAGCCCAAGTCAAATCAAGTCAAGTCAAGTATCAAGTCAAACATAGGTTATAGGGTAACAGTAACAGTAATCCACTACGAGCCCAGAACATATCAAATCAAATCAAGTCAAGCAAGGTGTACGGAGGGGAGACCTCGGTACCAAGTACAATATGAGGGGATACCTCCAAGGGTGGAGTGCGCGGCTCCCAAGAGTGAATGACATGTATCGCACACACCCATCATGTCACTAAGTAATACAAGTAATCAAGTCAAGTCAAGTCAAGTACAAATCTAGGATGCATCCATACGCCCCAGTAGGCTGCCACAATGTCTCCCTCTACGTAACAAGTCAAGTATCAAGTCAAGGCAGGGACGGGATAGGACATCACTCTCCTACCCTAGAGTCAAGCCATTGGTGCATCAATGACATGGACATGAAACCCTCATGCCTAGTATGGCTCGTAGTCTCAAACTGTGGGTCAAGGGTCAAGTATCAAGTATGTATCAAGTGTCAAGTGTACAAGTTCAAGTTTTATCAAGTGGTTCAAGTCAAGTCATATATCAAGGGGTTCAAGTCAAGTTTCTAATCCAAGTTTATCAAGGTTCAGGTCAAGGGTCAAGACAAGAGATCATAACAAAGGTATATAGTAAAGGTTCAATTTAAAAGTTCATTTAAAAACAATCATTTAATAATGGTTTTCGTAAAAATGATCTTTTAAAATAGTTTTCGTAAAAATGATCTTTTAAAATAGTTTTCATAAAGATAGTTTTAAAAATAGTTTTCTTAAAACATTTTCATAAATAATTAAAAAGGTTTTCTCATCCAGTTACAATATCAAGTGTATCAAGGTTCAAGTCAAGGTTTATGACAAGGTTCATACCAAGGTTCGTAGCAGGGTTCACGGCAAGGTTCAAAACAAAAGATCAAGGCAAGGGTTCAAAACAAAGGTTCTAATCAAATGTTCACAATACAAGGGGAACATAGCAATGGCTTGGGGAATCCTAAACGAATCAAGATAAGAAATCAAGAGAACGAAGGCACCTTACAAGAAGGGCAGAATATCTGTACCTTATTAGCAGAACACAAGAATAGCAAAATGACAAGGATCAAAATTACTCCTTCACCGAACCTAAAGGAGTAGAAGACAAAATTACAAATGGTTTTTAGTTATCCTTCCATTTTAAGTAAGTTTCCATTTTTAGAAAGTTTCCTTATTTAGTAAGTTTCTATAATTAGCAGGTTTCCATTATTAAAAAGATAAAATTAGGTTAAGTCATTATTTTAATATTATTATGGAATTAGGGTTCATTATGACAACTTCCCATATTGTAGGGTTTTAAATGTAAATATGCCAAAGATAAAGGTTTAAAATACAAATATCATAAGTTATTCTTTTTAATCCAATAGTTTCCAAAAATTACAATTTTAATCCTTCAATGTTAACAATTTTACACTTTAGACCCTCTAAATAAATTAAATTACAATTTAAACCTTATAGTTAATTAAATTACATTTTAACCCTTACGATATTCACATTATTCCTCATACATAGATATTTATACGAATTACCCTTAAGTTTTCATAATTTACAAAACAAGTCCCTCATTTAATTTATTTTACAATTCGAATATATAAATTACATAACTTACTAATTAAACCTTTTAATTACAAAATTTACACATAGGACCCCTATATTATATTTTATTCGAACAGCCCCTGGTCAAATACATGTTACAAAAATAATCCTCAAGTTTAATTAATTTCAAAACACCCCCTTTTTACTTTTATTTTAAAATCGGTAACCACAAAATCCCTACAAAACCCTAACCCTAATTTACCCAATCATTGTCAATCATTAATACAACCTTAAACATGCATTAATTACTCAGATCATTCACCCAAAACCCTAACCCTAGCCAATTCGATCCATATATTATTTTAAAAACCTTTTCTTTAAAATCCGGTTTGAATATAAATTAACCAAAGGTGATCTAAGCCTCTATAGATTCAAGGGGTATTTTTCTGAGGTTATTAAACCTATATAAGATCATGTAAAAATATGTACAAGGTTCATAAAAATCTGCATAGTCGATTAGAGTTTATATACGATTTTAGGGTTTAGTGTTTCGTTAAACTTCAAACGATTAAACAAGCATGCATGGGTCAATTATACTATTTTATACAGATCATATGGGATGTAAAAAAGTCTAGAAAAATACCAGAAAGTGTTTAGAACAAATCGAATGAGCTGAGTGAATTTTATACCTCTCGGCCAAAAGAAATCGAGCAAGAACTAAGAACGAGCAAACCAAGCTTCCAAGAATCGAACTCCTATTTTTCTAACCTTCTTTGAACTTAGTAGAAGCCACGAAAAATACTGTACCAGCTCTAGGAATTTGTTTGAGTCGAATGAGAGTTTTTGTGGTGTTTGATCGGTTTTTAGGGATAAAATAAAAGAGATATATATAGAATATATGTAGAACCTTATATGTTATGGAGGAGAGGGCATGGATTTCGGCCCAAGGTATTGTGATAAGGCCAAAAATATGATTTTCCAAGATCTCTAATTATTTTGTAGTATTTATCCCTTATTTAGTTTATTTAGTGATTTAAATAAGTAATTATAATATAAGGTATATTTTATATTCGGCTATATATATTTATATTAATGTGACAAGAATTTTTATGACATGTAAAACATTAAAATGTTCAAGCAAAAATTATTTTACTTCATATGGTATTAGTTTCCAAGAGTTTGTGATTCCTTTGGTATTTTAATTAATTAATAAGTGAAATTTAAGGTTATAAGGGCAATTTGGTAATTTTTGCATGTTTTGAAATTTTGGGTATTACACTAGAAATCCAAGCTGACATAATTTAACACATATTAATCCATACTAATAAATACTGAATCCTCCATCATAACATCAAATTACACATTAATAAATTAGGGCAAAAACAATTAACTTAGTAATAAACTAAATTAGGGCAAAAAATAATCAACTTAGCAATAATATAAATTAAGGCAAAACACAATTAACTTAGCAATAATCAAGTTACATCTTTAATCAAAAGGGTATCTAAAAATCATATAAAAAAGATGAATCAACTTACAATGGTATTATTTTCTTTAAAAATCTTCAACCCATCTCAAAACAAGTATTCCGCGCCAAAGAGAGAATAAAAAAGATGAATCAATTATCAACTTACAAAGGAGTAGGGTCAAAGAGAGAATAATTGAGTTAATTGATTAAATAATTTAACTGGGTTAAGTGTATTGTGGGCTATAATAATTAAAAAGGTAAATTTTATTAGACGTTTAAACTAAAAAGTTTTTAAAAAAAATAATCGGGGGGGGGGGGGGGGGGGGGGGGGGGGGGGGGGGGGGGGGGGGGGGGGGGGGGGAGGGGCCGACTTAATAAATATAAAATTTTTTGGACGAAATAAGGATAAATTAGTATTACTGAGCAAAAAGCCAGGGGCCGGCCCCCTGGCCGCTGGCCCCAACATAGAACCTCCACTGATCATATGGACAATACGTATATGCATTTGCTGCCCACAAAATTAAAATGAGAGTGGGAATAACTCTCTGTTTAAAATGTTGCCGACAAAATTGCTTATGAACATCTGTGTATAACTCTCTGTTTAAAATGGCAATAACAATGTCGTCGTCGTTTGGTCTCAGCCTTCACTTTTTATACTGAACATCATCTGTAAATAATAAAATCCTTTCATGCTCTTTATATCCCAGCTCATTCAAAATACTTTTTCAAACTTATATCACTCTAAATAATGACTTGTTTTTATTTAATTATCTCTTCAAAATACTTTTTCAAACTTATATCACTCATAATTAGCAAACAATACAAAGTCAAGCTTCTATATCATTAGGAACATCTTGTTATCTGTAACAGGATCTTGTTAACTGCTAAGTATTTGAACAGGGCTAACAATGACAATGTGGCTCTCATCTGATATGATAGTCAGGTTGCTACTTCTGTTACAACAATAAATTTTAGCACACCATGTAAAACTGTCCACTCTTTATATTATCGTGTCGATTGTGGTGAACCTTTTTTTGTTTTTATAATTTTATGCATACCTGGCCCTGTTATAAAATTAACGGTGTGGATTGACTTGTTATTGGTGTAACAATCCTACTAAACTTTGGCTTGGTTGATAGTGTTATAAGTTATATCTTGGCTTATTAACTTATGCACTGTTATAGTTTGTATCTTGTGGTCATTATGTGAGTTTCTGTGCACACAGACAAAAAAAGATGAGATGATTCGATACGCACAGGAAAGAACCCCATTCGTGGAAGAGCAGGTGAGGGATATATGGGAGACTGGGAAACAGGTGGGTTACGACATTGAGCGACTGAAGTTGTGGGAAGATAATATATTTGTTTTTGTGAACAAGTTGGCTGCTGAGGCTAACGAGTTGGTGGAACAAGACAAAGATGCATATGGGGGGTAGAAGAAAGCAATACTTCACGCGATAAGCAATAGAATGAATGATTTGGGGTTTTATCGACCAGAGGCTTATATGCGAACTGATCCCTTCAAGCATATTACAATGGATAGAGCTAGTGTAGGACTTTATCGCAGTTGTATTGTTTCAAGATCCCGACTAGTCGGCTGCATAAGTGTGTAATATTAGAGATGGATACAGTATTACTCCATTAAGTTTTTATTCTAAGTTATAGCTTTTCACTATATTGAATCTTTAGTCCTGTAATGTTATGGCCATTGATGAAAAATGTAACAGTGTTGTGTCACTAATAAGCTAGCAAAAACAATATCATTTCAACAAGCTCTTTAGTCTATGAAGTTTCTTTAATATTGAAAATCCAGCATTATGAAAATCATCAGATTAATTATGAGGTTGATATCAGATTAAGAAATAATCCAACACGATGAAATCCCAATTTAGAGAATATATATCTATTATATGCTGCATATTTTATCAAATTCATCTAGCAAAGTTCAACATTTTAAACACAGATGTTCATATGCAATAGTTCAAGCTATAATCCAACACTATGAAATCCCAATTTAGAATATATATCTATTATATGCTGCATATTTTACCAAATTCATCTAGCAATGTTCAACATTTTAAACACAGATGTTCATATGCAATAGTTCAGCTATAATCTGATGTTAACTGATTTTGCGGTTGTTTGTGATTTTTTAAGATTAATGGAAAAAGATGGTGGTTTGTTGTGATATTTGGAGATGAAGATGTATAAAGTAAAAAGGAAAAAATTGCAATAATTATGGTGGGTGGTGGTGGATGGCGGTGGAGGTGACTGAGATGATGGTGGTATTGGTGGTGGTAGTGTGAGTGAGTGAGGTTACAAGTTGTACCAAAAGAAAATGAGTGGGAAGAAGACGAGGCAAAAATAGTCATTTCGCAAGAATAACGGGATTTGAGAATATATAACGGGGCATTGACCAGAGCATTACAGATCAAGGGACCTCTTTGGCCTCAAAAACCTGAAGGACTCACGGTGACAAAAATGCTAACTTTCGGGCCCCGGTGATGTTTTTTGGCAAGTTTAGGGACTAACAATGTATTTTTGTCTAAATTTTAGAATAAAATTCATACAAATTTTATAACAAACTTTTACATGAACTTTATACCAACAACGGCGGCGACAACTTAATCTAGCGAGATAGCGGCGGCAATAATTTTTTTCGTGCGAGGCAACATTCTCGTCTACATAAAAAACATACAATTTCATACATGATCTCGGGTTTCCCATGGTTTATATTTTTTTACAAGATCTACTAAGATTAAAGAACAACACCAAGGTTTTCAAGATCGGGAGCCTACTCAGCATCATTTTCGTTGTTGCAAGATCAAAATCGTAAGATCAGATCGGGATCTTAAGATCCTATTATAATGCTATTTTCATAATAACCTTTTTAATATTATTCAAATCTACAAATTAATATATTTCATAAACACAAAACTATATGAATATTTCATAGAAATGTTGTTTCATATATGAATATTGAATGTTAAAGAAGATTCATATGTTGATTTTTAAATTCTATAAAAACATAATCCACAACTTTGTAGTATCTTAGTTTGCGGATTGAGATAAGTAAGATCAGATCGGATTAGATCTTAAGATCATATGGTCAAGATCGGGATCTGTGGAAAACTAGAAGGAGGGGTTGAATAGTTTTGCGACTTTTTCTTTGTTTTGTTATGAAAACTTTAGTTTACTTTTAAACACTTAGATTCAAGTTTATGTGAAAAATAATACTTGAACAATATTGTTAATTGTATGTGTACCTTTTTAGATTTTTTATAAAAGTTTTGCTTTTATGAATGGAGTTTTAAATTGATCTTTATGTGAAATCAACTTCTAAATAATACTAACAATTATATATGCCTATATGTATGAAAGTAATGATGATATAAATAAAGATGTAAGTAAGAGATGGAAAGATCTAACCGAGACACGAGGGATTTATAGTGGTTCGGCTACAAGGACACCTTCCTTGCCCTACTCCACTCCCCGAGCACCTAGCTCGAGAGTTTTCTTCACTACTTCAACAAACTCCCTTATGGCGGAGAAAACCTTACACAACTTTGGCTTTACACCGGTTTAACGACACAAAGCTAAATGTCGAGTTCTAATCGTAGCTAGAACCAATCTCACAACTTCAATCACAACTTCTCCACAACTAGTTCACAACGGCTTCACAACTTCTTCATGATCACTTCACAACTTCTACACTACGGCTTCACGACTTTTACACTACGGCTTCACGACTTCTACACTACGGCTACACAACTTTTACACTACGGCTTCACAACTTTTACCCTACGGCTTCGCAACTTCTATGCTACGGCTTCACAACTTCTATGCTACGCCTTCACAACTTCTATGCTACGTCTTCACAATACTTCTATACTACTCCCTCCGTCCCATATTAAGTGTCCATAATGGAATCTTGGGATGTCCCAAATTAAGTGTCCAGAGAATATTTTCAACCAATGAGAAGAGACTTTAGTGGGTAATAGTGATATTTGATTGGTGGAGAGTGTAGTTGGCCCCACTTTCCTAAAACTTTGTGCATTTGAAAAGTGGACACTTAATATGGGACGGAGGGAGTACTTCTTTACACCACAACTACTTATACACCTTCTTCACTACACACACTCACTACACTAGTCTAATCACTTATGTTCACACCTTATATATACACTTTACACAAATGAATGAATGATTTACAAAGTATACTTGACAAACAACTTTAAACATTGTAATGAATGAATGATTTACAATGAATGATTTACAAAGTATACTTGACAAACAACTTTAATTGCAACAAATATATGTTTTATTTTGTATTAATAGATAAGAGAGCCAAGCATGTTTGTTCATGGGAGGGTCATCGTGCTCATGAAGATGAGGTCGACGTGTTATATACTGAACTAAATTATGCTATTTACGATTATTGCCGACTAGTAATTATATTAAAATTCAATATTCATTTTTTTTTTTTTTTTTTTTTCTGTTTACTGACATCAAACACATTTACATGAATATACTTCATTGTTATTTCTTCTCACGGGGTCCTTAACGTTCAATACGAGAAACTAAACATTCGACCATCATCAACCGATATATACTCATTTCACCTATGATACGTGAACAATGTCCTTTAAGGTCGTTGGGAGATTATAGCACAACCCACACATGCTTACCAGGTGAGTAAAATACGTAGGATTATGTATTATTGCATTATATTACATAACATAACATGATACTAAAAGATCAAAAATTTCAAATAAGTGAATTTAACGCGGTATATCTTAGTCCCTTTGCAAATATACAGTGAGAGACGCGACACACACAAAATAAAGAAAACAAAAAACAAAAGGAACTACGTGACAAAGATGCACATAACAACTTTTGACATGATCAATGTTGTAAAAAGCGGTCTAGGCGGCGCCTAGGCGCTAGTCGGTCACCCACCGCCCCGATTTGCAGTCGGTCGGTCAAATTAGGCGTTTTGGTCAAAATGCGGTCAACATCGTTCAAATCCGCCTGGGCGGGTAAAAAAATCAGCCGGATTTTGATGTTTTAATTTTCGTGATTGTGTTTTAATTTGATAAATATCTGTTGTGTTCTTATTTTCTGATTGTTGAAGTGAAGAAGGGAGAAGAAGATGGTGAAGTGGGGGAGTATGATATAAACCTAATAAGTAAACCGTAATAATATAGAGTAGTACTGGAGTATATTTTTTTGGGCCCACTACAAAGCCCAATAAATATTTGAGTGAGCTAACTTAATCAAAATTACACATATGAATTTTGCAACATATGCTGATATGCCTAAAACATATAACTAAAAGTAATAAGAACATTAAAAAAAACTAATAAAAATATAGAAATTATAAACTAAATTCCAATATTTTTTTATACCTACTTAGTTATTTATACTAATATTTATCAATATACACATAATTTTATAATTTATACATAGAAAAGGTCAATCCGTCTAGGCGCTAGGCAGCGGTCGACCGCTCGACTAGCGCCTAGCGATTTTTGCAACATTGGACATGATATTATGTTTAGCAACCATATCAAGAACGACAACAACTAGAGAAAATATAGTTTCTTTAAGTATTATACTTTTATAAAAGCATTGCAAAGACAAACACAGTGACCCACAAATACAAATAAATAAAGAATCTTGTTCGTCTGTTGATAGGATCGTCGTTGAGCATCAAACCTTCACCCTTGGTTTTATATTTCTTCTTCAATTATCTGTCTGGTATGTAACCCTAGATCTCAATTTTCTTTCTTTTCAAATTTTGACACATATATGCACCACAACTTTATTTGTGATTGCTTATGTTTTCTGCTTCAGAATTACTACTTTTGAAAAAGTTCTTTGGATTTGCTAATTCTGTAATTAATGGATGAAAACTTTTTATTATTAAACTTCATTTATAAAACTTACATATAATTTCATAATGGGTGTTTGTCTAAGCTTATATATGAGCTTATTTGATTTCGGCTTATACTTCATAAGCCCCTATTTTCTGGCTTATTTTGAGACTTATGGAATTATATGAGTTTATCATATCATAATAAACTTATATAAGCCCACAAGTCTCAAAATAAGCCCGAAAAATTTAGGCTTATGAAATATAAGCCGAAACACAAATAAGCTCATAGCCCACATATAAGCTTAAACAAACACCCCCAAAACAAATAAACGCTTTCAAATAAGCAGCTTCCTTATCACAATTTTCTTATTTTAATGTAAATTCAGTAGATAGGCATAAGCAGTTTAGTTTTGAGCTAGAAAAATAAGCGATCACAAACACCTTCTTATTGCACTTTTTTTTTTGAAGAAGAAATCACTTTATAGTCTTTGGATTAATGGATAGTTTAAGAGGGTTTTTAGGATTGGTTATCTTTTTCTCTTTATAAGTTGCTTGAAAATAAGCAAATAATAATAGTATGTCGAATCCTTTAATAAAAGGTTTTAGAATAAATATGATGATAAAAATCTGCTCTCGACTTTAACCGAAGAAACCGCTTCTGCTTTTAAATAAGTAGATAAGCAGAAAATTTGAACAATTCTAAACACCCCCCATGGGTACATTGGTGATCATCTGATGGTTTAAACTTTCAACACCGTAATTTGGAAATTCTATCTTTGGTTCGCGATAAGTGGCATTTAGATACATTAGTTCTGTTTTATAACGACTAGCATCATACCCACGCAAAGTTGTGCCATTAAGTAGGCTTTGTTTGTCTTTCAGTTTCTCATGGTTTCGGTGGTTAACAATGGTTTTAATTTTGATCGTTAGGAAGGTAGAGTGTAGGTTGGTGTAAAATATGGGTAAATGAAAAGAATTACAAATTTGAAAATTTTAAAATTGGAAGCTTGTGATTTGCCAAACTTTTTGGTTTTAAAATGGGATGAGGTCCACAACTATAGGGATGAGCATTTCGAACCGAATCCCGAAACCGAACGGAAACCGTACCGGTACCGTACCGAAACGGTACCGATTCTCGATATACGGTACGGTACCGGTACTACGAAATAAGGAGAAAAAAAATCCGGGACCACTAATTCGGTACGGGACCGGTACCAAATCGGGAAATTCCCGAAAAAAACCGGGAAATCCCGATTTCCCGGTACCGGTATCCGAATCCCGTTCGGTACGGTACCGGTACCACTAATTTATGCTCGGGAAAAAATCGGTACCACTAATTCGGTACGGGATCGGTACGGGACCGGTACCGTGCTCATCCCTTAAAATGGGATGAGGTCCACAACTATAATGCACTAGAATATTTTATAGATAGAGTGCACTGTGCACCTACTATGTTAATGAAAGTTTAGTTCAAGGCCTTTTAAATTCCAATATTATCCCAAGTTTGCATAGTCTTATACCTGTCAAGACATGATCTATTTATGCAAAAGTCAATCTCCATCCATATACACAAATATAAACATCAAAGAAGCTAGGATGGAACCATACATAGTGATCTTAGTTAGGGGTATTTAACATGAAATAGGGAAAGAACCCCTAACTAAGATCATGTTAAATACCCCTAACATGATTCGTCCATACATACATATATTTAATTGTTGAATCTCTACATGTTGAATCCTCAACCATACATACGTGAGGTTGTGAATTGTGTCGATGCTTGTAGTATCTGCATATCATTGATTTTTTCAGAAGATTACCTTTATTAGTAGTTGGTTCTATTGTTGATATGTCTAAAGAATTGATCGATTTAAGATAACTCCGAGAATACTTCTGTTCATTTATGCATTCATATATTTAATTGTTGTTGTTTAGTTCTGCAACGCAACATCACTTGTGTAGCTTTCAAGTATTCTACAATCAGGCTGTGTTGCTTTAGTCGTGTCATTATATCTTTGATTTATCATTTGCAGTAAGAATAATGCCTAAGGTGAAGACAAACCGTGTTAAATATCCAGAGGGATGGGAACTCATAGAGCCTACTCTTCGTGAATTACAAGGAAAGATGAGAGAAGGTTTGATTACATCTGTATTATCTAAGCTCCTCTGCTTCTTCGTTTCCTTAGTTCACTGGTTCTTGTTTTTATAGTTTTACTAATGAGAACTGTTTTAATTTTGCTAGCTGAGAATGATCCACACGATGGAAAGAGAAAATGTGAGACGTTGTGGCCTATCTTCAAAATTGCACACCAGAAGAGTCGCTACATATTTGACCTGTACCATCGCAGGAGAGAAATATCAAAGGAATTGTTTGAGTTTTGCTTGGATCAAGGATATGCTGATCGCAATATCATTGCTAAGTGGAAGAAGGTAAGTCCATTTCTCTTTCAATAGCTGGCTTGCGCCTTACACATTATTATTTTTATTTTGATGAACTACGCTGACTATTGTAGCATAATTGGTTTGACTAGCTTATGCTAAATGAAAGAACAAAGTAGGAAATCATAGCAATTAGTTTATCGATTCATTATAATTGACATATATCTGTAAATGGTACAAGATTGGCGACATTTCGGAGCAATGTATAGGGTAAATAAGGTTCTTGGAAGGGAGTGTTTTATAATTATTATAGAGGAACCACAGTTTGTAATTTTTCTTTTTCTTTTTAATGTTTCTAGGAAGTGGGAATTAAATCTTTTTAGCCGTTTTAGCTTTAAAGTTTAATGATAAGTTGCACCCGTGTTTATCTGTATTTCTAGTATTTATTTCGCAGAGCTTATAGATCATCCTCGTAGGACCTCTGGATTTTCTCAGTGATACGATGATGTTACGTCTGTTAGGCATCAGTATTGAGCGTTAATCCTAAGCCCCTAATGTATAGTCTTCTATGGACTATGAAGTACTAATAACTTTCCACCATGTTTTTAGTTATGTGGCTCAGTTTGCTACTTTAGACTCGCGTAGTTACAAAGTATTTCAGCCCCTTAAGGTATAGCGGGTTGAACTCATTTATTTGTTTTGCTATTCTGTTCACCAATGATGAGAATGTCAGAATACTTGTTTTGGGGATGTTTGTAAACTATCATGCTCCATTGGTATTTGGTAAACAATGTGAATTTTGAGCCCCTTGCTAGTCCTCGGTTATGTGTCAACCAGTAATGAGTAACCTTTCAAGATCGTTTAGTTTGCTAGAGGTATTTAAGCCTGAAGATAGCTTTCAGCTTCGGGTTTTAGAGGTGACAGATTGAATGATTTTGTAGCAAGTCAGTTACGGTAAGAGTTAAATTAGTCAAGTCAACCTGGCAGGTTACACTTTGTCCAATTTGTTTCTTTAATTTAGAAGCATTTAGTTCGTAAAATTAATATGTAGCAAATATTATATTATTTACGTTATGTTATTATTCTTGTAATAAAATAACTCAAGTGGTTTAGGCATTACAATACATTTTGGGCTACTTCTGTCTGTTTGACCTGTCTCCTTTTCAACTACTTATATACCCGTTAGAGATAAATCGCAACCCAAATCAACCTGATTATCAGTATGCATAGATAAATTAGTTAGAATGATAGTCATCTAACATATGTGGTACCATACCAAGGTAGTTTCATTAGGTTCAAATTCTTTTGTTATCATTTCAATGGGCTTCGGGGGTTAAGACAAATGTTTTATAAAACATGCTCATGTTTTGCTTCTGTATTACAGCCCGGCTATGAACGACTTTGCTGTTTAAGATGCATTCAACCACGTGATCACAACTTCCAGACAACATGTGTCTGTAGAGTCCCGAAGCACTTGCGTGAGGAAAAGGTAATAGAGTGTGTGCATTGTGGTTGCAAGGGTTGTGCAAGTGGAGATTGACCGCCAGCATACATCTCTAGGTACTCTTGACACACTATTTTCCGGTAGTTTCCATCATCACATGTATTATTGTCAAACCTATTTGAACCTTATTACCTGCTTTTAAGCCTTGTTAATCATGTTCAACAGTTGACGTGTGATATGAAATGGTTATATTAAGTATGTTCATTTGCTATTATAGAGTCCGTACACCTACAGTTTGACCTTTATGAATCTGCACCTTCCCTATGTTTCAAGTTGGCAATCGGTCATTATTGTGGTTTAGGGAAGTGGTTGTTGCTTTCTCGATGGTTTATGTTGCAAGAAGTTAAAGGAGGCAAAGTGGACGTGTTGGACAGGTTGGATTGACCCACAAGGCTGCTAATGCTCTTGTCTGATTTTTCCAATACTTACATAATTTATCGTGCTTTTAATGATTAAGAAACAACATTTTCATGATAGTAAATTTGATTAGTTTTAATAAAACGATTTAGGAGGCTATACGCTCCAGTAATGGAATGTGAGTAACTTTTACCCATTTTAATGGTTCCCCCCTTCAAGCAAGTTTTTCTTATTTGACATGTACATAGCAAAATGTAAATGTTGATGCTTCTCTTATGACATATTTACCTCATTTATACATGGCCCCACAGGCACTCACTAGAATACTGGGATACACATCCTCAGCTAACAATTCATTAGAGAATATTAATTTGTAAAAGAAAATGATAAGAAGAAACATGGTCTTACTTCTAATAATATCCACCAATACCCCTTCTCCCAATTGCTTGGCTTCTGAATTTTGACATATACAGGTCAATTCTTACATTGATCTCTTCATCAAACTCATACCACTTGTCCTCGTCAATAGTAGCCACTCTTCCCAACCCTAACGAGCTATAAGAACGCTGAGCCTCATCAGTTTCACACATGTCAAGTTCTTCACTAGTGGTCGAAATCCTCTCGGATGTTGTCCTGAGTAGGACAGCCTCTCTACTAGTACAATTACTATGATTTATGGTCCAATAGTTTTCACCGAAGTGGTGAGGTGGTGGAGCTAGTGGTGGGAAGCCACTCATAGTGGTAACGGGACCAACTTTTTCATCAAGAATGACCATTCTTTCGACATATACCTCTCGTGCCCTTCTTAGTAATCTTCGTGGTGCACCCATGTATCTGATTAACTTCATTCTTGTGGCCATGTGCAGTTTCCATTCACATATCTTAGACGATGGAACATATGGGTGAAGTTGCTACTGAAATATTGTGGGGGATTGGTGCTATAAATTGTGAAGGGTGCTTTTATTTGAATCGAAAATATTAAAACAAAAAACTTTTATGTTTGATTGCAAGTGTGTGGAAAGAGTTATATATCATTATCTGTTTGTTTTGTGCAGATTCTCATTTTTAACTTCTTTCAGCCTACCCATAATCTAAGTTTCCAGAAGCAATCCGGTGTGACAGTACACATCATACCTCCCTTATACCTTGCTATGGCAGGATTGGGTGTTGATTTAGACGTAGAAATAATTATTTTAAGAGCTTAGTATGGTACTATGGTTTGTAAACAACGATTTCGTCAAGCTTTAGTATCACGAGTTATCAATCCCTCCAGGCTGATTAAACCTATAATTGTCGTCTCGTTATTGATTTACATTTCACGTGTTTGATTATCCTGTTAACTCATTCATTCATTTCCTTGTCAACTTCGTTATTTTGTATTTTTCATTCTAAGAGAAAGATCCCCTTTATTAGATTATTGTGTAATTCAACCCATTGTTGGGTGTCATTTAGTCTTATTTCTAAAATGAACTATATGGCGAGCATATTACCAAAGTCAACCTTTGAAAAACGTTTCACGGAAACAGACATGGCAAGCAAACTGGTTTGCTCGCCACATTTTTTGCTTGCCACTCCTTCAGATGTTGACACGTGTTAATTTTTTGATTTCCAAATTTAATAAGATGTTGACAAACTAGTTTGCTCTCCATGCTCGTTTGCTCACTCTCTATGTGTTGACAAGTGGATGTAGCAAGCAAAATTATTTGCTCTCCATCCCATTTGCTCGCTATCTCATTTCCAAATTTAATAAGATGGTGACATGTGGACATGGCAAGCAAACTAGTTTGCTCTCTATCCTCATTTGCTTGCTACCTATGTTTTGACAAGTAGATGTAGCAAGCAAAATTGTTTGCTCTCCATCCTATTTGCTCGCTCTCTCCATGCTTAAAATTGTAGCAAGCAAAATTGTTTGCTCTCCATCTCATTTGCTTGCCGAAAATGTACCAAGCAAATCTCACTTATCTCGACAAATTTTTGTGAACTTTTAGGGCTAATATATATATTTTAGCCAAAGAGTATTGAGGAGGTAAAGTGGTATGTGAAAGAAACAAATATATTGCCAATCTAATGCAAACTAGTCGAATAAACAATTGTGTATATTGGTGAGCAAGTAAATAAAACATTTAATAGATACATGGTTTGGTGAGGGAGAGCAACAAACATAATAAGTTCATTTGTTTTATTCATTTACTACTTACATGGTTTGGTGAACTTTTGTTCATTCATTTACCACATACATGATTTGATGAGTGTCAAAATTTATATTTTAAAAGTAGCAACAAACATAATACACGAGCAAAACCTTCTTTTGAACAAATGTTTATTTCTAGTCATTTATTGTGAATTACATGTAGAGCCATCTTGTGTGGTCAATTTGGTTAACTACTTAACTAACCATTTTGTCATAACCAAGTGGTCATTCTTGTTGATTAAGAAAGCTAATTTATAATTGTTGTTAATGAATGTGCTTATAGTCTACGCATGCTACAAAGCCACTAATAAGTTGGTATATTAACAAAGTCAACCAAAATGGATAAGTATAACAATTTGTCTAACTTTGGCGAGCAAATGATGACTGTCAATTTTTTTTCAATAATTAAACTACTTCAAAAGTGACGAGCAAATGGTAGAGTAGTTAGCAAATGTATTTGCTTGCTATGTTGCAAATGGTAGAGCAAATGGTGGAGTAGTGAGCAAATGTATTCGCTTGCTCTGTCTATTTTGGTAATGTGAAAAATTAATGTTAATTTTGGTTAATGGGTTTGGTAAAAGTGGATTTTAGTAATTGATTTTTTTTTATTTTTTTTTTGCTCATTTTGCTTTATCTCAATCGACAAACAACATCGCCAATTTTTTTAATATATTCATGGGCAAATAAGTGAAAACCTATTTATCTTTATGACATATTGATTTGGTCAACCAGACGTAGAAATTGGCCGTCTCCGAAGTGATATTTTTAACCCCCTAAATATTTTTTAAAATCCTTTTATCACTCGACAAATTTTATCATTATTGAAATTTAGGGACTGAACGAGGGGTTCTCGTGGGGTCCCGAGACACTCATGGATTTTTGTGTCGTAGTGTTAATTTTGTTAAAAAAACTCGATTTTTTATAAATGCACCCGGTCCCAAAAAATTATGTATGTAGTCTTGTTTAATTTTCCATAAATGCACACGTCAACTTTGTGTTCTCGTTCCGTCATTTGAATCCACGTAACAAAATTTCAAGTCATTGTTGCATATGTCTCTAGAAATACATCAACGTTAATATACAGATAATTAAAATAAATTTGACAAAGAAAGATAACAAAAATGAAGTGAATCATAATAATTGGAAGTATTACGTAAAAATTTTACTCCATCTTAAAATACGGGTGACCGTATTAATTAGGGTATGTTTTGTTGCATGGTTGTTGAGCATTGATCACCCTCCAAGGAGGAATAAATTTGTTGATAGAGGTGTGGATTTAGACTTGGTTTTATGTCCCATGTGTGGTGAAGTGGCAAAGGACATTGATCATATTTTTCCATCTTGTCAACATCCTTGTTCCGAATGGGCCTTGTTAAGTGTTTATAGTTTGACTTTGGCGTGTTAATTAAGTTGGCTTGACCGCTTGGTCACTAATAATGATACGTTATCAAAAAGTTTACGGTTTGAGTGTAAATTGTATTAACCAGTAAGAATATAACATTTATTTACCTAAACAATTCAATTTTGACTTTTATTAGCCAATAGAAGAGCTTGATTTGACAATTGAGCTATCATATTGGTTAATAAAAAAAATGAATTGTTACAAAACATTTTTCTCTTATTAGGGGGGAGGGAGTGGACAATGTTGGTTAAAAACCGGACCGGACCGGCCGGTTCGACCGATTCGACCGGCCTCCGGCTGGTCGGCCGGTTTTTAAATCCCGGTTTTTTATAAGTCCCATTTACTGTAGCGAACCGGCCAGTTTTTCCGGTTCGACCGGTCCGGTTCAACCGGTTTTGACTTTTTTTTTTTTTTTTTTTTTTTTTTTGGGCGGTTCGGCCGGTCCGGTTCGACCGGTGACGGAAGCATGGCCGGTTCGACTAAAAAACCGGTTTTTAAAACATTGCTTATTAGAGTGTTGGGTACCGTGGCGCAAAACTCACGCCATTCCAATGTGGCACGACGCCAAATAGCCGTTACCCTCCACTAAGCTAGGCATCAAACTAATCTACTTTTTTCTACCTGCATCTGTATAAACACAAGCGTGCAAGGCACCATGGTGCATGCTTGCCTACGAGCCAATCTTTAGTGAAACAAGCACACCAAACTGAGTCAAATAAAATTAGTGAGAAACTTTGCATTTTCTCCGCAAATAAAAGCCATGAGTTACAAACTGAACCAAGACAATTCTATAACAGCCTTACCAGTTACCATACAATTGTGGCGGAACTAGGAGCTAAGTTCAGGGGTAGCGAAATACGAAAATTTGTTTAGGGGTAGCGAAAATTTGTTTCAGGTGTAGCGAAATCGCCAAAAAATGGCCAAAAATCGCCAAAAAAACGTAAAAAATTGCCAAAAATTCTACTACCCGGGTAAAAGTTCAGGGGTAGCGACCGCTACCCCTGGCTTGTACATAGCTCCGCCCATGCCAGTTACCATACAATTATAACAAACAATATAGATATTGAACATAGAAGAAACTAATGATCAAATGTTAAAATTCAATGAGTTTAGTTGTACAACTTGACCACAATATCAACATCGTTTAGATCTTTAAATTTTCCACATTGTTGGGTTCTAATTTCTCTACTAAAACGAATGTTGAATCTCGCTAAATCTTTTGGCGGAAAATTTAGCGAGATTCAACATTCGTTTTAGTAGAGAAATTAGAACCCAAAAATGTGGAAAATTTAAAGATCTAAACGATGTTGATATTGTGGTCAAGTTGGACAACTAAACTCATTGAATTTTAACATTTGATCTTTTGTTTCTTCTATTTTCAATATCTATATTGTTTGTTATAATTGTATGGTAAGGCTGTTATAGAATTGTCATGGTTCAGTTTGTAACTCATGGCTTTTATTTGCGGAGAAAATGCAAAGTTTCTCACTCATTTTATTTGAATTTACAGGTTACCCCGTACGTACTTGACTCAGTTTGGTGTGCTTGTTTCACTAAAGATTGGCTCGTAGGCAAGCATGCACCATGGTGCCTTGGACGCTTGTGTTTATACAGATGCAGGTAGAAAAAAGTAGATTACTTTGATGCCTAGCTTAGTGGAGATTTATGTCGAGCGTATATAATGTAGTATATATTTTTAACAGATTTGGTGAGGTGTATTCAGTATTCGGGTAGAAGTAAGCGAGGCGAAATGAACTGATAACAATTCAGCTGATTGCGTTAGCTGTTATTGCTCATGGGTTTTAGATTATGATGACGCCAACGTGTTCACTTAAAAAAATGCAAAATGCTCCGGAAAGCAACAATGTGGAACAAACAGTCACTTCTGTGAACAAGATTGATGTTTTGTCAATATTGTTTATACAGTATCACAGTCATGAAAATTTTATCAATTTCATAGATACATGTTAACAAGCTGAATTAAAAGCATAAAAATTACAGCAGAAAACAAAGGTCCTAGCAAAAGTATGTTACAAATTAATTACCGGAAAAACTGTATTTTCATTTTTGTGATGTGTATCCTTAGAATTCACAGTTTCACAAGCAGACAAGTTAGGATTTATAGAAAAAAGATTAGTATTTTGTATTTTAAACCACCACGTTGAAGCTCTTTGCTTTCTTAATTTACCAAGGAGACCACCACCAAGACCCGTGATTTTGAAAATGATTCCTAGAGGTAAAAATATGGAATTACTGTGCTACCCATTTACATGGGTAGCTATCTCTGATTGCCCAAACTTTTCACAAAACTCAAAAATACCCATGCATCTCGCGTATCATCATACGCAGGGTTACGCAGGATTACGTGGCACAATCTAAGCCGTCCAAAAAAATAAAAAATAAATAAAACACATGCATCTCGCGTAAAGCAAGACGCAGGGATACGCAGAATGCAAAAAAAATTAATAAAAATACATCCCGCGTAATTCTTAACGCAGGGTTACGCAGGATAAAAAAAAAATTGAAAACCTATACGCTGGATGCTTAAAAACATAGTAAAAAAAAAAAAAAAAAACCCCTAAACAAACCCTAGTTTTGTTAAACATATATATATATATATATATATATATATATATATATATATATATATATATATATATATATATATATATATATATAATCTGATCGGGTAGGTCAGCATTCATACCGTTGTCCTAATAGGTAAATGAGTAATCAAATCAATGTTTTATTTATTTTCATGAAAGACGCTAATGTGTTATCAAATCAACAGTGTAAGTGACCATCATTTTCACCCACTTGTCATTCCTACTATTCCAACAGAGTTATTGTGGACAAACATACTTGCATTACAAATGGAATTTCTTACAAGATACGTAACATATGTTACACATTAACTACAATAACAGGAAAATAATAACTAACTTGCTACAAACTAAAGAAATTAAACCAACTATTACTAGATTCCTGCGTGTTTTGATCATTTAGATGTTGAGAGGCGTATGGTTGGGAGTCGTATAGTTCATAGAATTTGAGACGGGTTATAATCAGCATTTTGTTCGTGACTTGCCTCACCTTGTTCATATGGTTGCGGTTTATATGTGTTATGTTCAAATACTTGCGATAGGTGTGTGTCATTAGTCGGAAAGTTATGATGATGTGTTTCAGTCGGGTATGCGTCGAACGTATGTGGACTTTCATGTTGCTCGTCCACTGTTTTTTTCTTTTTGCATTGATAAGATTTATGACCTGCTTGACCACACCTACCACATTGTTTTACTTGTGGTTCCTCACCCTGAGATGGTATACGGTTAGTATTTTTTGGCCGACCGGGTTGTGGGTTGTCCATTCGCGGAGGAATGACGGGTTGTATGTGCGGTGGATACTCCCATTCGTGAAACTCTCCAACAAAATTAACCGACTCTGCGTATGTCGCTTGGTATTTCAGTTTTTTAAACCAATCTTGTACGAACTGCACACAATCTGTTAGACCTAAGAACCTAGTAACAGAAATAACGTGACCACAAGGTATCCCGGAAAGCTGCCACTTGCGACAGTCGCATGACATGGTCGCTAAGTTGACCTCACGATTGTATCGGCCATCGTACACCTGGAATCGATCTTGGTTAATCCCGTATACATTCCAAGTTGCGCTTTTTATTTTTCTCTTTTCCACCTTATGGGCAGCCCAATTTGTTATATCATACTTCATTTTCGCTGCATAAACACATAGACATAAAACAATGACTTTATATTACACAAAATCATCTAAAAAATATATATTTTCTTTTGGAAGATAAATACCAGCAACTTCTCGCTGTTTAAAATACCAATCTTGCACCATTTTTCGATACTGCTCTGTCAGCATTTGATGCGTGGTTTTGCGACCTTACAACAGGTTTTACCTCTCGAGGGATCTCAAGAGGCTTACAACCCCACCAGGCAGTGTACCTGACCGATGTAGTATAGTGTAGTGGTAAGTACGGGGGATTGATCGTTCTCCACAGGGAATAGTGTTGTTAGGATTGAAAAAACTACTCTAATTAGGTCTAAGGGTGAGAGAAGATTCTTTTTTTGTATTTTTATATTTTTATGAAAGCAAGTAAAATCTCGGGTTTGAAGGAGTGGGCGGAATTAGTTGCTAGTCAACTAACCCAAATAACTACGAATGCAAATAAAATAAAATAATTGAAAATGAAAAGGTTGTGAAACTTATGTGGAGAGAAATGTGTTTACTTAGATTTCCTTACTCCCTAACTATCTTTTACCGGTTGATTAGTGTGTATTAATTGCGTGGATGACGGGTGTATTCCTTAATACCAATCGTGGGGTAGCGTACGTACTTCCCCAACTCTATGAGCTCCTACTTCACTCCTATGTCGAGCCGGCTAGGAAGCTCCTAACATGGGATCACTAGAATTCGCTCATGCATTAAATACAACCATAAAAACCTTAGTACGCACTGGTTCATGTTTCTTAAGACGTTCAAGCAAGTTACCGTATAGGAAGTTAGCCAGTTTTCTTAAGCCTAACATCGATGAACAATCATCCAATACAATTAATAACACACTAATAACCAATAATCAATAGCTAGGTTTCATTAGATCTAAGCAAACACAAGATAAATCTAGCCTAGCATGTTAATCAAAAGACAAGAACAAAATATAATCAAACAACACATAGACATATTGATTGATTAAATGAACACTTATCTTCAATTAAACATGGGAGATCCAAGGGTATGAAAACCCTTAAAAATGGCAGAAATTCGTCTTTAGGGTTTCTCCTCACAAAGTTGCACACTAATGACAAAAAATTGCAAAACTATATATAGAGTTTAAGGGCTGACGGCGTCACGTTATAGATCTTGACGCCGTCACCTCGCCGTGTCTAGGGTTCCCGGATGGCCTTCCTGACGCCGTCCCTCATTAGACCTCCAAAATCCGCTCTGGCTTATCAAAGCTTGACGCCGTCAGAAATGAGCTTGACGCCGTCCCTCTTTAGCTTAAACCGTGACGACCTTGATCACTTCAAAGGGTGACGCCGTCAGACTTTCCATTGTAAAATTCTCTGGCTTATCATGAGTAATTTTCATATCCACCTTTTTTGCCAAGCTGTGACGCCGTCTGGACCAATCCCTGACGCCGTCAAAGGTACTTTCCAGCATAATTTTGAGACTTTGTCGTTTTCTTCACTTTTATGCTCCAAAAACGTCCAAAATGCTTCCTTTTCCAGATTTCTTCTCAAAAGTACCTAAAATGACAAAAGGAACGATTTAGGGCAATATTTGATCAAATAAATACGATTTAGGGCTTAAATGACCCCCTAAAAGCGGTACACTTTTCGCTTCATCAAATACCCTTACACTTGAGATTTGCTTGTCCTCAAGCAAATGCGCTTTTATTCTAATCAAAATACAAGTTAGGGGTCATTTAACGCTAATATAAAAGTAATTACAACAAATAGTCGTTCCACTTTAATCATAATAAGCACGGAGATTACAAACTAGCACCTCACAAGTAGTGTTTAGATACTCACATCTCTCAAGTGTCATCAAAATAAATCTCATAAATGAAAACGGATAATATCTCTCACTACCTGTCATAGCAAATAGATTACCATAGGCTTGGGCAAGGATCGAAAACCTTCTCCACTAGGCGTAAGCACCTAAGATAAACTATCAAGAGGGCTTTTACATGGGTTATAACATGAGGTGTAGGGATATGATAAACACGGTTTTGTTGGATAAGGGATATTTTACTGGTGGCGAGTTAAAGATCTTGATTAATTACATGTACTATACAATGTTGCTAAGCCAAGACTCGACTCGACTTAAGCTAAAAACAAAATAACAAAAACATAAAATAAACATAAAATAAAACGGGATGGTAGTCCGTATGTTTTTTTTCTACTTCTCTTTCTCTTTTTTTTTTTTTTTTTTTTTTTTTTTTTTTTTTTTTCATACACTCTTGCCCTACCATCCAAAATAATACATCATAGGGGCGTTGCATTCCCCTTACACTTGAACTTTTACATAACTTTACAAATAACTATTCTAATGACTCGAATTAAGATAATTGAAAAACTTGGAGTACTTTTAAAATATTTAGCACATATGGGGGTAATAAATGATGTTCTTCCCCATTACTCCATTACACTAGTACTTTACCCATGAGTCCCAATCGTCCCAAAACAATATGTACAAGGATATGACTCGGCTTAGCAACCATGTAATCAATTAGATAATTAACTTGGGGTTTTAACAAATGTTGTCACAATAATGCACTAAAAATGAGTGCATACAAGGTAGGCTAAGGCGATTTGGGTGTACATTTAAGTGGGGTGTAACAAATTCTTCCTTTAAGTAGAATGCTTAAAGGTCGAAACGAAAAGATAGGCTCTGAGGGGTGTACTAGGGTATCGTGTACTAAAAATGAGTACAACGCAAAGGGTGTGGGAGAATTACTTGACCAATGTAGCCAAAGTAATTATAACAAAAACACAGGTGTAAAACAATGGGTTAATCCTAATGCCTCTTATCATGTAGTAAATCTAACTACACGAATGTAGTCTCACTTGTGGCCTTGGAATGGTCCTAACGCAAGTTCTAGAATCTAAGTGCTACCGGTACACACATCATAGCATAAATGCTTTTCCTACCAATTCTAGGGGCGAACCTCACATATTTGGGGGTGGAAAATTTTTTAGTGGTACGGTTTTGTGCTAGTCATATAACTCCTATCCGTGAGATGCTCATTAAGATCAAAGTTTCACTCCTAAATGTTGTAAAAAAAATTTTAAATTTGGCACTAAAATTGCCCTAACAGGTATTTCTCTCAGTTTTATTACACATCTACTATTAAACAAACAAAAATCAAGCGCAATAGCATTCTCTAAAGTATCGTACTTTTACCCCCCCTTACACTTAAGATGAACATTGTCCCCAATGTTCAAATAACAAAATGTAAAAGTAAATAAGGTAAAAGAATGAAATCAAATACTCCCCTGATTCGTTCGGTGGATAAAGGGGTAACATGGTTAAATCTTCTTCCAAGAGAATGTAAAAGCTCCATGACTAATGCATCGCCATAAGCTTGATTCCACATACATTTCCTTGTCCAAAATAACCTGTTAAACCTGAGAAAACAAACACGAAAACCTGCATAACATCGGCGGGATAAATTCTATATATAAGGATATAATGCTTGTGGAATGATAATTTTGCAGATTCCTGGAGATTATAAGTTAGAGATTTAATAAAAACTTTTTATGAAAAAAAAACTTTCAAAATTTTCAGAAAATTAAAACCTGACGCCGTCAGGTTGTAAAGCCTGACGCCGTCAGAAATGATCTGACAGAATTCTCATGTTAAGTTTCCGGAAAATTTTTGGAAAAACCTATACCTTACTTCCTGGAAATCCTGCAAAACATCATTATGACTCGATACAAGCATTTGACTCAAACAAATACTAATATGTATGTTAATTTATTATTATTACGATTCATGTTCATTTGTTCTAATAAACCGATTTAGATTTCCCTTACACTTAACTTTTGCAAAATACCTTTATATGTAGTTAAGACGAAGTTAAAAACAAAATAAAGCATTTTCACAATTTAGTTTTGAACATGAATCAATAATAATAAAAATTAAACATACATACGGAAACAAATAAAACAAACAAATAAATAAACACACAAAGCAAATAAAGCTTGGGTTGCCTCCCAAGAAGCGCTTTTCTTTATTAACGAGTCTTGTAGCTAGACTCAAAGTCACGGGTTCTACGTTTTTCCGTTTTGCTTCTCAATTGCCCCTCTAATCATCCTAACAACCTCCATATCAACTTTGTATTTAGGTCCTAGGTTCAAGCAATCTTTATAATAAAGGCTTCTCTTATTCCAAACATAGTCCATGCCTTTTTCTTTATCCTCATCATTGATGTCCTCAATCGCACCAATGTTGTCCTTGTCAAATCGAGGCACAAAACGAAATTCATTTACTCGATAAGGCATCCTATATGTGATCCTATCAATGTGATTAGAAAACTGAACCGTGCCTCCTAAACGATCATACTTTAAATTGGATGCTTCAATAAACGGCTTACCTAACACCACGCGAGATAGGCGGCAGTCAACAACACTTGCCAAATCTTCTAAGATCATGAAGTTGGTGACAAAGGTAAAATTCCCAATAAGGATATGCATATCCTTAATCCTTCCAACGAAGTTGCAAACTCCTCCGGGGCACTTGGGGTCTTTCCTAGGCTCAAGTGGTGTATTTATGATCTGGCTATAAAGGCCTGAGGACATCACGTTGATTGGGGATTCACAGTCAATGTAAGCATGCTTAACGTATTGGTACCCAATCATACACGGTATCTTCACATTCCCGGGATCACCTCTCTTAATCTTTGGGTCAATTCTAACAAAAGGTGGTCGAGGGTTATCAACTACGTTGTTATAGTAAGCAATCTCCTCCTTAGTGGGATATTCATTGAAATAATCATCTAACCTAGGATCTACCTTCACTTTATCAATTTTCTCAATCAACTTCTCAACCGTAAGATTATCACGTTCTAAGTAATTATCTGAGTATATGGCGGTCTCTAAGTTGTTCAAGGCATAATCAAGCTCTATATCAATCATTCTACTGAGCTCTCTGAGTTCACTAATCTCATTCTCAAGTTGGCTACGCAACAAAGCTACTTCGCCAGGTGTAAGGGGTGGATTCGCGTTTTCCATAATGGCAAACTGAATAGTCAATGAAAATCTTATACGAACAAAAACACGAAGAAAATAGATAGACTAAAGAAAACCTAGAAAAAGAAAATAAAAATCTCACTAGAAAGGAATCTAGTGAGTAGACCTAATAAAATAAAAATTCAACCTAAACAATAACTATTCCCCGGCAGCGGCGCCAAAAACTTGATGCGTGGTTTTGCGACCTTAGAACAGGTTTTACCTCTCGAGGGATCTCAAGAGGCTTACAACCCCACCAGGCAGTGTACCTGACCGATGTAGTATAGTGTAGTGGTAAGTAAGGGGGATTGATCGTTCTCCACAGGGAATAGTGTCGTTAGGATTGAAAAAACTACTCTAATTAGGTCTAAGGGTGAGAGAAGATTCTTTTTTTGTATTTTTATATTTTTATGAAAGCAAGTAAAATCTCGGGTTTGAAGGAGTGGGCGGAATTAGTTGCTAGTCAACTAACCCAAATAACTACGAATGCAAATAAAATAAAATAACTGAAAATGAAAAGGTTGTGAAACTTATGTGGAGAGAAATGTGTTTACTTAGATTTCCTTACTCCCTAACTATCTTTTACCGGTTGATTAGTGTGTATTAATTGCGTGGATGATGGGTGTATTCCTTAATACCAATCGTGGGGTGGCGTACGTACTTCCCCAACTCTATGAGCTCCTACTTCACTCCTATGTCGAGCCGGCTAGGAAGCTCCTAACATGGGATCACTAGAATTCGCTCATGCATTAAATACAACCATAAAAACCTTAGTACGCACTGGTTCATGTTTCTTAAGACGTTCAAGCAAGTTACCGTATAGGAAGTTAGCCAGTTTTCTTAAGCCTAACATCGATGAACAATCATCCAATACAATTAATAACACACTAATAACCAATAATCAATAGCTAGGTTTCATTAGATCTAAGCAAACACAAGATAGATCTAGCCTAGCATGTTAATCAAAAGACAAGAACAAAATATAATCAAACAACACATAGACATATTGATTGATTAAATGAACACTTATCTTCAATTAAACATGGGAGATCCAAGGGTATGAAAACCCTTAAAAATGGCAGAAATTCGTCTTTAGGGTTTCTCCTCACAAAGTTGCACACTAATGACAAAAAATTGCAAAACTATATATAGAGTTTAAGGGCTGACGGCGTCACGTTATAGATCTTGACGCCGTCACCTCGCCGTGTCTAGGGTTCCCGGATGGCCTTCCTGACGCCGTCCCTCTTTAGACCTCCAAAATCCGCTCTGGCTTATCAAAGCTTGACGCCGTCAGAAATGAGCTTGACGCCGTCCCTCTTTAGCTTAAACCGTGACGACCTTGATCACTTCAAAGGGTGACGCCGTCAGACTTTCCATTGTAAAATTCTCTGGCTTATCATGAGTAATTTTCATATCCACCTTTTTTGCCAAGCTGTGACGCCGTCTGGACCAATCCCTGACGCCGTCAAAGGTACTTTCCAGCATAATTTTGAGAGTTTGTCGTTTTCTTCACTTAAATGCTCCAAAAACGTCCAAAATGCTTCCTTTTCCAGATTTCTTCTCAAAAGTACCTAAAATGACAAAAGGAACGATTTAGGGCAATATTTGATCAAATAAATACGATTTAGGGCTTAAATGACCCCCTAAAAGTGGTACACTTTTCGCTTCATCAGCATTGTGATTGGCAGCTTCCTTGATTTGAAAGTACAAGCATTAATAGACTCAACGCTGTTAGATGTACAATAATTGTAACGAGTGCGTGGGGAATGTGCTCTGGACCATCTTTGTACATCCGCTTCAACTAGCTTGTTGTATTCCTCAGGCTGAATAGCCTGTAGTATTTGCATCTTCCTTTCAAATTCTTCAGGTGTATACGCTTTGCATATACTCCAATATAGCCCCTTGGTTTTTTTATTTTTGAAAGAAAGATTCATCATAAGATGACGACAACAAATACCATGAAACGCCAACGGGTATTCATTGCGTACTGCTAACGCGATAGCAGGATGCCTATCAGATATGATAACAAAATCCTCGCGATCGGCTATGCATTCTTTACGGACTGAAAACCACCATGACCAACAATCACCAGTCTCCCCTCTGCATATACCGTAAGCAACGGGCACAATCTGGTTGTTTCCATCCATGCCTACAGCTAACAAGTTTGTCCCTTTGTATAGACCCTTCAAATGTGCCCCGTCGACTACAAGCAGAGGGCGGAGATTTTGTACAAAACTTCGAATCTAAAAAAAAAAAAAAAAAAAAAAAAAAAAACGTAAACCCCTTTTAATAAGTAAAAGTATAATAACATATCACATTTATTTAATTAAAAAAAAATGAGTATAACTTACTGAAACACCAATGGCAACGAATAACATCTCGAAAACTCCGTTTTTGTTTGTCTTGATACGCGTGATTGTGCCTGGGTTTTTTTTTCTAGGTTGTGACAATAATATGGTAACATTTCAAACGATTCTGTCGGTGAACCCCTAATCATTTGTAACCCATAATCCTTTCCTCTCCATGCTTGTTGGTAAGATATACTTGTTTTATATTGCGACAACATGTCTTTTTGCATATCTTTTGGTTTTGAATCTCGTCTATTGTCTTTTAACTTCTCACTAAAAATGTGACCAATAACTTTTTTATTTGCATTTCGATGGTTAGGATATGTTTGAGTTTTGGGACACGTGTGAATATCTTTCACACCTGTAACTACAAACACATCTGTACCTTGGATGCGTTTAGAGTTAATTCTCCATTGGCACTGTGTATAATGAAAGCATTTACAATCAAACCTGTCTGGTTCCGACTTTCGGACTAAAAACTGGTAACCTTCTTTTAAACATTTCAACCTAATTGCAACGTCTATTTTTTCTCTTGTGTCAAAATACTTTCCGACAAAAAAATCAGAATCACAATTGTATTGGTTTGAACTTATTGGTTTGGACTGGTAAAGAGGTGTTTCTGGAACAGCAGGAGTTAATGAAAATATGTTTTTCGATTCATGGTGAATAGGTTTTGGGTTATTACCAACTCCAAAAAAACCATCATTTTCTTCATCTTTGACATCCTCATCGGCCTCCTCGAATGCAAACGAGGATCCTGGGTTTGTGAAGTACGGCTCATCTTTGTATCCGGACCCATTATTTTCATATTCATTAGATTCAATATTTTTAGATGGGCCATCATCAAAAAAATACTTATTATGGTTTTTATTATAGAAATTAGATGAGTTTTCTTGAAAAGCAGAGGACTCGATGTTTTGGTTAGTTGTTGTTGTTTCAAAAAAATTGTAAAACATTTCGGTTTTTTGGGTGGACCGAAAACATGTTGTTTCTTCAAATTCTTTCGCTTTAACCACATACAGATGTGGCATTCCTGCATTCGAGTAACCGAAATCAGTAAAAAAAGTTACCTCATCGTCGTCGGTAATATCCATTCGAACGTCAAACGAAGGGTGCGAAAATTTAATATGCAGCCGAATATTGGGATCCACATTGAATTTAGAACGCACATAATCAACTAACCACGAGTACGTGATATTAGTATACATAATCACACCTCGTTCAGTGTCATCAAAATGTAATATACATTTGAATTTATGTATATCTGAAGTCATTGCTATGTGTATTTGAAATTTTTTGTATTAGAGTAAAAGTAGTTGCTACGTTTCGATATAAATCTTTCCTTATATACACATACATTTATGTGACTAATCAATGACAATTGCACGTACGCGTATTTTTTTACGCGGGATATGACACAGATTAGACCCGAAATATGACAATGATGTGACAAGTCTATGACAACGATGTGACAAATACATACATTGATGTGACTAATCAATGACAATTGCGCGTACGCGTATTTTTTTACGCGGGATATGACACAGATTAGACCCGAAATATGACAATGATGTGACAAGTCTATGACAATGATGTGACTAATCTATGACAACCCCGCGTACGCATAATTTTTTACGCGGGATATGACACAGATTAGACAACTCTATGACTAATCTATGACAACCCCGCGTACGCGTAATTTTTTACGCGGGATATACTCTATTTAAGTCTTACATTGTTACGCCAATTACACACAATCCTTTACACCGCTTACTAAAAAACATTTACTAATACATTCCTTTTGACGTTTTCAAAAAATGTCGGAAAACATACCATTCGACCTTCAAGTTGATATCATGAAGAAACTACCAGTTAAGTCGTTACTACAGTTTCGTACTGTGTCAAAGAGATGGAAGTCTTCCATAGACTTGCCGAACTTCATCCGTAGTTACGGTTTTTGTGAAAGAGATATGTGTTGTTTCAATTTAACATATATGCAAGGTAATATTGGTTTTATGTTTTCCGTAAATGAAAATTTAGCCTTTACGTATCTAGAAACAACTTTAAATCTTCCAACTCTTAAGCCAATTGCTACTTCTGAAGGTGTCTGGTGCTTTTCGTATGGTTCAAATATGATGTTTGTTCTTTGGAACCCATCGATAAAAAGATCTGTAGGAATATTCGTCCCTACTTTCTTGAATCAACCTGATTCACCAAAAATGGTCATCGGTTTCGGTGTCCGTCCCGACAACTTAGACCCTACCCTTTTAAAGATTAATTACCCGTATTACGGTCAAGGACCATGGTATGTGTCAGTTTATACATTGAGCTCCAGACGTTGGAACAATCTTGAAAATGACCGTTTGCCTCGTGAATCAATTAGAATTAAACGGTCTGGTCAAGCAGTAGTGGGTGGTAAAATTTTCTGGGTTGGTTCTGAAAAATTTATTCATAATGATGGTGTTTCGTACAAACGATACATGATTGTTTCTTTTGATTTGGTTACTCACCAATTTCAAGTGCAAGACATACCTGAATTGATAAGATTCATGGTTCAGCCTCCATTCTATATATCTCAGCTACGAAACTCTCTAGTAGTTTTAGGTAGTTACCTTGCAGAAGAGTGCAAAGTTTTGTGCGCATGGGAATTAGAATTTGATGGTGGTGTTGTATCATCGTGTCCAGTGCTATTCACCATCCCATTCCCAATTGACAATGAGGTAAAATTACTTGGATTTACCAAGGCTGCAGAACCAATTGTTCAAGCTAAGAGCAACCAACAAATAGCTCACTCACTACAAGTGTACGAGCGAACATCTCAGGAGTTTCAAAACATGGGTATTGAAGCAAATGGTGGTTCGTTTTTCATTGGGCCATACAAAGAATCACTAATTCTTCTTGATCAACCAAACAATACCTATATGGTTTAGTTTGGTGTCTTTAAGGTTATCAATGTATGTCTTTTCTAGTTTCTACAACTGTTCTAGGCTTTTTTATTTATGCTACAACTAATTAATGCAATTTGTTTGTGCTTAATGTTCAATTTTTTTTATTTATTTATGTATCCAGTAACATAATGTTGCCAATATACATTATGCTTTATTCAGTAATACAATGATGTGACAAAAAAATGACAGTTGCATGCCTATGTAATTTTGTACCCGAAATATGACAATGATGTGACTAATATATGACAATAATGTGACTAATCTATGACAATTGCGCGTACGCGTAATTTTTTACGCGGGATATGACACAGATTAGACCCGAAATATGACAATGATGTGACAAGTCTATGACAATGATGTGACTAATCTATGACAACCCCGCGTACGCGTAATTTTTTACGCGGGATATGACACGGATTAGACAACTCTATGACAATGATGTGACTAATATATGACAATGATTTGACTAATCTATGACAATTGTGCGTACGCGTAATTTTTTACGCGGGATATGACACAATTTCAACTATAAAAACTCATTCACAATTCAATTTCTCTAAACACATATCACCATTATCAAATTATCTACTCTCCAGAAAAATTTAACAATTCAGAAAATGTCTCAACAAAACAATTCCGGATACACAAAACGATACCAACATAATGTTGGGGCTTCATCTACCTCTTCAAACATCCCGGACAGGTTAATACCCGGTCCAGCTGGTATTATTCAAGCGGCTATTCTCCGCAAAAATGCGGACATTAGGGAAGGTGGCCCTGAATATTGTCTAGTGCCAACACAAGAGTATGTAAGGAAGATAAATGAAGATGTCGTTGAAGATGATCATTTTTCGCGTGGGCCATGGCTATACGCTATTAATAAGCTGCGTAATAGCGAAGGTATCATCGTAACTGGTTGTCTTGGCAATATAAAAAACTGTATCATAAAAGGGAAACTTGAACTTGTTGTAGCTGTAATCAAGACTTGTACTCCTACCGCATTTGGTGAGCTAACAGTGACACTAAAAGATCCAACGGGGACATTCTCTGGTACAATTCATCACAAAGTCCTTAGAGAAGAATCGGGTTACAAAGACTCTATCAAAGTCGGAGCTGTGTTGATACTTCGTAATGTTTCGGTGTTTACCGCAAAATCAACACCCTTTGGTCTTAACATTACATTGAGGAACATTGTTGAGGTTTTCGACAATGATACAGTTTTTATTGGCTGAACCTTTTATATATTTATTACCTACGTTTAGGTTTAATATTGTCTATGTAATGTTTATTTACATAAACTTCATCTTTTTTTTCTTTGTTGTTGAATAAAAGTAAGTTTTATGCTATATTAATTCTCCTTATTAATAGTAACAACTATGGTATATCAATACTTTGTTTCTTGATAATGTAGTTGAATTAGGGTTTAACAAAACTAGGGCTTTTTTTTTTATACTTTTTTTAAGTATGTTTAACAAAACTAGGGTTTGTTTTTTTTTTATACTATGTTTTTAAGCATCCAGCGTATAGGTTTTCAATTTTTTTTATCCTGCGTAACCCTGCGTTAAGAATTACGCGGGATGTATTTTTATTAATTTTTTTTGCATTCTGCGTATCCCTGCGTCTTGCTTTACGCGAGATGCATTTGTTTTATTTTTATTTTTATTTTTTTGACGGCTTAGATTGTGCCACGTAATCCTGCGTAAACCTGCATATGATGATACGTGAGATGCATGGGTATTTTTGAGTTTTGTGAAAAGTTTGGGCAATTGGAGATAGCTACCCATGTAAATGGGTAGCACAGTAATTTTCTCATATATGCACTAACTTGAGTAGTGAGCATGTTTTCTGAAAGTAAGCCATGTTCTACTACGGGTCAAAGTGAGCATGTTAACGGGTGTGTTGTTGAAACTGACCTTTATTGGCTTTCAACATGTTCAACCAAAATTGACCAGTTTCCTTTTTACATAAGATTTTAATTCAACCCATTTGTTGGCGTATGTGTCCGGACGGGCTAACTTGTCCGACCGTCCAGACGGAATGAAGTCATCCGGTAAATACCGGAAGACACCTAGCCCATCCGGCCAATACAACTGTAAGCAGTAGGACAAGTGGCATCACCTTTTGGACAGATGGCAACAGCAGACACCGCCGCCGCCGCCCCAGGATTTACAGGATTATGTCTGCGACATGTTCTCAGAAAATCCGGCGCCGCCATTTCAGGTACCAAGGCTGGGTAGTATAAATACCCAGCTCATTTACTACTCTCAACCAACTTATCAGCATCCATATTTACTCTCAATTACTGTTTAGGCCTTTCGGGTTATCCAATACTTATTTTCATGCCGGAGCTTGGTCCTGGGATAACACCCGGGGCGAGCCTAACGTGTGATTTTGTGTGCAGTTAGCCGAAGGACCCTCAGAAGCCGAAGGGATTGATCCACCGGTCTTTCGGAAGAACCTTCATCAAGTTCGACCGAAAGATCTCATTTGTTTGTCTGAAGTGTTTACGGAAAATTACTTCAACAAATTGGCGCCATCCGTGGGACCAACTATTCGATCTACCCGAAGTCCAGAATGGCTGGTCCTACACCACAAACGAAAGGTAACCGTACAAATAAAGGAAAGATCATTAATATGGTCCGAAGTCCAGTGGCCGCAGGAAAACGGAAAATGACAGACGCAGAAGAGGATTGGATGAATACTCCAATCAGCTTCCCACCCATCCTTCCGGGGGATGTGTCGGACGAGCCTTTAATAGTGGAGGCCGAGGTGGAGGGCTACACAATACGAAGGGTTTATGTAGACCAAGGCGCTTTGGTAGAAGTAATGTATGAACACTGTTTTGAGCACTTATGCCCCTCCATCAAGGCCCGACTGAAAGAAACCAACACGCCTTTAATAGGATTCGCAGGAGAATCCATTAAGCCATTGGGGAAGGTGGAGCTGGAAGTTTGTTTTGGAAGTCAAGGGTTGTTCCATGAAACTATGATGAATTCGCTGTGATAAGATCTCCCTCTCCGTACAATATCATATTAGGACGCTCCGGGTTAAAGAAGCTACGAGTAATCCCATTAACTATTCACTCGATGATGAAATTCCCCACTCTGAGAGGCATAGCGACATTGGTCACTCGGTCGGTCATAATATCAGAATGCCGTAAATTGGAAGAAAAACATATGGTAGAACGGGAGGCAAAGAATGAACCTCAGAACGCCGAAACAAAAGGGGAACTGACTGGAAAGACGGAGGAAGTGATGGTACATCCGGCATACCTGGATCAATTGGTAACCATTGGAGGAAACTTCTCCCTGGAATGCAGAAGGCAGTTGATTACGCTACTCAAAAACAGTCAAGACGTATTCGCCTGGGAGCCTGCGGACATGACGGGAATACCTCGGCGCGTTACGGAGCATATGCTGAACGTGAATGTCCAAGACCGACCGGTGGCGCAAAAGAAAAGAACATTTTTGGCGGAAAAGAACCAAGCCATAACCAAAGAGGTAGAGGAGTGGGTGAAAGCCGGGATAGTTCGGCCGGTGCGATACCCCACATGGATTTCCAACCCGGTGTTGGTAAAGAAATCTGACGGTAGTTGGAGGATGTGTATCGACTTCAAGAACCTCAACTCATCTTGTCGAAAGGATTATTACCCGTTGCCGGAAATTGATTGGAAGATAGAATCGGTCATAGGATTTCGGTATAAATGTTTCTTAGATGCTTATAAGGGATACCATCAGGTGCAAATGGCGAAGGAGGATGAGGAAAAGACGGCTTTCTATACCGAACATGGGACATACTATTACAAAAAAATGTCGTTCGGGCTAAAGAATGCCGGGGCCACGTATCAACGGTTGGTAGATTCGGCCTTCAGGTCGCAGATAGGGAGAAATCTGGAGGCATATGTAGACGACATGGTGATAAAAAGTAAGACCGAGAGAGAATTGTTGGCCGACATAGCAGAAACATTCGAAAATCTCCGGAGGATCAATATGAAATTAAACCCGAAGAAATGTTCTTTCGGGGTGGAAGAAGGAAAGTTTCTTGGATACATGGTAACATCTGAAGGGATTAGGGCAAATCCGAAGAAAACTAGGGCCATTGCAGACATGCAATCTCCGAAGTCGCTCAAAGAAATGCAGAGCTTAAGCGGCAAGCTGGCGGCTCTAAACCGTTTCCTATCTAGATCGGCGGAAAGAGCGCTTCCGTTTTTCGAGACATTGAGAAATATCACAAAGGAGAATCAAGACGAGTACCGCTAGACCGAACAGGCCGAATCAGCTTTTCAGGAGATGAGAAAGATGATCCTCGAGCTTCCCTACCTGACAACCCCAAAACCGAAGGAAGACTTGCATGTATACCTGGCAGCACCAAAAGAAGCGATGAGCGGGGTACTTTTGGTAGAAAGAGAGGGGAAGCAAACCCCAGTACATTACGTCAGCCGAACACTACACGAGGCCGAGAAGAATTACGCTCCGGTTGAAAAACTAGCCTTGGCTTTGCTACACCTGTCAAGAAGATTGAGAAAATATTTCGAGGCCCATCCGATAAAAGTTATCACCGATCAACCCATTAAGCAGATACTGAACAAGGCAGAAGCGTCCGGGAGACTAGCCAAGTATGCTGTGGAACTAGGAGCTTACAACATCACGTATGTGCCCCGAAATGCGATCAAAGGACAGGTCCTAGCAGACTTCATAACGGAGATACCATTAATCACATCCGACCAGGTTTTGAAGGAATGGGGCAAGGAGATATGCAATATCTCTAGTCAGGAACAATGGGTGTTGTATACCGATGGAGCGTCGAGCAAATCAGGCGCCGAAGCAGGTTTGGTATTGATCGGCCCGGACCAAACAGAGCATAC
Organism: Artemisia tridentata subsp. tridentata; assembly: GCA_021014915.2. Taxonomy (NCBI): domain Eukaryota; kingdom Viridiplantae; phylum Streptophyta; class Magnoliopsida; order Asterales; family Asteraceae; genus Artemisia; species Artemisia tridentata. The sequence continues at coordinate 73,928,195 of CP139503.1, forward strand.
CTACGCCATCCGACTGAACTTCAAAAGCACCAACAATGAAGCAGAATATGAAGCCTTACTGGAAAGTTTAAGAATCGCCCAGAAAATGAGGGTCCAAGTATTAGAAGTCAGGGTGGATTCCAATTTGGTGGCAAGCCAGATTAATGGAGATTTTGTGGCATACAAAGACAACATGATACGATACCTAGCCAAAGCCAAAGAATGTATTGCATGCTTCAACCAGTTTAAAATCCGGAACATTCCGAGAGCGCAAAATCAGAAGGCAGATATACTGAGCAAGCTGGCGTCCATGGCATTTGACCATCCGACGAAAGAAACCTTGGTGGAAGTCTTAGAGAAACCATCGATGGAAGAAGAAGTAATCAACGCCATTGTGGAGGAAGAAGAAGAAAACTGGATGACCCCGATCATTCGGTGTAAGCAGGAAGGCATTTGGCCGGAAGATCAAAACGAGGCTCGTGCTCTCCAAATGAAGATAAACCAGTATACTCTAGTGGACGATGTGCTTTTCAAAAAATCTTACTTGGGCCCAATGTTAAGGTGCGTCGGACCGCTCCAGGCTAATTACATCATCCGGTAGGTGCACGAAGGAGCATGTGGAATGCACTCCGGGCCACGATCCGTGGTGGCGAAGCTAATGCGACAAGGGTATTACTGGCTGACCATGCACCGGGACACCAGAGAAGTGATTCAGAAATGTGATTCTTGTCAAATACACGCACCTGTTCCGAGGCTCCCTAAAACCGTCATGACTTCAATCATGTCCCCGTGGCCCTTCTACCAATGGGGCATGGACTTGTTGGGACCTCTGCCGGAGGCTCCAGGGAAAATCAAGTTTGTTATTGTAGCAATTGATTATTTCACTAAATGGATGGAAGCTAAACCGTTGGTCCGAACGACCGGTAAAGAGGTCAAAAAGTTTGTCTGGGAGAACATTGTATGCAGGTTCGGACTACCTAGGGTAATCATCACAGACAACGGAAGCAACTTCATTCATGACCCTTTCAAAAGCTGGTGCGAGCGGTTGAATATAACCCAGATAAACACTGCTGTGGCTCATGCTCAAACTAATGGGTTAGTCGAAAGGGCAAACAAGAGTCTTATGAAGGGGTTCAAATCGAGACTTGGCAGGGAGAGAGCCGGTTGGGTGGATGAGTTACCGAATATCTTGTGGGCACACCGTACTTCTCTGAAGACAAGCAATGGCGAAACACCGTTCAGCCTTACATATGGAAGTGAAGCGGTTATCCCAGCGGAAATAGGAATGCCAACCTTTCGGACTATGGTGACGGAGGAAAAGGAAAACGACGAGGGGATCGGCCTAAACCTCAACCTACTGCAGGAGCGAAGGGAGATGGCTGCGATCCGGGAGGCGAAATACAAGAAGAAGATAGAACAATATTACAACCGAAGGGTTCGCGCCGAATCATTCAAGGTAAGTGTAAAAATTCATATAGTCCCTATAAATGAAATGTCGTTACAATACCTGGTTATTTCGTCCCAATTGTAATTTGTTTCTACTATGACTGACGTGAGAAAACCAAGGAAAGCTAGGACCCAATTGGGAGGGACCGTACCGGGTAGTAGAGGCGTACCAGACCGGATCATACAAATTGGAAACGATGGAAGAAAAAGAAGTACCAAGAACTTGGCATGCCGTTAACCTTAGAAAATGTTTTTTGTAAATGTATGGCTAATATATCTAATGTAACGTCCGAAAGGACTTGATTGATTATTTCAATGGCAAATGCAGCTATCCCGTAGTTGGAGGGGAGCAATTTTCTCTACGTATCATGTTCTTATATTATTTATTACATTCTGAACATAAGCCTAAAATGATCCTTCCGAGAGTCTCGCGACCTCCTGAGATCAGTGGTCAATGTTCAAAGATGGTTCACACCCAAAAAGGGTTGCCATATAATTACGGCAAAAAGGCCGAACAGGACCCAAAAAGAGGTCGCCGCACAATTATGACAATATGGCCGGACGGGACCCAAAAAAGAGGTCGCCGCACAATTATGACAATATGGCCGGACGGGACCCAAAAAGAGGTCGGCGCACAATTATGACAATATGGCCGGACGGGACCCAAAAAGAGGTCGCCGCACAATTATGACAATATGGCCGGACGGGACCCAAAAAGAGGTCGCCGCACGATTATGGCAAAAAGGCCGAGCGGGACCTAAAAAGGGGCCACCGCACAACTTCGACAAAGAGTAAGTCATCGTGGAACACAGGTAATATAACACACGCAAAAAAGAAAAAGAAACATTTTATAATTATGCAAAAAGAGAGGCAAGATAGCATACGATTCATACAATTCATAAGTTGCTACATTCATCCGGATCATTGTAATTGTTCACAAAACCTAATCTAACAACCCCAAGGATTTTGGAAAGCTTCACATAACATCCGGAATGGCTTGAATCCGTAGTCAAAACGGAGACACCCAGACATTATAAACAAACAACTTGCCTAAGGAGTAGAGGCATTCTCTTCAGCAGCTGGACCATCAACGGAAGGTCCCTTGGTCACATGTCCGGACGGGGCAAGGTCAGGGAACAGGTCCATTATTTTCGGAAGAGGCTTGTGGCAGGCATTGCTTACTTTCCGGACATAGGGGTATTCCGCAGCGAATAGTCCATCATACAAAGGTGGGAATTTGGCGTCGGCTTCCATATCCAAGTCATCCACATCCGCCAGAACCCTAGCCACATCCTCCGGCGATCGGTCCAAAGTGACACCGTCTATAAACCCGGATTGGGAGGACAAACTGAAGGGAGTGGCCAAATGTTGTTTGTACTCATGGCTGTTCAGAAGCCGACGGACCATCTCCGGGAGGAACTCTTTAACCAATTTGAACCGCTCCATTTCCATGTGACCCAGCTTGACGGCCAGGTTTGTCCTTTCCTGATGAAGTTCAGAATTCTCCCTCTCTTCCGCACCAAGTTTATCCTTGACCCCATTCAGCTCAACCTCTAAGGCTTTGATCCGCTTAGCGGAAACCCTCCTACCTCCATCTCTCTCCTTCTCCAGACCCGAGATACGACCCATAAGATCTGACTCTTTAACCATGCAGCTAGTATGCTCATGCCTCAACTTTGTGAGCTCCTCCGCCTCTCGGGCTGTATCCCCGTACTTTTCATGGATGCGGTACAATTGCTTGTACTCCTTAAGAAGGGATTCGAATCGGAATAAGATATCCGACTGAGCTGTGGCCCCCCGGCCTAATAACATCCAGGCTCTTTGAGTAGCCTCGGCATCACCCAAGCCTTCCAGATATGACTCCTCTCGGGGAGTAGGCAGATTCAACAGTAAGTCTTTGCAGACTTCCCAGCCATCCAAACGGTCACCTTTCTTGATCGACCACTCCGGAACGAACAATGCTTCCGGATCATTATCAACAGTGACCTTAACCTTACCACGACCGGAAGCAGCAACAGAAGGACCTCCTGAAAGAAGAATAAAGGCATGACCGTTATTAATAATATAAAAAAAAGAAAAAATGGGGGAAAAAGGAAAATGCACAAGGTAAACACATCCGAACAACTTACCGATATCAGCAGCTCCAGATGCAGATTCCGCGCCCTCCGGTTGCCCTCTAATTTCATCCGGGTTCGGGACAGCCTCTGAAGAGTCGTGCTCCAGATCCACTACGTGGACATCCTCTGTCGGTTTGCTCCGTTTGGCCGGACGGAGCACACCACTGCTTCCCTCGCCGCGATGAATGTGCACCCTTGTCTTGCTAACCCCCACTCCCCTCTGGGCCTTTAGAGCCTCCCGGGTGGCAGCTTGCCTATGCTTCTTGCGCCTGGCCTCCAAAACCCGCTCGTCGGCCATCTCGACCTTTTTCTCCTCGGCCGTCATCTCAGGGATATCGGCATTTGACGGAGCGGGGGCAGTCACGTGCAGCTCGTGAGACTCATCTTCAAGGTATTTAGCTCCCTTTACCATAAAAACACCCTCGCGGATCTCGGGTTTGATCAAATACTCGGACATGGCTACAGCTGCGGAAGGAGAGAATGCAAAACAGTTAGAAATAAACATGCACAAATACATCAATGAAAAACGAAGGGGGCAAAAGTAAAAGCCAGTAGGCTATACCTTTTCCTTCGGCATCCCTAAGCGCGGCCCGGAAGCCGGAATGCTCCCAGTGTGAGGTCAGCCCTACGACATAAAGAAAACCCGGGGGAATCGGAATGAGATCGATCACATTTGCAGACAACTTCTCGGCATCTTTAACATTAAACTCTCCTCTCGGAAAGGGATCCGAGATGTCAAAGTCATGGTGCCTCCAAGGCATAACGAACGGAATAGCTCGCCTGTCTATCAGGAAAAAGTTGTGTTTCCAACCTTTCAGTCCGGTCAGAATCTCCCTGAAACAAACTCTCTTCTCTTTGCCGCTCCTTTTCTCGAAAGAGAACCAGTGACCTTGTTTGCTTAGCTTATAAAAGACCCGGAACAAAGAAGTAGTAGGAGTGATGTCCAAGCTTCGGCTATACACTTCAAAAAGGGTCGCGCGGTGCAGACCCAACAGAACCAACTGAGAAATATGTACCTTGTAATACTTGATAATGTCCAGCAAAAAAGTGGAGAATGGTACGCTAAGACCGCCCTCATAAAAATACTCCAGATACAAACCAATAGAATCATCCGGTAACTCATCCATCGTCATATTCGGTGGAGGTAGTCTCGGATGCAAATCTTCGGGTATACCGAACTCCATTGTCACCATATACATCGCTCCTTCGTCCATCCGAGAGGTATATTTTTGAATATCGAACTTGGGCAGAAATCCCCCAACCTCCTGAGTGTCCTCTTCATAAATTGAAATGGGAGAGTTCGACATAGCTTAACCGAAGGATAATGGGATATGGCCGGATGGCGAAGAAATTCAAGGTACGGATGGTCCGGAAGGCACCTCTTAAGTCGAACGGCAACGCGGAAATCGCTCGGATTAACTGGAAAAACTCGCTCGGTAAAATGCTGTAAAACCCCGAAATTAATATAATCCGAAAAGACTAAAATACCCTCTGAATTTGAACTTTAAGAATTTATGAAAATATGTAAGTAACCTCATTTGAACATAACCTAAGTTACGAAACATATCAAGTTAATATAAACTATACATTATGTAAATAATATGTACGAATAAAATCTCTCCATCGAACACTAATCTATTCGACCCATTTGATGTGTTTTATACACAAGATTTTCGGCCCAAAGAATTAGAAACAAGAAGAGATAATTAAGAGTTACTAAGCCCATTATGAAAATCCAAAATAAACCCATAAACACCTCATTTGGGCCTATTCAAAAACTCGGCATTCCCATTTAGTCAATAATACCGATCCTTGCAAGAGAAATAAACCAAAAAAATAAATAAAACCCTAACCCTCTCAAAAGATCGGCCTCCACAAAGAAAAAAAAAACAAAAGAACCCTAGCTCTTGTGTACTCCCATTCGATCCAAATTCAGCAGCCAAAAGAAGTTTTGTTGTGTTCTTGCTTCAAACAAATTAAGGTAATCTTGTTCTTGTCTTAACAAATCCATTCGAACCATAAATACAAACCCTAATCGACTTTATTGTTGTGTGTTGCTGCTGTACGAATTAAAGGAGAAGAAGGAAGGATTCTTGGTGATTAAATCGTGTGGTATCTTGTGTTCTTCGTCGTGTCTTCAAGGGTATTGTGTATCATTCTTGTTGATTTCATCCTTGTTCTTGTCTTGTCGAATTATATAAAAGAACTACACATAAAATCATAAGAACTATACATAAAATGATAAGTAGTGAAAACCCTAAAATCTATTATGTACAAATCGGACCAGCAGTATATGTGATGAAATTATTCGATTTGATTATGTTAAGACCTGTGATGATCGACCTAAATATGTTTTGGATTAACCTATAATCATTATGTGTTAAGAATTAAAGAGATAAAATGATAAAACCCTAAGTTATACATGAATCTGTGAAAAACTGCTACTGATCCAGGAAAAGACCCAACTTAAATCGAATGTAACTAATTGATGTGAACGTGTATTTGGGTGTTTTAAGAGTCTAAAACTAATTTTAATGAAATGGCTACCTGGGAAAATTAATTTTGTAATTTTTGAAGGCCTGGAAGGTTACCTTTCGATTTTTGGAAAATTATGTGTCTGATCAGATTTGTGAGTCTGGAAAATCAGTCCGGGTTTTTGAATTTTAGTTTCCAAACCGTGTCGAATTAGGAGGTTTCCTTTGAACTGGGTAATCTTCAGGATGTCTATTACTTACTTGAATTTTTGTAGATTTTTATGAATTTTTCTTAAAGGGTTTCTAATTAATAACTTTTCGTATAGTAAAATTAATCAGAAATCTGGATGAGTTGGTTTAAGTGAATTTTAATCCATAGTTATGCTACTTAATAAAATCTGAAAAAATTAGATAAAATACTAAAGACATTTGAGCATCTCTGGGAATTTTTGGGAATTTTATTACTGAGTTCTTATATGGTTTACAATTTATAGAAAACCTAACAATTTCGTATATGAAACTGTTAGAAATTATAAAAAGGTTAAAAAGGAATTAAAAGGTGTTTTGTGTTTATTTTATAAACTAAAGGGTGTAAATGGTTATTTTACTAAAACTAAAGGACTTAACTTGTAAAAACCTGTAACTTGGATATATTTACACTTTAAACCCTAATCTTATCATAATGACACTTTAAACCCTAAATTTGTGATAATTACATATTGAACCCTAAAATTATGAAAACTACATTATGAACCCTAAACTTATGTAAATGACATTATGAACATTAAACTATGAATATGGTCATCTTTAGTACTTTGATTTGATAAACGGGAATGTTAATAACTAATAATTACTAAATATGGAAACTTATTATCTTTGGAAAGTTACTAAATATGGAAAGAAAACTAAAATGAAACCCTTATGATTATGAACTAAGAACCTTATAAGAAAACTTATTAGTAAGATTATGATTATTTGTAGATCGGGTGAAGAAGGAGTGATCTCCTGTTTGCTTTTCGTTTCATTTGCTTTTTGTTGCGCATATTGTTAAGGTACAGATATTCCACCCTTTTTCAGTAAGGGTGCTTTCTTTCTCATGACTTTTGATCTTGATCTTGATTCGTTATAAGATTCCCTTAAGCCATTGCTATGTTTCCCTTAGTTGATTCGTGACACTCATTGTATGTTTGTCATTCCTATGATCCTCTCTGACATTTATTTTAAATGTCTTTGCTATGCTATGTTTATTTGTTTGCCATGCTTACTTGAGTTACTTTCTGTTTCTCTTGCCATGTTAGATTTTGATTATGTATGATATGATATTCCGTGCCTGAGCTTAACTAGTTCTAGAGGTACTAGGACCATGTCTTTGATGGCACCTTAGGCATGACACTCCCGTAGAGGTGTGATAGATCTACGGCGTTCCCCCCTTATGTATATGTATTTTATCGCGATTCACTATTGGCCAACCTTTTATGTGTGCTTAGTCTAGAGCTGACACACATACTTATGTTAGGGAGCGTATGGATGCATCCTAGGTTTTATGAATATGTATTATGGTGACCAGGTGGTGTGTGCCTTGCACTCCTTCTCACACTATTATTAATACTTAGAGGTCTCCCCTCTTCGTATACTTATATGTGCTCTAGATTTGATTTGACGGATTATGTATGGAGTTCTTATGGCACATCTTTACATGAACCCTCCTTTGCTTTCATTTCATTTCTGATTCGTTTGCTATTCAGTTCTCATGCACTCTTAATTTTGATTTCGTTATCTTTTCTGTTCACTGGGCTTTTTAAGCTCAGCCGCATTTCTTTTCCTGCGGCAGGTTTTAGTAGCTGGGTTATGAGTGGAGAGTGACTTTGACTTAGAAGCCATTCCGGATTAGAGATGACTAGAAGAGACGATATTTAGACTTAGTAATTATTGTAATTCATTTGTAACCCTTGTAGTTTCAGATTTTCTCTTTGTAACCTTTGAAATTCATTTTGTATTATTTAGTCATATGCTTTTGTTTGCTTTGATATGTCACCATAACGTGATACTTCTACCCTTATCGGGTTGGGGTGTTACAATTATGGTATCAGAGAGACAGGCTGCGACTTGTAATGCATTTACCCTTGACCTGTGAAGTTTGGACCACTAAGTTTTCACTGTTGGCGCTCATAAGACAACCTTTGAGAAATTGATTTAGGATCTCCCCATAGGAACATAAGTTATAACCGGTGAGGAATGGGTAGACTAGGACATCTATGTAAGTAGCATTGCTTCCGCATCACTCTGATTCGTGCCTCTGCCTTTGGCTATGCCTTATAAGAACCTTTGTTTCAGAAGCTAGAAAGTTTTGCAACCTAAGCTTAGTAACCAAATAAGATTGGAATGCCCCAAGAACCGCATGGATACCTTACACCATTTAGGTTTCACTTCCTGATTTTGACCTCCATCTCCGAGTTGTTTGATAAACAGTTTGATACCTTTCTGACCATTCCGAAGGTCATTCAACCGTCATGTGTTTGACACATTCTGTGAATTCATTACTTGTGTTGGATATGGAATGTATCATCTGATACTACTTGAATCTGCATAATCCATTGCTAATCCTATGAGAACTCTGAAAATTTTAACCACGGATATAGGAAGATTTGTTTTCCCTCCCTTAGAATGACCTGTGAGGATATTGAGTAGACGTTAGGCTTCTCGTTTGACGCAATCTCTTCCTTCGTATTTTGATCCTGACGTTTGATTTGTCTTCATTGTTCGTTTTGATCCCTACATTCGGGTTCGTCTGAGCAAAAGAAGTTGTGGGACCAGGTTCCATCTCCTCCATGTGTTGACTATGAGAAGTTTCATCTGGGTGATCGTGTTATAAGACGTTGGATGCCGATTTCAGTTGTAGTGTGATTGGACGTCGGACGAAAGAGTGTTCGAAGTGAATGGTAACAACCATAAGAATGAGAATGATTGATAGCAATCTGCCGAGGGTCGAGTGTTCGCTCTGACCAGGGACCAGGCTGCTGACACATCAAGTACCGTTTCGGTTATTCCTTACTTATGCGATCGTGTTGCGTGGTTTTACTTGATACGAGAATGACATACCATGTGGTGTCTTTTGCTTTTCCTAAGCACATTAAGTCCCCTCTGCATTATTAAATTGTTACTCCTAATTCTATTTCTATGAGAATCTTGTGACTATCCATCACGAGTGTAGATTTTCGTGTTCGGTTGAGGATGTTTGAAGATCAATTTCATTCTGCTAATCTGATTTCTTTGGGAATGTTCGATTCGATTCTGGTCATGCAATTGTTGACTGAGCATTGAGATGCTAACAATAGTTATGATTTTGTCACCTCTGACGACTTATGAAACTCAAACTTCGTGCCCAGGTTTCTAACCTGGCATACTATTATGATCACCTTGCTTTGAAATTCCGTATATTAATCCCTCGCGTTGTGAAGATATTCCGTTTGATGGAACTCGCTCGAGAGTTTTCGATGTTGAATTTCGCGACGTATTCCTGGATGGACTACCAAGATTCCCTCTCGAATGTGATTGTTTTGATCCGTGTATTAGAATGTGTTTTGTCATGACTCGAGGTAGACTATGATTGCAATAAAGGCATGTGTATATGATGCAAGTATTATGACGTCTGGCCAGCGTGATAATAGTTACATCATATACCTTGAACTTATTGGAGTCATAGAATGACTTGAGGAGTGCATGTGGTCAGTGTGTTATTTGAATCAGAACTCTATTCACGTGTAAGCAACGTTTTGCCTATTTTCGAAATCCCTTACGAACGACATACGTTGAATGAAGATTATTGAAGGACCTACTTCGAGGAAGTAGTTTTTCCGTCTGTGTGTGTCTCTGTGTTGTGTTTCAGTTTGGTTATGAAGAAGAATGATGGTGGTACAGGTTGTTCATGGAATTCTGGAGTCTTAGTAGTATGGTGATTAGGACTGATATCGCTATCGGCGACTTATCTAACCAACTTCAGGGTGAAGTTTTCTCTATGATCGATTTGTAATCTGATTATGTCCACTTTCTTGTGAAGGAGCAAGATGTTCCTAGCATTGATTTGTATCCGTTATAATCTCTATGAGCATTGTGATGCCAATCGTATTGGCTACTGCTCCGACAAATTCCTGTGAGCTTGATGAACCGTGTATTTCATGAATGCTTGGACAATTGTCATAGTATGACGATTTAGTACATTCAGGGAAGAAAGAGAAACGCAGGAATCATCCTTGTATTTTGGTGTTGAAAATTTATACGTAAAAAGAACTCGATGTGAGTTTCTCGAAGAGTATAATTTGGTAGAGATGAAGAATAAGTTGGAGAACTTTTGGAAAGTTAAGAGAGATATTTGTTTCTACTTGGAAAGGAGGTCAGCTATGTCCATAGGTTATACAGAAGGATTGCTAGTGATGCATCTATGTAGATAAACCGTGGGAGGCGAACTATCAGACGCACGACTGGAGATTGGTTATGACGGATGTGAAGAAGCTCAGGAGCGAGGTGGTGGAATTATGATCTATGTAGAAGATTTGAATGAAACGGTTATGCTAGAAGCACCCCGTTCTTTTCGCTCTATACATATTAGTTGTACTATTATGTAGAGACTTGTAGCATAAATTATGACGGGATGGTATGACAACGGATGTGAATGCTTTGATGGCGAAGTGTCTAGCATGTCAACAGAAGATTATTCAAGCTCCTTGGCGCACCTGCAGTGATCGTGTCAGAAAAATCGAGTTTTGTTTCACACTTCCAGAAGAAATGTAGAAGACCTTCAAGACCGGCTCGAGATTTTATGGCGACTACTCACCTTCAGATGGATGGACGGACAGAGCAACTATGTTGAAATTGAAGATGTATGGGACGGAGAGTTTGACAAGTGTATTGGCATAATTGAGATTGCCTACGGAGATGTAGAACACCTTTTGGTTTGGATTAAGTTAGAGAATCGCTGGTTTAAGGTCCGGAGTTGATTACTGTGATTGGTGGATTAGTTATCCTTGTGGAAGAAAACCTTGAATGGTGGACTATGAAATTTGTATGTTTCGTACAATGTCCCCGTTGTGGAGAGTTAGACATTTTGGGCGTATGAAGAAGATCTGGTTCACGATGTGTTAATCCGTTGAGTTGTTGTTTTCCATACGATTATCCGACCTATTCCGTTATGCTCTCCGATACGTTTCGATCCTCCGTTATGTGCTTAGTTTATCGTCTGTACGACTACGTTAGCTCTTTGAGGTGTTTTATCCGTACGACTATTCGACCTATTTTATTTTGTTTTCTGATGCGTTTCGATACTCCAATTTATACTCTATTGATCGTCGGTGCAAATATGCTACCCATCTCATTATGCGTTTTGATACAAGTTGATATTTCGAGTTGTACTCAATTGATCATCAGTTCAATTATACTACCTATCTCTTATAAAACTCTTGATACATTTGATGATTCGTCACGTGCTTCATTGACTGGTGGTACGTTCCTTAGTTCGATCAGTATCTGTCTGAAATTGATGAGTTCTTCTATGATGACGCGCTAGTTCCCTTTTCGTTAAGAATCTGGACCGAGTTGATAAGGTTTTACTCTTTAGTACTATCTTCGTATTGCTTACAAGCATGAATGTTTCATGTATTTCTGCGTGAGATTTATATCGTTATCCGCTACATTGTGTTTCATATTTCTTGGAACGAATTCGTTGTGAATTATGAAAGCCTAGGACTTTTCGATGATTTTGATCAGGTTGGCGAGGTATCTCATCGCTTGGCGTTACCTTCCCAGATATCTCACGTATACGATGTATTCCATATGTCACTTCTTCGTGAGTATGATTATCATCCGCTTCATGTTGTGTTTTGCCCATTCGATCAAATTCGGGAAAATCTTTCGTATAGTGAAGAACCTGAGGCTGTTTTGAGCGTCCAGAAAGAGTCATGAGAACTAAAACAATTCCGTTCGTAAAGATTCTTTGGAAGAACCATCCTGAGAGCGAGACTACTTGGGAGACCAAAGAATCAATACGATCCAGTTTTCCGCAATTCTCTTTTCGACTTGGTACGTATTCATTTCGATATTGCTTTCGATTTCGCATTTTCATTTCGATTTCGCATTTCAATTTTCGAGGACGAAAATTCCTTTTTAAGAGGGGAAGAGTTGTAAAACCCCGAAATTAATATAATCCGAAAAGACTAAAATACCCTCTGAATTTGAACTTTAAGAATTTATGAAAATATGTAAGTAACCTCATTTGAACATAACCTAAGTTACGAAACATATCAAGTTAATATAAACTATACATTATGTAAATAATATGTACGAATAAAATCTCTCCATCGAACACTAATCTATTCGACCCATTTGATGTGTTTTATACACAAGATTTTCGGCCCAAAGAATTAGAAACAAGAAGAGATAATTAAGAGTTACTAAGCCCATTATGAAAATCCAAAATAAACCCATAAACACCTCATTTGGGCCTATTCAAAAACTCGGCATTCCCATTTAGTCAATAATACCGATCCTTGCAAGAGAAATAAACCAAAAAAAAAAAAAAAAAAAAAAAAAAAAAAAAAAAAAAAAAACACCCTAACCCTCTCAAAAGATCGGCCTCCACAAAGAAAAAAAAACAAAAGAACCCTAGCTCTTGTGTACTCCCATTCGATCCAAATTCAGCAGCCAAAAGAAGTTTTGTTGTGTTCTTGCTTCAAACAAATTAAGGTAATCTTGTTCTTGTCTTAACAAATCCATTCGAACCATAAATACAAACCCTAATCGACTTTATTGTTGTGTGTTGCTGCTGTACGAATTAAAGGAGAAGAAGGAAGGATTCTTGGTGATTAAATCGTGTGGTATCTTGTGTTCTTCGTCGTGTCTTCAAGGGTATTGTGTATCATTCTTGTTGATTTCATCCTTGTTCTTGTCTTGTCGAATTATATAAAAGAACAACACATAAAATCATAAGAACTATACATAAAATGATAAGTAGTGAAAACCCTAAAATCTATTATGTACAAATCGGACCAGGAGTATATGTGATGAAATTATTCGATTTGATTATGTTAAGACCTGTGATGATCGACCTAAATATGTTTTGGATTAACCTATAATCATTATGTGTTAAGAATTAAAGAGATAAAATGATAAAACCCTAAGTTATACATGAATCTGTGAAAAACTGCTACTGATCCAGGAAAAGACCCAACTTAAATCGAATGTAACTAATTGATGTGAACGTGTATTTGGGTGTTTTAAGAGTCTAAAACTAAGTTTAATGAAATGGCTACCTGGGAAAATTAATTTTGTAATTTTTGGAGGCCTGGAAGGTTACCTTTTGATTTTTGGAAAATTATGTGTCTGATCAGATTTGTGAGTCTGGAAAATCAGTCCGGATTTTTGAATTTTAGTTTCCAAACCGTGTCGAATTAGGAGGTTTCCTTTGAACTGGGTAATCTTCAGGATGTCTATTACTTACTTTAATTTTTTTAGATTTTTATGAATTTTTCTTAAAGGGTTTCTAATTAATAACTTTTCGTATAGTAAAATTAATCAGAAATCTGGACGAGTTGGTTTAAGTGAATTTTAATCCATAGTTATGCTACTTAATAAAATCTAGAAAAATTAGATAAAATACTAAAGACATTTGAGCATCTCTGTGAATTTTTGGGAATTTTATTACTGAGTTCTTATATGGTTTACAATTTATAGAAAACCTAACAATTTCGTATATGAAATTGTTAGAAATTATAAAAAGGTTAAAAAGGAATTAAAAGAGTGTTATGTGTTTATTTTATAAACTAAAGGGTGTAAATGGTTATTTTGCTAAAACTAAAGGACTTAACTTGTAAAAACCTGTAACTTGGATATATTTACACTTTAGACCCTAATCTTATCATAATGACACTTTAAACCCTAAATTTGTGATAATTACATATTGAACCCTAAAATTATGAAAACTACATTATGAACCCTAAACTTATGTAAATGACATTATGAACATTAAACTATGAATATGGTTATCTTTAGTACTTTGATTTGATAAACGGGAATATTAATAACTAATAATTACTAATTATGGAAACCTGCTAATTATGGAAAGTTAATAAATATGGAAAGAAAACTAAAATGAAACCCTTATGATTATGAACTAAGAACCTTATAAGAAAAATTATTAGTACGATTATGATTATTTGTAGATCGGGTGAAGAAGGAGTGATCTCCTGTTTGCTTTTCGTTTCATTTGCTTTTTGTTGCGCATATTGTTAAGGTACAGATATTCTACCCTTTTTCAGTAAGGGTACTTTCTTTCTCATGACTTTTGATCTTGATCTTGATTCGTTATAAGATTCCCTTAAGCCATTGCTATGTTTCCCTTAGTTGATTCGTGACACTCATTGTATGTTTGTCATTCCTATGATCCTCTCTGACATTTATTTTAAATGTCTCTACTATGCTATGTTTATTCGTTTGCCATGCTTACTTGAGTTACTTTCTGTTTCTCTTGCCATGTTAGATTTTGATTATGTATGATATGATATTCTGTGCCTTAGCTTAACTAGTTCTAGAGGTACTAGGACCATGTCTTTGATGGCACCTTAGGCATGACACTCCCGTAGAGGTGTGATAGATCTACGGCGTTCCCCCCTTATGTATATGTATTTTATCGCGATTCACTATTGGCCAACCTTTTATGTGTGCTTAGTCTAGAGCTGACACACATACTTATGTTAGGGAGCGTATGGATGCATCCTAGGTTTTATAAATATGTATTATGGTGACCAGGTGGTGTGTGCCTTGCACTCCTTCTCACACTATTATTAATACTTAGAGGTCTCCCCTCTTCGTATACTTATATGTGCTCTAGATTTGATTTGACGAATTATGTATGGAGTTCTTATGGCACATCTTTACATGAACCCTCCTTTGCTTTCATTTCATTTCTGGTTCGTTTGCTATTCAGTTCTCATGCACTCTTAATTTTGATTTCGTTATCTTTCATGTTTATGCTATTCGTTTCGTATTCTTATTCCTTCGTTGCTTATGCTTATTTTACCATTATGTTATGCTTTGTATATATCTGTTCACTGGGCTTTTTAAGCTCAGCCGCATTTCTTTTCCAGCGGCAGGTTTTAGTTGGAAGCTGGGTTATGAGTGAAGAGTATCTTTGACTTAGAAGCCATTCTGGATTAGAGATGACTAGAAGAGATGATATTTAGACTTGATAATTATTGTAATTCATTTGTAAACCTTGTAATTTCAGATTTTCTCTTTGTAACATTTGAAATTCATTTTGTTTTATTTAGTCATATGCTTTTGTTTGCTTTGATATGTCACCATATCGTGATACTTCTACCCTTATCGGGTTGGGGTGTTACAAATTCTTTGGAAAGTTTGTCTGTAATACCTGAAATTCTATAACATGTAAAATGACCAAATTGCCCCTGGGAATTTAAAACGTAAATAAAACATACGTAAAGCACAAAATAAATTCCAAACTTCTAGCAGTGAACAAGTTATGATCCCAAATAATTTTAACAACTTCATTTAACTTTTATTCAAGCCATGAAAATTACCAAAATACCCTTGGGCGCCTAATATAATTTAAATTCAAAAGTTATGAATTTATAATAGGAAATTAAGAGAAATTTAAGGGAATTAAAATTGTTAATGAATGCTATTAATTCTCCTTGACTCAATCCCGAAATTTTGGTGAGTTTCCCCCTCCTCTCACACGTTTTCCTTTAATTAAAATCAATCTCATCATTTTCTTCTTCTCAAAGCTATTATACGACCCATATCAAAACCCTAGCACCAAAATTAATTCGTCCATAGCCATACGAATTTTTCCAGCATCCCTACCCATTTTTCTCATGTTCCTAGACATCTAAAGAGTGCAAGAAAAATCAGTTTGGTGGTGTTCTTGGCCTGTGTCGATCGTGCTCAATTATTCATTGTCGAACCCTATTTTGAGGTAATAAATTCCAAATCATGGCTACGATTTTTGTACACTTGTTTTATCATTTTTATCATGTTCTTCTACTCACATATGATCCACGAAAATTATCTCAGAGGTTGTGTGTGGCTGAATTGGTCGTTGTGGATTTAATTCCAAAACCGTGTTCTTATTAAGGTATTTTTCAAAATAATTCATTCGGCCACTATAAAATTCGTTCATTATTTTTCTCATGATCCTCATATCGTATATGGTCTGTGAAAAATGATTACAAGGTCGTGGAGTGGCTTTGGTGATCGTGGTGAATTCTTTGGTGTCGAGCACTAGATCCGATAGGTCCAAATTTAAAACGCCCTATCCACTCGTCCTATAAATTATCTGGTATTTTTCTGAGCTTATACTAATCCTATATAACGTGAGAAAAATGCTAAAACACATCCATGCATTGTAATTTGATCGTATGCAAATTTTTGAATTCAAAACCCTAGAATCGTATTAATTCTCTAAATCACTCATGCGAATTTTCTGGGCAAGTTTTATAATTTTCGTGGCTTCCTTATACATCATATATCATCACAAAAATGGCCATTCGAATTTTAGAAGCCTAAAACTAATATTGGTGAAATTATGTATATATCGGCCTTATTGAAAATAAAAGGGAAAGTATGATCAAAACCCTAAACCAATTGAATTAAGGTTTATATAATTAAATCTGGACTTTTATGGTATTAAAATGATATGGTAATGATTACATGATGATTGAAAATAATTAGGGTTTGATTTTGTATTATAAATGTTTTTACCGATTTAAAATATAAAGGTCAAGGGGGTGTTTTGTAACTTTTGAAACTCGTGGACTATTTTTAAAATGTTATTTAGTTCTGTTACAATGTGGGAAAAATATAACTTGAGGGCCCTAAGTGTAAATATTTCAAGATAATGAATTAATGGTAATTAAAGGGTATGATTTGTAATTAATTAAACTAGAGGGACTAAACTTGTAATTTCTGGAAACTTGGGGCTGTTTTGAGTAATATAATCTATTCAGGGGGTTATGTGTAAATTTGGTGATTTAATGGGTTAATATGTAATTATTAATAATATAAAGTTGAAATTGTAAAATAAGGGACTAAATATGTAACTTTGTAAACTAGAGGGACCTATTGTGTAAATTCTATAAAATTGAGGATACATTCTTATAATATGATAAAATAAGTGACCATTGTGAAACTTTGATAAATTAAGGGTCTAAAGTGTAACTTTTGAAACTAAAGGGTGTAAAGTGTAAATTGTGAATTCTTAAGGAACTAATATGTAAATGTGATAAAAGATACCCTAATTCCAGAAATAATGATTTAACTAAGAATGTTGATCCAACTTTCTAAATATGGAAACTTTCTAAAAATAGAAACCTGCTAAAAATAGAAAGTTACTTAATATGGGAATGGGATCTTTAGTAATCATGTCGTTACTCCTCTAGGTGTGAAGAGGGAGTAGTCTTGTGCTCTTGATCATCTTTTCAGTATTTTCCGTTATCAGCAATAAGGTACAGATATTCTGCCCTTCTTAGTAAGGAGCCTTCGTCTCATTTCTGATTTCTGATTCATTACTATGTTCTTTGATTCTGTGAACCCTGCTTGTTCTTTCATGATATTATGAACCTTTGACATGACCTTTCTGTTATGAACCTTTCTGATATTAAACATTTCTGATGATGACCTTTCTGATATTGAACCCCGTATGACTTTGAACCTTTCATGCATGAACCTTTGCTTATGAACCCTTACTTATGAACCATGATTATGAACTTATGAAACAAGATAATGACCTATGCAAGTAAACTTAAAATATGATTCATGATACTTGACCTTGACCCACAGTTTGATACTACGAGCCACTCACTAGGCATGAGGGTTTCATGTCCATGTCAGTCGATGCACCGATGGCATGACTCTAGGGCAGGAGAGTGATGACCTGTCCCGTCCCTGCATGTCATGTTTACGTAGAGGCAGATTATGGCCACCTGGGGCGTATGGATGCATCCTAGATTTGTTCATGTACAAGTTATGTCAAGTTATGTTATGTTATTCATGGTGACTGATGGTGTGTGCGATACACGTCTTTCACACTCTGGGAGCTAGCTACTCCATTCATGATTTCTGGGATTAGCGAGAGGAACATCTCTCGGCATGGCGGTATGATTATGATTTCATGTTCATGTTTCTGGGCTCGTAGAGGATTTCTGTATCACTAGACCTCATGGACTTCTGACCCTTACCCTCATGACACCCATGATATGTTTCTGGACTTATTTCTGTATGGGCATGGTATGTTGGGCCTCATGGGATTCTGGACTGGGCTTGGGCATGTTGGGCTTTATGGAACCTTGGACTTATTCTGTACTGGGTTGGTTATGTTTGGGCTAGTTGGGACTTTTATTCTACTCATCAGTATTCATGGTACAACTCTATACTCCTGATATCTTTGCATGCTCTTTCCTACTTCATTATTATTCATGTACTTTTCTATACCTTCTAATATCTCTGCATGACCTTCCTATCTTTTCTTATCTGCTACTATGTCACGTTTTGTTTCTTTCATTTATTTTACTTCATCTTTATATCATGAACTGTTCTGCCTTTATTTATCTCATCATTATATCACGTATGGTTTCTTTCGTGTTTCCCTATTTCATGATTATTATTTGTTACCGTTATATCTGTTCACTGAGCTCGTGTAGCTCAGCCGCGTTTCTTTTCCCGCGGCAGGTATTAAGCTAGGAGCTGGGTTATGGATTTGGGAAGAGTGTTCACGAGTGAAGCTTTGTTTTGTTGGATTATTCTTCATTTGTATTATGTTTTGTATTTCATGTATTTTCTATCTCATGTTACATTGTGTTTCCGCTGTTTAATTATGGATGTCATGTATGACCTGATGTGAAACCATGTACTTGTGACATCTTTACCCTTGTCGGGTCGGGGTGTTACAATTTATGGTATCAGAGACTACAGGCAACCGAAAACCTTCGGCTTAGGCCATTTGACCTGTGAGGATCTGGGTAGACATTAGGTTTCCGTTCGCGCACTCTCTTTCGTTGCTGCTGTTATCCTACTTGCTCATGTCGACACCTTTCGTATTCTATTTTGTCATCAATATACTCCTTCTGATCGTTCTGCTAATCGTGTAGATGGTGTCCACGCGCGCTCGAGAATACCCCACACGGAAAAATCAACGATGGACTATCGTTTATCCTACCGGCAATATGAAGATTGGGAAGATATGGAGAACGGCAAGGAGGAAGTTAATTCCTGCTAGTATATGGCCGTGTTATATCGAGGAGGAGCTGACCATAGTGAACAAAGATGGAGCAGAAGTGCTAGAGTACTCCACCCAGGTGATCTACAAGGATGGAGCGACCATTCGGTACACAGGCAAGTGCCCCAAATTCATTGAGGAGAATGGAGTGGTACGAATCCAGCCCCGCAACGTGGACAACCTCGAGAATGACAAGAAGGACCCTGCCGATGCGACTCCTGCCTCAACCTGAAGAGATCGCCTGCATGATTTGTTTCCTTCTGTTTGTTTGAATGATTTGATACGCATGTTTCCTTTCCGTTTATGATGCAGTGACTTTCTCTTGATTTTCGTATGAATATTTGGATTTTGATTTAATAATTCCATTCCAAGTTGAATTTTGAGGTTTTGGCTTGATTTGTTTATTCTGAGTATTTTATAATCATGATCCGATGGAAGAAACCAAGTATGTACTTCATTCTGCTCTACCCTAAGAGATTTTACTCTACCCGTTTATCTCCGTCATTCCATGATGAAGTCCGTTATGCTATTCCAAGTCTGCTGCAAGTAACGTTTATCTGCTCTGACATGTTCTGTCTCGTTTCTGTCATGTTCGCTCTTCTATGTCCCTGCAAATTTCGAGGACGAAATTTTTCGATTAGTGGGGAAGAAGTTGTAATACCTGAAATTCTATAACATGTAAAATGACCAAATTGCCCCTGGGAATTTAAAACGTAAATAAAACATACGTAAAGCACAAAATAAATTCCAAACTTCTAGCAGTGAACAAGTTATGATCCCAAATAATTTTAACAACTTCATTTAACTTTTATTCAAGCCATGAAAATTACCAAAATACCCTTGGGCGCCTAATATAATTTAAATTCAAAAGTTATGAATTTATAATAGGAAATTAAGAGAAATTTAAGGGAATTAAAATTGTTAATGAATGCTATTAATTCTCCTTGACTCAATCCCGAAATTTTGGTGAGTTTCCCCCTCCTCTCACACGTTTTCCTTTAATTAAAATCAATCTCATCATTTTCTTCTTCTCAAAGCTATTATACGACCCATATCAAAACCCTAGCACCAAAATTAATTCGTCCATAGCCATACGAATTTTTCCAGCATCCCTACCCATTTTTCTCATGTTCCTAGACATCTAAAGAGTGCAAGAAAAATCATTTTGGTGGTGTTCTTGGTCAGTGTCGATCGTGCTCAATTATTCATTGTCGAACCCTATTTTGAGGTAATAAATTCCAAATCATGGCTACGATTTTTGTACACTTGTTTTATCATTTTTATCATGTTCTTCTACTCACATATGATCCACGAAAATTATCTCAGAGGTTGTGTGTGGCTGAATTGGTCGTTGTGGATTTAATTCCAAAACCGTGTTCTTATTAAGGTATTTTTCAAAATAATTCATTCGGCCACTATAAAATTCGTTCATTATTTTTCTCATGATCCTCATATCGTATATGGTCTGTGAAAAATGATTACAAGGTCGTGGAGTGGCTGTGGTGATCGTGGTGAATTCTTTGGTGTCGAGCACTAGATCCGATAGGTCCAAATTTAAAACGCCCTATCCACTCGTCCTATAAATTATCTGGTATTTTTCTGAGCTTATACTAATCCTATATAACGTGAGAAAAATGCTAAAACACATCCATGCATTGTAATTTGATCGTATGCAAATTTTTGAATTCGAAACCCTAGAATCGTATTAATTCTCTAAATCACTCATGCGAATTTTCTGGGCAAGTTTTATAATTTTCATGGCTTCCTTATACATCATATATCATCACAAAAATGGCCATTCGAATTTTAGAAGCCTAAAACTAATATTGGTGAAATTATGTATATATCGGCCTTATTGAAAATAAAAGGGAAAGTATGATCAAAACCCTAAACCAATTGAATTAAGGTTTATATAATTAAATCTGGACTTTTATGGTATTAAAATGATATGGTAATGATTACATGATGATTGAAAATAATTAGGGTTTGATTTTGTATTATAAATGTTTTTACCGATTTAAAATATAAAGGTCAAGGGGGTGTTTTGTAACTTTTGAAACTCGTGGACTATTTTTAAAATGTTATTTAGTTCTGTTACAATGTGGGAAAAATATAACTTGAGGGCCCTAAGTGTAAATATTTCAAGATAATGAATTAATGGTAATTAAAGGGTATGATTTGTAATTAATTAAACTAGAGGGACTAAACTTGTAATTTCTGGAAACTTGGGGCTGTTTTGAGTAATATAATCTATTCAGGGGTTATGTGTAAATTTGGTGATTTAATGGGTTAATATGTAATTATTAATAATATAAAGTTGAAATTGTAAAATAAGGGACTAAATATGTAACTTTGTAAACTAGAGGGACCTATTGTGTAAATTCTATAAAATTGAGGATACATTCTTATAATATGATAAAATAAGTGACCATTGTGAAACTTTGATAAATTAAGGGTCTAAAGTGTAACTTTTGAAACTAAAGGGTGTAAAGTGTAAATTGTGAATTCTTAAGGAACTAATATGTAAATGTGATAAAAGATACCCAAAATTCCAGAAATAATGATTTAACTAAGAATGTTGATCCAACTTTCTAAATATGGAAACTTTCTAAAAATGGAAACCTGCTAAAAATAGAAAGTTACTTAATATGGAAATGGGATCTTTAGTAATCATGTCGTTACTCCTCTAGGTGTGAAGAGGGAGTAGTCTTGTGCTCTTGATCATCTTTTCAGTATTTTCCGTTATCAGCAATAAGGTACAGATATTCTGCCCTTCTTAGTAAGGAGCCTTCGTCTCATTTCTGATTTCTGATTCATTACTATGTTCTTTGATTCTGTGAACCCTGCTTGTTCTTTCATGATATTATGAACCTTTGACATGACCTTTCTGTTATGAACCTTTCTGATATTAAACATTTCTGATGATGACCTTTCTGATATTGAACCCCGTATGATTTTGAACCTTTCATGCATGAACCTTTGCTTATGAACCCTTACTTATGAACCATGATTATGAACCATGATTATGAACTTATGAAACAAGATAATGACCTATGCAAGTAAACTTAAAATATGATTCATGATACTTGACCTTGACCCACAGTTTGATACTACGAGCCACTCACTAGGCATGAGGGTTTCATGTCCATGTCAGTCGATGCACCGATGGCATGACTCTAGGGCAGGAGAGTGATGACCTGTCCCGTCCCTGCATGTCATGTTTACGTAGAGGCAGATTATGGCCACCTGGGGCGTATGGATGCATCCTAGATTTGTTCATGTACAAGTTATGTCAAGTTATGTTATGTTATTCATGGTGACTGATGGTGTGTGCGATACACGTCTTTCACACTATGGGAGCTAGCTACTCCATTCATGATTTCTGGGATTAGTGAGAGGAACATCTCTCTGCATGGCGGTATGATTATGATTTCATGTTCATGTTTCTGGGCTCGTAGAGGATTTCTGTATCACTAGACCTCAGGGACTTCTGACCCTTACCCTCATGACACCCATGATATGTTTCTGGACTTATTTCTGTATGGGCATGGTATGTTGGGCCTTATGGGATTCTGGACTGGGCTGGGGCATGTTGGGCTTTATGGAACCTTGGACTTATTCTGTACTGGGTTGGTTATGTTTGGGCTAGTTGGGACTTTTATTCTACTCATCAGTATTCATGGTACAACTCTATACTCCTGATATCTCTGCATGCTCTTTCCTACTTCATTATTATTCATGTACTTTTCTATACCTTCTAATATCTCTGCATGACCTTCCTATCTTTTCTTATCTGCTACTATGTCACGTTTTGTTTCTTTCATTTATTTTACTTCATCTTTATATCATGAACTGTTCTGCCTTTATTTATCTCATCATTATATCACGTATGGTTTCTTTCGTGTTTCCCTATTTCATGATTATTATTTGTTACCGTTATATCTGTTCACTGAGCTCGTGTAGCTCAGCCGCGTTTCTTTTCCCGCGGCAGGTATTAAGATAGGAGCTGGGTTATGGATTTGGGAAGAGTGTTCACGAGTGAAGCTTTGTTTTGTTGGATTATTCTTCATTTGTATTATGTTTTGTATTTCATGTATTTTCTATCTCATGTTACATTGTGTTTCCGCTGTTTAATTATGGATGTCATGTATGACCTGATGTGAAACCATGTACTTGTGACATCTTTACCCTTGTCGGGTCGGGGTGTTACATTGTCAGAGCAGAAAATTACTGTGGTAAAAACGATAGAAATGACGCTATTTATAGGGGAAAAGGAAGAACATGAAACGACATGTCGTGTCAGATGATGACGTGGCGCCATGTCGCCCATGCGATGCGCACATGCACACGTGTCTGAATCTGGGAACCCCAGTAAAAATGACGGCTATCCTTTAAAAGAAGCAATAATGATTTTTGGCGGTTTGTGCATCAAATCCACACATCGGATCCTGGCGGAATAAGCCTCTCGGAATTGGTAAAATGGGATTTTAAAATTTTCAGAGTATCACAATATCGGTGAAACCGATACTATGATAATGGGGGGACATGTTGGCGTATGTGTCCGGACGGGCTAACTTGTCCGGCCGTCCGGACGGAATGAAGTCATCCGGTAAATACCGGAAGACACCTAGCCCATCCGGCCAATACAACTGTAAGCAGTAGGACAAGTGGCATCACCTTTTGGACAGATGGCAACAGCAGACACCGCCGCCGCCCCCCCCCCCCCCCCCCCCCCCCCCCCCCCCCCCCGGATTTACGGGATTATGTCTGCGAAATGTTCCCAGAAAATTCGGCGAAGCCATTTCAGGTACCAAGGCTGGGTAGTATAAATACCCAGCTCATTTACTACTCTCAACCAACTTTTCACCATCCATATTTACTCTCAATTACTGTTTAGGCCTTTCGGATTATCCAATACTTATTTTCACGCCGGAGCTTGGTCCTGGGATAACACCCGGGGCGAGCCTAACGCGTGCTTTTGTGTGCAGTTAGCCGAAGGACCCTCAGAAGCCGAAGGGATTGATCCACCGGTCTTTCGGAAGAACCTTCATCAAGTTCGACCGAAAGATCTCATTTGTTTGTCTGAAGTGTTTACGGAAAATTACTTCAACAAGTAAATATACGGGTTGAAAACTTGAAATTGCCAAATAGTTATTTGCAACCTTAGGCTGGTATAGTGGTGACCCAGGTCATCCCCTGCCACATCAGCTTTTTCTCTCCGGTGACCAGACATGACCCATGTGCCACAGTCGACGACCGATTTTTTTTTTTTTTTTTTTAAATAAATTTTTTTTTAAATTCAAATATTTTAAACAACAAATTTAAAATTCATTAAAAATAAAAACATTACATATATTATTCAATTAAACATTAAAAACATTACGTAAATTATTCAAATAACATTAAAAACATTACAAAAATTCTTCATCGTCTTCCTCATCGTCATCATCAATACCGTCTTCGTCTTCATTCTCTTGATTGACTTGATTTCTACGATTTCTCCAAATGTGTTCGATCAAATCAGATTTTAAGTGTAGATGAGTTTATGCGTCCTGGAGCTCCTGAGTAACTACAAAAGATTCTTCATGCGTTCTTAAGAGATCGTGATCACGGTGGCCCTCATCTTCGAACCATGTAGGACATATCGCCCGCTGCTTGTGTCGAATGATCATATTATATAATAGAACCAAAAAAGAGCTCGTAAGACATAATTAAAAGAATGTGTTTGAAGGTATTGATAGAAATATTGTTTGAAATTGTGTCTTTAGAAGTGTGTTTGAGGTTGGTATTTATAAGGTTCTAAAGTGGTAAATTATTATTTTTTATTATTATTATTATTATTTTTTTATTTTTAATAAGAAACGGATAATTTTTTTTGTTTTGAAATTAGTGTGTCACACAATCGGTCGAATTTTAGACCCATTGTTTTTTTTTTTTAAATGCTCGACCGATATTTGACCAGGATCTCACAGTAGATGTGACCGACTTCAACCTAAGCTCGTGACCAATTATTTCAGATCCACTGCTACTAGCCTTACAGAACTGAGGGGTCCAAACCATTGCAGAAGTGGACAAAGAAATAAAGGTAAGACTAGGAATTGGACATAACAAGCATGAAATACAAATTTATAAAGCTAAATTTGTACAAACCATCTAACTGATAACCATCACTTGCCTAACCTAGCCTACTTCGTTGAGGGACCAGCAAGTAGTAGTGTAGTACAAGGCCATTCACGTGCCCATTGACTACACCTTTTGACCCGATCCTTGGCCCTGATTCAACCTCCACAGATGAACTTTGTGGATCATACCAATCTTAGATCTTAAAGGACTTGTATCCGTCTTCCTGGTTTTTCATTCCCTCTTCCCAGTCACCCATTGACTGACCACCAAAAACTACTTGTTGTATACCCAAATACCTGCCAAATAAGAACACAAAACAAGGAAAGAATTTGTGTAAATAAGCTTATACGAACTAAGAGTACCTACTTTTAGTAGCAGTACGGGTCACACGGGTTGGGAAATGGGTCATTAATGGATTATGACTGAAACATGTCATTTATTTTAAGTATTGGCCAAAATGGGACGGATAGGGTTAACCCGAAACCACTTTTTCTTTGTGTTTTTGATCTGGAAACAATTGATGTGCTAACTAGTTATGAATAGAAGGTAGTATCTGACCAGTTCACCTTTCGCCTAAACTTTTTGGTTTGACAAAACCCAAATCAACAAATTTATAAGTAATAGGTTCAAAATTGCAACCTAAAACATTATGGATCAAAAAATAAAGAAGAAAGATGCTTACTCTGAACTCAATTAGTAGATTATGTTGCGAACTTGTAATAACATGGTGTATGCTATCTTCATTAAGATATTATTTATGCGGACTGGCCCAGCCTTACTGATTTCAAAAAGATAAAAGACAGACGTTTATGCGGACTGGCCCAGCCTCACCCAACCCGTAGTAACAAAACTTTCTGACACGCCCCACTTTGAACCGTTATCCTACCCACATATTGGGCCACCTTGAATCTAACTTGTCTTATTATACATACAGCATTCTTAGCGGGTGCTTAGGATTGCTTGCTTTTTTCTGCTTATAGGGTTAATGTGTTCTCTAAAAGCAACAAGCACGTTTGAGTGTTTTTTAAATAATAGATAATGGTTGTGTTTTTTTGGTACTAAACCATTTAATACTAGTAACATGCTATAACGTAACATGCTTGTTGCAGCATATACCAATATGGAGTAGGTGGTATTACTGGGCAACCCCTCTCAGTTGGACAATTTATGGTCTCCTAACCAGCCAAGTTGGTCAGCAAGATCTTATGTTTGAGGTGCCTGGCGCTGGCAATGTAACGATTGAAGGGTTCATGAAAAAGGAGTTTGGGTTCGAGTATGACTTTCTGCCAATAGTGGCTGCAGCTCATATTGGTTGGATCCTTCTATTTTTCTTCATCTTTGTGTGTGGCATTAAGTACCTTAATTTTCAGCAGCGATAATCTTCGAGCCTCATTTCTAGCCGTTCTGTTTACCAGTATAATGTGTTGAAATAAGGTGAAATCTCAATGACTAGGGGTGTTCATCGGTTCGGTTCTCGGGTATTCGGTTTATTCGGTTCGGGTTGTTCGGTTAAAAAATTTTTTTGAGTCATAACGAAAACCGAACCGAACCGAAAATATTTGTGACCGAACCGAACCGAGAACCGAACCGAAGTTCGGTTCGGTTATGGGTCAAAACCGAAAACCGAAATTTTCCTAAAAAATAACTAATCATAGCACATGTCCCCATTACGGTATGCCAAAATATATGCAAAACGACATACTAGACAAGTTTTAACATCTATTGAACACAAAATACCCTAACATCATAGGACCTAGGGTTAGTCAAGTTATATTTTTTTAATTAATATATAAAAAATATTAAATATTAATTATAATTCGGTTTTCGGTTCGGTTCGGTTGTCAATATGCTAAACCCATAACCGAACCATAAACCGATTAAAATGTTCGGTTCGGTTCGGTTTTGACCAATTCGGTTCGGTTAAGAATTCGGTTCGGTTATTTTCGGTTCGGTTCGGTTTCGGTTTTCGGTTACTGCGGATATTACCCGACCCATGTGTTGAAACACCCTACTCAAGACTTATTGCACTACTTTGGTGTGTGATACTTGTTAAGAAGACCATCAAAAAATATTATTACTGATGTTGGTTTTCTGACATAAAGAGTATATGTAGAAACATAGTAAAATTCATGTCCTTGATCTATTTTATATGTATGTGTTGATTTTTTGGTCTTTGTGTAACTAGGTTTTTGCGAGTCTGATAAAATGTTGGTTATGGGGTGTGCAGCTATGTGTATGGTTGGACCAGCTTCTGAGTGCGCAATATGATCTAGGAAAGGGCAAAACTTATTTTAACACTAGATGCTTATTGATTAGATTCTTATACTATCCCGACTGTGGCGAGGTCTAGTTGTCGTCTTTCTTAACTAATTGAAAAACCAACCATACAGGTACTACTACATTAAACATTAGTGCTGTCTTATCTACACAATATTTGTACAGCTTGTGTCTTTAATGCTATTAACAAACATGGAACACCCTCTACCAATACAGCTTCTAATGCACAAATTACAAGTCATGGTAGTATTTTATGAAAAATTACCTTTACTAGTCAAGTTCAACCTAAACTAATCTCTTGACAGCGTACAATTCCCGCAGCACCACCATAGCAGAGCCATCTCTCACTGCCTTTGTTCATATTCCATCTTACACGATGCATTGCAACAATTTTGGAAGGAAAGACTTCTTTCTCATTAATAGTCTCCACATCTGGAACTTCATCCGTGGATGTGAATGCTTGTTTGGCATCAGCTTTTGGCTTTTTCTTACTGGTGCCTTTTCTTTTTGAAGTCTTGCTCTTTTGGGCCACCATTGTATCGTCTGACCCAGAGTCTACTCCCGGATCATTGTTGTAACAAAGAGCTAGGCACAAATGAATTTACCTTATTAGATACCGTAACAATGTATGTGCTTTTAGTGCAATTAAAGTTTACAATTACATGTGGAAACTTCAACACATTAAAAACGACCAAACGAATCTGGGCTGTGGATCTGAAAAGGGTCACACTGGTCAAACGAAATAAAATCATTTAACTTAAAGGGATCGGGTCAACTCGGTTAAAAGTACGTCAAAGTCTATACTTGAAATGCATACGGCCTCTTAAATTATCATATTATATTTAGATTATTATTGTAATGGTATTATTGTATTTGATGTTATAACTAATGCAATTATTATTACTAAAAAAAAATGTTAAAAAAAATAACATTACAGAAAGCGTTTGTGACCCATTTTGACCAGTTACCCAACCCGCCATCTTGCCACCTCAACTGAATAAGATAGGAAAAAAGACACGTGGAACATAGTAATAACCGTATATAGGGTTTGCCTGCAGATTTGTTTTAGCTAAGGATGCTGGATGGCCAATAATATTATCATTGTTAAGGAAACCAATTGAGTGGAAACTAAACCACGATAATCAGACTGTTAAGTCAGGAAATAATAGCGAGCAAGAATGTATTTTAACTAGAGGTGGCAACATTGACCTGTTCACTTATTTGATGAGTTGATGTGTGTTATGCGCTATCTTTAACAAGTTCTATGTCTACAATCAAATAAAGTTGACTAAAAGAAAAATAAACACGTCAAATTGGTCAAATGGGTTGAGGATCGCCCATTATTAATGTATTAAACCTCCAGAATCAATTTATCCACATAATTATAATATTATAGGATTGATACTATTTTCCTAATCATAATTGACACAAGTGTTCGGTTTCAAAAGAAAATGATGCAAGTATTTAAATAAATTTTATTTAAAATTAGGTGTAGCATAACCGGGCCTGTTTTGACATGTACCAGCAATTACTAGTTTTGACTCTTACAAATTTTGACCTTTTACCCAACCCGCCAGCCCATGAGGGGGATAAGAATGCAAACCTAAAGGTTGCTCCTCTGGCGTATAACATCTCAACCCTTGTTCCCTGGCTTGAGGAATGGCTTGATCCTCTGGCGTTTGGCATTTCAACCCTTGCTCCCTGGCTCTCTTCTCTTGATTTGAGATGGTTAGATGCCCACGTCTTGATCTAGGGGTTTCACCCAATTCGTTGGGTAATGGAGAAAAAACATTAAGAGTTGATCCTTCTGTCGTAAGAGCTCCACAAAGATAATGAGGCTCGCGGTTTCTCCGAGGGTCTTTCTCCACTGATTTTGTTGTAAGCTGATAAAATTCAAGAAGTTAACTTTGTTAAATGGCACACATTAACCAGAGATCGGGACCCACCAACACTATCTTCTTTGCTTTATAGTTTCATCACTAATATATTATACAAAGTAAATAAAATAACGAAAATCATGTCTCGTCGATAATATTTTCATAAATTGTCCCTAATTGCACTGTTTGCTTTCACTTTTGGTCCCTCGTCTACTACCATTTAAGGACCAAAAACAAGATTAATTACATACTATGAGGGACCGAAAGTGAAATTAGTTACATCCGCAAGAGACCAAAAGTGAAAATAAACAGTTCAATTAGAAACCATTTATGCAAATAGTATCAAGAACGGACGATTTTTTTGTTATTTTCACCAAACCACGGGACGACTTAAGTAATTTACTCTGTTAAAGCCATGATTGTCCATCCAACCAACAATATGTAAATTTGGTACATATTCTAATCAAGGAAAAGAAATATAGCATATAAGATGAAGAGAACTGACCTGAAAACGTAGAACTCTACCATCTGAGCAGCAGTATGCAACCGTGCCTACGATTTAAGGTGGAAATTAAAAACAACCAAATTGACTTTTCGATATAGCAAATCAAATACTAAAAAACAAATAGTCCAAACAAAGGATGTTATGTTACCTGTTAGTCTTGAAACTTGAACACTCCATATTGAAGATGAAGAACAGTGATAGCTGTTCAATCCTTGTAATTGTGTCCCAACAAAAGGTTTACCAGTAACAGGGACATCACATGCAGCCTTTGATAAGCTGATTATCCGTATTTCTCCGTCATCGAAAGATAAAACAATACATCTATACAAACAAACAAAAGAGCAAAAGAATAAGCGTATAACTGAAAAAAAACATAAAAATAACGCAGGCGGTGTTATGTTACCTTGGATCAGGCAGCCAGTCTACACCATATATGACTCTTTGGACCGGATTTACATCCCAAAGTGGACGAAATGGATCACTGCAAACAAGTACAACTGTTCAAGATATATATAAAAATCATCAAATGAACTATTTTCTTATAGAACAGTCTTAAGGATCACCGTTACTAGATGGAAAAAAAGGATTAGATCCTTACCGTATGTCCCAGAACTTTACACCTTTATGACCTGCAGTAACGATTATATTTGCACTCTCAAAATCACTGCAAATATTTATAAAAATGAAATTAACAAGTGAATAAACTAATACATATCTATCTATCCAGCATGTTACAAACTATAACTGTTAAATAAACATGGAACTACTGGAAAGAGCTTATCCAACATTATCTTCATTAGCTTGGATACGCCATTTAACAATAAAAAGTTTTAGTACTTGATAACCAGTGAGGGGAAAAGAAAACCATTCTTGTTTGAATTTCAAATGAAATTAATATGAGAAAGGTTATACAGATCCCATCCATCTAGAATCACTTACCTCGCCACTGGTGCCCATGCTAGTGCCCTTATAGGAAGTATATCTGCACTAAAGAAAATAAGAGGTCTGGTATCTGCAAACCAAGAGTAATACTGATTAACTATGTAATACTATCAAATAATTATTAACAACCACTGAACATAAGAATACTCTTCAACCAAGAGTAAACTGTTAAAAAACTGAAGGCATGATTTTCAACCTTATGCAAACAGATTAAAACATAGATGCAAGTGAATTTATAGCAAGAGTACCTTTTAGTGGAGAATTTGCAGAAAACTTCCAAAGAGCAACCTGAAAGTACAGAGACATATCTAAGTTGGATTCATAACATTCAATAGACAGTAAATGTTGCATGAACAGTTGGAAATACGAGTTACCTACCATTCTATTTCCATGAATGTTTATGTGCTTGTGTATGTGCTTGTGGTACAACCTATAATTAATCAGGAGGTGTTTGTGTTTAGACAATTATTCATAACCAAGTTACTGTATTATGTAAAGTCTAGGATATCATCTATCATGCATAAGGCATTAAAGTTGTAACTGATTTTATGTTGAAATTGATTGGTGATTTTGATATCATTCGGAGAGTTAGTTTACCACCCAAACATAAACTGTGGGAGAGTTGACAGGCCACTCGAACATCGCTTTTTCTTTATATATTTTATTGGTTTTTTTAGCACAATGTCAGATCCATTCGTATCAAATTGTGTAGTACCTATGCATTTACCTATGTGTCTCTTTTAGCAGTGGTAGAAATAGGACAGCGCAAAGAAGTACGAAATATATATAACATTTGTAAGAAAAATAAAAAATGTAAAACCATGAAAACCCTCGAGGAATAGATTAGATGTCGGCACTATGGTAAACTTACCATTCCATCATGACAACCAGCCAGAATAAGATCATGCGGAGATGCCGTTGACCATTCCATTGTTAGAGGAATGCTGCAATAAAGGAAAAAAAAAAAAAAAAGACATTAAATGAGGTCCCATAAAAATAAACTAAGTTAAAAAGATTGCAAAAATATAATTGACAAAATAGCTAAAAAAATTGTGTTTACACCAAAATGGCCATCAATCTGCAGAGAAATGAAGTCCAAAGTCCTTTTCTGTAGAAATAACTTATGGAATATTTTTTTGAATATCAAGACTTTGGGAAAATTAGATTATTTATTACGTAGTAGACTATTTTGTTGTTGCAATTTTTGGGTATTTTGAAGGACAAAAAGTTCACAGAGAAAAAATTTTAGTCGCATAAAAACTTTGCGTAATTGATGGCTAGACTATGGACACAGATTTTTCTTGACTGATTTGTAAAAACCATATATTTTGGCTATTTACATAATTTAATCTTAAATATCAAAATAAACCTGATAAATTAGTGATGGAGGTAAAAAAAAACTGACATAGTGAAGTCCCTCGGTGGCCATATTTTTAGTATAAATAGTAACAACACTAGAAAGGGATTTATCTATTACCTTTGTCTATCACCACACTTCAACATTGCACATCTGAATACTGGCTTCAACTTAATAAAGCGAGGATCAGTACCATCCTTTTGGCAAGCAGAAAACATAGCTTCAGCTGCATGCGGAAGAGGAACCTCCCACCTGCATTCATGATTATATGTATGAAAAAATAAATAAAAAATAAAATAAAATAAATAAACTGAAAGAGTTAAAGAGAAGTCTCACACTTCAAGGGCTCCACTTCCAAGCAAGACACCGAGGTACCCCATTCTATGTTTAAGATTAGCACTAGTGTCAACAGGCCTCCATTTTATATCCCATGCAACTTTTCCATTGTGAGCCAAACACATAACAAGTCTAGGCAAAGAAATATCCTCAGAAATGTCGCAACTATCTGGATCAGTTTCGAGGGGTACAGAATAACCTGTTGCACTTGACCCCATTGGATCCTGACTCTCAGAACTGAGTTTGCATTTTGCTAATCTTGACTTTGAAGTTAATGCTGACTTTACAGAAGTTTGCTTCTCATAACCTTTCCGCTTTCGAATAGAAGCCTTTTCTGGGACTACTTTATCTAAAGGTTCCGGAACAATGTCCGAAAAATCTTCAGTTAACTGGGCAACGGGGTCTTGCACATGCTGGCTGCAATTCGAATCATCTACAGCTTCATATTTTGGCTTTTTCTTAGTCCCAAGAGAAGTTTCATCAAATTGAAGGATTGATGAATCCTCAGGAAACTTCATTGATATAGGTTCCACATATTGGCTGTCGCCATATAAAGGTTTTTTCACTCTCTTATTTCTATCACTTCTTATTGGTGTGTAAGGTTTAGCTGAACTAAACTCTTTACTATCGGTAGCTGCAGTGTCATCTTTAGAAATTATAGCAAGTGATTCTAGATGTTCGTTGCTAAAATCAAAGTTGTCTACTAATTCCTTTTTAGGCCTTCCTCTTGGTTTTTTAGGTGCACTTTCTTTAACATTTTTATCATCGTCTTCCATAGCAACTTCTTCACTGATGGGTTCCTTTCTGGGTCTCCCTCTTGGCCTCTTTGGTGGAGTTCCTTCAGATGTTGATGTTTTATTATTCAAATTCTTTTTTGATTTCTTTTTAACTTGAGAGAATACATCATGGTCTTTCACATGAGGATTCAGAAGACCCCATATCTGGATGACACCTCTTCCGGTAAGTGTAGCACCAACTTTGTTATATGAAGACTCAGGTGGATGGGCAGCAATCGCAACGAACTAGAATGCAATTACCACTGAAACATTAAATGAGTATAGAAGAATAGCTTTTTTAGATACAAATAGTTATGTATGTATAACAGAAAGACTACCAATGTCATCTTATATCACCAGTCGAAAGCAAACGGATAACAAAACTTGAGCACATAAGGATGTATAACCAAACATCAAACTATCTTCCCATGGCTATTAATTTGATCTAATAATTCATGCACAATGTAGCGTTGACGTAGTAACTTATACATGTTCTATTTTTAGAATTAAAAGGCAACATACATATTATTTCATGCATAAGTATAGTCAATGTTAAATGTATTATAAAATTTTCCCAAAAAACAAATGAATTAAATTACGAAAACATATACTAAACTATACTTTATATTTTAATATTAATATAGGTGCAATACCACGAAAGAAAGTGCCTATAAAGGGGGGCCCATGTATTGGAGAATTTATATCTCAGTTTTTAAAACATTAAATTCCAGCGAGTGTAACCAGATGGCAATGGTTTTGCTCCGGTTTTTACCGGGTTTGACCAAGTCATACAAGTTTGACCAGTTCATTTCTTGGCGGTTCGGCCTGCTCTAAAAACTCTAAAAATCGGATTTGGTCCCAGTTTCTGGTTGAACCAGCAGGTCCTGCTTATCAAAGTATTGATTTAAGATGGTACGTGATAGAACTCTTGTAGTTCAACCATGCAGACTTTATCAAATTAGTTTGGTTCTGGTTGGCGACAATAGTGTCATGTAAAGACTTTTTCTTCTTAGACGTTGTCTACTAGAGAACAAAATCTCAAAAAGAGCTCAAGTGGAACAGGGAATTTCTACCAATGATAATCTGTCTTCAGAATGATTTCTCCATTCATATGGTTTAGTTTTATATATTGTCATAGTCATGGTTTAACTCGTTCTGTTTGGTTGTGCACTTGTGCACTACATTTGATCAAGTTATTAAGATTAGGCCTCAATTTATCTAAGCAAACCATTCTCGCCCCCTTAGGTCAATCTTTTAAAGTTCCAGTTTCTAAATTAATGATGATTAGGAAAGATTGAAGGGTATTATATACATAATGTAATAAGATGTATGTTCAAGTTTCCTAATTGATGCAGCAAACAGTAATAACGAAGGGGAGGCAAGTAGACTCATTACTTATAATACAAATATGTTACTAAGGCCCTGTTTGATAGCCTTTGAATTGAAGCATTAAGAAGAGAACCTATGAATCGGTCAGATAACATGTTGTTTGTTACAAATATAGACGGCGCTGAATCAATTGGAAAGGTTCTCGATCGTGCAGGGCCTAAAACATGCAAAATCATTCGGTGGTCCCATCTTTCCCTATTTGATCCTCTTTTCTTTTTTCTTTTTGTTTTATCTTTTAATCATTTACTATACTACGTAATACATTTCTTTTTATAATTTACTCAAAGAAGAAAACATGTACTTCCCAAGTTGGCATGATGCGTATTATATATATTTTTTTTGAACATGATTCGTACTGTTGGTTTATGGACATAAATTAATAGACGTATGTTAGGATCGAAATCAAGATCACGAATCACACTTACGTATGAAGAGTTAATGGTTAATAATTAAATATAAAATGTTATATATAATTATTAAATACACAAAACGACTAATGGACGTTAAGTAATTAACGATAATTGACTAACGACCGTTAACTAATAAAAGGAAAGGACTAGAGTGAAAATTGGATATCAAGAAGGTTCCGGAAACCCTTATACAAAGGTTAGGGTTCATTATTTGTTAATCTTGTACACATAGTTAACCCTAAACTTTTGTTTTCTTTTCTTTCTTGGTGTAGCCGATCGACAAACAACCCTTAGGGTTCGATTGGTTGATTTATGAAATCAAAATTGTTTTGTGTTCTTATTACTTGCATAACGTGAACTTGGTATTAGTACGTGTGTACAAGAACATGATAATAACACACTATTGTTAGTATCTTGGAATGAATTACAAAAAAGTAAGGGGTAATTCTTATAATACACATAAACCCTAATTAGGGTTCATAAAGTAGATTGTTGAGGAATTGATTGTTTAGCTAGAATCAAAAGGTACGCATACTTTTATGTTTGGTTAATTTAGTTTATATGTTATTGATCCTATATGCTTCCGCTATTACTTTGATGTTATTGTATTTAATTTATGCTTGGTCATGTTATTAAATTCCAACAGTGGCATCACGGGCCTTGTATTAATATGTAATTAATTACCAAAACACGTAAAAAACGAATCTTGGATTGTGTTTAATTATATATGACGAATTTTAGGGTTTAAGAAAATTCGAAGCCATAAATTTAGGGGGGGGGGGGGGGGGGGGGGGGGGGGGGGGGGGGGGGGGGATTAAGAAAATTCGAAGCCTCATTAATAAAAAAAAAATTGTTTTGTTTTTTAATTGAATTAGAAACCCTAGGATTGCATGATATAATTACGTGTTAATTGTATGCGATCTTGTGACTTATTGTCAATAATTGTTATGTGATATCCATGATGGAACGTGCATGTTTTGTCATGGTATTTTGTCTATATGAATTAACTGTTAAGTTTAACACATGTATTTAATTGATAAATCTCGAATTGGGGAAGACTCCAATTAATTAATTAATCAATTATGTGCAATATAGCATATTTTTTAGCTATGGTTTACGACATTGATTCGTCAATGCATGTGGTTCATTTACCTTTGTAAGTGAGAACCATAGTTTATATGTATTATTTAACCTAGAATTGATTATTAATACGTTTTATCGAATTAGTTTGCATGTGGCTAATTGTTTACATACATTAATTGTTAAGTTATGTGCGCATTATTTAAGTGTTATTTTTTTGTTATTACTTGTTTGTTTATTTTTGTTTTGACATGTTATAAACAAAGGGTAATTTTAAATAGAAAAATAATACGGACTAAATAATGGTGAAATTTGATTTGGTTTTGAAGAGTTAAATTTTCTATAGTTTAATTGAGTGATGAGTTTTGTACCAATAGTAAGAACGGCTCACCCAATTGTGACAAACTATAAGAGGGGTTTAAGAGGGTACGCATTAAATTGTGACCTTAAAGAAACGGGTTTTTAATAGCTTTTGGCTAACCTTAGTATCTCCGCTCCTTTGTGCGTGAAATTGGAGCTACCTAGTACGACTATTTTATAGTACAAAATCATCTTAAGGGTGAATTAGTTTTAATTCCATGCGCCACTTTGTGGTAATTATCCGAAATACTAAGTCTTTGGACTTATGCAAAAGTACGATATAATGGACGATAATTAAAGGTAAATTCTTTGATTGGTGAACCCAATACCTCAATCAAAACTTTGATAGTTTAATCTTAGTAAATTGGTTAATAAAAAGTTTTTTATTAAAACCTATATTATGAAGTTGTATGCATGCTTCATACATAATTTTTTTGATAACATAAATCAAAACTAGTACCCTTTAATTTAAGTCTATGCCATCTAATTATAAGGAACACTTGATGTCACCATTTAGCCTAAGTGAGACCTTAGCTAGATTGTGATGACAAGGTAAATTTCATGACTACGTGAGACGTACGTGAGAATTTGCAATTTCTAAATTAGACGACTTAATTAAGTTGTTAGTGAGACCTAGAATTCAAGGCATAAGATGGGGATGAAACATGTTTACATTGCAAATAGATTTTTGGCAAATGTAAACCCCATAATGATCTAGGAATTACAATATGATATTAGCAATTATTGTTCGACAATTACCTTGTTGAATACTTTCATTACTAGTAGATCAACTGATATAATGGAACTATGTCAATTAGGATCCTAGCTTTAAAAAAATACTATGGTTTATATGAATATTTACCAATGGGTATTTTATTTTCTTAAAGATCTAATTATTGAAAATACTGAAATTGAATTTTGTTAATTCCTTTAAATGTATTAATGCAACGTTAAACCGTAACGTAAGTTATTCTTTTAATTGGTAAATTGATCTACACCCGCAGGGGTTTTTGGCTAGAGTCAACTTTACTAAAAGAATAAACCTAGTCTACTTTCTATGAGAGAAGCGTGAGACTTAATCCTATTCCTTTTCATGAATGAGAAAGGTATGATAGGACAATTAGAATTGTCTAAATTCTAAATACATAACTCATAGCAAACTTTAATAGTTAAGAGAATTGCACATTTTCCATAGAGATTTCATTACCCTCGTTCGGTAATTGAATTCTCATGTAACAAATATCACATTTGGTTAACTGGAAAACATGCGTAACTTTTTATGAGTTATTAAATTAGAAGCTAGACTAATTACCGTAAAATGGTAAAAGACAAACTAGTAAATTTTATCTACTTGTTTTGTTTTGACCATTTAAAGATATTACATACAATTGTTGGAATGGTAGAC
The DNA here is from genome assembly GCA_021014915.2 of Artemisia tridentata subsp. tridentata. NCBI lineage: Eukaryota > Viridiplantae > Streptophyta > Magnoliopsida > Asterales > Asteraceae > Artemisia > Artemisia tridentata. The sequence continues at coordinate 73,966,330 of CP139503.1, forward strand.
CTATTAAGGAAGAAATTGCATGCCCAATTTTCAAGTTAATAGCATTGATGGATAGTCCATCATCTACGTAATAGAATACACTCTTTTAGTACGTAAGTAATTGTTACGTGTGGGGTTCTTCAAAGGTGTAGGAAAGTAAATAGCACAACTATTTGCTTTTACTAGTTAATGATACACTTACAAATGTTGTCAAATCCAGTGGGAGCATTGTGTTCTTATTACTGAATAAGGAATTATTGTAATGATCTCTAATTCAGTGGGAGCTACAAGCTTTGTTATCTTGGTAGTAATCTAAATTATCTTTAGAATGTCTTAAGATAATTACTTTTCAAATATAGACACTCATATTTTCAGGGATAGTCATGTGCGTTTCCTGTTAATTAAGTAGTTCTATATCAACTAATTATGCTAATATCTATGACACAATCATATTGATCACATAAACAAACGTGTGTCGTGTTGTTTATCTGCTACAAGATGTTCCATGCACAAGTGGGAGAAATCTTTATTGTGTGCAAGGTACAACACATATGAATATGATTTAAAGGATTCTCTTGACTGCAAGGTAAGAGACTATCGTTCTAATATGACTTATATACATCTAATCCAAGAAACACTTGAAGTTGCAATTTAGATTAAGTGAGATCTTACTAGATTGAAATGACAAGGTGAATTTCCATGATTACGTGAGACCGTACATGGATAATTTACTGTTTCTAAATTAGACAGCTATTTAGAACATGTGTCAAGATAATAGCATAGACTACTTCAATTCTAATATTTATGTATTCATGAAATGACATGAATAAATTAGCTATGTATTCTTGGAATGACATAAATAAATGAAGTAATAAAATTAACTTGAAAATACTATTGAAACCAAATTAGTGGTGTTCATGAATACTTTAGTTAAATATGTTTACGTTTTATTGTAAAGTCACAAACATAAAGTCATTTAACTGCTACAAGACGTTAACTTGTTATGTTTTTTTTTTTTAATTAAGACATACACAAGAAGTCATTGAGTTGATCAATGATTTATAACGTATAGTGGAATTATAACAGTTTATGTTTTTTTGTTGAGACATGAACATGAAGCGACTTGGTCAAAAAGTACTTGTGTTATAAAGCATGCAATTGGCTTGGAAATTCTATTATATCATTAAGATGACTTAGTTGGTAAATAGATAAGCCAAAAGAAATATGGTTATATTAAAATATTGTTAGATTGTCTCAATATTATTTCTAATGAAATACCACATGTTTCTGGTATGTTCAGTTTAGGAAAATCAAACTCTTGTTATATTGTTTGATTCAAGATAACTATATTTTCTTTTCTTCAAAATGTTAATCAAGGTTAGAAAATTGAGTATGGATTGAATATACTGTAAGACTCATACCAAGAATCGTCTTTTTAACACCTTCTGGAGGTCGAGGTTGACCAAAATAGAAGAGATTCATGTTTTGTTTAGTTTAGAGAGAGGAATGTTAGAGAGAAGGTGGAGATAAAAACCGGATATTATTAATTTGTTGAATGATTTTCAGCCACACCCCACAAGTGAATACTTGTGGGGTATTTAAATGCCTAAAAAGACAACTATTAGAGTATTACATTATTAGTCCTTGCACTTTATGCATACTAGTTGTCTATTTCCAATTCACGTAAATATCGTCCAGCTTTGTTTCTAACAATCTCCCTCCAGCTGGAGATATACGTGAATTGGTTACAATGATTCCTAACAATTACATAACAATGATAAAAGCAATGCTGAAGTAGAGCAGTCTCCTTTTGAGGATGTCTTCACAGCTCTTGATCTTCTCGTATCTTTCTCAGCTTGCTTGACTTATTTGTAGAATCACTGTAGTGACCTAATTGGGTATTACTCCCTCCCAATTAGTGAGGCATTTTCTTTTACATGCTCCCTCCCAAATTGACAACCCGTTTGATATAGCCTTGAAGCTTGTAGAAGAAGTTTCTCTAAAATCTTGCCAAATTGTCTTCAGTCTCTTGCACAGCGGAAAATGAATTATAGACTGATGACTTGTAACTTCTTCACAGGTTTCTTTGGGGAGCATCATATCGACATCTTCAGCTCACTTAGAGTGCTTCCAGTTCTTCAATAAACAGCCCCGATGTACACATTTTATACATTTCTCCCTCCAGGATGATGACGATCTTTCGGACTCATCCTACATATGTGTACATAGACATATCAACTAGAAGCAACAAACAAATCAATACCCCATGAGTTGATGTCGATAACTATTCTCTCTACGATTCTCTTAGGATCAATCTCTTCTCAAACCTCTTGTATCAAAACAACGGCTTTTTGTAGTGACTGCTGATGGATAAACCCACTATGACGAACTTGAGACTGAAGTAAAATAACCCAGACTTGTGACTTAAACTTGCACGATCGTGTGACTAAGAACCTATATGTAAATCCTTAAAGCATAGGTCGTTTCATATACCCATCCATCCTTCCTTAACTGTATATGAACATCTCTTGAATTATCCACATCTTTGTGTGACACTGAGTACTACAACGTATCTCCTTTAAGTGATAGTTAACTAGGTCTTCGTCCATCCTCCCCTTGACCTATGAAAACTAGATAACCCAAGACTTAATCACTATTCTATAAATGCTCAAACAAGGATCTCGAAGAATCATGCATCCAACCAACCCCGATATCTTCAAGATACTAAGTACACGCACCCGTGATATTCCACTTCAACTTCAAATAAGTAATAACGAATCATCCTTGTAATCACAGTTGATAATTTAGCCATTGACATTTGATTGCGATTCTTGATAAGGATCTTTTTGGCTATACGTGGTGATGTTGAAGGTGCAGTCCGATAATTTCATTTGTGATGTTGTTGTGAAAAATGCCATAAAATGCAATTCTAATGATGCCGGAAAAATTTGAGTTTAAGAAATTTTTACGCCGAAAATTCCCGAAAAAATTCAAATTTTGGCCAAAAAATTTGAATTTTGGGCCAAAATTTTCACACTTGTACCAGAATTTGAATCTCGCGTAAAAATGGACCGTTAAGTCTCCTGTGAAAAATAAATTTTACTCAAGTTTTCCCGCCAAAATACTCTTTTTTTTTTTTTTTTGAATTGCGATAATGTTGTTCGATTGCGAGAGATTGTTGAATTGCGAAAGACAGTATCAATTTCGAAAGTCTGTTGCAATTGCGAGAAGGGAGTGCAATTGCGAAAGTCATGCCAATTGCGAGAAACCCAGCAATTGCGAGAGACTCCTCAATTGCGATAGAGTCAGCAATTGCGAGAGACTCGTCAATTGCGAGAAATTTCATTTCATCGCAATTCTTATACAAGAATGCGAGAGGCCCTGAATTGCGAGAGACATCAATTGCGAGAGAGTGGCCAATTTCGAAACTTTCCAACCACTCTTGACTTTTAGCTACATTATCTCTTCCCCATGCTTTGCCAGTCTGTCTTTCACCAATTCCACCAACTTTGACCAATAATTCAATGAATAAGATATTCAATATATTCCAAAAACACAAATCTTATAAAAGATTATGTGATTTTCGATCAAAGAAGCTAAGAACACACCAACTTTTTGCCTTGTTCTTGCGTATGAATCCAGAAAAAACCACAAAAGCTCACGTTTTTTATGATAAAAACGCAACAGTTGGGTTCTTTCAAACACAAGTCGAACATAAATATAACACTAAACTCGGCTGTTGAAGAAGATGAAGAAAAACCGAGATAAAACACAACAAAAATCACCTTTATCACCTTAAAAACACCACGAGCAGCCACCCGGTTAGCTCTTGATACCAATTGTAAAGACCAAGAATCGTCTTTTTAACACCTTCTGGAGGTCGAGGTTGACCAAAATAGAAGAGATTCATGTTTTGTTTAGTTTAGAGAGAGGAATGTTAGAGAGAAGGTGGAGATAAAAACCGGATATTATTAATTTGTTGAATGATTTTCAGCCACACCCCACAAGTGAATACTTGTGGGGTATTTAAATGCCTAAAAAGACAACTATTAGAGTATTACATTATTAGTCCTTGCACTTTATGCATACTAGTTGTCTATTTCCAATTCACGTAAATATCGTCCAGCTTTGTTTCTAACTGAATATACACAATAAGACTCCAACCTAGAAGATTAATAAGACACCATTATATTATGGAATGTGATGAATCACATTAAGTGTTAAAATTGAAGTTCTGAATTTGTTAAACAACTTATGAAGTAGGAGATTAACAAACTAATGTCAGAAACTGTCAATGTGTATTTGTAATGTCCCAAAAGAGAATAATTAGTGTTGCTCTAATTGCTAAGTATTTAGTCTCTAAATTACAAAAGGCAGTGGGAGTTTTTATCTTATAAAGATAAAATTACATGATACATAATCTTTTAAAATACACTAGTGAATATCATGATGAGGCTGGACATGAAAATGTTAGACCTCAAGATGATGAAATTCTCATTCATAGATCTGCAAGGATATCTCAGATATTTGAGTTATATGCCAAGGAATATGAGTTTCAGGATCATGGTAAACTTGTTTAATCATGATGGATTGCAAATATTGAATTTGGCAAATTACTCATACTATGAATGTTAAGATGTTGTCCATATAGATAATCAATTTTGGAAACTTGGTTTATCTTGAAATCTATGGTTAGACTATAGAATAAAGATGAGTTTCTTCAAGAGATGGAAAACCCTAGTGGTTTAAATCTTTGTGTAGAAATCATATGGACAAATGTTGTACACATATTTAATGCATGTCTTATGACAAGATTATTGAACACACTTAAGTAATTAAGTGTGATTGAGTATTCTTTCATAGGCACATTAAATATATTAAGATGATAATTGTCATACCTATTTCATTAATATGAAAAATGACTATGGAATATCAAAACTCTTTCTTGAGTGATTACTTGAGCGAGGACGGTATGTAATCGAAAGGAGTTTTTGAATTCATATAATCTTTGGAAGTATATAAAGTGCAATAATTCATGAATGGATTAATGCATGCATCTAGGAGATAATTCTTATGTTTAAATATTAAATTCAAGTTTTGATTTGATAATTAAAATAAGATAATTCCTAAGTATTCCTGAAAGCTAGTGGGAGTATTATGTTTATTTTCTTGAATCATATATGTTGTATAACATATGGGAAGTAACATTCCATATATGTTAAATGTTAAGACTTAGTTTGGAATGAAACTTCACTTGAAAGATTTGGAAAACAAGACGTACAACCTTGGAACAAATGTTTATTATTATTAAACATGTGCGGTAAATGAATCTAATAGAACATGAAATATCATTTAGAAAGTCTAAATGAATATATAGAACATGAATGAAATCTAAGGATTTTTCATGTACATCATGTTATTGTTATATCATGCTTGAATACAAGATGATTTGACAACATTAATATCTAATTGAAAGTTATTAGATAACTAGTGTAATAAAAAGAATATGTTTGGATTTAGAATTGCATTTCTTGGAGTTGCTCTCAGATTCTATGGATGAACAATATGTCAATTGTTGTGCATATTGTCATAGCCAAGGCATCAAATATTACACAATAGATATTAAAGTTTACGGAATTTTAAAGAGCATATTGTTGTTTGTTTACAATGATGCTGATTTAATTGAGATTACACTCGATACTAGTCATGGTAGGATTTCATTCTTGGCCATGTGAACTAGTTGTGCTCACTAAGAGCATAGTTGCATTATACATTAAAGAATAAGAATACTTTAAACTTTTAAAGGTTTGGAAGTTTGATTATCATAAATTGGTGGTTGAGGTTGTCTCACAATTTATGAAATATTATGTGGCAATTTCAAATTATTTGAATGCACACATACAAGAACTTCACTAGTTGAATTCTTGAAATAAGTATTCTCAAAATTCTGATAGATCAAAGTTGGCTGATTTATGTCTTGTCAACAAGTATGATTGTCATAACTTGAGACATAATTCATCAACTAGAATTTTCATGCATTGATCTATTTAGTATTTGGATAAGGGATGTTAAACAATTATTATTCATAATGAATTAAAGTACTTTGTACGTTTGTTTTCATTAATAATATATTGTATCCTATATTTGCATGTTTAAATCCATGAATAATTTATGTTATTCTAAATAGTCCGTTGTCAATTAATGATATGGGAATATCATCAAATTAAGACAAATCTGAGTTTTGGTAAAATATACTTGAAAGTATATTGATGCGTTGAAATATCAATTCAATGAATTGAATATAGGACTTATCGCAAACTACATGATTGTACTTTATGGATCTTGTCATCAAGTAATCATGAATAGTTATCCTCAGACTTGAGATACCAAAGAACTGTCATGGATGTAGTGCATTTCTGTAAAGCAATTTAACGCTATACATAACTGGTAGTTATAAGGATTGTTTTCAGAAATGTTGCAAAGTTCATGGGTTTTGCTTGTAGTTGATAAAGAATTTGTTCCTCTAAATTCGTTTTGAAGTTTAATACTGCTAGGCCCCTCGTAGGCTTGACAAGATGTTTGCGTGCGCACGCCAGATCTATCTGGAGTACGTTCAGAAGATTTGATAATCTTGCTCAATCATAAACAATGAGAAACATAATAGTTAATTATGGAATGACTAAGATCCATATCCATATTAACATGGTATCAGTAACAAAAGGAAAATAATAATGATGAATCATTAAAAGGTTTTTCCAATAGACCTTACTCAAGTTGTACTAGAGGCATCGGCGTGTTGCAAGACGCTAACCGATATGATTAGACTATTAAGATATGTCCAAGTGGGAGTTGTTGGTTTATGGACATAAATTAAAAGACATATGTTAGGATCGAACTCGAGATCACGAGATTGCACACTTTACGTATGAAAAGTTAATGGTTAATAATTAAATATAAAATATTATATATAATTATTAAATACACAAAACGACTAACGAACGTTAAGTAATTAACGATAATTGAGTAACGACCGTTAACTAATAAAAGGAAAGGACTAGAGTGAAAATTGGATATTAAGAAGGTTCCGGAAACCCTTATGGGTTGTGTAGCCGATCGGTTGGGTCAAGGGGAAACCCAAACCCATCCCAACTTGTCCTACAAGTTTCTCTTACACTATGTTCTCAAGTATGATTTTAGAGGGAAATGGAAGTAAATGAAATGGAAGTAAATGAAAATGATGTGAAATGGAAGTAAATGAAATGGAAATAAAGAAAATAATGGGACCCACTCACTTTCCTATGGGATGAAAGTTGTGACACAAAAAAACAAAGGGTGGCCCTCCCTTTTACTTCCATTTACTTTCATTTACTTCTGACCAAAAAACTAGAGAACATGACTTTTTTTTGTTTACTTCCATTGAAAAACTGGAGAACATGGTGTTAGTATATATACAAAGGTTAGGGTTCATTATTTGTTAATCTTGTACACATAGTTAACCCTAAACTTTTGTTTTCTTTTCTTTCTTGGTGTAGCCGATCGACAAACAGCCCTTAGGGTTCGATTGGTTGATTTATGAAATCAAAATTGTTTTGTGTTCTTATTACTTGCATAAGTACGTATGTACAAGAACGTGATACTAACACACTATTGTTAGTATCTTGGATTGAATTACAAAAAGGTAAGGGGTAATTCTTATAATCCACATAAACCCTAATTAGGGTTCATAAAGTTAATTGTTGAGGAATTGATTCTTGTTTAGATAGAATCAAAAGGGACGCATACTTTTATGTTTGGTTAATTAGTTTACATGTTATTGATCCTATATGCTTCCGCTATTACTTTGATGTTATTGTGTTTAATTTATGCTTTGTCATGTTATTAAATTCCAACACGTACTATATATTAAAAGTTCATTTTCAAGAACCTTGACATTATAAAACTATTATTTTTAATTTGATAGAACGTCATGTGTGTTTAATTTCATAGAACACTTTTTCTTTTACACAACAATTGGTGTTTTATTAATATAGGTTACTATTACTTTCAATTTACGTTAACTAAAGATAGAGGATAAAACGGTAATTTTAATTATTCAGACTGTTGATTCAGAAGAATTCTCAAACGTTCATTTTTGTTCAGGACGTAGATCATTCAGCACCTTTGATTCATTCAGCGCTAAATCATATCAGTTTATCAAACAGCCCCCAAGTATATTTGCTATCACATAAACAAAGCAGGATGCATACAAATACGAGAATATTCATGTAGTAACTAATACCTCGAGATTAACATCACAATCAGCCTGGTGAACTCTGGGACACCAATCCAATGCCCAAACAGGCCCTCCAACGTACATTACAAAATCTTCGCTGAAACAAGATTATATATATATATATATATATATATATATATATATATATATATATATATAAAAAAAAAAAAAAAAAAAAAAAAAAACATCAATATCTATGCAAGAATGGCAGAAGATAGTCAAAACAGCAAAAGATGCATACAATGCCTCATTAACAACATAACTAATAGAGCTCACAAACCATGTAATACACAATTTATTGGTTGAAGCTGGCAACTGAAGCCTCAGAAAACAGGCGGACGAAAAAAATAAGACCACACCAAAAGAAAAGGACACTACAAAATTTAAATGTCTATAGCAAGAGGGTGAAATGGATTTCTGCCATTTCTAGTATTTCATATGATCCACATATCACTCACATTCTTTGAATATTCTTTCTAGTAACTAGATTTTAATCTTAGAATCTCAATTCCTATGATTAAAAAACTATGTAACTGCCCAGGCTGAAGATAAATTTTTATTCCGTCACTACGTATCGAATAGGTTCCAGTCATTAGGTGATACATATAGGATAGGTTCCAGTTAACACAAAAGGTGGTACATTTAAGATCTACATGCATCACACTTATGTACAGAAATAAACAATTGTATTCCTATGAAACTTCACATGAATGAATTTAAGATCTGCATGCACCATTAGATTATCTAGATGCTTTAGTCTACAATCATCAACACACAAGATCAGAACCATTTGTACTATATATGAAATATCAAAGGTATAGAAACATAGAGAAGCGGGTCAATTACAGACCTCAAATGTGATGACCCCTTATTTCCATCTGATATGTCCTGCATCAGTATTTAACCAAAGCCATTAAGCATTTTTAAAAACATCATAACCATGGTTATTTAATTACATTGATTTCACCTTAGGAACAGCTGCGGAAGAAAACTGAGTTAGCTTTATCCCCTTTGTGATGTCTTTCCTCTCAGAAGTGTCGCTTTGACGTGCAAACCTGATAGCTTGAGGTTTAGAACAGAAATGCCTCCAATCTCTAAATATATCAAAAGTTTTAAATTAGGACATGCACAGAAATATATATTTGCAAAAAAAAAAAGACTCAAACATACATTCAGGTGATGAAATAATAAAAAAATATAAATTCATGAAAGGTAATAGACCATGAATACACAATTATACCGGTGCTTATTGTCCAGCTTGAATCAATGATCAACTTCCATTTCATTTATTTTTTAATGTAGGCGCAAGTACTACGGACTTGTAGTTGTATCTCAAATGCAACATAACAAGCGACATGAAAGAACAAATAAGTTGGAACAGAACTAGCTATATAGTTTAAGCCAGCACAACAACGATATGCCCAGTCCCAACGTCATCTGCAAAATGCTTACTTTGAAACTAGACCTATTTAAATGAGGGAAGGAGCTACCATAGAAACTAAGGTTGGCTTTTAGATGTGTAGTTCATTTAATCAGCCAAATCTTGTGGAAAGCCAACTCAACTAACCAAGGAAGTAATTAAGTGCAACATAAGTTACCCACATAAGCAAATTAAGCAGTGACAAGCTGAATATCAATATATCATGTTGGTCCAACATTACTACAGAGTATTTTGCTACAAACACCTATCAAGTCCCTCTTGATCAACGTAAAAATCTCCATTGGGTCAAGGGAAGATTGGTAACTCAAAATAAGTTTAACAATATCAAATATCTTTTACTTCTTCAAAATATAGCAATAATTATTAAGAATGAAAAAGGAAATAAGACCCATTCATTAATACCCTGATTAGTCATAATTGCAATAAACGGTTTTGAAGTTGATGGAAGATTTCCATTTCGAGTAACTTAGATTCATCATCACAGATAAAGTAAAAAAACTGTCACCAACCCCCAAGTAAAACCATCAAATGAATTTCCTTGGCATCCTCTTCAAGATTTCACTAGTAGAAACGATATCTTGGTTCTAAATTCTTGTCTCAGTTTTGTGGATTCTCGTTGAAGTTGATCCATCGAGATCCATGGTAATTAAGATTAATTCACTCAATTATGTAACTAACGGTTTGTACTTAAAAATCCCATACTATTATTCTATTAAAATATTCACAAGTTAAGCTAAATCATTCTTTATAACAAGATTTAAATGTTCTAAGCAATTATCTAGTGCATCAACGGAGCAAAACAGCAGCAATCATATTTGGTCGCTGTTGCATCTCTTATATGTAACAAGATGATACCAGGTGTTCCCTTAATTAATGACCCCACTACCTTCAACGTATTACCACAATACAACTCAGAAAACACTACTTATCCCGAATCAAGCCAACCACTTGACTGTAAGGACTAAGGAGTATGTTGCATCACTTATAAGTAGACATATGTTCTCAACAACTAACGAAATGCATATGTTTGGCTTAGCTAACCTACAATGATATAGCAGCAGTGAACAACATTTCTAAATAGAAGATGAGTATACAAAGAAGCATTATGGCTTCGAGTTCAACATAATAGGTAGCATTACCATGCAACATTAACTTCAGTTATACACATGTTGCTAAAGTATGTACCAAATACAAAACACAAAAACTAAATAATTATCAAAGAATTTAATATAACGTCAATCTGATATCTAAAAAAGATTTATAGCCCCCAAATCGTTCAATAAACAAAACCCAGGAAATTTGATAATTTCCAATAAAAATCTTTGATTAGAAAATTTTGTATACATCTAAAATATTAGCATTCTCAATTTTCTTGATTAAATCCAAAAAAGATTTACACCCTTTATCACAAATTGTCCAATAAATAAAAACCCAGAAAGGAATTTTGATAATTTATCTTAAAAAATCTTTAATTTAGTTTCTTTATATATATTTTTAACTGTAAGCTGCAACCAAACATTAAATCAAACACTAAATCTAGAAAAGATTTACACCCTTTATCCCAAATCATTCAATAAACAAAACCCACAAAGGAATTTACATAATTTCACTTAAAAATCTTTCATTTAAAATCTTTATATCCATTTTTATAAATATAAGTTACTCCAAACACTAAATCAAATACTAATAACAAAAAAAGATTTATACCCTTTATCCCAAATTATCAATAAACAAAACCCACAAAGCAATTCTCATAATTTCCACTAAAAATCTATAATTTGGAATTTAGTTTTTACCTGATAAACTCAACAGAAGAAGACATTCTTTGAATCTCAGATTGATTAAACTCAAATTGTGATGAATCATCTTCTCCTGAAATCTTCAAAATCTTATTCATCACTTTGAAATAATTCTCATATGAATAATCAAACTTTGCAACTCTAATTTTTTCATTTCCTGGTGATGGTAGATCATCATCATTACCATAGTTGCCATCTTGTTCATCATCTAAAGGTACAATTTGCAAATTCTCCATCCCCAATTCTACATGAATTTTTGCCCTAAATCAGTTGAAGCTGTTGTTCACTTGTTCTGCTTATGTTATTCGCTCATAATCTAAATATGACCAAATGAACCCTTTATGTTTAAGCTCTGTTCTATGAGTTTTTTTTTTTTCTTTTTTCTTTTCTTTTTTTTTAAAGAAAGGGAAGTGGATGAGATGGGAAATAAAAAGTTAGTGATTTTTTTTTTTAAAGAAGGAAGAGGAGGGAGAGGAAGGTGGGAGGGAGGGAACGTTTTTTTTTTTTTTTTTTTTTTTTTATTTATATATTTGTTTCGTCGGGAAGGGGGTTATTAACATCATGGGCTTATGTAAAATTACACATATATCCTCATTATTCATGCACATTCCATATATTTGACCTAGTTTTCATACTTCACAGCAGCATCTCTGTAACAACGGCCTCCATTTTTCTCACATTATCACGTAAGTTTATCCCTTGAATCTTACTTTCAATGTATGTTAGGTTTACAGTTTTCACACAAGTTTATTATTGATTTCTTAGTGGTGCCGGTTTACAAGTATGTTAGTTTGCAAGTTTCCAATTCTTTATTAATGTATGTTAATTATCTGTATATGTATAAATGGTGGCCATACTGTTTGTTATCTGTCACGTTTACGTTATCTGTATGTTATCTGTATATGTATATGGCCATAGTCTGCAAGTTTGCAAGTCTTTATTACTGTATTTTATCTGTCATGTTTACTTTAAACAGTTTTCACACAAGTGGTGGCCATACTCTTTAAACTATGTCAAAGTATGACTTGGCTTGGTGGGTCATGGTTATATTGTATATTATATGATGTTTGTAAGTTTTCATTGTTTGGTTTGGTGGGTCATGGTTATATTGTATATTATTTGATGTTTGTAAGTTTTCATTGTCTGATATTCTGTTGTTGCGTTCATTGTATGTTGTTTCAGTTTTGAATCAACATGTTGTTAATGTAATATATGTCCTCTTTGATCGGTTTAGTTTTGCTGTATATGTGATATTTAGTGTTGTTGTTACTTGATTTGTGGGATAATAGGAGTATTCCTAATGTAGTTAGTTTGGGTTATCACTCTCGGACTAAATGATAGTAGCCACCATGAACAGGAAGAAGCATGATGACTCAACAAGCAAGAAATGCTAGACATAAAAATTATGGGCATCATCCTTCATCTAAGTTTTTTATCACTCGTTTATAGGACAACCATCAAAATTACTTACGCAAACTTTAAGGATACAGAGTAAGTTAGTTTGTGAAAAAAAAGGGGGTGTCTATACCAGAGCGTATGGAGTAATGAACTGATCCATCAAATTTACATCAAAATTTTCTATGTGCTACTGTTTCTATTAGCTCTAGAAACGGAAACACCATGAGTACTATACTGTTGAGGTTCTTTTGTATTTTCTAAACATATTATGTGCTTTTGAGTGTTTGGAAGTAAATTAAGAAAGAGTTTGTTTGCTTATTTTGTGCTTAACTAAGCATGCAATTATAAGCATACGTGTAGATGCTTATTTTATGAGTGCTTAAAAAGAAATATGCAATCATAAATGCCTTAGTGATCCTGCTCTTTCATATCATTCAATTTACTATTCGCATCCCTTATCTTCATGGATCCACTTTTAAAATAAATGAAACTTACATATTGTTTTTGGCTCTTTAACAAAGTTATCTTATTCTGTTGTTCTGATTCTTATCCAAACACTTGATGAAGCAAAAAGTGTACCACTTTTAGGGGGTCATTTAAGCCCTAAATCGTATTTATTTGATCAAATATTGCCCTAAATCGTTCCTTTTGTCATTTTAGGTACTTTGGAGAAGAAATCTGGAAAAGGAAGCATTTTGGACGTTTTTGGAGCATAAAAGTGAAGAAAACGACAAAGTCTCAAAAATCTGCTGGAAAGTACCTGTGACGGCGTCAAGCCCCAATGTGACGCCGTCAACCCTTGATAAGCCAGAGAGGATTTTGGAAGATTAAAGGGGGACGGCGTCAAGAAGGTCGTCAAGCCTTGATAAGCCAGAGAGGATTTTAGAAGATTAAAGGGGGACGGCGTCAAGAAGGCCATCAAGAAACCCCAACCGCGGCGAGGTGACGGCGTCACGACCCAAAGGGTGACGCCGTCAGATCTGTTTTCCTATATATACTTTCATATTTTTTAGTCATTAGTGTGCAACTTTGTGAGGAGAAACCCTAGACGATTTTTCTGCCATTTTTAAGGGTTTTATACCCTTGGATCTCCCATGTTCAATTGAAGATAAGTAATCAATTAATCATTCAATATGTCTATGTGTTGTTTGATTATATCTTGTTCTTGTCTTTTATTTAACATGTTAGGCTAGATTTATCTTGTGTTTGCTTAGATCTAATGAAACCTAACTATTGATTATTGGTTGTTGGTGTGTTATTAATTGTATTGGATGATTGTTTATCGATGTTAGACTTAAGAAAACTGGCTAACCTCCTATACGGTAACTTGCTTGAACGTCTTAAGAAACATGAACCAATGCGTACTAAGGTTATTATGGTTGTATTTAATGCATGAGCGAATTCTAGTGATCCCATGTTAGGAGCTTCTTAGCCGGCTCGACATAGGAGTGAAGTAGGAGCTTGTAGAGTTGGGGAAGTACGTACGCCACCCCACGATTGGTATTAAGGAATACACCCGTCATCCACGCAATTAATACACACTAATCAACCGGTAAAAGATAGTTAGGGAGTAAGGAAATCTAAGTAAACACATTTCTCCCCATATAAGTTCCACAACCTTTTTATTTTCAGTCATTTTATTTTATTTGCATTTGTAGTTATTTGGGTTAGTTGACTAGCAACTAATTCCGCCCACTCCTTCAAACCCGAGATTTTACTTGCTTTCAATAAAATATAAAAATACAAAAAGAATCTTCCCTCACCCTTAGACCTATTAGAGTAGTTTTTCAATCCTAACGACACTATTCCCCTAGAGAACGATCAATCCCTCGGTACTTGCCACTTCACTATACTACATCGGTCAGGTACACTGCCTGGTGGGGATTGCAAGCCTCTTGAGATCCCTCGAGAGGTAAAACCTGTTGTAAGGTCGCAAAACCACGCATCAAGTTTTTGGCGCCGCTGCCGGGGAATAGTTATTGTTTAGGTTGAATTTTTATTTTATTAGGTCTACTCACTAGATTCCTTTCTAGTGAGATTTTTATTTTATTTTTCTAGGTTTTCTTTAGTCTATCTTTTTTCTTCGTTTCTTTGTTCGTAACCATTACCATCCGACATCATGGAAGGTGGTAATATCCTCGATCCCAACAACCCACCACCACAACAACACCCACCTCCTAGAGCCCGTACCTTAGGAGACTACTCTCGTCCTAGCCACCATGGCTATCGAAACACCATTGAGCTCACTCAAGGAGCCAATGTCACTCCCTTGCGATCCGACACCATCCGGTTGGTGCAAAGCGGATGCGCATTCCATGGACTTCGTTCCGAAGATCCTAATCAACATCTCAAGGACTTTCTCAAAATCGTTGATTCCATAGACCTTGATGTTGCCACTCGAGAGACGACCCGACTGCGTCTTTTTCAATTCTCTCTGCGGGACCAAGCTAGTCAATGGCTAGAGCGCCTACCCGCAGGATCCATCACCTCTTGGGATGATCTCACCACTCGTTTCCTTGCTCAGTTTTTCCCACCAGGAAGAACTACCAAGCTAAGGAATGATATCTTGATGTTCCAACAACGTCAAGGCGAAACCCTCTACGAGGCATGGACTCGATTCAAGGACTTACTCCAAAAAGTCCCTCACCATGGCATAGAACTTTGGCTCCAAGTCCAAATCTTCTATGACCACATCAATCTCTCCACGAGGCAAACCATTGACCAATCGGCCGGTGGTAAGCTACGTGATCTAAGTGCGGAACAATCATGGGCTCTCCTGGAAGATCTTGCTCTTTATGACAACGAAAGTTGGAATGATCCCCGTGATTTGAATAAAACGGTCAAGGCAATATCTTTGCCTTCGAACAATTTAAGCACTTCCGACCGTAGGATCATAGAACTTGAAGACCAAGTCAAGTTTCTTATGAAATCCTACGAGGCTCCTAAACCTTCAAGCCAAGTGAACAAAATCACTTCTTCGTGTGAATTATGTAGTGGTCCCCACGACACTCGTGATTGCATGGAACCCCCGAACAAGCTTTTGCGGACTACGCATCCTCGCATACCGACGGAGCGGGAGACAAGTGGTACACTTTCAAACCCGAGCCAAACCCCTACGGTGATTCATACAACCCCTCATGGAAAAATCACCCAAACCTTAGGTGGAAACAAAACCAAAACGCACAACAAACAAATTCTTCCAACCCACCTAATCGTTTCCAATCAAGCGGTTCATCCTCGAACCGTACTTTCAACAACAATCCTTCCAACTATGGTAGTACCAATAACTTTGAAGGGTTGATGTCCAACTTCGTGACATCTCAAGAAGCTCGTTTAGCAAAGTTTGAAGCCGATTTCAAACAAAAACAAAGCGAGATGATCAATAAGATTGACACTTTGTTGAAAGCCCTCAATGACCAAGAAATGGGAGCACTCCCTAGCAACACAGTCAAGAACCCGAAACTAAATTTCAACGCCATTTCATCGGTTTCGTCTCCTAGTTCTTGTCCACAATATTATTCGGTCAATTCCATGAGCTCGTGTTTCAAACAAACCCAAGTCATCCAAAAGGACCAACAAGTTAAGATATCCAACACTAATTTGGTCAACAACATAGTTGAAACACCTCCCACTCAAAACCTTGACAAAGAATTCAAGGAGCTCCACCTTGAAAGTCCGGTTATTGATGTGTTGGATGAGAAGAAGCTCAAGTTAGGCGAAAAAGGGACCGCCTTTGTTCAAAACAAGCTACCTAAGAAATTAGATGATCCGGGCTTATTTGTTCTACCTTGCAAGATCGGTAATTCGGAGGCTTATTACACATTAGCCGATCTTGGATCAAGCCTTAACCTACTTCCGTTACCTCTCTACACCTCTCTAAAACTAGGGAAACTTGAAGAAACCGAGGTAATAATAGGCTTAGCGGATGGAAGTGTTGCTTACCCAATTGGAGTAGTCAAGGACGTGTTAGTACACATAGGAAAACTAACCATTTTAGCCGATTTCCACGTCCTTGATATGGTTAGCGACCCTACATGCCCCTTGTTGATAGGTAGAGGATTTTTGGCGACCGCTAGTGCTATGATTGATTGTAAGGAATCTAAGATAGCGGTAGGAGAAGGTGATACTTGGTCAGTCTATGATGTGAAGAAACATGCCTATGATACTAGTGAGGAACCAACACCCCATTGGTTAGAATTAAATAGGAGACCATCTAGATATGGACCTTGGATAGATAGAGACTTCATAGGACCCCAACGCCCATTTTACCTAGAAGAGGACTTGGTGAACCGAACACATGCGGTAGAACAACTCTTGGCTAGGGACACCGAATTGGATCCATTTGAAGACCCTCTAGTTTTTAGGAAGATGATTGATTTCCTAGGAGTTTTGCCAATTAACCTAGGGATGAATAAGTGGACTTGTGAGGACGATGATCATAAGTGGGATTGGGACAAACCACCCAAAGATGGAGATGGGTCATGGCATATTAAAATGACATTGTATGACCCGGATGGAGAGAGGTTTGAAAAGATATATCGTACTATGCGGACCAATAGAAAACTTCAATCCAAGCTTAACCCTAAAGAGGTCCTCGATGACGATCTCACTTACATAGGTTAAAAGGACTTTGAGTCTAGCTACAAGACTCGTTAATAAAGAAAAGCGCTTCTTGGGAGGCAACCCAAGCTTTATTTGCTTTGTGTGTTTATTTATTTGTTTGTTTGATTTTATTTGCTTCCGAATGTATGTTTAATTTTTATTATTATTGATTCATGTTCGAAACTAAATTGTGAAAATGCTTTATCTTGTTTTTAACTTCGTCTTAACTACATATAAAGGTATTTTGCAAAAGTTAAGTGTAAGGGAAATCCAAATCGGTTTATTAGAACAAATGAACATGAATCATAACAATATTAAATTAACATACATATTAGTAATTGTTTGAGTCAAATGCTTGTATCGAGTCATAATGATATTTTGCAGGAATTCCAGGAAGTAAGGTAAAGGTTTTTCCAGAAATTTTCCGGAAACTTAACATGAGAATTCTGTCAGATCATTTCTGACGGCGTCAGGCCTTAAAACCTGACGGCGTCAGGTTTTAATTTTCTGAAATTTTTGAAAGTTTCGTTTTTCTTCCGGAATCATAAAATGCTTTATTAAATCTCTAACTTATAAACTCCAGGAATCTGCAAAATAATCATTCCACAAGCATTATATCCTTATACAGATTTATCCCACCGATGTTATGCAGGTTTTCTTGTTTGTTTTCTCAGGTTTAACAGGTTATTTTGGACAAGGAGATGTTTGTGGAATCAAGCTTTTGGCGATGCTTTAGTCTTGAAGTTTCAACATTACCTTGGAAGAAGATCTAACCATGTTACCCCTTTATCCACCGAGCGAATCAGGGGAGTATTTGATTTCATTCTTTTACCTTATTTACTTTTACATCTTGTTATTTGAACATTGGGGACAATGTTCATCTTAAGTGTAAGGGGGGGGGGGGGGGGTAAAGTACGATACCTTAGAGAATGCTATTACGCTTGATTTTTGTTTGTTTAATGGTAGATGTGTAATAAAACTGAGAAAAATACCTGTTAAGGCAATTTTAGTGCCAAATTTAAAATTTTTTACAACATATAGGAGTGAAACTTTGGTCTTAATGAGCGTCTCATGGATAGGAGTTATATGACTAGCACAAAACCGCACCACTAAAAAATTTTCCACCCCCAAATATGTGAGGTTCGCCCCTAGAATTGGTAGGAAAAGCATTTATGCTATGATGTGTGTACCAGTAGCACTTAGATTCTAGAACTTGCGTTAGGACCATTTCGAGGCCACAAGTGAGACTACATTCGTGTAGTTAGATTTACTACATGATAAGAGGCATTAGGATTAACCCATTGTTTTACACATGTGTTTTTGTTATAATTACATTGGCTACATTGGTCAAGTAATTCTCCCACACCTTTTGCGTTGTACTCATTTTTAGTACACGATACCCCTAGTACACCCCTCAGAGCCTATCTTTTCGTTTCTAACTTTAAGCATTTTACTTAAAGTAAGAATTTGTTTACTCCCCACTTAAATGTACACCCAAATCGCCTTAGCCTACCTTGTATGCACTCATTTTTAGTGCATTATTGTGACAACATTTGTTTAAACCCCAGGTTAATTATCTAATTGATTACATGGTTGCTAAGTCGAGTCATATCCTTGTACATATTGTTTTGGGACGATTGGGACTCATGGGTAAAGTACTAGTGTAATGGAGTAATGGGGAAGAACAACATTATTACCCCCATATGTGCTAAATATTTTAAAAGTACTCCAAGTGTTTCGATTATCTTAATTCGAGTCATTAGAATAGTTAATTGTAAAGTTATGTAAAAGTTCAAGTGTAAGGGGGATACAACCCCCCTGCGATGTATTATTTTGGATGGTAGGGCAAGAGTGTATGCAAAAAAAAAAAAAAAAAAAAAAAAAAAAAGTAGAAAAAACATACGGACTACCATCCCGTTTCATTTTATTGTTTATTATTTATCTTTTTTTTATTACTTAAGCTGAGTCTAGTCTGGCTTAGCAAACGCCATATTGTACTGTATTAATCAATCTTTAACTCGCCACAGTAAAATATCCCTTATCCAACAAAACCGTGTTTATCATATCCCTACCCTAACGTTTATAACCTTTAAAAGCCCTCTTTGTAGTTATCTTAGGTGCTTACGCCTAGTGGAGGAGGTTTTTGATCCTTTCCCAAGCCTATGGTAATCTATTTGCTATGACAGGTAGTGAGAGATATTTTCATTTTCATTTATGAGATATACTTTTATGACACCTGAGAGATGTGAGTATCTAAACACTACTTGTGAGGTGCTAGTTTGTAATCTCCGTGCTTATTATGATTAAAGTGGAACGACTATTTGTTGTAATTACTTTTATATTAGCGTTAAATGACCCCTAACTTGTATTTTGATTAGAATAAAAGCGCATTTGCTTGAGGACAAGCAAATCTCAAGTGTAAGGGTATTTGATGAAGCGAAAAGTGTACCGCTTTTAGGGGGTCATTTAAGCCCTAAATCGTATTTATTTGATCAAATATTGCCCTAAATCGTTCCTTTTGTCATTTTAGGTACTTTGGAGAAGAAATCTGGAAAAGGAAGCATTTTGGACGTTTTTGGAGCATAAAAGTGAAGAAAACGACAAAGTCTCAAAAATCTGCTGGAAAGTACCTGTGACGGCGTCAAGCCCCAATGTGACGCCGTCAACCCTTGATAAGCCAGAGAGGATTTTGGAAGATTAAAGGGGGACGGCGTCAAGAAGGTCGTCAAGCCTTGATAAGCCAGAGAGGATTTTGGAAGATTAAAGGGGGACGGCGTCAAGAAGGCCATCAAGAAACCCTAACCGCGGCGAGGTGACGGCGTCACGACCCATTTTTAAGGGTTTTATACCCTTGGATCTCCCATGTTCAATTGAAGATAAGTAATCAATTAATCATTCAATATGTCTATGTGTTGTTTGATTATATCTTGTTCTTGTCTTTTATTTAACATGCTAGGCTAGATTTATCTTGTGTTTGCTTAGATCTAATGAAACCTAACTATTGATTATTGGTTGTTGGTGTGTTATTAATTGTATTGGATGATTGTTTATCGATGTTAGGCTTAAGAAAACTGGCTAACCTCCTATACGGTAACTTGCTTGAACGTCTTAAGAAACATGAACCAATGCGTACTAAGGTTATTATGGTTGTATTTAATGCATGAGCGAATTCTAGTGATCCCATGTTAGGAGCTTCTTAGCCGGCTCGACATAGGAGTGATGTAGGAGCTTGTAGAGTTGGGGAAGTACGTACGCCACCCCACGATTGGTATTAAGGAATACACCCGTCATCCATGCAATTAATACACACTAATCAACCGGTAAAAGATAGTTAGGGAGTAAGGAAATCTAAGTAAACACATTTCTCCCCATATAAGTTCCACAACCTTTTTATTTTCAGTCATTTTATTTTATTTGCATTTGTAGTTATTTGGGTTAGTTGACTAGCAACTAATTCCGCCCACTCCTTCAAACCCGAGATTTTACTTGCTTTCAATAAAATATAAAAATACAAAAAGAATCTTCCCTCACCCTTAGACCTATTAGAGTAGTTTTTCAATCCTAACGACACTATTCCCCTAGAGAACGATCAATCCCCCGGTACTTGCCACTTCACTATACTACATCGGTCAGGTACACTGCCTGGTGGGGATTGCAAGCCTCTTGAGATCCCTCGAGAGGTAAAACCTGTTGTAAGGTCGCAAAACCACGCTGTTCTGATTCTTATCACAAACAAACTCGAATTAAAAAATTATTGCTATGGCTGTCCCTCTTCTAGTATGTAAGTAATAATTTTATGTATATGCAGTTATGTCTATTAAGAGTTCAACCTATGTGAGATAATAAATGTCTGGGACAACTTTTCAACCTCAAATATGTTTAGCATATGATATTAGAGTTTGTTGTATGTTGTTTCAGTTCCAAATCATGCTTATAGTTGTTTATACTTGTTCGATCGGTTTCATTGAGTTGGGATCATGTATGCTGTTTTGGATTGGGATGCAAGTTATTACTTTGTGATTAGTGAATGGTATGTAAGTTATTAGTAGTTACATAACAAATGATAGTAAGTATTTTTCTTATGATAACTTATATACTTGTTATAAGGTAATTGAGAACTCTCGTCCACATGTGTATACTGAGAAGGAAATTTACCAAGAACTGCAGTGCCTGGGTCTTGATCGCGAAGCCATAGAGCCTGCGTATCTGTTTTTGCTGGAACATTCGGACAAAACTCGTGGACTTTTTGGCTGTCCTATTGAAGACAAAGTCCTTTATCTGAAAACCTTGATAAGCCTAGACAACTGAATAAAGCTTATTCGGATTGTGTTATCGGTGGGTGATGAAGGTCGCTTCGTTATTTTTGTTATTTCTTGCTTCCTACTTTAATTGTTATTTGAAGGAGTCTTTGGCTTTTGTTTAAGTACTATCGTGTGAGGGGCTGAGGGCCTTTGTGAATTTGTTCGTCTTAGTTTGTGGGTCTTACGTTATGCTGGTTTACTTATCAAAGATTAAATGCCGGTTTATGTTTTCATTATGTCTCATATGTGTTGATTGGTACATTTCATGATACATTTAACATATTGTCTATATTAACTATGCTAATATCAAATTTACAGCAGGGACGTTATGACTATCTTCACTTCCATTTAAAACATTTTAAGGTTCCTTACTGTTCTTACATATTTGATATGTAATATACATTATTCAGTACATATGTATAAACAAACAATGTTTATTGGATTACTTTTTCATGCATTGTGACCACAGCCCGATCATCCCTTTCTCCCACGTTACTGTGATTCACAATGCAGCACTTTATGTATATATATGTTGTTTGCTCATCTCAGACTGCTACGCCACTTACACCTAGACAATAAAAGATCACACATTAGTGGCCGGATGCAATATGATTTAGATGTATAGTTGCTTGACCACAGTCCAATGGCTGCTCATCTAGTAATCAGACATTTGGCCTTCTCTACAAGATCGCTTTCCTGTGTAGGGTGTACTTTAACCAGCCATCAAAAGCATCAACACCAAGTATGCATGAGTACAAGAATTACGAGTTTATTAATCTGGCAGTGTTCTATTTCTTTTTTTGTGAAATATTAGTGGAGAAAGATGTGAGATATATAAACGTAAATTATGTTTTGAGGGTATCTTGGTAATTTGGGTACCTTCCTTTCCTTTCCTTGCAACTTAAAAATAAAAACTCAAGAACACAAATAAAAATAACCACTTTCTTCAAAGTGTCATTCCTTACTTTCCCCTTCACATTCCATCCCCTTCCATTCTTTAAAATTTAGACTTGAGAACAGAGCGTAAAATAGTTGGAACCCCCTATTTTACTTTTAAGAGTTTATGCCATAATTGTAATCTGAGTGTGCATTTGGTAGAGAGAATTTCAGGGATTAGAAATGAAGTACAGAATAGAATTCAGAGAAATGGAATTGAATGAGAATTTTTCGTTATTTCTCGTGTTTGATAACAACAGAGAAATTGACCTCGGAAATGGAAACGAAATCATTTCTTTTGTTTGGTAGAACAAAGAAATGAAAACATATTTTTAACTTTGTTATTTTCATTCATTTTTATTTATTTTGTAATCCACAAAGGTGTAGATTGGCGGGAACACCCTGACCCCGGATGCTTTTTGGCACCAGCCATTGTCCACCCCACAAGGAATAGCTCCAGGCAACTCTACTGGCCTAGTGGGGCACGAACTGGAGTGAGCCGAGACTCTTGGACTCTTGAGCACTTATCCACAAAGTCTCTCCAGTGAGCCCATAGGTTTTGCGGAGGTGGGTACCTATCTGGGAGCAAAGTGCCAGAGATGGGATTCGAATCCGAGTTTATTGCCTCAAGAATGAAAGCCCCACCCACTCGACCAATGCCACAGTGGTTATTTAAAAATAAATAAACTAATTTATATATAAAAATGAATCAACAACTCACAACCGAAAGTTAACTTGTACATTATTATACAAAAAATTTCCCATTGTCGATGTCATAGCATCTTGCATCCTCCATTTTCTTTGTTGGGCCAAGGGTGATCATGTCATCTACACATATGATACATGATAATGAACAACATAGGAGATATACATTATATTAATAAAAGCCAAGCGAGCATTTATGACACAAAGCAACAATCTAGGCCACTTATAAGCTACATCAGATAAATATGAAAATTAAATATGGAGCAGCTTGCACCAACACTGTAGATTGCAGCCATCTCTTCGACAACAATCATAAACTTAGTAGCACCCATAAGCAATAAAATACGTATAATTAAAGTAACTCCATAATAAAAAAACTCGAGCTCATAATCCCAACAAAAGGCCTAAATTGTGCAGCTTGATTTCACATGAGTGCTACTAAACTACAAGTGTACATGGTATATGAAAATGTATACTAAATGTATATTATGGTTTAATCAAGTATAGATCAAAAACCAAATAGATCAATATAGATTGTTCACATCTTTTATACATAGAATTAAAAAGTTTCATGCTTTAATTAACATCTCAAAACCATTATATTACAAAACTAAAAATTATTGAAACTAACTCCATATTGATAAATACAAATGGGCAACTTAGCTTCAACTACACAAAACTATACATTACTAGCATTTACACCATAAAAAACATCATTAATGAAGAAGTAGCTTCATACACAAAGAGTTAGCTAAAGTAACACGTAGGCTTATACAAAAAGAGCTACCTGGAGGAACAAGTATCTTCATGCAAAAGAGGGATTCAAGATAGAAATTACTTATAAGCACATATACATCTATGATGCATACTTCCTTGTGACCAATTTTACCATCCAAATAGAAGATTACATATAGATGATCCTATAGATAAACTAAAAAGGTGCTAATACAGAAGATTACACATAGATGATCCTATAGATCAACTAAAAAACTATTCAAGAGCGGTACTAACATCATCCAACAACTAGATACGACCCAAAAAAACTAGATACGACCCAACATACATCAAGCAACAACTATTGCACCAATCAGGCTATTTCACCAATCAAACAAAAAAAACATAAGACAAACCATGCCAATCAAGCATCATCAGTTGCCATGTATTATATGCCACTCGTTAAACATGTCATTAGCAAGATTATCTCTACGATCACTCCATCCTTGTGAAGTCTCAACAGTGTTAATGACATTATCATGTTCATTTCCATCTTGTGTATAATCCGTTGGAACTTCATTATCAAGTGGATCTTGACTCATTTATGTACGTATGAAATTGTGCATCAGACAACAAGCAATAGTGATACGCACCATTGACTCAATTGGATGGTAACAATTATCGCGCAAGATAGCCCATCTAGCCTTAATCAAACCAAAACATCTCTCAATAACATTCCTTGTAGACGAGTGCTTCATATTATATAACTCCTTAGACGTGTTAGGCGGATGCGACCAATCATTAAGATGGTAACGTTGACCACGATAAGGAGTTAGAAAACCATTACCATTTGTGTAGCCCGCATTACAAAGATAATATGATCCTATTAACACCAAACATGTAATTATAATAAGAACACATGTGTTTCCAAATGTGTATATGCAAGTACTTATATGTAAGATATGTAACATACCACGGGTTATCTTAAGACCATTTGGCCTACTAATAGCATCTCGAAGCACATGACTGTCTGCTGCCGAACCTTCCCATCCCACCAGTACATAAGAAAACATAAGGTCTCTTGTGCATACCCCAAGAACATTGGTACAAATCTCACCCTTTCATGTCCGATAAGGTTTTCGATCACATGTTGGAACCCTGACTTTAATATAAGTAACATCCAATGCTCACTTACCTTAAACCATTTCAACCTCTCATCAGTTTCATTGTCGGGCACTCACACAGTTGTCTTGTAGAATTCTTTGTAGAGTCCGCATACGACATCTAAAATTAACTTGAAATAGCGGCTTATAGTTTCACCAGATCTTTGAAATCTATTTACAATTATTTTGTTTTTCTCATTATGAGCAAGCGTATGTAGGAACATTGTAAATTGCTCATCAACTAGCATTTGTTTGCTGCTACGTAGTCCTCCTCTTGTTTCAAGCAATTTACAAAGTTTCGAAAATGCAAGTATATTCATTCGAATATTAACAACACTCGCAATATCACTTTGATACACAAATAGTGTCACGTCTACTACTCAAACTCATCATATATTTTCTACGAAGCATTTTAGACTCGATCAAATGATTGATGATACAACCCAACATAAACGAATGAACCATAGTTGTTATTATGTTGAAATTTCCTGTGGCAACTATTATAGCAGCTTGTATCCTTCGTTTTCTTTGTTGGGGAAAGGGTGATCTTGTCAGCTACATATATATGTGATGTGCTACAACGTGTGCAAGTTTTAAATTTATAAAGATGATTTACCGAATCTAATAATAACACATACGAGCAAGTGAACTCGTCCGTTATAGAAAGATTATGATGGTAAGTCGGGATCGTTCGCGGGGATTTGTGTGAATTGAGAAGTAAGTAATTAAATCTACTAATAGTAAATCAACGTACGCAACATTAAGCAATAATGATGATGAAAAATTCAAATGATTAAAACTACACTTGGTTAGACTAGTTTACTACTCTTGATAAGCATGATTGTGATAACTCCTTTTAACATGTTGATTATGACAATTAGATGGTGTTCTAATATATTGTTCTTACAAGTTAAACATTCGTCAATATTTTAGTTTATAAAAACAAGCATTAAGTTTAACCAATTAATTCAAGATCAATTCAAGTTTCATAAGTTTGATTCACGTTAGTTTCACAAACTTAAACACAAAAACGTTCCTTTGTTTTATCAAATTTGCTTAGGAAATGGTCAACACAAAAGGTAACCGATCATAGACAAAAAGGTTACAATTGATTGTTAACAACTAATCTTTCGACCTATGAGGTGGTTTTTAATCAATCCAATTTGATAAAACAAAAGCATTCTTATTACAATCACATTCAAATTTCTTTGTTAAAATAAGAATAATGGGTAAAAACAATCATTCATACACAAATGATTATGACTAGTAGAATAACAATAAACCTTTCGACCTTTAGAATTACAAACAGCTAGTCAAATTTGATTAACAAATGTCACTATGAAACTTAAGCACAATTAGGTCTTAGAATTAACTTGAAATTGAATTAAAACATTTTATCACAATCATAAGCAAATCATTATATAATATACATCATCTAAGCAAGTGCATAAAGGCACTAGCCACTCATAGCAAATATAAACATAAACTTAGAATTTTGAACATTAGAAAACATAATTAAGAGTCTTACAATGATTTAAATAAGATTACAAATGATTAAGTAATGATACCCAAAGTATTGGTGTTGACTCCTTGATGTTTTGACTTCCAAAATGTTGACTTCTTGGACTTTCAAACTTTACTGGACTTTTAAGGACAAAATTGAGAGCTTTGAGAGAGTATTTGAGAGTGCGTGATGATTAGAGAGTTGATTTATAATTATGAGTTTAGAAATGAGTGCAAATGGCTCTATTTATACTACTCTCAAGGCCTAGGGTGTTAAATGCTCCAACTTGGCCAACAAGCAGACAAAAATGGACTAGAAAACTAAATAGAAGGACCTAGAATCGTTGGTAATAAGCTGGAATTCTTAGTGATGAAGTCTTAGCCAAACAGAGTGCTTCAGCCGATCGGTTTTCACACCAGCCGATCGGCTGGTCTTCTATGATCTCCCCAGCCGAATCAGTTACGGGCGGCGACTGATCGGCTGGGTGCCTTCAGCAGGGGTTTTTCTTGGACTTTTCTTTTAACTTGCCGATTGCTTTGACTCTTGTTTGTAGGCTCTTTATTCTTCATCCAAACTTGGTCTTTCCTTGTCATGGAACTTTGAGAAGTTGAACCCTTGGATCTTCATTCTTTGAAATGCCTTTTGATGTGAATCTTGACATGAGAATCTTCGTATGATCCTGAATCTTCATTTATTCTATGTTTCTTCCACTTTTCCTTCATTTTCCTGTACTTGGCTACATATACTTGGCAAACATTCTTTGGTGCGATTAAGTAACAAAAGCATTTAAATATAACCAAATAACATACACAAAAGCACGGATAACACTACTAAAAATATGCACAATTTGAGTGTTATCAAATTCCCCCACACTTGAACTTTGCTTGCCCTCAAGCAAATCTAGAAGTAAAAAATAGTTGTCCACATGGCATACAAGTATGTTTAAGAAAAATGTGATCCAAATCTATCAAGTACAAGTACAAGTACAAGTTAGATTCATTTTTTAAAGCTTTTATGGTGAAGAATTGAGATGTTTGACAATACCCAATGATTTTCTTGCTTGATTAACATTACTAATCACCTCACAAAAAAGGAATGAAGTATAATTCACTTAATCACTCATTTATTTAGGTAATGGAGTATATATAAGAGAAATCACACTCATTGCTCAGTTATGATCTAAATATTACCATAGGCTTGTATAAGAAACTAAACTTCACCGACATGGCATGAGTGCCAAGTATACATATCAAAGAGGTCTTTTAATTGGGCTATAATGATTGGCTAAAGGGTTTATCAGGCTTATGTTCAAACATCTTATGCAAAACATCATAGATCGCTGGCGCGCATTCTTGATTTCTCAAGAACCGGATGGTCACTAAAATGTCAATGCACTCGATATTTTCACAAAGCCAAAAAGGTAAGGATAAGGCATGAGAATTGATTAAAAGGGGTGTAAATATGTAAAATAGTCAAAGTCTACAAACCAAGTGTTGCTAGCCACTTCGAACCACAACATTGGGAACTACATACTTGATCCATCAACACATTATTTTATAGCTCATTGGCTACTCTTGTCACCTTATAGTTGCGATGACTTATTCTCTTTTTCTTTTCTTTTTTTTACACATAAACTCAAATTGTCACCTTATAATTGCGATGACTTTTCCTTGACCACATCTCGGCCATTGATAAGAATATGGAATTTGCAGCTTTCTTCAGACTTTAATGATTTCCCACATAACATCCATCTTGCCATGTAGCTAGCAACCAACCAAGACTTGACTATAAGTAAGGCTAGGCTAAAAAAGGTAAAATCTTTTTGTATTTTTCTAGATTTATCAAGAGAAAAGATTGGCTCAGAAGGTGTAACTAGGGGTATCTAGCGTTAAAGATGAACGCTAACAAATGGTTCATATTGGTGGTTAACTAGCGAATGTAGCTAGCTAAATATCAATATATGAGAAAGGGAAGGCCATTTGGGTTAAATTCCTAAAGTTGCCTCTTATCACGCATATACACTTATATCATACAAAGTGCGATCTCACAGCGGTCTAGTAATGATTTACAAGCACAAGTTCTAGAATAAATAAAATCACCGGCACACTCATAAAAAAAAGATCAAAGTAAAAGATGTATGCTGACTACAAAACAGGCTCAAATCCTCACATTTTTAGTGGATGGGCTATAATATGTGCTAGCAAATGTTATCGATCCCAAAATGGATTGCAATATTAATCGGGACACATCTCAATTTTTCAAATATTACAAATTTTACCAGTGGATTGATCCAGTTATTCTAATATATTATCCCTAAAGCGTGAAAATAACTAGATCACAAGGGCAAACAAAATTAAAATTTTAGCTCAAAAATTAAATATCAGTCTAATTTTTATGACTCCCCCCACACTTAAGTTAAGCATTGTCCTCAATGTGGTAAACGACCTTCAAAGTATGAAAAAGAGGGAATTGAGAAATTAAACCAGGCTTGCTGAGCTACAGAAATCGCGATTGAACTTCTAAATTAGAGAATGCTATGTAGAAGCTTCAATTGATTTCTTGATCCAAGTGTCCAGGCGAAGTAATCATTACCTGTAGTAATCTTATACAAAAACAAAACAAACACACCTAATATTTTTGGATTTTATGTTTTATTAAAAAGATAGTGGCACACCCCCACACTTAAGTTCAACCATGGGATTAGATAAACTTTGGGGTGTGACCACTGGAAATAAAGTAAAGTAAGAAAATAAAAACCAAAATTTACACGGGTTGCCTCCATAGAAGCGCTTGTTTTATTACCGAGTCATCAGCCTGACTCAAACTCCTTTGTTTACGTAGGTGTGATTTTTCAATTTGGGAATATACACCACGTTTCCTTTTACTATTCCTTCTCCAGTGTATTCTATGTTATAAAATTTTACGGTATCACAAACTCTTGGAAGGACATCATAGATTAATCTATTCTCTGCATTCCATGGCATGTTCGTCTTATAATCTGCTGGAAAAGGTGCCATGAATGGAATAGCATCGTAGTCTGATTCGAGCGGAATTTCCTCGACCAAAATTTCGTTCATCTGCTCCTTATCGTGATATAACTTAATTTGGTGCAAGCAGATTGTATCCATTGAGCAAATATAGGTTCGATTAAGACTGACTTCTCCGGAGTACCAAAGGCAAGCATGACATCATTATGAACATAAAGTCTCATTAACAATGAAACTTCCACCATGCTTGTCATAAATTTCGACATATCCGGATGAAAATCCATGTTTCACTATATATGGTCCGAACCATTTCGGTTTGAGCTCAGGAGCTTTAAACTTGTACTTCATGTTGAAAAGCAGAACTTTGTCTCTGGCTTTGAATTCTTTCCGAATTCGAAGTTTCTTGTCATGATAAGCTTTGGTTTTGGCTTTGTAAAGATTGGAATTCTCATATGCTTGGAGTCTTAATTCATCGAGTTCATGCAACTACAAGAATCTCTTTTCTTCAGCTATTTTGAGATCGGGATTACAGCTTCTAAGTGCCCAGTAGGCGTGATGTTCGATTTTGAACGACAAATGACAAGTTTTTCCATACAAAAGTTTGTATGGTGTTGTGCCTATTGGTGTTTTATAAGCCGTGCGAAATACCCACAGAGCATCATCGAGCTTCTTCGACCAAACGGAAGGATTGTCCTTGACCGTCTTTTCGAGTATTCTTTTTAAAGCTCTGTTGGTATTTTCGACTTGGCCACTGGTTTGTGGATGATAAGCTGTAGCAAAACGATGATGACCTCCATATCGTTTCATAATTTTCTCCATTTGTTTGTTACAGAAATGAGTTCCTTTGTCACTTATCATAACGAGCGAAAAGCTTTTTGAGAAAATTAACCACTACTTGTGCATTGTTTGTGGGTAAAGCTTCAGCTTCTGCCCATTTGGAAACATAATCGATATCAACGAGAATGTATTCGAATTTGTACAATTTAGGAAAAGGTCCCATAAAATCGATTCCCCAAATGTCTAATATTTCACAAACTTGAACCAGAGTTAGCTTCTTTGAAGATTGTTGGCCAATAGAATCCAGCATCAAAAACTTTTTTAGCTGTAGTGGAAGGACCATAGTGTCCCCCAATTGGGCCATGATGGCATTCATCAAGAATTCTTCGGGTTTCAAAACCATAAACACATCTTCTGATCATCCCATCGGGACACATTTTGAAAAGACAGGGGCCTTCCCAATAATAATGTTTTAGTTCCGAAAAGAATTTACTACGTTGGGCATGAGTTAATCCTTTTCTGAGAATTTTATTAACGAGATAATATGCAAAATTTGCAAACCATGGAATTTCTTTTTCCTCATTCGTGTCAACAGTCATGAGAGTCTCATCAGGTAAATAATCATCGATTTCATCTTCCCTTAACTCTTCTAAGTTTGGATTCTCAAGACGTGACAAATGATCAACGGCTAGATATTTTGCTCCTTTCTTATCTTTGATTTCGATGTCAAATTCTTGGAGTAGTAAAATCCATCGAATAAGACGCGATTTTGCATCTTGTTTGGTAAATAGATACTTGACTGCTGAATGATCTGTAAACAAGATTGTTTTTGAAAGCACGAGGTAAGATCTGAATTTGTCGAAAGCAAAAATTACGGTTAATAATTCCTTCTCTGTAACCATATAATTCTGTTGAGCATTATTAAGTGTTTTGCTGGTGAAATATATAGGAAAAAAGTGTTTACATTCTCGTTGTCCTAATACAGCTCTTACAACAAAATCACTTGCATCACACATGAGCTTGAATGGTAGTAACCAATCAGGTGAAATCATAATGGGTGCACTAGTCAGTTGGGTTTTTAATGTTTCGAATGCCTTAATGCAATCTGCATTAAAGTCAAAGACATAATCTTTCTCAAGAATTTTTGTCATGGGACGAGATATTTTAGAAAAATCATTGATAAAACGGCGGTAAAAACCGGCATGTCCTAGAAAACTTCTAATGGCTTTAACGTTAGTCGGAGGTGGTAATTTTGTGATAACGTTGATTTTTGCTTTGTCCACCTCCATTCCTGCACTGGAAATTTTGTGACCAAGCACAATTCCTTCAGTCACCATAAAGTGACATTTTTCCCAGTTAAGAACGAGGTGTCCAGCTTCGCATCTTTCGAGCATTTTATCGAGATTTGAAAGACAAGCATTGAATGAATCTCCGAAGACTGAAAAATCATCCATGAATACTTCCATGGAGGTTTCAAGCATGTCTTGAAATATGGCAATCATACACCTTTGAAAGTCGCAGGGACCAAAAGGCATACGCCGGTAAGCGTAAGTTCCAAAACGACATGTGAAAGTAGTCTTTTCTTGATCGGCAGAATCAATGGGAATTTGGAAATATCCTGAAAAACCATCAAGGAAGCAAAAGAACTTGTTCCCTGCTAGTCTCTCAAGCATTTGATCCATGAAGGGTAAATGAAAATGATCTTTTCTGGTGGCTTTGTTTAATTTTTGATAATCAATACACACACGCCATCTAATGACAGTTTTAGTAGGAACTAATTCATTTCGTTCGTTAGTCACAACGGTCATTCCTCCTGTTTTCCGAAATGCAGTGAACGGGACTCACCCAAGGACTATCCTCGATGGGGTAAATGATACCAGCATCGACAAGTTTAATTATTTCTTTCTTGATGACTTCTTTCATGTTGGGATTGAGTCTACATTGTCTTTCCACAATGGGTTTAGCACCTTCCTCGAAATTGATTTTGTGTTTGCAAAAATCAGGGCTAATCCCTGGAATATCAGATGTTTTCCAAGCGAAAGCTTGTTTATGTTTCTTGAGGACAGAAATGAGGCGTTCTTTTTCCTCATCTTTGAGCAACGAATATATGACTACTAGGAGAAGTGAGTTCTCTTCCAGGTAAGCATATTCAAGATGATCGGGAAGTGGTTTTAGCTCAAGATCAGTTGGTGGTTCTTGAAGAGAAGTTTTGATCCTTATTTGA
Organism: Artemisia tridentata subsp. tridentata; assembly: GCA_021014915.2. Classification (NCBI taxonomy): domain Eukaryota; kingdom Viridiplantae; phylum Streptophyta; class Magnoliopsida; order Asterales; family Asteraceae; genus Artemisia; species Artemisia tridentata. Next base: position 73,999,132 of record CP139503.1, read on the forward strand.
ACTTTGAAAGTTATTTCCTTCAAATTTTCTTCTACTATTTCTCCTTCTTCAACTTCCTCGATATCTTCTTCGAATTTTACTTCCATAAACTCAGCGAATTCTTTGTCAAGATCTGTTTCACTGATTTTTTCTGAAGTAGACATGAAAGGATCAGAATCGTCAAGTAATGCATCTAATTCTTCATGAGTGACTTCATCAATGACATCAATGTTGAAGAAAGTGTCATAACTGGAATGTGGATATTGCATTGCCTTATCGATTAGAAAGGTAATTCTATCTTCTACAACTCCGAGGTCGAGTTCTTTTCCTTTAACTTTAATGATTACGTCAGCGGTGTTTAGAAAAGGTCTTCCCAAAATGAAAGGGACCCTGCTATCTTCCTCCATTTCCAAGATCACAAAATCTACCGGAAAAATGAATTTACCAACTTGGCAAGCATATTTTCAGCAACCTCAACAGGATATTGGTAAGAATGATTAGCTAATCGAATACTCATCCTTGTAGGTTTCAAGGTATTTATGGATAGTTTGGAATACAATGAATAGGGCATCAAATTGATACTTGCACCAAGATCGGCTAAAGCATCGCATGTGATGTTATTTTCTAACGTGCACGGAATTAGAAAACTTCCGGGATATCTGAGTTTTGGTGGGATTTTATTTTGAACAATGGCTTAACATTCTTCATTGAGAAAGGTAGTGGATATTTGCTCTAATTTGTTCTTGTTGTTTAGAAGTTCTTTTAAGAATTTCCTGTAATTGGGCATCCTAGCTAGAACATCAACAAGGGGTACGTTGAGTCTAACCTCTTTGATTATTTCAATGAACTTATATCGCTCCTCTATTTTTCTCTTTTCTATGGCGTTGAGAATATGGGATTTTTGGTGTATATGCCTTGATTGGTGAAAGAGGTTTTTCTTTGGTGGATTGGATTAGGTTAACTTCTTTAGCTGCATCTTCAGCTTCATCCTCACTCTCATCATGGATGATTTTGGTATTAGCATTTGGGTTTGGTGGTGGATCATATGAGAGACCACTTCTTGTGAATACAACATTGATATGCTCATTTCTTGCTTGTGGTGGACGATACGTTTTATCGTTCGATCCAGATGATGTTGGTTTTGGGTTTGATTGGGTATTACTTGGTAACGAACCAGATAGTCGGGAGGAGAATTGGTCAGAAAGTCTACCTAATTTGTTTTCAAGGTCCTGGATAAAAGCTTGATGATTTTTCTGACCTTGCTCAACTTTGGTTTTGAGATTGAAAAATTGATTTTTGATAAAATCATTTGTTGATTTTTGAGCAGTCACGAATTCTCTCATGGTTTTTTCGAAATCGGTTTCTTCCAACTTCTTGTCAGAGGTTTGTAAAGGTTGATTGTCTTCTCGAGGTTGAGAATCACGGTTGTTATCCCTTTGTTGGCGTTCTTGCCAATTTCCAGAATTTCTACCATAATAGTTACCACGATATCCCCTCCACGGTATCCTCCTTAAACATAATTAGCTTCTCCTTCTTTGGGTCCACCCATAGGTTTATCGTCACACTCTGACGATGTGATTACCTCCACAATTGTTGCATCCATCTCGCATTTCATTCATTTTTCCTTTAATATCTTTATATTGCGAGTCGATTTTGGAAGTCAAGGCTTCCATTTTCTCCATGAGTTTTGAGTTATCGGATCTTTCAGCAAAAGCAACGGTTTTCCTTAAGGGTTTGGTTTTGGAATCTTTAGACCAATCGAGTTTCAAAAGTACTCGATCTTTGAGTGGTTGATGTGCCTCGTTAGGGGTCTTATAGAGAAAAATTCCTTCGGCATCAAAGATTCCTTGAGAATTATCCTCAAGTCCATGGTAAAATATTTGGATAATGGTTCCACGGGATAGACCATGTCCATGACAACTGCGAAGTAAATCTTTCATGCGAAGCTAGGCTACGATAAGCGATTTATTCGGATTTTGTGTGAAAGCACGAATTTCTCCCATGAGTCGATCAAACTTGGCAGGTGGAAAGAATCGGCTCACAAAAGCTTGCCTCATCTCCTCCCAATTATTGATAGTTCCAGGGGTCAATTCGTTGTACCACACTTTTGCATCTCCGACAATTGATGATGGAAAAAGTTTGAGTTTGATGGCATCGACATTGGTGTCGCCATATCGGAACATGCCACAAATTTCGATGAATTCGGCAATGTGCTTATTCGGATCGGCCCGCGTACGCCATCGAATTGGCGGTCTTTGATCATTGAAAGATGGTGACCTTTCACAGTGAAGTTATCACCAAGGTTGACGGCAACAATAGCTGCTCCAGGAGTGGGCGCTACGGCTCGGTTGACAGCCCACATGGGACGATCGTCGGCCATGGGAAAAGGTAGGTTGATGAATGGATTATAAATGACTTTGGCTTCGAAAAGGTTATCAAATGGTGGGTTTGGAACTCTTGGTATAAGACTTTCTAATGGAACAAAAGGTATTCAATTCCTTGGTCTTCGGATTAAACATTCGGGATTTGAAAGAGGTGAAATTGGTTCTATTCCAGTTGGGAGAGTGTTCATACAATTCCCAGAGAATCTAGGCAATGTTTAAGCACACGAGTTAAGGAAGAAAATAGTGTCGAAAGGTCAGATAGGTCTAACCGAATCGGTTGCGTGATTGCGCCGATCGGTTGGATGAGTTTTTTGGTTTGGAAAGTTCTAGCCGATCGGTTGGATGTCAAAACGATCGGTTGGAAGGCTCGGTAAATAAAATATTTTTTTTCAAGAAATGAGCGTGAAAAGGGATCGGCTAACATGGATTTTGAAATCTTACAGAAACATGATCAAAATCCCCGGCAGCGGCGCCAGAAACTTGATGTGCAACAACGTGTGCAAGTTTTAAATTTATAAAGATGATTGACCGAATCTAATAATAACACATACGAGCAAGTGAACTCATCCGTTATAGAAAGATTATGATGGTAAGTCGGGATCGTTCGCAAGGACTTGTGTGAATCGAGAAGTAAGTAATTAAATCTACTAATAGTAAATCAAAGTACGCCACAATAAGCAATAATGATGATGAAAATTCAAATGATTAAAACTACACTTGCTTAGACTAGTTTACTACTCTTGATAAGCATGATTTTGATAACTCCTTTTAACATGTTGATTATGACAATTAAATGGTGTTCTAATATATTGTTCTTACAAGTTAAACCTTCGTCAAGATTTTAGTTTAGAAAAACAAGCATTAAGTTTAACCAATCAATTCAAGATCAATTCAAGTTTCATAAGTTTGATTCACATTTGTTTCACAAACTTAAACACAAAACGTTCCTTTGTTTTATCAAATTTGCTTAGGAAATGGTCAATACAAAAGGTAACTGATCATAGACAAAAAGGTTACAATTGATTGTTAACAACTAATCTTTCGACCTATGAGGTGGTTTTCAATAAATGCAATTTGATAAACAAAAGCCTTCTTATTACAATCACATTCAAATTTCTTTGTTAAACCAAGAATAATGGGTAAAAACAATCATTCATAGACAAATGATTATGACTAGTTGAATGACAATAAACCTTTCGACCTTTAGAATTACAAACAACTAGTCAAACTTGATTAATAAATGTCACTATGAAACTTAACCACAATTGGATCTTAGAATTAACTAGAAATTGAATTAAAACATGTTATCACAATCATAAGAAAATCATTATATAATAAACATCATCTAAGCAAGTGCACAAAGACACTAGCCACTCATAGCAAACATAAACATAAACTCAGAATTTTGAACATTAGAAAACATAATTAAGAGTCTTACAATGATTGAAATAAGATTACAAATGATTAAGTAATGATACACAAAGTATTGGTGTTGACTTCTTGATGTTTTGACTTCCAAAATGTTGACTTCTTGGACTTCCAAACTTTCCTGGACTTCTAAGGACGATATTGAGAGCTTTAAGAGAGTATTTGAGAGTGGTTTGATCATTAGAGAGTTGATTGATAATTGCAAGGTTTTCAAGATCGGGTCCTACCTAGGATCGTTTTCGTCTTTGCAAGATCGTGATTGTAAGATCGGATCGGGATCCTAAGATCCTACTATAATGCTATTTTTAATGATCTTTGTAATATTATTCAAATCTACAAATTATTATATATTATAAACATGAAATTATATGAAATATTTCATGAAAATGTTGTCCTAATTTATGAATATGGAATGTTTAAAAAGAATTACATGTTGTTTTTTAAATTATATAAAAACATAAACCATAAATTTGTAGTTTTTTAGTTTACGGTTCGAGAAAAATAAGATCGGATCGGAGTAGATCTTAAGATCCTATGGTCAAGATAGGGATCCTATAAGATCTTAAGATTGTTAAGATCCTACGTAGGATCCGGATCGTTTTTGCTTTGTAGAATCATAAAATTGTAAGATCCTAAGATCCGGATCGGGATCTTAACAACTATGGATAATCGTGTGTTTAGAAATGAGTGAAAATGGCTCTATTTATCCTACTCTCAAGGCCTAGGGTGTTAAATGTTCCAACTTGGCCAACAAGCTGGCTAGAATGGCCTAGAATACTGAATAGAAGGACCTAGAATCGTTGGTAATAAGCTGGAATTCTTAGTGATGAAGTCTTGGCCAAACAGAGTGCTCCAGCTGATCGGTTTGCACACCAGCCGATCGGCTGGTCTTCTATGATCTCCCCAGCCGAATCGGTTGCGGGCGGCAACTGATCGGCTGGGTGCCTTCAGCATGGGTTTTTCTTGGACTTTTCTTTTAACTTGCCGATTGCTTTGAATCTTGTTTGTAGGCTCTTTATTCATCATCCAAACTCGGTCTTTCCTTGTCTTGGAACTTTGAGAAGTTGAACCCTTGGATCTTCATTCTTTGAAAAGCCTTTTGATGTGAATCTTGACACGGGAATCTTCGTATGATCGTGAATCTTCATTTATTCAATGTTTCTTCCACTTTTTCTTCATTTTGCTGTAATTGGCTACATATACTTGGCAAACATTCTTTGGTACGATTAAGTAACAAAAGCATATAAATATAACCAAATAACATACACAAAAGCACGCATAACGCTACTAAAAACATGCATAATTTGAGCGTTATCAATATGGTACATAACAAAATAAATACATCAATAAGCATAAAACAAATCAATATGTACAAGTTATTTACATATAAGAATACATCTACTAATAGATAGTTAGCTGTTGTGAAGAGTGGCCATATCATTCCAACATAAAACAAAGAACTCATAAATGATGAAGATTTATGTAGCTGTTGTCAATGCCGCTATTATATTTTTGTTTTCTTTGTTCGGCCAATGGTGATCTTGCCATCTACATATAATTGATCAAAATATCTATATTAAATTAAAGTGGTAATGAAAGAGATGGTTTAGTTCCAATAGGAGTTAAATAAAAATTATTGTATAACAATGCCACAAAAGTAAAGATGAAACGCATAGATGGAATCAATATTATAAAGGAATTAGCCAACTGTAATGATTTCACCAAGATACAAAATGACTGATTCAATGTTGAGTGGCAATGTGAAGATCATTTGATACATTTTATGGGTTTCAAGAACCTAGGGTTTAGTCATTAATCGAAACAAAATCACATGAGGTAACATGAACTTTATTAAGAAAACATCGAGACATACCTGATGCTTATGTGAGACAAGAAGTCGTAACTGGTTGACGTCAGAGGAAAATCAGAGGAGAAGTCGGAGAAGAAGTAGTTGGATGGAGGGTCTTCCCAATCGCCAGTGGTTATGGTTATGATGGATAATGTGAAACATGTGCTACGCACGTAGTGTTTCTAATTTATATCCTCCTTTTTAAAACCTGAATAATATATTTTTGAAAAAAAGCGGAGAGTTCAGTGGTAGCAAATCCAATTCCATTTCATATGAGATGGAAATAAAAATACAAAGGAATATTTTTCCAAGAGTTCATACTTCTCCATGGTCCAAACTCTTTGGCATACCAAACAATGGACTTCAGCTTATTTCTTTTCCCTAATGTCAACTCTCGCTACCAAACATGCCCCGAGTACATTGCGTAGTACTAGTAGGAAACCCGCGCATTGCGACGGTACAATAATTTTTGTACAATAACGTGTTTGTTCATGGCTATATTTATTTTACATAACATCCTCTTCGAACAAAACACCATACTAAAATATAAAATTTTTAGATTCTTGTAAGTATATCTTCCACGTAGTGCACATATAGTGCATAGTAAACAAATGGACATTGCAAGAATAAGAGACAAATAAAGCTTATAAAACTAAAAGATAGTAGATCACAAATGAAAACATAGCAGTGCATATGCAAAGACATAGCCCACTCCAAATTAGATTTCGTGTCTATGGGTAGCCTTTTCTATACCTTTGTGTTGTAATAAAATATGTAACACTTGATAAGTCAAAGTCTACATAACAATAAAAAAATCACTTTGGCACTTAAACCTATGCATTTGACACAGTTGAGAGCAAAAGCAAAGACCAAATAGTATGACAACGAACAATAACGTTATTTAAAAGGTTATATCGGTAATTAAATATACGCAACGTTATTTAATGTATAAACTTAAAGCATAGGTCAGGTCGTTAAAAGATAGTTTTAAAATTACAATCTTTTTTATGTGTAATTGATAGTATTACCTTATTAAGCTACTTACCAGAGGAAACTACATAACACACAAAGACCATTAAGTCGAGAATTACATGTTACACATAAAGACACCCTAATCGGAAAACATGTAGAGTAACTATATTTAATTCTATCAGAAACTTGACAAAGAAACATCTACAGAACCATAAAGCACTCCAGATTCCACCTAACCGCAAGCTACATGGTTATAATTTACAGACATAAACAAATTGACCTTTATACATACACCTACTTAAAATCTAATTTAAAAATCACCAATGATCATAAATAAGCTCAAACTATCAGGTCATAAAGGTATGGTAGTTTATGAGAATTTAGGAAAACAATTGTGATATCCAGTTTCAAACAAGTGATTATGAATTGCAAACAGATATTATCAACTACCATGTCATGGCTAATTCTTGTGACTTTGAAGCTACTGTCTATCGGTGACTGTTGTGTCGTGTAATTTCCTTTAAGTTTTATGGAACCAAATGTTACAGTTGTGTAGGTAAATCAAAACTAAAAGCTTAAAAAGAAGCGAAATATAATACATGTAGATGGTGATTTCAGAATCTGCATGAATCGAAACACAACGATAATCAGATAATTAACATTGAAATAAGTGTAAGGAGATGTAAGAAATTAAAGTGAAACTCATAGACAATCCTATGGCAGTTAAAGTGATATCATATCAATTTGTACATTGTATAAGGTGGTAGTGGTGGTATGGATACGTGGTTAGGTGAATAATGGTGTGATGTGTGTATTTTATAAGAAAAGAGATATAGATTAGAGGATCGGGTATAGTGACTAAAATGTCAAGCCACTTCTGACGTGGAACATAAAGTAGCAGCCCTACTTCTCAGCCACCACACTACTACTGTCCGCCAGAATCAAAATAGCCACTTAAGTGTCGAGGATGAGGATAAAATAAATATGTTTATGATTCAAGAATCTTAAAGAATCAAAACCCATTTTACAAACATGTAAACAACCTGATGTGAGGGTTATACCTGCTATAGTTTGCGAATAGGAGAAGATCTTGGTCGAAAAATATGTTTATGATGATGAAGAGTATTTTACTTTTTGCAAAGTGTATTTTACGATGATGAAGTGTATTTTACGAGCGGCCGAAAAGTGGTGATGAGGAAAATAAATTTTTATGATTCAAAAAGAGGAAAGAAAAGTGGTGGAGTTGTCTTTGGGGTCGTAGTTGTAGTCATGCTACCAGTTGAGATAGTTGTAATTCCTACAAACTTGATAATTTAAATTTATGAAAGAAATATTTCAGAAAAAGAAAAAAAATAGGTACTAAACTTATTTATCAAATGCTGTTGGTCGTTTTTCAGTATGTGTTATTGTAGAAGAATCTTATCATGTTGCTAGCGCATTTGGTTTATGAATGTTTTCGGTAAATTGTGGGAGACTACAAAAGATTGACATAAAGATAGTTCAGTACGTGATAATTATTTACAACAATGATAAATATATTATTTTAAAAAGAAAAATTCGAAAGATGTTAACGATCTACTCCTAAAAATTCGAAAGTTGTCACGGATAAGTCTTGCGAATTTGAAGCTATTGTCTATCAATGACTGTTGTGATGTGTAATTTCCTTTAAGCTTTATGGAACCAAATGTTACGGAAGTGTAGGAAAATCAAAACTAAAAGCTTAAAAAGAAGCAAAATATAACAAATGTAGATGGTGAACAAAACGATAATCAGACATTAACACCGAAATAAGTGTAAGGAGATGTAAGCAACTAAAGTGAAACTCATATACAATCTGATAGTGGTTAAAATGATATCATATCAATTTGTACATTGTATAAGGTGGTGGTGGTGGTATGGCTACTTGGTTAGGTGAATAATGGCGTGATGTGTGTATTTGATAAGAAAAGAGAAATAAATTAGAGGATCGAGTATGGTGACTAAATGTCACGCCAACGTGGAACATAAAGTGGCGGCGCAACTTCTCAACCATCACACCGCTAGTGTCCGTCATAATCAAAATAGCCACTTAGGTGGCGAGGATGAGGACAAAATAAACATGTTTATGATTCAAGAATCTTAAAGAATCAAAACCCATTTTACAAACATGAAAACAGCCTGATGTGAGGGTTATACCTGCTATAGTTTGCGAAGAGGAGAAGATCTTGGTCAAAAAATATGTTTATGATGATGAAGTGTATTTTACTTTTTGCAAAATGTTTTTATGATGATGAAGTGTATTTTATGTGAGGTAGAAAAGTGGTGATGAGGACAAAAAAAAATATGTTTATAATAAAAGAAGAAGAAAGAAAAGCGGTGGAGTTGTTTTTAGGGTTGAGTTGTAGTATCAGTTGATATAGTTGTAATTCCTACAAACTTGATAGTTTAAATTTATAAAAGAAATATTTCAAAAAAAGGAAACATGATGTACTAAACTTATTTAAGAAATACTATTGAAAAAGAAAAATAAAAGTGCATTTAAGAAGATTAATTAGCTCAAAGAGTGGCTTTTTGAAAACTAGGATAGTTTTGAAAATATCTGCCAAGTCAACACTTCTACCTTTTTGTTTTTTATTTTTATTTTTACCTCTTCCTACAAAGTTTTTTTACAGCAAAATGACCAAATGATATGTCAAACCAATCGAGAATCAAATGTTATTTTGAGATTTTCTAGTAAAAGTGACTTTTACGAACAAAAAAGTTTATTCCCTTTTGATTCATAAAACGTCTATCAATCAGAATATTTTCGAAAGAAGCATTTGTCACCAAGAATGCATGCATGACTGCATAAAACCAATTTTTATATTGTGACCTTTAATTATTCAACTAAAAATAGCATATTTGGTAGAAACTACTATAATTTTGAAAAACTAGATCTCACATAAAAATTTATTTGCACCACTCTATCTTTATATCAAACCACTTTTCTTTTTCTTAATCTCCAAAAAATAGAATAACCGTGGTGTAACATTTATACAAGTGAAAAACATTACTTTTAGACATAACTTTCTGTGTTTCCTATTTTTTGTTTGAAATATCATTTAAATTGAAAAATATATGCTTTACATCACAAAAACTTAAAAAAAACACAACTTTTCTTTATGTTTCTTATTTTGAACCAAATAGCAACAAACCTAATAAAAATTACTATAACATACACAAAAAAAACATCATTTTAAAGATAGATCTAAAAAAAGTATCTCATACCTTAGGTTGTTTTTATTTATTATTCTACAAAACATGGTTTGAAAGTTAAAATAAACATAAATCGATTAAAAAACAACATAACTTGAAATTTGAGAACCATTGTCAAGATAACGAATAAAATGTGAATGATTATTGTTGTCAAACTTATCATGTTTATTTTTAAGGAAAATATGTGGCAAAATCGGTTCCTGATTATTTGTTATCCCATTTTGAGATGTTGTATGCTTTTTCAAACATGACTACCTGATTCTAAAATTTTCTATAACTTATTTTACATCATAAAAAACATGTTCTACCATTAAGGGATATTTTTTGATTAAGTAAATATCGGATTAGTCATAGTTATAGATATAAAAAAAATCATAATATTCTTGTTTATACGTAAACCATAATTTGCATAAGATGCACAAACTAATCTCGGTAGAAAACATAATTCATAGAGAACAAAAATGTAAGATCACCGAGATTCATTATAGATATTACCAAGATTATGGAAAAAGTCATTCTTATTGATTTAAATATAAACACATCATAGTGACAAATTATAACAATATTGAACGAAAATAAATTTTGCAACAATTCAATATTTAAGAGATATATCAATCCAAATTGTGGAAAACTAGAAGGGGGGGGGGGTTGAATAGTTTTATGTCTTTTTACTTTTATTATGAAAACCTTTGTTTATTTTTAAAACACTTAGATTCAAGTTTGTATGAAAAATAAAACTTGAACCTTATTATTAGTTATATATGTATTCTTTTAAATTGATTGTAAAAGTTTTGGTTTCTTGAATGGAGTTTCAATTTGATCTATATGTGAAGTCAACTTCTAATTATTACTAACATTTATATATGCCTATATGTTATAAAAGTAATGACGATATAAATAAAGATGTAAGTAAGAGATGGAAAGATCTAACCGAGACACAAGGGATTTATAGTGGTTCGGCTACAAGGACACCTTCCTTGCCCTACTCCACTCCCCGAGCACCAAGCTCGAGAGTTTTCTTCACAACTTCAATAAGCTCCCTTATGGCGGAGAAAACCGTACACAACTTTGGCTTACACGGGTTTAACGACACAAAGCTAAATGTCGAGTTCTAATCGTAGCTAGAACCAATCTCACAACTTCACAACACAACTTCTTCACAACTTATTCACGACTACTTCACAACGGCTTCACGACTGCTTCACGACTTCTTCACGACTTCAACACGACTGCTACACAACCTCTATGCTGCGGCTTCACGACTCCAACACTAGGAATTCACGACTAGGACTTCATGGCTTCAACACGACCGCTACACAACCTCTATGCTACGGCTTCACGACTTCAACACTAGAACTTCACGACTAGGACTTCATGGCTTCAACACGACCGCTACACAACCTCTATGCTACGGCTTCACGACTTCAACACTAGGACTTCATGACTAGGACTTCATGGCTTCAACACGACCGCTACACAACCTCTATGCTACAGCTTCACGACTTCAACACTAGTACTTCACGACTAGGACTTCATGGCTTCAACATGACCGCTACACAACCTCTATGCTACGGCTTCACGACTTCAACACTAGGACTTCACGACTAGGACTTCATGGCTTCAACACGACACTACACAACTCTATGCTACGGCTTCACGACTTTAGGCTATGGCTTCACAACGCTTCAAGACTTCTCTACTTCACAACTTTACAAGGCTTCTACTCTACTTCTTTACTCCACAACTACTTATCCACCTTCTTCACTACTTGCACACTACTCTAGCCTAATCACTTATGTTTACAACTTATATACACACTTTACACAAATGAATGAAGGATTTACAAAGTATACAAAACAAACAACTTGAGTAACAAGATGCTACTAAGTTGTAATACTTCTAGTCTTGATTGATAGAAGTATTCTTCTTTTGCACTTGGATGGTGGAAGCTTGGATCACTTGGAAACCAATGCTTAAGATTACATGATCAAAGGTTTTTTGAAGGATATGAAATGAGATTTACAACAGAAAGTTTTAGTGCAAAAGGGTGAGTAAAAATCCAGGGGAAGGCTGGTATTTATAGGCAGAAAAACTGGACAGCTGGAACCTACTGGAGCGTGGCCGGCCCCCTTAATTTTAAGGGGGCCGCCTAGTAAAATTAAGGGGGCCGCCCAAGTTGTCCGTTGCCCAGATTTGTCCTTTTGTGGGGAAGGTTTTTCTGGAACATTTTAACTGATTTTGGTTAAAAATTTGAATTCATATTTTTATAAAAGATTAAACATATTTATTTAATACCAAAAATGTTTTTCAAAAATATATAAAATGTTTTTGATATTTTATAAAAAATCTAGTTATTAAGAAAATGTTCCTTTGATCATATAATGCATTAAGCATTAGTTCATTCATACCTTAAGTGATTTTAGTTGTAGAAGTGAATATTTACAACTAAGTACTTGTTTAATTTATAAGTTTATGTTTTAATGAGTTTACATTTTGTGATCATCAAAACATAGAGATATGAATAAATATTTATAATGTTTTTAGGCATTTATTTATGTCAACACAAATTAAATTGAAAACAATGATGAAACCATGAGTTAATTTGATTATGCAATAACAGAAATAAAATCAGCACAACCTAAAACCCAAAACAAATAAATCCTAAAGATAAAAATCCAAAATCGAATGATGCATAATTAATGAAAACTAAACCAAAATGATATATCTCTTAAAAATGAAGTTTATTCCTTTTCAACTTTGGCTTTAACCATTGGTCTTTTTGCTCTTTTAGACGTAACAGTCTATTCATCATAATCATCAAGGTTAATGGCATTACATTTACTTCTCCCTGGTAAGTCATCGCCATCATTAGCTTCGTCTTCTACATCATTATTATTAGCTTCTTCTTCTTCTTCTTCAGTGGCTTGCATAATTGATTCAGAATTAAAATCAGACTCAAAATCATCTTCATCAGTCTCCTATAATTTTAGAATACAATTATCATTTCGAATTAGCTTAAATAATAGTTATATTTGCTCAATATATTATCTATTTTATTTTTTTAAAAAGAAAAACTTAATACAAAAGTGTACCTCATCATAAACAAAACATTCTTTAAACTTTTGGACCATGGATTTCTCATCTGATATCATCTTAGCTTGATAAACATGATTGTCATTGTTGATGTTGAATTTAGAGTATAGAAATCTAAACAACATCTTTTTGCCAAGAAGAGCATCAAACTCTTTCGGAAATACATCATCATTGGTCTTTAAGCCTGACACATGGTATATCTAGCAGCTTTTGTTTCATATTATCAATCTAGCAGCTTTTGTATCATATTATTAAATAAAATCAATAAAGCCGATCCAGTATGATCTATGACACGGATAATCACCCTGTATATGGTAAATAGATAGTGGAAAATAAATATTAATAGTTCATAATTGCAAAGCATCATTGGGTAAATATAATTCTGTATAATTAATTAATTTTACTTACCTATGAACAACAAATTTCAAAATTCCATGTCTATCACAATGCCATGCATTTTTCATATATCCAAAAGATGCAAATGATTGAGATGGGTCAGTTTCTTTAGCTATCCAACTACATTGTTTATAAGCAGGATAACTCCATCCAAACTCTTTGTGGATTTTGTGAATCCTTGCATACGCAACAAAAGTAACTTCCTGAAAATTTTAAAACATTACGACACTTAGTGTTTATAATGCATGATTATAATTTAATAACCGATTATATATATAAATATTACATTAGAGGCATCACGAATATTGCCAATACTTTTTCTAGTGGCTCCTTTAAAAAACATCTCAGGAGTAACAACTATTTTTTTGGAAGTTAAAATTGCAATTTTAAGAGCAGACTCATCATATCCATCACGTTTCTGATATCTCTGTAAATCAAATAAAGTTGTTGATCCCAGTTATGTACTTGATTGAATTCCCTTAGCTTGTAAAGTTTAAGTTATCTTAGATAAATCTAAAACAACTATATAGAAACTGTATTGAGTTTATCAAATACTATGCGGAATCTAGTATTCAATATTAAGAAGAACTTTGTAATGTAACACAAGAACACAGTTTAACAAACAAAATAGCTTCAATATTATTGATGAATAATATGAATACTCTCCTAGTATTAGGGTTTACAACCTTGAAGCTAATCGACTTTCTAATAACATGTATCTATCTCAATGCCCTAGGACCTCTTTTTATAGAGTAAGGAGTCCTAGTCGGCTTACAATAACTTTCTATAGAAGATAAATCTTTTTCAAATCTTTTCTATAATTATCTAAACATTCTAAACATTCTAAACCAACTATACAATGTTTATCTCTTCAGCAGTCTTAACTAAATACTCTAGCAGTAGTAATATTAACTCTGGCGGCATTAACTCTTCAGTAGTCTTAAGTTTGTACTAGCAACATTAACTTTTCTTTTAGCAGCATTAACCACTTAGAGTATTTTCCTTCGAAGTTCAAGAGCAGTCTTAACCATATAAGCAGCAGTATCATCAACAGCATCAAGAAGCCTTTGAATCCCAACAACAATCATATTTTGATAATACTAACATACAAAATTATGGCATAAGTTGAGCAATTCAAATAAATTTTAATGTATATGTATTATAGATGTATTAAAAACATGGATATTAGTTACAGTTTGCATACCTTTGTTTGAATGACTGAACCTCAGGTAAATCAGCATTGATGTATATTTTGGTGCCATTCATAACAGGAGAAATAGATGTATTGTCTACAATACAAAATATATAACAATTAATTATATGTGTTTATATTATGAATTATACAATTAAGTAGATTACCTTGCCAATATTTGATTTTAGCCATTTGAATGATCAAAACCACATGTTCAGCTTTTTCTCTGTTAGCAGCGTAAGAAACGAACAGTTCTGCCATCTCAAAAAAAAAAAAAAAAAAAAAAAAAAAAAAAAAAAAAAAACTGTTAGGTTTGATTTTCGACCCAATGGTCTCTGACAATGTATTTAAACATAAAATATCCTAATTTAGTAAGTCTCTGATATAAGTTAGCGAGAACAACACTCACTGATAAGGATCAGAGAGTTAGTCACCCTCTGATGAAAAATCAAAGGACTTACTCTCTGATGGTTATCAGAAAGTATTGCTCCCTGATGGTTATTAGAGAGTACACCCTAATGGTTGTGAGTGATAGGTACCCCACTAATGATCATTAGTGGATGTAAACTCACTGATATAAAAAATCAGTGAGAGTTGTATAAAGCTCAACCAACTACGAAGCTTCAGGGAAGTCGAAAACCAACTAAAGAAACACTTTGTATAACTGATGCGGTGTCAGGGAGCAAGGTATAATGAGCTACAAGAAACACCAGTGGGACTAAGGACTGACAAATGCCTCAGTTACCCTGAAGACTTATCTCCATAAGGGATTTGATATCTGATGAATGGGCGGGAAACTTGTTGGAAAGATAAGTGTAAGGTCTTATTAAAGGATGATAAAGTAGATCTTGGGTACAAAAGTTGTCAGCATTGGAAAGCCAAACGCACACTCCACCTAGTATACTAGGCACGTGTTATCTACTCCAAGCCCGGATAACCACTATACCCATGTGCATAACAATATTCCTTTGCCTATTTAAATGAAACTTTATAACCGGGTCATCTATAAGTGCCCAATTCATAATGCTCAACAAACTACGAACATCTTCTACAAGGGTCTGAACATTTCGACCAGACAGATGCTAGACTCATAGGGTCCAATCCCTATGATGACTCCTACTCGAACCCTTGAGGTGATTCAAGATATGGCTGATCATTCTCAGAAATGGCACGATGGTGCTAGCAATAGAAGTATTGGGAGAAGCTTGGACGGAATTTCAGCAATTACTAGTAATGGGGTTAGTAAGGTAATTTTATCATGGAATACTAAACTACGTCAGATGGTATGGCATGGATTATGGTAAAAGAGGACTATAAAGATGAAACATATTTTATGCATGGAAAGGCCCATGCAAGCACATATACAGCAACATGTACTCTTCCATTTGAATACATACAATGGATCCCTCCATGACAAACAGTCTCTCCATGAAGCTATACAAAGAGTAGCTTCATCCTCTCTATTTCACACCCTCATCCTCCTATAAATACCAAGTAAGAATTTGAGGTAAACACATAATCTAGACACAAACACATTCTATACAAAACCTCATGAATATATCTGACTTAAGCATCGAAGCCTGCTCCTGAGGTTAATCCTCGGTGTAGTGCTAACGATAAGCTTTCTCTTGTTTTGAGTGATTTCAGGTAACAGGTTGGAACACGAAGAAGAATCTTGCTCCACTTTCAACCTGCATATCTCGGTAGCATAATTTTGGCACCATCCGTGGGACCTCGTAAATTATATATATATATATATATATATATATATATATATATATATTATATATATATATATATATATATATATATATATATATATATATATATATAAAACCCCGCTGAACCACAACTTCAATGGCCGGGGATGACCCAATTACCGCTATTCATGTACTCGGAGACGGACCTAATGGTCCCAAACCTATTGTAAACCTTGCGGGATCCAATGATCCTCTCACGACAATTCACAACCAATCCCAGCCCGAGCCCGATCTTGGTGATCCTGTGATGCAATTCGTGGTCCTAAACTTCAATCAAATAAATGCTATGTATTCCGCCTTCTCCACAAAAAGAAAAGAAATCACTTCTCAACAAATATTAGACAACCCCAATGACGACTTGCCCATCATTGAGCCATGGCATTCCGATTCCAATGAAGAAGCTACACAAAGCGACAAAGGGGGGGGGGGGAGAAAGAAGCAACCCCAACAACCGACCGCCAAAAAGAAATAGCAGAATCACAACTCCCGAGGGACAAAAAGATATGCAAGAAGACATATCAAATGATCGACAACCTCGTAGGGTTGTGAAACCAAAACCTGGAAATGACACTACCTTTTAACGAGCCTTTACATTCAATGAAACAGAAAAAAATGTACGTGACCTCGTAGCATCCCTATTTTCTAAGCGAATTCGCGACTATGAGATGCCTGACAGGCTTAAAGTACCAACGAATCTAAGAACGTACGATGGGCTTTTAGACCCTGACGAGCAACTCACGGTGTTCATGGGAACCATGGACGTACATAAACTTCCGGAGCCAGCGTGGTGCCATTTCTTCCATATAACGTTATGTGGGACTGCAAGATTTTGGTATGATAATCTCGCACATGGGAGTATTGATGGCTTTCACGATCTGCGTAGCAAATTCAGAGCCTACTTTCTACAACAAAGACGATTCCAAAAAACAGAAGCTAAAATACTTGGAATTCGCCAATGACTAGAAGAATCCTTGAAAGATTACTTGGCATGATTTAGCAAAGAAACATTACACATGACTGATCGTGCAGATGGTATGATGATCGGAGCTTTCATAAGTGGACTTCGTTCGGGAAGAATTCTCAAAGACCTGATTGCTTGGCATAAGCTAATAATTTCATACGAGCGGAAGAAGCGAACAACGAAAATCGACTTCGTGAGGCAAAACGTGGAGCTCTGGACAACAGATCCAATGCAACCTATAAATACTTCCACAAAAATCAAGGGACAAGTATGTACCTCAAAGCGGCACGCGACATGTTGAATGAAACAACCATCAAAGAGGCCTTTTCAAACCGTTGGTAAAAACACCAGCTGAAATATATGCCACCTTTGAAGGAAGGGCCATCCTTCGACCCCCAACCAAGATGTACACTCCCCCACATCGACGAGATAAAACCAGGTGTTGTGAGTTCCAAGGTGATCAGAAATGGACGGCCAAGTCATCTCGCGAAAGGAGCGAAGGTTCAAAATAACAGCCAAACCTCTGGCCCATCAGGTGTGACTGATCGTGGGAAAAACCATGTGGTGGAATGGCCTAGGAAATTGAATCTCGAAGCTAAGGTAGGGCACGAATTTTTAATGACGAATATAAGGTGTAGCCATTCGCTCATACCTTGAAAAAATCATGAGCAACAGACTCGCGAGATTACATTCTCTGCACATGATCCAATCCCAACCCATTGCAACGTATGATCCGTTGGTTATAAAAGCAAATTTCGGAGGTACAATGATTCACCGTATTTATATGGATGGAGGTAGTTCAGCTAAAATACTATATGATCATTGCTTTCAACAGCTAAGTGATGCACTGAAAGCAACTCTTCAGCCTCCCGCAACACCTCTTATTGGATTTGCAGGACAACCGTTATGGTCATTAGGGGTTATCATCTTGCCCCTAACTATGTATGACTACAATATATAGAAGAGGTAGCAAAACAGTTGTGGTAGATTTTATGGTCATTCAAGCACCATCACCCTACAATGAAATATTGGGACGTCCAGGAATTAAGAAGTTGGGAGCTATTGCTTCAACCGTACATGCTTTACTAAAGTTCCTAATCCAATCAGGCATTGCCACAGTAAGAGGAGACATCCCAGGTGCCAAGAAATGTTTTCAAATCTCTAAGAAAAGACAGCATGATCTGGAAACAAGCACAACTTTTACACACGGAGAAAACAAAGAAGAAGAGGGGGTAATAGTTAATGACGACCATCCAGACCAACAAGTGCTGATTGGTGCTGATCTACCAACATGAATAAAAGAGCAGTTACGACATATGCTTCGTGCTAATAAAGACATATTTGCATGGTCACCGGCTGATATGACTGGGATACCACGCCATCTTGCTGAACACAAACTGAACATACATCCTCGTACCTTCCCGGTGAAACTGAAGAAACACGTGCTCGCTAAAGAGCGAAACATAGTCGTTAGCGAAGAAGTAAAAAAACTTGTAGATGCTCGAATATTGAAGGAAGCATTTTTTCCGCGTTGGATATCTATTCCAGTAACGGTTCAAAAATTTGATGGCTCGTGGCGTATTTGCATCGATTTCACAAATCTCAATAAAGCATGTCCAAAAGATAGTTACCCTTTCCTTGAAATTGATCAAAAAATCGAATCTCTAGACGGCTTTAGATACAAATTCTTTCTTGATGCATACAAAGGATATCACCAAATACGAATGGCGAAAGAAGACGAAGACAAAACAACTTTTCACACTGAGCATGGAACATTTTGCTATGAAAAAATGCCTTTCGGATTGAAAAATGCAGGTGCCACCTATCAACGCTTGGTAGAAAGATCTTTTTCAAAATAGCTAGGCCGCAACATTGAAGTATATGTTGATGACATGGTAATCAAAAGCAGAAATGAAGGAAGCTTAATGCTCGAAATTGAAGAAACTTTCTACACACTTCGAAGCATTAACATGAAGCTTAACCCGAAAAAGTGTATTTTCGGAGTTTAAACGGGTCAATTTTTGAGGCACACGATGTAACCACCCGTAAATTTCCACTTATATTAAACTAATACTTATTCATTTCCTACGTCAAATTTTTTTTAAAACATTTAAATTAAACGTTTGTCATTTATTAGAATTTTCATGAAATCCTAATCTAATATAAACTATGATTTTACATAACTAAACCATAAATACTAAAGTACAATATTTAAAATTTATTTTACAAGTCTTTAATGCATTGATTTTAAAAATATATTTATTTTATCTCGCGACCAACAGAAGATTAGGATAAGTCTATATATTTTATATGAACTATTGTCACTTTGTTATTTTTATATTTTTACATTATACTCTTTACGTAATACGAATACTCAAACCTATTAGATTTTATTAACGTATACGCTCTCTATTAAAAATTATCTCACGTCTAATATTATTAGTTAGAGTATATTAATAAACTTTGATATTTTTATAAACGTTATATTTTTACGTTACCCGGTATTAAGTTTCATAACTTAAGGATTTAAAATTAGTAATTACTAGGATCAAACTATATCTTAAACTCTTTAAATATGTCCTATAAACATTCAACTAGTTTATTTCAAAACTTGCCATAAGTATTCTATTTTAAAAATTGCCATACGTGTTCTATTACAAAATTGGCCATACGTGTCTGATGCGCGTGATGTGTCGTTGCGGTTTAGCAGTTTTAATGCCTACTCAAGTTTTAAATTTATATTTAGCCGACTTATCAATAACACACACACTTAACGAGCAGTGTACCCGGTCAGTATGAAGATAATGGTAAGTAGAGTGTCGATCACTAAGAGTGGAACGTATTATCTCGTTATTCTAATCAGTATTTTAATATCCTAACGCAAGGGGGTTTCAGCCTGAGAGACTGGCACGGTTTGTTTGCAATTAAATAATAAAATAAACCAACAGGCACGAATCAGCAAGTAGCACACACGTACACAGATAAATACTCGAGACAATAAGAGGGCTGTCCTTATGATTAAGTAGATTGTCACTTGTTTTATTGATAGCTTTATATGAAGTGTATGTAGTTAACCCTTTCTCGTTGGTCCTATTCTTATCGGCGAGTAAACCCTTAATGATTACTTATGTCTAAAAGTTATTCCTAAGTGATCAATTTAGAAACAACCGTGGGAGCCACATTATGTCCCGCAGTCAAATGCCCGCAAGCCACTAATAAACACAGAGGTTATCAATGCACTAATAAGTAGTAACCAAAGACATCAACATATAAACTTTAATTAATGAGAAAGCAGTTTTAAGGGAGTGCAATCTTTCCGTTGCCACATTACACAAGCCACCAATCTTGATGAATTAAAGTTTGCTAACACAATAAAACAAAACTACTTAATGAATTAAATACATGCAGCACCTTCTTACAGTCTTGTATCTTGATTTGGGTGTGTCTTTGGTGCCTCCTTGACTAAATTCGTCCTTTGTTCCTCCTGTTCGGATTTCTGTTTTAGGGTTTCGGGTAACTTGTAATTCGTCTGGTCTATGGGGTATTTATACTTTCTGTCTGAGGGAAGATGCGGCGCATCTACTAAGTAGATGCGGCGCATGTACTTAACTTCGCGTGGGGTCCAAGATTATAATATTCAGGAATATTCGTACACCGCCAGAAGATGCGGCGTAACTCCATGATCAGATGCGGCGCATGTCCTCTTGTATCTTGGATCGTATCTGGTGATATCTTGATAGAGATGCGGCGCATGTCAAGAGTGAGATGCGGCGCATCTGGAGCAGAATTGACTTGATCTTGTCCATGTCAGTAGACTTTCACTTTATGCACGTTTTGCTCCATTATTAGTCCAAAATCGCTAAGTTTCACCAAATGCTTGTTTTTACCTGAGAATTACAAAAGTAAATGATTAAGTATCAATCCTCATACATAATATAGTAAAACAAGTCAAATTAATAGGATAAATGATAGTAATAAAATGTACTTATTTGAGTTCATCAAATATCCCCCCACTTGAACTTTACTTGTCCCCAAGTAAACCTTAGAATTTCTTTTATGAAAATGTATCCTAAAAGATGTTAGGATTTATTTTTATATTTAAGCATGTATTCGTTCATTTCATAATCACACAACTAAACACTTAACGAATTAGAAGTAAAATAAAATAAGTCGATAAAAGCAAATCTAATCGTTTAACTGTCCAGTCGCGACGAATATTCTATCATAAGCTTGGCAAGTATACACATCTCCCCCACTAAAGCTAAGGAGTAACAAGTCTAAAGCGGTAAAAAGGGTTTTTAGGCTTAAGGGTTAATTATTCTCTTTCACTATCGATCTCAAATTCCAGAAAAGGCGACAAAATCACAAATACATGATCGAATCCACGAACACGATACTTGCAATTGCTCAAATCCTTAACTCGAATAGGCTAAAGATAGGTCCAAACTTCACCAATAATAATATATCAAAAAGGGCGACAAAATCATAAATACATAGTCGAATCCACGACTACGATACTTAAGATTGCTCAAATC
This sequence comes from Artemisia tridentata subsp. tridentata, assembly GCA_021014915.2. Classification (NCBI taxonomy): domain Eukaryota; kingdom Viridiplantae; phylum Streptophyta; class Magnoliopsida; order Asterales; family Asteraceae; genus Artemisia; species Artemisia tridentata. The sequence goes on from CP139503.1 coordinate 74,020,915, forward strand.
CCTAATCTCAATAAATCAAAGGTTCGGTTGGATAAAGAATAATAAAGGGCATGGATAATATTTGGGATATAAATTGGTGTAAAAATAAAAATAAACAAAACAAATAAATTAAAATCCTAAGTGTGGTTAATCACTATCCCAACCATCCCATGAATAAGACTCATATCATCGAATAACTCACGCTTTAACACTTGAAACACACGCTTTAGGTAGACACGAATTATACTCAACAAGATCTTAATCAAAGAATAAACCTTAATTGGCGTTCCATAACTGCCAATTCCCATTCAATCCATAGATATAGTACAACAAATAGTGGTGATATCGACCACTTACATAACTTTACATAAGTTGGTTAAAACTAACATCCAACTCTTCTTTCTTTCTTTTTCTTTTCTTATTTTTTTCGATTTTTTTTTTTTTTTTTTTTTTTTTTTTTTTTTTTTTTTTTTTTTTTTAAAACATAAACATAGATGTGTAAAATTTCACCACATCACTATAACAATAAATCTGGATAATTTTTCCATACTTTTCATGACTTCAGAAATAACGGTAATAGTGAAAGTAGTAAACACACGAAAAATAAACTCAAAGATATACAATATTTACTTTCACTCCAATTGCATTGTGCAATTTCCCGACCTAACCATAGATAATGAATTACGCACGCGAACACAGGTAATGTAAGGAAACACACTTTGCCTATAGCAATTAACCAACCACAGATTCTAATCTACAGGGTAGGCTAAGGTTTAAGGTGTAACGAAACATTTTAAACATAGGTGTAAGAAACGAAAGGAATGGCTCTGAGTGTTTTTCTAGGGGTATCTTACTCTAAAAGTGAGAGTAACAAAAGGGTTTATACGGGGGTTAACTAACCAGTGTAGTTAGCTAATATCACATAACATATAAGGCTATTTGGGTGTAATCCTAGAATTTACCAATTTAGACAAGTCATTCCAATTATATAAAATAATACTTATTATGGTGGTCTCGAATAGTATACAAGCCAAGTTCTAAAGTTTACAAGTCACCGGCACACTCATAGATTTGTGAATTTTGAAAAATCACAATTTTTGAAAATAACGTCATGTGTGCAGCTATGCAACTTAGATCTTAAACAAAAACATGCTAAAAAAAATTTTAAGTTTGATATATTAAGTACATTTTAAGCATAATTTTTGAAAAAGTTTAGGACAAGTAATTGTTAAGTGTTCTAATTCTCCAATCCCCCCACTTAAGTTAAACAACGTCCTCGTTGTTTGTATAAAAGGTTAAAAACTAGAAAATAAAAGAATTAGAACAGGAAAACTCCCCTGAGATTTGCTCGGTATGATCCTCCATTAGTAGAAGAGCAAAAATCAACTTCTTGTGGATTAGAACGTTAAAGCTTCATACTTGATGTATCCACAGGAAATCCAGGAAACTATAATACCACCAATACTTTAAAACACACCTAAGATAAGAAAGGTTCAACTTGCATAATACATTAGTAGTTAGGAAAAATAAAACTTAAAAATTAAAACTGAAAATCATCAGGTCAGTCGATGCGCCGTATCTTATTGAAGAAGATACGCCGTATCGAGCCTGGAATTAATACGGATCAGAATAAAGATGCGCCGCATCCTTAACCAGGGATGCGCCGCATTAAAATAAACTGATAAATAGTTTTAAAGTCGAAAATAAAAATGCAGAAAAATAAAATAAGATATGACCATTGCAGGAGATGCGTCGCATCTCAGAATTGAGATGCGCCGTATCCTCTTGCGGCCTGGACTGAAAATAAAACAAAATAAAGGATAGGATGCGTCGCATCTGTTTAGGCAGATACGGCGCATGTAGTAACCAAACAGACTGTTAACAGTCTGTTGTAAAATGACTCGTTCCACGGTCTAATCTCATACGTCCTCTCGTACTCTCATGCTGAACTTAATGCCAGTCTTCATCAAACATAACAAGAAATATAAACTGAAACATTAAACATAAACATAAGAATAACGATAAGTACAATCCAAAAGGTAATAATAATGTGTGGAACAATGTCTATGAAATCAAGAGAGTAAGGTCATGGGTGAGTGTGGTCGTCTGGATGGGTCCCGGAAGTGCTGGCTCCATCAGTCCTCTGGCGGACTCTGCGCTCGTATGCACGTGTCACTCCCGTAACCTCAGTACCATCTGGACGAACGTGTGTAATACCCTGCTGCTCTAGTAGTCTGCTCACACTCATGACCACCCACTCTGAGTCTCTCCTCAGGGCCCTCAACTCTCCCTCGACTGCGTCGAGTCTCTGACTCACGGTGCGTGGGGGTACTGGTGCCTGCGGCACCTCCTCGTCGGCAGGAGCAGCAGCCGGAGGTTCCTGAGGTCCTCCCTGCTCCGCCTCTGGCCCTGCAGCTCTGGCGGGCCCTAATGCTGCCCAAAAGTGGCCTCCCGCAGCAACCTGGCAGATCCCGAGTCTAACCAAATAGTCCCTATCGATAACCGGGAGACGGGCCACAATAACCTCCAGCCCCGCTGGGATCTCTGCTCCAATAACTCCAAAATGGCGGGCCAGCCTCGAAACAAAATGCCCGCCAGTCATCTGGCTCCTCCGATCTCTCCCCGCAGCAGATCGGTGGAGGTAGTGCGCTAAAAAGTGGGGGATGTTCACCGACATCCCCTCATCCATACTCCTCAAAAGGAAGAGGTCCAGAGTGGTCACCTTCTCAGGTGACTGACCCCTCCCAGCAATGGTGAGTGCAATCAAACGATGACATAGCCGCCTCATCGGCTCCCTGATCAGTGTGTAGGATGGGGTGGAAGTAACAATGTCACCCATCGAAGAAATCCTAACCCAGTAATCACTGAATACCCCTCTGTCAGGGACAACCCGTAAACTCTCAGCCCAATACCTGGCAAACCCAGCAGATCCAAGCTCCTCCTCAGTGTGTAGCCCCATGGCCAAAATAAACTGCCTCATCGACATCTGCCTATGCACACCCCCTAACCTAAACACCAGTGTGTCAGCTGTATCAATCTCCATATCCGTCTCCCTGTAATGAATCGTGCTAAAGAACTCAAGCATAAGTTCCCTAATCAGAGGCTCGTCAATCCTAAATAGTCTCTCCCAAGCACTAGACCTAAACACTGCCTCCTCATCATCTCCAACAACTACCATCTCCATCCGATGCTGTAAGCTAGCAGCTGCATGTCCACCACCGACCAATCCCACATCGTCAAAATTCAAAACCTGGACTCTGAATATTTTCTTGAAGTAAATCGAGTCAAGCCTATGCAAGTAATCCTCTAGAGCGGCCGGAGTAAGTCCCATGTTCTCAAATTGTAGCCACTGATGCCTTAGTGTGACCTCTGGTAATGCCATCTGAAATAGATATTCACAGTCAGTAAACAGTCTGCAAAATAGGTAGATACGGCGCATTGGATTAAATCAATGCGGCGTATCTGTATAAAGTATAAGAGATGCGATGCAAGACAATAGATACGGCGTATGTAGATGCGTCGTATCTAGATTAATCAATACGGCGTATCTAGAATTTTATCAATTTTGAAATAGGTCGTTACGCCGCATTAATCAACCTAGATGCGCCGCATCTAAAGGCGTATCAGCATAAAATAAAGGGTCAGGCACGTTTTTCAAGAATCCGTACCCGTGATGTAAACTACCACTAAATATCACAGACCAAACTTACTGAATTGTTCCTATCAAAAACCTCTATCACACTTTCCCTCTAAAATTTAAAAACAATCACCCAAAACCCTATTTTCGTTCGATTTAATTAGTGCCAAATTCGATGCCCAATTCTAAAATTAACTTAGGGGAAACAATCAATGCCAAGTTCTAATCATATCCCTATATCGTTTAAGCCCTAATCGAATTGGTCATATAAACCCTAATTTATAATTAAACGAAATTAAATCAAAATAGAATAAATTACCTTAATTGTATGATCGGGTGAACGATTATAGATCGGATTAAAGGAGGGTTTAAGAAAGATGATCGGATTTCGAGTATAATTTTAGTGCGTGTTCTTAACTGTGTGTGTTTATGCGGCGCATTCCCGTCGTATTTATAGGGCGACACGATGCGCCGTATTAGAAAATTGGGATGCGCCGTATCTATTTAATTTCGTTGACTAGTCAATAAGTCCTAGTTGGTCAGGGATACGGCGCTTTGGATATTTAGATCCGCCGTATCTCTATGTTAGTTAACGAAATTTAAATGAAGAACGTACCTTGGCCTCCGCAACACAGTTCCTTATACATCAAATTTGGGTTAAAACGGCACACCATATAGATGAATTCAAAATAAGAGCAATAGGCATAAACGTTTCATTAATAATTGTAATCTTATTGTTTAGTGGATAAGGGTTTATTCCGAGGTTAGGAACAAATATCGTTTTTGAGCATACAAAATTAAGATTACGATTTGAATCAGATGTATAATATGGATAATAAAACTGAGATCATAGTGTAGAGAACTTTCCTTTGGGCAGTTGAATTATCGTAGAGTTTACCTGGGACTCTATTTCAAGAATTTAAGAAGTTCAATGTTACCAGTACTGAGTTTTCCTCCACTCTTGTCGTCTTATGTTCGGTCACTTCAGCTAGCGTCTCTTGGTTTGGTTCAGAATGTAATCCTTCTTGGTGATGCTCGAGTCATCATTTATCCTGAAAATAAACAACTTGCACACGAGAGTAGCGGACCGATCAAAGTAAATATCAAAAATCAACTATATTTATCAAATTATATTCGTCGTATTAACAAAAGTTAATGCGCCGTATTTTCGTTACGTTTAAGAATTAAAGATTTTTGATTCAGTAAGATGCGCCGTATCGACAGAGATCGATACGCCGTATCTGTTTAATAATTCGCAAACTGTTTTTAATTAAAATAATAGATACGCCGTATCTGCGAAAGCAGATGCGTCGTATGGCGTTAACGTTTAGAAATTTTTTTATCAAAAACAGATACGCCGTATCTGCAAAAGCAGATGCGTCGTATCACTTTATCGCTTAGAAAAATTTTCTTATTAAAAACAGATACGCCGTATCTTGGGGAAAAGATGCGTCGTATCGAATTAATTAAACGCGTTGTATTAAAAAAATTAAACGCAATACGCCGTATCTGAGAGATCAGATGCGCCGTATCGTTTGATTTAGCACAGTACAACGATAGCAGAACAGAAAAATACGAAAAAATAAAAACAAAAAAATTAAACACACAAACAAAAACAAAAATAAACACACAAAAATAAAAGAAAACAATTAACACACAATACAACAAAAATGCAAAATAGTACAATGATGCAATTAATCTAATAAAAAAGAAAAACCTAATTAAAATACTAATCAAATTAACAGATAATAACAATTCACTCCCCGGCAGCGGCGCCAAAAACTTGATGCGCGTGATGTGTCGTTGCGGTTTAGCAGTTTTAATGCCTACTCAAGTTTTAAATTTATATTTAGCCGACTTATCAATAACACACACACTTAACGAGCAGTGTACCCGGTCAGTATGAAGATAATGGTAAGTAGAGTGTCGATCACTAAGAGTGGAACGTATTATCTCGTTATTCTAATCAGTATTTTAATATCCTAACGCAAGGGGGTTTCAGCCTGAGAGACTGGCACGGTTTGTTTGCAATTAAATAATAAAATAAACCAACAGGCACGAATCAGCAAGTAGCACACACGTACACAGATAAATACTCGAGACAATAAGAGGGCTGTCCTTATGATTAAGTAGATTGTCACTTGTTTTATTGATAGCTTTATATGAAGTGTATGTAGTTAACCCTTTCTCGTTGGTCCTATTCTTATCGGCGAGTAAACCCTTAATGATTACTTATGTCTAAAAGTTATTCCTAAGTGATCAATTTAGAAACAACCGTGGGAGCCACATTATGTCCCGCAGTCAAATGCCCGCAAGCCACTAATAAACACAGAGGTTATCAATGCACTAATAAGTAGTAACCAAAGACATCAACATATAAACTTTAATTAATGAGAAAGCAGTTTTAAGGGAGTGCAATCTTTCCGTTGCCACATTACACAAGCCACCAATCTTGATGAATTAAAGTTTGCTAACACAATAAAACAAAACTACTTAATGAATTAAATACATGCAGCACCTTCTTACAGCTCTTGTATCTTTGATTTGGGTGTGTCTTGTGCTGCCTCCTTGACTGAATTCGTCCTTTGTTCCTCCTGTTCGGTCTTCTGTTTTAGGGTTTCGGGAACTTGTAATTCGTCTGGTCTATGGGGTATTTATACTTTCTGTCTGAGGGAAGATGCGGCGCATCTACTAAGTAGATGCGGCGCATGTACTTAACTTCGCGTGGGGTCCAAGATTATAATATTCAGGAATATTCGTACACCGCCAGAAGATGCGGCGTAACTCCATGATCAGATGCGGCGCATGTCCTCTTGTATCTTGGATCGTATCTGGTGATATCTTGATAGAGATGCGGCGCATGTCAAGAGTGAGATGCGGCGCATCTGGAGCAGAATTGACTTGATCTTGTCCATGTCAGTAGACTTTCACTTTATGCACGTTTTGCTCCATTATTAGTCCAAAATCGCTAAGTTTCACCAAATGCTTGTTTTTACCTGAGAATTACAAAAGTAAATGATTAAGTATCAATCCTCATACATAATATAGTAAAACAAGTCAAATTAATAGGATAAATGATAGTAATAAAATGTACTTATTTGAGTTCATCAGTGTCCCATTTTTATACCAATACATGCTACGGCAAACCACATTAGAACGTGTACTATAAACATACAACATGTCCCTTTCAAAATTTCCATACGTAGAATCAAGAACATACACACACACACACACACACACACACATATATATATATATATATATATATATATATATATATATATATATATATATATATATATATATATATATACATATATATATATATATATATATATATATATATATATATATATATATATATATATATATATATATATATATATATATATATATATATTCATGCAAAGCTATGTGTAGTAATTTTGTCCATAGAATACAACTAACAACTATATAGGAACGTGTAGATTTTTGTCCCACAAAATGCAACAACAACTAAAATATAAAACGTGTACCTCTTCTTCTCCATGTAAACCCTTTGAAGTAATACGTATGAACATGCTTATATATATATACTCGTATAACCTATTCAAAAACCCACCACCTTTTCATACTTCACCCTTCATAATTTTTACAAACTTCTCTCAACTTTTAAAAACTCCTTAAACGACCAGAAGCCATCCATTACCATTCAAATTCTATTGCAAGTCGAGGGCTTTATTTCCGAAACTTTGGTTTAGATTTCTAGCGGGTTGTCAAGTTCTAGTCGTTTAAAACGTGTCATATCCCATTTCCCTTCCTCTCAACTACTATCGAAAAAGAAGAATGGAAAGAAGCAACCTTGGCAACCATAGGAGTCTCATAAAGGGGTCGCTAGGAGTTTGGTTCGAGAACGGGTTTAACGTCGGGTATTCCTTGCTCTCTTTGGTCCTCATCTCGCCACCTTTTTCCTTCGTATCTCATCACCACCTTCATGGTGTCGTAAGTTCTCAAAACCCGTTGCATATTTATATAATAACATGACGTCTCGCTGCACATTCGACGTACTTTATATATTGTTACTTTTAAAACACGAGTTGTTTAACAAAGCGTACCACTTCCATAGTTAAAACTCGAAACATACATATACTTATTATCTATGACAGTATAGCGAAATATTAAAACGTGAACATGAACTTTTAGTTGAAATCATAAAAGGATCCCATGCATGCGTTTTCTATATCTAATGGATGTATAAAACTAAAAACAAGTCGAGTTCTCCTTTAAGTACAAACAAAAGACACAAGCGTTACACAAAGGAGCCTTGGCTCATTTGTTTGTGTCGTTCATAGCTATCCAGCAAACCCAGGTTCGAAACCTAGGTGATGACTTTGGAGATTATATACTTTTCTTTTTCTCTACTATTGCTTAGCTTCTTTTCTTTTCTTTTTAGTACATGCCAAACGCCACATGTGTTGGGCCTTAAAGCCCATTGGCACTTGTGCAATTCTTTTTGGAACAAAACAGACATCAACAAAGAGAATTTGAAATATATAATTAAAAGTGAAACTTTCATTTATCCATCTTAGGACTAAACATGCAAATTTTGCGAAATATAGGGTCAAAAATGTAAATTCTAGAAATAAGGTGTTCAAAACAGAAAATTATGAAATTTAATTTAAAACTAAGGACTAAAACTATAAATAACAGAAAGTTGGGGTAAAAAGTATAAATTGGATGTTTTGGACTAAAAATGTAATTAAAGGATTAACGGTGCAAATATTACATCGCTAGGGCCAAAAGTGTAAATTTGATAAAACTACAAGAACTAATAGTAAACTTTACTCTATTTCGATTTCATTTCACAGTTTACACTTTTCATTCATTTCACGTGTATATCATTTCATTTCATTCAATAATTATTTTATAACGTTTATAATTATATATAACGATTTTTAACGTTTTAGTTAACGTTTTATTTAAACCATTTTCGAGGAAACGATACTTATGATTTAAATAACATAAAAGTAAGATAATAGTATATATAATGTTTGTTTCACTTAAACTCATTTCTCGCTTTACATGGTTAATTACTTAAATTGCTACTTGTCTATCTAAATACTTGCCTGATTATTCGAGTACAATGCTATTCACTTGTCACCAATACTACTTGGGTACGTAACTACCTACATATCATGGTGCGTAACCACCTATACTACTTGGGTATGTAACTACCTACATATCAGGGTGCGTAACCACCTATACTACTTGGGTACGTAACTACCTACATATCAGGGTGCGTAACCACCTATACTACTTGGGTACGTAACTACGTACATATCAGGGTGCGTAACCACCTATACTACTTAACCACCTATACTACTTGGGTACGTAACTACCTACATATCGGGGTGCGTAACCACCTACATTGCTTGAGTACTTTAATACTTACAGGGAGCGTAACCTCCTATACATAGCTAGAAAACCTTTTCGGTGTCTTGAACTTAGCAAAATCAAAATATTCTTTCCAACTGGTAATACGAAATTATGAACTAGGAACTATTCATGCCTTTTACTTATTGTCCAAATTTACTGTTTTACTTATAAACTCTACGAACTTACCAACCTTTGTGTTGTCACTTTTAGCATGTTTATCTCAGGTCTATAATGAGCGAGGATGGCATGGAAAGGCACGGATACCGATAGAAGGCTAATTATCATTCGAAACTTATTTAATAAACTGTAAACCTACTGGGACCTTATTTGTAAACTCTTATATTTATAAAATTCGAATGATAAATCTTTTAAAACGACTCAAATAGAGATCGTTTTCTATTACTATAACTGTTGTACTGTCGAGTAACACCCAGCTTGAATTCCATTGTGTATCCCGAAAATGGGGTTGTTACAGATTGGTATCAGAGCTTATAGTTATAGAGAAACGGGTCTAATTGAGACCTAAACTATAACTGCTTTTCACAAAAATATTTTATAGCCTTTTCGCTGTCCGTGCCTTCCATCCTCCAGACGATTATGTGACTTTTAGGTAATTTACGCTTTAGTATAATGACATATATACATGACATACTTCTGATCACTTTATATAAATAAACGTAACTGCTTATGCCTATCCTAAGGCATCCTGACTTAAATCATATTTCGCTGAGCCTGTACCTACTCTTATATTTTGTAATTTACGAAACCTTCCTAAGACATTGTGATTTGCGCAATTCTTATTCTATATATGTTAAATATATAAACCTCAACTATCCTGAATACTATGTTAACTTTCCTTAATTTTCTTACTCTCATCTCAACGGATAATTGTAAATATTCCTTCCGTACCCTCACTAAAATACCTTGAAACTTATCGGTTTTGTCAGAAATTCTTAAGTAGGATGATTTGCAATGTCTTTATTTGAATGGATTGGGAAGCCAATTTATTTAAATAAAGAAATTATGAATCACCGAACCATAAGTTTATACTCCTTTATTTACATTGTTTGGGACACCTCTCTATGTAAATAATGAATTATAAACAAGTGGGCTTATTTGTATCTGAAAGAACATGAGTATGAACTCGAGACTCTCTAGAATTCATAAAACACAAAACGTAAACTTTTATTACATAAAATCCACGAATATTAATACATAGCGATACAATTAACACGATAGCAAGACTAGATCTTCTTCACTTTTATTAAGGATTACTAGCCATTATTTTACTATTCACGACTGTTACCATTTACTGTTCATAGTCATTTGAAAACTAGCCGTTATTTTACTATTCACTAGCTGTTGTTTTTACTGTTCATAACCGTTAGCTTTTACTATTCATGACCGATAGGATTTACTATTCATCGTACCATGGAATCTTAAATTTTAAAAACTTCCTCTACATTCACCAAGTTCTCTTCCAAAATCTTCATTGCAAAAATTCTTTATTTAAGAATTTCCTTGTTACCCGTATTTTATTAACTCATAATACGTACTTATAAAATAACAATTTTCTTTCAAAATAAATTTTCTTAAAGATTATATGACTTTTGTAAACAATGTTTTTCATATAAAACAATAAATTTTAACTTATAAAGTTTTCACAAGTAAAACCACCTTTCGTTTTCATCACTTAAGTACCTAACACAGATTGAATCCCGGGACGGGATTCCGTTAAGGAGGTGAGACTGTAACCACCCGTAAATTGCCACTTATATTAAACTAATACTTATCTATTTCCAACGTCAATTTTTTTTTAAAACATTTAAACTAAACGTTTGTCATTTATTAGAATTTTCATGAAATCCTAATCTATTATAAACTATGATTTTACATAACTAAACCAAAAATACTAAAGTACAATATTTAAAATTTATTTTACAAGTCTTTAATGCATTGATTTTAAAAATATATTTATTTTATCTCGCGACCAACAGAAGATTAGGATAAGTCTATATATTTTATATGAACTATTGTCACTTTGTTATTTTTATATTTTAACATTATACTCTTTACGTAATACGAATACTCAAACCTATTAGATTTTATTAACGTATACGCTCTCTATTAAAAATTATCTCACGTCTAATATTATTAGTTAGAGTATATTAATAAACTTTGATATTTTTATAAACATTATATTTTTACGTTACCCGGTTTTAAGTTTCATAACTTAAGGATTTAAAATTAGTAATTACTAGGATCAAACTATATCTTAAACTCTTTAAATATGTCCTATAAACATTCAACTGGTTTATTTCAAAATTTGCCATACGTATTTTATTTCAAAAATTGCCATACGTGTTCTATTACAAAATTGGCCATACGTGTCCCATTTTTATACCAATACATGCTATGGCAAACCACATTAGAACGTGTAGTATAAACATACAACATGTCCCTTTCAAAATTTCCATACGTAGAATCAAGAACATATATATATTCATGCAAAGCTATGTGTAGTAATTTTGTCCGTAGAATACAACTAACAACTATGTAGGAACGTGTAGATTTTTGTCCCACAAAATGCAACAACAACTAAAATATAAAACGTGTACCTCTTCTTCTCCATGTAAACCCTTTGAAGTAATACGTATGAACATGCTTATATATATATACTCGTATAACCTATTCACAAACCCACCACCTTTTCATACTTCACCCTTCATAATTTTTACAAACTTCTCTCAACTTTTAAAAACTCCTTAAACGACCAGAAGCCATCCATTACCATTCAAATTCTATTGCAAGTCGAGGGCTTTATTTCCGAAACTTTGGTTTAGATTTCTAGCGGGTTGTCAAGTTCTAGTCGTTTAAAACGTGTCATATCCCATTTCCCTTCCTCTCAACTACTATCGAAAAAGAAGAATGGAAAGAAGCAACCTTGGCAACCATAGGAGTCTCATAAAGGGGTCGCTAGGAGTTTGGTTCGAGAACGGGTTTAACGTCGGGTATTCCTTGCTCTCTTTGGTCCTCATCTCGCCACCTTTTTCCTTCGTATCTCATCACCACCTTCATGGTGTCGTAAGTTCTCAAAACCCGTTGCATATTTATATAATAACATGACGTCTCGCTGCACATTCGACGTACTTTATATATTGTTCCTTTTAAAACACGAGTTGTTTAACAAAACGTACCACTTCCATAGTTAAAACTCGAAACATACATATACTTATTATCTATGACAGTATAGCGAAATATTAAAACGTGAACATGAATTTTTAGTTGAAATCATAAAAGGATCCCATGCATGCGTTTTCTATATCTAATGGATGTATAAAACTAAAAACAAGTCGAGTTCTCCTTTAAGTACAAACAAAAGACACAAGCGTTACACAAAGGAGCCTTGGCTCATTTGTTTGTGTCGTTCGTAGCTATCCAGCAAACCCAGGTTCGAAACCTAGGTGATGACTTTGGAGATTATATACTTTTCTTTTTCTCTACTATTGCTTAGCTTCTTTTCTTTTCTTTTTAATACATGCCAAACGCCACATGTGTTGGGCCTTAAAGCCCACTGGCACTTGTGCTATTCTTTTTGGAACAAAACAGACATCAACAAAGAGAATTTGAAATGTATAATTAAAAGTGAAACTTTCATTTATCCATCTTAGGACTAAACATGCAAATTTTGCGAAATATAGGGTCAAAAATGTAAATTCTAGAAATAAGGTGTTCAAAACAGAAAATTATGAAATTTAATTTAAAATTGAGGACTAAAACTATAAATAATAGAAAGTTGGGGTAAAAAGTATAAATTGGATGTTTTGGACTAAAAATGTAATTAAAGGATTAACGGTGCAAATATTACATCGTTAGGGCCAAAAGTGTAAATTTGATAAAACTACAAGAACTAATAGTAAACTTTACTCTATTTCGTTTTCATTTCACAGTTTACACTTTTCATTCATTTCACGTGTATATCATTTCATTTCATTCAATAATTATTTTATAACGTTTATAATTATATATAACGATTTTTAACGTTTTACTTAACGTTTTATTTAAACCATTTTCGAGGAAACGATACTTATGATTTAAATAACATAAAAGTAAGATAATAGTATATATAATGTTTGTTTCACTTAAACTCATTTCTCGCTTTACATGGTTAATTACTTAAATTGCTACTTGTCTATCTAAATACTTGCCTGATTATTCGAGTACAATGCTATTCACTTGTCACCAATACTACTTGGGTACGTAACTACCTACATATCAGGGTGCGTAACCGCCTATACTACTTGGGTACGTAACTACCTACATATCAGGGTGCGTAACCACCTATACTAATTAACCACCTATACTACTTGGGTACATAACTACCTACATATCGGGGTGCGTAACCACCTACATTGCTTGAGTACTTTAATACTTACAGGGAGCGTAACCTCATATACATAGCTAGAAAACCTTTTCGGTGTCTTGAACTTAGCAAAATCAAATTATTCCTTCCAACTGGTAATACGAAATTATGAACTAGGAACTATTCATGCCTCTTACTTATTGTCCAAATTTACTGTTTTACTCATACACTCTATGAACTTACCAACCTTTGTGTTGACACTTTTAGCATGTTTATCTCAGATCTATAATGAGCGAGGATGGCATGGAAAGGCACGAATACCGATAGAAGGCTAATTATCATTCAAAACTTATTTAATAAACTGTAAACCTACTGGGACCTCATTTGTAAACTCTGATATTTATAAAATTCAAATGATAAATCTTTTAAAACGACTCAAATAGAGATCGTTTTCTATTACTATAACTGTTGTACTATCGAGTAATACCCATCTTGAATTCCGCTGCGTATCCCGAAAATGGGGGTGTTACACAAGATCACAAGTGCGGGCATTGAAGCTAATCCCCAAAAAGTCAAAGCCATTATAGACATGGTGTCACCACGAAAAATCACTGAATTACAAAGTCTAAATGGCAAGTTGGCCACCCTTGGTCGTTTCCTAGCTCGGTCAGCTGAAAGGTCTTTACCTTTCTTCAAAATGCTTAAGGGTTGCATGAGCAAAAAAGATTTCCGATGGAACGAAGAAGCAGAAGAAGCTTTTCAAGAATTAAAGGCACACCTTAAATCTCTTCCAACATTGACTGTTCTGACGCCCGGGGAAGAACTAATATTATACCTTGCAGCAACACATGATGTAATAAGTTATGTGCTTATGACAGAACGAGACCACATCCAGAAACCAATTTACTTTGTAAGTAAAGTGCTACAAGGCCCTGAAATCAACTACCCAAACCTCGAAAAGTTGGCACTGGCTCTCGTTCACACAGCACGTCATCTGCGTCACTATTTCCAAGCTCACACCATATGTTTCCTCACTGATCAACCTATCAGGAAGGTGCTGCTAAAACCAGAAAATTCAGGAAGGCTATCCAAGTGGGCTATCGATCTAGGTGAAAACTACATCACATATAAACCTTGAATAGCGGTAAAGGGAAAATTTTTGGAAGACTTCATGGCTGAATCAACAACAAATGATGTCCAAGATATAGCAAGTTCAAAACCACAACCACCATCTGATGTGGCATCCCAAACGTGGACACTGTATATAGACGGCGCGTGAAGCTCTGACGGCTCTGGAGCATGCATGATTCTCACTGATCCGCTTGGAAACGAGGTCACATATGCTCTTAGATTTGATTTTCCTACCTCTAACAATGAAGCTGAGTATGAGGCACTCATAGCTGGTTTAGAACTTGTTACTCGTCTTGAAGTGAATCATTTACAAGTTTTTAGTGACTCACTGTTAATCATGAACCATGTTAAAGTGACATACAAGGCTAGAGATGATTCAAAGAAACACTACTTAGCCAAGATGCAAGGGCTCTTAAAAACCTTCAAAAGCTTTTCAATAACACAAATCCCTCATTCCAAAACAAAGCGGGCAGACGCTCTTCGTAAACTAGCTTCATCATATTTTGCACATCTCACAAAAAACGTCTTGGTCGAGGTCAAACTATATAAAAGAATTGATGTACAGGAGGTTCGTTCAGTGATAGAAATGGGTGCAACCTGGATGGATCCCATCTCAGAGTACCTTAAAGACGGAAAACTGCCTGTTGATCCGATACTTGCAGGGACAATTAGGATCAAGTTTCCTTAATACTCGATCAAAGATGGCATCCTTTACAAAAAAGGCTACCTGACACCTTGGTTAAGATGCATCGGACCACATCAAGCACAATATGTGCTACAAGAAGCACATTTTAGTTCATGTGGATCCCAATCGGGAGCAAGAATGCTCACTCAAAAAGCCACAAGATTAGGCTACTATTGGCCAACGATGTACTCGGATGCGACTAAATTGGTTGAAGCATGCCGTAACTGCCAATAACATGCTCTGGTCCAAAGAAAGCCACATTGCAACATGACAAGAATCTCTAGTCCATGGCCTTTTCACCAATGGGGCATTGACTTGGTTGGACAATTCACAGAAGCACCGGGTCGTGTAAAGTTTCTCGTGTTCGCAGTTGATTACTTCACCAAATGGGTGGAAGCTGAATCGCTAGCTATAGTCACTGGCAAAAACATCCTTAAGTTCGTGTGGAAAAATATAGTGTGTCGTTTTGGCATTCCTGGTATAATCATTAGCGACAATGGTAAATAGTTTGCTGAAAACCCATTTTGTGATTGGTGTCAAGAGTTACATATTCAACAAAAATTATGTTAGGTCACCATAATAGATATAACACAAGTATATAAATGAAAGAGATGAGAGAAAGAGATAGGATATGGGTCGATTATATCATAGAATAAATGAGCAAAGGTTTAGTAGCAATATGAATATAACCAACAAGTAAAATGAATGTCATACATGGGTATTTATAGGAGAGGAGTCTAGGGCAACATCCCTAGCTCCTTCCTTTCATACGAAATGGGCTTTACATAGGCCTATGGGCTTACTTCATAAGCCTAGTAATAATAAAAAACATATAAGCCTTATAACTAAGCAACCTATTACAAAACTTAATGACCGACACTTGATATTAATTAAACATGTTCCTAATAATCTCCCCCTAAAGGTTGCTCATCAAAGGTTGCTTGACTTCTTCTTTGCTTCTTTGGCTTTGACGTCTCATTTTATCTTTGTTTTTTGTTCTTGTTCTTTGTGATATGATAATGTTGTGGTCTTCCTTTCATCAACGTCTTAGTCTCCGGTGTCTTTATGTATTTTTCACCATGCTCATACTCCTTTGACTTTGGAACTTTGTGCATTCTTTGATTCTCATTCTTTGACTTCAATCTTTATCTTTTGAACTTTTGCTTCGATCCTTGATGAGAACTTTCTTTGAACTTTGAATGGCATTCTGATATTGGTATGAGCATGTGGAGTTGGAGTGTAGTTGATGAAAATGGTGGTAGTGATGGTCACAGCTAGCTGGAACTCTGGGTCTCTATGAGTACCTGCATGAAAACAGTTAGCAATAAAGTTTCCAGCACTTACAAGTTCGGACTTCGAGATAATTAACAGCATAGTGTAAAAACTCTCTCTAATCCTTACAAAGGTTGTTCCTGAACCGGATACCCTCAAGAAGACTTACACAGATATACCGAAGTATATCAACGATTCAGGTGAGCCGCTGGAGTACACCAAGGTATGACTCCACGACTGTAGACAGTTTGAAACCACCACGAACATTAAGCATAACCCATAAGGGATTACCGAAGTGACCTGCTGTCAGGGCTGTTTGATGTTAACCCTGTCAGGTATTTCCATTCAATCACTGAGAATTACATTTGTAAATTCTCTCATAAATGTTCTTGGTAGATTACTAAGATCTGCATAGGACTCTGAAATTTACAACTAGTGTTCTTAATGTTGAACAGTAAGTGTAGAAATATTTTAGTGTTCCTAAGAGATCTTTTGATGAATCTCATGGATATAGACTCGATAAGTGAGTTTTAATTTTAGTAGTCGGAGACTGGATCGGTGTCTACTATTTCAATATCAACACAACTCGTAGTGGTCGATAGATTATGCAGGGTTCCTCGTGAGAAGTGAAACAAGTCCTTTTGAGAGAACTTGAGTGGCTAGAAGGTTAAGTGCAGTGCGTCACTGGGTCTATGACGTCTTTGTCTTCAATACCAGTGTCACCTTAGTAACAACCAGTAACATATGAATTGAACCCGGTTTCTGCCCTAAGGTTTAACATTTGGAGGGCTATTTCTTTTCACCCTCTTTCATAGCCTTTCTTTTTAATTCTTCAACCCCTTCTTTCTCCTTTCTCATATATATATCCTTTTTTTCAATCATACCTAAGGACTTTCTAGTACTAAACTGTTTGGTGTTGTCCTTGGGTAGATCCCTCCGGCTCTGGTGGATCATAGGACGTATTTCCTAACCTTAGTCATCTTATACCTCCATGACTATCCTATGTTGCCATAAAAACATTCATTTGAAAATTTCTCAAAGTGTTTATGAATATAAGATACGTTTTGTTAACACTTTGAGAGTTTTGGTTTTTTCACAAATACTCCCCCTTCACATGTGCTCATAAGTTGTAAATAGAAATTTACACATGTTGGGTGGAGTTCACACTTTTTAATTGATCGATTCTTAGTGAACATGACCGATTCGAGATACGCTTACATCACTGGTTAGACCAGCTTGAAATTATTCAATGAAAATCTCTCGAGACGGTACATTCTACTTAGACAAGTCCTATTCGAGATACGCTTACATCACTGGTTAGACCAGCTTGAAATTGTTATGCGTCTAGGACAAGACCTTTCGATTACTGACAGTTAAGTTTTGTCAATTCGTTGGTCAAATCTGATTCGAGCTCATATGAGATTCAACATTTGTTACCATATTTTAATCACTTTTGTTTTTCCCTCCCTCAAAAATAGCATATCTATGTTGTTTTTGAAGAACATTTGATTAAAATATGCTTTTTTGAGGTTTGTGGGATAAAACCAACAAGAACTTATAGTTTTGAACAAAGATTGTTTCAAATACTCCCCCTCAATAAGTGAAATAACTTTTTGAGGTTTTGATTACGAGAGGGAATACTTGTTCTTTTGAGCAGAATTATGAAAAACTTAAGAAATTTGATTAATTCTACACAAAGGTAAGAAGCTTTTGCTCCTTATACTAGGATTGAGGCACTGAGGCATACCTCAGGGACCTTTCTTTACAAATAACGGGTTGTGCACTGTTATTTGTGCACAAGCCATTATAATGACAAATCAATCATAAGATATTCACAATTAACTCACAAACTTAGCTACTCAGGCCTTTGAAATGTTCAGATTGGGAAGTTCGGTCTGCCTCTAACATAGCTTCCAAGCCGTCTGATCTGGTCACGTTGCTTTAACCTTTCTTCGATCTTGTTGATGAAGTTGCGGACCTCCCTTGACTCTTTGGAATTCCACCTTTGACTCTTTTCAAGCGTTTGATCTCTCAACCTATCATGTAAGCCATCGCGTATCGTCTTCAGCGTATCATCACAGAACTTATGAATTTCTTCATATCGCATGAAATTGACATTTCCATAAGCACTCCTGTAGGTGAAACCGAAGGCTGGTTCTTTCTTCAGCTGGTATTATGAGGCAGATTGAATTCCAGGATACTGAAGTTGTGGTCTTGTCAGTTTGAGTTTTCGTTGGTAGCTTTCAACACCTAACTGGAGATCTTCAACTCTTTCTTGAATTACTAATCGTCTTATGAAGATAAGAAGAGAAATGATGAATGAATATTGCAGTTCAGTTGTAAAACGTCTCATTCTTCCTTGAACTTTTTCGAGATACAAGTCTTCAATGTCATTCAAATTCAAGTCGGGAAAGTCAGATTCACAGAAAGTGTACTCTTTTTTAATTTTTTCATTTGATGAAATTCTTCTGCATATAGTCATAACCTAACTTTGTTGCAGATTCGAGAGTTATGATGGCGACAATTTTATGTATACTTTTGACATCATGTCTTGACTTTTCTCTGCTGCGATAGTAGAGCTGTCGACATTCAGGCCAATGATGTATCCCAAGCAATGCATCTCTGTTGTATGGGGCTACCTCATCAACGAATATTTCAGCTTGAGTTTCTTCAATTGCTGGGTGCTCGTACCTTGCAGCAGGGATTCGATAAGTCAAAGAAGTCGCATATTTCCGGTTGGTCTGATCCCCGTGTTGAAGATATTCCAAATCAGTGTTGAAGAAGAATCTGAAGGGAATCCTGGGTTTCTCTGGTCTTCCTACCATTGGTAATGGCTTGGTCCAGTCTGTGAAATAAGGACCATGCTTCCCAGAGGTGTTATCGACATTGAATTCAGGGTTGAGCCAGTCGATATCGTTAAACATTGCTCGTGCAATATTTTCCAAGTGATATTCCAGTTCGGCTGCACCCTCGGATCTTTCTTTGAGAAGGTTGAATGCATTGTTCTTGATCCGTCTCAATTCCTTCTTTGTCATCTTCTTAATACCAAACTCTTTCTTGAGTGATTAGGTGAATTCAACAGTACGTCCTGGTAGAGGTTCTTCATCTTCGGGTAGAGGAGGTTGAGCGTTAATCATCTCATCAAACCACCCGTATCAGCAGTGTTGTCATTGTCAAGCCATGTGACAACTTTTGGCTGTTTGCCTTTACTCTTTCTTGAGTGTTTGGGGGTTGATGAAGGACCAGGTCTTGAGTCAGGTTGTTCCTTGAAGTCGTCACCGGTGTAGACAACGTGATCATCTTCTTTTGGTGCTGACCCAGATGCCTTTGGTTGATTAGGAGTGACGGTTGTTGTTAAAGGCTTAGCCGTTTCCTGATGTGAAGGTTAAGGAACCCCAGTCGACCTTTGTTTCTTTGACTATAAGTTAGGATCGGGATCTTCATCTTCTCTTGGCCTTTTATGAGTAGCAACATCATCTTTGCAAGCAGTCTTAGAGAGATTTACTGAGACAGCAGTGTAGATTGCATTTTCTTCAGGAGTCATGTCTTCTTTGCCAGTCAATCTATCAAATATCTGAAGCTGGAGTTCTTCAAATGAGACATAATAACCTAAAATACGAAACGACGTTTGAACGTTTGATTACGATTATAATTTAAAATTTTGAACCATGTGTTATGAAATTTAAATCACAAGTATGATAAATCCTAAACCTAAGCTACAAATAAAATTGACTTAACCTATGATCTAAGTTATTATGAAGTCGACACAACTTATATTTTACTAAGTAATGTTACACGTTGGATGAGTCATATAAAGGTCCAATATCAATTTAAGTTTGTACATAATATATGTAACTTAATGTTGAGATCAGATTATTTGATAAGTTGAAGAAGAATGAGTCCCATATCTCCCCAAATACTCGGCCTATCTCCTCTTTATCTCACCCATTCACTACCCATATTCACAACCGAATATTTCAATTCTATCTCTCATGCAAACCCTAAATACTTATACAATTGACAACCTATCTGCTCTTCTTTATTCCCTTTTCTAAAACTGTATAACACACCTCTTTGGTCTCTCCTCCAAACCGAAGCAAAACCCTAAACAGGTTCCAAACTAGTTTTCGCTGCAAAGATTTGAAGGGTGTTGATTCATGATTTCTTTTCTTTCTTTGGTCTCATTGCTTTCAGCCGTGAAGGTAGCCTTCATTTGTTTCTGTTCTGAAGCCAACTCATGATATATATTACGTGCAAGATATGTGCATCTAGTCTTTTCGTTTTGTTAAATATGATTATACGAATGGCTATATAACAGCATGAAATCATAAAACCTGGTTAAATACATATGAAATTGTTAAGTATCTAGGCTCGTTTGGTCTTGGTTAAAACGTATTCTACTTCGTAAAAGTATGGTTATATGTTGTGTGATGTGTGAGTCAATCAGATCTAAATATAAATAACTTTTAAGTTGTTTGGTCTCATAATCATGTATGTCTCGTTAGTTGGGCAGTCGTATGGTGTGGAGGATGTGCATATATGTGTGTGTGGAATTATGTGGGTGTCGAATCATGGTTATGGTGTGCGTCTAAACAAGGGTTTAAAATCTGGTTTTGGCATGCAAGTTTAGTTGGTTAGAAGAAGGGGGCGTAAAGGATCATATAGGTCTCAGTTTGATGGTTGAGAAGGGGTGTCGAGATAAGATGTGAGCTGGTCAATTAAATCCAATTATATCAGTTAAAAACATGATCTAATAACTGGTAACAAATCTAAAGAATTAATATGTGTTAGGAATATAAATATTCATGTGAAAGACTCGGTCACCCTGAGTGTCTATTAGCATTAAGTAGCTCGTAGGATTATTAATATTAGTTTAGTTATCATAGTACTCGTGGAGTTGGGTCGGGTCTTTACCCACTGTCAGCTCACTCCACAGCCCACACAGGGCATCTAAGCTTGTTGTATAAATACCCCTTCCCACACATGGGAAGGGTTGGAACTTCTCTTCATTTTAACCTAATATACTATCATCTTTCTCTCACTAAGTTCCCAACCTCATTCTCTCTCTAAAGTATTCGGCCAAATCACAAACTTATGTGTGTTATACGTTTATGAATATGCTACAATTGATATCAAGAGCCATGGTTAGGTTCAAGTGATTGCATGTTCACGGATTTGTGGTTTGTTCTTGGTGTTTTTTGTCTTGTTTTGTGGTTCGACTAGAATAGAAAGAAAACACCATTGTTTAATTGTTGTTTGTGATTAAATTAGTTAATACTTTATACTCTTAGGTGTTCTACAATATCTAGTTGCATTTTGTGGTGATATACGACTTGTTTTGTGGTCTTGTTGGAAGGTTAAAGTGAATTTCTTGACTGCAGTTTGAGTCTCGGGCGTATATTATTCACTGCGGTTTGAGCCTCGGTAAAGTATTATTTGTTGCGGTTTGAGTTTGTTTGGGAAATTGTTGACTGCGGTTTGGCAAGAATTCTGACTACGATTTGGCTTTTAACTAAAACGGGAAAAAGACAAAATGTAGTTGAAAGCGACTGTTTGTCCTTTGCGGTTTGTCTATTAGTGCTGCGATTTGACTTATTGCGGGTTGTGTTGATGCGGTTTGTTGTTCCTGCATTTTGCGGTTTGGTTTGCGGTTTGCGTTTTGACCTATTGCATTTTGAGGTTTCTGCGTTTTGTGGTTTATGCGGTTTGACCAAGTTCTGCGTTTTGCTGAGTCTTGTGGTTTGAAGCCTTGCATTTTGCTGTCTTGAGATTTGGTCTTATTGCGGTTTTCCTCGTGTGACTGCGTTTTGGGTTCTTGCGTTTTGCTACTGAGGTTCTGCGTTTTGACCGTTGCGGTTTGCCTCGTGTGACTGCGTTTTGGTTCTTGCGTTTAGGTACTGAAGTAATACTCTTAACTGCGGTTTGACTCAAGCAGTGACTGAGTTTTGATCAGATCTAGGCTTCTTGACTGAGATTTGTTCAACTCATTACGATAACTCACTACAAGTAATCAAATCACGGTTTATTCTTGATTTTTGTAAAATCCCGCGAAAGAACCTATTTCTCGGTTTAAATCATAGAATCGTAAAATCCCGTGCAAGTTTACATCATGGCAAGCACTCCTTCTGATGACATTCAAGCTGCAGGGTCCGATACCCGCCCTCCTATGCTAGATAGGACGGATTATGAGTCATGGGCTCAAAGAATACGACTTTATTGCTTGGGAAAAGAAAATGGATTTAATATCCTTAAATCCATTGATGAAGGACCTTTTCAAATGGGCACCACTAGAGATGCTGTCACTACCGCTGAGGATGGAACTATCACTTTTGGAATCGACAGGCCATGTAATTACAACGATCTCAATGAGGAGGAGAAGAAGCGTTATGATGTAGACATTAGAGCTTATAACATTGTGATTCAAGGACTTCCCAAAGACATTTACAAACTCATTAACTTCAACACTGATGCCAAAGCTGTTTGGGACAATGTTAAAATGCTTCTGGCTGGATCTGAACTGACCAAAGAAGGTCATGAATCTCAGCTGTATGATGAGTTTGAGCACTTCAAGATGAACCCTGGTGAAAACATCACTGACTATTATGTGAGATTTCACAAACTTGTGAATGACATGAGAATCATCAGGATGACAATGCCAAACATCCAACTCAATTCTAAATTTGTGAACAACATGACACTCGAGTGGGATAGATTTGTCACAACCATAAAGCTTAACAAAGGATTGAGATAGACCAATTATGAACAGCTGTATGCTTACTTACAACAACTGAAAAGCATGTTGTCTATGATCGTCAACTGAGGGAAAAACTCAATCCAACAACGTCTAATGATCCGCTTGCATTTGTCTCAAATGTTCAGCCGTTCAATCAATCCTCACTTGATCAAGTGTATCATCATCCTTCTTCATCACAGAATCAGACATCATTTGTCCAATCATCTTTGCACACACCATCTGCTGTGAACAATCAACTGGACTCAGGGTACTCTCATACTGACAAGATGATTGATAATCTCTCAAACCAAGTTTCTTTACTTGTCCAACAGTTCAAAGCAACACTCCCTCAAACCAACAACCAACTTCGAACTTCATCAAATCCACGTAATCAAGCAACAGTGGAAGATGGAAGGGTTGTGGTTCAGAATGTTCAGGGAAGGCAGAATGTGAATCAAAGGAATGTTGCTCGGGGTAATGTACAGAACAGAGTTGGGAATGCTAATCAGGGACAGGGAAGGCAAACCAAGTGTTACAACTGTGGTGGACTAGGACACATAGCAAGGAACTGCAATAAACCAAAGCGTCCACAGAACTTTGACTACTTCAAGGATAAGATGTTGTTGATGCAAGCTCAAGAGAATGGAGCAGCTTTGAACGAAGAAGAGTTACTGTTCCTTGCTGGTGATGAGGGGAACACGTTTGATGCTGATGTGGATGATCAACCAGTTCAGGACTTGGCACTGAATGATCCCAATATCTTCCAAGCTGATGACTGCGATGCTTTTGACTCAGACGTTGATGATGAACCCACTGCTCAAACCATCTTCATGGCTAATCTGTCTTTTGCAGTCTCTTTACCACAACAAGCTGGTCCTTCCAATGCATCTATCATATCTGAGGTACTGAAGCTTTATGACACATATAACATGGTAGATGAACAGAAGATTCCTAACAAAGTACAACAGACAGATGTTGTTGAATCAGATACTGTTGATATGGGAAATAGTAATGTTATTCCATATGAACAATATGTGAATCACAACGACGTGTCTGATGTACCAAGTTCTGCATCTTCTGTTGTAGATAATGCTTGTGAATTGCATGAGAACACCGTGTTTATCCCTGATGACACTTTGACCACTAGACTTAACATCTATAAAGATCAGGTGGCCATATATGAACAACGTGCAAAATTTGAGCTAACTGAACGTGAGCAGAAAATGGATAGTCAAATGCGTACATTCATAACAGAACGTAATTTAAGGGAAGAAACATTGAAAAAGGAGTTATGTTCTTTACGAAAACAACTTGATCAAACTGTTAAACAAAAACAGGAGATCCAAGAAAGTGTAATTACACTAAAACATGATTTCAAAGAAAAAGAAACAAAACTCTTAAATGATTTTTCAAGACTTAAAACGTTAAAGAACAAGATTGAAAACAAGTTGTACACACAAGACCAGACCAGAAAAACTGCTCAAATGATTCAAAAGCATAAAAGGCTGTGTGATGAAAATAGTGAAAAGGATGTAGGTGAACCTAAATCAGCTTAACTTAAGAATGTTAAAGTTGCCCAACCTGCCTTATATGATGCAAATATAATGCTTAAGCCTGGTCATGCCCCTCCCGATGTGTCATCGTTTGAAGAGAGTAATGAGATAGAAGTAATAAGTAGAGAAAGAATGGCTGAAAAAATGAAGGATCCCAATTGTATAGCAAATCGAGTCATAATCAAACCCCATAATTACTATCAGGAGAACCGATTGACTGTTTTTGCACCTCAAACTAAGTTATCGCCCGAACAAATATTTTGCTCTTTGGACATAGAAAAGAGAAAGGCCAGTGAACTTAAAGCCAAAACTCCACCCCTTAGAATAGCGGCTGCAACGGTGTACCCACCCAATACACCCAGGCATTTAGTTCCTTTAACTCTTCCCACAGAATGTAAAACTCTAATTAGCATATATGTTCTTTGTCAACTATTTGCTGATTTTGATAAAACATGTAAGAAGAGAATTACGCCAACGGGAATTACTGAAGGGGAAAAGGGTTTTGAACTAACAAAAGAGTGCTACTTAACTGAGGTTATTCCATTCTTTAAACTCCTCAAGGAACATTTTGAGGGCATGCAAAAAACCCTTAAAACTGAAGTAAAAGAGATGAAAGAGGTATTTAAGGATATGGAAAACGAGGTGTCCCAAAATGCGATAGAACTTAAGAGTCGTGAGATTAAGAGAAAGAACATTCTCATCACCAATGAGAATTTGATTGCTAGATGTATTGCACAGGATGTGTTTTATACTGCTACTGATTCTGCATTAACTACTTGTCAATTTCATGAGGTGTCTATTGCATTAAATGTTTCCCAGAATCGTGTTGTTGAGCTTGAGGGGGGAGAATTTAAAATTGCATGAGAAAATCCAAAACGATGACCATGATAACATGGTCAGGCATTTTTCAAAACTAGAGGTTGATAATCTTAATTTGCAATTAAAATATCAACATTTAGAAGAAAGAGTTAAAATCTCAAATGTCAAGACATCTTTGGATGCTCCTGAATTTGATGCATATTTTGAATTAAACAAACGAGATAAAAAAATTCAAGCTCACACTAACACGATTGAAAAATTGAGGGCCCAAATTGCCCAATTAAAATCAAATAAGAGTGATGTGATTAGCACCCATAAACCATCGTCTTCAGACTCTCAGAATTTTCACTATCAAGACACCATCAATAAATTACAATATGAAAATGAGTGTTTTCAAGCTGAAAATTCAAAAATCAAATAACATTACAAAAAGTTATATGACACGATTAAAGTCACACATAACAATCACAATGAAAAGATAACTTCTTTGCTAAATGAGATTGAGAATCTAAAGACTCAGGTGAAAGGGAAAATGCCAATCATCACTAGTGAAAATGTTGTTCTAAAGGTTTTTGCTTGTAGAAAATATACAATTGATGCTGTGTCTATCCCACTTCCTCTTAGAAACAATAGGTCAGCTCATCAAGTTTATCTCACTCATATTAAGGATAGTCTTGACATTCTTCGTGAGACCGTAGAAGAGGATAGGATAGAGAAACCACTAGATAGTGCAGTTGTAGATGCCTGCTTCCTCACTAAACGATCTCAGGAACTCTTAGAATACGTCATTGGCACATGTCCTAAGATTGATAACAAGCGAGATAGGTTTATTGCATCTTCCTCAATGACTAAGAACAAGCATGTTACCTTTGATGTACCACTGAAAACATCTGAACCCATCACATCAAAACCAGAAAAACAAATGGTAATGAAACAAACTAATGTTCCCATCATTGCTTCTACAGGAGTAAATAGTGTCACTAAGAGTGCTCATGAGAAGAAAGTAGAAGTCTACCTTAGGAACAATAAGTTTGATTTGGTCAAAAAGAATCGTGTTGATTCTAGTATTAGCTATAAGCGTACTGTAATTAATTCGAATTCTAATGCTGTCTGTAAAACATGTAATGAATGTTTAATTTCTGGTAATCATGATGATTGTGTTGTGTCATTCTTGATGTCTCCTAAACGATCCTCAGTTAAGAATGTTAGGAAACCTGAACTGAGTAAGCAGATTTGGAAAGCCCACTGGAAGAAAATTCACTTTAGGAAATAAGTGCCCCTTAACTAGAATGACTAATCATAAAGTAGTGATTGTTAAGGAATGGAAGCCAACTGGTAGAATTTTCCCGTTAGAGAAACAATGCCCTGTAACTAGGTCTATTGCATCTACTAGTGAAGTTTCCACTGTGAATACCATGGCATCTATGATTCCTGTAGTTCCAGAATTTGTTTGTGCTAACCAAACGGACCCTAGTTGCACGTGGGGATCCACCTTTTTTCAGTTATCCATCGTTGTCTGTTTTCAAATGCAGGTCGTCCAAATCGTCCTTTGGTATTTGGACTCAGGCTGCTGAAAACATATGACCGGGGATCGCTCACGGCTCAAGAATTTCGTGAAAAAGTTTATCGGGACAGTTAGGTTCGGGAACGACCATTTTGGGGCGATTATGGGTTACGGAGATTATGTGTTTGGTGACAGTGTAATTTCCAGGGTATACTACGTGGAAGGACTTAGGCACAATTTGTTCTCTGTTTTTCAATTTTGTGATTTCAATCTTGAAGTTGCTTTCAGAAAACACACATGTTTCGTTAGAGAATTGGATGGTATTGATCTCCTTAAAGGAAGTCGTGGTACTAATCTATATACCATCTCTATTGAAGACATGATGCGGTCCTCTCCTATTTGCTTACTGTCAAAGGCCTCAAAGAACAAATCATGGCTTTGGCACCGTCGTTTAAATCACTTAAACTTCGGCACCATAAATGAACTTACTCGCAAGGATCTTGTTCGAGGTATGCCCAGATTGAAGTTTGAAAAGGATCATCTTTGTTCTGCTTGTCAACTGGGCAAAAGCAAGAAGCATACTCACAAACCCAAAACTGTCAACACCATCATGGAAGTTCTTCACACCCTTCACATGGATCTATGCAGACCAATGAGAGTGCAGAGTATAAATGGGAAGAAATATGTTTTTGTGGTGGTCGACGACTACTCTCGGTTTACATGGGTGATGTTTTTGAGAACCAAGGATGAAACTCCAGAGGTTATCATCAAACTTATCAAACAGCTACAAGTGAGACTCAACAAAACTGTCAGAATCATCCGTACGGACAATGGAACTGAGTTTGTTAACAAACAACTCATTCAATTTTATGAAAGTATTGGCATTACTCACCAGAAAAGTGTTCCACGTACTCCTCAGCAGAACGGCGTTGTTGAAAGACAAAATCGTACTCTTATGGAAGCTGCCCGAACCATGCTAATATTTTCCAAGGCACCGATGTTTCTTTGGGCAGAAGCAATTGCCACAGCGTGTTACACCCAAAACCGATCCTTGATACATACTCTTCACAAAAAAACTCCTTATGAGCTGATACATGGCAAGAAACCAGATCTTTCCTTTCTACAAGTGTTCGGTGCTCTATGCTACCCAACAAACGACAACCAGGATCTGGGAAAACTAAAGGCTAAAGCAGACATAGGATTATTCGTTGGATATGCACCAGATCGCAAAGGATACCGAATCTACAACAAACGAACCTGAAAAATCATGGAAACCATTCACGTGACATTCGATGAGCTGACTGAGCAAACGGCTCCTGAACACATAAGTTCTGGACCCGCTCCTAATCTTTTGTCTCCTGGACCAATTATTTCAGGTCTTGTATAGCATCCCACTCATGCAGTTCCTGATGCACCCCCTACTAGTGAGGAGTTAAAGAATTTGTTTGATCCGATGTTTGATGAATACTTTGAGCTACCAACTGTTGATACCACAACTGAAGCTCCACCTTTACCTCCAGTTGCTGATGCTCCAATTCCACACAACTCAGATGGTCCATCTGTATCTGTCTTAATTAGTCAAGACGCACCATCTGCCACTCACTCACCATCATCATCAAATGTTTAATCTCCTTCGGTACAGCTAGGTTCTGTAGTTGACAATTCTTTTGAAGGGAATCCTTTTGGTCCTACTGATGATGTTCCATTCGAGAATATCTTTGCTCCTGAATCTTCTATAGAGACATCTTCTTCAGGGGATCCTAACACGGAAACATCAGTTCCCTACCCTCAACCACATGATCATCTCAGAAAATGGACAAATGATCATCCGATTGACAACATCATAGGAAATCCTTCTCGTCCGGTATCCACACGAAAGCAACTTGCCACCGATGCATTATGGTGTTTCTTTAATTCCGTACTATCCAAAGTCGAACCCAAAGATTTCAAAGATTCTTTGTCTAAAGACTGCTGGTTTACTGTGTTGTTTTATACTTTTATGAATTAAGCTACCACTAATTACCTACTAAATCTAGAGAGAGAAAGCTAGAGAGAGAGAGAGAGATGGAAGGGAGACGATTACACACACTTAGTAACAATAGATCTAATTTCATCAACCAACAACCCTTTCCCTAAGGAGGGAAGGGGTATTTATAGTTTTACATGGTAAAGGGCATGTAGCCCTAATTCTCTTAACTAATACATCATTAAACATAATAAAATTAAATAAACGACATAGCCCATGGGCCTTCTATACGGGCTGGGCCTAATAATAAACCTAAAGGCCTGAGCAACCTTAATACAATATGATCAATACTTGAATAATACAAAACATGTTCCCAACAATCTCCCCCTAAGTATTGGTCATCAAGGTTGCTTGACGTCGTCTTAGCTTCTTTTGGCTTTGACGTCTTCAAAATCTTTGTTCTTTGTTCTTGATAGTGATGTGATATGATATGATAGTGATCTGCCGTGTTCCAACGATCTTTGCTTCCGGTGTCTTCACGTCTTCTCCACCATGCTCATATATCTTTTGAATTTGGTTCTTCAACTTGTTCTCACTCCTTCAATCTTTAACTTTGAGAAAGGTTGTAGTACTTGAATCTTTAGACTTTTCTTTAACACTTCTGAACTTTTTGATATTTCTGAGTCTTTGTGAGAACTTCTCTTTGGGATATGAGCATGATGGAGTCTTGATGGTGGTTGAACTCCAGGTCTCCAAGCTCCTCTGCAGCAGCAGCACGAACCAACCGGTACTTACAGGCTCAGACTTGAGATCGTCAACAGCATAGTGTGAAGACTTTCTCAAATCTTAACCCAGACCGTTCTGAACCGGATTCCCCTGAAAGGGATAACACGGACACCACTGAAGTGCACCCACGATTCAGTGAGTCGCTGGAGATCACCCCACGACTGTAGACCGTTTGGAGCAAACACTAAGCGTAACCCACAAGGAGTTACCAAAGTGACCTGCTGTCAGAGTTGTTTGATGTTGCTCTGGCAGGATTTCCATTCAATCATTGATAATCACAATTGTGACTTTTCTCATGAATGTTCTTGGCAGATTGCTAAGATCTGCGAAGGACACTTTCTTAATTTTACATCTGCTGCCCATGATGTAGAACAGTAGAGTAATACTAAGTGTACCTAAGAGATCTTTTATGAATCTCATGGCTCTAGACTCAATTAGTGCACATTTGTTTGGTCATCGGAGGCGTGGAGCAGATTGCCTCTTTTTCAATATCAACACTCTCGTAATGAGAGGTCGATAGATTATGAAGGGTTCTCCGTGTGAATGAAACAAATGTCTTTTGAGAGACACTTGAGTAGCTTAGAAGGTTTAGTGCAGTGCGTCACTGGGTCCATGACGACTTTGATCTTCAATACCGGTGATTCTTGATCAACCAGTAGATTATGTATTGAACCCGGTGTCTGCCCTAAGGTTGAACAAATGGAGGGCTATTTCTTTTCACCCTTTTCTTTTGCTTTTCTTTTTAATTCTTCAACCCCTTCTTTCTTCGTTCATTCATTTTCTCCTTTTTTAATATCATACCTAGGACTTTCTAGTTCTAAACTATTGGTATTGTCCTTGGGTAGATCCCTCCGGCTTTGGCGGATCATAGGACGGTTTTCCTTAACCTTAGTCACCTTATAACTTCATGACTATCCTAATGATGCCATATACCAAACCTTTTGAAAATCTCTCAAAGTGTTTATGATTGTAAAACACATTTTGTTAACACTTTGACAGTTTTGTTATTTTCAGAAGAACTCCCCCTTAACATGTGCTCATATTCGTTAAAGTAAAATCTGCACATGTCGGGAAGAGTTGGCATTTTTTGAATTGATTGATTTTCAGTGAACCTGATCATCGCGAGACACGCTTACATCACCAGTTGGACTGGCTTGAAGTTATTACCCGTCCAGATCAGATTCAAAGATCATCGCTCGAAATTGGTACATTCTACTCAAACATATCCATTGCGAGACACGCTTACATCACCAGTTAAACTGGCTTGAAATTATTACCCGTCCAGGATATGTCCTTTCGACTACTGACTGTTGTTATCGTCAATTCGAGGGTCAATTCTTGAGTCTTACACTCATGAGATATCATCGTTGCTTCCACCATATTTTAATCACATTTTCATTCTCCCCCTCAAAAATAGCATAGATATGTTGTTTTTGACAAAACTTTTGATTAAAATATGCTCTTTTTGAGGTGTTTGTGGAAGAATGTCAAGAACTTTTGTTGATTTGGAACAAAGATTTTTCAAATACTCCCCCTTAACAAGGGAGTACTTGTCCTTATGAGCAGAATGTTTGAAAAACTTTTGAAAACATTCTGGTTTTAATTCTGCTCATAAGTAAGAAGCTTTCGCTCCTTTTTCAGGATTGAGGCACTGAAGCGTACCTCAGGGTCCTTTCTTTACAAGAGCGGGTTGTACACTGTTATGTGTGCACAAGCCGTTGTCAATGATGAAATATAGATGAGATGATGATTAATTGAACAAACAATGAATTAGTACCAGTGTTCATTACTCAGGACGGCGAAACGTGAGAATGTTAGGAATTTTCGCCCGACCTCCAACATAGCTTTCCAACCGACGCATCTGCTCCCGAAACTTAATCTTCTTGTCTATCCTTTTCACAAACTTCCTTGCTTGTCTTTTCTCCTTCCCGCCCCACTTCAACTCTTTAGCCAACTTCTCGTCTTTTAAGATCTTCTCAAGTTCAGATTTGACTTGTTGGATGGTTGGGTCACTGAACTTGCGAAGATCTTCGAAACCCATAAATCTTGTACCAGCTCTCCTTCTATGATAGTATACTCCAAATGGTTTGTACCCAAAAGTGTATGGTTGCTGATCATGAACATTTTCTGGTGCAAAGTCTGGCTTGGTGAGATTTACCTTGGTTTGATAACTTTCAACTCCAAGATGAACGTCTTCAACCCGTTGTCTAATCACAATGTTGCGAATGAAGATGAGAAGGGAGTTGATGATATCGTACTGAAGCCGTCCAGGGAGGTGTTCAAGTTTTCCCTGAATCTTCAATAGATACATGTCCTCGATATCATTGGGGTTAAGGAGAGGATAGTCAGCTTCAGTGAATTCATACTCCTTATCATTGCTTCGTCTTACAATGATCTTTGTTAGAAAGTTGTACCCATACATAAACTCCGTTTCAGCACTGACGATAGACATAATCCTATGACTGCTCCATACCTCATCCCCTGTCCTTCTCTGGGCCATCATATATTTGTAGTACAACCTTCGCAGATTTGGCCAATGATGGATCCCAAACACAGCATCTTCATTATACTTCTGTATCTTTCTGCTCCAAAGAATGTTGATTTGTTCTTCAAACCCCTCTAATGCATACCTGGCTGCCGGGTATTTGGTAAGTGAGGTGGCATATCTCTTCTCAGGGTTCGTGTTACCGTTCATGAGGTAGTCCAAATCTTTGTTGAAGAAGTATGCTATGGGTAACTTGAGGTTGTGTGGTGGTCCAATGAGTGGTAACGGTTGTGTGTAGTCACGATGAGGTAATGGATCAACAGATGATTGTTCTTGCGTCCAGTTGATGTTTTCGTTCAAGGCTCTTGCTACTTGCTCAATGTTGTACTCGAATTCCAGCTCCGTTGTTGAAACAGTTGTGAATTCCATGAATCCACTTTTGCGGACTTTGATGACGTCTTTCAGACCCAGTTACTGGACTTTCATCACCTTTTTTAATCGTTTGGCAAAGTCTACAACTGATCCTTCCACTGGTTCAGCATTGTCATTGTCAGAATAAGTGTCAACCATTTGATCAAACCAATCATACTTGGGAGCTGTTGAATCGACCCACTCAGGTAATGGAACATCTTTAACAGTTGCAGAAGGAACAACTACTTCTTGGATTAGAATCGGAGCAATTGGATTTTCGTGATCAGAGCTTGGATCATCAAAGGTTTCTGTTGCTTCAAATTGTCCGACTCCAAGAGGAACAAATGTTGTTTGACTGCTTTTCTTTGTTGTGCCAGAAGAGGGTGTTGTGGAAGCCTGACCTGTTGAAGATGAAGGTTTTCTCCTTTTCTTTCCGTGAGCATCTGGATCATCTTCATGTCGTCTTTTGGTTGATTTGGTGGGTTTGCACGTTTCAGTTAGTACTACAACTTCCTCTCCTTCTGCTTTGATGGATTCCATAAGTGCCTCTCGAAGCTTTGCTTCCTTGGGATCATCTTTTAGTTCTTGCAACATCATCCTTTTGCTTTCTAATCTGGATGTATGTTGTGGCACTGTTCTGAGTGTGATTGGAGTGGTTTTGACCATCTTTGAGACTATCTTCTCCAAGTCCTTCTGGACGTATTGTTTGATCAATCTGGGAATGGATTCTTCAAGAAGCTTTTCTACTTCAGCAGTTATCTGAGTATTGATTTCTTCAACATTCTTGGCTGCTTTATCTTCAGCTTCACTGATCTTTTGATATATTTCTTTGTGTTATTCTACTTTATGTTTCATCTCATCTTCAAGTGCTTGAACCTTTTGTTTTATCTCATTGTACTCTACTGTGGACTGAGCCACAGATGAAGGTTGTGGTGAGGGAGGTTTGTTAGTGTCAAATTGTTGTTCCTGCGAATCCTTTTCACTTTCTTCACCATCATCATTATCATCATTGCCTGTATCAACTTTTTCATCTTTATCATCATCATCATCATCATCTTCATCATTATTATCATCTTCATCATTTTTCTCATCTTCCTCATCTTTACCATCTCTGTCAGAATCTTCATTTTCAGAACCAGAAGCCGATAGATCGTGTGCATCAGAACCATCACTTCCTTCCTCAGAACTTCTAAGAGTTGTCGATTTAAAGCCCTCTGATTCTTCTGGTTGTTCAATAATATGTGATGCAGATTCTCCTTTTCTAAGTTTTCCTTGTCTCTCTTCTTCCTCAGCCTGTTTCTTTAAACTTACTTTTCTGGCCTTCTTTAATGCTCTTTTCTCTTCTTCTTCAGTGAGGGGTTCTCGGATTGGAGAAAATCGTGTTGTTGTGAACTTGATAGATTTGCCCCTTCCCGGTTTTAGAGTCTTATCTGAAGTGGCTAAAACAGACTTGAATTTCTCAGCACCTTTTCCTTTCTCTAGATTCAACCTTTCTTCTTCTTCTTGTTCTTCATCATCAGATTCATCCCTTAACTGCATCTCTGAAGTTGGTTTAGAAACCACTTTCTTTTTCTCAGGAATTTTTGATTTCTTTGATCGAACAGTCTTGGCTCGGCTGGGATGTCTTTTCCCTTTGGTGATTGTGTATCTTTTGGTTTGCCACCCACCATTTTAGCCTTAACTGCTTCATCATACTTCTTGTATACTTCTGTGTTCTTAAGTTCTTCACTCAACAGGTATGGTGGAATTCTTGCCCCTTGGATTGAAGAATAGCTTAGAACTTTGGTGAGAATACGGTCTCGTTTCTCAGTATGCATCTTTTCAGTCGAAGGACGTTTGAGTTCAGGGTGTCTTTGTATAAAACGTGAGATGAGAAGTTTCGTGAATCTTGGAAATGGAATGGGTGGTAGATCTGTACTCTGACGAAACTTGGTGCCAAGAAAAACCATATCCTTCCAGATAAGATTTGCAAAGTCTAGGTGTTTCAGATTGATTACCCACAAAATAATTGTAGGTGTTCCATTCTCGGATGTTCTAACCCAGTTGCTTTTCCAGTGATGCAATTGATGAGAATTGAGTACAAAGTTAGCCAAGGTTGAGGGAAATATTTTCTCTCCACTTTGTAGCTTGAAGTTATCTCAACATCTTGTTCATCATAACCAATAAGCTTTAGTGTTCTGATCATTTCTTCAAGAGTGGGATTCTCCTGGAATTCTGAGAAATCTCCTGTGACTGCTCTTGGAAGGTCTAGTACAGCTCTAAGTGTTTCAACCCTGAAAGTGATTGTTGTGTTGTCGAGTGTAACTGTCATAGTCTCTTCGTCTTTGCTTATGATTAGTGATTCCCAAAACTGATACAAGTAGACTTCAGGAACACTGGCGGTTTTTGACAAAGTTGGACTAATGAAGTGTCCTTCCAGAATATCCCTGATGATGAGACACGTTTCATGGCACTTAAGCTTCTGAAACACAATCCTTGAATTGCAGTGACCAATCTGTCTTTTCTTTCCTTCTGGTTGTCTGTTGATAGATGCTTGTGACATGGTGCGAGACATTGTTAATCTGTTCAATGCAAACACCAATAGCAATACCAAGAACACCATATATATGTGTTAGATAAGTGAACATGATACAATGATTCTATCCTATAGTACATTCACTACCAGATAGAACATATAGCATAAAACATATATCCAACAATATACATGACAGATCATAGCATCTCGGTTACTGAACCAGTAATTACAACACATAATTCACATACAACACAAGGTTATACCCATACAGTTACATAACACCTTTATTAGATAACAAGCTAGTCACAATCAATTGAAGCACAAGATAAACAGCCACATACAGATTTAATTTTAACACAGCTATGGCTAAACACATGAATAGCTACAATTGCACAATTAAACTCTAAGTCTGCACATTCAATCATTGGTTCAACTATGAAGTCTGGTTCGATTGTTATGACCTGGTTCGACTAATCTGTCCTCGTTCGACTAATCATGATATGGTTCGACTAAGTGGTTCGATTAAGGATACTCGATCAAGTAATTCTTTCGTTCGATTATTGTAGTCGTTCGACTAATTTTGTCGTTCGACTAAGTTGGTCGTTCGACTAGATTGGTCGTTCGACTGATTAGGTCGTTCGACTAATTTGGTCGTTCGACTAATTTGGTCGTTCGACTAATTTGGTTGTTCGACTAGATTGGTCGTTCGACTAATTTGGTTGTTCGACTAGATTGGTCGTTCGACTGATTAGATCGTTCGACTAATTTGGTCGTTCGACTAATTTGGTCGTTCGACTAGTTAGGTCGTTCGATTAAACTATTCGTTCGACTAAATTGGTCGTTCGATTAGATAAGTCGTTCGACTAACCTTAGTCGTTCGACAAAACTTGTCGTTCGACTAAATCAGTCGTTCGATTAAATAAGTCGTTCGACTAAACTTGTCGTTCGACTAAATCAGTCGTTTGATTAAATTAGTCGTTCGACTAATTTACTCGTTCGACTAGGTTTAGTCGTTCGACTAGGTTTAGTCGTTCGACTAGTTTGAGTCGTTCGACTAAAAACGAATTGTTCGACGTAATTGGATGTTATCTCCTAACTCGAAGATAACATGATCTTCTTGAGTCCTTCAATCTCCTCAGAAAACATATACACATTAAGCAATAATCCACATAGTCAAAGCAGTCCAATTATCACTCGTTCGACTATTAAACCGAACCCTAAGTCAAGAACATGCTCACATAATGTGTATTACAATTGATAAACCCTTTTTCACAACACATAATAACCTGTTAAGCATACTTTCCTTCACTCAATAGATTCTCAAATCAACAATTCAAGAAACGCCCAATTCGATTGAATCTTATCGAGATGCTAACAGTTATAATAAGCAAATAACACTCAAAAACAATCAAACAATCAATATTGAGTCCTAATGAATGCTTACAATAGATCAAGATTAAAGAACTAGTGATTCTTGGTTCGTTCGATGAAATAGGCGGGTGTTAGGATCTCTGAGAAATAAGAATTTCTCATTGCTGGGAGGATTGTTGGGAACTCTGAGAAATAAGGAATTTCTCATTGCTGCCGATAGTGAAGCTGGTTCCTGCCGATAGTTATCCATTGCTGCTGTGGTTGGTTCCTGCCGATAATATTGTTTTGTTTCTGCCGATAGTGTTTATTGCTGCGGATAGTTATTGTTTGTTATCCGTATGTTTAGACAGTTTGTTAGATTTATTTTTAGAAGAGATCTCGTTTATCTCTTCACACGTTTTCTTGAAAGACGGGTTAGGGTTAGGGTTTCTTATTGTTATAAATGAAACATCCCGTCTATGAGTTTGATATACTTTTGACGATTACAATATTCAATAACATAATTCTTAGTTCATAGTCTGATCCATAAAGGATCATTGTCTTTGTTTATTTTCTTCTTTAATATTCTTGTTGTTTAGTTTCCGCATAAACACAAGTCTTACACCTAGAGGTTCTCGTTTAACCAAGCTCAATCAAGCTCGAAGTACTCGATCCTACAAGTGGTATCAGAGCCTGGTGAGGATCTCTGATAAAGAAGAAAAAGTTCGATTTCATATCTCTTAACCCTCTTTCAATGGAAGACGAAATACCTCAAAACAATGTCATTAACTAGGAAGATCACCAACCCAAACCTGAAACATCACAAGTCCAAACACAAATCGTCACCACTATGTCTAATAACAATGCTAAATTCCCATACCTGAAGAAAGATGAGTATGAAGTCTGGGTCATGAGAATGGAATATTGGATCACGAACAGCGATTACAATCTGTGGAATGTGATTCTTAGGGGAAATAGCAAGAAGAATACCGGAAGGGATAATGATGGAAATATCTATATAGAGCCACCTGTTACAGCAGAAGAACACCTTGCTGTACAAAGGGAAACCAAGGCAAGAACCCTTTTACTTCAAGCTATTCCAGAGGATCATATGAGTGATTTCCATCACCTTGATGATGCTAGAAAGATCTGGCATGCTGTAAAAGCCAGATTTGGTGGGAATGATGAATCCAGAAAAATGAGAAAGTCTATGCTCAAGCAAGAGTTCCAGGAATTTAAGATTTCTGAGGCTTAGGGGATTCACAAAAGGTATGACAGGTTTCACAAGATCCTGAGCCAACTCAACCAGTTGAAAGCTAGGCCAGACGATGAGGACTGCAACACCAAGTTTCTAAGGGCCTTGCCTCCATCCTGGTCTCAGGTTTCCATAACACTTAAGGCCAAAGGTGGACTGGATTATATGAGTTTTGATGATCTGTACAACAAGCTGAAAACCCTTGAAATTGATATCAAAGGGTATTCCACCTATTCACCTCATACTCCAACCCATACTGCTTTTGTTAGTACTTCTGGTGCTAATAAAGCATCATATGGAAACAGTCTGACACCATCATCTTCATCACTTTCCTACTCACCTGCCACACCAAAAGCTCAGACAAGATCTGATAACATTCTGGAAGAAGTGCTTCATTCATTTGTTGTGGAGAGTACACCACAGCAGAAGATTGTGTATGAAGATTTCAATCAGATTGATGAATTGGATATGGAAGAGATGGACATTAGATGGCAGGTGGCTATGATATCTTTGAAGATGGATAGGTTTGAAAAGAAGGCAGGAAGAAGGGTCAACTTTGATGGACAGGAGCCTGCCAGGTTTGACAGAAGGAAGGTGAGGTGCTATAAATGTTCTCAAACAGGACATTTTGCTAGGGAATGTACAGATAAGAAGGTGGATGATAAAGCTCGGTATTCTGCTTTCAAAATTCAAGAGTTGGAATCAGAGGACCCCAAGGCCTTGGTATCTGTGGATTCGATGGTGGACTGGGAACATCATGAGAAAGCTGTTGCAAGTGGAGCAGAGAAGGTCTATGGGATGATAGCTGGATATGGTGAGAAGAAACAAGTGGCTGGTCAGTTTGGAATGATGGGTCATCCATCTCAGGTACAAAACTGCCCATTTGGTTGTGAATCTTTATATGCTAAACTAAAACAGGAATTTGATGATAAAGAAAGTGAATATAAGGACAATTTTATACAACTTAAGGCTCATAAAAAGGCTATTAAAACATTAGAACAACAAAAGGTCTGGTATCAACAACAACAGTCTGCTTATGAAGTGAAAATAAAGGTTTTGGAAAGAGATTTAAAAAATGCCACTAATGAGTTTAAACATTCTGAAAGGGAAAAAGCTAAGGTAGTGTTAGAAAATCAGGATTTACAGTCTAAGCTAGATAATTCCTTGGCTAGATTTGATAAGTGGAAAGACTCATCCAAAAACCTTCACATGCTTATTGATAGTTCTATGTCTACTAAAACTAAAAGAGGTTTAGGGTTCGGTGACCTGATAGGGCCAAATCAGTATTATGACCCTAATGAGTATAGTGTTTTTAACCCGGAACCTGTAGATTATAGAAAACCTGTAAAGTATGTGAAGGAAGGAGGAATGAATGTTGTTCCTCCACCCATAACTGGAACATTTAAACCTGCTAATCCTTTTGATGACTTTGATGATTCACAAATGATCTATGGCAAACAGGCAAAGGACTTGCCTAATCTTGATTGTGACTCTAATGAATTTGTCTCTTGTTCTTACAGTGACAAATCTTCAGAAATCAAGACTAATGACTATGCCACATGTGGATCAAGTGACAAGTCAGCTTCAATAAAGTCAGAAGATCTCTCCTCGGAAGTAGCTACTGATGAATCTCACTCAAAGACAGCTTCATTTGAAGATATTTCTTTTGATAGTGTTAAAAACAATAATGTTTCTAGTTGTGGTTCTGTTTCAAACAATTTTGGTTGTGGTTTTAATTCTGTTAAGGATAATTTTGTTTCATGTGGTGGTTTGAATTATTCTGTTTGCAATGAGAAAAATATTGTTAAGAAAAAGTCCCCTAGAAAGAAATCTTGCTTTGTGTGTCGTAGTTATGATCATCTTATTAAAGATTGTGACTATTATGAAAAACAGATGGGTTTATATGCTTGTCAAAATAGGTCTGTATGGAAAAATGTCAATGATATTCCCCCTTATATTCCTCAAGCAGCAAGGAGAACTTCAGTTGCTACTGGCAAGCCAGTTTCTGCTGGTAAGCCTGTTGCTGCTGATAAGTTCATTCCTGCTGATAAGCCTGTTGCTGCTGCTTATTTAGTTCCTGCCGGTAGGATCAATCCTGCTGGTTGGAGAAGCAATAATGCTAGACATTTCAGCAGACCTACTAGTACTTACTTTTAAAATGATATGAGACCTGTTTGTTTTGACACCATGCACAAGGGAGGGACAAGATGGAAAATTGCTGTTAAGTCCTCAGCAGGTTGTTCTTGGAGAATCAATAACCAACATGTGAAAATGGGGTCCAAGATCAATGGTGGATCTCATCAATCTCCAGGGTTTAATTCTTATTGATCCACTAGGCAGGCTCAAGTCAGCAATGGCTTGGGTCTCTCTTGTATCTAATGTTGTAAATGTATTCTTTGTATCACGATTTTCCTTTTAGAAGTAAAGATGTTGGCATTGTTGACAGTGGATGTTCTAGGAGTATGACAGGGAATTTGGAAAGATTACATGACTTTGTGCCTTTGAATGGAGGTACTGTGACATTTAGAGGAGGATATGGCATAATTTCTGGGAAGGGAACTATCAAAACTGCCAAGCTGGACTTTGAAGATGTGCTTTATGTGAAGGAACTCCAAAACTTCAATTTGTTCTCTGTCTCTCAAATCTGTGACAAGAAGAACAATGTTCTCTTCACTGAGAATGATTGCTTTGTGCTGTCCAAAGACTTCAAGTTTCCTGATGAAAGTCAGGTTGAACTTAAAGTTCCTAGGACTTACAATCTTTACAGCTTCAATCTTAGTGATGTTCAGCCTGAGGGTTCACTTGCTTGTCTGGTTGCAAAAGCTTCTGTGGATGAATCTAATAAATGGCACAGAAGAATGGCTCATGTGAATTTCAAGACCATTAACAAGCTGGCTAAGAATGGTTTGGTTAAAGGGCTTCCTCTCAAGATCTTCTCGAATGAACACAATTGTGTTGCCTGCAACAAAGGAAAGCAACACAAAGCTTCATACAAGGCTATCTCTGCTGTGAGCACCATCATTGAGCCTCTGCAGCTTCTCCATATGGATCTCTTTGGTCCTACTTCTATCAGAAGTATTGACCACAAGTATTACTGCCTGGTGATTACAGATGATTTTAGCAGGTTTTCTTGGACTTTCTTTTTGGGTACGAAAGATGAAACTTATCCAGTTCTTATGGATTTTATTGCCTTAATAGAAAATCAGCTAAGTAAAAAGGTTAAGTCTATAAGGTGTGATAATGGCACAGAGTTTAAGAATTCTAATCTTATAGAACTCTGTGGAACTAAGGGGATAAAAAGGGACTATAGTAATGCTAGAACTCCACAACAAAATGGGGTTGCAGAAAGGAAGAATAGGACCCTGATAGAAGCAGCTAGGACTATGTTAGCTGAATCTAAGATGCCCACTATATTTTGGACTGAAGCAGTATGCACTGCTTGTTATGTGTTAAATAGGGTATCTATTACTAGTCCTCATAATAAAACACCTTATGAACTTTTGTCTGGGAAGGTTCCAAACATTAGTTACCTTAAGCCTTTTGGATGTCATGTCACTATTTTGAACACTAGTGATTACCTAGGCAAGTTTGATGGGAAGGCTGATGAAGGGTTTATTATTGGGTATTCTGCTCATAGCAAAGCCTATAGGGTTTATAATCTGTCTTCTAAGAGAATAGAAGAGACTCTCAACTTAAGATATCTTGAGGATAAACCTAATTTGCAGGGTGCAGGTCCAGAATGGTACTTTGATCTGGACTATTTGACTGACTCTTTAGGTTATAATAGATTCAAAGCAAATCTATCTGTTGGTACACATGTTTTTCAATCTAACAGTGCAGGTACCTCAGATGATGATTCTGATGCAGAGAGTGATGAACGACCTATAGTTGTTCCTTCTTTTCCCTCTAACAACATTTCAGGTTCTAAGCTCAAAGATTCATCTAATATGACTGGAGGTGATTCTAGTTTTGCAGAAGATCTTGCTAGGCTTCAAAGACAAGAGTATAATGCCAAAAGAGCTGCTGAAATGTTTGGTTCTGGGTTTTCTAAGGAGACAGAGGAGATTCTGAGAAATGCTGAAGCTGAAGTTAGAAGGCAACTGAATTCACCTGGTGGTATTCCTGTTCCTGCTGCTACCATTCCTGCTGGTAGTGGATCTGTTCCTGCCGATCCTTCTAATGTTTCTGCTGATGTCTCCATTCCTGCTGATGTTCCTGTGTCTTCTCCATCTGTTGACACTTTGGGT
Organism: Artemisia tridentata subsp. tridentata; assembly: GCA_021014915.2. NCBI lineage: Eukaryota > Viridiplantae > Streptophyta > Magnoliopsida > Asterales > Asteraceae > Artemisia > Artemisia tridentata. Next base: position 74,063,021 of record CP139503.1, read on the forward strand.
ATTGATAACTCCCCTGAAAGATTTCCAATCCCTTCTGATCTTGGAAATTCAGTCTCTTCAAGAGATAAGCTGGAAGATCCTCATCATCAATCCAGAACAGGGATCTTCACTTCTTCCTCTTATGATGATGACTTCAACCCCTCCATTACTAATCAGGCATCCTCCATTGATGTCAATCCCATTGTTACCAAGAGGATCAATACAGTTCATCCTCAGTCTTTGATTCTTGGAGATCTAAATTCCCCTGTTCAGACAAGGAGTAAACTACATCAACCCAAGTTTGGAGAATCTGCTTTTCTCAGTTACATACAGGATCAGTTAAGGAGCAATCATACTGATTACTTACATTGTCTCTATGCTTGTTTCTTATCTCAAGTTGAACCAAGTAGTATAGCTCAAGCTCTTGCTAATGATGATTGGGTTGAGGCTATGCAAGAGGAAATGCAGCAGTTCCAGAATCAGAAAGTATGGATGTTGGTACCTTTGCCTGCAGGAAAGCATGCTATTGGAACTAAATGGATTCTAAAGAATAAAAGGGATGCTAGGGGAATTGTAGTTCGAAATAAAGCTAGGTTGGTAGCTCAAGGTCATAGACAAGAAGAGGGGATTGATTATGATGAGGTGTTTGCACCAGTGGCAAGAGTTGAAGCTATCCGATTGTTCTTGGCTTTTGCTTCCTTTATGGGGTTTGTAGTTTATCAGATGGATGTGAAGAGTGCATTTTTGTATGGAAGGATTGAGGAAGAGGTTTATGTTACTCAACCACAGGGATTTGTGGATCCTCAGAATCCTGATTTGGTTTACAAAGTGGTTAAAGCACTTTATGGTCTTCATCAAGCACCAAGGGCCTGGTATGCAAGGCTTTCAGCCTTTTTGCTAAAACATGGTTACAGGAGAGGGGCTATTGATAAAACTCTTTTTATCAGAAAGGACTTCAAAGATATCATTCTGGTACAAGTTTATGTAGATGATATCATCTTTGGTTCCACTAATGAAGCCTGGTGCAGGGAATTTGAAGAATTGATGAAGAGTGAATTTAAGATGAGTGCTATGGGAGAAATGACTTTCTTCTTGGGTCTTCAGGTTAAGCAAAAACCAGATGGGATCTTTATTTGTCAGGAGAAGTATGTTTATGAAATACTTAAGAAATTTGTTATGGAAAATGTGAAAACAGCCACAACTCCTTTTGAACCTCCAAAGCCTAAATCCAATAATGAACCTGATGCTGCTGTTAATGTTCATCTAGATAGGTCCATGATTGGATCACTCATGTATTTGACAGCTTCACGACCTGATATCATGTTTGCTGTTGGTGCATGTGCTAGACATCAGGTTACACCCTTGACTTCTAACCTAAATGCAGTTAAGAGAATCTTCAAGTATTTGAAAGGACAGCCTAAGATGGGACTTTGGTATCCCAAAGATTCTCCTTTTGTGTTGGAAGCTTATAGTGACAGTGATTATGCTGGGGCTAACTTTGATAGGAAGTCAACTACTGATGGTTGTCAGTTTTTGGGTAGGAGGTTGGTTTCTTGGCAGTGCAAGAAGCAGACTATAGTGGCTACATCTTCTACTGAGGCAGAGTATGTTGCTGCTGCTAGTTGCTGTGGACAGGTTCTTTGGATGCAAAATCAGCTGTTGGATTATGGGTTCAACTTCATGAACACTAATATCTTTATTGATAATCAAAGCACTATGTGCATTGTTAAGAATCCTGTTTATCATCAAAGAACAAAGCATATTGAGATTCAACATCATTTCATAAGAGATGCTTATGAGAAGCATCTTATTCAGGTGTTGAAGATTCACACTGATGATAATGTGGCTGATCTGCTAACCAAGGCTTTTGATGGACCAAGGTTTAAACATTTGGTGGTCCATATTGGGATGGTGAATCCCTAGATACTGAGTTTGAGGGGAGGACAAAGCCTAAGGGGAGGCTTCTTGTTGTTGTTGTATATCTTTCTATCTTTCTTTCTTTTGGTTTCTTGTCTTATTTTCTTTCTTTTCTCTTGGTTTGTTTCTGATTTATTTTTCTTAGTTTAAATAAAAAATAAATAAAAAAAAATCTTGTATATTTTGTGTGCTAATAAGTTGGTTTTGAGCAACATCTTGCAGGTACAGTGTTGGTGTTTACACCTTCACAATAAATGGTATTCAACTTACCATGTCTTGCAGAAAAGAAAAAGTTGACTCACCATGAGGGTACGGCTCTGGTGTGATAATCAAATCCGTTGATAACTGTAATAGCTTGCTCAAAGCTATAGGGTACTTCAACTCACCCATGATTCAGTTCTGAGAGTTGAAAATGGTTCTCAATTCACCATGGATGTAACCCTTTATGGGATCCAAAGAATTGACTAGTCCACAAAAGTATGGTTTGTGGTAAAGACAATTGGTATCCATATTTGGTATTCAATTCACCAAGGTTTGCTGTAACCTAAGAATTGGCTAGTCCTGAGCAAACGGCTACAGGTAAAGACAAGTCAAATCCGTTTATAGTTGCTGATTTGCTAATAAATCAGATGGTTATCAATGTACCATGGTCTAACAAACCTAAACATTGGCTACTCCAGTAGTGATGGCTATTGGTAAAGAGACATCAAATCCATTAATTTTCAATGATTCACCTCTCACAGGAGTTAACACACCTGGATGTGATGAGAATAGTATGAAACTTAAGTGATTTGATGTACATATTGTCATTAGTAGCAGTCAAGCTAAAGTGTATGTCATGGTGACCAGCTTACATGTTTTGAAGAAGATTTCCTATTGCTGCTGAACTATTGAAGTTGCTGCTGCATGTTATAGATGTTGGAATCTTGACGGTTATAGATGTTGCTGCTAGTTACTAATTATTGCTGCTGCTAAGTCGCAATCCTCAAGCCTGAGAAGTTAAAGCTCTATCACGTTGGAATCTTGCAGGTTAACCTAGTCAACCTCAAGATTAGGGGAGGATTGTTAGGATCTCTGAGAAATAAGAATTTCTCATTGCTGGGAGGATTGTTGGGATCTCTGAGAAATAAGGAATTTCTCATTGCTGCCGATAGTGAAGCTGGTTCCTGCCGATAGTTATCCATTGCTGCTATGGTTGGTTCCTGCCGATAGTATTGTTTTGTTTCTGCCGATAATGTTTATTGCTGCGGATAGTTATTGTTTGTTATCCGTATGTTTAGACAGTTTGTTAGATTTATTTTTAGAAGAGATCTAGTTTATCTCTTCACACGTTTTCTTGAAAGACGGGTTAGGGTTAGGGTTTCTTATTGTTATAAAAGAAACATCCCGTCTATGAGTTTGATATACTTTTGACGATTACAATATTCAATAACATAATTCTTAGTTCATAGTCTGATCCATAGAGGATCATTGTCTTTGTTTATTTTCTTCTTTAATATTATTGTTGTTTAGTTTCCGCATAAACACAAGTCATACACCTAGAGGTTCTCGTTTAACCAAGCTCAATCAAGCTCGAAGTACTCGATCCTACAGCGGGCTATGGAGGTTTTATTAGAGAGAGAGAGACGAAAATGAGAGTGTTTTGTGTGTGTTTTGACTAAGTCAGAATTTGCCTTTTATAATCCAAAAACACTTTCAACATATGGCACCTTTGGTCCTTAAACTTGTTAACCTATTCATTTTAAAGTCCAAAACTAACCTAAATGTTATAAGTTAACACTTTTAAGTCCTTTATGTCCAACTTATTATTCTTTTAAACCCTTGATAGTCTTGATGAGATAGATAATTGTCATGAAGAATGATAAGATGACGAAGAAAGGTGAACGGTGTGCAAAGATATCTCCCCCTCAAAATATGATCAATGTTTGAAATATCAGAAAGAATTTGAAAGATTGAAATCATATTTTGAAGAAAATTTACTTTTGCACACCTTAATAGTTTTTTTTTTTTTTTTTTTTTTTTTTTTTTTTTTTTTTAATATATATACAAGATAGTGAGAGAGCATGACTCGATTAGTTGTTCTTGAGAAAGTTCGCTAATTCTTGAGGTGTCAAGCATCTCATTCCAATTTGGTGAACCAGTTTCACAAAACGATCATGAGGTAAAGCCTTCGTGAAAAGATCCGCCAATTGGTGTTCCGTTCCCACAAAATACAACTCAACAGTACCCTGCTCCACATGCTCCTTGATGAAGTGATATCTGAGAGCGATGTGTTTGGACTTGGAATGTTGCACTGTGTTGCACGAGATAGCGATAGCACTTTTGGAGTCACAGTACATCGGGATTTTGTTGAATATGTAACCATAATCCATCAGTTGTGATCGCATCCAAATGATTTGAGCACAACAGGCAGACATGGCTACATATTCTGATTCCGTGGATGATAGAGATGTACAATCTTGCTTCTTTGACTGCCAGGACACCAGCTTATCACCTAGGAATTGAACACCACCGGATGTGTTCTTTCTTGTATCAATACATCCCGCATGATCCGCATCTGAAAAAGCAGTTAGTGCAAAACCAGAATCCTTTGGATACCAGATCCCCAAATGAATGGTTCCCTTGATGTATCTAAGGATTCTTTTAACAGCAGATAAATGTCTTTCTGTTGGGTTAGACTGATAGCGTGAACATAGGTATGTGGCAAATATAACATCCGGTCTGCTAGCGGTGAGATACATGAGAGACCCAATTATACTACGATAATTTGTAGGATCAGTGGGTTTCCCATGTATGTCAGCATCTAGCTTCGGGGATGAGGAGGACATAGGGGTGTTATAGGTGTCACTAGATGTCATGCCATGCTTTTTTAATATTTCTTGTGCATATTTAGACTGACTCAAGAATATACCACGAGGTGATTGGTGAACTTGTAATCCTAGGAAAAAGTTTAGTTCACCGATCATGGACATCTCAAAGTTTTGTTTCATAAGTTTTGCAAAAGCATTTGAGTACTTTTTATCGGTAGACCCAAAAATGATGTCATCCACATAAATTTGTACGATGAGAATGTCCTCCCCGTGTTTTTGTATAAACAAAGTCGGGTCCACAGATCCTTTAGTAAAATGATTAGCAATAAGGAATGCTGAAAGTTTGTCGTACCAGGCCCTCGGGGCTTGTTTAAGGCCGTAGAGTGCTTTCTTAAGCCTGTATACGTGATTAGGATGTTCTGGATCGACGAAGCCCTCTGGTTGTGAAACATACACCTCTTCACGATGTTGTCCGTTCAGGAATGCTGTCTTCACGTCCATTTGGTAAACTGTGATGTTCTTATGAGCCGCGTACGCCAAGAACATTATCACTGCCTCAAGCCTAGCCACTGGAGCAAAGGATTCCTCGAAGTCAATTCCTTCTTCTTGGCTATACCCTTTAGCAACCAACCGTGACTTGTTACGAATGACCGTGCCTTCTGCATCCAGCTTATTTTTCCAAATCCATTTTAAGCCCACAACATAGACTCCATCAGGTTTTTCAACGAGTTCCCAGACTTCCAATCTTTTGAACTGATCCAACTCCTCTTGCATTGATTCAATCCAATTGTCATAAGTCATGGCATCTTTAATATTTTTCGGTTCAGCTTGACAAACGGTGAGAGCGTATATGCAGGTTTCACCATCTGTGTGGAGTTTCTGTCGTGTCATAACTGGGTTATCTGGATTGCCAATCACATTAACTGACGGATGATCCCTTGTCCATTTATGAGTAGATGGGTAGTGTTGAATGTTGTGATTCAGATTTGACGGTTCCATGTTGCTCGAGGAAGATTCTCCTGGTTCGGGAATGGTTGGGGGTGGAGCAAATGGATTGAAAAAGGCATTTCCGTCAAAATCTAGTGGTGTTGGAACTTGGTTAGAAATGGGAGAAGAATCTTCAACTGCTGGTTGAGGTGTTTTATCTATTGATGATGATGGTTCAGGTTGTGGTGCATCGTCAGCAACTACTGTAGAGGTAGATGCTGATGGATCAGGTGCTTGATTTGGGAGTTGTTGAGCAGCGGAACTTGTGGAAGCCTCTGACGCACTGTTAACCAAACTGTCATCAAACATAGGAGCAAACAGATCTTCCAGATCTTTCCTTTTGAAAGGTAATGGTTCAGCTGAAGATTCTGGGAAGTTCAAATGGTTGATTGCGGGTTCCAAGCGGTCTTGCTCAGAAGCCATATCGGTGAGTTCATCGAAATTAACGTGTATCGTCTCTTGAATATCTCCGGTCCGACGATTCCAAATTCTGTATCCCTTGGAGTTCTCACAATAACCAACAAATATTCCTATATCTGCTTTTGCCTTCAATTTACCAAGATCATCTTTATCATTCTTTGGGTAACATAATGCTCCAAAGACATGAAAATAGTTGATATTGGGTTTTCTGCCTTGTATTAGCTCGTATGGAGTTTTGTTATGTCTTTTGGTGATCATGCCGCGGTTCTGAGTGTAGCAAGCAGTGTTAACCGCTTCAGCCCAACGATAATCTGGCAATTGAGCATTGATCAACATAGTTCTAGCTGCTTCCACGAGTGTACGGTTTCGTCGTTCAACTACGCCATTCTGTTCAGGAGTGCGAGCTATAGAATATTGGTGAACAATCCCATGTTTCTCTGTAAATTCCCGAATGATTTGGTTTTTGAATTCAGTGCTGTTGTCGGTACGAATGATTCTGACGGTGTTGCGAACTTGCACTTGAATCTTTGTGAGAAACGTGATAACTATAGACGGAACTTGATCTTTTGTGCGGAGAAAGTAAACCCATGTCCATCTTGAGTAGTCATCCACTATTACCAGAATATATCTTTTCCCATTTACAGATTGAACCCGCATTGGACCACACAAATCCATATGAAGCAGTTGTAAGACGTGGTCTGTGCTATGTTCTGTTTTTGGTGGAAAGTGAGCTCGGTGACTTTTTCCCTGTTCGCATGCAGAACACAGATGATCCTTGGCATATCTGAATTTTGGTAAACCATCTACCAATTTATTCCTTGCCAGGTCGGTCATGGTTTTGAAATTGAGATGAGACAATCGTTTATGCCATAACCATGCTTTCGTGGGATGAGCCTTGGAGAGTAAACATATAGGAGTCGAAGCTGTCATTCCTTCAAAGGAGATGGTGTAAAGACTAGTTCCCCATTTTCCTTTCATCAGATCATTTCCCTGAAGATCACGAATAAAGCAGGTTTTCTCCCTAAATGCTACTTCTAAGTCTCCATCGCAGAATTGACCAACCGAGAATAAATTGTGACCCAGACCTTCAACATAGTACACACGACTTATTTCGATGTTCCCGTTAACATAGTCGCCATAACCCATGATTGCGGCGAAGTGGTCATTCCCGAACCTGACCGTTCCTATAAACTTTGCAATGAGGTTTTTGAGAAGTTTGAGATTGCCGGTCATGTGTCCATTGCAAAGGTTTAGTGAATCGGGAGGCCTTGGATGATGAAAGATCATCATCTCCATTGCAAAGGTTTAGTGAGAGAGTGTAGAGAGATAGAGATGGAAAACCTGGTTGTTTATTGATAATTAGAAAAGTGAAATAAAACACACAAGCTTCAACCTCCTTGTGAAGGCAAGGAGGGCTTAAATAGGGCATCAAACACATAACTTTACAATATTGACAGTTTCAGTCCATGTGTTTGAGCCAAACATAATAACTAATATAATCCCAAATATGTTGTCACATTTTAGTGCGAGAAGCATTCCTAACAATCTTCCCCCAATGTGGCAACATATGGGATTACTTACATCATTTCCTACAAGTACAAATACAAATAAAGAAATGTCTTCATAAGCTCTTCATGTGCTGAGGATGACTACAGTTGACGCTCTTTGTCTTCATCTTGTACCTCGGCTTGAGAACTTTTCTTTACTTGTAGCCAAATGATGTAATATACATGAATTGGATTAACTTCCCCCCAATTCATGCTGCATGTCTTTAACGGCTTCTTCATATACTTCCTTTTGGCGAAGTTTCTGAATCAGCTTCCCCCCAAACTGACAACCGTCTTCAGCAGATTCGAAACTTTGATGCAGTTAACATGTCTTCTAACTTTTGAAGGTTGTAAGTACGCAGCGGAATTTGTAGATGACATCGTAAACCACACCAAGGAAATCTGACTAGTACTCAGTAACGATTATGCTCAATGTGGAAGTCCCGTTCGGGGGTAACATGCAAGAAATTAGCAAGATCTTCTCACATAAGTAGGCTACTTCGCACTTCACAACCTGCGAAAGTTGAAATGAGTACACCAAAATCACAAAACTGAACCACTGATCATCTCTGCGGACGTCTTCCGGTAGTAATAAAATTGTAAGTTCGATCATGTGAGTCTGTTATGCGTCCCTGATGTGCACATTTCTTCCCCCTGAATGCAGATCCATCTGGAAAAAGAGTGTTTTCGCAAAAAATGAAAGAAAAGTCAAAGAAAGTCAAAGCACATCTACTCTCTCTTCCCCCACGATGTCTTCGCGGAATCGGAAGCATACAAACTATGGTTACGATGGAAATGAAGGCAGCGTACACCCTGTATGTCCAATTAAGCGAAGATGTGTGAAGTACCATAAATAGCCCGTGAGAATCAACTGCTGATAAAATCTCTACTCTTCTATACTCTTCTCATCTAACACTTTACCGACCCCATTATCATTCTGACGGCTTTTTGTAGTGACCACTGATGGAGAAAACCCAGTATTACGAACTTGAGACTGAAGTAAAATAACCCAAGCTTGTGACTTAAACTTGCACTATTGTCTGACTAAGTACCTATACTGAGCACTACAACGTAACTCCTTAAAGCATAGGTCGATTCATATACCCATCCAACCATCCTTTACTGTATATGAATTAATCTTGAATAATCCACATCTTTGTGTGACACTTGAGCACTACAACGTAACTCCTTTAAAGTGATAGCTATACTCTGTGAGCACAACAACGTAACTCCTTACATCAGGTATAACTAGATAACTCAAGTCTTAATAATTTTGAAGATTGTAAGCTCGAACAAGGAACTCGAAGAATAATGCATCCAACCAACCCCGATATCTTCAAGATACTAAGTACACGCACCCGTGATATCCCACTTCAACCTCAAATAAATAATAAAGAATTAACCCCGTAGTCACATCTTGCGGTTCAATACCCAACACTAGCCTTTTGACGGTTTAAGTGAACTATGATAATGGTTTTATCCCGATCTTGTCAAAAATACGTATCCCCGTGAAAATTAATCATTTTGTCATTACGAACCTCAAAAATAACCATTAACCAGAACAATGACTAACCCATAATATTTATAAAAAAAATTCAGCTTAATGCTTAACAGATTAGATCATAAAATTATGGCCCATGTCCAAGAGCCACATCCAAACCAATTGGAATACCCGGTCCACCACATAAACCCAATCCACCAACAATCTGTATTAATAATTCAAACCCTAAAAATTCTCACATAATCTATCCTAATCTCTCACACACCTCACAAATACACCGCCCCTAAATCCTCTATCATCAAAACAAGATACAACACAACTCAACCAAACCCTAACAAAAAACCATCCGCCCACATGTATACATCAGTCACCAATTACCTTAATCGAATGACAAATAGTCAATCACAACCCATTGAAGACTGCGCTCCTTGATAACACAACCCCGAGCGAAGTTGATAACTGTTCAAGTCTTCAAGATCTTTTATGGATCTCTGGTAGGTTGTTTGATGTTGTTGTGTTTCGTTTTTCAATTTCAACCGAAAGAAGGAGAGATGATAACATAATTGTTATTGTCTTTTCCTTTTTATTATTTTTACTTTCGGATATAAAAGAATGAGTTTAATCTCTTCACAGATCTATGATGTATTATACTTTTCGTGTTATGATTTTGACGATTTTGGTTTGTGGTACCACACGAAAAGAACTGAGATCTCGTTAATGTATAGTTCGAGACTTGTTGTAATTTGAGTCATGAGAGTGGATTGTAGATGGGATTGAAGGTGAGTTGTTAGGATAGACTTGGATTTGTGTTGGGAGTGATTTATGTTAATGGTTACTGATGATGTTTGTAGTCAATGACTCTTTGTTTTATTCACCTTCATCTCCTTCGATCATACAGCTCGTTCGACTTGGTCGTTCGACTAGGTCGTTCGACTTGGTCGTTCGACTTGGTCGTTCGACTAGGTCGTTCGACTAGGTCGTTCGACTAGGTCTTTCGATCAGGTATTCTCGTTCGACTATCTCGTTCGATCAGGTAAACTTGTTCGACTATCTCGTTCAATCAGGTAAACTTGTTCGATTAGAACTGCTCGTTTGATTAGGGTTGCTCGTTCGATTAGGGTTGCTTGTTCGATTAAGGTTGCTCGTTCGATTAAGGTTGCTCGTTCGATTAGGGTTGCTTGTTCGATTAAGGTTGCACGTTCGATTAGGTTACTTCGTTCGATTAATTAAATCGTTCGATCAAATTAGCTCATTCGATCAAGTAAGTTCGTTCGATCAACAAGCTCGTTCGATCAATTGGAAGAGTAAGTCTAACTCGACTACCCTTTTGCTAGTTCGAATGAATGCTCCTTCAATGAAGTATCCTCCTTCGATCACCCTGCTCGTTCGACTAAAACACCTCGTTCGACTACCCTTTCTCGTTCGACTAAAACACTACGTTCGACTACCCAAGCTCGTTCGACTAAACCCCTCGTTCGACTGATGAACAGTATTAACTCGGATGAACAGTAACTAGTCTAACAATTCGGATTTCTTAATTTTATCTTAGATCTAACCTTCTAACAACCTAAATTACCCCTAGGCGAATGATACCACTTGTTGTTTTATACTTTTATGAATTAAGCTACCACTAATTACCTACTAATTACCTACTAAATCTAGAGAGAGAAAGCTAGAGAGAGAGAGAGATGGAAGGGAGATGATTACACACACTTAGTAACAATAGATCTAATTTCATCAACCAACAACCCTTTCCCTAAGGAGGGAAGGGGTATTTATAGTTTTTCATGGTAGAGGGCATGTAGCCCTAATTCTCTTAACTAATACATCATTAAACATAATAAAATTAAATAAACGACATAGCCCATGGGCCTTCTACACGGGCTGGGCCTAATAATAAACCTAAAGGCCTGTGCAACCTTAATACAATATGATCAATACTTGAATAATACAAAACGTGTTCCCAACATACTGCAATGCAAGAAGAAATTCATGAGTTTGATCGACTTCAAGTATGGGAATTAGTGCCTCCTCCAGATTGTGCAATGATTATCGCTCTAAAGTGGATCTTCAAAGTGAAACTCGATGAGCATGGTGATGTTCTGAAAAATAAGGCACGGCTTGTTGCAAAGGGGTATCGACAAGAAGAGGGCTTAGACTTTGAAGAATCATTTCCGCCGGTTGCTCAAATTGAAGCCATCAGAATCTTTCTCGCTAATGCCACCAGTCAGAATATGACAGTCTACCAAATGGATGTAAAGATAGCATTCTTAAATGGTGATTTGAAAGAGGAAGTCTATGTGAGTCAACCTGAAGGATTTGTGGACCCTGATCGTCCTACTCACGTCTATCGCTTGAAGAAGGCCCTTTATGGCTTAAAGCAGGAACCTAAGGCGTGGTATGATACTTTGTCTAAGTTTCTTCTGGCAAACAGATTCTCCAAAGGTGTTGTTGATCCTACGCTATTCACTAGGAAAACGGGCAAACATCTACTTCACGTTCAGATCTACGTAGATGACATTATCTTTGCCTCCTTTGATCCTATGGAATGTGATCGGTTTTCTAAAGAGATGAGTTCTAAGTTCCAAATGTCAATGATGGGACAAATGTCGTTCTTCTTAGGTTTGCAAATCTCTCAAAGTCCTGGAGGCATCTTCATTAATCAATCCAAATATGCAAATGAAATATTGAAGAAATTTGGATTTGATTCAAGTGATCCTATTGACACCCCTATGGTTGAGAGATCGAAGTTGGATGAAGACCTCTCTGGGATCCCTGTTGATCAAACCAAGTTTCGAAGTATGATCGGATCCCTAATGTACCTCACCGCTAGCAGGCCAGATCTCTTGTTTGCGGTATGCATGTGTGCTCGGTACCAGTCTAAACCCACCAAAAAGCATCTGGAAGCGGTAAAGCGGGTCTTTCGATACTCTCAAAGGACTATTCACATGGGTCTCTGGTATCCTAAGGACACCGCCATGGCACTCACGGCCTATGCAGATGCAGACCATGCGGGGTGTCAAGATACTCGTCGAAGTACGTCGGGAGGTGCTCAGTTTCTGGGGGAAAAGTTAGTAAGCTGGTCATCTAAGAGGCAAATGAGTACATCTATACCTTCCACAGAGGCTTAATACATTGTGAGGATCTGGTTTATACACGGTTAAGGTGGTTAAACCTTGTGTCTTTGTGTATGAGATATATTGACTTAATATGATTAAGCACGCGGAATTTACTTAATCACACTTAGAAGGTTATGTATGTTATGGAAATGGAAGAATTATGTTTGTTACTTAACAATGAACAAAGAAAGTATTTCACTAAACGATTCAATATTATTCCAAATAATACGAGTGATCTTGAGTTTTTCACTAGGGTTACAAAACCTTGAATCTTATGTTTTAGACTTGTGATATTTTTTGTTCTTGTTCTAACAGTTATGCATGTGCATGTGTGTTCTATTGTGTCTACTTTTTAATATCTAAGTCTAAGATCTCTTTTATAGTTGCAAGAGATCTTTACAATTTTGCTAAAAGTCTTGACCGACTTACTTGTTTAACTTTATGCATATTGTGTCAGTACATAAGATACAACATGTATCTATGTATACAACTTGTTAACTAAGCACATGGAGTAAGATATTATCTACCGTATATGTTTGACCAAAATACAATAAATATCTTTTCGATCTTATCCAATGAGTCACTGATCAGCAGTACTTTGATGAAGCAGCAGTACTTTGATGTAGCAGCAGTACTTTGATCATGAACTAGCAGTATCTTGATGTACTAGCAGTACTTTGATGTACTAGCAGTACCTTCAGAATATTTAATTCCCAACAATCCTCCCCTAAACATGTGAATTAATTCAAACATGTTTTTCTGAATTAAATGAGGACTTGTGAAGATCTTTCAAACACTTCTTGAATCTGAACTATTCTTCTATTCTGAACTCATCTGCTTTGTTCTTCTTTGACTTCAGCAATATCAAAAACATTGTACCAAAAGATGGTGCAATTTCCTTGGATGGAGGAATTGTAAGAGGCAATGATGCTGTGTATCTTGGATGCTTGTTTCAACAAGTGAAATCATCTAACCAGCATGTCTTTGAAGTAAAATTGAAACTTTTCTTCGTTTGATCTAGATAGAACTTTCTCCTTTAGGAATGCTTCATCCCTTCTAGATATTTGATCTGTTCTAATCATTTTCAATCTCTACAAAATCTTGTATGCTCTTGTCTTCTCCTTCCATATATTGGTTTATTCTTCCTTTTCTGGGCAATTATTTCCTCCCCTGAGATTATAACCTCCCCTGAAGTAAATAACTTTTGTTTCCTCCCCTTGTTTGGAAGATCTCACTATGTACTAAAGAACTTCTCTTCATATCACCTGATCTATCAGTTTGAACTTGTTTTCAGACAATATTGTACATGAAGCCATCAATTCCTTAAGAGTTTAAGTTGCTGTCCTCATCACTTCTAGGTGTGTTAACTCCTATGAGAGGTGAATCAGTGGACATTTTGATTCATAATCCATAAATGAATGGTTTTTCTGAATCCTTGAAAATCCTTTTAAGAAATCATTTAACTTAGTAGTATGTTTATGATTTTAGAATTGAAAAATCATACTACTTCAACCATTTTGAAAGAATCAAGTGTGTAACAGACACCTAATCAAAATTTCGGTTTAAAAATAACCTCTGGTTGTGTGAGAACCAATGTATTTCAGTTATCACTAACTGCCTGTGAAAAGATAAATCTATTCAAAAGATTTTCTTGACAGGGTTTCCAGCTCATAGCAATTGTTACCTCCAACACAAGTGTTAGATTCACTTTCACTAGCTGTTATTTCTATCAGATGTCCTTAGACTAACTCATTATACTTGAAAGTATAAAATGATAGAAAGTGAGTTGTATCAGTTACTATCTGATCAACTAAGTCATCAATTCAATGTGAAATATCATAACTAGATTTCAAGAAAGAAGTTTTAAGGAGGTTTAATTCCTAAACTCAGTCCATCATAAATCTATTATGGTCAGCAATATAATAAGAATTCTGCTGTTCCCATTTCACTTGAAACATCCTTTGTGTTTACATATTCATACCTGAAATAGTTAGTCTAAAACCAAAAGAACAATGTACAAAGTACTTGTCTTGCATTAGATTAATCATAAAACCAACTATATGAATAACACAATTCAAATTTTGATATAGCAGTACCTTATAAATCCAGCAGTACTTTCAAAAATTTATGTACAAAAACACATCATATTGAAAATTTAAAGATTAAGCATTCCAATACTTGCTATTAAGTACTGAAACCTTGAAACATCAAAAGCTTTTGTTAACAGATCTGCAAAATTATGCTCTGAAGCAATTTTAAGAACTTGAATTAATCTTTTCTCATTGCAATCTCTTATAAAGTGATGTCTAATTTCAATGTGTTTTGTTTTAGAGTGTTGTACAGGATTTTTAATAATACAAATTGTACTACTATTATCAATATAAATAACAGTGTTTAAGAAATTGTACCCATAATCAAGGAGTTGGTTTTGAAGCCATAGAACTTGACTAGAGCAACTTGCAGCAGCTATATATTCAGCTTCAGTTGTTGAATTTGCCACACTTGTTTGCTTCTTACACTGCCATGAGACAAGTCTACACCCAAGGAATTGACATCCTCCAGTTGTTGACTTTCTGTCTAAGCTAGCACCAGCATAATCACTATCCGAATATGCTACCAAATCAAAAGGAGATTCTCTAGAATACCATATACCCAACTTTGGTTGACCTTTAAGATATCTAAAAATTCTCTTGACTGCAGTTAAATGAGAAACCTTTGGAGTAACTTGAAATCTTGCACAGACACAAACAGGAAACATGATATCAGGTCTAGATGATGTAAGATACATCAAAGAGCCTATCATAGATCTGTAATTGTGTACATCTACATTTTCTCCATCTTCATCTTTCAGAAGGTGCTTCTCTGAGTCCATTGGTGTGCTTGCTATTTTTGAATCAGCAAATTGAAATTTTCTAAGTATCTCTGCAACATATTTGTCTTGACTAATAAATATGCCTTCAGATGATTGCTTAACTTGCAAACCCAAAAAGAATGTAAGTTCTCCCATAGAACTCATTTGAAACTTATCTTTCATAAGCTTCTCAAATTCTAAACACATTTCCTTCCTTGTAGATCCAAAGATAATGTCATCCACATACACCTGCACTAACAGAAGATCCTTCTTGTGCTGTTTGATGAAAAGTGTCTGATCAATCTTCCCTCTTTGAAATCCATTTTCTAATAAATAGGAAGCAAGTGTTGCATACCAAGCTCTTGGTGCCTGATGAAGGCCATAGAGAGCTTTCACTACTCTGTACACTTTGTTTGGATGTAATGGATCAATGAAACCAGGAGGTTGTGAAACATATACCTCTCTTTCAATTTCACCATATAAAAATGCGCTTTTGACATCCATTTGGTAGACTGTGAAGCCTAAAAATGAAGCATAAGCTAGAAACAGCCTAATTGCCTCAATCCTTGCTACTGGAGCATAAACTTCATCATAATCTATCCCTTCTTCTTGTGTGTACCCTTGTGCTACTAATCTAGCCTTATTCTTGATCACAATTCCTCTGTCATCCCTTTTGTTCTTAAAAACCCATCTAGTGCCAATTAGCTTTTCACCTGTAGGTAAATCAGCTAGCACCCAAACCTTTTGAATCTTGAACTGAAGAAGCTCTTCTTGCATAGCCTCTACCCAGCTTGAATCATCTAGGGCTGTAAGAATATTCTTTGGTTCCTTTTGAGAGAGAAAACATACAAATAAACATGAGTTTGAAAGTTCATGTTGTTTTGAAGCATAAAGGGCATCAAGAATCCCTTGTTGGTCTGAAGAGACTAGTTGTCTTCTTGTCTTCACACCAGATTGTACATCTCCAATCACATTATCTAGGGAATGAACTTTGTGAATTCTTGTGTGTGGGGTAGTGGGAACATGATAAGATGATGAAAGATTAGTCAAATCCACTTCATCTTCTTGAAATTCTGCATCTCTTGAGTGTGAAGGACCAGCAGTACCTTCAACTGAACTACCAGTACCTTGAGAAGTACTCACAGTACTTTGCTCTGTCTCAGCAGTACTTTCAATATTCAACATATTGAGTTGTTCCTCTGTTCCAACATCTTTTCTTTGAGCCTCAACATCCTCTTTTGCTTTACCAGAAGAAGATTCATCATTGTTTGAAGCTAAATCCACACTGGTACTTGACCACAATGGCATAATGACATCAGATTGATCTTTATCTAACTCCACCTCATTTGTTGCTTGTGAACCTGAAAAAGTATTAGTTTCTGCAACAACAGGTAAATAATTCATAGAGTTTGTTAGATAATCAAGATCAAATATCCATTTTGGTCCTTGACCTACTACACTGGATTTGTTTTCTTGAAACTCCACATGTAGTTCTTCTTGAACTTTCTCAGTTCTTAAGTTGTAAACTCTAAAAGCTTTGCTAACAAGAGAATATCCAACTAAGAAACCTTCATCTGCTTTACCATCAAATTTTCCTAAATGGTCTAAGGTATTGAGAATTGTCACATGACATCCAAAAGGTCTAAGAAATCCTATTGCAGGAGTTCTACCATTAAAGAGTTCATATGATGTCTTATTGTGAGGCTGCACAACTAAAACTCTATTTTGAACATAGCAAGCAGTGTTAATTGCCTCTGCCCAAAAGATTATTGGTAGCTTAGAATCAGCTAACATTGTTCTAGCAGCTTCAATTAGTGTTCTATTCTTTCTTTCAACCACTCCATTCTGTTGTGGTGTTCTAGCAACACTATATTCTCTCCTAATACCTTTTTCTTTGCAGAAATCATCCATAACTCTATTTCTAAACTCTGTCCCATTATCACTCCTAATGACTTTGACTTTCTTGCTTACTTGGTTTTCTATCAGTGTAATGAATTCCTTAAGGATGCTTGATGTCTCATCCTTAGTGGCTAAAAAGAAAACCCATGTAAATCTGCTATAGTCATCAGTTATAACAAGACAATATTTTTTATGTTGTATACTCCTTACTGAAACTGGTCCAAATAAGTCCATATGCAGCATAAACAATGACTGATTGATAGAGTTAAAAATTTTGGGCTTACAAGCGGCTTTGTGTTGTTTGCCTTTTAGACAAGCAATGCATGTTTGATCATTTTCAAATCTTTTGTGAGGTAAACCTCTTACCAAACCATTCTTAACAATTTTATTTATGGTTTTGAAGTTAATATGACCAAGCCTTCTATGCCATAACATTGATTCATCCAATGTGGCCTTTGATACAAGACAAGTTAAATCTTCTTTAGAAATGATGTTCTTCATATCAACACTATACATGTTGGCCTTTCTAGGAATTCTAAGAAGTACTTGATTTTCATCAGGCATCTTAAAATCCTTAGATAGAACAAGACATTCAGTGTCAGTAAAAAGGACATTATTCTTTTTGTCACACATTTGTGAAACACTAAAAAGATTATACTTTAACTCTTGTACATAGTACACATTTTCAAAATCTAAATTTCCGGTTTTAATAGTACCTTTACCAGAAATTTTGCCACGAAAACCACCTCCAAAGGTAACATATCCTCCATTGAATTCTTGAAAATCTGAAAGATAAGACATGTTGCCTGTCATGTGATTAGAACATCCACTATCTGAGTATCCTTGATCTTGATGATCAATAGAATGTTCCTGCACACAAATAAGAAAGTTAGTTTTCTTTGGGGATCCAAGCCATTACTGACTTGAATCTGCCTCTTGCATCAATATAGTTTAATCTTTTAAGGACTGTTGATGCAATATTGGATTTTTGAATCCAACATGCTGAGGCCTTAACAGCATTTGCCCTATTACCCTTGGCAGCAGAGTGAATAACATGTTTAGCAGAGTTTGCTAACTTTGAAGTCACACCCTTTGGTCTCCAAATTTGTTTGTGGACCACTGCTTTTGATTGAATGGGCCTTAGAACAGTTTTAGATGCATGTTTGAAAGTTGTTTTTGCATCCTTAGCTGTTGATTTTGGGTTAACAGTCATCAAAGGTCTAACAGTACTTTTAGATTTACCAGTACTTTGAATTTGAACCGGCAGTACTTTGTTAACAGGACCTTTTTGTCTATCAGGACCTTTGAGTCCAGACTTGTTTGAGACTGTTCTGGGTTCAGATCTATGAGTATTAGAGTGAAAAAGAGTTTGAGGAGTTTGCCTTTTGTAGTTCACCCTATTGTATTCATACCCAGTTACCCTTTGGTTGCAGAAAGCTGCAAGATGGTCAAAACTACCACATGTATAACAAGCTTTATTATAAAATGCAAAGTCATCACCTAATTGGTTAGACTTGAGGTTGTTCCAATTCCTTTGGTTACCTCTGGGCTTGTTTGTAGTTCTATATTGTTCACAATATCTAACTGGTTTCCTAACAGTACTTTTAACACTTGACTTAGGCCTGTTAGTGTTGTGATTGACTATCTTAGGAAGACTTGTTCCTACTTTCTTAACCAATACAGGTTTAGACATAACCTGTTCTTCTTCATCACTATCACTATCAGTTGTACAATCTTCAACAACTATAGCATCTCCTTTCTTAATAAAGGACACCTTGTCCTGATAAGATAAAGTTTTATCTAAACTTTTACTTACCTTCTCTATCTTTGGAGATTTAGTGACCTTAGAACCATATTCCATGATTGGTTCTTGAAACTCAGGTAACCCTGTGTGTGCTAAATCAATACCTGGAGGTGAATGAACACCTCTGTATGGTGGGGGTACAGACTTAAATCCAACACCAGAATTGACCTTATCAATAACTTGGGCTTCCCAAAGCTTATTGAATCCTTCTGAGGAATGTGCTAAAACATCCACAGAAACCTTTACATTTTCTCTTTCATTCTTATGTTTAGCTAATGATTCATTCAACTCAACAATACACTCATCTCTGATCTTAATGTCATTTTTTAGTATATTGATGTCATCAGCAAAATGAATTTCATTATTTTTAAAATGTAAAACTTGTTTTTCCAAAACACCTAGACCTCTTTTGTGATTAGCCAAATTAAACAAAGAATCAAGCAGTTCTTGTTTATGAGCTTCAAATCTCTTATTAAGGTCTTCATAAGCTTTAAGATTAGGACATGATTCAGTACAAGATGTAATATTGTTTACCTCTGAATCAGAATGAGCCATTAGAGCAAATTCATTGGCCAAAAGAGCAGCATTTGGTGGTGCATCCTCTTCAATAGCCATAGAGCTCCAATCATAACCAATACCATCAATAGCCAACATAGCCTTTGGCTCTTCAACAGTAACTTCCTTTTTCCTATCTTGCTTATACCATGTGTTTCTATTCTCCTGCTTTCTTGGGCTTCTACACTCCTTAGCAAAGTGTCCTAACCTATGACAGTTGAAACACTCCACTTTCTTCTTATCAAACCCAGCAGTATCATTACCATTTATGGTAATCTGCTTCCCAGTTCTTTGCCAATACTTCTTAGCCCTCATGCTAAGCAAAGCAACCTGCCATTTAATATCCATAGCTTCCAAATCATCACCATCTACCTGCTCAAGGTCTTCATGGTTGAGAGGAGAGCCATTAGATTGACTGGTAATAAAAGCATAGAATGTTGAATCTCCAAGACCAGCAACATCCTTGTGAGAACTTGTGGAAGGAGCACTTTCACCTTCATCTACCTCTTCATTCTTACTAATACTAGGAACTGACAAAAGTGCCACGTTTCCAGAACTAGTACCATAATGACCAGATTTCTTTAGACTTTGTTCAACAATTTTGAAGTTGTTGTACAAATCATTGAGCTTCATGGTTTCAATGTCTGGTTTGTTCATCCAGACAATAACATGAGTATGGAACTCATCAGGTAGACTTCTTAAAAACTTCATGTTGAGATCTTCCTTCTCTGTCTCAACACCTAACACAGCTAACTGACTGACAAGCTTGTGTAATCTTGAGAATAGCTTATCAAGAGACTCATTACTAAAAGCAGTAAAGTTTTCAAATTGTTGCTTTAGTAGTGTCTTCTGTGTCTTTTTGGTAGTTTCATTACCACCAAAATATGCACAAATCTCTTCAAAAAGAGTTTTTGCATCAAGATACTTGTTGAAAGATAGCATCTGCTCACTAGGAATGGTCATAAGCAGCAAATTTCTTGCTTTCTGATCATTTCTCTTCAGTATCTTCTCTTCATTTGACACTGGTCCAGTATTTCTTTTTCTACTTGTTTTACCTTCTAGGACAACCTCTGAGTAGCTTGGTGAAAAGGAATCACCATATATAATTATATCCCAAAGAGTATAATCTTGGACCATGAAATATTGCTCAATTCTCATCCTCCATAACTCAAACTCATTGGGTTTGATTATGGGCAACTTTGCAGCAACATTTGTTTGAACATCATGTGGATCCATTTCTGTTTCTTCTAATTCAAATATATCAACTCTAGCTTTGATACCAACTGTGAGGATCTGGTTTGTACACGGTTAAGGTGGTTAAACCTTGTGTCTTTGTGTATGAGATATATTGACTTAATATGATTAAGCACGCGGAATTTACTTAATCACACTTAGAAGGTTATGTATGTTATGGAAATGGAAGAATTATGTTTGTTACTTAACAATGAACAAAGAAAGTATTTCACTAAACGATTCAATATTATTCCAAATAATACGAGTGATCTTGAGTTTTTCACTAGGGTTACAAAACCTTGAATCTTATGTTTTAGACTTGTGATATTTTTTGTTCTTGTTCTAACAGTTATGCATGTGCATGTGTGTTCTATTGTGTCTACTTTTTAATATCTAAGTCTAAGATCTCTTTTATAGTTGCAAGAGATCTTTACAATTTTGCTAAAAGTCTTGACCGACTTACTTGTTTAACTTTATGCATATTGTGTCAGTACATAAGATACAACATGTATCTATGTATACAACTTGTTAACTAAGCACATGGAGTAAGATATTATCTACCGTATATGTTTGACCAAAATACAATAAATATCTTTTCGATCTTATCCAATGAGTCACTGATCAGCAGTACTTTGATGAAGCAGCAGTACTTTGATGTAGCAGCAGTACTTTGATCATGAACTAGCAGTATCTTGATGTACTAGCAGTACTTTGATGTACTAGCAGTACCTTCAGAATATTTAATTCCCAACATTAATACATTTCCATGTCTGCGTGCTGTGCTCAAATCCTATGGATGAGATCTCAACTATCGGACTATGGCTTTGCATACAACAAGATTCCTCTGTATTGTGATAACAAAAGTGCTATAGCTCTTTGCTGCAACAATGTCCAACACTCCCGATCAAAGCACATCGATATCCGGCATCACTTTATAAGGGAACAGGTTGAGAAAGGGGTTGTTGAACTCTACTTCGTGAGGACAGAGTTTCAGTTGGATGATATCTTCACTAAGGCACTTCCGAGAGAACGGTTCCAATTTATTCTCCCGCGACTTGGCATGAAGAGTTTGACGCCAGAAACCCTCAAGTGTCTTCAGGAAGAACATGAGGAGTAAAGGATTTGCTTCATATATCCTTGTATATATTTGTATATATTTTAAACCAAAAAGAAAATAGAAAAAATATAAAACCTATAAAAAAAACCATAAAAATCAGAAAAACACAAAAATACCAAAAATAGTTCTTCTAGGCATGTCTTCTGTTTATCGATAACATTTACGGTCCTAGAAATGTCATTCAATAATGACACGGGTCTTTAAATGAAGCTCGAGCAGAAGTTAAATTAAATGGTTAAAACATGTCATATCGGCTTGCAGTTACTTCAGACTGTAACCCGTTCTTCATTATGGGGAAAGCACATCGCCAAAAAGATGGCTGTTTCTCCTACTGGGTGAAGTTCACCCGGGCATGGATTACTTTATATCAATGTTTCTTCGATTTGATGTACATTTCAGTGCATCATTTCTCGTATAAGAAGAGAAGTCTTCATTACAACACAGATACTTTTCCATCTATGATTCTTCAAAAGTATTTGTGCTAAACTTGGTGGTACCATGATTTTTGAATATCAATCATAATTGAACTTTTCATAAAAATCTATCACTCAATCAATGACTACAACTCTTTAAATAGAAAATGGGTCATCGATTGAAGGGGAGAGTGATTTCAAAAATTTTATATCATCAAAACAAGTCACGTTGTACGTAATATGCAGTAAACTAAATGAAACCTGTTGTTATGTGTCAGTGTATGAATTTTTAATTCAAATATCTTTCAAAATTATCATACCTGACACTAACGTTCTCCCTCATTGATTGAGGGGGAGCATTAGTATGTTCCATTATCAGCCCATATCAAACCTGACCATATTTTCTCCCATATTTTCTAAACTTATTTAAATCAATTGGGATCACAATATCTCAAAAGATTTGAAATTTCTGATCGGGGGAGAGAATGTGATTTAAATATGTAATTTGATAAAAATGTGATGTTTTGGACTTAAATGTAAGCTTTCCCATATCTGCTAAACTCTTTTGTATATCGATGCACATATTGAGGGGGAGCAAATGGTTTGTAAAAAGGATGTGGTATCTCATGTGAGCGCGACTAAGACTTCACCAATAAATTGATGAAACAAAAGCTGTCATTAATCAAAAGGACATGTCCTGGCCGGGTAATAATTTCAAGCTGGTCTAACCGGTGATGTAAGCGTGTCTCAAAAAGGACGTGTCTGAGTAGGGTGTACCATTTCAAGAAACTTTCTATGGACTTGACCAGGTCAGGTAATAATTTCAAGCTAGTCTAACTAGTGATGTAAGTGTGTCTCGAATCGGTCATGTTCACTGAAAGTGGATCAATTCAAAAAGTGCAAGCTCTACCCAACATGTGCAAATTTATAATAAAAACATCTGAGCACATGTTAAGGGGGAGAATTTGAAAGTTCAAAACTCTCATAGTGTTAGCAAAATGTGTTTCTTAATTATAAACACTTGGAGAGATTTTTCAAATAAATGGTTTACGGCAACATAGGATAGTCATGGTGTTATAAGGTGGCTAAGGTTAGGAAAACCATCCTATGATCCGCCAGAGCCGGAGGGATCTACCCAAGGACAATGCCAAATAGTTAGTATTAGAAAGTCCTTAGGCATGATTATGAAAAAAGGAGTAATATGAGAAAAGAGAAAGAAGGGGTTGAAGAATTAAAAAGAAATGTAATGAGAAAGGGTGAAAAGAAATAGCCCTCCAATTATTCAACCTTAGGGCAGAAACCGGGTTCAATTCATATGCTACTGGTGGTTACAAAGGTAACACCGGTATTGAAGACAAGACGTCATGGACCCAGTGACGCACTGCACTAAACCTTCTGGCCACTCAAGTTCTTTTAAAAGGACTTGTTTCATTCTCACGGGGAACCCTGCATAATCTATCGACTGCTCATTACGAGCTATGTTGATATTGAAACAGGAGACACCGCTCCAGTCTCCGTCTACCAAAATTGCATTTATCGAGTCTAGAGCCGCGAGATACATCATAAGATCTCATAGGAACACATGTTACTTCTACACTGGTTGTTCAACATTAAGGACACCAGTTGTAAACTTGTGAGTCCTACGCAGATTTTAGCAATCTGCCAGCACATTTATGAGGGAATTTACAAATGTAATTCTCAGTGATTGAATGGAAATTCCTGCCAGAGTCAACATCAAACAGCCCTAAAAGCAGGTCACTTCGATAATTCCTTGTGGATTATGCTTAGTGGTCGCGGTGGTTTCAAACGATCTACAGTTGTGGAGTGAACTCCAGCGACTCACCTAATCATTGATGTACTTCAGTAGATCTTATAAGCCCTCTTAGGGGTATCCGATTTAGGAACGGCCTTGGCAAGGATTCGAGAAAGTTTTCTCACTATGCTGTTTACGATCTCGAAGTCCAGACCTATAAGTGCCAGATGATTTGTTGCTAACTGTTTGCTTGCAGGAATCCCTGGCGGTTGCAGCTGATTGCTGAAAAGATGTCGATTCATCACCCCATGCTCATACTTCACAATCTTAATCAAAGAAATCATGATAATTGAAAGACTTTCAACACTTCTTCCGCAACTCTGATGCTGAAAATCATGATCCAGAAAAGTGTGAGCATGTCGGTGCAAAGATCACAACATCACATGGAAACAAAACTGCTACATGATGACTTGAAGATGTATGTTGGATGATGACCTCAAAGAATCCTCAAAGATCATCCAAGACAAAAGAACAGTAATCAAAAGTTCACTGCTGGAAGTACAAGGATTGCGGACTTTGAAGAATCAAAGACTACGAGCTAGGAACTGGAATCTATGTAATAGAATGCTAGAATTCAAAGTGTAATTTCCGGGGTGACCTCCCTTAGGGGGATATTGTTAGGAATATAAATATTCATGTGAAAGACTCGGTCACCCCGAGTGTCTATTAGCATTAAGTAGCTCGTAGGATTATTAATATTAGTTTAGTTATCATAGTATTTGTGGAGTTGGGTTGGGTCTTTATCCTCTGTCAGCTCACTCCACAGCCCACATGGGGCGTCTAAGCTTGTTGTATAAATACCCCTTCCAACACATGGGAAGGGTTGGAACTTCTCTTCATTTTAACCTAATATACTATCATCTTTCTCTCACTAAGTTCCCAACCTCATTCTCTCTTTCTCTCTCTAAAGTATTCAGCCAAATCACAAACTTAAGTGTGTTATACGTTTATGAATATGCTACAATATGGGACGTGCATGCTTATTTTACGTGGGTAATGGATCGTATATGTGTAATCTTATGGGAATACTTGGCTTATTTAATTGTGTATACATCATGGGTATATTGATCACGTGGGGCTGGATAACATGCATGATTAATGAGAGTTATACTTATAAAAGAGTACGTGTGAATAGGTCCAAAGAAAAGAGATTAAACATGAAGCTGTTTTACTTTGTTACCACTTGTGTGTGTCTAGATAGTTAGGCTGCCAAGTAGTGTGTTTGCATGTGAGTTCTGGTGGTACATTAGACCGATGTCAAGCAGGTTTAGAGTCTTGATTAGCAGCCATATGTCGTCCCTTAATCAGGTATTGTCGACCATAGTTGAACCTTAATGTACGTGACAACAAATCTGGTAATTATACGCGACTATAATATGATATTATATGCAAGATAAGGGAAGAATGTTAGGGATCGGATTGTGTTAAACGGTGGGAACTAGGTCTCGCTATATTAAGTGCCAAGTCGTGTGGTGTGTGATTTGGTGAAGCTCCATGTCGCGTATGCTTCTGAAATGTGGGCGTATGTATCGTGTGTGTTAGGGTGTGTTTGTATGTGAAATGTAGTGAGTCAAAAGAGTCATTAAACATAGTTATAAACTGTTTTGAAAATAGAGTGATATGCATGTGTTTATTTTAAGGTGTGTTCGCTTGCATGCTAAAATGGGAATTGTTCATGCCTCGTTAATCTTGACTTATGTTTATGATTAACGTCGACTTAACCAGGGTTTGTGAAATAGATCTGGTCATGCATGCATGGTATTAGGAAGTCGAGTATGTTTTATTTGTTCTTAGCGTAGGTGTTTGTGTCTTGGGTCGATCTGTCTAGTGGTCCAGTCACATATGAAGCCCATGTTTAACTACTTATGTGATATTAGAACCTGATGTTAAGTAGATAGAAGTAATGTAAAACATGTTATTAAATTTGAAAACAATATAAGTTATGATTTTGTATATTCACCATGGTCTAGTTAAATCATTGTTGAAACCATTGTTAATAATGAATCGGTAAGTAAGGGTATGGAACGTGTTGAATATGAGCGAGGTCTAAAACATAAATGTTATTGATGCTACTAACGTCAAGATTATAACATGGATTGTGCGTTTATTCGGAGTAAATAAAATGTACAAGAGAAATATCTGTATGAAATATATAATACAATGAGTCTTTAATTATTACTATAATGTATAATGGTCCACGAATACATTATTAACAAGCATGCATTATTGGGCGATTCGGGTATACTTGGACGTCAAGAAGTTCAATGTAAATAAACGAACGTTTGACATTAAAAGTATGTAACACCCCAACCCGACAAGGGTAAAGATATCACAATAATGGATTCATATCAGATCAAAACAGAGCATACATCTACAGTAATACAAAAATCTCAAAGGATTACAATTGAAATACTGAATCTACAAGGTTACAAAGAAAACTTTCAAAACTAATTCTAAACATCATGTCTTCTATCCAATTCTAATCCAGAATAGCTACCAAGCCTTCTAAGTCCAGAGGTACACTCTCACTCATCCCCAGCTTCCTACTAAAACCTGCCGCAGGAAAAGAAATGCGACTGAGCTACTAGAGCTCAGTGAACAGATATATAGATGACAGAAACAATAGCAGAGAACAATACAGAAACAAATCAGAGATACAGATTATACAAATACAGAATTAAAGTGAAAGAATAGGAAATAAGTAAGGGTAAAAGAAAAGAAATGAGAAAAGGATAATGCACAAACCAGGTTTAGGGAACTACAGAAATGCATCACGAGCCCAGAGATAACAGATAATATCATAACAGAGCAATCATATAATAATCCAGAGGGGATGCCTCTCAAGTAACAGATAATATGAGGGGTGACCTCATGTATCAATTGGAGTGATCAGCTCCCAGATAATGTGAAAGACGTGTATCGCACACACCATCAATCACCAGAGATATATATAACAGATAACATAATAACAGATAACAGAAATCAGATCAGAACTAGGATGCATCCATGCGCCCCAGTAGGCAAAAATCTTTTCCTACATAACAGATAAAATCAGGGACGGGACAGGTCATCACTCTCCTGCCCTAGAGTCATGCCATCGGTGCATCAATGACATGGACATGAAACCCTCATGACTAGTGATTGGCTCGAATATCAGACTGTGGTCAAGGTCAGATGTCATATAATAAACAGAGTCATATCTAAGGGTTCATGGCAGAAGGGTCATGTCAACAATTCAGAATAAGATAATAAGGTTTAAATCAGAGTTTATCAGATTAATTTTAATATCAAAGCTTAAGTTCAGATTAAAAGGTTTATGTCCACTAGTCCAAAGGAGTATATCAAAGGTTAATAATTACAAGTTTATAGCAAAAATCCATTTCAGAAGTTCCTGTCAAGAGTTCATTTAAATCAATCCTTTAATAATGGTTTTCATTGAAATGATCTTTCAAATAGTTTTCATAAAAATGGTCTTCCAAAACCTTTAGTAACTTCCATTTCAAGTGGTATAGCTTCCTTTTAAAATAGCCTTTAATAAAGGTTCAAAATCAATTAGGTTCAGATAAGGATTTGACAGGTTAAGGTTTATACCAAAATCAAATCAAAATTTACAACAGATATATCAGGTTAAGGTTCAGAACAAGGTTCACAGATCAGGTTCAATCAAGACTCACAAATTCAGGGCTCAGAACAAGAGGTCAATCAGAGTTCAGGAAAAAGGTTCAGATTAAAAGAATCATAGCAGAGGTTCAAACAAAAAGGTTCAAGACAAACAGATCACAACAAAGATCCACAACAGAAGGGAACATAGCAGTGGTATAGGGAATCCTATTAAGGAAAATGAAATACTGAGAGAAAAGGGAAAGAAACACCCTTACTGAAATAGGGCAGAATATCTGTACCTTATTAGCACAGCAGAAATCAAACAAACAAACACAGAACACTGATCAAGACTTCTCCTTCTTCACACCTAAGGAAGAGGAAGACAGAATTACTAAAGTTTCTTATTCAGATTATTACTCTTTGTTTATCTCATCATTTTATGTACTTTCTATTTTTAGTAACTTTCCAGATTTAGTAAGTTTCCATAATTAGCAGGTTTTCCAGAATTAACATACATTATCATTTCAGATTAGGTTTAACCCTTATTCAGAGATCATTATGGAATAACATTACATTTTATCAAGTTACAGAAGTTTAGGGTTTATTATGACAATTATACAAAGTTTAGGGTTTTAAATGTAACTTCATTAATTTCCAAGGTCATTAGTGAAACTACTTCAAGTTACAGAATTATACACTCATTTTATTCAGAAATACATTTTATTCCCTTAAGTTTCACAATTTACAGATTACACCCCTTTAGTTACATAATTTACAAAACCAACCTTATAATTACATATTTTACAATTTAAACCCTACAATATCCATATTCACCAACCAAGCATATTATATTTCAAATTTACAGAATATACCATCAGAATTTAGTACATTACATATTTGACCCCTCAGAAATCAGAATTTACATATTTAGTCCTTTAAGTTTACAAAACATATATATTAAGTCATAATTCATAACAATTACATAATTAGCCCAAAAATCCTCAAAATTACACAACAACCTTTTTATATCAGTATTAACTCAAAACAACTTCAGAATTTCAGATTTACACTTTTGGTCCCTCACTTTTAATTAATTTCCAATCGAAACCCTAATATGCCATTAATTCATTATATTGCAATATTTACACTTAGGACCCCAAAGTTATATTTTTCCCACATTCTTACAGATGTATATGATCTTAAAAAAATATCCCAGAAGTTTCAAAGTTGGCAAAACAGGTCCTTATGAATTTACTTTAGATCGGATTTCACTTTTTACAAACAATTAGAAACCCTACTTTTCACCAATCATTGAACCATCATTAATTCATCATTGAAACACATTAAATGATCAGTATCATGCCCAAGAAATCAAACTCTAGTACCCACGATTTCCATTTTATTTTATTTCTTTGTTTTTCCAAAATCCGGTTTATACAATAATTCACCACGTTAATTTTAGGCCTCCAAAAATCAAACTTATATTTTTCCCAGATCATATGACTCATAAGGAACCCACTAAAAATAAAGAACATGCCCAGAAAAATCGTTTAACATATATTGCATATTTACGTACATTTTAGACATCAAAATTACAACGACATGATTTAGGCTACTATAATTCGATCTATCATTTTTCCCAGGTCTATTACATCATATGAGGTCTAAATAAAATAGCTATCATGTCCAAAAATTTGGATTACATATTTTTGTGATTTACGTGTTCTTTGGCCATTATATTTTCATACGCTTAGATTAGCATGCATGGATTGATTTACATATTTTATATGAGTCATATAACATCTAAATATCACTTGAAAATTGTCATATTAATTTTAAAACGTTTGGTTTAGTCGCATGAATTATTACCTTGTTTTAGGGCTACTCGACAAGAAAATGGAACCACAACCGAACCAATGAATACAAGCACCAACCCTTAATTTTCCTAGCTTCCTTGCACCTCCAAGAACCCCATAAAAATCCTTGCTCAAGTCCAGAAATCGTGTGATGGCCTTGGTCGAATTATTTTGTGTCGCTAGGGTTTGTTCTAATTTTTGCGATTTGATTTTTTTGAAGAGAAAAATAAGAGATCTGATTTTATCTCTTAAGACCGACTTTGGGGGGCATAAAATCTGTATTTTCGGTGCATAGTATCACAATATTATTTGGGTTGATTTTCTTATCCCTTCCTTAATTTATTTTACTTATTATTTAGTTAAAAAGAATTAAAACATTATATTTATTTAATTGTATAATTTTCGGAATTTATATATAAATGTGTATGATTATTTTTGAACATGTAAAATGATGTAACATTGTCCCATAAATTAGTTTGTTTCAGATATAGTTCGATTTCAGAAGTTTTGGAATTATTTCAGAATTTTATAAGTTGTTTAATAAGGTTTTATGTTATCAGGGGTAATTTGGTCATTTTACGCGTTATCTGAATTTCAGGTATTACAACTTCTTCCCCACTAACAAAAAAAATTTCGTCCTCGAAATTTGCAGAAAGCAGAAAGAAAAGGGAATGGAAACTAAACAAAGACATATCAGACCTAATAGATGATAATCAGATTTCCTCGGAAGAGACATAAGAATTTCACAGGATTTGACGGATATGCCGTTCACCGAA
This sequence comes from Artemisia tridentata subsp. tridentata, assembly GCA_021014915.2. Classification (NCBI taxonomy): domain Eukaryota; kingdom Viridiplantae; phylum Streptophyta; class Magnoliopsida; order Asterales; family Asteraceae; genus Artemisia; species Artemisia tridentata. Next base: position 74,093,221 of record CP139503.1, read on the forward strand.
ATTGATTAGACAATTTAGATTAGGACGTGCAGGAAATAGATTATCGATAACATCAATTGGAAGAAGTTTTATAACAAAACTGAAGGTTATTATCAGAAGTTCAGAGGTCAGCAGAATGCGTGACGAGAATCCAGATGTATCAATTCGCATAACGGTGGAAGCAGATTACGCGTATAGGTAGAATAAACGTAAAGTCTCACTAACGCAGACGATCTCAAACAGTTATCAGAATTTCTAAAGCTTCTAAGGCACTTCTCGAAATATCCTATGCCCACAACAAGTGCACGTTATATGATGTAAGTATTATCACGTTGGCCAGACGTCATAATACTGGCATCATATAAATATGCTCTCATGATGGTCATACTTTATCTCAAGTCGTGAACAGAACAAACTTATCTTAGTCCACCTAGTCTTCCTACAGTCTCAGAGGTCATCAGAATCCAATACCCTAACTAAGAAGAGAACAAATTACTCAAAAAAAATTTAACGGAAGTCCCAAAATGTCTATCAGAATTTGGTACATCAGATCATCCATCATTCGTCAAATTTCAGATAACAAAACCATCATCCGACATACGCAGAATGAACACAGAGCGGAATTACTGATAAGGAACCTAATTCATTCAAGGGATTTATCATCAGGTAACAGAATTTTAGATAGGTCAAGCAGAAGTGAATCACATCATTCATAGCTTCATCCGTCACAGAATTTATTCGCTTCAGAATTTTCTTCTATTCAAGGTCATGATCTCAGTTTCTATTCTCAAGTCTGCTTCTACTCTCAATTCATCTTAGTACAACTAAAATGAATAGAGAAGCAAGACTGCGAGTCTTGGACAGGTCTACTAGCACAGTTCGGAATTTGCCAACTCAGATTGCCGTCGTCATCGGATGCCCGGTAGTGGCGTCTGCTACAATCTCTGAATTGCCAATCAAATCTACTCTTCCAGAACAAAGGTCATTCCATTTAATACGAAGATGGTCTACATGTTTCCTCGTTCGTCTCAGGGCACAAACATGCTGTCATACTATGACAGTTGTTCAGATACTCGTGAAAACATGATTCTTATTAGCCAATACTATTGGCATTATTTAAGACTCATAATGGTCACAATGAGTACGAAAATAGTTTTCATGAATCTTTTCAGGGATATATTCATATAAAACTGAAATACTTTACGGAAGCTTCTCTCAGTTAGTCATCTCCCATCTCAGGAGTTCTTGTGGTTGCTTCTTCAGTCCTTCAAACATTAAATGAGGTTGTCTTATACAGAGTTCACCAGGATAGAATAATTTAATCATTTATACTCGGAAATGAAAAGTGATTACAGTGAGATTACGGTTAAGTTTACGATAGTTGATATGCAGACGCAAAATTTTCTCTTTCTTCTTCATAAACTAATAGGGGTATTCAAGGGGAACACTGAGGTGGACAAAAACATATCTCATCAGTTTCTTCAATCTCTCAACTTCTATAGCATCATGGGTCGTTAACTGAGATCGGTTCAGAATCAATTCTACTTCTCAAACGGGAGGAAAAATCAGAAGTTTCATCAGAAAATGCCAGGAAATTTGTACAACAAAACTTTCTAGGGGTGGATACAAATAGGTGTCAGGAGAATTTGACAATCAAATGAGATCAGGGTAAATATTTCCATAACAGTGGTAAGCTTAACAGATTTAAGCAGTTCAAGGTTACAATAACAAAATAGGGTGGGGCAGATTGTTATATTTCAGATGCGGTAACAGATCCGCAGAACGAATATGGTCATTAACCCAGACGGATAGTTCATATGTCAGAGTCAAGTACATGGTTCAGTATAGTGTGGGGATAGGTACGCGAATAGTTCAAGGTGTTGGTGTTCTTGGTTTAGCTTTTAGCATAAGTGACAGGTAGGGTGTACATCATTGGTAATACGGACATCGTATACTGTCAAAGTGAGGCATACGGAACATCAGTTATCAGCATCATCATGGTCAGTTAACAATTCCATACAGAGGCGGTATTTGCATCAAATCCTTCCAAAGGAAACTGATTGGCAATTAAGATTCATCATTGAGGACAAAATAGTTTCAGTGGATACATTTATATCCAGCATGGGTCATGAATTTATAGGATGTGTCAAACACATTAAGGTTAAATGGTCTTCAGGATGGTCGGAGAGATAGCAGACGGTTTATCCACAGATCAGAAATGAAGGTCAAAATCAGGTAGTGGCAGCAAAAGTTTAATAATCAGTAATCATGTCGGAGGTTCCAAAATTGTTTCATACGCCAAAGTTGAGACATAGGAGGATAGTCGTTAATATTTTAAATGATCATTCAATTAAGAATAAAATCAAGGTTACTACCAAAGAAAAATGGAACAACAAAGCAGATTTTACCGTTCAGAATGAGAGGGAAAACATCCGTGTATTCGTGGTTAAAACATCACAAGGCTTCTCATGGGAACAGAGATGGTTAAGTAGAAATAAAATAGTGTCAGAAGATTCATAGATGATTATTAGAAATGAGAAATAACTAACAGAATGTATCAAGTGTATCATCGTCATGGGAATTCTCAGATTGCCCAAAGAGGCATCAGAATGATTTACAGAAGGTTCAGAGGTCGGAGTGGAGATCGGAAGGCAAGGATCAAATAATGTCAGATAATTACTACATAAATTCCAATGCTTCAGATTTTATTTAGGTTTCAAATCTTAGGTGATGCAAGGCATAAGCTCTAAATTTCCCAATGTAATTTCAATAGTCTTTAACCAAAAGCAAGGCACGAATCAGAGTGGTGCGGAAGTAAGATACTTAAGCAAATGACTTATAGTCTACCCATTCCTCACTGGTCAGAATTTAAGTTCCTATAGGGAAGTCCTAAAGCAAAATCTCAAAGGTTATCCTACGAGCGCCTACAGTGGAAACTTAGTGGTCCAGACTTCACAGGTCAAGGGTAAATGTATTACGAGTCGCAGCCTGAATGCTTTGATACCATAAATTGTAACACCCCAACCCGACAAGGGTAAAGATATCACAATAATGGATTCATATCAGATCAAAACAGAGCATACATCTACAGTAATACAAAAATCTCAAAGGATTACAATTGAAATACTGAATCTACAAGGTTACAAAGAAAACTTTCAAAACTAATTCTAAACATCATGTCTTCTATCCAATTCTAATCCAGAATAGCTACCAAGCCTTCTAAGTCCAGAGGTACACTCTCACTCATCCCCAGCTTCCTACTAAAACCTGCCGCAGGAAAAGAAATGCGGCTGAGCTACTAGAGCTCAGTGAACAGATATATAGATGACATAAACAATAGCAGAGAACAATACAGAAAAAAATCAGAGATACAGATTATACAAATACAGAATTAAAGTGAAAGAATAGGAAAGGAGTAAGGGTAAAAGAAAAGAAATGAGAAAGGGATAATGCACAAACCAGGTTTAGGGAACTACAGAAATCCATCACGAGCCCAGAGATAACAGATAATATCATAACAGAGTAATCATATAATAATCCAGAGGGGATGCCTCTCAAGTAACAGATAATATGAGGGGTGACCTCATGTATCAATTGGAGTGATCAGCTCCCAGATAATGTGAAAGATGTGTATCGCACACACCATCAATCACCAGAGATATATATAACAGATAACATAATAACAGATAACAGAAATCAGATCAGAACTAGGATGCATCCATGCACCCCAGTAGGCCAGAATCTTCTCCTACATAACAGATAAAATCAGGGACGGGACAGGTCATCACTCTCCTGCCCTAGAGTCATGCCATCGGTGCATCAATGACATGGACGTGAAACCCTCATGCCTAGTGATTGGTTCGGATATCAGACTGTGGTCAAGGTCAGATGTCATATAATAAACAGAGTCATATCTAAGGGTTCATGGCAGAAGGGTCATGTCAATAATTTAGAATAAGATAATAAGGTTTAAATCAGAGTTTATCAGATTAATTTTAATATCAAAGCTTAAGTTCATATTAAAAGGTTTATGTCCACTAGTCCAAAAGAGTATATCAAAGGTTAATAATTACAAGTTTATAGCAAAAATCCATTTCAGAAGTTCCTATCAAGAGTTCATTTAAATCAATCCTTTAATAATGGTTTTCATTGAAATGATCTTTCAAATAGTTTTCATAAAAATGGTCTTCCAAAACCTTTAGTAACTTCCATTTCGAGTGGTATAGCTTCCTTTTAAAATAGCCTTTAATAAAGGTTCAAAATCAATTAGGTTCAGATAAGGATTTGACAGGTTAAGGTTTATACCAAAATCAAATCAAAATTTACAACAGATATATCAGGTTAAGGTTCAGAACAAGGTTCACAGATCAGGTTCAATCAAGACTCACAAATTCAGGGCTCAGAACAAGAGGTCAATCAGAGTTCAGGAAAAAGGTTCAGATTAAAAGAATCATAGCAGAGGTTCAAACAAAAAGGTTCAAGACAAACAGATCACAACAAAGATCCACAACAGAAGGGAACATAGCAGTGGTATAGGGAATCCTATTAAGGAAAATGAAATACTGAGAGAAAAGGGAAAGAAACACCCTTACTGAAATAGGGCAGAATATCTGTACCTTATTAGCACAGCAGAAATCAAACAAACAAACACAGAACACTGATCAAGACTTCTCCTTCTTCACACCTAAGGAAGAGGAAGACAGAATTACTAAAGTTTCTTATTCAGATTATTACTCTTTGTTTATCTCATCATTTTATGTACTTTCTATTTTTAGTAACTTTCCAGATTTAGTAAGTTTCCATAATTAGCAGGTTTTCCAGAATTAACATAAATTATCATTTCAGATTAGGTTTAACCCTTATTCAAAGATCATTATGGAATAACAGTACATTTTATCAAGTTACAGAAGTTTAGGGTTTATTATGACAATTATACAAAGTTTAGGGTTTTAAATGTAACTTCATTAATTTCCAAGGTCATTAGTGAAACTACTTCAAGTTACAGAATTATACACTCATTTTATTCAGAAATACATTTTATTCCCTTAAGTTTCACAATTTACAGATTACACCCCTTTAGTTACATAATTTACAAAACCAACCTTATAATTACATATTTTACAATTTAAACCCTACAATATCCATATTTACCAACCAAGCATATTATATTTCAAATTTACAGAATATACCATCAGAATTTAGTACATTACATATTTGACCCCTCAGAAATCAGAATTTACATATTTAGTCCTTTAAGTTTACAAAACATATATATTAAGTCATAATTCATAACAATTACATAATTTTCCCAAAAATCCTCAAAATTACACAACAACCTTTTTATATCAGTATTAACTCAAAACAACTTCAGAATTTCAGATTTACACTTTTGGTCCCTCACTTTTAATTAATTTCCAATCGAAACCCTAATATGCCATTAATTCATTATATTGCAATATTTACACTTAGGACCCCAAAGTTATATTTTTCCCACATTCTTACAGATGTATATGATCTTAAAAAAATATCCCAGAAGTTTCAAAGTTGGAAAAACAGGTCCTTATACATTTACTTTAGATCGGATTTCACCTTTACAAACAATTAGAAACCCTACTTTTCACCAATCATTGAACCATAATTAATTCATCATTGAAACACATTAAATGATCAGTATCATGCCCAAGAAACCAAACCCTAGTACCCACGATTTCCATTTTATTTTATTTCTTTGTTTTTCCAAAATCCGGTTTATACAATAATTCACCACGTTAATTTTAGGCCTCCAAAAATCAAACTCATATTTTTCCCAGATCATATGACTCATAAGGAACCCACTAAAAATAAAGAACATGCCCAGAAAAATCGTTTAACATATATTGCATATTTACGTACGTTTTAGACATCACAATTACAACGACATGATTTAGGCTACTATAATTCGATCTATCATTTTTACCAGGTCTATTACATCATATGAGGTTTAAATAAAATAGCTATCATGTCCAAAAATTCGGATTACATATTTTTGTGATTTACGTGTTCTTTGGCCATTATATTTTCATACGCTTAGATTAGCATGCATGGATCGATTTAAATATTTTATATGAGTCATATAACATCTAAAGATCACTGGAAAATTGTCATATTAATTTTAAAACATTTGGTTTAGTCGCATGAATTATTACCTTGTTTTAGGGCTACTCGACAAGAAAATGGAACCACAACCGAACCAATGAATACAAGCACCAACCCTTAATTTTCCTAGCTTCCTTGCACCTCCAAGAACCCCATAAAAATCCTTGCTCAAGTCTAGAAATCGTGTGATGGCCTTGGTCGAATTATTTTGTGTCGCTAGGGTTTGTTCTAATTTTTGCGATTTGATTTTTTTGAAGAGAAAAATAAGAGATCTGATTTTATCTCTTAAGACCGACTTTGGGGGGCATAAAATCTGTATTTTCGGTGCATAGTATCACAATATTATTTGGGTTGATTTTCTTATCCTTTCCTTAATTTATTTTACTTATTATTTAGTTAAAAAGAATTAAAACATTATATTTATTTAATTGTATAATTTTCGGAATTTATATATAAATGTGTATGATTATTTTTGAACATGTAAAATGATGTAACATTGTCCCAGAAATTAGTTTGTTTCAGATATAGTTCGATTTCAGAAGTTTTGGAATTATTTCGGAATTTTATAAGTTGTTTAATAAGGTTTTATGTTATCAGGGGTAATTTGGTCATTTTACGCGTTATCTGAATTTCAGGTATTACATAAACGAACGTTTGACATTAAAAGTATATAATAAGCCATTATGATAATATTAGTGAATCTATCGCTAAATAATGATTTGACTTATAAATAATAAATGATTCTTAATTCATGTAGATTCTTTGAAGAAGGAGTAGTTGTGTTTTCGAGTATTCTTTCATTTGCGTTAAGGTATAGATATTCTACCCTTTCTCAGTAAGGGTGTCTTCTCTCATGACTCTTGATCCTTGACTTTGAATCGTTTGCTTTGCTATGATATGAGCCTTTGCTATGATCCCTTTTGATATGAGCTTTGCTATGATCCCATTTATGTGATCCTTTGTTATGATCCAGTTGATATTAGCCATTGCTATGATTCCCTTTGATATGATTCTATGACTTGATATGATTTGATCTGCTAGTTGCCCGAGCTAACTAGCCATGGAGGTACCATGGCCATGTCATTGAGGCACCAATGGCATGACACTTTATGTGGAGGTGTGATTGATCCACGACATCCCCATTTGATATGATATGATTTGATATGATATGAGATCTCTTGGTCATTTTGATATATGTGTATACTTGTCTAGTACATGGTACATATATGATTTGTTTTGTGGGGGGCGTATGGATGCATCTGAGGTATTTGTGATATGTTTATGATATGGCTTTGTAGTGATTGGTTTGTGCGTGCCATGCACCCCATTTCACTTTTGAGAGGTCGCTCCTCTATGGTTACTTATGATTTGACAGATATATGATATGATATGATTATGTGGTCTATTCAAGTGTCTCGTTTAGACAGGCTCGTGGCTATCCTATGTGATTCTTTGGTCTATTCAAGTGTCTCATTTAGACGTGTTCGTTGCCTTTCCTGTTTGTATTCTTTGATTCATTATGACTATCTGATTCGTATTATCTTATCTCTCCATTCCATTTGACTTATGGTATTTGTTCAGATGATATTTGATATCTCATTCTTTTGACAGATGGTATTCATTTCAGCAGGAGCTTGTGTTTCCTTTTCCCTATACTTATATATGTTTGATTATTCGTTTATTATATATATTTGTTTTCTGGGCTTTTTAAGCTCAACTGCATTTCTTTTCCTGCGGCAGGTTTTAGGTTGGAAGCTGGGTTTGAGTAAAGAGTGCATAGGAGCTCTTAGTGGACTACCCTGATGATAGATCCCCTTTGCATTGGATTAGACTTTCGAGTTATCTTCCATTTAGATTTGATTCAGAATTGTATTCTAGTTTGATAGTCATTATTGTTTAGACTTACTATGTCCTTAGTTTCACTTTGAACTTTTGTAACCTTAGTATTTATAAAAGTCTTCCACTTGCGTTTGTTCTGTTGACACCATAATGTGGCATTTTGACCCTTGTCGGGTTGGGGTGTTACACAAGATGTCCTTTGGTGGAACAGGGACTGTGTGAAGTGTGCGAGGAGTTGTGGAAATCACCTCATTGATGATTTTTCAATTAATTGGCATGAGTTGTCCCCTCAGCGGCTTCAGGTACTCTTTCAAGTCATGTTGAACTACTTGTGATAAGTTGTCCTCCAAGAATTTCTCTGTGTAGCTCAATATGAGTGCATCCATGTCTCTTGATAGAATTTCATCCACATGTTGTTTGGTTCCTTGGAGCTCACTAACTTGCTCTGCTAAGCCGGTGACCGTGTTTGTCAATGTTTCTATTTGGTCTTGAAGCTTCTTCTTTTTATTGATTCAGGCTTGCTTCATGCCTTTCTTGACTGTTGTTGCTGCTTGTGATATCATAGTGTTTATGGGTTTCTTGATTGACTTGTGTGTTGATGTTGTTTGTGTTGGTGGTGGTGATGAATGAGTAGATGATTCAGGAATTTGAGATTCTTTGTTGACTTTGTCGTCCTGATATTTGGATGATGCTGGAGGTGAAACAGGAGGGGAAACTTGAGGTGTGTCTTTAGGAATTGGAGGAGATACTGGAGGTGAAGTCGGAGGTGTTTGTATGTAGTCATCAGTTGTTTTATTTGCGAACTCTTCTTCTGCTAGTTGCTTTAACCTCATTTCTTCATCTTCCTTTCCTTTCTTTTCCAATTCAACTTCAAGTGCAGCCTGCTTAAGATCTTCCTCGGTAATCATTAAGTTTTCCTCCATGTTCATGTCTTGATCATCAGCATGCTCAGAAGTATATTCAAACATAATAGTGTTCCCTTCCTCATCCTTTTGCTTTTCGTTACCGGGTTGATTAACCGGATCCGAAGTTGGTGCAGTAATGATGTTCCCTTTTCCACCGGGTTGATTAACCAAAAGGAGTTGGGTGTTACTGCTTGTGCCTCTTTCCTCATTGGGTTCAAGAACCGGATTAGGAGTTGGTTGAGGAAAGTTTCTGCTGATTTTTGATGCTTGAACAAGATCATCATGTTCCATTTCCTCTTGAGTGCGAACATTGGAGACTTTAGTCTTGAGTTTCCGTTTATCTACCAATTTCGACTCATTATCATCATCTTGGTCTTCATCATCACCGAATTCTTGATTAATCTATTTAAAGATTTTTCCCCTTCTTCTATTTTCATCTTCTTTTAAAGAATCCAAGCATAACTTCTTTGCCAATTCGGTTAGTGGGTCATCATTTGCTGCATCTTCTCTGTGAACTACAGCTTCCTCATCTGTCTCAGTGTCAGATTCTGTGTTACCAGAAGGTTCTGGAGATGGTTCTGGTGTAGGTTCATCCTTGAGAAGAGTTAATGGCACTCTTATTTTCCTGACCTTAGGAGGTGCTGGCTTTTTTTATTTTGTTGTGCTTGCAGTACCTCCAGCTTTGCTTGTCGTCCTGGACTTTTGATTTCGTGTTTTCACTAGAGATGATTGTGAGTCATCCTCAGTGAATCCAACATTTCCTTTAATAAAAGCTGCATCATATCGGCGATAATTTGGGGCTGCAGTGATCTCTTCGGAAAGAAGGAAGTCAGGAAGCCTTTTTCCTTGTTTCCGTGTGCTGGATGCAAGAGTTTTCACCATATCTATCTTGAGATCATCAAGCATACTGTGATTTTTCTCTTCGGAATCAAGAAGACGACTTAGAAACTCAGGATGATCTCCACATAAGTGGACAATAATTAACTTGGTGATGCGAACAAAAGGAGTCTGGGTCATATTTCGTGTGGTTTGAAGTTGATAGATCATGTCTTCCATTATTGGCTGAGCAAAATGAATCTTCCTCATATTGACCATCCCCCAGAAAATTTGAAGGTGTTGTAGACGAGGGTGCTCATGACCACTTTTTCTTCTAGCAAGAGAACGAATAATGATCAGATAAAGAGTTCTCCACGGTTGTGGCATGTACTTGACATCAACCTTGGAGTGTTTGGTTAATGGGACATCAGCTTGAACGTCATACCCAATGTCAATGAGAAAGTCTAAGATTTCAGCTTCTGTAGGTATCGGAGTATAAGTCTTATTTGGTCTTGGCCGAAGGAGTACAATACAGAGTAATTCTATATCGATTACGTACTCTTGTCTGTCCAATTTTACTGTAAAAGAATTATCATCAGGATTAACCTTTGCTGTATGCCAGAACTGGTGAATGTAGAAAGTTGGGACCGGGGCTGATTTGGTGAGCATGTCCTTGCAAGGATGAATGAGTAAAATGTCTTTGACAATTCGACAAGATTCTTCGGGGATATTGAGTTTGTTGAAGTAAACTCGTGCATTTTTCCTGCCGATGACTACCTTGTAGTGTTCTGGGACAATGTCATCTAAAGTGAGTCAGGGAAGTGTTCGTGTTGGAGCGTTCACATTTTGTTCAGCCATTGTATTCTGAAAGAAAAGAATTATAGAAAACAGACATCCAAAATTGTTTAAATGTTAGCACAATGAATTAGTTTGTTTTACTGATTTTATTCCTTTCGTGAATGAACACGTAGGTTTTCTGAACATAGATGTGGATATGATATGACTTAATCACATTATTGTTTACTTGTTTTAATTTTCCAAAAATTATGATCTAAGTCCTTAGAGTCCATAAAATGATCACATGTAACTGTTAATATAAAGAGTTGTTCGAAACATTTTTGGTGTTAAGTAACTTGAAAAATTTGAGTTGCTCAAAACTTTCTGAATTTCTCGAAAGTTTTGAGTTGCTCGAAACTTTCAGAGTTGCTCGAAAGTTTTGAGTTACTCGAAACTTTCAGAGTTACTCGAAAGTTTTGAGTTACTCGAAACTTTCAGAGTTGCTCGAAAGTGTTGAGTTACTCGAAAACTTTTTGCTTGTTCGAAAATTTCTTATACAAGAAACTCAAAAAATTACACGTGACGTACTTGCTCAAAATTGGAGATTTTCAAATTCCTTAGCCTGAGATTTCAAGCATAAACCAATTGTTACAAATCATTCTAAGGACCCTAAACATCATATCAATCAACACATATTGCATCCAATCACAACATAAGATTTGCTCGAAAATTTTATGAACACAAAAATTTCTAACATCCTACAACATTGATTCAGAACACAGATAATTCTCACCAAGACATTCCATAACCCTATTAAACGTAACTACACACTTTCTAACATGTTATCACTCACATTCAAACTTGTTCGAAAAGCTCATGAACATCATTTAATCGAATATCACTCAAATCGTTTGATTGTTAAAATTAATTTGGGCCGAGTGATCTGTGATATATTCCGAACAAAACCCACCAATTTGATTAGACTCAAACACTAACAATCAAAATTCCCCAAATCGTTCTTAAACCATAAATTTCAAAATCCAATCCATCGTGTTTCTGGGTTCAATTAAATGATTGAAACATGATCCTAACTTGATTAAGATCATATTCCACCAAAAAGATTAAACATAAACACACTCAAACGATTTTCCCCAATTCGACTAAAACCCTAAATCTTTAAATAAAAAAATCTAGCCGTTGGATTGTAAAACAATTAAAAACCCTTTCTCATATTTGTATAAAGATCATATAAACACTTACAGATTTAAGATTCAAAGCACGGATTCGAGTATTGATTGTGGATCATTGATGGTGGTTGGTGAAAGTAATAAATATTTTTTCCATGTGCAGTAAATGTGTGTAGGGTTTAGGTTTTGTGTAAAATTATAACTTTCAAAGTTTGTCACTTATAGTCCCTTAACATCCAGATTTGCACAGTTAGTCCTTTTATGCATTTATTTGACTAACCCTCATTTGGCAAGAAACAATTTTTAACACTCCCCCTCGACTTAGGATATATAAAATATTTTTAGATCAAGGAGGGTATTATGAGGATATTTTTACCAACATTTATACAAACAACATCATTTAGGAAATATGCAAGCACAATTTTTTTTTTATAAAAAATAATTAAAATTAGAATTTCATACACCCCTCAACACTTGTTTAGAAAAATGGTTAATTTGTTTAAATGAACAAAGTGTTGATGGAAATTTTGTACTTGCATTTTTTTATTTTTTATTATCATAGAAAGAAAATGAAAATCTTTTTGAAGTTTTTTGATAAGATATTTACAAAATGTTTTGGTGTTTGACTTTCTTAGTTGTTATTAAGAAAGTTTTTCAAATCATCTGGAGTCAAACACCTCATACCAATTTGGTGAACGAGTTTAGCAAACCTTGAAGGAGGTAGTGCTTTGGTGAACAAGTCTGCCAATTGATATTGTGTACCCACAAAATATAATTCAATTGTACCCTTCTCGACATGCTCCTTGATGAAATGGTAACGGAGAGCAATGTGCTTGGACTTGGAATGATGAACGGTGTTGCAGGAGATTGCTATAGCACTCTTTAAGTCGCAGTACGTCAGGATCTTGTCAAATACATAACCGTAGTTCATGAGCTGAGTTCTTATCCAAATGACTTGAGCACAACAAGCAAACCATGCTACATACTCAGCTTCAGTTGATGACAATGATGTGCAATACTGCTTCTTTGACTGCCAAGATACAAGCTTGTCTCCAAGAAACTGTACACCACCAGAAATACTTTTGCGTGTATCTAAACACCCTGCATGATCAGCATCTGAAAAGGCTATTAGTTCAAAATCAGAATCCGTCAGATACCAGATCCCCAAATGGATGGTTCCCTTTACGCATCGAAGGATTCTTTTAACCTCTGAGAGGTGTCGTTCAATTGGGTTTGACTAATAACGAGAGCATAGATAAATAGCAAATACTATGTCTGGTCTACTAGCTGTGAGATACATGAGTGGCCCAATAATACTTTGGTATTTTGTAGGGTCAACTGGTTTCCCATGTATATCAACATCTAGTTTTGATGTGTCAGCCATAGCAGTATTATAAGTTCCACAACTCGTCATCCCATGTTTCTTTAAAATTTCAAGAGCATATTTGGACTGGCTTAGAAAAATTCCACAGGGTGATTGATGAACTTGTAGTCCCAAGAAGAACGTAAGTTTACCCATCATGGATATTTCAAAGTTTTGTTTCATTAATTTTGCAAAAGTGTTTGAATACTTTTTATGTGTTGAACCAAAAATGATATTGATAAGGATTTATTTCGTACCTTTTTAAGGGGTCATTTAAGCCAAAAATCGAGTAAACATGATCAAATATTGCCACAAATCATTTCTTTTTGTATTTAAGGTACTTGGGATGAGAATTGTGGAAAACGGTACTTTTGGAGCATATTTGGATGATAAAGTGAAGAGAAGTCGCGAAACGTATGTCAAACTTGGAGGTCTGACGGCGTCACTAGACACAATGTGACGCCGTCCCTTGTAAACTCGTGGAAGATTTCTAGTGTTGAGCTAACAAGTGACGCCTCAGAAGATTTTGAAGACTTAATAACCTAACGCCGTTAGGTGTAAAGTGGAGATGGGCATCATGCTTTATGCTAACAAGAGACGGCTCAGAAGGATTTTACAAGTGACAGCCTCGGATCCCTTTCTGACGCCATCAGAGCGGTGATTACACAGACAAAACCCTAAACCACGGCGAGTTGACGGCGTCAGAGGCTATAACCTGACATCGTCAGAACTGTATTCCTATATATATTTTCGAAATTTTTCATTGTTAAGTGTGACATCTTTTAGAGAATAAACCCTAGTTGAATTTCAGCAGCTTTGTAAGGGTTTTTTAACCTTTGAACCTTATGCTTTATTGAAGATAAGTTATTCATTTAATCATTCAATATGTCTATGTGTTGTTTGATTAATTGTTTATCTTTTCTTCTATCTATCATGATAGGTTAAGTTTGTTTGTGTTTGATTAGATCTAATGAAACCTAGTTATTGAATATTGATTTGTTGTCTCTTGTTTAGTTGATTGTTATCGCGTTAGGTTAAGAAAATTGGCTTACATCCTATATGTAACTTGCTTGAACGTCTTAAAAATGGAACCGTAGAGTGCACTATTGGTTTTGTTTGTTGTATTTATTGCGTGAATTGCGGCTTGTAGATCCTAGAAAACTTAATGGATGTTAAGGGATTTAGGGGAGACTAATATTCATAGAGTTGGGGACTTCAGCACCTCCCCACGACCAATAATAAGGAATACGACGCTTCAACTAAAACAAGGGCGTGACAATTCAACGAATCAATAGGAGATAAGTAGGGAGTAATTAAATCTAAGTAAACACGCTTTTCCTATCATAAGAAGTTCACCAATTTACTTTTTCTTGTTTTTAGTTTAATTTTAGTTTTATAATTAGTTTTTGGGTTAGTTGATTAACAACTAATTCCGCCCACTCCTTCAAAACCGATATTTTATTTACTTTCTAAAAAAATATAAAAATACAAAAAGAATCATCCCTCACCTCTAGACCTATCTCGTCATACATCTTGACCTAACGACACTATTCCCCTAGAGAACGATCAATCCCCCGGACCTACCTATACTACACTACAACGATCAGGTACACTGCCTGGAGGATTGCAAGCTTCTCAAGATCCCTTGAGAAGTAAAACCTTTTGCGTGGACGCAATCCTCGCATCAAGTTTTTGGCACCACTGCCGGGGAATAGTTATTGTTTAGGTTCAATTTCTATCTCGTTTATGTCTACTCACTAGATTCCTATCAAGTGAGATTTTTATTTTCTTTTTATTAGCTTTCTTTAGTCTATCTTTTCTTCGTTCCCTTTGTTTGTATCCCTTCATTCGCCATCATGGTAGGTGAAGCCATCTTTGAACCTATCAACCAACAATACCAAGCTCCAGCAAACCAACAACAACAACCACACCAAGACCCACCAACTAACCAAGATCCACCTTGAGCCCGTACTCTAGGTGAGTACTCCCGACCTAGCCACCAAGGCTATCGAAACACCATTGAGCTCCCCCAAAGAGCCAATGTGTCCCCCTTGCGATCCGACACCATCCGATTGGTGCAAAGCGGATGTGCATTCCATTGACTTCGTTCCGAAGATACAAATCAACATCTTAAGGATTTCCTCAAAATCGTTGATTCGATAGACCTTGATGTTGAAACTCAAGAGACGACACACTTGCGTCTCTTCCAATTCTCTCTACGTGACCAAGCTAGTCAATGGATTGAGCATTTAACCGCGGGATCCATCACATCTTGGGATGATCTCACCTCTCGTTTCCTCACTCAATTTTTCCCACTGGGGAGAACTACCAAACTAAGGAACGACATCTTGATGTTCCAAAAACGTCAAAGTGAAACTCTTTATGAGGCTTGGACTCGTTTCAAGGACTTACTCAAAAAAGTCCCTCATCACGGCATTCATCTTTGGCTTCAAGTCCAAATATTCTATGATCATGTTAACTATCTCACCAAGCGTGTCATTGATCAAGCGGCCGACGGTAAATTACGAGAGAAAGATGCTAACGAATCATGGGACATCATCGATGAACTTGCCTTTTACAGTAACGAATCATGGGATGATCCTCGTGGTTTGAACAAAATGGTCAATGTAGTCTCGTCACCTGACAAAGCCTCCAACCTCTCCGAAGAAAAACTTTGTGAACTCTAAAAAAGGGTCGATTACCTACTCGAAAAACAAAGGAAACTGTTAAAACCCAATCAAGTGACGGTCAATTCCATCTCGAACCAAAAATCCATCCCTTTGTCCGAATTACCCCATAGAGAAAATGCGAAATCTTTTCGAAAATACGCACGTTCTCCTTCGCCGCCCTGCAAACTTAACACCAATTTTAAGGTTCGAATAAGAGAATATATGTCGGCACATTCTGAAAGGTTGGCTAAATTTTAAGAAGCCGTCTACAAACAACGAGAGGAGATGCAAGAGAAGATGGCGGAGATGATGAGATTTCTTACGGAATACACCAAGATGAAAGCTCCGAAAATGGTGTTGGTAAGAAAAGAAGGTAACGCTCCAATCACCAAATTTGTCAATGTTGTATCAATTGTCCATGAGGATGACAATGAGGTTGAAAGACAAGCAAGCAATGAGGTGAATGATGATGAGACCGATGTAAACATGGTCGATGCCGGAGATAGCGAATTCAAGGAATTCATTAATTGTATGCCGTGTTTAAAGGAGGAGAAGAAGACAACCCAAGATGTAGGAAAAGGGTGTGAAAGGGAAATTGAGGAAACACCAAAGTCTCAACCTTTAGGTGATAGATCGTTTATGAGCTCAGATTGATAAGATCTTATCTAGGGATAACAATAACAAAGATAAACATGCACAGCGAAATAAGTAAAACATCATTGTTATTGAACAAGGTTTCTCGTCATCATCTCTTCTATAACACAATTACAACCAATATAATAAGCCCCAATACTACTTGATCAATAGTAGTACGGTTACTCAACAGTAACAGGTATCAAGGAAAACCTTGATTACCTTGAGGCTGAACACAAACCCTAACCTAGGCGTTTCTCTAAACCCTACGCCTGGTTATACACACACGCTTTTACTAGTGTTACATCTTGACACACATAAAACATAAGACCTGCATTCTCTTTATATAATAGAGAATTAGGTTTACTAATGATATTTTCTAGAATAATAAAAGATTTTCTGTAATCTTTTCTTTTTGTAAAGTTTCATCCTTTGTCTTCATAAGTCCTTCATCTTTCATGTGTTTTGTCTTATCAACTCAAATATAAAACCCAA
Source organism: Artemisia tridentata subsp. tridentata (assembly GCA_021014915.2). Lineage (NCBI taxonomy): Eukaryota > Viridiplantae > Streptophyta > Magnoliopsida > Asterales > Asteraceae > Artemisia > Artemisia tridentata. The sequence continues at coordinate 74,110,019 of CP139503.1, forward strand.
CAATCTTCCCCTAGTGTTGATAATGACAAAACCAAGTAAGCATGAACTTCCCCTGAAGCTAATATATATGAAAGAAACAGACTTCCCTTTAATCCATGCTATACCATCAAGGATCTTCAAGTTGCAAAGCTTCAATGTACTTCTTCCCCTTTTTGTCATAATCCACTAGGAGACTATAAGTAAATGCAACTTTGATCTTCACAACCACGAACCACTATCATACTTCCAATCCAGTTTTCCGATGTCTTGAATTACCCTCCATGAATAACACCAAAATGGTTACTAAAAATGAATTCAAGACAAAAGAAACCTAAACCATCAGTAATAATAACAACTAGCAGTTGTAAAAATCTTCTCCTCGAATGGTGCATGTAGTAATCATAAGAACTTTTCAAATAACTAACCACCATAGCAACAAATACCATGTAGTACCCCATCCATGAACGAGCACCAAATTGCTTACAAAAAATGAGTACAATAGCATTTGAAACCAAGTAGTAGTAATCAATGAAGAATAGTTCTTTAGTAATCTTGCACACGAACCTTTTCTTTTAAAACAAACTCAATCTTTTGTGTATGTGTCTCTCAAACCAAACTCCATACTATGTAACAATCTGTCTTCATACCAAACTGCCAACCTTATGGACAAACAGTACTAACATACGAAAGTAGTATTAACACAACTCAACAAGCAACATTAACTGTTCTCTTGGCAGTAGTAGAAACAACAAGCAGCACTAATAACATTCGATAAAAACAGCATTAACCTGTATTTAGTGCTATTAACCTCAACATCACTTTAACGAATCATCACCAAACCAAGACGTGCATTCCAAGACTGCTTATAACAAAAGTATCATCATCTTAAAAACAGATCAATTCATGAAGCCCCATTTAATATCGTACCGAACCTTAGATTCAAACTCACTCAGCTTTGAAAAGCTGGAATTCAACTTTAAATTACAAACACAATTAGTTTGAGTGTTAAACAATGCACCAGGTTTGCCAATAAAATATCACTTCCTGCTGAATCAAAATACCCTTATTTTATGCCCACTGATACACCAATGAGAATCAAGAAGAATCAGCAGTATTAACTCACAATACGGGCAGCATAAACAAATGAACTTAAGACGTAGGAGTATTAACTTGATAAGGATCAGCAGTACAAAGTTAAACACAGCAGTACGAATATTCTTCAAGCAGTACAAACTCGTGAATAACTAGCAGTACTAAGTCTCATTGAGCAGTACTAATTCAGAAGCGTAGCAGTACTAAGCGTAACAACAGAAATAACCTAGTAAGCAGTACAAATTTAAATAACTGGCAGTATAAACGTGATGTGAGAGCAGTACTAACTGACCAGAACAACCACCATTAACTCTCGACCAAAGACAGCTAGCAATAATTCAGGATAGCAGCATTAATCAACATACCAGTAACCCTAGATAAACATAGCCTTACTACTCAACACAATGCATCCACCAGTAACATCATTCATCAGAATATGCAGCATCAAAAACCAACGATCACCCATTAAAGAATCATGTATAAATACTTAGGGTTTTTACAAACTCTAACTTATAATAAAACATAGTCATCATTCTTAAATCGATCAGACTTGATTAGGGTTTAGAGTTAAGCGCACAATCATTATTAATAACAATGATTAGTAGAACCAGCGTTTATTTATTATATAATGAAGTCAAAAACCCTAACAATCAAGTCGTACAACAAAGCTGCTTTCTTGCTTAAAAACTGATTGTACTTATATCCAAAGCTGATTTCATTCATGAATTATAGATACCAAACAAGGTATATCCAACTTCCATAATGAATGAATTCAACAGAAAGCAAATTCAATGAAGTTGATAAGAAAACCCTAAAAATTTGACAAATTGGAACTTCTCTGCAGCAGTTTTCAAAAATTAATACCTGACGATTAAGAGCTTAGATTGAAGATCCCTCTGATGAGAACGTACCTTGACATGCAAAAAACCTCCAATAAAAATTTCGTTATGATCCAACGGTTAGCGAATAAGCTATCGCCTTTTGAAAACAGCACCGAAGAAAGTTATGAAAATTGAACACAACTCCGAATTTATCTTCCATTACCTGTAAAACCTTGCGAATCCCTAGATTACGAGCTCCCCGAGCTCTGATACCACCTGATAGATCCTTTATGAGCTCAGATTGATTAGATCTTATCTAGCGATAACAATAACAAAGATAAACATGCACAACGGAATAAGTAAAACATCATTGTTATTGAACAAGGTTTCTCGTCATCATCTCTTCTATAACATAATTAGAACCAATACAATAAGCCCTAATACTACATGATTAATAGTAACACGGTTACTCAACAGTAACAGGGATCAAGGAAAACCTTGATTACCTTGAGGCTAAACACAAACCCTAACCTAGGCGTTTTTCTAAACCCTACGCCTGGTTATACACACACGCTTTTACTGGTGTTACATCTTGACACACATAAAACATAAGACCTGTATTCTCTTTATATAATAGAGAATTAGGTTTACAAAGGATATTTTCTAGAATAATAAAATATTTTCTATAATCTTTTCTTTTTGTAAAGTTTCATCCTTTATCTTCATAAATCCTTCATCTTTCATGTGTTTTTTCTTATCAACTAAAATATAAAACCCAACAATCTTCCCCTAGTTGATAATGACAAAACCAAATAAGCATGAACTTCCCCTGAAGCTAATATATATGAAAGAAACAGACTTCCCCTTAATCCATGCTATACCACCAAGGATCTTCAAGTTGCAAAGCTTCAATGTACTTCTTCCCTTTTTTGTCATAATCTACTAGGAGACTATAAGTAAATGCAACTTTGATCTTCACAACCACGAACCACTATCATACTTCCAATCCAGTTTTCCAATGTCTTAAATTACCCTCCATGAAGAACACCAAAATGCTTAATAAAAATGAACTCAAGACAAAAGAAACCTAAACCATCAATAATAATAACAACTAGCAGTTGTAAAAATCTTCCCCTCGAATGGTGCATGTAGTAACCATAAGAACTTTTCAAATAACTAACCACCATAGCAACAAATACCATGTAGTACCATCCATGAACGAGCACTAAATAGCTTATTAAAATGACTACAATAGCAGTTGAAACCAAGCAGTAGTAATCAATAAAAATAGTTCTTTAGTAATCTTGCACACGAACCTTTTCCTTTAAAACAAACTCAACCTTCTGTGTGTGTGTCTCTCAAACCAAACTCCATACTATGTAACAATCTGTCTTCATACCAAACTACCAACCTTATGGACAAACAGTACTAACATACGAAAGCAGTATTAACACAACTCAACAAGCAGCATTAACCGTTCTCTTGGCAGTAGTAGAAACAACAAGCAGCACTAATAACATTTGATAAAAACAGCATTAACCTGTATTTAGTGCTATTAACGTCAACATCACTTTTACGAATCATCACCAGACCAAGACATGCATTCCAAGACTGCTTATAACAAAAGTATCATCATCTTAAAAACAGATCAATTCATGAAGCCCCATTTAATACTATACTGAACCTTAGATGCAAACTCACTCAGCTTTGAAAAGCTGGAATTCAGCTTCAAATTACAAACATAATTAGTTTGAGTGTTAAACAATGCACCAGGTTAGCTAATAGAATATCACTTCCTGCTGAATCAAAATACCCTTATTTTATGCCCACTGATACACCAATGAGAATAAAAAAGAATCAGCAGTATTAACTCACAATACGGGCAGCATAAACAAATGAACTTAAGATGTAATAGTATTAACTTGATAAGGATCAGTAGTACAAAGTTAAACACAGCAGTACGAATATTCTTCAAGCAGTACAAACTCGTGAATAACTAGCAGTACTAAGTCTCATTGAGCAGTACTAATTCAGAAGTATAGCAGTACTAAGCGTAACAACAACAGTAACTTAGTAAGCAGTACAAACTTACATAACTGGCAGTATAAACTAATGTGAGAGTAGTACTAACTGACCATAACAAGCACCATTAACTCTCGACAATTGATAGCTAGCAATAATTCAGGATAGCAGCAGTAATCAACATACCAGTAACCCTAGATAAACATGGCCTTACTCCTCAACACAATGCGTCCACCAGTAACATCATTCATCAGAATATGAAGCATCAAAAACCAACGATCACCCATTAAAGAATCATGTATAAATACTTAGGGTTTTTACAAACCCTAACTTTCAATAAAACATAATCATCATTCTTGAGTCGATCAGACTTGATTAGGGTTTAGTGTTAAGCGCAAAATCATTATTAATAACAAGGATTAGTAGAACCAGCATTTAATTATTATATAATGAAGTCAGAAACCCTAACAATCAAGTCGTACACCAAAGTTGCTTTCTTTCGTAAAAACTGATTGTACTTATATCCAAAGCTGATTTCATTCATGAATTATAGATACCAAACAAGGTATATCCAACTTCCATAATGAATGAATTCAACATAAATCAAATTCAAAGAAGTTGATAAGAAAACCCTAAAAATTTGACAAACTTTAACTTCTCTTTACAGTTTTCAAAAATTAATACCTGACGATTAGGAGCTCAGATTGAAGATCCCTCCGTTGAGAACGTACCTTGATATGCAAAGAACCTCCAATAAAAATTTCTTTACGATCCAACGGTTAACGAATTAGCTATCGCCTTTTGAAAACAACACTGTAGAAAGTTATGAAAATTGAAAACAACTTTGAATTTTTCTTCCTTCACCTGTAAAACCTTGCGAATCCCTAGATCACGAGCTCTCCGAGCTCTGATACCACCTGATAGATCATTTTTGAGCTCAGATTGATTAGATCTTATATAAGGATAACAATAACACAGATAAACATGCACAACGGAATAAGTAAAACATCATTGTTATTGAACAAGGTTTCTCGTCATCATCTCTTCTATAACACAATTACAACCAATACAATAACCCCCAATACTACTTGATCCATAGTAGTACGGTTACTCAACAGTAACAGGGATCAAGGAAAACCTTGATTACCTTGAGGCTGAACACAAACTCTAACCTAGGCATTTTCTAAACCCTACGCCTGGTTATACACACACGCTTTTACTGGTGTTACATCTTGAAACACATAAAACATAAGACCTGTATTCTCTTTATATAGTAGAGAATTAAGTTTACAAAGGATGTTTTCTAGAATAATATAAGATTTTCTGTAATCTTTTCTTTTTGTAAAGTTTCATCCTTTGTGTTCATAAGTCCTTCATTTTTCATGTTTTTTGTCTTATCAACTCAAATATAAAACCCAACATTAGGTTATTACTTAAAACACAACATCAATAAGATAACTATTAATAATGGATAAACAATTATAGGTATATAAACCCATCACGAAAAGCTTTTAGGAAATGAATATGATACGTTACCCGCAGGACCCTTATAAAGAGTCTTCTTAAGAGGAAAGGTAGCTAAGAAACAAATGGTTTATGGGAATTTTGAATTACCTTGCAATTTAGGTGATTTACAGTATATGGATGCATTAGCCGATCAAGGTTCTGAGGTAAACCTAATGGCTCTATCGACCTACCTTAAATTGACTAGTGATAAACTGGCTAATACTAACGTTAGGCTATCCTTAGCAAATCACTCTTATGTATACCCTATAGGAATAGCAGAAGATGTGTTTGTAAATGTAGAAATTTTTGTGTATCCGGTTGACTTTTTCATTGTTGATGATGAGGAAGATGAATATATGCCCTTAATCTAGGAGTACCATTCCTTGCAACGGCAAGAGCTACCATCAAATGTGGAGATGGAGTAATTATACTTAATGTTAGATATTTTGTCTTTACCTCCTAAGGCTAGTTTGGTAATTTTGGTACTACATAACTTAGCTAGTGTTATTAGGGTATTTTGGTCTTTTTGGTGGTATCTTAAGTAGTAAGTTTTCTTTGTACCTAAGTTTTGTATGTCGGTTTTGTTATCTATGTAACATAGAGATATAGAACTTTGTAATAGTATAAGACTACTTGACTTCATAAATAAAGTACCAGCTTTAGTGCTTTAGCCACTGATTTTGTTCTTCTTGCTCATGTTCTGAACCCGTGCTTCTAATCTTTGTGCTTCTGCTGCTGGTTTTGTCTTTTGCCGCATGAATATCCCAGCCTAATCCTAACAAATTGGTATCAAGAGCCACTTGTTGAAGCAAGCAGCAAATTGTTTGAGGTTCTGAAATTGATTAAGGTTTGTAAATCGATTTCAGCTTTTGGTTGATTTCAAGAATTGATTTATTGACATCATTTGAATTCATTTTTTATTTGGTTGCTTGCTAATTTGGTTACTTCAAGATATCAGGTTTGTGATTTGGGATTTTTTCCCTCTTGTTCAATCGATTATATTGCTTCTGCTTGTTTGATAAGTTGAAGGTGTTTGTTGATTGGGATTAGGGATAGTCAGAATTTTGTGTTGAATTGATCGGTTTGTGTAGAGATTATCTAATCTCTGTTTTTTGGATCGATTAGTTATTGGGTTTGAATATGGGGGCTTTGACTAAGTGTGCTTTGAATCTGAATATGGGATTTTGGAATTGTGCCAATATTTGTTGTTTCTTTGATTTCGTTTGGTAGTTGGTGACTGAATTTTGGATCAGTCTTGTTATATAAAACCTTTGTTTGGAACAGATTTGGCATTGATTTGCTTGGTTTTTTGAGTGACTGTTCGTTTCGAAAGTAACCTACAATTAGGTTATTTAGGTATTTGTATTTGGTATTCGAATTTGGACTGTAATTCTTATCACATAAGTGGGTCATTGGTATTATCCGTATCATATTTGGGGCATTTGAATTATCATGTTCGTCAAGTTACTCATTAACTTCAATTTGTATGATACTCGGATAATAGCTTTGAATGTTTGACCATAATCCTTATGATATAAGTGGGTCATTAGAATTTGAATTTGGTGTTTGCATTTGAAGATCGATTTGGTGTTTGGAGACTTGGTTATAATCAGGTCATTTGAATTTTGTTCGATCGTTTGGAATTTGTCAGTTTGGAAATTTGGATCTTCGTTTGTTGAGCTTTTGAAGTTTGCTGACTGAAATTGATTGTCACTGGTGAAGATCATTTGAGCCGATTTGTTTGTTCGGTTGGCCGTTTTGAATTTGTCGGCTAACATTTGATTGTTCGTTTTGAAGTCATCGGCATTTGCTTTGGATTGATTTTATTTTGGATTGCTTTTGGGAATCGATCGTTTAATTTGAATTAGGCTAGTATCTTTAGCCTTTGGAACTTTGAATTTGATTTGAAGCAGGTGGAGGAGTTTACCTCAGGACCTGTGATGTTGGCCTCATTTACGGTGGTGAACGTGAATATTTGGTTGCCGGCTACTCAGATTTAGATTATGTTGCGGATCTTGATGCTAAAAGATCCTTATGTTTTCACCATTGGAAATTCGATTGCAAGTTGGAAAGCTTCATTACAACCATCAGTTCCTTTGAGCAAGTTTTGCCACTTTTTCGATTTGCTCAAAATTGGAGATATGGTGTTACTTAGGAGTTAAACTCAAGCTGGAGATTGTTAGATATTTTGTCTTCACCTCCTAAGGCTAGTTTGGTAATTTTTGTACTACATAACTTAGCTAGTGTTATTAGGGTATTTTGGTCTTTTTGGTAGTATCTTAAGTAGTAAGTTTTCTTTGTACCTAAGTTTTGTATGTCGGTTTTGTTCTCTATATAACATAAAGATATAGAACTTTGTAATAGTATTAGACTACTTGAATTCATAAATAAGGTGCCAGCTTTAGTGCTTTAGCCACTGATTTTGTTCTTCTTTCTCATGTTCTGAACCTGTGCTTCTGCTGCTGGTTTGGTCTTTTGCCCCATGAATATCCAAGCCTAATCCTAACACTTAAGGCGGGTAAAAGTAAGATTACATTCCACATGGTTCCATGTTATATGAGTAAGTAGAAGAAAAAGAGGAAACTTGACGTCGATTTCGCGAAACCCCGTAATCACGTCAAGCAAAAAATCCTTCCATGGGAAGCAAGGATTAAGAATTACAAGGAACTTGAGACGGAGAATGGGAAAAGGAAAGGTGGGGATTCTAAGGAGCAATACACAACGGGGCATCATTGCTCCTTGTATAAGAATAGGAACGTTGAGAACGTGACGGAGGATGGAGTCACGTAGTAGGGAATGACTTTGAGTCTAGCTACAAGACTCGTTAATAAAAAAAAGCGCTTCTTGGGAGGCAACCCAAGCTTTTTAATTGTTTGTGTGTTTGTTTTTATTTTGATTGATTTCATATATATGCTCCATCTTTATTTGTTTATATTTCATGTTTCGAATATAATTTGTGAAAATGATTTATTTTGTTTTTAACTTCGTCTTAACTACATATAAAGGTATTTTACAAAAAGATAAGTGTAGGGAAAATCATAACGAATTCAAACATTAAAGACAACAAGTAATGATTAGCATATATTTATGTGATTGTTTAGAGTCAAATGCTTGTATCGAGTCACAATGAATGTTCTGTAGTTTTTCCAGGTTTTAATACTCAGATTTTTCCAGAAACAAAACGTAAAAATACTGTCAGGTCATACCTGACGGCGTCAGGCTTAACACCCGACGGCGTCAGGCACTGTAGCAGCACAGTTTTCCATATTTTTGTTTTTCTGCTGGAATTTAAATTTTTGAAAAATTTTAAGAATTTTAAATTTCCAGGAATCTGTAGACATTTATTTTGCAAGCATTATATCTTACTTTGCTTTCTAGTTTAGTTTTAGTATATATAGTGTTTACCGCCGATTTTATGCGAGGTTTTGTGTTTCGTTTTCTTAGTGAATTACAGGTTATAATGGACAAGAAGACGAAAGTATACATTGGAAGTGAAGCTTATCATGTTTGTTTTCTTGGAGGAAGATCTAATCATGTTTTCACATCGTCCATGCCGAGCAAATCAGGGGAGTATTAGTTTCTTTCTATGTTTTATTTTCCCGTTATCAAAACTTTGATACTTTTCAAGAACATTGGGGACAATGTTCAATTTAAGTGTAGGGAGGGTAAAATGGGATACCTTAGAAACTATAACTTCGCTTGATATTTGTTTTGTCTTAGAGTAAATGTGTAATAAAACTAAGAAAGGTACTTGTTAGGGCAATTTTAGCACCAAATTTAAATTTTTTTACAACATATAGGAGTGAAACTTTAGTTTTAATAAGCGTCTCATGGATAGGAATTATATAGCTAGCACAAAAACCCTTCCACTCAAAAATTTCCACCCCAAAAATGTGAGGTTCACCTTTAGATATATATGAAAAAGCATTCACCTTTAATGCTTATGAGTGTATTGGTAGTATATAGATTCTAGAACTTGCGTTTGTGATGCATCCCGAGATCGCTAGTGAGACTACATTCATGTAGTTAGGATTTACTAAATGATAAGAGGCATTAGGATAACCCTTGTTTTAAACCTGTATTATAATTATGTTGGCTACACCGATCAAGTAATTTCCCCACACCGTTATGATGTACTCATCTTTAGTACACGATACCCCTAGTACACCCCTCAGAGCCTATCTTTTTCGCGGTTCTCGTGATATTTTGGTGGATTCTGAAATATTAATGAAGAACATTATTTACAATCCACCCCCAAATGTACACCCAAATCGCCTTAGCCTACCTTGTATGCACTCACTTTTAGCGCATTATTGTTATTTGTTAAACCCTTTGTCAATTGTCTAATTGGTTACATGGTTGCTAAGTCGAGTCATATCTTGTAAATACAGTTTTGGGACGATTGGGACTCATGGGTAAAAGTACTAGTTGTTATGGAGTAACGGGGGAAGAAAGTAATGTTAGTATCCCTATATGCGCGTTAATGTTTAAAGTACTCGAAGTGTTTTAATTTTCTTAAATCGGGTCATTAGTTAGTTATGTGTAAAGTATGTAAAATTCAAGTGTAGGGAGGTTGCAAGATCCCTTTGATGTATTATTTTGGATGCTAGGGCAAGAGTGTATGAAAAAAAAATCAAAAAAATGATAATAAGAAAAAAAAAAGTAGATAAAGAAAAGCGAAAAAACATACGGACTACCATCCCGTTTCTTTTATGTTTAAATCAAAGATAGTGTCAAGAAAAATACAAAAAGAGTTAGTAGTTAGCGAGTCGAGTCGAGTCTTGGCTTAGCAACGCCTCATTCTACATGTAATTGACCAAGATAATTGACTTGCCACCAGTAAAATTCCCTATATCCAACAAACCGTGTTTTCCATACCCTTACACCTAACGTTACAACCCTTGTAAAGCCCTCTTTGATAGTTTATCCTAGGTTCTTACACCAAAGTGGTGGAGGTTTGATCCATTCTCAAGCCTATGCTAATCTATGTACTATGACAGGTAGAGAGTGTTTCAATTTCAATTTTCCATATGTGTTATATAACTTTATACACCCGAGAGATGTGAGAATCCAAACACATTATGTGAGGTGCTAGTATATAATTTTCGTGCTTATTTTGACTAACGTGGAACGATTTTATGTTGTAATTACTTTTATATTAATGTTAAATGACCCCTAACTTGTAAATTGATTAGAATAAAAGCTCATTTGCTTGAGGATAAGCAAATCCCAAGTGTAGGGATATTTGATAAGGATTTATTTGGTACCTTTTTAAGAGGTCATTTAAGCCAAAAATCAAGTAAATATGATCAAATATTGCCTCAAATTGTTTCTTTTTGTATTTTAGGTACTTGGGACGACAATTGTGGAAAACGGCACTTTTGGAGCATATTTGGACGATAAAGTGAAGAAAATGACGAAGTCGCGAAAAGTACGTCAGACTTGGAGGTTTGACGGCATCAGTAGACGCAACGTGACGCCGTCCCTTGTAAACTCGTGGAAGATTTCTAGTATTGAGGTAACAAGTGACGCCTCAGAAGATTTTGAAGGCTTTATAACCTGACGCCATTAGGTGTAAGGTGGAGATGGGTGTCAGGCTTTATCCTAACAAGAGACGGCTCAAAAGGATTTTACAAGTGACGACCTCAAATCCCTTTCTGACGCCGTCAGAGCGCGATTACATAGACGAAACCCTAAACCACGGCGAGTTGACGGCGTCAGAGGATATAACCTGACGCCATCAGAACTGTATTCCTATATATATTTTCAAAAGTTTTCCTTGTTAAATGTGACATCTTTTGTAGAATAAACCTTAGTCGAATTTCAGCAGCTTTGTAAGGGTTTTTCAACCCTTGAAACTTATGCTTTATTGAAGATAAGCTATTCGTTTAATCATTCAATATTTCTATGTGTTGTTTGATTAATTATTTATCTTTTCTTCTATCTATCATGCTAGCTTAAGTTTGTTTGTGTTTGCTTAGATCTAATGAAACCTAGTTATTGAATATTGATTTGTTGTCTCTTGTTTAGTTGATTGTTATCGCGTTAGGTTAAGAAAACTAGCTGACCTCTTATATGTAACTATCTTGAACGTCTTAAAAACGCAACTGTAGAGTGCACTATTGGTTTTGTTCGTTGTATTTATTGTGTGAATTGCGGCTTGTAGATCCTAGAAAACTTAATGGATGTTAAGGGATTTAGGGGAGACTAATATTCATAGAGTTGGGGACTTCGGCACCTCCCCACTACCAATAATAAGGAATACGATGCTTCAACTAAAACAAGGACTTGACAATTCAACGAATCAATAGGAGCTAACTAGGGTGTAATTAAACCTAAGTAAACACGCTTTTCCTACCATAAGAAGTTCACCAATTTACTTTTTCTTGTTTTTAGTTTAATTTTAGTTTTATAATTAGTTTTTGGGTTAGTTGATTAACAACTAATTCCGCCCACTCTTTCAAAACTGAGATTTTAATTGCTTTCTAAAAAAATATAAAAATACAAAAAGAATCATCCCTCACCTCTAGACCTATCTCATCATACATCTTGACCTAACGACACTATTCCCCTAGAGAACGATCAATCCCCCGGACCTACCTATACTACACTACAACGATCAGGTACACTGCCTGGAGGATTTCAAGCTTCTCAAGATCCCTTGAGAAGTAAAACCTTTTGCGTGGACGCAATCCTTGAATCATATGTCATCAACATAAATTTGAAAAATTAAAATGTCCTCCTCTTGTCTTTGAATAAACAGTGTTGGGTGTACAGAGCCTTTAGAGAAATTATTGGCAAGTAGGAAAGCTGACAGTTTATCGTACCATGCCCTCAGGCCTTGTTTAAGGCCGTAAAGGGCTTTCTTGAGCCTGTACACATGATTAGGATGCTATGGATCATTGAATCCCTATGGCTGACTAACATGCACCACCTCACGTAGATGACCGTTCAAGAATACCGTTTTCACGTCCATTTGATAAACAACCATGTTCTTGTGTGCAGCATGCTAGAAAGATGCGTACAGCTTCAAGTCTAGCCACAGGAGCAAAAGATTCTTCATAGTCAATGCCTTCTTCCTGAGTAAATCCTTTAGCTACCAAACGCGATTTGTTACGAATTATTGTACCTTCAGCATCTATTTTGTTTTTCCAAATCCATTTCAGCCCGATGACATAGACCCCATAAGGTTTTTCAACTAATTCCCAGACCTCCAATCATTTGAATTGGTTGAGTTCTTCCTGCATCGATTCAATCCAGCTGTCGTAAGTTATTGTCTGTTTAATGTTCTTGGGTTCATCTTGACAAACTGTGAGTGCATAAATGCAAGTTTCACCATCTGAGTGAAGTCGTTTTCTTGTCATTACAGGTGCTTCTGGATTGCCAATAATGTGTACTAATGGATGATCTCTTGTCCCTTTATGTGTCGAGGGGTGATGTTGATATACATTGTGCATATTAGACGGATCCATATTTCTTGAAGATGACTCTGCAATATTGAGAACAGTTAGAGCCGGAGCAAATGGATTAAAGAAAGCATTTTCGTCATAATCTGCAGGTGCGGGTACTGGTTGTTCATTTTGATCATCAGGTGCATCGTTGGAGTTGAAATTGGTTTGTTCTTCGGTTTTTTGAGTTTACAATGTAGGTGCAGTAGTTTCAACGGTTGTAGTTGTCGGTTCAGGTGTATCAGGGAAAGGATTTTTATCAGGTTGGGCAGTGAAAACAGTTGATACATCTGGAGCATGGCATTCAAAGGAGTCATCAAACATAGGAGCAAACAGGGTTTCCAATTCCTTACGGTTTAGCGAGAGAGGTACATCTTATTGATCTGGAAAGTTTAGACGGTTGGTTGCGGGTCCTAAGCTGTTATGCTCAGAAGCCATTTCTGTAAGCTCATCGAAATTAGCATGAATGGTTTCCATGATTTCTCTAGTACGATGGTTCCAGATACGAAAGCCTTTGGATTTTTCACAGTATCCAATGAATACACCGATGTCAGCTTTAGCTTTGAGCTTTCCAAGGTCTTCACGATCATTATTTGGGTAACAAAGAGCACCAGATACATGAAAGTAATTTATATTTGGTTTTCGATTATAGACAAGTTCATAAGGTGTTTTATGGTGTCGTTTATTGATCATACAACGGTTTTAGGTGTAACATTTTGTCGAAACAACTTCTGCCCATAAGTAATCAGGTAATTGAGCATTGATCAACATCATTCTTGCAGCTTCCACTAACGTCCTATTGCGTCTTTCAACAACCCCATTATGTTTTGGACTTCGTGCAATAGATGTTTGAAGTTCAATTCCTACTTTCTCAAAATAAGCTCGAAGAGTTTGATTCTTTAATTCAGTTCCATTGTCTGTTTTGACTTTTTTGACCGTATTTCGAAGCAGAACTTGAATTTTCGTGAGAAAGGTGATGATCATAGTAAGGGCTTGATCTTTACTCCTGATAAAGTAAACCCAAGTCCATCTGGAGTAGTCATCAACGATTACAAGAATGTACCGTTTGCCGTTAATCGTTTGCACGTTCATTGGGCCACACAAATCCATGTGAAGAAGTTGAAGAACGTGGTCAGTACTTGGTTCTGTTTTTGGAGGAAATTTGCATGAGTGCTTTTTCCCTGTTCACATGCTGGACACAAATGATCTTTGGCGAAACAGAATTATGGAAGACCGTTGACTAATTTGTGGCGTGCTAGTTCAGTCATGGTTTTGAAGTTCAAATGAGAAAGTCGTTTGTGCCATAACCATGATTTTGTCGAAGTTGCTTTGCAGAGCAGACATATTGGAGAAAAAGCAATCATATTAGACATTGAGATTGTATAAAGACTTGTTCCACGAGTTCCTGACATTAGATCATTTCCTTTTAAGTCACGAATGAATCATGTTTTTTCTCAAAATGCTACTTCCAAATCCCCATCACAGAATTGACCGACTGAGAAAAGGTTGTGACCAAAGCCTTCAACATAGTATACACGACTAATTTCGATGCTGCCATTGATGTAATCATCATAGCCCATGATAGCAGCAAAGTGATTATTCCTGAACCTGACAGTGCCGATGAACTTTGAAACAAGTTTGCTAACAATTTGAGATTGCCTGTAATGTGTCGGTGCAGCCGCTATCAAAAATCCACAGAACAATCTGGATCACCTGCATCACACGAAGGTGACGAAGGTGGAATGAAGGTAAGGGTGGAACCCGAAGAAGTTGTGGGTTCCGTTGGGTTAGAAACACACATATTAATAATTTAAGGTATCCACTTAAAACTAGGTGTTCTTTGTAACCAACGTTGCCATATCCAACTACTTTGTGATTTTGTCTTAGTGAAGTTGCTAGGTGATTGCATTATTTTAGGATTTGTATGCGCGACTATGGGATTTGCTAAGGTATTGTGAGAAACTACAATGGGCGGTTTTCCTAGCACAGACTTAGAAGTAGTAGTGGGCCTAGAGGTATTGCCAGTTGTATGTGTCCTATTATGAGATAAAAGATATTTTGCTACATATTTTGTATGATCACTAGATAACATGCTTTTACGATAGAAAACACAAGAAGCATTCACGTTTATAACATTCAAAGACAAAGCATTCGTTACATCGATATTAGAATTACAAGTTTTTAAGTTTGAATCTAAATCAGAAGCAACATGCGTTTTATTCAAATTCCTAAGTTGATCTTCCACTTCTGGGGCTTCTAGTTTTCCGCTTATATGTTGCAAGATCCTATTCTTCCGTTTGTTGCTCTTACGCTTTGATCTGCTAATGCTAGGAGTGGTGACTATTCCTGTAGAAGTGGCAAGAATCAAATTAGTGGTCTGATTTGTGTATGTAACATCCTGCCTAGATGTGGTGTCTATCTTGTACAGTCCTGGTGCATTCACATTTGTGTTAACATATTTTCCTTTTTCTTGTAATTGGAGTTTCTCATTTAATTCATTGATGATGTGTTGCTGTTCTTGTAGTCTACTATCAAGTTCTCTATTTAAGCGAACAATGGCTTCACGATCTTTCCTACAGTCAGCGTTTTCTTTCAAAAGTTGATACCGAGTCTTTTTCAAGGAGTCATAAGTTGTTTTGTACTCATTTTTTAACTTCTCAATTTCGTGTTCATATTTGAGCAATTGACACTTTAAGACTGCTTTCTCATCATCAAGATTTTCAACTTTTGATGACAAATTATTTTCAAAGCCCCATATTTTGTTTTTGGTGTTGTAAGGCTAATTCAAAATCAATGCTTTGAGCCTCACACCATTGAAGTTTCTATTTTAGTTGAAAAATCTCTTTTGAAAGGTTACTTTGAACATCATCATTTTGTTTGATGATTCTCGCATTATCAGCTTTTAAAAACTCAATCTCGTGTCTCAACTTGTCATTTTATGAATTATGGTCAGCAATAAGCGTTGAATTACAAGACACATATGGTCAGCACTGAGAACATCTTCCAAGAGTCGATCCGCTTCATGTTGAAGAATTGTGTTTTGACTTTTTGTTTTGAAATTGAATTTCTGTTGCTTTGAAAATGTTCATCATGGATGAAACTTCATTTTGTAGTTCCCGTTCCCAGTGTGTTACACAAAGACGCAAATGTTGAACATGAGGTAAAAATTGTGCTAGAAAAATTTGTCTTTGTTCTTTTGCGTAAGCAGATTGAAAAGTGGAGATTTTGATTTCAGAATTACATTCAATTGCGTCTTCCAAAAATTTAATGTCATCCATAAACGTATCAAATTACCGAAGCACAAGACACCGTTCAGGAAGTTTTGGGAAACATTCAATTTCACTGGATGATGGTAAAGGACCATTTATTTGTGCTACTGGTTTAACAGGACCAACATCCGACGAAGATTCATGAATTTGCGTGATAAACCAAGGTTGTTCAATTTTTTCTTTTTGAGGAACAAAAGTGTCGAAAATATGAGGGAATTTTCAATAATCAAAAGGTTTGTGAAATTTTATGTTGCTCATTTTTTATCGACTCACTTCTTCCAGTTCCAGTTCTTCCTCACAATTATATACAACAACACGCACAATTGAAACATCAACGAGTTGTTCGGCACTATATAACTTTGGATTTTCCTTGAGTGCTGTGTGTAGAAAATGTGGTGTATCGTTACCAAGAGCAAAACCATAGCCATTAGGATTTGACTTTAACGTGAACTTTTGTATTGTTGTGACAGAATCTCCAGTTTTGTAAACAACATTTTGAAACTCTTTTTATTTACGTTCCAATTCAACGATTTCATCAAGGTATAAATCAATGCGTTTCCTGGATTGTTGTTTATGGTCGGAAAAATTAGCTTGACAGGCTGACATCTCATCTTTGGTTTTTAAAAGTTCAGAAATGAGATGATCAACTTAATGTTTGTGCTCGAAATTTTCTTGGTCCAATTGAGAAAGCAAGCTATTATTGGAAACGACTAATTCACCTATTTGACGTTGTAATTCTTGTTCTTTAACATATGAATTTTGAAACGCCACTTCGAAACTTTTTTCTCGTTTAGCTTGTGTTTAAAATTTGTGAGTTGGTTTTTATAGCACTCAAGATCCGCATTCAATGATGCAATTTTCACTTTCAAATTATTGTTGATTTCATTGCATTATTCAATTTGGGATTGGGAGGTCAGAAACAGGTTCATGAGATCCGGATCTGGATTAGACAAAGTTTCAATCTGTTCAAGTTGATCACTGTTATTTTCCTCAATTGGATCATCAAATGTAACAACGGGGTTAATTTGATCATCTTCTTGAAGAGATGACAATGAGGTATCTAGAATAAATTGCTCCTTTTCGGATGCGGATACAGATGGAGATGCCAATTCATGTATGAGACATATGTTTGGATCAGGTACCTGAGACAAGCCATCAGTATCATATACTGGTCCTGTTTCAGTCATGTGAAGTTCCTGCATGTTTGTCATTAGCATCACTGCTGCATTTGCTTCCAGATCCTCCATGTCATCATCTGAATAAGCATTTGCCATGAAGCTATTTTCTTTGTCACTGTGAAATTCACTGCCTCTAATTCTTGGTATAGGACATGCATTAGCCAGATGACCCTTGCCATTACAGTTGTAACACCTGATTCCTGTATTCCCAGTTGATGTATTACCAATTTCCATAACTTCAACCCTTCTCTGAGGAGCACCTTGATTGTAAGTATTTCCACATGTTGCATGAGTCACTTGTCTACTTCCTGAATTTCCTGCATAACCACCAGTTCCCATCTGACATCTATAACTTCAATTTTGAACTTCAACCCGTCCACCTTGTACTACTGCTTGAGTCCTTGGATTAGATGAATTGCGAAGAAGATTGTTTTGTTTGTTAGAAAATTTGCTGAAAGCCCGAGTGATGAGTGCAAAGCCATGATTCAGTGAGTTGAACGTATCCTCTTCCTCATCATTAGATAGTGCATAGTACATGGTGTCTGTGTTTACAACAGGAACCAATTGAGTTTTGGTTGATTGTTGTGATTGATCATATGGAATGAGTTGATTGGATGGTGATTGGGAAGGATAATTAAATTGTTGTGGTTGTTGAACAAATGACTGATGAGACATGGGATATGGAACAGAGTAAGATTGAGCTATAAGTGCAAGTGGGTTCTGAGGAGGTGAGGGTTGATATATACCACGGATGGCTCGATCTTTGTCGACTTCTCCTTAATAGTGCTTCAGATAATCAAATAACAACCCATATTTCACATCATGTAGATTTTTGGATTGACGAACAAATGTGACATATTTCTGCCAGTCTGGACCTAAACAATTGAGAACCTTAGTGTTGATGGCAATTTTTGGTAATATGATGTTGTTTCGGTCTAAATCATTAATGATGTTCGTAAACCGATGATAATACAACTCTAGAGACTCCCCTTGCTCAATCATGAATGTTGTATATGTGTGGTAAAGTTTGGATTCCATGTCGTCTTGGTTTAGTTCAGTGCCTTCCATCAAGAGATGTGTTTGTTCCCATATGGCTTTAGCAGTTTTCTGAGCATCAATGCTACGAAAAATTGGATTAGGTATACCCAGAAGAATGTACTCCATTGCAAGGTCATTGGCTTCACGGTGAAGTATTTGTTTTGCTGTAAGTTGATTCCCGGTAAGAGTGATCATTGTTTCAGGTCTTAGTGGAACAACAGTTGGATCACCGGGAACCGTTGTGGTTGGCATTTCAATAGGACCTTCAAGGATAATCTTCTTCAGATATTTGCCATGAGGTTTCCTGAGTTCAATAAACCTTAAGAAGTGACTTGCCCATTGAACATAATTGCCAGGAGTGAGCATTGGAGGTCGTTCTAATGAACCAGCTTCATGAATAGATTGTTGACTGCTGATAGCTTCACACATTTGAGCAAACCAATGTGGTTGGTTCTATGGAGGAAGTGGTTGCATTCCAAATTGCGGTTGAAGATATGGTTGTTGTTGGAAGAATTGTTGTTGTGGGGGATACTATTGTTGAAATTGTTGTGGATACTATTGTTGAAATTGTTGCTGAGGATATTGTTGTTGTTGTTTAGGGAAGACATATGGTGGTTGAGACATTGTTACACTTGTGTAGATGATGGATCTTGTAGATGGTTAAGAAGTGTGTTTAAAGTGTTGATAAGATAAGTTAAGTCCTTGTTCGAAACTTTTTGTAGTTGCTCGAAAGTTTCCAATTTGCTCGAAAGTTCTGGTGTTCGAAAGTTTCTTAGTTGCTCGAAAGTTCTGCTCTTCGAAAGTTTCTCCAAGTTACTCGAAAGTCTAGGTGCTCGAAAGTCTAGTTGCTCGAAAGTTTTAAACTTGCTCGAGAAAATATGCTTCTCGAAATTGGCAGACTTACTCGAAAGTTTCAAGTTTCGAATTGAACTTTCTAATTCATACGAATTAGAAAGATTTCCAAGAGTCGAAGTACTTCTCAAACTTATACAAGAGAGGGAAGCACTGAGTAACCAAAAACACCTGAAGATATGGCCAGAATAAGTTGCACTAAAGTTTAAGGTTTAAGCTGCTCGAAACTTTTTGACAGACGAGATGCTCGAAACTTAAGGGTTTTAGCACTTACTCAAAACTTTTGACATATTTTAAAACGACTTAAAGATAGTCAAAACAAGTTTTTAAACACGATGTTTTTGTAAAACTAAGCTTAATAAGACTCAAACTAATTGAAAGTTATAAACTTTAACACTTTTTATGATTTTTAAAGATTTTCGAAACTTTGAAGAACAAGGAAAAAGACGAATTAAAAATCAAATTTTTAACCAAAAAGCTTGTAACTTTTTGTTCTAGAGGTTGTTTAACACTTGTTTGTAATCAAAGAAGTGCTAAACCACAAGAAGAAACAAGAAAGTTACCAAAAAACAAAAATAACGAGTAAAAAATGAACTTTTTAAGCTAAAAATCAACACGAAACACTCCTAACTATCTTCTAGCGATTGATACCACTTGTTAGGTCACGATAATAGATATAACACAAGTATATAAATGAAAGAGATGAGAGAAAGAGATAGGATATGGGTCGATTATATCATAGAATAAATGAGCAAAGGTTTAGTAGCAATATGAATATAACCAACAAGTACAATGAATGTCATACATGGGTATTTATAGGAGAGGATGCTAGGGAAACATCCCTAGCTCCTTCCTTTCATACCAAATAGGCCTTACATAGGCCCATGGGCTTACTTCACAAGCCTAGTAATAATAACAAACATATATGCCTTATAACTAAGCAACCTATTACAAAACTTAATGACCGACACTTGATATTAATTAAACTTGTTCCCAACAAATTCACTTCAGTGGCTCACCCTCAAGCAAATGGCCAGACAGAAGTAAGAAATCGTACATTACTTCAAGGTCTGAAAACAAGGCTAGGCAACGCGAAAGGACTATGGGTGGAAGAGTTACCAAATGGTCTATGGGCATGCTCGAACTGGAAATAATTACACCCCTTTTAGCCTTGTGTACAGATCAGAAGCAGTGGTACCACCTGAGATCGGCCTTCCTACCTATCGAATCCATTCCTTTGAGAAGACAGTTAATAATGAGGAACTCTGCCTTAACATGGACCTACTGGAAGAACGTCGCGAACTAGCAACATTATGTAAAGCCAAATACAAGTCACAAACAGAGCAATACTACAATCAAAATGTGCAACATACACACCTTAATGTAGGTAACTTCGTAGATTGCAATAATGAGGCAAGTTGACAAGGAGGCCAAAGAAAGCTCGACCCAAATTGGGAAGGACCATATAAAATTATTGAAGCAAGAAGTCCAGGGACATATATACTAGAAGATCTATGTGGCAAGCGAATACCAAGAACTTGGCACATCAGTAATTTACGAAAGTTTCATTTCTAAGAATAAGTACTTATAAAGTACCAACAAATAAGCTCAATATATTTCCGCTATTTCATACTTCTGTAAATGCTCAAAGAAATAAGCATGTCGTATTCAACGATCGTTATCATCAATAAGATATCTAAAGTAATATCTTTTCTACAAGACATATGCAAAATTGTACGATTCAACGTTGTTCCGACATAAACGGACCATGAGCCTAGATGCTCCAAAAATATCGAAAGAGATATACGATAATATCCCGTTGTTTAAGTATTTTTCTGCGGGTCGGATAATGCTCCGAAATGTCCTCTGGCCTTGAGATCGTCAAGTCCTTCGGACAACTGCTAAGAAAGTAGACGCGTTAGTCTCACCCCGGGTGTGACCCCAGGACCCGACTCCGGCGTGAGAGTAAGTACCGGAAGGTAGGATAATAAGTATATTAGTGAGATAAGTACTGTGTGTAAAAGTAAGTTACCAATACTGTAGAGATCGCTCCTTTATATAGGAGACCTGTTTTTGTCCCCATCAGATGAGTCCAAACGTGATGGTGACACTTTTGAGCGGCAACTGGGACTTTGCCCTGTTCGGGTCTGTTCCTTGGTCTGTCATGGCTTCTGCACTTCTGTCACATACTACTAATATTAAGGTTGACTTTCTGATCTGGAGTTAGCCGTTGGTCCGAATGACTCAGACGGGTCGTTCGGAAATGAGGGTTCGTTCGGATCGTACCTTCCGGAAGTATATATTCTCAGTCTTGATTTATTTCTGGAGTTACTCGTTATCCGAATGGCCGTGGTCGTTCGGTTAGGGCCAGTCGGCCATATACGCCGACATGTCCCCCCCAGTATCATAGTATCGTAAAGCGATAGTGTGATACTATGAATTTTTTGTCTTTCGGTCTGCCGACATGGTAAGTCCGATGGTTCCTGTTTATCGCTATTCATGCATAAAACGCCAAAGGTCATTATTGCTTTTGTTTATTTGGGCGCCGTCGTTTTTACCGTGCTTTTGAGATCGTGACAAGTGGAAGCATGCGTCATCGTATAGACAAGGAGATGCCACGTCAGCATCTGACATGACACGACGTTTCGCGCCTTTTCTTTTCTGCCTATAAATAGCGCTATTGAATTCACTTTAACCACCGTAATTTATTTCTCATCTCTGACACATTACTCATTCATCTTTTCCTAACGTTTTTCATTTGCTCGTTTTGCCATTCGTCCAAATCAAAGGTACGTCTCCCGCTATTCTTGTCTTATTATCGTTTGTTGCTCGGCTATACTCTACATATCCTTCGGTTAAGCGATGTCCCGCCGGTCCGTTTCCTTCCGGGAAGATGACTTTCCGGAAGCTGAGAGTTTCATCCCGAAGTTTGATATGCGAAAGTATACTAGTAAAATGGATGAAACAGATATGACCATGTTGTTAATGGAATATCACATTCCGGAGGATCTTAATCCGAGACTCCCCCAGCTCGCATGACGATAGATCAATTACCTCCCGATGCCATAGGATTGTATTTAGAGGATTTCGCCGAAGGTGGCATCACTGTGCCTTTCTCATTATTTTTGCTGGACGTTATCAGGCATTGGCAAGTCCATATTTCCCAGATGGTTCCGCTGGGCTTACATCGGGCCACTTTATTTGAAGTATACTGTAGGAGCTTGCATATTGTCCCAACGACTCCCCTTTTTCGAGCCTTTTATAAGTTGAGTAAACAGGGTGAGTGGTTCTCGTTCGAGAAGAGGGGAGGGAAGGAAAAAAGAGTTTGTTTCAACGAGATTTTAACCGGAGTAAAAGGATGGAAGAAGAAGTTCTTTTTGATAGACAGAAGAGCTATTCCCTTCGCCATGCCATGGCGACATCATCATTCGGATATTTCAGATCCTTTTCCGGCGGAAGAGTTTTTCGTTGTTGATGCTAATAGACTTTCCGAACAGGTGATTGACCTCATCCAGATTCCCCGAGGGTTTCATTATGCACTTGGGTTGGCATCCCACTGGGAGCATTCCGGATTTCGGGCGGCTCTTAGGGATGCCGAAGGAAAGGGTATAGCCTGCCCTTTATATATATATATATATATATATATATATATATATATATATATATATATATATATATATATATATATATATTATTTTTTATTTTGTTGTTGTTGTTGGTTGTTGTTGTTATTTATCGCGTATTTTCATCCGAGTGATATATGTATTCTTGACTTGTTTATTTGTAGATTTAACAATGGCGGAATATCTACGCAAGCCTGAGCGCCGAAAGGGGGCTATTATGGGTAAGGGGGATCCTCTTCGTGAAGGCGAAACTTTGCCGTTGCATGTGACAGCGCCCGCTCCATCCAATGCGGAGATCCCGGAAAAAACCGTTGCGATGCGAGCTGTCGAAGTACCAAGTGAGAAAGTCTTAGAAGCAAAGAGGAGAAAAGAGGCTGCCGTGCGTTCAAGCTAAAAGACGAAAGGAGAGGGTGCTGGGGGGAGCAAAGGGTCCCAAGTTTCGGGAAAACGTTCGGTTGGCGAAGGTACCACCCCTCGGCCATCAAAGAAAAGCAAAACCCATGTTGATACTCCCATCATAGAGTTGGATTCCTCCGGACCTATCTCAGTGCCTGCTCCTCTCCGTTCTTTCCGTCCAGGCGGTTCCGCCGGGCAGCCGGAAGGAGAAGAAGGGGCGAGTAGCCAATTCGTCTCTGGTGAAGATGGTAAGTCGCGTGTTCTTTTCCTTTTTTTACCTTTATATATATATATATATATATATATATATATATATATATATATATATATATATATATATATATATATATATATATATATATATATATATATATTTATATGTGTGTTCCGACCATTATATTTTTTAGCAGGGAGCCCCGTAGTTTCGCATGGACGGGGAAAGAAGAAATTGCATATGGAGGGTTTTGATGAGATGGGTGAGGATGAGTTTACTTCGGGGGATATTTTCGTGCCCCTGTGGACCGTAACGGCGGATGCCCGTCTGACAGGTTCCTCCATCTGCCGAGATCTGATGGCTCATCTGTCAACTCCCCGGGAGGAGCAGTACTTGGAAAGCTTAAGCGATGAAGATGCTTGTAACCGCGCTTGGATGTTGCTTGGAAAGGGGTCCGTTTCACAATCTGACATCCTCATTCGGTTTGAAACTTTACTCGATCAGTTCAATACGCTCACAGCGGTCCATCAGAAGTGTGCCGGACAGGATCCGGCGGAGTTAGAGAAGTTGAAGGCCGAGAATGCAGACTGTCAGGTTGCTATCCAGAGTTTAACCGGGCGGGTTTCTGAGCTGGTAAGAGAGAAAGAGGGGCAAGGAGAAGTGCTTAAGTCTTTGGAAGCTGAGTTAAATAGAACCAGGGAGTTGTTGGCCGAAGAACGGAAAGATAACCAGGAATTAAGAAAAGAGAGAGAAGATTTGGCGGTCCGGGTGGGTACCACTGATATGGAACGCATCCGAGTGGTTAAAGAATTTCTGCCGGAAATGGTCCGGGTGGGTTCATAGGTGGGATCTCTGTTGACCGCACTCCGGAACAAGCCGCCGAAATTCTAGCTGACTTTGAGAATCTGGATTTGGATGCTGAGACAAAATATAAGGCTTTGTTCGACCAGCTCTTTGTCACTGAGTATCCGTATATCCGAAAGGTTAGTGGTGCTTTCTACAGGCCGATGGCTGAGATCCTGGAGCTCTATCCGGATCCTGCTCCTACCGAATCAACCGAACCCTTAACTGCCGATGAGTCTGCCGGTAAGAACGTCACATCCGAAAATGCAAATGTTGGTGTTGGTGGTGGGGGTGGTGTGGTCGAAGAGACTGTGATGGTTCAGGGTCGTTTGGTTACCGTGGCTGAGGCAAATGTTGCTGAAAATGCCGAAGAAAATGTTGAAGAAAATATCGAAGGAAATGCTGAGTCTTAAGTTAGTTTGCTGTGGGTCCGGACTGCCTCCATTTTGACTATGGATCAAGGCTGTTCCGGACGCCTTTTGAAGCTTTTATTCAAACCCTTTTACCGTTTGGAGATAATGTTTGCCGATGTGCCGCATGTGGCTACTTTTATTTTGTTTTGTAATGAATCATTATAGATTTGGGTAGGTCCTATCGGAACGTTGGTAATTGTAACTCGCCTTGGTCGGGAGGCTACACATCCGGCCCTTTTGCTAATGACGATCTGTTTACATTTGCTATGTTTTGTCTTGTTATTTATGCATGCCTCTTTATTTTTTATGTGTATATCTCTTGCAAAATGTGTTGTATGATCCTCGTCACTTGCCGTATTGTTTACCGAATGCGTTCAGTTCCCTTGTTTTTAAGCTTCCACGTTACCGTTAAGGACGAATTCACTTCGACGCGTTCCCTCTTTGTAGCAAGGATTGATGATTGCCGTTCAGGGTGAATATGTCTCGGCACATTCCCTTTTATTTTAAGGACTAACCTTTGTTGTTAGGGGCGGATACGCCTCGGAATGCGTCTTTTAATTTTAAGGGTTATATATTGCCGTTAGGGGAGAATACGCCTCGGCACATTTTTTTTTTCTTTTTTTTTATTTTTTATTTTTTTATTTTTTTTTTTGTTTTTGTTTTTTTTTGTTTTCCATTTTTGCCGTTAGGGGCGGATACGCCTCGGTATATTCTTTTTCACTTTCGTTTTTGCCGTTAGGGGCGGATACGCCTCGGCACATTCTTTTTCGCTTTTGTTTTTGCCGTTAGGGGCGGATACGCCTCGGCACATTCTTTTTCGTTTTCATTTTTGCCGTTAGGGGCGGATACGCCTCGGCATGTGCCTTTTTATTCTGAGGACTTTATATCGCCGTTAGGGGCGGATACGCCTCGGCTTTTTCCATTTTATTTTAAGGATCAATCATGGCCGTTAAGGGCGGATACGCCTCGGCTTTTTTTTTTTTTTTTTTTTTTTTTTTTTTTTTTTTTTTTTAATTTCAAGGATCAATTATGGCCGTTAAGGGCGGATACGCCTCGGCTTTTTTTTTTTTTTTTTTTTTATTTCAAGGATCAATTATGGCCGTTAAGGGCGGATACGCCTCGGCTTTTTTTTTTTTATTTCAAGGATCAATTATGGCCGTTAAGGGCGGATACGCCTCGGCTTTTTTTTATTTCAAGGATCAATTATGGCCGTTAAGGGCGGATACGCCTCGGCTTTTTTTTATATTTCGAGGATCAATGATGGCCGTTAAGGGCGGATACGCCTCGGCTTTTTTTTTTATATTTCAAGGATCAATTATGGCCGTTAAGGGCGGATACGCCTCGGCTTGGTTTTGGCTGCGTGGGCCGGATAAGGGTAGCTAATCCTCACCGGAGCCACACGACTGCCTTGTCTTTGCTTGCAACAAAAATGTGGGAAAATTTTCTCCTCTACAAGTCGAAGGAGAATATATAATATTTGATAATGAGTTTGTTCATAATGGCTCATAGCCTTACATTAAAGAAAACATTTCCTAAGATTAATTTCGTGCCACTTTCTGGGGCACCACCTTCCCCCTTCCAGCTTTTGTCTTGTTCGGGCCGTGTTGGGGTGCTTTGGTTGTTCGGTATGGATCTTCCCCGTTCGGACTTAGCTTGCCTTGGCTCTTTTTTTCCTTTTTTTTGCTTTCCTCATTCTTTTGATACGTGAACTTTCCTGACTTGGATGGTATTAGCTTGGTCACACGGTTGTAGCACTCCTTCATCTGTGTTCTGAACCGGATCTTCCTCATTGTCGCTCTTTCTTCTCTTCCATGTGGCTGGCCCATGTTTGGGTGCATCCCATTTTTGGCTAGCTCCTCTTTTCGGCGAATATCGTCTTTGCCAGTTTTCTCTCGGATTCCTATTACTTGGTGTATCGATAAGTGGGTCTTAGCTAGAGTGACTTTCCTCTTTCTGTACGCCGAACAAACTATGTTACTTTTGGCTTGTCTTAACGTATCCTTTCCCACAACCTTCCTCCATGGTTTCGCTTCTTTCCTTCCGGTGGAGTGGTCATTAATCATTATAACAAGTTTTATCCTCCCTTCAGCTCGCGGGGATTGTCCTTGGGTGCCCACCTTCCTCTTGTATAACCGCCCGGGAGCCATGCTCGGTGTTGAGGTTATTCCCGTGAGTTTCGGCATTTCTTGTGCTAACCCCTTACCTGATCCTACAGGGGCTCTTTGGGAGTCTTCTGACTCCCAACGTCCCGAGGTGATCATCTGTTGAGCTTTCGAAGTGACTATTCCTCTGGAAGTTAGGAATTTTAACATAGCGTGTATGGTTGAGGGGATTGCCCCTAACATCTTCAATCCAGTTCTTCCGAGGATGATGTTGTACAGGGAAGGAGCATGCATGACGGTGAACTTCATGACCACTTTCCTGTATAATCCGCCTTCCCTGACTGACACGTCCAGCTCTACATCTCTTAATGATTTAGCCGCTTGTCCATTGAATCCAATAAGGTCCTCTTGTTTTTGCACTAACTTGGCTTTTATTTCAGGACCTAGGTTATCGAAGCAATGTTCGAACATAACTTCCACAGCCGCCCCTTCATCTATGAATACCTTCTTTACCAGATATCCTTCTATCACAGCTTTTATGATGAGCGGCTCGTCTGACCTCTTTCCCACGGGTATGGGGGGGGGGGAAGGTGATTGGGGTCCTCATCCATTTTTCTTCATGTTCCCCTGACTCGCATTCCCGCTGACCCGGTTTGATGCCGATCATGTTGATTACATTGTCTTTGGCTGGAGCCTCTCTTTTCGATGCACCTCTTCCCCTTTGCCTCATGTCTTTTATCAGGTGATCCAACTTTCCAGATTCCAGAGCTAACTCCAATTGCCTCTTCAGTTGGTAGCAATCATTTGTAAAATGTCCTTTTTCCCCGTGGTAGTGGCAATACCTATCTTGATTTTCTTTCTTGGGCGGGTCTCGCATTGGCTTAGGGGGAGGCAATCGTAGCTGGTGTTCCGTGGCTAAGCTCTCTTTCGGCGGCTTTGTGAGTGACTCCAGCGTCAACCGAGGGGCATTTCGACCCTGATATTCATTTCGTGTTGGTAGGTACGGTGCTGGTCGGTCACGGTGTTTACCCTGATCATAGTGATCCCTGTTCGGGTAGCCGTATCGTCCTTCATTCCTGCTCTCATTTCCATACCTTCGGTACGTTCTATCGTCCTTCCTAGAAGACCCAATGGGTGCTCTTCTGTACCGATCTCGACTCTCTCCTTGAGGCAATTCAGTGTTGACGAATGCCTCTTTTGCTCCCACATAATCATCCACCCGGATCATCATCTCATCAACCGTACAAGGAACCTTGTCGGAAAACCGTTTGGCTAGCTCTGGGCACTTGCAACCATTCATGAATGAAGAGATTCTCATGATTTCCGGGGCTCCTTGTATGAACCCAGTTTCGACGGTCCATCTCTCCTTAAAGGCGGGCAATGTTTCATTAGCCTTCCTTACGATATTTGTTATCTCGATAGGGTCTTTAGTGCACACTTTGTGTAGGGAGAAACGCGCTTCAAACTGAGTTCTGAGATCTGCCCACTCGTCCACACTATTCGGAGGAAGGCGATCGAACCATCCTCGGGCACTCCCGTCCAATGTTTGCTGAAACATTCTGCACCACACGGGCATGGGCCATTCTCCTTGCCCCGCCGCTCCGGTGAACCTGTTAAGATGATCTTGGGGATCTGTCGATCCGTCGTATAGCTTGATATGAGCGGCCATCCTATGTTCCAGTGCTGAGAACTCAATTAACCGCCGGGTGAAGGGTGACTTTCGGACTTCCTTGCAGGGTTTCCCCAAGTCTGAATCTGGTATCTTGTCTCCCGTAACGATCCCCTTTTTCTCCTTAGTTTCTCCGGTTTTATCTGGGCTACCTTTTTCAAGAAAATCCAGATGCACCGGTTGGACGGTGCTTGTTCGTTTGTGCTCCTTGATCATGGACTTGAGGGTCGAAACATATTCTTCTATCTGTTCTCTGGTGACTGAAGGAGACTCGGTGTCTTTGCTTCCGGCATGGTTGACGGGTGAAGTTCCAGGATTCTCTCCTCCCGAACCTTCCGGACGCTCAGAACCTGACATTCTATAGCTTCGGTAGATTGAATGCCGGTCCCACGGATGGCGCCAATGTTTAAGTATTTTTCTGCGGGTCGGATAATGCTCCGAAATGTCCTCCGGCCTTGAGATCGTCAAGTCCTTCGGACAGCTGCTAAGAAAGTAGACGCGTTAGTCTCGCCCCGGGTGTGACCCCAGGACCCGACTCCGGCGTGAGAGTAAGTACCGGAAGGTAGGATAATAAGTATATTAGTGAGATAAGTACTGTGTGTAAAAGTAAGTTACCAATACTGTAGAGATCGCTTCTTTATATAGGAGACCTGTTTTTGTCCCCATCGGATGAGTCCAAACGTGATGGTGACACTTTTGAGCGGCAACTGGGACTTTGCCCTGTTTGGGTCTGTTCCTTGGTCTGTCATGGCTTCTGCACTTCTGTCACATACTACTAATATTAAGGTTGACTTTCTGATCTGGAGTTAGCCGTTGGTCCGAACGACTCAGATGGGTCGTTCGGAAATGAGGGTTCGTTCGGATCGCACCTTCCAGAAGTATATATTCTCAGTCTTGATTTAATTCTAGAGTTACTCGTTATCCGAACGGCCGTGGTCGTTCGGTTAGGGCCAGTCGGCCATATACGCCGACACCCGTCATTAGAGGGATATGAAAACACTAACTCGCGAGTATAAATAAGCATCTATGCCTCTTGAATAGCTCGTGGCCGAACAATGTCCGACACATACTTGGCTAAAACAAAGAATAATAAACCCATTTTACCTCCTAGTTAGCTGCTTGTGGTCTACAAAGATACATGACAGTAAATATGAATTCCATAATATCCAAGTAACTAGTCATTAACAGCTAATATGATTTTCATAACAACAAAGATGTTGAAATCAATGAATCTCATAACTTTAACTTACATTCATAAGTAAGGTAATAACTTTTTAGCTAATATGTGGAAAAAAGTTGTTCCATGTTTAAAACACAAAGTACATAATACAGAATATAGGATAAAGAATAATTGATAAATAATTACTAAACAAGAACTGAATATAGA
Source organism: Artemisia tridentata subsp. tridentata (assembly GCA_021014915.2). NCBI lineage: Eukaryota > Viridiplantae > Streptophyta > Magnoliopsida > Asterales > Asteraceae > Artemisia > Artemisia tridentata. The sequence continues at coordinate 74,139,871 of CP139503.1, forward strand.
TACTAAAAACAAACTATTAAACCAACTCTTGCTTTTGTTTATATTACACAAAGTTAAGCAAAAAAAAAATACATATGATGCTTAGTAAAAGCAACATTGTACGCAAAAAAGATACATGTGATGCTTGGTAAAAGAATCATTGTACATAAGAATCTATTTCTCGTTGACAGATTTGACAAAGCTAAGGTTGGCACAAGTTTAAAATAACACTACAAGTCAACCATACGCATATTAAAGAAATGGTACCAGCGACACAAACGTACACACCGTTCTTTTCCAACAAAAGCTACAGATCACCTACACCAATGGGACGATTAGTAGAACCTTGGCTTGAATCAGTTCCACCAAGCCTAGAGCCAAACAGAGGGAAGATGGGGACAAATATGGCGACCCAAGTATCTCATCCACACATTTCCAGCTTGTCGATTTAAAAATCGCATAAGCATCCTTCACATTTTGTGGTAGGCTAAAGTCAGAACCTAACATCATTGTTAGAGGTACCGGCCGCAAGCCCATCAGGGACATCACATTGACCCAACTGTCATCCATACCTCATAACATGTTCCAACACTTTTAAAATTCCCTCGGTAAACTCTTCACTCCAAATAACCTTGTTAATCATTAGGGGGATTGCAGTACGCATCACCCACATAAGATCTTGACGTACCGCTGAATTTTCTTGATGCAACGATTCAACAACATTTCCCAACTGAAGAGCGGTATCATATTTTTCCTTTAGGTCTTGATTATCAGCTCGGAGTCGTTGTATATCATTATTCAAATTTTGAACAGCTCCCGTAACAAACTCTTCATTAGCAAAAAAGAGATAATGGTTGCTATCAATACCTCCTGCTAAACGAAGAGCTAGTTGATGTACATTGTCACGATGCCCACCAATGATTTCCTCCAGACGTTGAGTGTTATTCCTCAAAATTTCATTTTCTGCTACCAACTGGTCATACCTTCTTTGCATCTGCAAACCATATTTTAATGCCTCTTGTAAGCCATTTCGAAACAAGGACCGCATAGACATCTCTGAGGAATGTGCTGCATGTTCTTTTTTAGCTGAAGGTAAGACATTGTTAAGAAAATCATTGACCAACACGGGTTGAGTAACACGAATTGAGTTTATTATGGTCCTATTAAGGAAAAATTTACCTCCATTATTTGGAACATTAGCAACAGGGGTCTCGAACACATTTTCATCACCCAGAATAGTACCTCGCGAAGACGTTATAATAGGAATTAGATTAGTATTACCCGATACTATTGTAAAAATAGGGGAAGTTTGTAAATTAGTAGGCCCACTAACAAAACATGTCAGCGCATTTGGAGGAACAAGTGAATTGTCCCCATCAGATACGTCATGAAAAGCCTCCTCTCTGATACCCACTTCAACTCCACCAGGCATCACTTGGACACTTCCTCCTAACAACTCTTCATTATTGGCAACACGCGGTCTCTTTTTAATCACTCCCGAGGATGAGGGAATCCCCATATCCACATCTTTCGCATTACGACTAATTTTCCCTAGTGGAAAGATTATATTCTCGTCCGTTTCACCCACACCCAAGGATACATCGACAACCGCCCTTGCGACTGGAATCCTTTGTTTGCCCACCTGTATTGTCCTAAGAGAATTAGGTCGGGTCAAGTAGCCGATCAACCCGACATCTGGTCAAAGATAACAAATAAAAAAACTTGATGCTAAAACATGATAAATCATTAACAATGATAATAAAATATTTAATTCATTACCATTTTCTCCTTCCCTAAAGCTTGGTTGAAAACCATAGTCTGCCCAATTTTCACTCATCACAGCCACAACTAAAATGGCCTCAGGAAAAATTTTGGTGGTATAAAGTAAACTCCTTCACAATGTCTATCAACCCCTGTAGTTTAGTCATCAGTTTAGGACAAGTATCGCGTTTCAAATGCCAAGTTTTGCCCCATTGGGTAATAGTAGGAAAACAACTTCTCTTTATCCATAAAAACTTAGACATCCATTTTTTATTATAAGATTTTAAACCACTCACAAGATGCTCACGTTTAGCTCGAATTGAAAACGTAAACCATTCATCACTTGCGGCTATATGATAGAAATAACGAAACAACTTTTTTAAGGGAGCTAAATCAAGCGGCCTCCACAATAACTCAAAGCATAATAGTTTCATATAGCCATTGGGAGAAAGTTGCGATATGCTTATTCGGTAATGCTGTAAATTTTTTCCTAAAAATACAGAGATAGGAAAACGTAACCCGGCTTGTAAAAAGTTTCTATATATACCAATCATATGCTCTGGGCTACTGTTAATGTCCTGGTTTAAACCCGGAGCACAAGTGCCCACGTCATCACTGAGATGAAATTTTTGGCACAAACTTGCAACCTTGTTCGGGGTTAAACTAGAAGGGTACCCCTCAATACCAATTGGTTTTATATTTCACAAACATAAGTTCAAGAGAAAAGAGGGCTTAAAGGAAACTTGCTTGAAAAGTTTCTTTCAAAAGATGGGTGAAATAGGGGATATGGGTGATGTATATGAGTGTGTATTATATTATCTCTAGTTACAATTACAAAGGCGGTGAAAAGATGTCATAAAATATACCCCCTCCGTCCCATATTCAGTGTCCACTTTCCAAATGCACAAAGTTTTAGGAAATTCCACTAACTACACTCTCCACCAATCAAATATCACTATTACCCACTAAAGTCTATTCTCATTGGTTGAAAATATTCCCTGGACACTTAATTTGGGACATCCCAAGATTCCATTATGGACACTTAATATGAAACGGAGGTAGTATAATTTTAATTGCAACTCTGGGTTATAGCACTATCATTGCCTAATATCTTCATAAATTCACATGATTGGACCCCCATACTGAAAAACAATAAGATAGATATTAACATTTCATAGTAAATCCCAAACATGCCCTAGGATCATGCTTAGTCTTGAGGGGCCTAATGGGGTTAGTAAGGTAATCTTATCATGGAATACTAAACTACATCAGATTGTATGGCATGGATTATGGTAAAAGAGGACTATAAAGATGAAACATATTTTATGCATGGAAAGGACCATGCAAGCACATACACGGCAACATGTACTCTTCCATTTGAATACATATAATGGATCCCTCCATGACAAACAGTCTCTCCATAAAGCTATACAAAGAGCAGCTTCATCCTCTCTATTTCACACCCTCATCCTCTTATAAATACCAAGTAAGAATTTGGGGTAAACACACAATCCAAACCCAAACACATTCTATACAAAACCTCATGAATATATCTGAATTAAGCATCAGAGCCTGCTCCCGAGGTTAATCCTCGGGGTAGTGCTAACGATAAGCTTTCTTTTGTTTTGAGTGATCTCAGAGAACAGGTTGGAACACAAAGAAGAATCTCGCTCCACTTTCAACTTGCATATATCGGTAAGATCAAACAGCTGTTGGCCTCAATCGTTGGATCTATGGTCTAACGGTGGTTACAATATACCAAGACACAAATTAAAGATATAAACCTTACTAGAAATAAAAGTTATATAAAACTGTCATCATTATTTTTGTTACAGATTCTAAACTATATATACAAACTGAAAAGGTACAATGAAAGGGTGTGTTGCTTCGTTAGAATCAACATGTGTGTCCCTTTGATGTGTAACTGTTTTTGTAACTGCTATTTGGCAGTTATGTTGTTGCGTTTGACTTTTGCCATGGTTGACTTTGATTGGATTGGGATTAACCCAATATTCTCCCCCTTAATCACAATCACTGCATCCTAGATCTTTAACTCCAATAAGTTGTCTCATTGTTAGAAATTTGATCTTCGGTAGTGCTTTCGTGAGTATGTCAGCTTTCTGATATTCTCCATTTATAAATTCGACTTGTAAGTCTTCTCTTTCAACGCATTCTCGTATGAAGTGGTACTTCGTATCAATGTGTTTACTTCTTCCGTGGAATACGGGGTTCTTCATTAGTTCTATAGCTGATTTGTTATCAGCCATAATAGTTACCTTTTCTTCCTTCGAGTGTGTAAGCCTGCTTAGTAGTCTTTTCAACCATAATGCTTGTGTTGCTGCTGCAGTTGCTGCAATAAATTCAGATTCGCATGATGATAATGCTACGGTGGCTTGCTTCTGTGTGCTCCAGCTAATTGGTGATTCACCATAGTAGAATATTATTCCAGTAGTTCCTTTTCCTTCTTGAGTGTTAACTCCATAACTACTGTCGCTGAAACCTTGTATCTTGTTTCCTCCATTATGCTTGTAGGTGATTCCATAATTCTTTGTTCCTTTAACATAACGTAGTAATTGCTTTATGGCCTTCATATGTTGTTCTTTTGGTTCTTGCATAAAACGACTAAGTAATCCAATAGGATAACTTAAGTCGGGTCTTGTATGAAGCAGATATCTGAGACATCCAATTAAGCTTCTATATTCAGTTGAGTTGACCATTTTTCCTTCAGTGTTCTTTGTCAGTCTTGTTCTTGGATCCATAGGTATTAGGGTTTCGTTGCAGTCTGTCATTCCAACTTCCTTTAGGATCTTGCTTGCGTAAGCGGATTGCTTTATTGATATGCCACCTCTAGTTTGTGTGACTTCTATCCCTAGATAGTAAGCTAATAATCCTAGGTCACTCATTTCAAATTTATCTTCCATTTGAGCTTTAAACTTGTCGATCTCCTTCTTTGGTGTGCCTGTGATGATTAGATCATCTACATAGACTCCTATTAGTAGAATTGAGTCTTTTGATGCCTTCGTGTAGATCGCTTGTTCTAGTGCACATTTCTTGAAATCTAATGACTTCAAAGTGTTGTCTAGTTTTATGTTCCATGCACGTGGTGCTTGTCTTAGTCCGTATAGAGCTTTTATAAGTCTATAGACTTTTCCATTATTCTCTCTCTTTATAAATCCTTCGGGTTGTGTAACGTACACTTCTTCTTTCAAATCTCCATGTAGAAATGCAGATTTTACATCAAGGTGATGTACTTCCCATTTGTTGTTAGCAGCTATGGAGAGTAATAATCTGATAGTTTCCATCCTTGCTACAGGTGCGAATACTTCCTCAAAATCTATGCCATGCTCTTGTATGTAGCCTTTTGCTACTAGTCTTGCTTTATGCTTGACTACGTTTCCATTAGCATCTTTCTTGGTCTTGAATACCCATTTTAAGCCAATTGCTTTATGTCCTTTGGGTAAACTGGTTAGTTCCCATGTGTTGTTCCTATTGATGGAATCTAACTCGACCTTCATTGCTTCAATCCATTTTTGATCGGTTGATGCTTCTTTGTAATTCTTGGGTTCATCTTCAGCAAGTAATAATTCCTTGGTATTCTCATATAAATCATTTAATGTTCTAAAACCTCTTATTGGTGTATGATCAAGGTGTGAGTGTGAGGCTGTGGTAGATATTGAACCACTATCACTTTGATAGGTTGATTATACTGAGTTAATTGGTGTAATTTGAGGATTTACTCGTGATGAAATTATTGATGGTGTGTGAAGTGTTTGTGTTTATGTTGTATATTCATCATCATCATTGTTAGGGAAATCACTGTCTTCGTCATTTGGTTGGATTTCTTGATCATGATTTTCATCTGTGGCTTCAAGATTTTCTATTTTGAAGTCAGTCCATTCAGGTTCATCGTTAGTGTGTTCACTCATGTAATCCTTCCAATCCCATGCTTCATCCTCCTTAAACTTCACATCTCTACTAACACAAATCTTTCGTGTTGTTGGATCAAATAGTCGATAAGCTTTTGATCCTCGTTCATTTCCTAAGTATACCATTTTGTTGCTTCTATCATCAAGCTTTGTTAGGCGTTGTGATGGTATCTTTGTATATGTTATGCAGCCGAAAACTCTTAGATTTTCTAAGTTTGGCTTTCTTCGTTTAATAGCTTCATATGGAGTAATGTCTTCTAGTGCCTTTGTAGGAACACTATTTAAGATGTATATAGCATGTCTAACAGCTTCAGCCCAAAAGTTTTGTAGCATGTTAGTTGCTTTCATCATACATCTTGTTCTAGACATGATTGTCCTATTTCTTCGTTCAACTACTCCGTTTTGTTGTGGTGAATAAGGAGCGGTAAGTTGTCATGTTATGCCATTTTCTTTGCAATATTGTGTGAATTCATTTGATGTGAATTCTCCACCACGATCAGTTCTGAACATTTTTAATGTTGTCCTTAACTCCTTTTCTATCGTGTTCTTGTATTCCTTGAAAGTATCAAATGCTTGATCTTTCGTTTCTAGGTAATATGCCCACATATATCTTGAGTAATCATCTACTAGTAAGAATATGTATTTCTTTCCAGATGGTGTTGGTGGTGTGATTGGTCCACATAAATCTCCATATACTAAATCTAAAGGTGATGTTGATCTAGTTTTTGCTTTATTGGGAAATGGCTCTCTATTATGCTTACCAACTAAACAAACATCACAGATTTGTGTTGTATGTTTAATGGCAGGTATTCCTTGAACTAACTCTCTTTGATTCATAGATTTTAGTGATTCAAAGTTGAGATGTCCCAGTCTTGCGTGCCATAACCAAGTGTTATCTTTTAAGTTTGCAAGTAAGCAAACAGGTGTGCCTATTCTTAGACTTGCTTTATATAGACGATTTCTCTGTCTTGTAACTTTCATGAAGATTTTGTCGTCCATGTCATAAAGTTGTAATTCATTGTCTTCCATTACAAATTTACAACCAATCTCGGTGAACTGTCCAAGGCTCAATAAATTGCTTTTTACACTTGGAATGTAATATACGTGTGAAATAATTCTTTGTTTCTCGTCATCACATTCTATTAGAATTGAACCTTTGCCTTTGATCTCTATGTGTGATCCATCTCCGAATCTTACTTTTCCACTAACTTTCTCATCTAGCTCCTTGAAGTGTTCTCTCACTCCAGTCATATGGTTACTAGCTCCATTGTCTAAATACCATAGACTATCCATATTTGTCTCTTTAGGTTCTACAACTTGTTCGTGTAGTGAGACATTTTGCTCTTCAACTTTTGTTACAAGTGGGTCTTCTAATATTGCCATTAATAAGGTAGGTTCTAAGTCCTCCTCGACAAGATGAGATTGCATATTAGTGTTTGTCTTAGAATAACACTTATTTGCAAGATGTCCCTTCTTATTGCATTTGTAACATGTTACTTTGCTATGATCATAATTTGATCTTTTGAAGTTGTTTTGAGAGGTTTCTCCATCTCTTTTTCCTTCCTTAAATTTTTCGTGGTTTTTGTCTTGTGAAAATTTATATTTTCCACTTCCACGACCTTTAAAATGCTTTCCTCTACCTTCATGTCGTGTGAACATCAATTTCTCTTGATTGTCCACTTGTTTTCCTTTTTTAAACTTAATCCTTTCTTCACAAGTCTTAAGTCTCCATATTGCTTCTTCCATTGTCATTGTGCTTAGGTCGGAATATTGTTCTATAGATGCAACTATTTGCAGATACCTATCAGGTACAGCATTTAGTAATTTCCTAACTAAGGTTTGATCTTCTATCGTGTGTCCTAGACTAGCGGCTTTGTTTACAAGGGTTGTGAGTTTTCCTGTAAAAGTGTCGATTGTTTCATCTTCCTTCATATGTAACAACTCAAAGTCAGATTTGAGTGTTTGTAGTCTCGCTTGTTGAACTCTCTCTTCGCCTATGTGTCTAGTTTTCAAAGCATCCCATATGGCTTTCGGGGTTTTGTGCTTTGTTATTTGAAGTAATTGATCTTCGGGTAAGGATTGGTAAAGGTATGCAATAGCAGTTTTCTCCTTTTTCTTATCGGGTTGAGTCTTTTCTAACGGCTCTATTGTTTCCCATAACCCATTTGCTTCTAGAATGATTTGCATTCGAATTGCCCATAATGAGTAATTCACGGGTTTTAACATCGGGAATTGGAATTGAGGGGTAGTATTAGGTGTACTAACCTCCTTCTTTCCATCTCCACCATCTTTAGTCATATCTTAAGGATAATGACAAATTAATCTCCAAAACTTCTAACACAAGGTGTGTCAAAATTTCTATATCTAGCGCGCTTCTAATGTTTTGTGCCTTAAAGACAATCAAAAACCTTATGGGATTAGTCTTAATTCAAAACTATCCTCGGAGATTATATATTCAAAAATGAATAAACCTAAGGTTAATTACTCCTTAAAAGTTATTCCTAATTATAATAAGCAGTGTAATCACTAGGTTATTATATTCTAACTTATGACAAGGTACTAAAATATAAAGTAGTAACTTATCAAAAAAATAAAAATAAAATAAGGGTGGTATTTGCAAATTTGGAACCTGGGGGGTTAAATAACCCGATGCCCTTTTATTGTTTTGGTTCGGTGTTGCCCTGGCTTATTTTCGCCTCTCTTTTCCTTTTATCTCTTTGAAGAGATAAAAACGTCTCTTTGGTTGAGACTTGAAACTGCTTCTTCTTTGATGGTTGTCCGCCGAGTGATTTGGCTTTGGTTAACCTTCTTCTTCTCCACGGTTGGTGTTCTTGTTTCGAACGCCTATTTGATCCTTGTGGGATTCTTCTGCCATGTATAATTTTAAATCAAGTGGTGATTCAAACAAATCAAGGGTGCTTGGTTTTGATTCTTCAGGAAACAGGTGTGTTTGTTCCTTGTTATGAATCAATAAATTTTGCCCCTTTTTTTATGACTTTGTGTTAATCCGAATGGTATATGGTTTTTTTTTGTTTCTGAATCGATTTGGTATTTCGTATAATTTAAAGAAATACCTATCCCTGGGTCTTGTATTTGCTTTTCGGTATAAGAATTTTGCAGAAAAAATATACCGTAACCTGGGTTTTATTTTTTGATTCAAAACAGAATTTTAGAACTTTGGTATATGATGATTTTGGTTAGTGAATCCAAACCGCTCTGATACCAATTGTTGGCCTCAATCGTTGGATCTATGGTCTAACGGTGGTCACAATATACCAAGACACAAATTAAAGATATAAACTTTACTAGAAATAAAAGTTATATAAAACTGTCATCATTATTTTTGTTACAGATTCTAAACTATATATACAAATTGAAAAGGTACAATGCAAGGGTGTGTTGCTTCGTTAGAATCAACAGGTGTGTCCCTTTGACGTGTAACTGTTTTTGTAACTGCTATTTGGCAGTTATGTTGCTGCGTTTGACTTTTGCCTTGGTTGACTTTGATTGGATTGGGATTAACCCAATACTAGCAAGCTCGATAGTCTGGGTAGAGACATGAAAAAGCTGAAAGAAAATGTTCATGCTATACAAGTAGGATGTGAGACTTGTGAAGGAGTACATTTGGACAAAGATTGCCCCTTGCATGAAGAAGTGAAGGCTGTTAAAGAAGTGAAATATGGGGAAGTTAATATGCCTTTTCAAAGCAATGGGGAAGTTAATATGCCATTTCAAAGCAATGGATACTATTCAAGAGGGGATAACCGACCCTCTTTTAGAGAAAGAAGGTCTAACATGGAAGAAATAATAAATAAGTACTTGGAGGAATCAGCTAAAAAACAGACAAAACGTGATGAGTGGTTGAAAAGTTTTCAAGAATGGACTAATACTAACCTAAAAGTTCATGATGAGACTCTTAGAAATATGGAAGTCAAAATTGGGATATTAACCAACGAAGTACAAAACACTAAAGGAGGAGTTGGCTCCTCGAGTAGCGTTGGGCAATGCAAGGCGATTTACACAAACGAGGGATTACCCCTTTACACACCTTTTGAGTATTTTGAAGCTGAAATTAACTATTTCTCTCATGTGTCTAAACAGGGTGATCATGAATTTAACGAAGGGAAGGAAACGCTGATGGACCCAATTGTAGCAAGAATAGAGCCAATTAAGGAAGACTATGATCTACCTTTCATCGCTCCTCATCTGCCACTGGCCCCGTTCTAGGACGCAGCAGACAAACGAGAGATGGATCAGCCAATGAAGCTCTCGAAGAAACAAGGAGAGTTAATATGGACGAAAGAAAGACCGAAGGCGGAGAGGAGATCAAACTAAACGCCCGATGCTCAGCAGTCCTCTAGAATCAGCTACCTCTAAAAGAAAAGGCTCAATGGGATTTTATTCTCCCATGTTCTATCAGTAATTTTATAGTTAGGAATGCCTTAGCTGATCTAGGGGCGAGCATAAGTATTATGCCACTTTCCATGTATAAAAGGCTAGATCTAGGCTCACTTAAACTAGTTTGCATGACAGATAGAACTATTAGCATCCCTGAAGGCATTTTGGAAAACATTTTAGTTAAGATTGATAAGCTTACTTTCCTGGTAGATTTTGTCATTCTTGACATAGTAGAAGATTTTAGGATGCCTTGAATATTAGGAAGACCACTCCTAGCCACCGCACATGCTGAGATCGATGTTTTTAATAAACTAATCTCTTTAAAAATCGAGAAAACAAAACTGGTTTTTAGTATGAAAGATAGTGAAATGCGTCGTCCCGTCGAATTAGTTTGTGTAATAAAAGAAGTTGAGAAAAATAATAAGAGAAAATTGCCACAACCGAACCCGAAAACACAAGTTTTGTTAACCAAGTAGGCGGGCATTCCTTAACTAACGCCAAGGATGTTTTCAAAGAAAACAATGATATGCAGGTAATTGAGGAAGAGGGGTTGTGCAGGAGAAACATGGCATATGATGAAGGTCGATTGGAAGAAGAATATAGCATGGTGGTCAGAAATAACTTACGACGTAACCAAAACGACACAGTTACGCCATATTCTGGGGCTGATAGCGAGAGTTTGGGAAGAGAATTACCGCCTAACTCAAAATATGCATTGGTGGATGAAAGCCGGAACTCCCTGTGATAATTAGCTCTCTAATGACTGAAGCCAAAACAGGAACTCTCCTACAAGTCTTAGCAAAGCATTAGAGAGAGTCTGTGGACACATTGAGCAAGACTAAACAAAGAATGCATTGGTGTGAGGCAATTGTAGTAGGAACTGAGAAATGGTACACATTATGGCCATCTTGTAACCCATATGATTTCAAGTGTGATGGGGGAGGTAATAAAATTAGAAGGAATAATAATAAGTACCTCTGGACATCGACTAAAGATAACAAAGGGAAGACCTTAAGTGGGAAGGAACAATGGGTTTTAATGATTGGATTAGGATTTGTTATGGTAAGGTAGATGAGTTAACTAGGAAAAGGATCTAGGATGACTTCATGCGTCCAAGTGATAAAGCCCCACCAAGCATAAATGAGGGCCCTGAATCACACTATGTGGAATTTGGTCGCAGCAGACTAGTGAGCATGAGAATGAAGATAAGTTACGACAATATAATAAATTGAGGTGAAGAAAAAGATAGGACATTACTTGAAAGATTCAAGGAAAGGCTAGATGATGAATGGTATACGGGAACGCCACCCGATGATGACGACTTGGACGGTCTAGTGGATTGTCTTAAAGTACAAGGGTATGACGGGTTTACCGATCCGGAGGATGAAGCATATGATAAAAAAAGGTGCAAGCTGCTCGGGATAACTTACAAAAAACCACCACCTATAGTTTCCGAAAAAATTGAAATCACACGTTATACACTTAGGCCAGGAGAAAGATTTGCAAAAATCCAGAGCATTGAAAGGAACGAAATCCCATGAACAATTTCTAATATCGCGTGGGACAGAGGCAATTTGATGAAGCAAATGAACGCAGCTGGATTTGTCCATTGGGAACAATGACCCTCAGCTTAAGTCTAACTTAAAGACTCGTTAATAAAGAAAAGTGCTTGTCGGGAGAGAACCCGTCTTTTCTCCTTTCTTCATTTCATTTGTTGTTGCGTCCGCTTGCACACACGCGTTCATGCAAACCATGAAGGATATGAACAACAGTTTTAGCAAGCGAGGAAAACTGATGCACATCAACAGGGATGAGGTTGGGTTTGCTTGAGAACAACACAAACACGCTAATAACACCATTTGTATTTTTTTCAACTTTTCTAAATCTTATTATCAATGAACCAAAGATTTACAAGGAATAGCCTACGGAAAACTACCCCCGAGTTGACAGATTAAAATCTCTAAAATCAAACAACAAAATTCTGCTAGCTGCTTTGTTATTTCTAGGAGAGGGGGATCCTAACCACAATACTTTGTATGATTTTCTTTGTTTGAATCTCTACTTAACTTGGTTAAAACTGAAAGTTTATATAGGAGGGGAAACAATGGTTGCATGTGGGTTGCATAGTAAATTGTCCACTTGCTATAGATAGGCACATGGGACTACTTTGTTTACAGTATATTCCCTAATGATCCTTACTTTTAAGAACACGAAGACATCTTCATACTACCCCTGAATCTCCTCAAATCTTTTAGCCCATAATTTTCACGATTTAACTGCCTCTGAATCTCTTTTCCACAGAATTCTGGTAACTTATCAAAAGTGACCATTTTTCACATTTAATTGTTATCACACTTTTAGTTTGTGAGAATTTATGCTCAATGTTACGCTCGACCCTAAATATAACAAGGCTCATGCGAAAATATCACTAAAAGGAGTGTGGCTGGTGGAGTTGGAGAGGAGGCTGAGGGAACTCTTTTTCGAACAACAGTGGTTACGAAGTACTAGATCTTTTCAGGAAAAGGCTAAAGAAATCTTCGGAGAGAACGGCAATATCTTATTAGCATTCAATCAAGAACGGATCTGGATTAAGAAAAACCTACTTGTTCTGATACAACTTGTTAGGTCTGCTTGCGCACATGTGTTCGTGCAAACCATGAAGGATATGAACAACCGTTTTAGCAAGTGAGGAAAACTAATGAACATAAACATGGATGAGCTTGGGTGTGCTTGAGAACAACACGGACATGCTAATAAAACCATTTGTATTTTTATCAACTTTTCTAAATCCTATTATCAATGAATCAAAGATTTACAAGGAATAGCCTACGGAAAACTACCCCCGAGTTGACAGATTAAACTCTTCAAAATCAAACAACAAAAGACTACTAGCTGCTTTGTTGTTTTTAGGAAAAGAGGATCCTAACCATAATACTTTGTATTATTTTGTATTATTTTATTTGTTTAAATCTCTACTTAACTTGGTTACAGCCGAGTGTTTATATAGGAGGGGAAACAGTGGTTGCATTTGGGTGGCGTAGTAAGTTGTCTACTTGCTATAGATAGGCACGTGCCTAGTAGGCTAGTCTGAAGCATACTTTCGGCTTTCCCGATTTAACAACTTATAGTTCAAATACCTGTTTCTCGTATATCGAAAATTAATTGAACTTATCTTCCTAAAGAAGTTTCCGCGCATGCATTCAGAGGTTGTGGTTGTAATCCAGAATCAAATCTTCAGAGCCATAGAGACATTTTTCAGATGTTTTCTTTCAGTTGGTCTTCGACTTCCCTGAAGCCATATAGACTTTTGAGCTTTATACAACACTCACTTATTTCCTTATCAGCGAGTCATCTTCTGAATAATAATCAGAGAGACATGTTTCTCTGATAATATATTAGGGAGTATCTCAATTCTGATAACGCCTAAATCTAACATGTTTTTGATAGCGTTATTGGTAGTTTTATATATGTTTTGTGGTTATATTTATACGCTTTTGTTACTAAATCGTACCAAAGTGTGTTTGCAAAGCATTTGTAGCCAAAGACAGGAAAATGGATGGAAAAGATGCAAAAATGAGGAAAAAGGAAGTATTTGAGATTGCATGTGAATCTTGTGTCAAGTTCCGCTCCGTAAGGTACTTCAATGAGTTAAAGTCCGAGTAGTCAAGTTAATAAGCTTAAGGATGAAGGGAAAGATCAAAGAATCAAGAGCTACGACCGAGAAACAAGTCATACGCAAAAGTCAAAGAAAAAGGTCCATCAGCCATAACCATCCGATCGGTCGCCGCCCGCAACCGATTCGGATGGAGTGAATTTGGATTTACCGAGAAGACCAACCGATCGGTAGACCATTCTATCCGATCGGTTGGAAGTCGCTGTTTGACCCAAGACTTATTTATTAAGGATTGTGACTTTATAAATCCGGTTCTAGGTCCTTCTTTTCAGTATTCTAACCATTCAATACTACTTGGAGAGCAAGAGAAGCATTTATGCACTTAGACCCTTGGTTAGAGCAATTTATTGAACCATTTGTTGGGTATTTATAATACCAATCAATCTAGAGAGATAGGTGTGCTAGGAGAGTGCTTGCTTGTTAGAGAGAGAACCATTCACAGAAAATACTCAAGAAATTCGTCCATAAGTCCAGGAGAAGGGAGAAAGTCGATTATACCATTTCCATTGCTTGTGGAATCATTGTCTTTCACTTGTAATCTTATTTCCAAATCATTGTAAGACTTTCAATCATGGTTTCTAATGTTCAAAGTATTGAGTTTACATTTATGTTTGCTATGAGTGGCTAGTGCCTTTGTGCACTTGCTTAGATGATGTGTATTATTCATTGATTGGCATATGATTGTGATAACATGTTTTAATTCAATTTCAAGTCGATTCTAAGAACCAATTGTGATAAAGTTTCATAGTGACATTTGGATAATCAAGTTTAACTAGTGCTAGTAATCTTAAGGGTCGAAAGAACTATTGTTATTCCACTAGTTATAATCATTTGTCTATGAATGATTGTTGTCTTCCACTATTCTTGATTAAACAAAGGAACTTAATTGTGATTGTAATGAAAATGCTTTTGTCTATCAAAACGGATTGATTGTAAACCACTTTAAAGGTCGAGAGATTAATAGTTTGCTTTCAATTGTGACCTTTTGTCTATAATCGGTTACCTTTTGTATTGACCATTTCCTAAGCTTGTTTGATTAGAAAAAAGATTGTTTTTGTGTTTGAGGAACACCAACTCATGAACCTTGAATTGATCTTGAATTGATTGGTTAAACGTAATGCTTGATTTTATAAACCAAAATCTTGACGAAGGTTTAATTTGTAGAAACAATAGATTAGTGTCAAAACTAATTATCACAACCAACATGTTATCCAAAGTTATCACAATCATATTAGTCAATTGTAGTACACTAGTCTAAGCAAGTGTAGTTTAATCATTTGAATTTTCATTATATCATTGCTACTTGTTTGAGATAGTTGCTTTTAACTTACAATTCGATTCACTACACAAATCCCTGCGAACGATCCCGACTTACCATCAAAATCTTGCTACAACGGACGAGTATACTTGCTCGTATGTGTTGTCATTAGATTCGGTAATTCACCCTTTATAAATTTAAAACTTGCACCGAACCGGGCACATCAAGTTTTTGGCGCCGTTGCCGGGGATTTTGATCGTGTTTCTGTAAGTTTTAGTCCAATTCTCATATAGTTAGTTTTCGTAAAAAAAAAAAAAAAAAAAGTTTTACCGAGCTGCCCATCCGATCGGTTGTTCATCCATCCGATCGGTTTTCCAAAATTTCATTTACCGAGAGAACCATCCGATCGGCGGACACTTCCATCCGATCGGATCCTTCAAATCAAATTTACCGAGAGATCTATCCGATCGGTAGACTGTTCTATCCGATCGGTTGGACGATTCTGATCTTTTCAAATTGTTTTCATTCTTTGCTCGTTTGTTTAGACATTGCCTTGATTCGTTGGTGTTAGGAATATGAATATACAGTTGAAGACTCGGTCACCCCGAGTACTTAGTAGCACATCATAGCTCGTAGGATAATCAGTAATATTATTAGTAGTTTAGTTATTAGTAATATTGTGGAGTGGGTCGGGTCTTTACCCACTGTCAGCTCGCTCCACAGTCCACTAAGGACATATTATGTAGTACTATAAATACTCCCTTCCCACCCATGGGAAGGGTTGGACCTTTCAAGCTAATCTAATCTCATATTGTTTCTCTCTCTACAAAGGCTCCCAAACTCTCCTACCTCTCTCTAGAATATCTTCTATTCGATCCAAACTAAGCCTCATACAAGTGTTCCTTGCATTGTGAATACCCTACAATTGGTATCAAGAGCCATGGTTAGGTCCATGAGAGTTGGTATTCACGGATTTGTGTAGTTTGTGAGGTTTTTGGTTCGATTTGTTAAGATATTTGTTAAGATACATTTATTTCATTTTGTGCTTTGTTTAGTGATTTAAAGTTGTTATAACTTGTACTTTCTAGCTTAGGAATAGTATAAGAGTAGTATTTAGTGCTTGGATTCACAGATTTAAGGTTGGTGTGGTGTTTTCGAGTGATTCGAGTGCTTGTTCTTTCAAGTGTTCTTGAATGCGGTTTGTGTAGTTTGGACGATCTTGAACGCGGTTTGTGTTACATCGGGTACGCGGTTTGTCTTTTTACTAGTTTAGGCAAAAGGACAAACTGCATTGAAAGTGACAGGTTTGGAAGTTTGTGCCAACGCGGTTTGTCTCTTAGGTGCATACGCGGTTTGTGTCAACGCGGTTTGTATCTCTAGTGTGAACTCGGTTTGTCTCTTAGGTGCATACGCGGTTTGTGTCAACGCGGTTTGTATCTCTAGTGTGAACTCGGTTTGTCTCTTAGGCACATACGCGGTTTGTGTCAACGCGGTTTGTATATCTAGTGTGAACTCGGTTTGTCTCTTAGGCGCATACGCGGTTTGTGTCAACGCGGTTTGTATCACCAGTGTGAACTCGGTTTGTCTCTTAGGTGCATACGCGGTTTGTGTCAACGCGGTTTGTATCTCTAGTGTGAACTCGGTTTGTCTCTTAGGCACATACGCGGTTTGTGTCAACGCGGTTTGTATCTCCAGTGTGAACTCGGTTTGTCTCTTAGGCGCATACGCGGTTTGTGTCTACGCGGTTTGTCTAGGCGGTTTGTGTCTTGGTGATTTTAGAAATTCCCGCGAAAGATTCGATTTCTCGGTTAAATCACAAGATCTGTAAAATCCCGTAGTTACAATGGCTACCACATCTAACACATCATCAGAAGATATTCAAGCAGCAGGATCTGACACTCGTCCACCTATGCTAGATAGGACCGATTATGAGTCTTGGGCACAACGAATAAGACTTTATTGCTTGGGAAAAGATAATGGAGTTAACATTCTTAAGTCAATTGACGATGGACCATATCAGATGGGTACCACCAGAGATGTTGTTACAACTGGTGAAGATGGGACTGTGACTTGGGGCATAGACAGACCTAGAAACTACAATGATCTTAATGAAGAAGAAAAGAAGAGGTATGATGCCGACATTAGAGCCTCAAACATAGTCATTCAAGGTCTTCCAAAGGATGTATACAAGCTCATCAATTTCAACACTGAAGCCAAAGCTGTGTGGGACAACGTTAAGATGCTGTTAGCAGGGTCAGAACTCACAAAGGAAGATCGTGAGTCACAGCTGTATGATGAGTTCGAGCATTTCAAAATGAACCCAGGAGAGAATGTCACAGACTACTATGTGAGATTTCATAAGTTGGTGAATGATATGAGGATGATCAGAATGACTATGCCCAATATCCAACTTAACTCAAAGTTTGTGAACAATATGACTCCTGAATGGGACAGATTTGTGACTGCAGTCAAACTCAACAAAGGTTTAAGGGATACCAACTATGAACAGCTGTATGCATACCTGCAACAACATGAGAAGCATGCTGTTTATGATCGACTGCTGAGAGAAAAGTTAAGTCCTTCAACTACAAATGATCCACTGGCGTTCATGACAAATGTTCAACCAACAATCCAATCATCATCCAACCCAAGCTATCATCAACTTCATTCACAAGTACCTGCTATGAGCTCTCAACTTGACTCAGGCTACTCTCAAACCAACAAAATGATTGACAATCTCACCAATCAAGTTTCATTACTGGTTCAACAGTTTCAAGCTTCACTCCCTCAAACCAACAATCAGTTAAGGAATTCATCCAACCCACGCAATCTAGCAATGGTGGAGGATGGGAAAATTGTGGTTCAGAATGTGCAAGGGAGAGCTGGTAGAAACATGGGTCGAGGTTATGTGCAGAATAGAGCAGGGAATGCCAATCAGGGGCAAGGGAAATAGATCAAGTGCTATAATTGTGGGGGGCTTGGACACATTGCTAGAAACTGCAATCAACCTAAACGTCCTCAGAATTCATATTACTTCAAAGACAAGATGCTGTTAATGCAAGCTCAAGAGAATGGAGCTGTATTGGATGAAGAAGAGTTATTGTTCTTGGTAGGAGATGGAGGAAATACTTTTGATGAAGATGTGGATGAGAAACCTGTTCAGGATCTAGCACTTAATGATCCTAACATCTTCAAGGCAGATGACTGTGATGCATATGACTCTGATGTAGATGATGAACCTACGGCTCAAACAATCTTCATGGCTAACTTGTCTTCCATGGTCTCATCTCCCCGTCAAGCTGGTCATTCTAATGCATCCGTGATATCTGAAGTACTAAAAATTTATGACAAATATAATATTGTCGAGGGACAAAAGAATCCCGAAGAAGTACATTTGGCAAATGTTTCTGACTCAAGTAATGTTGACATGGAAAATAGCAATATTATTTCATATGAACAGTATTTGAATCACGACAACTCGCCTGATGTACCAAATCGTGAATCTTTTGTCAATAATGATGTCTGTGTTAGGAGGAATGTATGTGCCTTAGATAATACGAATAATATAGATAATGCATGCGAGTGCCATGAGAACAAATTGCCTGTCCCTGATGATAACTTGATCACGAAACTAAACATCTATAAAGAACAAGTGGCTATGTATGAACAGCGTGCTAAGTTTGAGCTTAATGAACGAGAGCAGAAATTAGAAGGTCAAATGAGTACACTTATTAAAGAGTCTAGAGTAAGAGAAGAAACATTAAAATTAGAGTTGAGTTCTTTGAAAAGTCAGCTAGTACAGTCTGTCAAACAGAAACAGGAAGCACAAAAGTGTGTCGATACACTTAAGCAAGAATTCAAACAAAAAGAAACAACTCTTTTAAATGATTTATCTAGACTCAAGACGTTAAAAAATAAGCTTGAAGATAAGTTGTACACACAAAATCAAACCATACAAACTGCTCAAATGATTCATAAGCACAGAAAGTTGAGTGATAAGCATAGTAAAATCATGATAGGTGAACCAAAGTCAACCATCCTTAGGGACATGAAAGTACTTCAACCAGCCTTATATGATGGTAATGTGATGCTTATGCCTATTCATGACCAACCTGAGCATATCTACACTAATGAAGAGGATGAGATAAGTGATAAAACGAGGGAAAAAATGATTGAGAAAATGAGGGATCCCGAGTGCATAGCCAGACGAATAATAATCAAACCCCATGATTATTATGAGGAAAATCGTTTGACTGTGTTTGCTCCTCAAAAGAAGTTAACACCTGAACAGATATTTTGGAAACAAGATAATGAGAAACTTAAGGTAGATAAACTTAAGGCCAACACCCACCTCATTAGAAAAGTTGCGTCCATAACGGTGTATCCTCCCAATACACCTAGGAATCTGGTGCCTTTGTCTCTTCCCACTGAATGCAAAACCTCTATTAGCTTATATGTGCTTTGGCAATTATTTGCTGATTTTGATAAAACATGTAAGAAGAGAATCACACCAACCGGCATTACTGAGGGGGAAAGGTGTTTTGAACAAGCAAAAAGGTGTTACTTAACTGAGGTCATGCCATTCTTTAAGCTACTTAAAGAACACTTTGAAGGGTTGCACACTGCCCTTAAAGCCGAAATAAAAGAAATGGAAGTAGTGTTTAAAGATATGGAAAATGAGGTGAATGAACATGCAATAGAACTTAAGAGTCGAGAGATTGAAAGAAAAAACATACTCATTACTAACGACAACTTGATTGCTAAATGTATTGCACAAGATGTATTTTACACTGTCACTGATTCTGCATTGTCTGCTTGTCAATTTAATGAGTATGCTATTGCGTTAAATGTCACCCAGAATCGTGTTGTTGAGCTTGAGGGGGAGAATTTAAAATTGCTTGAAAAAATTCAAAAAGATGACCATGAAAATATGGTTAAACGTTTTTCAAAATTGGAAGTTGAACTTCTTAATTTGCAATTGAAATATCAACATTTAAATGAAAAACATAAAATATCAAATGACAAGACATCCTTGGATGCTCCTGAATTTGATACTTATTTTGAATTAAGCAAACGAGATGAGACAATTCAAGCTAACACAAACACGATTCGACTGCTGAGGGCCCAAATTGCCCAATTGAAATCCAACAAGTGTGAAGTATATGGCACCAATAAACCTTCGTCTTCAGATTCTCAGAATTTTCAATATCAAAACACCATAAATAAGTTACATTATGAAAATGAGTGTTATCGAGAAGAAAATTCAAAGGTTAAACAACATTTCAAAGAGTTATATGATTCTATTAAAGTCACAAGAAGCAATCACAATGATCAAATAACCTCTTTGACAAATGAAATTGAGAATCTGAAGGTTCGGGTGAAAGGTAAAATGCCATGCACCACTTGTAATTGTGATGCACCAAAGGCTACTGATAGTAAAAAGTATGATGTTGATGTTGGGCATATTCCGTTTAAGCTTAGAAATAACAGCCTTGCCCATCAAACATATCTCGATCATCTTAGAGAGGGCCTTGACACACTTCGTGAGGTGGTTTAAGAGGATAGGACTGATAAGCCACTTGATAAGGCAGTTGTCTATGCCTGCAAACTCACGAAAAGGATTCAGGAAAACTTAGAATATGCCATAGGCTCAACTCCTAAGTTTAGCAGACATAGAGAAAGATTTGTTGCATCATCATCTACTGTTGAGAACAAGCATATAGCCTTTGATCTACCACCAAAAACATCAGAACCCAACACATCATTATCTGGAAGGCATGTGACAGAAAAACGAACTAATGTTTCATTCGATGCTTCTACAGGAGTAAAAAGTGACACCCAAGCTAGCGAGTTGATGCGCGTGATGTGTCGTTGCGGTTTAGCAGTTTTAATGCCTACTCAAGTTTTAAATTTATATTTAGCCGACTTATCAATAACACACACACTTAACGAGCAGTGTACCCGGTCAGTATGAAGATAATGGTAAGTAGAGTGTCGATCACTAAGAGTGGAACGTATTATCTAGTTATTCTAATCAGTATTTTAATATCCTAACGCAAGGGGGTTTCAGCCTGAGAGACTGGCACGGTTTTGTTTGCAATTAAATAATAAAATAAACAATAGGCACGAATCAGCAAGTAGCACACACGTACACAGATAGATACTCGAGACAATAAGAGGGCTGTCCTTATGATTAAGTAGATTGTCACTTGTTTTATTGATAGCTTTATATGAAGTGTATGTAATTAACCCTTTCTCGTTGGTCCTATTCTCATCGGCGAGTAAACCCTTAATGATTACTTATGTCTAAAAGTTATTCCTAAGTGATCAATTTAGAAACAACCGTGGGAGCCACATCTTGTCCCGCAGTCGGATGCCCGCAAGCCACTAATAAACACAGAGGTTATCAATGCACTAATAAGTAGTAACCAAAGACATCAACATATAAACTTTAATTAATGAGAAAGCAGTTTTAAGGGAGTGCAATCTTTCCGTTGCCACATTACACAAGCCACCAATCTTGATGAATTAAAGTTTGCTAAAACAATAAAACAAAACTACTTAATGAATTAAACATATGCAGCACCTTCTTACAGCTCTTGTATCTTAGATTTGGGTGTGTCTTGTGCTGCCTCCTTGACTGAATTCGTCCTTTTGCTCTGCTGTCCGAACTTCGGTTTTAGGGTTTCGAACTCTCAATTCGTCTGGTCTACGGGGTATTTATAGTTTCTGTCTGAGGGAAGATGCGGCGCATCTACTTAAGTAGATGCGGCGCATGTACTTAACTTCGCGTGGGGTCCAAGATTATAATATTCAGGAATATTCGTACACCGCCAGAAGATGCGGCGTAACCCTTGATTAGATGCGGCGCATGTCCTCTTGTATCTTGGATCGTATCTGGTGATATCTTGATAGAGATGCGGCGCATTTCGAGAGTGAGATGCGGCGCATCTGGAGCAGAATTGACTTGATCTTGTCCATGTCAGTAGACTTCCACTTTATGCACGTTTTGCTCCATTATTAGTCCATAATCGCTAAGTTTCACCAAATGCTTGTTTTTACCTGAGAATTACAAAAGTAAACGATTAAGTATCAATCCTCATACATAATATAGTAAAACAAGTCAAATTAATAGGATAAATGATAGTAATAAAATGTACTTATTTGAGTTCATCAAATATCCCCCCACTTGAACTTTACTTGTCCCCAAGTAAACCTTAGAATTTCATTTATGAAAATGTATCCTAAAAGATGTTAGGATTTATTTTTATATTTAAGCATGTATTCGTTTATTTCATAATCACACAACTAAACACTTAACGAATTAGAAGTAAAATAAAATAAGTCGATAAAAGCAAATCTAATCGTTTAACTGTCCAGTCGCGACGAATATTCTATCTTAAGCTTGGCAAGTATACACATCTCCACCACTAAAGCTAAGGAATAACAAGTCTAAAGCGGTAAAAAGGGTTTTTAGGCTTAAAGGTTAATTATTCTTATTTACACTATCGATCTCAAATTCCAGAAAAGGCGACAAAATCACAAATACATGATCGAATCCACGAACACGATACTTGCAATTGCTCAAATCCTTAACTCGAATAGGCTAAAGATAGGTCCAAACTTCACCAATAATAATATATCAAAAAGGGCGACAAAATCATAAATACATAGCCGAATCCACGACTACGATACTTAAGATTGCTCAAATCCCTAATCTCAATAAATCAAAGGTTCGGTTGGATAAAGAACAATACAGGGTATGGATAACATTTGGGATATAAATTGGTGTAAAAATAAAAATAAACAAAACAAAACAAATAAATTAAAATCCTAAGTGTGGTTAATCACTATCCCAACCATCCCATGAATAAGACTCATATCATTGAATAACTCACGCTTTAACACTTGAAACACACGCTTTTGGTAGACACGAATTATACTCAACAAAATCTTAATCAAAGAATAAACCTTAATCGGCATTCCCATAACTGCCAATTCCCATTCAATCCATAAATATAGTATAACAAATAGTGGTGATATCGACCACTTACATAACTCTACATCGTTGGCTTAAAATAAACATCCAACTCTTTTTTTCTTTCTTTTTCTTTTCTCATTTTTTCGATTTTTTTTTTTTTTTTTTTTTTTTTTTTTTTTTTTTTTTTTTTTTTTTTTTTGAAACATAAACATAGATGTGTAAAATTTCACCACATCACTACAACTTTCTTTCCGGATAATTTTTTTCATACTTTTCATACTTTCAGAAATAACGGTAATAGTGAAAGTAGTAAACACACGAAAAATAAACTCAAAAATATACAATATTTACTTTCACTCCAATTTGCAATGTGCAATTTCCCGACCTAACCATAGATAATGAATTACGCACGCGAACACAGGTAATGTAAGGAAACACACTCTGCCTATAGCAATTAACCAACCACGGATTCTAATCTACAGGGTAGGCTAAGGTGTAAGGGTGTAACGAAACATTTTAAACATAGGTGTAAGAAACGAAAGGAATGGCTCTGAGGGTTTTTCTAGGGGTATCTTACTCTAAAAATGAGAGTAACAAAAGGGTTTTATACGGGGGTTAACTAACCAGTGTAGTTAGCTAATAACACATAACATATAAAGGCTATTTGGTTTAATCCTAGAATTTTACCAAGTTAGACAAGTCATTCCAATTATATAAATAATACTCATTATGGTGGTCTCGAATAGTATACAAGCCAAGTTCTAAAGTTTACAAGTCACCGGCACACTCATAGATTTGTGAATTTTGATAAATCACAATTTTTGAAAATAACGTCATGTGTGCAGTTATGTAACTTAGATCTTAAACAAAAACATGCTAAAAAATTTTTAAGTTTGATATATTAAGCACATTTTAAGCATAATTTTTGAAAAAGTAGGACAAGTAAGTGTTAAGTGTTCTAATTCTCCTATCCCCCCACTTAAGTTAAACAACGTCCTCGTTGTTTGTATAAAAGGTTAAAAACTGGAAAGAAAAGAATTAGAACGGAAAAACTCCCCTGAGATTTGCTCGGTATGATCCTCCATTAGTATAAGAGCAAAAATCATCTTTCTTGTGGATTAGAACGTTAAAACTTCATAATTGATGTATCCACAGGAAATCCAGGAAACTATAATACCACCAACACTTTAAAACACACCTAAGATAAGAAAGGTTCAACTTGCATAACACATTAGTAGTTAGGAAAAAATAAAACTTAAAAATTAAAACTGAAAATCATCAGGTCAGTCGATGCGCCGTATCTTATTGAAGAAGATACGCCGTATCGAGCCTGGAATAAATACGGATCAGAATAAAGATGCGCCGCATCCTTAACCAGGGATGCGCCGCATTAAAATAAACTGATAAAAAGTTTTAAAGTTTGAAAAATAAAAATGCGGAAAAATAAAATAAGATATGACCATTGCAGAGGATGCGTCGCATCTCAGGAATGAGATGCGCCGTATCTCCATGCGGCCTGGACTGACTCGACACAGAAAACAGAATATAAAATAAAAGATAAGCATGGGTTGCCTCCCACGAAGCGCTTGTTTTTGTTCGAGTCACGAGCCTGACTCCACCCTTATTTACTGTGTAATAGGGTGTTGTTCCCCCCACTTGGGATCAAGTGCGGGTGATAGTAGCAATAAACACGAAAAGAGTGTAAATTTGCTATTAAAGATGGAAGAAATAAATAAAGATCATACCTTGGCAATATATGTACATCTTTCCTATTCTTACCCGGTTTGGTTGATAAATTGGATGACTTGACCACTTCATCTGAAAGAGTAGTATGTTGAGGAAAAATGAGTCTCCTTTCTTCTTGAGGTGAGAAAGGGTCTTTGGCAAGTAAAAGTTCGAGTTCCTCTACATACTTCATAGGGTCGGAATCATCATCTTCATCAATCATAGCAATGTTTAAGAGCTCATCACCAAATTCTTCTTCGAGCTCCACCAAATACGGGTTGATCACAGGTGCTTCAATAGGTAGTGTAATAAATTTCACCTCATCATCTTTTTGTTTTGCAACCTGTTTAGGAAAACTAGCAAGATTATTAGTAACGGGATTAATAATATTAAATAAATTTGTACCACTTTGTGTTGTAAGTGACTCCAATTCATCTTGTGAATCTCCATCTTCAACTAGTGGTCTTTCAATTTCAGCATCGTCCCGAATTTCCTCCTTAAATAAGTAATCCCAGATTTCTTCAAAATCCCTCGTTGGGTCAAAATCTGGCTGAGGTATGTCATCATAAACTATGGCGTCAAATGGTTCGAAATCAAAATTAGAATACTTTTCATCTTCATCCGTTGGATAGTCTAATGGTGGTAATACGATTGCAGAATATTCTTCAACGTAAGGTTCCGTATACACATCATCTTGTGCAATCTCCGGAGAAAAAGTACTATCAATAACAATTGCCGGAATTGGTTTCACGGTATACGAATCTTCTTCATCATCACTTGGCATACACCAGGTGTGTTGAAATGGCAATTTGTTTCTTTCTTTCCTTGACTTTTCTCGTCCAAGAATCAAGTATTCTTCCATAGTGATTTCTTTCGTATCAATGACTTGTGCACCATATCTTGCTCTTTCCCAATCATAGATCCCATTATTGCTCAAGGCTCGTTCCTCTCCAAGTCTGATATATTCTTCCATTGTAATATCCGGATCGTCCATCTTCCTGAAATAAAACTTACTCGTGCAAAAGAAGGGTGAAACGATCAAAGTAAAATAAAAGTTGCTGATATCAGCTGACGATGCGCCGTATCCAAAAAGTTGGATACGCCGTATCTTATAATCGTTAAAATTAAATCAGACTTTATTCAGAAAATAGATACGCCGCTTAGAATTTAAGAATGCGCCGTATCGAATTAATTAATCAAAAATCAATTTATCTAATTAAAATTAAATGCGTCGTATTAACGAAAGTTAATGCGCCGTATTTTCGTTATGTTTAAAAATAAAAGATTTTTGATTCAGTAAGATGCGCCGTATCGACAGAGATCGATACGCCGTATTTGTTTAATAATTCGCAAACTGTTTTTAATTAAAATAATAGATACGCCGTATCTGCGAAAGCAGATGCGTCGTATGGCATTAACGTTATAGAAAAATTTTTTATCAAAAACAGATACGCCGTATCTGCAAAAGCAGATGCGTCGTATTACTTTATCGCTTAGAAAAATTTTCTTATTAAAAACAGATACGCCGTATCTTGGGGAAAAGATGCGTCGTATCGAATTAATTAAACGCGTTGTATATAAAAAAAATTAAACGCAATACGCCGTACCTGAGAGATCAGATGCGCCGTATCGTTTGATTTAGCACAGTACAACGATAGCAGAACAGAAAAATACGAAAAAAAAAAAAACAAAAACAAAACACACGAAACAAAAACAAATAAAAACAAAAATAAAAGAAAACAAATAGCACACAATACAACAAATATGCAAAATAGTACAATGATGCAATTAATCTAATAAAAAAAAGAAAAATAACCTAATTAAAATACTAATCAAATTAACAGATAATAACAATTCACTCCCCGGCAACGGCGCCAAAAACTTGATGCGCGTGATGTGTCGTTGCGGTTTAGCAGTTTTAATGCCTACTCAAGTTTTAAATTTATATTTAGCCGACTTATCAATAACACACACACTTAACGAGCAGTGTACCCGGTCAGTATGAAGATAATGGTAAGTAGAGTGTCGATCACTAAGAGTGGAACGTATTATCTAGTTATTCTAATCAGTATTTTAATATCCTAACGCAAGGGGGTTTCAGCCTGAGAGACTGGCACGGTTTTGTTTGCAATTAAATAATAAAATAAACAATAGGCACGAATCAGCAAGTAGCACACACGTACATAGATAGATACTCGAGACAATAAGAGGGCTGTCCTTATGATTAAGTAGATTGTCACTTGTTTTATTGATAGCTTTATATGAAGTGTATGTAATTAACCCTTTCTCGTTGGTCCTATTCTCATCGGCGAGTAAACCCTTAATGATTACTTATGTCTAAAAGTTATTCCTAAGTGATCAATTTAGAAACAACCGTGGGAGCCACATCTTGTCCCGCAGTCGGATGCCCGCAAGCCACTAATAAACACAGAGGTTATCAATGCACTAATAAGTAGTAACCAAAGACATCAACATATAAACTTTAATTAATGAGAAAGCAGTTTTAAGGGAGTGCAATCTTTCCGTTGCCACATTACACAAGCCACCAATCTTGATGAATTAAAGTTTGCTAAAACAATAAAACAAAACTACTTAATGAATTAAACATATGCAGCACCTTCTTACAGCTCTTGTATCTTAGATTTGGGTGTGTCTTGTGCTGCCTCCTTGACTGAATTCATCCTTTTGCTCTGCTGTCCGAACTTCGGTTTTAGGGTTTCGAACTCTCAATTCGTCTGGTCTACGGGGTATTTATAGTTTCTGTCTGAGGGAAGATGCGGCGCATCTACTTAAGTAGATGCGGCGCATGTACTTAACTTCGCGTGGGGTCCAAGATTATAATATTCAGGAATATTCGTACACCGCCAGAAGATGCGGCGTAACCCTTGATTAGATGCGGCGCATGTCCTCTTGTATCTTGGATCGTATCTGGTGATATCTTGATAGAGATGCGGCGCATTTCGAGAGTGAGATGCGGCGCATCTGGAGCAGAATTGACTTGATCTTGTCCATGTCAGTAGACTTCCACTTTATGCACGTTTTGCTCCATTATTAGTCCATAATCGCTAAGTTTCACCAAATGCTTGTTTTTACCTGAGAATTACAAAAGTAAACGATTAAGTATCAATCCTCATACATAATATAGTAAAACAAGTCAAATTAATAGGATAAATGATAGTAATAAAATGTACTTATTTGAGTTCATCACGAGTCAAGGTCTAGAGAAAATGCAAGAAAAGATAGGACTGCGCCAGCTAAGAATGATCACTTGAAGAATGTAGAAGCCCAACCTAGGAACAATAAGTTTGCAATGAGTAGGATGAATCGTGTTGATTCTAGTATCAAAAGTACTGTAATTAATTCGAATTCTAATGCTGTCTGTAAAACATGCGACAATTGTTTAATTTCTGCTAATCATGATGATTGTGTTGTGTCATTCTTGATGTCTTCTGCATCACCCCATGTTAAGAATGGTAGAATAACTGAAACATGCAAGAAAGCTTGGAAAGCTACAGGAAAAACATTTGCTAGCGTAGGCTATCAATGGAGACCCACTGGAAGGAAATTCAATTTAGGAAAACAGAACACGTTACCTAAAATGAATAAGGATAAAATTGTGAAAGTTAAGGAATGGAGACCCACTGGAAGGAAATTCAATTTAGGAAAACAGAGACCATTACCTAAAATGAATATGCATAAAATTGTGAAGAATAAGGAATGGAGACCAACTGGTAGAATCCTGTCTTTAGAGTCACAATGCCTTCCATCTAGGTCTTGTCCTACCTCTAGTTCTGTCTCCTCAGTAAAGACAGTAGCATCTGTGAAATCTGTGGCTCCTGAATATGTGTGTGCTGACCAAATGGACCCCAATTGCACTTGGGGATCCACATTTTTCAGTTATCCATTGTTGTCTGGTTTCAAATGCAGGTCGTACAAATCGTCCTGTGGTATTTGGACTCAGGCTGCTCAAAACATATGACTGGAGATCGCTCACGGCTCAAGAACTTCGTGAAAAAGTTTATCGGGACAGTTAGATTTGGGAACGACCACTTTGGTGCTATTATGGGTTATGGAGATTATGTGTTTGGTAATAGTGTAATCTCAAGGGTATACTATGTGGAAGGACTAGGACACAATCTGTTTTCTGTGGGTCAATTTTGTGATTCAGATCTGGAAGTGGCTTTCAGAAAGCATACATGTTTCGTTAGAGAATTGGATGGTTTAGATCTCCTCAAGGGCAGTCGGGGCACCAATCTATACACCATATCGATTGAAGAAATGTTGAAGTCCTCTCCCATTTGCTTGCTTTCTAAAGCCTCTAAAACAAAATCATGGCTGTGGCATCGTCGTTTGAACCACTTGAACTTCGGTACCATAAATAATCTTTCCCGTAAAGATCTTGTTAGAGGGATGCCCAGACTGAAATATGAGAAAGATCATCTCTGCTCTGTATGTCAACTGGGTAAAAGCAAGAAACAAACCCACAAGCCTAAAACCATCAACACCAACTTGGAAATTCTTCATACCCTCCACATGGATTTGTGTGGACCAATGAGAATACAAACCATAAATGGAAAGAAGTACGTTCTGGTGATAGTAGATGATTATTCTCGGTTCACATGGGTGAAGTTTTTGAGAACCAAGGACGAAACTCCAGAGGTTATCATTAAACTGATAAAACAGCTGCAAGTAAGGCTCGATAAAACTGTCAGAATCATCCGCACTGATAATGGTACAGAGTTTGTTAACCAACAACTCCGTAATTTCTATGAAAGTATTGGCATCACGCATTAGAAAAGTATCCCTCGCACTCCTCAACAGAACGGAGTGGTTGAACGAAGAAACCGTACTCTGGTGGAGGCTGCAAGAACTATGCTAATATTTTTAAAGACACCGATGTTTCTCTGGGCAGAGGCTATTGCAACAGCATGTTACACTCAAAACCGATCTTTAATTCATCCGGTTCATGAGAAGACTCCCTTCGAGTGAATTCATAACAAGAAACCAGATCTTTCCTTTCTCCGTGTGTTTGGTGCACTTTGCTACCCAACTAACGATAGTCAAGACTTGGGAAAGTTAAGAGCTAAAGCCGATGTAGGTATTTTTGTTGGATACGCACCAGAAAGTAAAGGGTATCGAATCTACAATAAGAGAACCCTTAAAATTATGGAAACCATTCATGTTACGTTCGATGAGCTGAGTGAGCAACCTGCTTCAGGACAAATTAGTTCTGGACCCGATCTTAACCTTTTGTCTCCTGGACCCATTAGTTCAGGACTTGTACAGAATTCCACGCCTGCAGATTCTTATGTGCCACCTACGTGTGAGGAGTTAAAGAAGTTATTCGATCCTATGTTTGATGAATACTTTGAGCCAACGAATGGAACCATTCCGAGTGAACCTGCTATACTTCCTATGACTGAGGTTCAAGCACCACAAGGTTCAGAAGGCCCTACAGCTTCAGTATCAGTCAGTCACAATGCTCCTGCTGCCAGTCAATCGCCTTCGTCATCAAACGCTCAATCTTCTCCAGTAATGCAAGAATCTTCAGATAATCATTCTTTGGAAGTTAATCCTTTTGCTCCTGTTGATGAGGTTCCTTTTGAAAACATATTTGCTCCTGAACATTCATCAGACACATCCTTACTTGAAGAACACAGCACTGCTATGTCTGTTCATAACCCTCAACCTCACGATCATCTCAGGAAATGGACCAGTGATCATCCAATTGACAACATCATAGGCAATCCCTCACGTCCAGTATCCACACGTAATCAACTAGCCACTGATGCACTATGGTGCTTCTTCAATTCCGTACTGTCCAAAGTCGAACCAAAAGATGCCAAAGAAGCAATGACTAAAGATTGCTGGTTCCAGGCTATGCAGGATGAAATCCATGAATTTGATCGACTTGAAGTATGGGAATTAGTGCCTCCTCCAGAGCTTGCAATGATCATTGCTTTAAAGTGGATCTTCAAAGTGAAGCTTGATGAGTATGGTGATGTGTTAAAGAACAAGGCACGGCTAGTTGCTAAAGGGTTCAGACAAGAAGAGGGCATTGATTTTGAAGAATCGTTTGCTCCGGTTGCTAGAATTGAAGCTATTAGAATCTTCCTGGCAAATGCTGCTAGTCGAAATATGATAGTCTACCAAATGGATGTCAAAACGGCATTCTTAAATGGCGACTTAAAGGAAGAAGTTTATGTGAGTCAACCGGAAGGATTCGTGGATACTGAACATCCTACTCATGTTTACCGCTTGAAGAAGGCTCTTTATGGGTTAAAACAGGCGCCAAGGGCATGGTACGATACATTGTCCAAGTTCCTCCTAGTGAACGGATTCTCCAAGGGTGTTGTTGATCCCACACTATTCACCAGGAAGTCAAGAAACCATCTACTGTTGGTTCAGATATATGTAGATGATATCATCTTTGCTTCAACAGATCCTAGTGAATGTGATAGTTTTTCAAAGGAGATGAATTCCAAGTTCCAAATGTCCATGATGGGACAAATGTCATTCTTCTTAGGATTACAAGTTTCTCAAAGTCCCGGAGGCATATTCATTAATCAATCCAAATACGCCAATGAGATCTTGAAAAAGTTTGGATTCTATTCAAGTGAACCTGTTGACACTCCCATGGTAGATAGAACAAAGCTGGATGAAGATCCTTCAGGGACTCCAGTAGATATAACAAAGTATCGAAGCATGATTGGATCTTTGATGTACATCACGGCTAGCAGACCAGATCTTCTGTTTGCTGTGTGTATGTGTGCTCGGTATCAATCAAGACCAACCAAGAAGCATGTTGAAGCAGTGAAAAGGATCTTCCGATATCTTCAAGGCACGGTTCATATGGGTCTCTGGTATCCTAAGGACACTGCAATGGAGTTAACGGCTTACGCGGATGCTGATCATGCGGGATGTCAAGACACTCGTCGAAGTACTTCAGGAGGAGCTCAGTTTTTAGGGGAAAAGTTGGTTAGTTGGTCTTCTAAGAAGCAGATGAGTACTTCCATATCATCTACTGAAGCTGAGTACATTGCTATGTCTGCTTGCTGTGCACAAATCCTTTGGATGCGATCACAGCTTTCGGACTATGGATTCTCATACAACAAAATTCCTCTATATTGTGACAACAAAAGCGCCATTGCTCTTTGTTGTAACAATGTTCAGCACTCCAGGTCTAAACACATCGACATCAGGCATCACTTCATCAGGGAACAGGTGGAAAAAGGAATTGTGGAACTATACTTCGTGAGGACAGAGTTTCAGTTAGCTGACATCTTCACCAAGGCCCTCCCAAGAGAAAGGTTTCAATTTATTCTCCCACGCCTCGGCATGAAAAGCATGACTCCTGAAACCCTCAAGTGTCTTCAGGAAGAAAAGGAGGAGTAAAGGATTGTCTTCTTATATCCTTGTACATAGTTGTATATATCTTAAATCAAAAAGAAAAATACAAAAATATAAAACCTATAAAAAAACCATAAAAATCGAAAAATCAGAAAATACCAAAAATAGTTCTACCTAGGCATGTCTTCTGTTTATCAATAACATTTAAGTATCTAGAAATGTCATTCAACAATGGCACGGATTCTTAAATGAAGCTCGAGCAGAAGTTATACTAATCAGTTAAAACATGTCTTAATGGCTTGCAGTTACTTCATACTGCAACCCGCACTGTACAATGGGGAAAGCATGTCGCCAAAAAGACAGCTGTTCCTCCAACCGGGTGATGTTCACCTGGGCATGGATTACTTTATATCCATGTTCTCCCGACTTGATGTACGTTTCAGTGCGTCATTTCATGTATTAGAAGAGAAGTCTTCTTTACATCAGACTCTTTATCTTGTTTGATTCTTCAAGAGAGTCTTGATGTTACACAAGGTGGTAAATTGACTTAAATTTTCAAATTTCCGACACCTTGCCAAATTTGTGCAACATCAGCAGTGACACTCTCTCGTTGTTTCAGGGGGAGCATCGTATGCTCCTAAATCAGAATACATTTAAACCTGACCACATTTTCTCCCAAATTTTTCTATACTTATTTAAATCACTTGGGATCACAAATCTCAAATGGTTTGAAATTTTTGATCGGGGGAGAGAATGTGATTTAATAGGAAATTCTGATAAAATGTGATGATTTGGATGTTAATGTAAGCTCTCCCGTATGTGCTAAACCATTTTGCATATCAAGGCACATATTGAGGGGGAGCAAAATGTTTTGGTCATAAACACAAGCTCTTCCATATGTGCGAAAATCTTTCTTATATCGAAGCACATATTGAGGGGGAGCAAAAGTTTTTAACAAAACAAAGGATTTGGCATCTCATGTGAGCAAGACTCAGTCTTCACCAAAGAATTGACGAAACTTGAATTGTCATCAATCGAAAGGATACGTCTTGGCCGGGTAATAATTTCAAGCTGGTCTAACCAGTGATGTAAGCGTGTCTCGAAAAAGATGTATCTAAGTAGAGTGTACCGTTTCGAGAAACTTTCTATGGACTTGACCAGGACGGGTAATAATTTCAAGCTGGTCTAACCAGTGATGTAAGCGTGTCTCGAATCGGTCATGTTCACTGAAAGTGGATCAATTCAAAATGTGCGAGCTCTACCTAACATGTGAAAATTTATAAAACAATCAACCGAGCACATGTTGAGGGGGAGCATTTGAAAAATATAAAACTCTCAAGTGTTTGCAAAAATGTGTTTCAGAATCATGAACACTTTGAGAGATTTTTCAGAGATTTGGTTTGGCTATCGTGGATGAATACCAAAGACCGACCATTTTAATAAATGCATGGAGTTATAAGGATGGTTAGGTTAGGCTCAAGTTCCCACGATCCCGCCAGAGCCGGAGGGATCTACCCAGGGACAATCCACTAGTTAGTGTAGAAGTCCTTAGGTATGATTAAAAAGGAGAAAAGTGTGATTAAGGGAAGAGTGCCGACTGAGATGGAGCTAGTACTGGAACAAACCCAACAAGGTTCTAGTTATGAAGTCTCGGTAAGCACTGAAGGGGTTGAAGAATGAAAAAGAATTGTAAAGAGAAAGGGTGAAAAGAAATAGCCCTCCTTACAACTTAAGCAGAAACCGGGTCAATACATATGCTGTCAGAATCACATAGTTGATTGCTGGCATTGAAGACAAAGTATCATGGACCCAGTGATACGCTGCACAACCCTCCCTAGCCACTCAAGGTCCCTCAAAGGATTCTTGTTTCATTTGTCACGGAGTTCAATACATTCCTATCGTCTTTCTCACTCCGAGTCAGATGATATTGAAAAGGTGGCAATTCTCTCCAGCCTCCGCTCACTAAATCAAAACGCACTATAGAGTCTAGAGCCACGAGATGCATAAAAAGATCTCATAGGGACACGAATTATTTCTACACTGGGTGTTCAACATTAAGGACACCAGTTGTAAACTTAAGAGTCCTACGCAGATCTTAGCAATCTGCCAGAACATTTATGAGGGAATTTACAAATGTAATTCTCAATGATTGAATGGAAATTCCTGCCAGGGTCAACATCAAGCAGCCCTGAAAGCAGGTCACTTCGGTAATTCCTCGTGGATTACGCTTAGTGGTCGCGACGGTTTCAACCGGTCTACAGTCGTGGAGTGATCTCCAGCGACTCACCTAATCGTTGATTTACTACGGTAAAATCTTAAAAAGCCCTCTGTGGGTTTTCGATTAGGAACGGTCTTGGGAAGGATTAGAGAGAGTTTTCACATTATGCTGTTGACAATCTCGAAGTCCAAACTTGTAAGTACCGGTCGAATTATTGCTAACTGTCGTATGCAGGAACTTCTGGCGATTGTAGCTGTGGAATGCTGTGGCTGGTTGCTGTTGTAGCTGGTTGCAGAAAAGATGCCAATCCATCACCACATGCTCACACCACATCATCATCAAAGAAGTCATGATCAACCTAAAAGACCTTCAACACAGCTTCTGCTAACTCTGATGCTGAAGATCATGACACCATATAGTGTGAGCATGTCGGCTCTAAGTATACTTCATCACATGGAGACTTACTACTGAAAGATGACTTGGAGACTCAAGTGGGATGATAACTCCAAAGAATCAACAAAGATCATCCAAGACAAAAGAAAAAGTCATCTTAAGATTTGCTGCTGCACAATGATCAAGGAAATTGAAGAATCAATGAGTACGAGCTATGAAATCAAGATCCAAGGATGAAGTGCTAGAATTTAGAACATGACTTCCGGGGTGACCTCCCTTAGGGGGAGATTGTTAGGAATATGAATATTCAGCTGAAGACTCGGTCACCCCGAGTACTTATTAGATCATCATAGCTCGTAGGATTATCAGTAATATTATTAGTAGTTTAGTTATTGTTGGGAATTAAATATTCTGAAGTTAGAGTATTAGAATTTACTCTAAGTCGAAGGTACTGCTAGTTCATGATCAAGGTACTGCTAGTACATGAAGGTACTGCTAGAGCAAGAAGGTACTGCTAGTTCAAGTTGAAGGTACTGCTAGTTGTATAAGGTACTGCTGATCAGTGACTCATAGGATAAGATCAAGAAGATATTTATTGTATTTTGGTCAAACATATACGGTAGATAATATCTTACTCCATGTGCTTAGTTAACAAGTTGTGTACATAAATACATGTTGTATCTTATGTACTGACACCAATATGCATAAGTTAAACAAGTAAGTCGGTCAAGACTTTTAGCAAATTTGTAAAGATCTCTTGCAACTATAAAAGAGATCTTAGACTTGGATTTTAAAAACATAGACACACATGCATAACATAGACTCATAACTGTTAAGACATAGAACAAACACAAATCACAAGTTGTAACATAAGATTCAAGGTTTTGTAACCCTAGTGAAAAACTCAAGATCACTCGTATTATTTGGAATAATATTGAATCGTTTAGTGAAATACTTTCTTTGTTCATTGTCAAGTAACAAATATAATTCTTCCATTTCCATAACATACATAACCTTCTAAGTGTGGTTAAGTAAATTCCGCGTGCTTAATCATATTAAGTCAATATATCTTATACACAAAGACACAAGGTTTAACCACCTTAACCGTGTATCAAATAGAAGAGGACCTCCACAGTTATTAGTAATATTGTGGAGTGGGTCGGGTCTTTACCCTCTGTCAGCTCGCTCTACAGTCCACTAGAGACATATTATGTAATACTATAAATACTCCCTTCCCACCCATGGGAAGGGTTGGACCTTTCAAGCTAATCTAATCTCATATTGTTTCTCTCTCTACAAAGGCTCCCAAACTCTCCTACCTCTCTCTAGAATATCTTCTTTTCGATCCAAACTAAGCCTTATACAAGTGTTCTTTGCATTGTGAATACCCTACAGTTGGGGAATTGTATGAACACTCGATCAACTGGAGTAGAACCAATTCCACCACTTTTTCGATCCCGAAAGTTTGATTCGAACAAGATCTAGAAGAAGAAGAAGAACACCCTTTGTTCCATTATCCAATCGTGTACCAAGAGTACCAAACCCAACTTTTGATAACCTTTTTGAAGCCAAAGTCGTTTATAACCCATTCACTGATCAACCTTTTCCCATGGCTGACGATAGACCCATGTGGGAAGCAAACCGAGCCGTAGCACCCACTCCTGGAGCTGCTATTGTTGCTGTCAACTTAGGTGACAATTTCACCGTGAAAGGTCACCATCTTTCTATGATCAAAGACCGTCAATTCGATGGCCGTTCGAGGGCCGATCCTCACAAACACGTTGCCGAATTCATTGAAATTTGTGGCATGTTCCGATACGGTGATACAAATGTGGATGCCATTAAACTCAAACTTTTCCCGTCATCACTTGCTGGAGATGCAAAAGTGTGGTATAACGAATTAACACCAGGAATTCGTGCTTTCACACAAAATCCTAACGAATCACTCGTCGAAGCCTGGCTTCGTATGAAGGATTTACTTCGAAGTTGTCATGGACATGGTTTAGGACGAGGAACCATTATCCAAATCTTTTACCATGGACTTGATGAAACATCTCAAGGAATTCTTGATGCTGGAGGAATATTTCTTTATAAGACTCCTAACCAGGCATACCAATTGCTTGAAGACCGAGTTCTTCTCAAACTCGACTGGTCAAAAGATGCCAAGACAAAACCCTTAAGAAAAACCGTTGCCTTTGCCGAAAGTTCTGATTCATCTAAACTCATGGAGAAAATGGAAACCTTGGTTTCCAAAATCGATTCGCAATACAAAGATCTTAGAGGAGAGATGAAAGAAATGCGAGATGGTTGTAACAACTGTGGAGGTAACCACCCATCATCAGAATGCGATGATCAACCTATGGATCAACCAAAAGAATGAGAAGCTAATTACATCCAAGGAGGATACCGAAGAGGAGGATATCGTGGAAATTATTACGGACAAAACTCTGCTAGTTGGCAAGATCGCTGACAAAGGGATAACAACCATGAGTCCCAACCAAAAGTAGAGAACCAAACTTCACAAAATTCCTACAAGAAACCTGAAGAAACAGATTTTGAAAAAATGATGAGAGAATTCGTCACCGCTCAAAAATC
Organism: Artemisia tridentata subsp. tridentata; assembly: GCA_021014915.2. NCBI lineage: Eukaryota > Viridiplantae > Streptophyta > Magnoliopsida > Asterales > Asteraceae > Artemisia > Artemisia tridentata. Next base: position 74,177,128 of record CP139503.1, read on the forward strand.
AACCAACGAGTTCGTCAAGAATCAATTTTTCAATCTCAAGACCAAAGTTGAGCAAGGTCAAAAAAATCATCAAGCGTCTATCCAAGATCTTGAAAACAAATTTGGTCGACTCTCTGATCAAATTTCTTCCCGGCCATCAGGTTCGTTGCCTAGTAACACCCAAACCAACCCAAAACCACCATCATCATTGAATGATAAGACTTATCGTCCACCACCAACCAGAAATGAGCATATCAATGCTGTATTCACAAGAAGTGGCCTGTCTTATGATCCACCACCCAACCCAAACAACACCACAACTATCAATTTCGATAGTAAGGAGGAAGATGAAGAATCCAAGAAGGAAAATACATCAAAAACACCACCCAAACCCAAACCCAAACCACCAGTTAAGGCTTACACTCCAAAAATTCCATATCCTTAGAGCCTTAAGAAAGAAAGAATGGATGAGCGTTATAAGAAGTTTGTTGAAAAAATCAAAGAAGTTAGACTCAATGTACCTCTCATTGATGTTTTAGCCGGAATGCCCAATTACGGGAAATTTTTGAAAGAACTTCTTAACAACAAGAACAAGTTAGAGCAAATATCCGCTACCTTTCTTAATGAAGAATGTTCAGCTATTGTTCAAAACAAAATTCCACAAAAACTCGGAGATCCCAGAAGTTTTCTGATTCCATGCATATTAGGAAACAACATCACATGCGATGCTTTAGCCGACTTAGGTGCAAGTATCAATTTGATGCCCTATTCGCTGTATACGAAACTTTCAATCAATACCTTGAAACCCACAAGGATGAGTATCCGATTAGCTAATCATACTTACCAATATCCTGTTGTTATTGCTGAGAATATGCTTGTCCAAGTAGGTAAATTCATTTTTCCCGTGGATTTTGTGATTTTAGAAATGGAGGAAGATAGTAGAGTACCCCTTATTTTAGGAAGACCTTTTCTAAACACCGCTGATGCGATCATCAAAGTAAAAGGAAAAGAACTCAATCTTGGAGTTGGAGAGGATAGAATCACCTTTTTAATCGATAAAGCAATGAAATATCCACATTCCAGTGATGACACTTGCTTTAACATTGATGTAATCGATGAAGTCACTGAGGAAGAATTGGATGCATTACTTGAAGATTCTGATCCATTCATGACTATTTTAGAGAAGATTAGTGAAACAACTTTTGATAAAGAATTTGCTGATTTTATGGAAGTTAAGATTGATGAAGAAGAAGAAGAAGAAGAAGGAGGAGAGATAATAGAAGAAGATTTTGAGGAAATCAGTTTTAATGATCAAATGAGGATCAAAACATCACTTCAAGAACCACCGACTGATCTTGAGTTGAAACCACTTCCCAAAAATCTTGAGTATGCTTACTTGGAAGACAATTCACTACTTCCAGTAGTCATATCTTCATTGCTCAATGATTTTGAGAAAGAATGTCTGATTTCAGTTCTTAAGAAGCATAAAGAAGCTTTTGCGTGGAAAACTTCTGACATCCCAGGAATCAGTCCTGATTTTTGCAAACACAAAATCAATTTCGAAGAAGATGCCAAACTAGTTGTAGAAAGACAACGTCGACTCAACCCCAACATGAAAGAAGTTGTTAAAAAAGAAATCATCAAACTTCTTGATGCAGGTATCATTTACCCCATCGAGGATAGTCCTTGGGTGAGTCCTGTTCACTGTGTTCCAAAAAAAAGAGGAATGACTGTTGTGACTAATGAACGAAACGAATTAGTTCCAACTAGAACTGTCACCGGATGGCGAGTATGTATTGATTACATAAAATTAAACAAAGCCACCAGAAAAGATCATTTTCCTTTGCCTTTCATGGATCAAATGCTTAAGAGATTAGCAGGAAATAAATACTTTTGTTTTCTCGATGGTTTTTCAGGATATTTTCAAATTCCTATTGATCCGGCTGATCAAGAAAAGACCACATTCACATGTCCTTTTGGAACTTACGCTTACCGGCGTATGCCTTTTGGATTATGTAATGCTCCCGCGACTTTTCAAAGATGCATGATTGCCATATTCCAAGATATGCTTGAAACGTCTATGGAAGTTTTCATGGATGACTTTTCAGTTTTCGGAAGCTCATTCGAAGCTTGCCTTTCTAACCTCGATAAAATGCTTGAAAGATGTAAAGCTGCACATCTTGTTCTCAACTGGGAGAAGTGTCATTTCATGGTAACTGAAGGAATTGTGTTAGGACACAAAATTTCCAGTGCAGGAATGGAGGTTGACAAAGCAAAGATCGATGTCATTACCAAATTACCACCCCCAACTAACGTTAAAGCCGTTAGAAGTTTTCTAGGACATGCAGGTTTTTACCGTCGTTTCATTAAGGATTTTTCCAAAATATCTCGTCCAATGACGAAACTTCTTGAAAAAGATTCTGTTTTCGATTTTAATGAAGACTGTATGAAAGCATTCGAAGCATTGAAAACACAACTGACTAGTGCACCTATTATGGTTTCCCCTGATTGGTCACTACCATTCGAGCTTATGTGCGATGCAAGCGATTTTGCTGTTGGAGCTTTATTAGGACAACGAGAAGAGAAACATTTTCGGCCTATATATTTTGCCAGCAAAACACTCAACAATGCTCAACAGAATTATACAGTTACAGAGAAAGAATTGTTAGCCGTTGTTTTCGCTTTCGATAAATTCAGATCATACCTTGTACTTTCGAAAACAATCGTGTTCACCGATCATTCAGCGTTAAAATATCTATTTAAGAAGCAAGATGCCAAACCGCGTCTCATCCGATGGATTTTACTACTCCAAGAATTCAATATCGAAATCAAAGATAAGAAAGGAGCAGAAAATCTAGCTGCTGATCATCTATCTCGTTTAGAAAATCCAAATCTGGAAGAGTTAAAAGAAGATGAGATTGACGATTATTTTCTGGATGAAACACTCATGACTGTTGATACAGATGATGAGAACGAAATTCCATGGTTTGCCAATTATGCAAATTATCTCGTTGGAGGAATTTTAAAGAAAGGATTAACTCATGCCCAACGAAGTAAATTCTTTTCGGATCTTAAACATTATTATTGGGAAGAACCTTATCTTTTCAAAATGTGTCCCGATGGGATGATTAGAAGATGTGTTTATGGTTCTGAAACGAGAAGAATTCTCGATGAGTGTCATCATGGCCCAACTGGGGGACATTATGGTCCTTCTACCACCGCTAAAAAAGTATTTGATGCTGGATTCTATTGGTCGACTATTTTTAAAGAAGCCCATACTCTTGTTAAGAATTGTGATGCTTGCCAAAAATCCGTTAGTCTTTCTCGAAGAGATGAAATGCCACAAAAGAGCATTCAAGTCTGTGAATTATTCGATATTTGAGGAATTGATTTCATGGGACCGTTTCCTAAATCACACAAATACGAATACATTCTCGTTGCTATTGATTACGTTTCCAAATGGGCTGAAGCGAAAGCTCTACCCACAAATGATGCACGAGTAGTTGTTAATTTTCTCAAAAAGCTTTTCGCTCATTATGGAATTCCTAAAGCTTTGATAAGTGATCGTGGAACCCATTTCTGTAACAAACAAATGGAGAAAATTATGAAGCGATATGGAGTTCATCATCGTTTCGCTACAGCTTATCACCCACAGACCAGTGGTCAAGTCAAAAATACCAACAGAGCCTTAAAAAGGATACTCAAAAAAACGGTTAAAGACAATCCCGCCATTTGGTCGAGAAAACTAGATGATGCTCTGTGGGCATTTCGCACGGCTTACAAAACACCAATTGGTACAACACCATATAGATTGTTATATGGAAAAACTTGTCATTTGCTGTTCGAAATCGAACATCGCGCTTACTGGGCATTAAGAAACTGTAACCCAGACCTCAAAGTAGCTGGAGAAAAGAGATTTTTGCAATTGCATGAACTCGATGAGCTTAGACTACAAGCTTATGAGAACTCCACACTTTACAAAGCAAGAACAAAAGCTTATCATGACAGAAAGCTAAGAATCAGAAAAGAATTCAAAGTTGGAGACAAAGTTCTGCTTTTTAACATGAAGTATAAGTTCAAAGCTCCCAAGCTGAAACCGAAATGGTTCGGACCATATACAGTGAAACATGGATTTCCATCCGGATATGTTGAATTGCATGACAAACATGGTGGAAGCTTCATTGTTAATGGGCACCGAATTAAGTTATACTATGACAAGGAGCAGATGAATGAAGTTTCTATTCAAGAGATTCCGCCGGAATCAGAATATGAAGCTATAACCTTTATGTCACCCTTCCCGGCCGATTTCAAGAAAAACACTCCGTGGGCCGAAGATTCTGGTTATATCTATGATGTTCTACCAAGACCGTGGGAGAAAGTTAAGCTGGAATACATAAATGAAACTGGAGAAGGAATAGTGATTGGAAATGTGTTGTATGTTCCAAAATTTCCAAAGAAGAAGTCAGCACCAACATGAAGAGAGAGAAGTTCGAGTCCGGCTGATGACTCGTTAATAAAACAAGCGCTTCTCGGGAGGCAACCCGTGTGTTTGCTATGTTTATTTTTCATTTTTATTTTCTAGTGATTAAACCCCAAAGTTTTTTCTAAATTGCTTAGTTGAACTTAAGTGTGGGGGTGTATCACTGTCTTTTGAATAAAGCGAAGAAATATTTCGTATGTGTGTTTCTTTTGTTTTTAGATTACTGCAGATAATGATTTCGAAGCTTGGACGCTAGGATCAAGACTCCTCTTGAGAAGAAAATACGGTTTATTCTCTTATTTCCCTATTTCATTCTTTGTCGTTTATCACATTGAGGACAATGCTTAACTTAAGTGTGGGAGGGTGAATAGGAAAATAAGAATAGATTGTAGTTTCGAGCTGAATTTTAAAATTTTGTTTGCCCTTGTAATCTAGTCTTTTTTCATTTTAAAGATCATATTCTAGAATAACTGGATTTATCCACTGGTGAAATCTGTAATTTTGAAAATTCGAGATGTGTCCCGATTAATATTGCAATCCATTCTGGGATCGATAACATTAGCTAGCACAAATTATAGCCCTTTCCACTAAAGTGTGAGGATTTGAGCCTGTCCTATATATATAGCATACATTTTTTTATGCTTGGATCTTTTACTATGAGTGTGCCGGTGATTTTATTTATTCTAGAACTTGTACTTGTAAATCATTACGAGACCGTTGTGAGATCACATTTCATTTGTGATATAAGTGTATATGCGTGATAAGAGGCAATCTTAGGTTTTATCCCAAATGGCCTTCCATTTTCATATAATGCTATATTAGCTAGCTACATTGGCTAGTTAACCACTCATATGGACCCATTTGTTAGCATTTGTCTTTAATGCTAGATACCCCTAGTTACACCCGCCGAGCCTTTCTTTTCTTTTGATACAATCCAGAAAAATTCAAAAAGATTTTACACCTTTTTAGCCTAGCCTTATCCATAGTCAAGTCTTGGTTGGTTGCTAGCTATTTGGCAAGATGGATGTTATGTGGAAATCATGAAAGTTCAAAGAAAGCGTAAACTCCGAAAGTTGTTATCCAAGAAAAGTCATCGCAACTATAAGATGACAAGTCAAAAAAAAGAAAAAAGAAAAGAAAAGTCATTGCAACTATAAGGTGACAAGAATAAGCCAATGGGCTAAGTGAATCAAGTATGAATAAAGGAAGTATGGAGTTTTTCACAAAATGGCATGATATTGGTTTGAAATAGCTAGTAACATTTGGTTCGTAGACTTTGACTATTTTATTTTTATGTTCAACCAATTTCATAAACATATCCCATGCCTTATCCTACCCTTTTTGACTTTGTGAAATTATTAAGTGTATGGACATGTAGTGACCATCCGATTTCTTGAGGAATTGACTAACGTTGTTAGCGATCTAGGGCGTATTTTGGCGACCATCCATTATGCAAGTAACGTCGTTAGCGAACCAAGGTACAATCTAGTGACCATCCGTTATTTGGTAATGCAAGAATTCGTTGTTAGCGAGCTATTATGTTTTGCATGAGATAGTGGCCCATTAGTCTTTTATAACCCTTTAATCCTTAAACCCGAATAAAAGCCCTCTTTGATATGTATACTTGGCGCTCACACCATTTCGGTGTAGTTTTGTTTCTTGTACAAGCCTATGGTAATATTTAGATCATGACTGAGCAAATGAGTGTCATTCCTCTTAGATACTCCACCAATCATACAAATGAGTGTTTGAGTGAATTATATTTCATTTTCCTTTCGTGAGGTGTTTAGTAATGTGTATCATGCAAGAAAATCATTTGGGTATTGTCAAACATCTCGATGATTCAACCATAAAAGCTTAAAACGATGAATCTAGCTTGTACTAGTGCTTGATAGATTTGCATCACATTTTCCTAATCATTTGTGTATACCGTGTGGATAATTGTTTTATTTCTAGATTTGCTTGAGGGCAAGCAAAGTTTAAGTGTGGGGGATTTGATAACGCCTAAATCTAACATGTTTTTGATAGCGTTATTGGTAGTTTTATATATGTTTTGTGGTTATATTTATATGCTTTTGTTACTAAATCATACCAAAGTGTGTTTGCAAAGCATTTGTAGCCAAAGACAGGAAAATGGATGGAAAAGATGCAAAAATGAGGAAAAAGGAAGTATTTGAGATTGCATGTGAATCTTGTGTCAAGTTCCGCTCCGTGAGGTACTTCAATGAGTTAAAGTCCGAGTAGTCGAGTTAATAAGCTTAAGGATGAAGGGAAAGATCAAAGAATCAAGAGCTACGACTGAGAAACAAGTCATACGCAAAAGTCAAAGAAAAAGGTCCATCAGCCATAACCATCCGATCGGTCGCCGCCCGCAACCGATTCGGATGGAGTGAATTTGGATTTACCGAGAAGACCAACCGATCGGTAGACCATTCTATCCGATCGGTTGGAAGTCGCTGTTTGACCCAAGACTTCTTTATTAAGGATTGTGACTTTATAAATCCGGTTCTAGGTCCTTCTTTTCAGTATTCTAACCATTCAATACTACTTGGAGAGCAAGAGAAGCATTTATGCACTTAGACCCTTGGTTAGAGCAATTTATTGAACCATTTGTTGGGTATTTATAATACCAATCAATCTAGAGAGAGAGGTGTGCTAGGAGAGAACCATTCACAGAAAATACTCAAGAAATTCGTCCATAAGTCTAGGAGAAGGGAGAAAGTCGATTATACCATTTCCATTGCTTGTGGAATCATTGTCTTTCACTTGTAATCTTATTTCCAAATCATTGTAAGACTTTCAATCATGGTTTCTAATGTTCAAAGTATTGAGTTTACATTTATGTTTGCTATGAGTGGCTAGTGCCTTTGTGCACTTGCTTAGATGATGTGTATTATTCATTGATTGGCATATGATTGTGATAACATGTTTTAATTCAATTTCAAGTCGATTCTAAGAACCAATTGTGATAAAGTTTCATAGTGACATTTGGATAATCAAGTTTAACTAGTGCTAGTAATCTTAAGGGTCGAAAGAACTATTGTTATTCCACTAGTTATAATCATTTGTCTATGAATGATTGTTGTCTTCCACTATTCTTGATTAAACAAAGGAACTTAATTGTGATTGTAATGAAAATGCTTTTGTCTATCAAAACGGATTGATTGTAAACCACTTTAAAGGTCGAGAGATTAATAGTTTGCTTTCAATTGTGACCTTTTGTCTATAATCGGTTACCTTTTGTATTGACCATTTCCTAAGCTTGTTTGATTAGACAAAAGATTGTTTTTGTGTTTGAGGAACACCAACTCATGAACCTTGAATTGATCTTGAATTGATTGGTTAAACGTAATGCTTGCTTTTATAAACCAAAATCTTGACGAAGGTTTAATTTGTAGAAACAATAGATTAGTGTCAAAACTAATTATCACAACCAACATGTTATCCAAAGTTATCACAATCATATTAGTCAATTGTAGTACACTAGTCTAAGCAAGTGTAGTTTTTAATCATTTGAATTTTCATTATATCATTGCTACTTGTTTGAGATAGTTGCTTTTAACTTACAATTCGATTCACTACACAAATCCCTGCGAACGATCCTGACTTACCATCAAAATCTTGCTACAACGGACGAGTATACTTGCTCGTATGTGTTGTCATTAGATTCGGTAATTCACCCTTTATAAATTTAAAACTTGCACCGAACCGGGCACATCTTTCTCTGAAAATATATTAGGGAGTATCTCAATTCTGATAACTATAAGGTTCACATTGATAGTTATAAATTGATATTCTCTCTGATCGTTATCAGAGACGGTTTTAATGACCTTCAGAAGGTGAATTAGGCTATTTTATGTTTAATTACTTGTCAGAGACAATTGGGTCGGTTTTTCACACCCATCAATCTCCCCCTATTTAAATATACAAATAGACTAATTATTAGTAGTGAGTGAGCATAACGGCTTCTTCTTACGTACTGATTTTACATCAGAAAATATAAATGATTTTAAAATTTATTTAGATATCTCCTGATGTTGCTGATTTTGTAATCTTTGAGACCTTGTAGCTTTCCTTTGTTTGTGAACCCTTTGACATCAGGTTCAGAGGTTCAGAGACTTTATCAGTGTCTAAGTTAAAGTCTAAAGTATTCTTAACATATTCTAGAGTCACTTGGGTAGCTTTTTCTTCCTAGTATCTCTTCCTGTTTATAGTGTGAGAATAGTCTAGCTTTATCAGTAGGAAGTAAGCATGATGGCTTCTACTTACATACTGATTTACAACAAAGATTTAAGGAAATCAATAAAGCAGGATTCTTTGTTGTGCATGTCTTCGGTGAGGTTTATAGAAGATTAGGGACTATTTTATTTTTAGTATATTCCCTAATGATCCTTACTTTTAAGAACATGAAGACATCTTCATACTACCCCTGAATCTCCTCAGATCTTTTAGTCCATCATTTTCCCGATTAAACTACATCTGAATCTATTTTCCACAAAATTTTGGTGACTTCTGAAAGTGACCATTCTTCACATTTAAGTGTTATCACACTTTTAGTTTGTAAGAATTTAGGCTCACTTTTACGCCCGACCCTAAATATAACAAGGCTCGTGCGAGAATATCACTAAAAGGAGTGTGGCTGGTGGAGTTGGAGAGGAGGCTGAGAGAACTCTTTTCTAAACAAGAGTAGTTACGAATTACTAGATCTTGTCAGGAAAAGGCTAAAGAAATCTTCAGAGAGGTACATTTGGGTGGGTATTGAGTATGGTATTGATTAAGTGTTATTAGCCTTCATTCAAGAACGACAATATCTTATTAGCTGTCAATAACAGAACGGATCTGGATTAAGAAAAACCCACCCACTCTAATACCACTTGTTGGGTCCGCTTGCGCACATGCGTTCATGCAAACCATGAAGGATATGAACAACAGTTTTAGCAAGTGAGGAAAAATGATGAACATCAGCATGGATGAGGTTTGGTTTGCTTTAGAACGACACAGACATGCTAATAACACCATTTGTATTTTTTCTAACTTTTCTAAATTTTATTATCAATGAATCAAAGATTTACAAGGAATAGCCTACGGAAAACTACCCCCGATTTGACAGATTAAACTCTTCAAAATCTTACAACAAAAGACTACTAACTGCTTTGTTGTTTCTAGGAGAGGAGGATCATAACCATAATAATTTGTATTATTTTCTTTGTTTGAATCTCTACTTAACTTGGTTACAACCGAGTGTTTATATAGGAGGTGAAACAGTGGTTGCATGTGGGTTGCATAGTAAGTTGTCCACTTGCTATAGATAGGCACGTACCTAGTAGGCTTTTCTGAATTGTACTTTTGGCTTTCCCGATTTGACAACTTACAGTTCGAATGCCTGTTTCTCGTATATTGATAAGTACTTGAACTTATCTTCCTAAAGAAGTTTCCCGCTCATGCATTCAGAGGTTGTGGTTGTAATCCAAAATCAAGTCTTCAGAGCCATAGAGACATTTGTCAGATCTCAGTGACACAGGTGTTGCTTTTAGCTCCTTGTAAATCACTCCCTGAAACTGCATTAGTTTGTGAGATATTTTCTTCAGTTGGTCTTCGACGTCCCTGAAGCCATACAGACGTTTGAGCTTTATACAACACTCACTGATTTCTTTATCAGTGAGTCATCTTCTGAACAATAATCAGAGAGACATGTTTTTATGATAACATATCAGGGAGTATCTCACTTCTAATAACTATCAAGTTCACATTGATAGTTATGAAGTGACATTCTCTCTTATCATTATCAGAGACTTGATATTCAAATACTTGTCAGAGATAATTGGGTTGGTTTTTCAGACCCAACAATCTCCCCCTATTTAAACATACAAATAGACTAATTATCAATAGTAAGTGAGTATAACGGCTTCTTCGTACGTATTGATTTTACATCAGAAAATATAAATGATTTTACAATTTATTTAGATATCTCCTGATGTTGCTGATTTTGTGATCTATATGACCTTGTAACTTTCCTTGGTTTGTGAACACTTTGACATCTGGTTTAGAGGTTCATAGACTTTATCAGCATCTAAGTTCAAGTTTAGACTAGTCTAAACATATTCCAGAGTCACTTGGGTACCTTTTCCTTCCCAATATATCTTCTTGTTTATATCGTGAGAATAGTCTAGCTTTATTAGTTGTAAGTGAGCATGATGGCTTCTTCTTACATCAAAGATGTAAAGAAAATCAATAAAGCATGATTCTTTGTTGTGCATGTCATCGGTGAGGTTTATAGAAGATTAGGGACTATTTTGTGTACAGTATATTCCCTAATGATCCTTACTTTTAAGAACATGAAGACATCTTCATACTACCCCTGAATCTCCACAGATCTTTTACCCCATCATTTTCCCAATTTAACTGTCTCTAAATCACCTTTCCACAGAATTTTGGTGACTTCTGAAAGTGACCATTTTTAACATTTAAGTGATACCAAACTTTTAGTTTTTGAGAATTTACGCTTACTTTTTCGCGCAACCCTAAATAAAACAAGGCTCGTGCGAAAATATCACTAAAAGGAGTGTGGCTGGTGGAGTTAAAGAGGAGGCTGAGGGAACTCTTTTCTGAACAAGAGTATTTACAAAGTACTAGATCTTGTCAGGAAAAGGCTAAAGAAATTGTTGGAGAGGTACATTTGGGTGGGGATTGAGTATGGTATTAGTTAAGTGTTATTAGCCGTCATTCAAGAACGGCTATATCTTATTAGTAGTTAATCCAGAACATATCTGGATTAAGAAAAACCCACCCGCTCTAATACCACTTGTTAGGTCTGCTTACGTACATGCGTTCATGCAAAACATGAAGGATATGAACAACAATTTTAGCAAGTGAGGAAAACTGGTGAACATCAACATGGATGACGTTGGGTTTGCTTGAGAACGACACAGACATGCTAATAACACCATTTGTATTTTTTTCAACTTTTCTAAATCTTATTATCAATGAATCAAAATTTAAAAGGAATAGCCTACGGAAAACTACCCCCGAGTTGATAGATTAAACCCTTCAAAATCAAACAACAAAAGACTGCTAGCTACTTTGTTGTTTTTAGGAGAGGAGGATCCTAACCATAATACTTTGTATTATTTTCTTTGTTTGATATCTACTTAACTTGGTTACAACTGAGTGTATATATAGGAGGGGAACCAGTTGTTGCATGTTTGTTGCATCGTAAGTTGTCCACTTGCTATAGATAGGTACGTGCATAGTATGCTAGTCTGAAGTGTACTTTTGGCTTTCCTGATTTGACAACAGATAGTTCGAATGCCTGTTTCTCGTATATCGATAAGTACTTGAACTTATCTTCCTAATGAAGCTTCTCGCCCATGCATTCAGAGGTGGTGGTTACAATCCCGAATCAAGTCTTCAGAGCCATAGATACATTTATCAGATCTCAGTGACACTTGTTTTGCCTTTAGCACCTTGTAAATCATTCCCTGACACCGCATCAGTTTGTGAGATGTTTTCTTCAATTGGTCTTCGACGTCCCTGAAGCCATACAGACGTTTGAGCTTTATACAACACTCACTAATTTCTTTATCAGTGAGTCAACTTCTGAATAATAATCAGAGAGACATGTTTCTCTGATTACATATCAGGGAGTATCCCACTTCTGATAACTATCAGGTTTACACTGATAGTTATGAAGTGAAATTTTCTCTGATCTTTATGAGAGACTTGACGTTCGCTGACCTTCAGAAGGTGAATTAGGCTATTTTATGTTTAAATACTTGTCAGAGACAATTAGGTTAGTTTTTCAGACCCAACAATCTCCCCCTATTTAAATATACAAATAGACTAATTATTAGTAGTAAGTGAGCATAACAGCTTCTATTTCAAACCAGCTAGCCTTTTGAAGGTCAAGTTAGTGTGCACTAATTGCTATTAGATGTCATCTACTTATACACCATAGCACAATAACTTGTTATTTAATGATCGAGTTTCCGCGTCTTGATGCTAGGATCTTAGATGGACGGTGGTCAGTGACAACTTGACTATGGATTAAGACTATTTGTTTATGTATTTTTCATTTTTACACCTTTAAATGTGCATTCTATGTCTTTTCCTACCCATAGTTTCTCTTAATGAATGACTCAACCCAAGCCTTCATAACTGTTCACCCTATATTGCCTTTAAGAATTTTCTTGACCTTAGCCCTAGTGGTGGAGATTTGTATAACCGCCAAGTTTATGATCGAATACATGATATGACTGAGATTATAAATGATGCGTGGTTTTGCGACCTTACAACAGGTTTTACCTCTCAAGGGATCTTGAGAAGTTTACAATCCCCACAAGGCAATGTACCTGACCGATGTAGTATAGTGAAGTGGCAAGTACCGGGGGATTGATCGTTCAACTCAAAGAATAGTGTTCGTTAGGATTGAAATTTATCTACTAGGTCTAGAGGTGAGGGATGATTCTTTTTGTATTTTTATATTTTATGGAAAGCAAGTAAAAATCTCTGGTTTTGGAAAAAGGGGCGGAATTAGTTGCTAATCAACTAACCCAAAAGCTACTAATTAAACTAATGTGCAGGAAAGTAAACTAGGGTTCTACAAGGGAAGTGAAGCGTATCTACCTATGATGTATTACTCCTTGCTAGCTATCCAATTCTACCTATTGAATTGTCACACCTTGTTTTAATTGACGGGTTGTATTCCTTAATACCATTCGTGGGGTGGCGTACGTACTTCCCCAACTCTATAAGCTCCTACTTCACTCCTATGTCGAGCCGGCTAAGAAGCTCCTAACATGGGATCACTAGAATTCGCTCATGCATTAAATACAACCAAATAAACCTAGTACACATTGGTTCATGTTTCTTAAGACGTTCAAGCAAGTTACCGTATAGGAGGTTAGCCAGTTTTCTTAAGCCTAACATCGATATCACCCAATCAAACAAGAGACAATAGGAAACAAGAATTATAAGCTAAACCAATTAGATCTATTGAAGTGTCACACCTTTATTGATGACGATAGACACATACATCAACAAGGAATCAATAAGATCTAATTAATTATATACAAGTTTCACACAATCATAAGTAGACACAAGGTGAATTAGCAAAGCATGATCAATGAAGGGCAACCAACCACAATAATGAAAGACATAATTAAGTTAAAATCAACAAACCAATATTTGATGTTTATGAAGTGATTGAAACCCTCTAAGTTGCTGGAAAAACACCTACCTAAACCCTAGAATCGGACTTAGGGTTTAGGGCTTACAAAAAGTGAAGTTGTGATGTTGTATTTATAGCTGATTTTCTGTCCGCATCGATCTGACGGCGTCAGCCTTTACAAGTGACGGCGTCAGCTCCCCTTTTTCTCCAAATTGTAGATCTTTTCGTCCCGATTCCGTGGCCTCTTGAATCACCTAAATCCGAGTTCGTATGAAGATTTTATGGCCAAAACAGTGACAGCTACTCCGCGCGTAAGTTATGATTGATTTGATTAACTTGTGACGACTTTTCTTCTTGTGCAAGTTGTCATTTTGACGTCATCACTCTATGGCATCTGACGTCGTCAGGATGAGTCCTGACGCCGTCACCTTCAAAAATCCTCTGGCCCGTCTCTCTTTAACTTAACACTTAACGGCCTACATCCATTAACACGTGACGCCGTCACAAAACCTTCTGGCGCGTCACGTGTAAATTCATATTCATCCTTTTGCCAGTACGTGACGCCGTCACCTACAAAGCGTGATGCCGTCAAGCTCTGTTTCCAGCTTGATTTTTGGAGACTTTGTCGTTTTCTTCACTTTTCGCTCCAAAAACGTCCAAAATGCTTCCTTTTTCAGATTTCTTCTCCAAAGTACCTAAAATGACAAAAGGAACGATTTAGGGCAATATTTGATCAAATAATCACGAATTAGGGCTTAAATGACCCCCTAAAAGCGGTACACTTTTCGTCTCATCAAATATCCCTACACTTGGGATTTGCTTGTCCTCAAGCAAATGAGCTTTTCCACCAATCAAAATACAAGTTAGGGGTCATTTAACATTAATATAAAAGTAATTACAACAAATGATCGTTCCACCTTAGTCAAAACAAGCACGGAAATTATACACTAGCACCTCACATTAAGTGTTTGGATACTCTCATCTCTCGGGTGTTGTAAATATATATATGAAAATGGAGAAATATCACTCATTACCTGTCATAGCAAATAGATTACCATAGGCTTGGGAAAGGATCAAAACCTCCACCACATTGGCGTAAGCACCTAGGATAAACTATCAAAGAGGTCTTTTAAGGGTTGTAACGTTAGGTGTAAGGATAAGGAAAACACGGTTTGTTGGATAAGGATATTTTTACTGGTGGCAAGTCAATCATCTTGGTCAATTACATGCAGAATGAGGCGTTGCTAAGCCAAGACTCTACTCAACTTAAACTAATCACGAACTAATAAACATAGAACAAAATAAAACATAAATAAAAGATAGAGGCGGATGGTAGTCCGTATGCTTTTTCTTCACTTTTTTTTTTTTTTTTTTTTTTTTTTTTTTTTTTTTTTTTTTTTTGCATACACTCTTGCCCTACCATCCAAAATAATACATCACTAGGGATTCTTTGTACCATCCCTACACTTGAAATTTTACATACTTTACATAAAATTATTCTAATGACTCGAGTCAAGATAATCGAAACATTTGGAGTACTTTAAAATATTAACGTACATATGGGGGTAATAAATGATGTTCTTCCCCATTACTCCATTACACTAGTACTTTACCCATAAGTCCCAATCGTCCCAAAACAATATGTACAAGGATATGACTCGACTTAGCAACCATGTAATCAATTAGATAATTAACTAAGGGTTTAAACAAATGTTGTCACAATAATGCACTAAAGATGAGTGCACACAAGGTAGGCTAAGGCGATTTGGGTGTACATTTAAGTGGGGTGTAAACAAATTCTTCCTTTAAGTAAAATGCTTAAAGGTCGAAACGAAAAGATAGGCTCTGAGGGGTGTACTAGGGGTATCGTGTACCAAAAATGGGTACAACGCAAAGGGTGTGGGAGAATTACTTGACCAATGTAGCCAAAGTAATTATAACAAAAACACAGGTGTAAAACAATGGGTTAATCCTAATGCCTCTTATCATGTAGTCAATCCTAACTACACGAATGTAGTCTTACTAGCGGTCTCGGTATGCATCACAAACGCAAGTTCTAGAATCTATAAACTACCGGTACACTCATAAGCACCAACAATGAATGCTTTTTCCTAAAGATCTAAAGGCGAACCTCACATATTTGGGGTGGAAATTTTTAAGTGGTATGGTTTTTGTGCTAGTCATACAATTCCCTATCCATGAGACGCTTATTAAAATCAAAGTTTCACTCCTATATGTTGTAAAAAATTTTAAATTTGGTGCTAAAATTGCCCTAACCAATATTTCTCTTGGCTTTATTACACATTCACTATTAAACAAAACAAAAATCAAGCGAAGTTGTAGTTTATAAGGCATCCTAATTTACCCTCCCTACACTTAATCCGAACATTGTCGCCAATGTTCTAGACAAAAGATGTAAAAGTAAAAATAAATGAGAATGGAAGAAACTAATACTCCCCTGATTCGCTCGGTATGGATGATGTGATAATATGGTAAAATCTCCATCCAAGAGAATGAACATGATAAGCTTCACTCCAGAAATATAATCATCCTCTTGATGTGTTGCACGTACATCTTCTTATCCAATAATACCTGTAACCAACAAACACAAAAACCAAAGCATCAAACCGAACAAAGAAAAACCACAACTAGATGTATTTCCAGACTTAGAAATAAAAACAAAACAAAGCAATAAAAGGATAGGATACTTGCGGGATGACTTACAAATAAGGACTCATAAAACATGTCCACAAGTATTGACACATAAACAAGATAGAATACATGCTAATCATGAATTGTGAATTTTCCATGTTCGAATTTTGTTCTTTTTAACAAAATATAAACTTTCCTACACTTATCTTTTTTGTAAAATACCTTTATATGCAATTAAGACGAGGTTAAAAACAAAATAAAGCATTTTCACAAATTATTCGAAACATGAAAATTTAACAATTATGATTAAGCATATATGACACAAACAAACAAATAAAATAAAAACATCAAACAATTAAAAATATGGGTTGCCTCCCAAGAAGCGCTTGTTTTTGTTCGAGTCACGAGCCTGACTCTGCCCTTATTTAATGGATAAAGGAGAGGTTTTCCCTACACTTAGGATTAAGTGCGGGTGAAAGTAGCGATACACACCCTTAGGGTGGAAATATGCCACGTGAGGTGAAAGGGGTGAGTGAATGGCTTCCTTCATCCTAAAACTACCCGGATAATATTGGTTGATGGGCGGGTCGGTTCCTCTTTTGTCTCCTAGAAATATATCTAAGGATGGAAAGGTGTGTAAAGATTGAGGTTCCGGCTCATCAACACTAGGAAATTCCCTAGAACTAAGGGTAAGGTTATCATTACAAGTATTCAAACCTATATCCTCTAGTTGTGCTTGGTCCAAGGGTTCTACCTCCATCGGGATTCCTAAAGTCTCTTCTACTTCTTCCGGGTAAGTCACGGGCGGTGTGGGTGCCTCAAATGATGGTAGGACTTGTGGGGTATTTAGCGGGCTTATGTTACTTACCTCATCATTCCTTGTGTCAAGATCACCTATGTGTTCATCTTGTATTATGGTAGTGCCTAACCATGACATGCAACTAGGTGGCTCAACTCTACCCTCATCCCCAAACAAACATGTTTCATGATCCTTGAAATTTGTGGTCAGTTGACTTATACTAACGTTTGTTGGGTTGTCTACTCTATAATAATATTGGGCACAATCTTCTATGGTATCCCATGCTTCTTCAGCATTTAATTCCCTAAGGTCCTCATTGGCAAAATCGTTAATGCACATTTGGTCATATCGGTCGACACGATCGTAAAAGATTTGGGTTAGGGATGCTAAATCGAAACTATGATGAGGGACTATTCGGAGTAAGTTTTTAAAACGAGTCCATGCATCATATATGGGTTCATCTCGATATTGGTTGAACATCAAGATGTCATTAGGGGCGAATGGATTTTGTGGTCGGTAGTATGGTGGATTCGCGTACTCCATAATGGTGAACGAAAGAGTCAATGGAAAGGTTTTTACGAACAAAGACACAAAGAAAAGATAGACTACTAGAAAGCTAATAAAAAGATAATGAAAATCTCACTAGATAGGAATCTAATGAGTAGACCTAATAAAAATAAATTTCAACCTAAGCAATAACTACTCCCTGGGCTGCGGCGCCAAAAACTTGATGCGTGGTTTTGCGACCTTACAACAGGTTTTACCTCTCAAGGGATCTTGAGAAGTTTGCAATCCCCACCAGGCAGTGTACCTGACCGATGTAGTATAGTGAAGTGGCAAGTACCGGGGGATTGATCGTTCAACTCAAAGAATAGTGTTCGTTAGGATTGAATTTTATCTACTAGGTCTAGAGGTGAGGGATGATTCTTTTTGTATTTTTATATTTTATGGAAAGCAAGTAAAAATCTCTGGTTTTGGAAAAAGGGGCGGAATTAGTTGCTAATCAACTAACCCAAAAGCTACTAATTAAACTAATGTGCAGGAAAGTAAACTAGGGTTCTACAAGGGAAGTGAAGCGTATCTACCTATGATGTATTACTCCTTGCTAGCTATCCAATTCTACCTATTGAATTGTCACACCTTGTTTTAATTGACGGGTTTTATTCCTTAATACCATTCGTGGGGTGGCGTACGTACTTTCCCAACTCTATAAGCTTCTACTTCACTCCTATGTCGAGCTGGCTAAGAAGCTCCTAACATGGGATCACTAGAATTCGCTCATGCATTAAATACAACCAAATAAACCTAGTACGCATTGGTTCATGTTTCTTAAGACGTTCAAGCAAGTTACCATATAGGAGGTTAGCCAGTTTTCTTAAGCCTAACATCGATATCACCCAATCAAACAAGAGACAATAGGAAACAAGAATTATAAGCTAAACCAATTAGATCTATTGAAGTGTCACACCTTTATTGATGACGATAGACACATACATCAACAAGGAATCAATAAGATCTAATTAATTATATACAAGTTTCACACAATCATAAGTAGACACAAGGTGAATTAGCAAAGCATGATCAATGAAGGGCAAACAACCACAATAATGAAAGACATAATTAAGTTAAAATCAACAAACCAATATTTGATGTTTATGAAGTGATTGAAACCCTCTAAGTTGCTGGAAAAACACCTACCTAAACCCTAGAATCGGACATAGGGTTTAGGGCTTACAAAAAATGAAGTTGTGATGTTGTATTTATAGCTGATTTTCTGTCCGCATCGATCTGACGGCGTCAGCCTTTACAAGTGACGGCGTCAGCTCCCCTTTTTCACCAAATTGTAGATCTTTTCGTCCCGATTCTGTGGCCTCTTGAATCACCTAAATCCGAGTTCGTATGAAGATTTTATGGCCAAAACAGTGACAGCTACTCCGCGCGTAAGTTATGATTGATTTGATTAACTTGTGACGACTTTTCTTCTTGTGCAAGTTGTCATTTTGACGTCGTCACTCTATGGCATCTGACGTCGTCAGGATGAGTCCTGACGCCGTCACCTTCAAAAATCCTCTGGCCCGTCTCTCTTTAACTTAACACTTGACGGCCTACATCCATTAACACGTGACGCCGTCACAAAACCTTCTGGCGCGTCACGTGTAAATTCATATTCATCCTTTTGCCAGTACGTGACGCCGTCACCTACAAAGCGTGACGCCGTCAAGCTCTGTTTCCAGCTTGATTTTTGGAGACTTTGCCGTTTTCTTCACTTTTCGCTCCAAAAACGTCCAAAATGCTTCCTTTTTCAGATTTCGTCTCCAAAGTACCTAAAATGACAAAAGGAACGATTTCGGGAAATATTTGATCAAATAATCACGAATTAGGGCTTAAATGACCCCCTAAAAGCGGTACACTTTTCGTCTCATCAGAGATTATAAATGATCACCCCGAAAATGAAACACGTAGACAAGTAAGCGTATGAGTGTTTTTGCTCCCCTTTTCGTGAGGTGTTTGGCTTTGATGTTTCTGGCATAGGTAGTTTTTAAATTCATATCTTCCAAGCAAAATTGGGAGTTATCTTTTTTAGAATGATTCTAATAAGGTCTACTTGATGGCAAGTAGAGTTTAAGTGGGGGGATATTTGATGACATCAAATAGTCCGGGGATTTTAGTATCAATTTTCCCTAATTATGCTCATAGTTACAATAGTTTCATACAAATATATACTTTAAAGGCTTTATATTTCGTTTTAGGTTATGATTGAGCATTAGAACGAAGAAACGCGAAATTGAAAAGAAACATTTGAAGATATACTTGAAGTTTCTAGAATAATGAAGGTTACGACGTAAGTGAATCGATCAACTTACGTTGTAATAGAAGATGTCACGCAAAGACCAAAGTCAACACATCACATGGATATAGCGTAACCCCATCGACTAGGTTACGCCGTAAATATTTGTGGGACTTAGAAGAATTTAGTGATCAAAAGGTTGCGCCGTAACCACACTCAATGGGTTACGCCGTAGATTTGCACCAAAAATGTTAACGAGAGTTTTGTGGCGTAACTCTTTCATCAAGGTTACGCCGTAACTATTTAAACAACTACGGGACATCTAGTGATAAGGGTACTTACGGCGTAACCCCTTACTTATGGTTACGCCGTAACATAGTCGATTCTATAAAAGCAAGTCCTAATTTTACATTTTGATATCATTCTCTCCATACACCAGTTGAAAGACGATTAGGGTTGCATCAAGGACAATTTTCATCCGTTCTAGAAGATTTTCCAAGGGATAATTCATATCATTCCATACATAGCTTTAGCGTATCATCAAGTATTTGTATCGAACTCGATGTTTACTCATTCTTTGATAATAAACATTGTTATTTCTGTATTTTTCAGTATAAGAGGCTAAACACTTCATGTGTTAGCCTAGTTATGAATTTATCTATGCTTTGTTCATGTTCCTTGTCTATTTATCGCTTTATGTGGATATCTTGTTAGCCTATCGTTGAATCCTCACGTTTTAGTAGTAATGAAGCTAGGGTAGAACCTAATATGCTAGTTAGTACATGACCATTTGAACACTAGCATAATAGGTTACTTGAGGCGTGACCATCAGCCTTGTGTAGGAATTAACAATATTACCGCCTACACTAGAATAAGTACTTAAGAAGCGCGGGTAATCCTTATGTGGACCAAATGAGGGTTTAAGTGTCGAGTAGTGGGAAACTCGACACTAGATAAGTCTTATAGATAGTTGATACTTAATGACTAAAAACTAGATACTTGGCCACCCGTGACCATCAGGGTTGGGATCTAGGGATTAGAGGTTAGGTCACGATGACCATTCAGGCCTAATGACTTAGAATCACTACATAAGGCTAGACATAAACATTGTATATAGGAACTAGATCATTGCATGATAAAGTAGTAACTAGGTTAGCACATTCTTCTCCTTTGATTGTCTTCACATTTCATTTCTACTTATTAATTAGTTAATTAATCTAAAAATCATTTCCGTGACAATTAGAACTTAAATTAGACTGGACGACCTCGGTTTAACCAATTTCTAGACTAAACACAATCGGGTACACTGCCCGTTAGTGCAATAGTAGATCATATGTAAACGAGCAATTATATATTTAAAACGTGATCTAGAAATTAAGCATCACAAACTTTCAAATTTAAGCTCAATATCATACATTTTCGAGTTATCTCTTTGCATCGTTATTCCTTTTAGCTAACGACCATTTGCAATTAACTCAAAAATATGTTTTCTTTTTCTTTTCTAATTATTTTTTAAATTTTCTTTTTATTAAAGCTTTTCGATTTTCTATATACGTTTTTATTCATTTCTATGTACTCTTTAATACGTTTTTAAAAACGACTTTGTACGTTTTACTATATATCATACGTTTTAGAGTTATCTCTTTGCATTGTTAGTCATTTTAGCTAACGACTGTTTGCAATTACCTCAAAAATATGTTTTCTTTTCTTTTCTAATTATTTTTTAAATTTTCTTTTTGTTAAAGTTTTTCGATTTTCTATATACGTTTTTATTCGTTTCTATGTACTCTTTAATACGTTTTTAAAAACGACTTCGTACGTTTATACACGTTTTTATATCCGTTTTTATACATTTTTATATAAAAACGGATAAAAACGTATATAAAAACGAATAAAAGTGTGTATAAAATGTATATAAAACGGATAAAAACGTGTATAAAACCGTATATACAAATGTATAAAAATGTATATATTTTATACGTTTTTGTATATATGTTTATACGTTTTCTATATGCTTTTATATACGTTTTTATACACGTCTTTATCCATTTTTATATAAGAACGTATAAAACGTATATAAAAAGGGATAAACATGGGTGTATAAAAACATATATGAAAGTGTATAAAACGTATAAAAATATATATAAAAACGTATAAAGTTGCTTTTAAAAACGTATAAAAGAGTATATAAAAATGAAAAAAAGCGTATATAGAAAATCGAAAAACTTTAAATAAAAAGAAATTTTGAAAAGTAATATGAAAATAAAAGGAAACATATTTTTGAGTTAATTACAAACAGCTATTAGCCAAAAGGACTAACGATGAAAAGAGATGACTCTAAACGTATGATGTTGAACTAAAATTTGAAAGTTTGATGCGTATTGTGGTATATTATTGGGTACATTACTGATAAGTGAACATTTAAGCAAGTTTGTTGCTATTAGATGCAATTGACCCTATTAATAACAATGGAACTTGGGGTTTTATAAAAAAAATGTGTAACAATAAATATAAAGGTATGTATTTGATTCTTTTAAGGGAATCATAATAAAACTCAAGGTTTTATTTTTTTCTTCTAACATAACGTGAGGTTATGTTGTTGATTTTATTAATTGAATCAAATTAGAACTTCAGGTTCTAATTATGTTTTTCATACATGAAACGAGGTTATGATATTGAACCTTATGAAAGAATCATACTAGAACTTGAGTTTCTAACATATATATATATATATATATATATATATATATATATATATATATATATATATATATATATATACACTTTCTTTAACACAACACGAGGTTATATTATTTTGATTCTCTCTTTGAAATCACAGTAGAGCATTTATTGTTCTTGTTAACTACGGATTATTAAGAGAGTTTAAGATATTAAGATGACGAGATTAATATGAAGATAACCATAATTCTCTTTATGTAATCACTATAGAACATTTATTGTTCTTGTAAATTTAAATAGAGATCATAACCCCTACTTCTTTTTGTTTGGAGCAAACTTCTGATAATGTATTGTGAAAATAATGAACAAGAGTAAATAGATGTAGGGAGAAGATAGAATTCTAATTATGATCCAAAATGTTACATTAAAGATGTATTTATAAAGTACACACCCTATATTGAATAGACGTAAACCCATATTTATAATACTTATTACTTTTTAGATTTTTTAGAATTTATATAAGTTCCTTATTTTTTATGGGTCATACTATTAGGACCCTCCCTACACAAAACCCTCCCTATGTTTGTAATTAGTGTTTTTCTTAGTTCCGTGCCTTTTGTCTTATTAGGGGGCTTTTAGTTTGGGTTTTTTTTTTTTTTTTTTTTTTTTTTTTTTTTTTTTTTTTTTTTTGGACGGGTTAATTAACTTTGTCATTTTTTTAAATAAGTGTGTACTATGATTTTTTTTTTGTCTTTTAACTTTGTAACACTTTGAGTTTGTACGAGTGAGTCACGGGAGTGTTTTTGTGAAAAACGTTTTTTTTTTTTTTTTTTTTTTTTTTTTTTTTTTTTTTTTTAAAGTTTGTACGAGTTTCACTATTGAAAATTCTTGTTTGAGTTTATAAGCAAACTGCGAGCACTTAGCACATCATACTTGCATTCACACAAAAAAATAATAATAATAACAAGTTAACTTGCTGGAAAATCAAAAGTTTATAGAAGATAAAAAAAATAACAAGTTAGTGTTAGCAGGAAGGAACAAGTTCGTAATTACAGATTTATAAAAGTTGGGTTTATAAAAGTTTATGATGAATACATCACCGTTTTACATGAACGAGGTGTAATTTTACGCTATTACATATATATTACTTTCAACAATGAGTAACGTTTATAAAAAAACGATAAATCGAGATGGCTCAGATTATTATTTTTAATCATATGGCTGCAAATTTGAATGTTGCAAAGTGTTTGCCGTCCATTTGGTTATGCCATGCCAATCGACAAGTGTTTTTTTTTGTTTGTGTTTTTGTGTTTTTTTTTTTTTTTTTATAATCATCATCGCTGTATCTCGGTTTTTTATAAGCAATTTCATAATAAGCAGTTTCATAAAAGGGCTAAAACTGCTCAAACTGCTTATCATAAAGCAGTTTCATACCAACTGCTTGTTTTAAGCAGTTTCATACCAACTGCTTTTTTTAAGCAGTTTCATACCAACTGCTTTTTTAAGCACTTTCCAAACTTTCATTCACAAAACCACATAAACCATCACCAAACCACATAAACCATGGTTTTTACCAAACCACTACAAAGCAGTTCCAACAAACTGCTTAAAGATAAAAAAGATCATTATAACTCCTTTTAAGATCTAAAAATATCTAAGCACATAAGCAGTTTTATAATTGCTTTTTAAGATCTAAAAAGATCTAAACAATTTCTTACCTGCTTTTTAACAACAATATCTTAACTGCCTTTTTAGATCTAACAACAAGATCTAAACACAAAACCATTTACATCAAAACCATAACGAGAACCATAAGAAATTGTTTAGATCATAATTGTTTTAGATCAAAACACAAAACCATAACGAGAACCATAAGAAATTGTTTAGATCTTTTTTTTTTCGAAAGGCTTAGATTTTATAAGGCACAATTGGCCAAGGAAAAACAAAGAAAACAGAGAACAAGATATCCAAGACAGAGATCATACATAAAACACCCCAAGCCTGGAAAAAAACACCTAAAAAGAACACCGGGGAATTACATATAACAACGCCTTTGGTCACCTATCCAACTAGACCACGCACCCGAAACTTGTTTGAATCTATGAGAAATCCATAGAAGAGCTAACTTTTGAATCTGGGCAAAAGGGTCTGATGTGATGATAGCTTCTCTAGATTCGGGTGAGGAGAGATAAGCCGCATTCTTCCACTTCCAAATTAGCCAAAGAGCGACTGAACAAACACCTCTAAAAACCTTAGTCCCTGTCTTGCAAAGCCCTGGGGTTGAAGGAGAGGACATGAGAGGAAGCACCTGACTCAAGCGATTACCAGGCAACAGAATGCCCCACCAACTAAATTTTTTTCTCCAAACGATTATACTCCTTTGACAATTGAAAAAAAGGTGATCTCTGTTTTCAGGTTCCTCGTTGCATAGATGACATAAATATGAGTCAACGTGAACATCTCGAGAGATTAAGTTCTCGAGATGAGGAAGCCGATACAAAACAACCCTCCAAATAAAAATATTTACCTTCTTCGGGAGCCATGGATTCCATTGCATAATCTGGACGTTTGTCGAGGAGGCAGCAAGCTGCTTGTCGATGGATCTTGAAAGATAGTTTACAGTGAAGTATCCTTTTGGAGAAAGGACCCATTTCCAAGAGTCGACAGAATCGGCTAGAAGTGGAGGGGGGTTTAAAGAGGATATCAGCTCATTTAAATCATCTAATGATCTCCCCCTTAGTGGTAATCGCTAGTCTCAATTCCAAACCCAAAACCATTTCACAAAACTGTTTTAGATCTTAACTGCTTTTTTACCAACTAATACCACTCGCCATAACGAGAACAAAACCATATACATCAAAACCATGGTTCTCAAAACCATGGTTCCCAAGAACACCAACAGCTTTTCTAACCAAGAAACCACCATCAATTTTTTTAGATCTAAAAAGATATAACAAAATACCAACAGGTTTTCTAACCAAGAAACCTCCATCAATTTTTTTATGTCTAAAAGGATCTAAAAAGATCTAACAATAAAAAGATCCAAAAACAACCAGTTTTCAAAAAGCAGCTAAGATCTAAAAACCACCATCAGTTTTCAAAAAACAACCAAACCACATATCTAACCATGTTTTTTTCACAGAAACCAAACAACCACTATAACGGGCAAAACCACCATCATCACCAACAGTTTTAAAACTACTAACAATAAAGCAGTTTTAACACCATGGTAAAAATCAAAGCCACCATCATCTACAACCACTCGTTTTAAGATCTACAACGAGTATTTTTTAGATCTAAAAGAAGAAGTTAGCAGTTTTTAAATCTAAAAGAGAGAGAGAGAGAGAGAGAGAGAGAGAGAGAGAGAGATTATCAGTGAGAGAGAAAATGTGTGACGGATGTGTGAGTGATTGAGAGAGAGAGATTGCAGAGTGATATGAGTGAGTCAGAGATAGAGTGTGGTGCGGGGTGGGTGGGTTATAACCAAAAAATGGGGAGCGTAGGGTGGTATCCGCTATCCGGTTTCTTTCTAAATTATTATTTTTTTTATAACAAATAAATAAAAGTTGAAAAAGTTAAATAAATAAAAGTTTTAAAAGTTAAAAAATAATAAAAGTTGTAAAAAAGTATTTTGTTAAAAAAATAAAAGTTGTAAAAGTTAAAAAAAATAAAATAATGTATTTTGTTAAAATTAAATTTCTTAAAAGTTGTAAAAGTAAAAAAAAAAAAAGTATTTTGTTAAAAATAATAAAAGTTGTAATTTTTTTTGTAAAAAAAAAAATAAAAGTTGTAATTTTTTTGTAAAAAAAAAAAAGTTGTAATTTATTTTACTTGCTACTGGATGATTTATTTATACTCGCCTTATACTATTTATTATTAAAAGTATTTGTTTACAAATAAAAAGGTTTTTTTTTTTTTTTTTTTTTTTTTTTTTTTTAACAAATGAAAGTAAAAGTTGTAATTATTTGTTAAAAGTTTTTTTTTTAGTACGGGTGGTCACGGTTTGGTTCGGTTAATTTTTTGTAAAAGTTGTAATGTATTTTCAGTTGTTCAGTTCTCCTGAGCAACTAACTGATTGGGTACAAAATATAGCTCGAGGGATCGGTTTTGTTATTGTTAAAAGAAGAACCAAATCAGAGAAGGGGTATTTGTACGAAATCAATTATGTGTGTTCAAAAAGTATGAAGTATGAACGTAAAGGTTTAGAAGATGAAATTCAATGGCAAACCAGTACCTCTAAAAGAGATTGTCCATTCAAATTGGTGGCAAAATATTCTAAAACACAACATTTTTGGAGGTTAAGGGTGAAGTCTGATTGGCATAATCATGATTTTGCAGAGTCGTTGCATGGTTTCCCATATGCAATGCGATTAAAGGATGATGAGTTCAGTTTGGTGCAACAATTGACAAAGTATCACGTACCACCACGTCATATACTTTCGTCAATAAAGGAGCGTAATCCGGATAATGTGCCTAGCGTTAGAACTATATATAACGCACAAAATAAGATATGTGGAGCCATAATAGGTGATAGAACTCCAATCCAAGTCCTGTTGTCACATTTGATGCGTTCAGGTTATACATATTACGAGAGGGTAAATGAGTATAATGAGCTTGAGGAACTATTTTTTGTTCATCCCACGTCATATGCTCTATGGTGTACATTCCCTGAAATCATGCTAATGGACTCCACATACAATACCACGTTGTTTAAATTGCCATTTTTTGAAATTGTCGGAGTAACTTCAACAAACAAAACATTTTCAATGGCGTTTTGCTTTTTAGACAAAGAAAAAGGGCCTAATTTTCAATGGGTATTGCAATGTGTGAAGGAGGTGATAGACGAAGAATATTACCCGCATGTTATCATCACTGACAGAGATTTAGCGTTGGTTGGGCATGCAGAAAAGAATTCCCGAACGCTAACAAATTACTTTGTCGATGGCATATTTCACAAAATGTGCTTCAGTATTGGAGAAATAGATGCAGTACGTTAAAGGAGTATGAGTCCATTAAAGGAACATGGGATTGGATGGTTAAAGCTCCGACACACGACATATTCTTGCATTATTATGAACACCTACAACAGTTATTGGTCGAACATGCAGGTGCTTACTTATTAATTCATTGTTTTAATAATTTAATAAATATGTACCCGAATGACTTTTTATTAATTCATTGTTTTTTTTGAGATATTTCTTCGTATATGAATAACTGGCTGCAAGGTTATTCAAACATGTTTCTCGCGTTTATTACCGATCAATATTGCAGCTACGGCCAGTCAATAACATGCAGAGTTGAGAGTCAACACGCGTTATTGAAATTATACTTGGGCAGCACACAGTCCAACTTAGACACGTTGTTGAGTTCGATCGATAAGATTATCATTGCCAAAGAAACTGCGTTAAAAGAAACATTTATTAGAAGCAAAAACGAGTTAATGCATAAATGTAATATACCACTATTTGTAGAATTGTGGTATAAAGTTTCCAAATATGCTTTGGAACTCATTTTTTATGAACTCCAACTGTCGATCAACGCAGAAGAATGTAGTCATCAGTTGCGGTCAATTTATGGGCTACCATGCTTTCACGAACTGCTTTACTATTGAATTCATAGTAAGTATACTAAATTTATGACTATCAAGTTATTTTCCCCATTAATATCAGTAATTTATATGAGTCACTTTTAATGAATGCAGAAATGGCCATTCCACTAGAGAGAATTGATATTTTTTGGAGAACCCTAGTTGTTCTGTGGCCTAGTATCAGTACTCCTATGCCTGAAGATGGTTCTTCATGTGAAACTAAAATACGACAATTCAATAATGTTTTTGGCAAAATGTCATCGTTTGTCAAGAAAAATATGTTAAAGAAGGTGAGAGGGATATACGATCCCGAATCTTTTGATATACGTGAACCTGCTGTTCACAAAAGTACTTTTGGACGTCCGAGCGCAAAGGACAAAAAGTCCCAGGCTACAAAAGTCCCAGACTTGAATAAAGAACCAACCATAGATCATCGAAGAATGACAAATTCAAGAACTACAAAAATCCCAGACTTGAACAAAGAACCTGCGAGACATAGTTTGTAGAACTGTAGAGGGTGGGATGAATACGGTCTTTTCAGCTTTTCAGATATTTAAAAACTTTCAAGCCTCAAAGAGCAATGTTTGGTTTATACCACAACAACCACAATATCAATCACAACACAAGTACATAAAGCGAGTAAAGAGACACCACGATATATACTAGTTCAGGATGGGGGGTTTATACCATCCGTACGACTAGTTGTGAATCCACGACACTATACTATTCACTAAGTATAATCCTTTCGGTGGACTACAAACCGTTACAACTTTGCTCCAACGATATGCACTAAGATCGGCGCTCACTAAGAAGAGCTACTCCCCAATGGTATTCCGCCTTCGGAGACCACCCTCAAGGACTCGTGATTCGACTTAACCATAAAGACTACTAAGACCACAAAGACTTCCCACCGGAAGTATCAAACCCTAACTAGATCCCCAATGATCTAGGCTTGGTCACCATGATACAAGACTTCCCTTACAACCAAATCGAGTGAATAAATGTTTGATTGTTCAATCAATACCTAACCTAGAGACTCGATTGTAATAGAAAGGATATAAAGAAGAAGACCCTCGACACAATCACAAGAGTGGATTAGGTTCTTGTGATTCTTCCTTTACAAGGATATGTGCTCTTTCAAATGATGTTATGTGAAAGATTAAGAACACAAGATAGAATTAGAGGATTGAGAGAAAAGAAATAAGAGAGAAAGAATAATGGAAAGGGGCAAGAAATATAAGAGGCAAGGGTGGGTATTTATAGGCAAAAACCCCAAAGTGAGAAAAATGTTAACGAGGCTGGCGCGCTGCTGCCGTGTCGGAGCGCCAGCGATGCGCCAGGACCACTGTAACATTTGTTGGAGTATGCTCGTGTTATAATTACTAATTATATGGCTAGACATATGTGAGCCTTTGGGGTCACACACATATACACTGAGGTGCCACTTTATATCGTGTTTATTGTACTTACGATATATAAATAACCGTACGTAACTCGAGATCACTATTGGGCATCTAATTACTAAATAATGGACTTATTCTATTGGACTTGGACAACAAATGGATAGACCATTTGGAGCCCATTAGTGGCCGGCCTAGGGGAGGCTTTCAAGGGATGATTGCTTTGATTTTTTTTTTGGTAAGGTTTAATCACCATTATTCTCCCATCAATTCTGATTAATTACTTGGAAAAAATCTCTCCCTCCCCCTCTTCTTATTACACGTCCAAAAACAAATAACACCCTAGGGGTTTTATTTTTTCTATCTCTTCTTTGATTCTTGTTCATTCAAAGGAGACTAGGAAGGTTACGGGGTTTAAGGACTAGCATCAATTGGTATTCGGTGACGTGTAGCGTGTTTTACACTTAGAGGAGATCGACCTTATTGATCTCTTGAGTCTCTTATACAAGTCGTGGTATAGCTTGTGTTGGTGACATCCGGATCACGCTACAAAGGTATAAAACTTGTTTGTTTTTATTATGATTGATCATATGACTCTATGGATCCTTGTTCGTGATGTTTTTCCGCTGTGTATGTATTGTTAATTGTTAATTTATATCATACATCACCATTAGTGGTATCAGATACAACATATGATGTCATATGATCATCTAGTATGCATAAAAATGACAAAAAACGCATGTTTTTAATGGATCTAAAAGTATATCTTCAAAACAGCCCCTAGGGTTAATATTTTCTGAATATGTCGACCCATATAGGGTCTTAAGATCTGGAATTTTTCATCCCATGGTCATTTGTTATGCATACATTAATTGTTTACTTGATCGGTACCCGTAAAATGGCCTAAAAACGCGTTTATTTGATAGTTTTGTGAAACGATTTCAAATCAGCCCATGAGGCTTAATTTTCTGTGGTAATATGATGTTAAGAAGGTCCTAATATCAGTGGGTTTTGAACCTATGGCCATTTGACACGCGTACCAATCGGGGTTTTAATTCTTGTTAACTAATTTCTTCGATTCGTTGGCTAACAATTTATTTCTTGTTATTTATTTTGTTGTCCATGGCAAATACATGCATGTTTGTCCATGGAGTTAGCCAACACCATGTTTTGATCATAATATTATGGTATTATTATGTGTATATGCAAAGCCGATGAAAACCTAGACCACTTATGCCTTGTGATGTTGTGATTGTTGGTTGTTTTTCATGTTTTGGGGTTTGCCATTGTTTCGGCACTTTTGTAATGTAATTCAATTTGATTTTGCCATTGTTTGGGCATTTTTACAGTAGATGAGAAGTAGGTTAGCTTTACTTTATTTCATATATCATGTAATCAAAAGCTTGGAATCAAATGGCGAAAGATTGAAGGACTTTGGAACAAAAGTAGCTGCTGGACACCTGCTGGGAAAATTCAATTTCCAGGAGATTGGTAAGGTATTTTGGGCTGAAATTTTTTGTGTAGGTACACAAGACATGGGCCTACAACTTTGTCAACTGAGCCGAAGCATGAGGAGATCATCTTCCAGGCCGTTTGGGCCTTCAAAGACATAAATTCTGGGCTGACAGAATCGATTTTCCATGTGCATAATGGGTTTTTACTTGCCCATGATCGTCTTGGGGAAAGTGGGAGCCGTCCGTGTGGTTGTGGTTTATGTCCCTAGTTGACTCTTGGTTCTTGTGATGGCTCACAAGACCAAGCATAGGATTTTTATCGGTTGAGGCTTTGCATATTGTGGTTGTATGTTTGTTTGGTTGTTTTATGTATGTTGTGACTACATGTAAAACGGAAATTGTTTTCTTAAAACTTGAAACGAAACATAAACCATTTTGAACTAAGTCTTATGATTTAGTTTAACTAAGTTTAAATATGATTTGAAACATAAAAAATCATTGTTTTCTAAATAACACTTAAACTAGTTAAGGTTGTTTATTTATTTATTTATTGTATTGTCCAAACTTAATTATAATCCACTTAGGATTTATATTAGTCTTGAAAATGGACAACTTGACACACATAAAACAATGATTAGACTTAAGTTAAGAAAAGTTTTTAACTTGTGCTACGAAGAATGAATGCATGCTTCTTTCGTACACGTTTTTGATCCACATCAAAATATTTTACCCGTCAAAATTTAAGTCATGCCGTCCAATTTTGAGAACACTTGCAATTACTTTTTGCCTATGCGTGGGACCTAGGTTGAATTGTAACCCAAGGTGACTATTCTCTATGCGTGGGACCTAGATATATTCTCACACGTTTTCAAATTGGATGACTTAATCGAGTTAAGCGGTGAGACCTTGACACGAGGCAAAGATGGGACCAAACATGCCTACATGACACTAGTTGTTTGACACTAGATTCCATGAGTCCCATAAGGATCTAAGAGTTGTACATGTAATACAATTGGTGATCGTCGCCTACCAATTGAATCTACTATTGCTAGCAGATCAACTGATGTGATAGTAGAAGCACAATGTGGATCTTAGCCTTTTTGTAAATTAATTGTTTTAAATTGTAAAAATGGGGTAGTTAAATTACAAAAGGATAATTATCGAAAATACTAAAATTGAACTTTGTGAATTCAATTAATGAATTAATGCAACACAACCGTAAACAAGAGTTTGTTCCTTTCTTGTTAAAAGGACGAACTAAGTCGTTCTTTC
Source organism: Artemisia tridentata subsp. tridentata (assembly GCA_021014915.2). Taxonomy (NCBI): domain Eukaryota; kingdom Viridiplantae; phylum Streptophyta; class Magnoliopsida; order Asterales; family Asteraceae; genus Artemisia; species Artemisia tridentata. The sequence continues at coordinate 74,209,384 of CP139503.1, forward strand.
CTTGTAAGAAAGAGACTTGTTCCTATCCCTTTTCTTTATGAGGAAAAGCCATAATAGGAATATTTGAATTTTCCTAATTCTAATCAAACTCAAGAACACATACTCTAGAAATCGTGATGTCTTGTAAAAGTCAAAACGGTTAAGTATGGTTACACATCTTATTCTTTCAAGGTTGTTCTATAACCCTAGTTTCGGTTTTGAAACCTTGAAGAAATATAAGATATTTGGATAACTAGAGAACACGTTTTCTATAGCTACCAAACTAAAATGAGTTTAAATAATTAGAATACGAAAATATCAATAAACCGCAAAGTGGTTAAGGCAATTACTAGCATGATTACCTAGCAGTTTGTCTTAACCCAATAAACCTACTAAGGTCCTACATACCCTTGTGGTAAAATAGACCAAGTATGGAGGAAATGCATGCCTATTTTCAAGTTAAAATGGCAATGATGGCTAGCCCATCATCTATATGTTAGAACTTGATGCACTTCCTTGAATACCTAAGTACATGTTTACTTGTCAAAGTGACTCACATTAGCAATAATGTGTAGATATTCAAAGAAAGAAAGAAAGTATCCAATCACCACTCACTCTCCACTGGTGACGAAACACATGAAATGTTGTCTAATCCAGTGGGAGCTACGTGATTATATTACTGGTGATGAAACACATGTAATGTTGTCTAATCCAGTGGGAGCTGCAAGCTTTATTACCATGCAAGTTGCCCATCTTATTTCCAGATTGTCTTTAAATAATACGTTACTTTCCACATGTTAAGCATCACAGTTTATATAAGAACCATTGCATAAATTTTGTAAGATAACTTGTCTCGTTCCTGATGTTGCTTCCTGAAATGTTATCTATAAACTAGTTATGCATGATTCATTATTAAAACGATAAAGTTCTACATATCTATATTTTGATTTTGACTAAAATCATATGTTATCTTAGACATGGTCATATTGCTCATACAAACAAACGAGCGTAGTGTTGTCTATATACTCTCATGATGTTGTGCCATGCACAAGTGGGAGAAATCTTAATTGTGTGCAAGGTACAGCATAAAACAATATGACTAATGGTTTTTCTTGACTGCAAAGTAAGAAACTAAGATTCTACTAGGACTTCTACACATAAAACGTATGTTGCCCTAATTAGAACAAATATCAAGATAACATGAAAAGGTACTTCAACATATTCACTGGATTGTTTAGTAAATATGATTATGTTTTCTTGTAAAGTCATAATCATGAAGTATGAAATTAACTTGAAATTACTATTGAGGCCTAGTGTCGGCGCTCGTAATTACTTTAGTTGAATATGTTTAGGTCTCTTGTAAAGACACAAACATCAATTCCGTTAATTGTTGAAAGACTTATAACGTAAAGTAAAACGTTGATTTGTTATGTCTTCTTGTTAAGACATGTACACTTACGACGTATAATAAATGTTTATGTTTTCTAGTCAAAACATGCACATGAAGTAAAGTATGCAGTAGGCTAAAATTACTATTGACGCCATCTGGTTTGACTTGGTTGGCAGATTTGTAAGCCAAAAGGTATAAGTTCATCTAATGAGTTGTGTGATAGTCTCACAACATCAGTCCTCATGGAATGCCATAACTTTATGGTATGTCCATCATGGAAAATCAGACACTATTGATATTGTTTGATCTTTGATGACTTAAACTGTCTTACCTCCAAAGCTATCAAGGTTAAAAATTGAATGTGCCATGTGTACACTCAATATGGTTCCAACCCAGAAGGAATTTAAGACACCATTGTATTATGGAATGGGATGAATCTCATTATGTCTTGATTGAAGTTCTGAATTTGTTAATTACCTAAGAGTAAGTAATTAACAAACTAGAGTCAAGAACTAACGATGTATTTTGGATGTTCCACTTGAAAACAATTTATTGTTGCTCAAGATGCTGAGTGTCTAGAGATTAGTCTCTACACACAAAAGCAAGTGGGAGCACCTTTAGATCTTGAAGATATTCAAGAGCAACCTTCTGAATACACTTACTAATATCATACTAAGGTTGAACATGCATATGTTAAACCATAGATTGATATCTCTCATTCATAAATCCGTAAGGATACCTCTTGCACCTGAATGATGTAGTTTTTTATATCAATGCTAAGGGATATAAGTTAGAGGATCATAGTGAACCTGCTAACTATAGAGATGCATTATCAGACCTTGAATCTGATGAGTAGCTCAAAATTATGAATGTTAAGATGCAGTCCTTGAAAGACAATCACTCATGGAGCTTGATTGATCTCTTACCAATCAGTTAGACTGTGAGGTTTAAAATGCGTTTCTTGATGAGAAGACTCAAAAGGACAAACTTGTACACACATTTAATGCACGCGCAGTAAAAGGAGTTTACTCGTACTCAAGAAATTGACTATGACTAAATCTTCCTACCTACAAACGTTAAATGTATAAAGATGATTAATTGTCATACGTGTTTTCATGTAAATGAAATATGACAATAGGATATCAAAACACTTTTCTTGTTGATTACCTTTGCGAGGACGATGAGTAATCAAAAGGGTTATGAATCCATATAATCTTTATTACGTATACAAGATAAAAGAATCCATGTGTGGATTAGATCATGCATCTAGGAGCAGAGATCTTAAGTTATTTATAAAATCATTAATTTGATTTTGATTAATAAGATTACTCCTAAGTATACTGAGAGCAAGTTGGAGCACTGTATTTATTTTCTTAAATCTCACATTTCATTAACATATTAGAAACAATATTCCATCTAAGCTAGACTTTAATCCTTAGCTTGGAATGAAGTTTCTCTTGAGGGATTTATAAAATAAGACATACAACCTTGTTATGTATATGTTTATTAGAATAAACATAAGCGGTTATTAAGTCTAAGCACAATATGACACGTTATTGAGGGGAGTCTCAATGATCAATCTCACTTGATGAGATTGAACACATGAATGGAAATCTTAGGTTCGACTAAAGGATTCATCTGTAAGTCATATTACGCATTGGACTATATATATCATTTGCATGAATGCAAGATGAGTTGATAATAACAAATATCTAAGTGAAAGTCATTAGATAATTGTTAAACGAACATTATAATGGACCTACAAAGTACCAAAGATATGTTCAAACGTTTACGGATATTTGAGGAGCTCTGTTTTGTTTGCATACACTAATGCTTATTCAACAGAGATGATGCTCAACCCTAGTCGTGGTAGGATGTCATCATGAATGATGACATTGCTGACTAGATGTGCTCGACTGAGAGCATTGATGAGTAGCCTTTTACTCATCATTTTAAACCCGGAAAACCCCACAAAAATGACCAAAAACACCCAAATGGACCATATATTGTTACAAATATCCTTGGATTGTGATTTATGTGTTTCAGGTACAAAAGGATTGAAAACGGCGCAAACATGGACAAAACCGAGCTTGATTTGGAAAAGAGTTCAAAAGCCGATGCCGGGAAGACATTATTTATTCAGATAAAATTCAAGCTCGAAAAAATCCCAAAATCTTTTCATTTAGTAATTTTAATCATTTATTTTCTTTAAAATAGTTTTTAATTATTAAAAAGTCAAAAAAATATAATCCTTTTTTTCAAAATTTTCTTTTAACATTTAGGATGTAGGAAAATTGGTTTGGTACTCGTAGGGTTAATTTTTAAAGATTTTGATGTTTAGGCTCGTTTTTAGATTTTTGTTTTTATTCGCGTTTTCTTTATTTTAATTTTTATTTTCCTAGACTTATAACCAAAAACAAAATCGTATTTCAAGCATTTTAATACCAAGCCTCAAACGATATCCTCAATTTCACACCTCGTTGGGACTACGACCCGGGTATTCACTTATCCGGTTTATTACAATTGATTGTTGCGTTAAATCGTCGCGAGTTGACTTTTCTTCATGAGAGGTTTGACTTGTGATTACTTTGACCATCAACCAATTTTTGGCGCCGCTGCCGGGGAAATTGGAAACAATTTTTGACTACCGAGTAAATTTTTGATTGTCGAAGTAAACTTTGGCATGAGAAGAAGAGCATCCGCGAAGCTAATATCGAAGTGCAAATCTTGAAAGATTTGGAAAAACTTCTCAATTTGGATACTAGCTTTTTCGCGGAGCTTTTGGTCATTAAGTCTAGATGGGTATGGGATAGAAGGTTTAGGTTGAGACTTAGCGGGAGCAACTTTTGGCTCTTGCATCAGGACAACCGGAGGTTGGACATTTTCGGTACTTCCGTTATTAGTAGGAAGTTCCGTGTCCTTTGTCACCTCGGTCTCACGGTCAACTACTTTGGTAGTAGAAGAAGAAGTAGTAGTTGGAACCGTGGGTCCCTCATAAGCTACACCACTTCGGGTGGTGATGGCTTTCAATTCACCCTTTGGGTTAGGAATTGTGTTTCCCGGGAGAGTTCCCGAGGATGAAGCTTGGTTAAATTGGTTAATCAAGGTATCAAACATACTTTCAATCTTTGTTTGCGATTGATCAATTTTGCTTTTAAGCTCATTACCTTGCTTAATCATTGAATTTTAAAATTCGTTTTTCAAATTTGTGATTTGATTTTGCATAGCCCTCATTTTCACCTCATTTGTCTTAATGTAATTTGAAAGATCATTAGAGGGAGCAATCGGGGCTGGGTAATTTTGAGCTTGATACCCTTGATTGAGATTGACCCCTTGGGTCGGGTATTGGTTAGTAGGGGCTTGATATGGAACATTTTGCCCCCTACTTTGGTTTTGATTAAACCTCGTTTGATTGTTTTGAGGAAAACCGGGTGGTCCTGCTTGGTAGCTAGCACGATAGCTCGAGTCACCTTGAGGACGATATTGAGTACCTCCTTGGTTGTAAGACCCGGCTATGGCATTGATTTCAAAAGGACGGCCATCGGTGGCGGTACAATTGTAATAAGCATGAGGACCACCACAAGTAACACAACTTTCTTCCACCGCTTTGATTTGAGTGGGTGGAGAAGCTTGTGGGGTAGAAGAGGAAGAATTTTTCTGAGAAGTGAGAACAAAAGCTTGGACAATATCCGTAAGCTTGTCAATTTTAGCATTCGTGCTAGAAGTATTCATCGAATGTGAACAAGAAGGCAAAGCACTCACTTGAGAAACAACCGGTTTGTTTCGTGAAGTGCGAACCAAAGACTTGTTCTCGATGATAGACAAAGCATCTCCCGTAGTCCGATTCAATATATAACCACCGGAGGCGGCGTTTAGAGAATCTTGGTCGGTTTGGTTTAATCCATTATAAAACGTATCAATTTGATGCAACTCAGAAAATCCATGGTGAGGACATTTGCGAAGTAACTCTTTATAACGATCCCAAGCTTCACTAAATGATTCATCAAATTTTTGAGTAAATTTGGTAATTTCATTCTTAAGACTTGTGGTTCTAGAAGGGGGAAAGAATTCGTTCACAAATTTCATCACCAAATCTTCCCATGTTAAGATAGAACGAGGGGTTTGTTTTTCAAGCAAAATCCGAGCTGCCCCCTCGAGAGAGAAAGGAAAGGGAAGCAATTTGATTGCTTCTTGAGGAACATTCCTACATTTGATGGTTGATGAAATTTTGTTGAACCATCAAATGTGGGAATGAGGGTCATCCCTCTCGAAACAGTAAAATTGATTTGACGTTACTAAGGATAGTAACGCTGGTTTAAGTTCAAAATTATCAGCAACGATCAGGGGAACAACAATAGCATCTCCATAACCCTCGATGGGTGCTTGGAGAAGCTCAAGCATGGTGCGATTCTCCGCCATTATGACAATGGGAGGATCGGGATTAGTGCGAATCTCGGGTTTGACTAATTGGGCAGCACGTCTACGATTACGTCTTCGTGGAATTTCAAAACATAATAAGAATGCAAAATGAAAGTGAGACGTTGCTTGAAAGTTGCAAAAATCAAAGTTTTGAGTATGAATAAATAAGTCCTTAGCTATGGTTCGAGATCGGTCCTTGGATCCTTATCTCCAAAAGGCGTTTAGGTCTTGGCTACCCTCTTACACCGGCCCTTGGATCTTTATTCAGGAAGGTGTGAGGTCTTGGTCTAACACCCTTGGAACCTCATTTCCGGAATGTCTAGAGTCTTGAAACTCTCCGTTGTAATGGCCCTTAGATCCTTTATTCCTAAGGTATAAGGTCATGGAATTTCCCCGTGAAGCTCCTTAGTTTTTGGTACAATAAGAAGTTAAGTTGTAAAAAAAAAAATAAATAAATAAAAAAAAATAAAAAAAAAAGAGTGATGAAAAATGAAAAAATGTATGGAAAATGTTTGTTTATGTTTGTTATGAATAAATGTGCGAAACTTGCTTCTTGCAAAATTTAAATCAACCTTTCAACTAGTATTCGTCAAAGTCTTATAAAAATAATGATTTTTCCGGTCAAAATTTTGAAAACAAGCACACACACACCTAACTTATGAATAATTGCGGGAGTGAAAAGTTAAGTCTCGGCTTACATAGATTACTAATATAAGTAGTGTTAGCATTTTACAAAAACGTTTGCACAAGGGTTTTAGACTTAGTTGGGGAGTATAAAAAAGAGGATGACGATTACAATTCTCCGGAGTCACCCATTTTGTGTGATTCCCATTCCATGATGCCAATTTTTGATAATCAAGCATATTATTTACGTTTGATCTCATTTTAAGTTACTTGTATTTTATAATAAGTCAAAACGGGGTGGTATTTTTGGTAACCTTGACATTTTTAATTAATGCGTTATACATTAAAGGAATAAGAATACTTTACAGTTTGAGAGACTGTTCAGATGACTGTCTAATATAGGTGTTTTGCTGGCTTCAAACACCCTATGGAATGTATTGTTGCAATACTCGTCTTGTACTTGAATGCACACATACAAATGACAATCATCATTCAAACCTTTCATGAGTTTTGAAACAAGTATTCTCAAAGTTTACCCAGATGACTACTTGTTGTCTTGTACAACATGATTTGATCATGGTGGGAACATCGGATTCCGACCTATGAGTAGTCTTATGCATATATGTTTTTAGTATTTGGATAATGGAACTGTAAACAATCATATTATATAATGAATTGATATACCTGGTATGATCGTCTTCATTTATACTACTGTGTTCTATATTTGCATGTTTAATCCATGAATAATTTATTTATTCTAAAATTGTCCATTGCCAGTTGACGATACGGGAGTATCATCAAATTAAGGCAAATGTGAACGTGTTGGTGATTTATTTGCCAAACTCACATGTTGTTCATTGTGATGAACATTGGATTGACCCAACCTACGAGTGTTCACTACATGGATCGTCGTCAATAGTGAATCTCGCAAGTGGTTATGTCTCTTATCCTTAGACTTGAGATGCAAGTAGGTCTTGCATATGTGGAATTTCATTCTTTGATATGGTTAAACGCTGTTCTGAATAAGGTAGTTATAAAAGCCATTATCAGGAGTGATATGAAGCATGTGAATGACACGTGTAGTCAAAATAGGATTTGTTCCTCCACATGTTATGGAGTTAGATACTATTGGGCCCCTCGATGAATTGGACAGATGTTTGTATGGCCGTACCCAAATGAGATTAAGATGAATCTTAATCCACTTGGTAATCTTGTTCAATATCTATATCGAGAAACATAATGGTTGAACTATTAGAATGACATTTGATCCATGTCTAATGTTCAACACGGTATCTGAAACAAAAGGATAGATGACATATAAACCATCTAAAATGAGACGTTTAAGAAACTAACCTCACATATTTCTAGGGGCATTGGCGTGTTGCTAGACGCTAACCATTGCTTGTATAATTACTTGATTATTATGACGTCACAAGTGGGAGCTGCTGGAGTATGCTCGTGTCATAATTACTAATTATATGGCTAGACATATGTGAGCCTTTGGGGTCACACACATATACACTGAGGTACCACTTTATATCGTGTTTATTGTATTTACGATATATAAATAACCGTACGTAACTCGGGATCACTATTGGGCATCTAATGACTAAGTAATGGAATTATTCTATTGGACTTGGACAACAAATGGATAGACCATTTGGAGCACATTAGTGGCCGGCCTAGGGGAGGCTTTCAAGGGAGGATTGCTTTGATTTTTTTTTGGTAAGGTTTAATCACCATTATTCCCCCATCAATTGTGATTAATTACTTGGCAAAAATATCTCCCTCCCCCTCTTCTTATTACACGGCCAAAAACAAATAACACCCTAGGGGTTTTATTTTTTCTATCTCTTCTTTGATTCTTGTTCATTCAAAGGAGACTAGGAAGGTTACGGGGTTTAAGGGCTAGCATCAATTGGTATTCGGTGATGTTTAGTATGTTTCACACTTAGAGGAGATCGACCTTATTGATCTCTTGGGTTTCTTATACAAGTCGTGGTATAGCTTGTGTTGGTGACATCCAGATCATGCTAAAAAGGTATAAAACTTGTTTGTTTTTATTATGATTGATCATATGACTCTATGGATCCTTGTTGGTGATGTTTTTCCACTGCGTATATATTGTTAATTGTTAATTTATATCATACATCACCATTAACATTTTCTTGGGATTTTTGTCTTTTAACTACCCAACCTTGCTAAACCTCCTATGGTAATTCACATATTGACCTTAACATTATTCATCCTTGAGGTCAACCAACTCAAATAGCCATTTGGTAAAACTCATTTGTGAAGTGTTTGAGTAAAACCAATTATCAAAAAGAGAAGGTTAGATGGGATAATTGGATAGGGGTAATTTGGGTATTCCTCACATGGCATAGAAAAAAGAGAATGAATATGCCATGGGATATTCCTTTAATTGGAAAGGAAGTGTGGATGTTAGAGAGGGAATATTTGAATTTGAAATTCAAATGGTGTGAGAGGGAAGTGAGAGGGTGAGGTTAGGTTAGGTTGAACCATGGTTGGGTTAGAAGAGAAAGCATGGTTAGGTTAAGGAGAATATTCCAAGGATATGCTAAACTTGGAGAGGAGGTTGAGATGGAGGGATGAGATGAGTTTGGGTGAGTTGGATTTGATGTGATGGTTTGGAGCCTAAGGGTGTATTTCAAAATTTGAATTTAAATGTGAGAGGGGGAGTAAGAGATAAGGTTGAGATAAGTTGGATATAGGTTGGATATGTAAGATAGGGATGTGATGGTGATTAGATGGGGAGCCTTTGTGCTTGAATTAAATTTTAAATTACCCATGTGCTTGAAATGAGAAGGAGTGGGTTGGAGAGTTTGTGAGGGAAGGGAATGGTTGTGAGAGGAGTGTGTGTAATTTGAATTTAGAGTGAGAAAGAGTGTGTAAGAGAGTGAGTTGTAAGGATGTGATGTGTGTAAGGATGAGGTGATGGGGAGCCTTTGGCTTAGGATTTAAAATTCAAATTTTGAATGTTGGAGAGTATGAGAAAGAAGGTGGTTTGTGATGAAGGTTTATTTGTTTTTGAAATGGATGATTGGATGAAGAAGATGAAGATGTGGTGAAATCTTAGTGGTTGGATTGGAATGTTGTAAAGAGAATGTTTGGAAGATATGGTGTGGGTATGTAGGAGACATGAAGTACATGGAAGTACTAAAGGTGTAAGGGAATATTAATAGAATGTTGGGGATAAGATTTGGGAGGATTAGTTTGGTGAGGAGATTAATCAAAGGATTAATTAAAGCTTAATCATTTTGTCATTAAGGAAGAAAAGAATTGACAAATATGATTATGGGTTGAGTATAGGATAAGAAAATCAAAGGTTACTTATAATCCCAAGTAACTCAACGTCGAGAATTCATAAGTTCATAATATGTGATTCCACGACTCGGCGTAATCAATAATCATCCTGATGCAAAGAAGCTAAGTTTTTTGCATCATTGTAAAGCATATCCCATATCGGGAAAGGATGCGTTTATACAAAGGGACCTTTGACTTAGTTTGACCAATAAGGGAGTAAACCCATTACGTGATTAGAGAAGATACAAACACGGACTACGACCATATGAATACTTTCACTTGATGTCACGTGAAATATATAAGCTCCCGAGGTTTAGAAAAGCCTTGGCTAGAGGAGTTTATCAAAATGCTTGAGTTGGCGTCTTGCCAAAAATGGGAGGTTGTAAATTTGGATCCCTCTAATTCTAAAACTCGTTTCGAGTGCTCCCAATTAAGCACATAACATATTCATACCTGTATTGAAAGATCCACATTTGTCAGGTAAGGGGAAAGTCGACTTTCAAAATTCATCCCGATCGATATAGTGAGCTGGCGCGTCGGAGAGTCGGCAGCGTGCCAGGCCCAGTTATTGGGTCAGCGGAATTTTGGCTAGCATTTGTGATTTTATGTGTTTTGAAGGGTTATTTTTAATCATTAAAACATAAGGAGACCTAGCTAATGTTGTCCTAACAATCTTCCCCTTTTTGATGATGACAAATAAATTCTGAAAGCAAATAAAATTATAAATCGTAGCGAAGATTAATAACGCCTTTGTTGTAACTTGCGTCTTGACCTTTCCTTTGTAATTTGGTGAAGCCTTGATCTTTGTTGATCCCAGTTGGCTACTTGATCGATTTCCCTTAGCTTGTAAAGGTTAAGTAATATTGAATAATTCCAATACAACTTATGCAGAAACTGTCTTTGATTGTATTAAAGTCTATGCGGAATCTAAACTTTAATCTTAAGAAGAATCAAACAAACAATATCAAACAAATCACTTCAATATTATTAATAATATGAATACTCTAAAGTATTAGGGTTTACAACCTTGAAGTTTTCTAAAGAATTACGTATCTATCTCTATGCCCTAGGTCCTCCTTTTATAGACTAAGGAGTCCTAGTCGGCTTGCAATTGCTTGCTATACAAGATAAATCTTAAAAGAATCTTTTTTAAAATTATCTAACCAACTATACATGTTTATCTCATAAGCAGTACTAATTATACACTCTAGCAGGCTTAACTCTAACTCTAGCAGCATAAACTCTTTAGCAGTTGTAAGTTTGTACTAGCAGTACTAACTTTTCTTCTAGCAGCACTAAACACTTAGAGTGTTTTTCTTCAAGTTCATTAGCAGTGAAAGCAGTTGTAACTTGTTATCTAGCAGTAGTAACCACTTATATATTTTCTTGAATACCTTCGGCAACACTTAGCAGTAGTAAAATACACAAGCAGCTGTAACCATTAATACTAGCAGCAACAATGAATTAGAGCAATTTCAATCAGCAGTCTTAATCAAACAAGCAGTAGCAGCTTTAAAACTCAACAATCCTCTCCTAAACTTGATATTTTCTCCTAAAATCATCAAGCTTCTCTTTAATCTTGAACAAACATAAAGAGGATGATCCCAAACACTTAATTCTGTGGTATGTTCCTGGGTCCTAAATACTTTTCCATTTTCTTAAGCAACTGATAAGCCATCTTATTATAAGGATACTGAAGCTGAAGTCTTCTCTTCCCATACAACATCTGATATAAAATATCCTTGTAAAAAGCTAAAGGATAATCCTTTTCTACAAGCATGTAGATCATCAGCCCATGTGCAGTCAAAACATGAACTCCACAACTCTAATAAAGCTGCCATTCAATAACTGGGTTATGCCTTAGCATTCTCCATACTTCATCCTCATGATGTGGTTCAAACATCACCTTTCAAGTAATCCCAGATGACTCTATCATAGATTTGTTCTGGTGTGTCATAACCAAATCTTTCTTTGTATAGCCTCCATAAAGCCACCATATCTTCTCTGTCAAAGTGATGAACCATTTGTAGAAAACTCACAAACTTCAAAGATGAACCATCATGCCTCTTATTATCCCAATAATCTGTTTTCTCATGAAATCCAGACTTGAAATCAATAATTGGTTGTTTAAAACTTAAAGGCTCTGCATCCATGGCTTCTCCTTCAGGTTCTCCTATAGTTACAACTACAAGTTCTGTGTGAGCTTGCATTTGTTCTACATCTTCATTAGCTTGCTCAGTCTGCTCTTGCTTTTTGCTCTGCTCTTGCTCTGCTTTTTGTTCAGACTTCTACTTTTTACTGCTTTTCTTTTCCAATTTATCACCTGCTCTTTTTGAACTTGGTCTCTCTTCTTTCTTTTCCTCAATGCCCTTCACCACTTCAGTGTTTACAAAGCTTTCAATCTTTCTTTTGGCAATTGTATATAATTCTTCAATTTTGCTATCATCCAAATGTTTCAAATTATTTAGTTTCCAATTGTCCATGTTTTTCAAATATGCACACATGAAAGCTCTTCTTTGTGCTTTAGTGGGTGGCTTATTCTTCTTAGCTGCTAATCTCTGTACTGCATAGAACTTCTTTCTTTCATCAATAAGTCCTTTCAGCATCCTGGCTCTTTCATCAATAGAATACTGATCTTGCCCTTCTTGTTGGAGTTTCTGAGCAAGCTCCCAATCAGCATCAACTTGAGCCCTTTCTTCATCCCATGCAGCAATTAACTCTGCATTCTTAGCCTCTTTCTCTACAGCTATTCTACTTTTTTCCAAAATCTTTTTACTCTGTGCCTCAAAGTCTTGTTGGAGTTTCTCTGCAACCTCAGCATCTAGTTGCAGTTGCTTCTCTTTAGATTGTGGTTTCTCCATAGGCTCTTCAACATGAATTCCTTTGCCTTTGCCTTGCACTTGTGAAGTTGATTGTGTAGCTTGTGGCCTTGAAGATGGCTCCTTGATTACAACACCTTTGGTCACTTGCTTGGATGCCTTAAGTTCAGCTAATACACTAGCAGCAGTTGTAACCTCTGGTGTTGTTGGGATTCTTGATTTGATGAGACAAAGTAAATAAAAGAATGAAACAAAAAGGGCTTCAAGTGATAAAAGATGAAAGTTCAAAGAAAGAAAAGATTACTACGAAATCTTTTATTTTTAGTATATATCTTTTGTAAATCCTAGATCATCTATTATATAAAGAGATCAAGGGTACATAGGTTTTATCTAAGTCTTCCACAATGTAGTCTAAAGGTGTGTGTGTATGTTCTAGGGCGTGGTTCATTGTAAACGCCTAGAACTAGTTAGTTACCCCCAAGATCAATTGTGATCCTTGTTATAGTTTAGATAACACGTTATATTCTTCTTAATATAATTGGAGGTGATTGTGCGAGAAACCTTGTGTCAATAACTTTGATTTGTTTTAATTCTGCTACATATATTATTATTGTTATTGTTATCCCTAAGGCTTAAAATGATCCAAGGAGTCTAAAAAACTCCACAATTGGTATCGGAGCGGGGGGCTCACGATCTAGGGATTCTACAAGGTTTTTTTGTCGTGGAAGAAAGCAGTTTTGAAGATGATCTATTATCGAAGGAAATTTTTTTTTTGGTATCGAACTCTATAGCTACCAGATACATCACGAGTTCATTCTACTGCTCGCTTCATATTTTTCTGCTGCTAGCGTTATTTATTCCTACTGCTCGTTAAAGATACTACTGCTTGATATGATTGATTCTATTGTTAGCTTCATTCATACTACTGCTATAATGAAGTTTCTACTGCTTGTGTTATAAGATTCAGCTACTAGTAGTTTTTGATGGAACGTAGGTTTGCACATGGGGATATTGGTTATTTTATTTTTGAACATACATGCAAGACGGTTGGTGATTTCCATGTTGCTCTGATCATGGGTTGGCTTACATCATATATGGTTTAATTATTTAGTTGCATGTGTTACGAGCAGTGAGGGGAAGTATATATGATTGCTTGGAGATTTGGTACACACACAGGGGAAGAAACACACATAGAAGATTTTTGGATTTTTGGTTTTTGTTCTTAAATGGTTTAAAGGCTCGAATTTATTTTCTTATTGGCGAAGAGGAGTATTTGTTACTTATTTGATGATGCAGTGGAATTTTTCAAGGTTGCGTCTTATCATATCTTAAATGGCTAGCAACGTTTAACAATAACTTGTTCGTCCGATTCAGGTGACTAAGAATTGACAAAACACTTGAAGGAGTTACGTTATTGTTCTCAGTGATTATTGTCAAGAGATTGCGGTCTACCTATACGTGGAGTATACATTCGAAATCGTATTTAATACAAGGCATAAGATACAAGGTTGGTTTCTTCTACTTCAGCATCAAATGGGTAATGATTAGTTTTCTTCAACAATATATAAAGCCTACAGGTTTGAAGAATCATTTTATGTACATGCATCACTCGAGGAGAAGTTTATACTGTTTACAATCTCTATTTGTTGATAATAAAAATGGGAAGAGATATTGTGGTGGCATGACATGGTTTAAGGGAAAGACAAGTTTGTTTCATTCAGGGAGACGATTACATCTCAACTTCTCTACTTCGTCTAGGGAAGTTCGTACACGACTTTGTTTGTTTTGTCATCATCAAATAGGGGAAGATTGTTGGGATTCTTGATTTGATGAGACAAAGTAAATAGAAGAATTAAACAAAAAGGGATTCAAGTGACAAAAGATGAAAGTTCAAAGAAAGAAAAGATTGCTACAAAATCTTTTATTTTTAGTATATATCTTTTGTAAACCCTAGATCATCTATTATATAAAGAGATCAAGGGTACATAGGTTTTATCTAAGTCTTCCACAATGTAGTCTAAAGGTGTGTGTGTATGTTCTAGGGCGTGGTTCATTGTAAACGACTAGAACTAGTTAGTTACCCCCAAGATCAATTGTGATCCTTTTTATAGTTTAGATAACACGTTATATTGTTCTTAATATAATTGGAGGTGATTGTGAGAGAAACCTTGTGTCAATAACTTTGATTTGTTTTAATTTTGTTGCATATATTATCATTGTTATTGTTATCCCTAAGGCTCAAAATGATCCAAGGAGTCTAACAAACTCCACAGGCGTAGCAGCACTAACTTTTGTACTAGCAGCTGTAAGTGGCTCACCAGCAGCAATAACTTCTTGACCACTAACAGCAATAACTTCTTTGTCAGCAGCAGTATCAGCAGTAGTAACCTTAGCCACATAGCTATCAATCACCACTTGATTACCTTGGTTATCAGCAACTACAAAATCCATTGGCTAACTTTCTGCACCAACACTCTCAACCTCCTTAACCACCCCTAAAACTTTGCCTTCATTTCCCCCTCCCCCTATTTGGGAGCATCCTTTGAAGCTTCAGAAGATTTAACCTTAAGTTTGGGAGTTCTTGATCTCTTGATTCCTTCTAAATATCTATTGAGACAGCCTGGTACTCTTCGCTTCAAAGCCTTAATTTACCCACCTTGTGCTTTGATAACTCCATCTTGAGAAGCAGTTAAAGTTTGCAGATCAAGAACCTATTGAGAGAGCCTGGTACATGTATCCATCAATTCATTCAAAAGTTTCATGCTATCCTCACCAGTTCAGCTTGTGTTACCTATCCCGAGAGGTTGATCATTGGAAAAGTTAAGCTCAGTCTCAACCCTAGGATGAGCATCTGAACTGCCCATAGTATCCAGATGACTGGGTCCTTTACCTGAATCAGTTCCATGAGGACCTGACTCATTAGAAGTTGTCTTGGCTTGCGTCTTATTGATGTTACCACTGTCCTGTGATGCTTCTAAGCTAGTTATAGCAGTGGCAGCCCTTACCAACATGTAACTCTCCCCACCAGTGATAGCCTCATCTGCAACATTGAGTATAGAACCACTAGCCTGAGGTAGCTCAGTGTTCTTTGTGCGAGTCCTACGTTTATAGGTCTTTTTGGGTTGTTGTTGAGATGATGTAGCCAAAAGTGTGGGTGTGTGATGGGTAGCAGATGGGATTGCTGCACCTTCACCCATTTGGGTTTGGGCTAGTGCCACCATTGTTGGAAACAAAGGTGTCACTTTCCCTGAAAATCTTTTCCATCCCTCCTCATATTAGTGAAAACCTTTTTAGTAAGACAAGGAGTGGGATAAACTCTTTTATGACTTTTCTTATTTACAAATTGGTTGTCCAAAAAGAGTTGCAAAAACCTTGGATAAAGAAAATATTTACTTGTAGAAATATCCAAGTTCTTAACCATACTATCAAAAATTAACTTAGAAAAATTAAATCTTTGAGTATTTTCAGCCAAACAAATTATAGCAGAAGCTAAATTACTGCTAAATTCATTCAACCCAGTGGTCTTTGGACTTAGACACACTAAGACAGTATGGATTAAGAATTTCCACTGATGAGAAAAGTTACCTTTGTAAAATTTTAAAGCATTAGATTTTCTCTCATATCCCATCAGTGAAAGCTTTTCAAAAATTGTAGCGTTTGGAAGATTCTCAACTCCATTAGCATCTCCTAGAAGAAGATGTCTTCTAATAGACGCCTCTATAATGAGGATCTTCTGCCCATCTACAAGGGCATGGATTTGTACTTCCCCATTATTAGTTTTGACCTTAGCAGACGACCAAAACTTGATAATGTTGGAAGTGTATATAGTAGGTTTTACTGTTAATGCAAACTTAATATAGTTTGCATTAAGGAAATCAATGATCTCCGTAAAATCTACAGACTCATTGGATTTTTCTAAAAAGGCAACATTATTGTGTGGTTCGGTAAAAGTTAGGTTTGACATTATGATTTGATTTAGGGGTTTTTTGATTTGACGATTAAAACTTGATTAGGGTTTGGATGAGAGTGAATTATGTGCGCGTAAAACTGATTATGTAACACAATTGGGGATTTATATCCTTTTGATAAAAATTTACACAAACATACCCTGCACTCTCAACCCTAGCAGTAGAAACCTAGCAGCACTAAGTTTATACTTAGCAACACTAACTTTTAACCAAATAAAAATTTGCCCAGCAGTACTTTTCCAATATCTTTTAAAAAAAATACTGCTCTCAATAATTTTGAAGGGATTAAGTGTAAAGGAAGACACTTAATCTTGTTCGGTTGCATTTAACCTCTGGTTGTGTGAGAACCATTAATATCAGTATAAATACTGCCTGTGATCAGATAAACTCATTAAAAGATATTTCTTGACAGGGTTTCCAGCTCGTGGCAGGTGTTGACTCTAACACAAATGCATTAGATTTACTTTTGCTCACTGTTCTCAATACCAGATGTCCTTAGACTAACACATTATACTAATGAATAGTATAAATTGGTAAAGAGTGTGTTAGATTAGTTACTATCTGACTAACTATGCCATCAATTCATGCTCAAGATAGATTGATTTCAAGAAAAGACTTTAAAGAACTTCTTAACTTAGGTGTAAACCTTTGTCAATAGATTCCCAAATCTATTCTATCATTAATCAGATGCACCACAATGAACAAATTACCACATTGCTTCTCACACACCATCAACACCAATCATATTGCTTGCCTAACCTGCAAATGTTAGTCCAAAACCAAGAAAAACACAAGCAATAACATTTTACACCTTCTAATTATACTTAGCAGTTGTTCAGAAAAACTAGCAGCATTAACTAGCAGTTCTAAATATAACTAGAAGTTCTAAGTATAATTAGCAGTAGTAACACAGCAGTTTTAAGTATACTAGGAACACTAAGTATACTTAGCAGCAGAAACAATTTATTGAACTAATAACAGTACTAATCATTTTAAAAACTTTACAAAAACTCAAAAAGATAAGAATTTTCAAAGATTAATCATGCCAATACTGACAACTAAAAATTGAAATCTACCCACATCAAAAGCTTTTGTGAGCAAATCTGCAACATTATTATCAGTATAAATTTTAACAATCTGAATTAACTTCTTTTCATAACAATCTCTTATAAAATGATGTCTTATCTCAATAGGTTTTATTTTTAAATGATAAATAGGATTTTTAATAATGCACTTAGTACTGCTATTGTCAATATATATTTTAGTATGCATATAATTGTACCCATAATCCAACAATTGATTCTGAATCCAGAGCACTTGTCGACAGCAACTTGAAGCAGCTACATACTCAGATTCAGTTGTGTAATTTGCAACCACAGTTTGTTTCTTGTACTGCCATGAAATCAACCTGCACCCCAAAAACTGACAACCTCCTGTTGTTGATTTTCTATCCAAGCTAGCTTCAGCATAGTCACTATCAGTGTAGGCTACCAAGTCAAAAGGTGAATCTTTTGAATACCAAAGGCCTAATTTAGGTTGACCTATCAAGTATCTAAAAATTCTCTTCACAGCATTAAGATGTGAAACTTTTGGTGTGACTTGATATCTTGCACACGCACATACTGCAAACATGATGTCAAATCTTGAAGCAGTAAGATACATCAATGAGGCAATCATTGATCTGTACAAATGACCATCAACTTCTTCACCATCTTCATCTTTGAGCAGGGGCTTGGATGTTTCCATAGTTGTCTTTGCAGGCTTCACATCAGTAAATCCAAACTTCTTCAAAATTTCAGCCACATACTTATCTTGACTGATAAATACGCCATCCTCCTTTTGCTTAGCTTGTAACCCTAAGAAGAATGTAAGTTCACCCATTGACCTCATCTGAAATCTTTCATGCATAAGCTTTTCAAATTCTAAACATAAAGTGTTGGTCCACAAATTGTATATGGATCACTAAGTAGTCTTGAATACCTAGTAGATGGTTAGGATAAATCCGAACCAATCTAAGTGAGAAACCCTAGGTGATTGTTATTGTTAATGCGGAATCTTAACAAGAACAATGAAGAACACACAGGAATATCACTAACTTCGTATATTGATTATAATCACAATAATGAACTCGTACAACTCACACACATTACTAACAACCTTTAGGGATCCTTTTATAACACAAGGAAACCCTAATACTAACCGACTCAGAAGATATTCGCAAATCTTCTATAAAGATACTTACACGTTTAGTATCTTTTCCTAACTTATCTCTAACAGACTTTCCTAACTTCACGACCAGACTTAACTTTATAAGTCAACCAGACTTAAACATACTACCAGACTTAACTTTACATAACCAGACCTAATTACAAAGACAGACCTAACTCTGATATACTACCAGACCTAAGTTGTCTTCTCTTGATTCGTATCATAATTCCCAACAATCCTCCCCTAACTTGATCTTTATGCTTCATGAACTTCAAGTTCTTCTAATTAAGCCTTCTGAGGATTGAATCTTTAACACTTTGAAATGTATTTAGGTCTTGATCTCTTCTAGCAGCTTGAATCTTGATAAGCTCTTCTGATATGGTCTTTGCAGCAACATTGACTATATGTACATCAAATTCATTTAAGTTCCAGACTATTCTCATCACTTCCAAATGTGTTACCATCTGTGAGAGGTGAATCATTGAAAATGTAATGGATTTAAAATCTCTTTACCAATAGCCATTACCACTGGAGTAGCCAATGTTTTGGTGTGTAAGACCATGGTACATTAATAACCATATGATTTTTAGCAAATCATCAGCTTATCAACGGATTTGTTAAGTCTTTACCAAACGCTGTTTGCTTCTGGACTAGTCAATTCTTTGATGGAAAAGCACCTCATCATGGTGAATTGATTACCATTTATGTTTTTCCACAGCCTTTACCACAAGCCGTAACCTTGTGGGCTAGCCAACTCTTCACTTATCTTAGATATGGTGAGTTGAAGACCATACAATTTTTGTAAAATTGTCAGCCATAAACGGATTTGACCAATCTTTACCTGTTAGCCGTTTGCTCAGGATTAGCCAGTCCTTGTGTTGATGAGACAAGGTGGACTGATAACCTTTTAAAGTGTTAGTGCAAAGCACCTTCACCAAGTGAGAAGTTCCAATAGTCTCACTCAACAACTTGTGAAAATTCTTTCAAACATCCTTAAGCTACATCCTTCAAAGACTGCCTCTTGATTAAATCCAATAACATCTCATATCCTTCATCCTTTTTACCAGTATACAACTTTTTGCTCATCATTTCCTTGCAAACATTTGATGATAAAGGATATTCCACTTCTGCAAGCATATAAATATCAACATTCTTTAATGAAACACAATGTACCTTGCAGGTATGAAAATATCTCCAGCTGACAATGTTTTGCTCTTCAGGAAGTTTCCACACTATATCAGACTCAGTTGGTGGCTCAAACATCACCTTCAAATTGCCCCAAAAGACTCTTTCAAATTCATCTTCAGGTGGATGATCTCCATATTTAATGTTCACCAACTGATAAAGTTCCTGTAGATCCTCCCTATTCACATCATTTAGAATTCCAGCAAAATTCATATAAACAATGTCAGAATTATCTTCCCTTATTATTTGATATGCAGCCCTTTCACCAGTCATGATTAGTTGATACTTGACAACCTTAGTTGGTTCCTTTGTGCTTTCAATAGTCCCCATTGTGGCTCCTTCAGATGAAGGTTCTTCATCTGATTCCTCTTCAATAACCACTTCTTGGATTTACTTTTCCTTTCCAAACCTTTTCTTCTTTGAAACACAATAGGCTTTATTACTTCAGCTTGCACTTCTTCTGTTGACTTTCCAGCTTCAGGTTGTATATCAATCATTTTATCAGGTTCAATGACCAGTTCAGTCTCTTTAGCCTTTCTACCCTGAAAACAATATTTCTGCACATCATCATAGTCAATAGCTTTGTAACCTTGATCTCTTTCAAATGCCTTGAGATATGCTACTTGAATTTCCTCATATGACTTCCCTTTCATCTGTTCCAAAGATAGATGCATTTGATTCTTAAGATACATCTTCATATCATGTTTCTTTTCTGCCATAGACATCTTCTTGGGAATCTTTGATTTCTTCTGAAGCATGAACTTTTCTAAGAATCCACCCAATGTATCATCATTATTTCTTGCATTTATGAAGTCAGCTAACTGTTTGGCTCGATCATCAGCAGTTAAACCTTCAATAGTTAGAAGTTCCTCATACTTTGCTCTCACTTCATCATCAACATTGAGCAGCTTTGTAAATTCATCAGATTCTTCAGCCAATTGTCTTGCATAAACTGCATCTAACATCTTTTGTCTTTCTTCTTCAGCAATATCTTGTGCCTTAATCCTCTCAATTGCAGCCTCAGATGCAAGTTCTTCTCTTGTTTTTCTCTTAGACTTCTTTGGCAATGAAGTTTCCTCCACAACCTGCTTTCCCTTTCTTAGTGCAGATTGTTGCTCTTCATCAGATATAGTCCCAAACTTTTCAATCTCTTCATCAACAGACAAAATTAACCTTCTTCTTTTCCTATCCTGTTTAATTTTGCCCATTGATTGAGCCAAAGTCTCTGCAACTTCCAGTGTCTCTGGGCTGATGGTGGTGACATTATCTTGAACTAGAGGTTCTTGAACTGGTGTTTGAAGAATATTTTCTTGTTCTTGTTCTTGCTCCAAATTCCTCCCCTGTTTGGAAGAATTTTCGGCTTCACCTTCCTCATCATCAAAAGAAACACCCTTTTTCTTCATTGCCACTCCCATTTTCTTTACTTTCTTCACCAAAGTCACATAAGCTTTTCTGAGTGCCTCATTAGACTTTTCCAAAATGGTAATCTTCTTTTGGAGTTGAGGAACTATGATAAGAAGATTTTCCATAGTAATGGGTGCAGGTTCCTCCTCCCTTGCAGGACTTGGAACATTTGGGTGTGAGATAGGTGAAGGTAATCTTGCAGCAGATGGTGAGGAATCTGGTTGAGATGATGGAGTTGGGGTAGGTGTAGGTGTAGCAGACCTAGATGATGCTTGGTCTTGTTCCTCATCAGGGTGCATTTGTGCAGCTCCAGAAGTACCTGCATTGTTAGTACCAAGCATAGCAGCAAGCAAAGGTTTGTCTGTCCCTTGAAAACTCCTTTTTAAATTTGCAAAAAGTTTGGAAGTAAAGGCCACACATATGTAAGGCACTTTATCCTTAGTTTCATAATTCAAGATCATTTGCAAAAATCGTGGATACATTAAAAATTTTGGGTCTTTAGCATTTTTCATCATTCCTTCAAAAATTAGTTTTGAAAAGTTAAATTTCCTTCCAAGTGATAAACAGACCAATGCAGAAGCAATTCTGCTTCCAAATTGATCCCATCCACCACTTTTGGGACTTAAGCTCTGAAGTAAATGATGTACTAAAAACCTCCACTGAGGTGTAAAATAACTTTTCCAAAATGTAAAACTTCCATCAGTGGGGTACCCAATGGTATTCAAACCCTCCAAAATATCATCACTAGGCAAATCAAATTCTCCTAAAGCATCATCCAATTGGAGACTTTCCCTAATGGATGCTTCAGTAATGGTAAAGCCATTTTTATCTATAATTGCCCTTAAACATGGTGTCTGATGAGGCGAAAAGTGTACCGCTTTTAAGGGGTCATTTAAGCCTTAAATCGTATTTATTTGATCAAATATTGCCCTAAATCGTTCCTTTTGTCATTTTAGGTACTTTTGAGGAGAAATCTGGAAAAGGAGGCATTTTGGACGTTTTTGGAGCATAAAAGTGAAGAAAACGACAAAGTCTCAAAAATCGGCTAAAAGTTACTCTTGACGGCGTCACAATTTACTCTGGACGGCGTCATGCTTTGGCAAGAAAAGTTGGACGTGAAATTTACTCATGATAAGCCAGTGAAAATAGCATGTGAATTCTGACGGCGTCACACTTTAACTTGATCAAGGGCGTCACGGCTTAAATCATAAGGGGACGGCGTCACGTTCACGAGCTGACGGCGTCAAGCCTTGATAAGCCAGAATGGATTTTGGAAGAGCTAAAGAGGGACGGCGTCAAGAAGGTCATCTGGGAACCCTAAAAGCGGCGAGGTGACGGCGTCACACTCCATAAGGTGACGCCGTCAGATCCAAAAATCTATATATAGTTTTCTAATCTTTTGTCATTAAGGAGAGCTTAGTGTGTGGAATTTTGGGATAAAACCCTAAGACGATTTTAGCTACTTTTTCAGGGCTTTTTGCCTTGAGATCTTCCATGTTTCATTGAAAGATAAGTTATCAATTAATCATTCAATATGTCTATGTGTTGTTTGATTCTATCTTATTCTTGTCTCTTGTTTAACATGTTAGGCTAAATTTATCTTGTGTTTGCTTAGATCTAATGAAACCTAGCTATTGATTATTGGTTGTTAGTGTGTTATTAGTTGTATTGGATGATTGTTTATCTATGTTAGGCTTAAGAAAACTGGCTAACTTCCTATTCGGTAACTTGCTTGAACGTCTTAAGAAACATGAACCAAACGCGTACTAAAGGTTTTTATGGTTGTATTTAATGCACAAGCGAATTCTAGTGATCCCATGTTAGGAGCTTCCTAGCCGGCTCGACATAGGAGTGAAGTAGGAGCTTGTAGAGTTGGGGAAGTAAGTACGCCACCCCACGAATGGTATTAAGGAATACACCCGTCATCCACGCGACTAATACACACTAATTAACCGGTAAAAGATAGTTAGGGAGTAAGGAAATCTAAGTAAACACATTTCTCTACACATAAGTTTCTCACCACATTTTATTTTCAGTTATTTATTTTATTTGCATTCGTAGTAATTTGGGTTAGTTGACTAGCAACTAATTCCGCCCACTCCTTCAAAACCGAGATTTTACTTGCTTTCATAAAATTATAAAAACATAAAAAAAGAATCTTCCTCAACCCTTAGACCTAATTAGAGTAGCCTTTCATACCTAACGAACACTATTCCCTGTGGAGAACGATCAATCCCCCGTACTTACCACTACACTATACTACATCGGTCAGGTACACTGCCTGGTGGGGTTGTAAGCCTCTTGAGATCCCTCGAGAGGTAAAACCTGTTGTAAGGTTACAAAACCACGCAATCAAGTTTTTGGCGCCGCTGCCGGGGAATAGTTATTGTTTAGGTTGAATTTTTATATCTATTAGGTCTACTCACTAGATTCCTTTCTAGTGAGATTTTTATTTTATTTTTCTAGGTTTTCTTTAGTCTATCTATTTTCTTCGTGTCTTTGTTCGTAACCATACCATCCGACATCATGGAAGATGGTAATATCCTTAACCCACACAACCCACCACCACAACAACCACAACCACCTCCTAGAGCCCGTACTTTAGGAGAGTATTCCCGTCCTAGCCACCATGGCTATCGAAACACCATTGAGCTCACTCAAGGAGCCAATATCACACCCTTGCGATCCGACACCATCCGGTTGGTGCAAAGTGGATGCGCATTCCATGGACTTCGTTCTGAAGATCCTAATCAACATCTCAAGGACTTTCTTAAAATCGTTGATTCTATAGACCTTGATGTTGCCACTCGAGAGACGACCCGATTGCGTCTCTTTCAATTCTCTTTGCGGGACCAAGCTAGTCAGTGGCTAGAACGTCAACCCGCAGGATCCATCACCTCTTGGGATGATCTCACCACTCGTTTCCTTGCTCAGTTTTTCCCACCGGGAAGAACTACCAAGCTAAGGAATGATATCTTGATGTTCCAACAACGTCAAGGCGAAACTCTCTACGAGGCATGGACTCGATTCAAGGACTTACTCCAAAAAGTCCCTCACCATGGCATAGAACTTTGGCTCCAAGTCCAAATCTTCTATGACCATATCAATCTCTCCACGAGGCAAACCATTGACCAATCGGCCGGTGGCAAGCTACGTGATCTAAGTGCGGAACAATCATGGGCTCTCCTAGAGGATCTTGCTCTTTATGACAACGAAAGTTGGAGTGATCCCCGTGATTTGAATAAAACGGTCAAGGCAATATCTTTGCCTTCGAACAATTCAAGCACTTCTGACCGTAGGATCATAGAACTTGAAGACCAAGTCAAGTTTCTCATGAAATCCTACGAGGCTCCTAAACCTTCAAGCCAAGTGAACAAAATCACTTCTTCATGTGAATTATGTAGTGGTCCCCACGACACTCGTGATTGCATGGAACTCCCCGAACAAGCTTTTGTGGACTACGCATCCTCGCGTACCGACGGAGCGGGAGACAAGTGGTACACTTTCAAACCCGAGCCGAACCATTACGGTGATACATACAACCCCTCATGGAAAAATCACCCGAACCTTAGGTGGAAACAAAACCAAGACTCGCAACAAACCAATTCTTCCAACCCACCTAATCGTTTCCAATCAAGCGGTTCCAACTCGAACCGTACTTTCAACAACAATCCTTCCGGCAATGGTAGTACCAATAACTTTGAAGGATTGATTTCCCAATTTATGGCATCTCAAGAAGCTCGGATAGCTAGATTCGAGACCGAATTCAATCAACAACAAACTGAGATGACCAATAGAATTGACAACTTGTTGAAAGCCCTCAATAACCAAGTGTTATCACCTCCACATAAGGACGCTAGGAACACAAATAGCGGACCCCAAGTAAAAGACCCCTCTTCATCCAAACACGTCCACTTTGTCAACATTGTCACTATTAAACCAATTGATAGGAATGAGGATAATAGTGAACCTAAGGATGAGGATAGGAAAGTCGAGGTTGATAAGGAAGTTAGGACAAGTGAGATTGAAGAAGTAGATGATGATGAGGACTACTTCAATAGGCTACCCACTAAGGAAGAGCGTGCATATCATACAAACTTATTCGATGACCCCGAGACACCATACTTCCTAGGTAGACCAATCATAGAAATAGGCGACCCTTCTAATCTCAACATACCATGCAACATCGGACATCTACATGTGTGGAAAGCTTACATCGACCTTAGATCGCCCATAAACATCATGACTAGAGCCCACTACAACTTGATAATGAAAAATCAACTTGGGTATAGGATGCTCCCTGACAAGGGTTGGATGAGTAACTTCACGGGAAGAGTTAAGGGATTACCGGTTTATGTAGGAAACTTCACCTATGTCACCGACTTTGTAATTGTAGAAGATATCCGCCCAATAGTCGATGCATCCTTGACTCAAGTGGTTTTTGGAAAACCATTTGTTGAGGTCTCTAGAATGACTTATGAACCTTCCTTAGGGATAGTTAGATTTAAGGATGAGACCGATGAAGTAAGCTACCAAATGCCATATAAGATAGAACAATTCCAACACTTGTCAAATGTTGAGAAGGAGCTTAAACAAGCGGTCTACTATAGGAATGATAAGGATAGAGGTAAAGGAGTAGACTATGTTATGGAAAGGATATTCGGTTTCTACAAGGATTGTTTGAAATTAGGACCGGAATATAGAACCGGGAAGGAGAATGGCCTAGGAACCGTGACCGATGATGGAGTCACGTAATGTACGTGACTTTGAGTCTAGCTACAAGACTCGTTAATAAAGAAAAGCGCTTCTTGGGAGGCAACCCAAGCTTTATTTGTTTTATTTGCTTTGTGTGTTTATTTATTTGTTTGTTTGTTTTTATTTGTTTCCGTATGTGTGTTTAATTTTTATTATTATTGATTCATGTTCAAAAGTAAATTGTGAAAATGCTTTATGTTGTTTTTAACTTCGTCTTAACTACATATAAAGGTATTTTGCAAAAGATAAGTGTAAGGGAAATCTAAATCGGTTTATTAGAACACAAATGAACATGAATCGTAATAATAATAAATTAGCATACATATTCGTGTTTGTTTGAGTCAAATGCTTGTATCGAGTCATAATGATGTTTTGCAGGATTTCCAGGAAGTAAGGTAAAAGTTTTTTCAGAAATTTTCCGGAAACTTAAAACGAAAATTTTTGTCAGGTCATTTCTGACGGCGTCAGGGGTTATAACCTGACGGCGTCAGATTTAATTTCCAGAAATTTTTAAAAGTTTTGTTTTCATAAAAAGTTTTTATTAAATCTCCAACTTATAATCTCCAGGAATCTGCAAAATTTTCATTCCACAAGCATTATATCCTTATATATAGATCTTATCCCGCCGATGTTATGCAGGTTTTTGTGTTTGTTTTCTCAGGTTTAACAGGTTATTTTGGACAAGGAGATGTTTTTGGAATCAAGCTTATGGCGATGCATTAGTCATGGAGCTTCAACATTCTCTTTGGAGGAAGATTTAACCGTGTAATTTCATTATCCACCGAGCGAATCAGGGGAGTATTTGATTTCATTCTTTTACTTTATGCTTTTACATCTTGTTATTTGAACATTGGGGACAATGTTCATCTTAAGTGTAAGGGGAGGGTAAAAGTACGATTTTAGAGAATGCCATTGCGCTTGATTTTTGTTTGTTTAATAGTAGATGTGTAATAAAACTGAGAGAAATACTTGTTAGGGTAATTTTAGTGCCAAATTTAAAATTTTTTACAACATATAGGAGTGAAACTTTGATCTTAATAAGCGTCTCACGGATAGGAGTTATATGACTAGCACAAAAACCGTACCACTAAAAAATTTTCCACCCCCAAATATGTGAGGTTCGCCCCTAGAATTGGTAGGAAAAGCATTTATGCTATGATGTGAGTACCGGTAGCACTTAGATTCTAGAACTTGCGTTAGGACCATTCCGAGGCCACAAGTGAGACTACATTCGTGTAGTTAGATTTACTACATGATAAGAGGCATTAGGACTAACCCATTGTTTTACACCTGTGTTTTTGTTATAATTACGTTGGCTACATTGGTCAAGTAATTCTCCCACACCCTTTGCGTTGTACTCATTTTTAGTACACGATACCCCTAGTACACCCCTCAGAGCCTATCTTTTCGTTTCGACCTTTAAGCATTTTACTTAAAGGAAGAATTTGTTTACACCCCAATTAAATGTACACCCAAATCGCCTTAGCCTACCTTGTATGCACTCATTTTTAGTGCATTATTGTTACAACATTTGTTTAAACCCCAAGTTAATTATCTAATTGATTACATGGTTGCTAAGTCGAGTCATATCCTTGTACATATTGTTTTGGGACGATTGGGACTCATGGGTAAAGTACTAGTGTAATAGAGTAATGGGGAAGAACATCATTTATTACCCCCATATGTGCTAAATATTTTAAAAGTACTCCAAGTGTTTTGATTATCTTAATTCGAGTCATTAGAATAGTAATTTGTAAAGTTATGTAAAAGTTCAAGTGTAAGGGGAATGCAATGCCCCTATGATGTATTATTTTGGATGGTAGGGCAAGAGTGTATGAAAAAAAAAAAAAAAAAAAAAAAAAAAAAAAAAAAAAAAAAAAAAAAAAAAAAATCAAGAAAAATACAAAAAAATGAGAAAAAGAAAAGTAGAAAAAACATACGGACTACCATCCCGTTTCATTTTATGTTTATTTTATGTTTTTGGTTATTTTGCTTTTAGCTTAAGATTGAGTCGAGTCTTGGCTTAGCAACATTGTATAGTACATGTAATTGATCAAGATTTTTAACTCGCCACCAGTAAAATATCCTTTATCCAACAAAACCGTGTCTTCCTTTTCCCTACACCTAACGTTATAACCCATTTAAAAGCCCTCTTTGATAGTTTATCTTAAGTGCTTACGCCTAGTGGAGGAGGTTTTCGATCCTTTCCCAAGCCTATGGTAATCTATTTGCTATGACAAGTAGTGAGAGATATTATCCGTTTTCATTTATGAGATTTATTTTGATGACACTTGAGAGATGTGAGTATCTAAACACTACTTGTGAGGTGCTAGTTTATAATCTCCGTGCTTATTATGATTGAAGTGGAACGATTATTTGTTGTAATTACTTTTATGTTAGCATTAAATGACCCCTAACTTGTATTTTGATTAGAATAAAAGCGCATTTGCTTGAGGACAAGCAAATCTCAAGTGTAAGGGTATTTGATGAGGCGAAAAGTGTACCGCTTTTAAGGGGTCATTTAAGCCTTAAATCGTATTTATTTGATCAAATATTGCCCTAAATCGTTCATTTTGTCATTTTAGGTACTTTTGAGGAGAAATCTGGAAAAGGAGGCATTTTGGACGTTTTTGGAGCATAAAAGTGAAGAAAACGACAAAGTCTCAAAAATCGGCTAAAAGTTACTCTTGACGGCGTCACAATTTACTCTGGACGGCGTCATGCTTTGGCAAGAAAAGTTGGACGTGAAATTTACTCATGATAAGCCAGTGAAAATAGCATGTGAATTCTGACGGCGTCACGCTTTAACTTGATCAAGGGCGTCACGGCTTAAATCATAAGGGGACGGCGTCACGTTCACGAGCTGACGGCGTCAAGCCTTGATAAGCCAGAATGGATTTTGGAAGAGCTAAAGAGGGACGGCGTCAAGAAGGTCATCCGGGAACCCTAAAAGCGGCGAGGTGACGGCGTCACACTCCATAAGGTGACGTCGTCAGATCCAAAAATCTATATATAGTTTTCTAATCTTTTGTCATTAAGGAGAGCTTAGTGTGTGGAATTTTGGGATAAAACCCTAAGACGATTTTAGCTACTTTTTCAGGGCTTTTTGCCTTGAGATCTTCCATGTTTCATTGAAAGATAAGTTATCAATTAATCATTCAATATGTCTATGTGTTGTTTGATTCTATCTTATTCTTGTCTTTTGTTTAACATGTTAGGCTAAATTTATCTTGTGTTTGCTTAGATCTAATGAAACCTAGCTATTGATTATTGGTTGTTAGTGTGTTATTAGTTGTATTGGATGATTGTTTATCTATGTTAGGCTTAAGAAAACTGGCTAACTTCCTATTCGGTAACTTGCTTGAACGTCTTAAGAAACATGAACCAAACGCGTACTAAAGGTTTTTATGGTTGTATTTAATGCACAAGCGAATTCTAGTGATCCCATGTTAGGAGCTTCCTAGCCGGCTCGACATAGGAGTGAAGTAGGAGCTTGTAGAGTTGGGGAAGTAAGTACGCCACCCCACGAATGGTATTAAGGAATACACCCGTCATCCACGCGACTAATACACACTAATTAACCGGTAAAAGATAGTTAGGGAGTAAGGAAATCTAAGTAAACACATTTCTCTACACATAAGTTTCTCACCACATTTTATTTTCAGTTATTTATTTTATTTGCATTCGTAGTAATTTGGGTTAGTTGACTAGCAACTAATTCCGCCCACTCCTTCAAAACCGAGATTTTACTTGCTTTCATAAAATTATAAAAACATAAAAAAAGAATCTTCCTCAACCCTTAGACCTAATTAGAGTAGCCTTTCATACCTAACGAACACTATTCCCTGTGGAGAACGATCAATCCCCCGTACTTACCACTACACTATACTACATCGGTCAGGTACACTGCCTGGTGGGGTTGTAAGCCTCTTGAGATCCCTCGAGAGGTAAAACCTGTTGTAAGGTTACAAAACCACGCAATCAGTGTCCCATCATCAAGAGTCTCAGAGGTAACCGACCCCCAGAACTGCTTGACAAGGGACTGATAAATAGTAGGATTATGAATTAACGAATAACAAATGTAAGAACCTTTTAGGAAATCCACAATCCTCTCGAAACCTGCACTTTGATCTGGCTTCTTCAAGAAACCAACTTGATTATGCTTGTCCACAAACTTAAGGTTAGCCATAGATGAGTAAATGATTTAGGTCTGGTTGATTAGAAGGGTAGGGTTTTTGAAAATATAAGCGTAGAAACAGAGTCGAGAAAAATAGAGATGATTTAAATTTGGAAGTAAATAAAGAATAAAAGGAGATAAAATATATCAAATTTTAATCTTATATACTTCATGAATATCTCTTTTTCCCGAAAATAGTGCAACGGTAATATTTTAGATAAATCTTTATTATTCTGACCAGATCTAACGGTCAAAAATATAACACTACCCGACCTAAATAGTCAACCAGGCCGAATCATAAACTTACCAGACCTAACCAAGAGAGTGGACTTACACACTGAATATAGCGAATGCAAGGCTTTACATCATCTCATTCCAATCTTTTCTGCAAGAATTAGTTGAAACAACAAGAAAAAGGAGACAAAAAAAAAACCAATTTTTGCAAGACGT
This sequence comes from Artemisia tridentata subsp. tridentata, assembly GCA_021014915.2. Classification (NCBI taxonomy): domain Eukaryota; kingdom Viridiplantae; phylum Streptophyta; class Magnoliopsida; order Asterales; family Asteraceae; genus Artemisia; species Artemisia tridentata. Next base: position 74,240,086 of record CP139503.1, read on the forward strand.
ACAAGCTACCAGATTTAACACTTAAGTTTACCCGATTTTAAAAAAACATGTAAAACTTGTACATTTGTCTCCCCTTAAATGTACATTACCTCCCCTTAAGTATAAATCTCCCTTTTTTTTTTTTTTCTTTTTTTTTTTTTTTTTTTTTTTTTTTTTACAAAACTTAACCAAAATTAAAACCTGTGGTCAACTTTCCAAAAATACAATTAATAACTCTTTGCCTGCAAGTATTAACCCATACACCAACCGAGCATTAAATGACATTAAACCTTGATTTTCCCTATAAAACCACCCATTGTTTTATCACCAAACCATCACAAGTCAAAAGAAAAACCTTATAAGCATAATGAATCCTTCCAACTCAGATATCATAGAGATATCATCCGATTCTTCCTGGGATCCGAATGGCTCATCTTCTGATACATCATCAGGAGGATGGGGTGGATACTTCCCACCAGGGTATGCATCAATCACAAGAAACAAGACATTAAGAGAATCAACTCTGAAACAATGGCTAGCTGCTTATGATCTTACTGAAAAGGAACCAGACAATGAAGCACCAAAGACTTCAAGACCAATTCCCCCTTCTGATGTAGGTGATAAAAGTGCTGAAGAAGAAGATCCTTCAAATGATGATGAAGTGACTTTTCCTTCGAAGGTTGTGCCATTCCTGAGAAGTGGTTCTATCCCTCGTCCACCACCAAGCAGCCTGATTCTTGGACTTCCATGCCCAAAAGCGTGGAATCAGTTTGGTGGCAGAGGAGCCAAGAAGATCATTCCTGACTTCATGGGCAAAGGGAAACAGAAAATGTAGGTGGTGATGTTTGACTGGTTTAAGTTTAAAGCTTTTGTCTTATGAAGCATTGTAAATTGCATCTTTGAATGCAATCACTTGTTAATAAATAAAAAGCTCTAAGGTTCTTATGTTATAATGTACCATAAATCAATAACTTGCAATAGAGAAGAGTTAACAACTGCAAAACAAAGTTAAGCACAATATACCAAAAACAAACATACTATAGAAAGAAGAAAAACAAATTAACTAATGAAAATAAGAATATCCAAGAAGAATAGCAAGATTAAAAACAAACAAATATACAAACTATACAAAGTTAAGAAAGAGAATCAGTTTTTCTTAACAACCCAGGCCTGAGTGGGCTTGAGTTCTTTCTGTGGAGCAACATACTTATAGGTTTTGTATGAACTTACTCCAGTAAAACCATGTTTGGACTTATAGGTAAATTCATTTTTAAATGGATTCCAAGCCCAGCAATCAGATAGGTTATCAGCAGAACCCCCATTTGAATTTGTTTGTCTCCTTACAGGTGAATGAGTTTTATAAAAATTATTTCTTTGAAGATTTGCATTCACCTGAGGTTTTTGAAAAGGTTGTTTGGGTCTCACAAAACCAGTGTTCACATTAGGCCTCATAGAATTAACATTTTGCCTATTCACATTAAAGTTCCTGTAGCCAGACCTAAGATTTGGTCTACCAGAATTAACATAATAGTTAGGTCTGGTATAGTTATTGAGTTGGACAGGTCTGGGAACAAACTGGTTGGCATGATTAATTCTACTAGCATTATTCCAAACTGGTTTATTTGAACAATGACCCATATTAACATTCCTTCTCTTTTGCTCAGCCTCTCTTTTCATTCTCTTTTCATGGAAGTCACAATCTCTTATTAAATGACTCAAACTTCCACACACAAAGCACCTTTTAGGAGCATAAGTATAACTACTCCTACTTTCTCTGTGAACACTATTGCTTCTAGGTGACTCACTCATTTTAACAGATTCCCTAGGAGTTTTTATGTGATTGACACAACTAGGTTTGACTGTCTCAGCTTTTGGTTCAGACACTTCAGATTTAGTAACAACAGGTTCACACTTCTTAACAACCTTAGATTCAGGATTCTCTTTAATCTCACTTTTTGATTCAGACTTAGAGTGATCAGAGGAACCATCAATAGATCCTTCAGAGTCATTGGATTGACAAGAAGAATACCTACTGGATTTGTCCTCTGAGGTGGTTGGTTCAGACACTTGAGGACCTTTCTTACCATACACAAAGAGTGAATCATCCAACTCTTCTTTTTCAAGAGGAGTATAGTCATCACTCAAAGGTGGTGGTACTCCCTTAAAGTCACCAGTCTTAACAAACCTGTTATACAGAGGCTTATCAGTATAGTCCTCTTCTTTATTCTTAAATATAGCCTTATTCTCATTATCCTCATATCCTAAGCCACATTTTTTATTTGACTTAATTTGAGAATCCTAACACTTAAACAGGTTATTATTTGAATTGTTCCACTGATCTACCCTTTTTCTCAACTCATCCCTCTCCTTCTGAATTTTAAGGCCCAACTGTCTATATCTTTTAAGCTTTTCATCTTGTTCATATATTTTATTAGCTTGAAAGTATAGTTTTTCATTTAAAGCAGCATGTTGGTTTTGAAGGGTAACCTTTTGTGCCTCTAAAGTTTTTACAGCATTTTTATGTGCTAATAAATTTACTTCTAAATCACCTATTTGTTCTAGCTGCTCATCACATAAAGCCTTAACATGATTATATGAGTCAGTGCATAATTTAGAGCATAATGATACCTCATTACCAATGGCCATGAGAGCATGATCAGACTCCTCATTTACTCTTGGATGCTCACCCCAGTTGACTCCTCCAGCTTCCATTGTCAGCAGGCTCATCTGATTCTTTTCCATCTTCCCATCATCATCTCTTTTCCCATCAGCAGGTTTCTTCTCTGGACAATCTCTTGAAAAATGTCCATGCTTGTGACAGTTGTAGCATTCAACTATCCTCTTTGTGTACCCCACTGGTGATTTGTTGTTGAAGTTGATGGTCCTTCCATATTGCTTCTGAAATCGTTTGACTCTTAAAGCAACCATGGCAATGTGCCATTTTATGTCCATCTCCTCAACTTCAGCATCATTAATCTGTTCTAGGTCTTCACTAATAAAGCTCTTATCTTCCGTTTGATTGGCAAAGAAAGAATGTATCACCTCATCAGTAAAACTTGAAGCAGACCTTTCACTTGAAGGAGTTTCATAGATACTAGACCTAACACTACCAGATTTAACCTTGTAAGTACTGCTTTTGTTTTGTGACACAAAAGCAACATTTGATGAACTGGTTGAAGCCTGAGTGTTGTTACTGATGTCCCTTTCAAACATCCTGAGATTATTGTATAGGTCATCAGGTGTCAGTGAATCTACTTCCTCCTTAATCCTCATCGCCACAGATACATTGCCCCATTCTAATGGTAAAGATCTAAGGAACTTGTGGTTTGCATCCTCATTTGAAACTGCTGCACCATGAACTTCCAGTTGTGTTAACAGATGTTGAAATCTGTCATAGCCCTTCTCCAAACCTTCAGTCTTTGAAACACTGAATGTCTCAAATTGCTGTTTAAGAACAGCCTTTTGCATCTTCTTGGAGTTTGCATTGCCTCCAAATCGTTTCCTGATTGCCTCCCACATCTCCTTAGCATCAAGGATGCCATGAAACCTTTGTAGATGCTCCTTAGGAATAACCATAAGAAGCAAGGTTCTGGCCTTCTTTTCCTTCTCCACAGCCCTGATCTCTTCAGCAGATACTGGTGGCATTATTCTGATCTGCCCATCATTCCCTTGTGAAATTCTTTTCTTAGAATTTCCCTTTTGTATAACCTTCCATACATCACTATCAATGTACTCCAGATAATGTTCCATCTCCATGGCCCATATATCATACTCTTCTCTCTTCAGTAATGGAAGTTTTATGTTTGAGATTGTGGTTGTGGAAGGGATGGGTTGTTGTTGTGTTTGGGAGTTACTGGTTTCGGTTTTTCCTTCATCTTCATGGTTTGACTTCTCATCCTCACTGTTATGGATTGAGAAAGTTTCAGGCTTATCGAATTCAGACATTGTGTAGGATGATTTGAGTGAGAATTAGGTTTTAGTGTTCTTCGAATTCAGAGTCTCTCGCCTTGCTCTGATACCACTTGTTGGTCCACAAATTGTATATGGATCACTAAGTAGTCTTGAATACCTAGTAGATGGTTAGGATAAATCCGAACCAATCTAAGTGAGAAACCCTAGGTGATTGTTATTGTTAATGCGGAATCTTAACAAGAACAATGAAGAACACACAGGAATATCACTAACTTCGTATATTGATTATAATCACAATAATGAACTCGTACAACTCACACACATTACTAACAACCTTTAGGGATCCTTTTATAACACAAGGAAACCCTAATACTAACCGACTCAGAAGATATTCACAAATCTTCTATAAAGATACTTACACGTTTAGTATCTTTTCCTAACTTATCTCTAACAGACTTTCCTAACTTCACGACCAGACTTAACTTTATAAGTCAACCAGACTTAAACATACTACCAGACTTAACTTTACATAACCAGACCTAATTACAAAGACAGACCTAACTCTGATATACTACCAGACCTAAGTTGTCTTCTCTTGATTCGTATCATAATTCCCAACATAAAGCCTTGTTTATTGATCCAAAGAAGATATCATCAAAATAAACTTGAACTAACAAGATATCATCTTTGTCCCTTTTGATAAACAAAGTTTTATCAATCTTCCCCCTATTAAAACCATTGTTCAACAAGTATGTTGACAATGTGTCATACCAAGCTCTGGGAGCTTGATGTAAACCATATAGTGCCTTCTATACCTTGTAAACCTTGTCAGGAAAATTAGGATCTTCAAAACCAGGTGGTTGTGAGACATAAACTTCTTCTTCAATAGTCCCATACATAAAAGCACTTTTCACATCCATTTGATACACTACAAAGTCCTTGTATGAAGCATAAGCCAAGAATAATCTTATAGCTTCAATTCCTGCAATTGGATCAAATACTTCATCATAATCAATACCTTCTTCTTAAGTGTATCCTTGAGCTACTAACCTTGCCTTGTTTCTAATCACAATGCCTCTTTCATCCTTTTTGCATCTAAAAACCCATTTAGTACCAATTGCCCTCTTCCCATTAGGCAAATCTACCAGTGTCCAAACTTCTTGAAGCTTAAATTGTAGAAGCTCTTCTTTCATAGCTTCCACCCAGCTTGGATCTTGTAATGCTTTATGAGCATTATTGGGTTCGATTTGTGATAGAAAACATGAAAACAAACAGTTTTGAAGGTCTTTGTGACTATTTCTTTGATGAAGGGATCTAACAAAGAAACCTTGTTCCTTCAAATCTTTTATCATCTTTCTTATTTGAACAACAGATTTTAGCTCTCCAATGATTTATTCCTTAGGATGATTCTTGTGAACTCTTGTAGATGGAATAGGACTGACAAATACCTCATTATCCATATTGGTTAGGTCAGCCTCTGCACCAAGTACATCATCATCAATATCAGGATAGATTTCTTCCAATTCAGGCATATCTGGATCATCTGGATAGTCATCATCATCAAAAGATATGCCTTCCTTGTCAGCAACATTAACACTTGGCTTAGTAGTATTAACTGTGTTAGTACTTCTTGTGTTAATTTCTTTATTGGCAGCATTAATACTTGGCTTAGCAGTATTAATAGATGTAGTGCTGCTAGTGTTAATATCATCTGATACATCATCCTTTTCTTGTTCATCAGTCTGCTTTTCTTCATTAACCTCTTTATCATCATTAGAAGATAATGCACCATCTTCTTTATCATCTTTTACAAAATCATCTTCTTGTGAACTCTTTGACTCTTGTGTTGAGAAGGGTGGATTAGCAGTCCAAATAGGCAGCAAAATATAATCTTTGTTAGGTCTTGTCTCCTTTCCAGCTTGACCTGCATGATTACTTGCTTTTGTACCTGCAAAATTGTTAGACTCTGTACCTGCAACAACTGGCTCATAATTCATGGTTTTGGTTAGTGAATCAATATCAAAAAGCCAGTTTGGTCCACTCCCTGCAACATTAGGTGTACTCTCACTAAACCTAACATGCAAGTTCTCTTCCACTTTCCTGGTCCTACTATTGAATACTCTAAAAGCTTTGCTATTCATTGAGTATCCAACAAAGAATCCTTCATCAGCCTTGCCATCAAACTTGCCTAAGTGATCTATGGTATTCAAGATAGTAACAGGACACCCAAATGGTCTTAAGAAATCTAGCAATGGTTTTCTACCATGTAACAGTTCATAAGGGGTCATGTTATGAGGCTTAACTACTTTACTCTTATTCTGCACATAACAAACAGTATTAACTGCTTCAGCCCTAAAAAGTAGTAGGTAATTTAGAATCAGCTAACATTGTTCTAGCAGCCTCAATAAGTGTCCTATTCCTCCTCTCAGCAACTCCATTTTGTTGAGGAGTTCTAGCTACACTATACTGTCTCTCAATACCTTTCATTTCACAAAACTGGTTCATCTCCCTATTCTTGAACTCAGTTCCATTGTCACTGATGAGTGTCTAAATACTCATCATTTCTGTCACATTTAGACTACAAAAACAGTCAAAAACACTTTAAAATGCTTCAAAATACAGAAAATATCATTAGATTGTGTTTTTATATGTTTCAGATACAAAATGATTAAAAACAGATAAAAAAATGAATAAAGTTTGCAAAAATGGCAAGTCTAGTCCCTCGAGTTTAAAAATTGGCAAAAATAGTCCTTGGAAGTTTAAAATGGAAATTAATCAATTTTGATCCTTGTACTATTGAAACTTGACAAGAATGGTCCTTGGGATAATTTTCAGAAGTTGCATAAAGGGCCCCTCAAATTTCAGGGAATTACACTTTTGGTCCCTATACTTAAACCTAAATAACCTAAACCCCTAAACCTTAAACAACTAAACCCGGCCACTAATCCTAACCCATAACCCTTATCCTAAATCCTAAGCCCAACTATCTCACACAGCCCAACAAATAACCAAAATAAAAACCCACACCCCATCCGTTTCTTATTTTTAGATAAACACTCAGTCAAACCCACAAAAGTCAAAACCTTACCCTCTTCCCAAAACCGCCAAAAACAAAACCTGGATACCACACTCAACCACCCTGACAAATCACCCACTCTCCCCTGTTAGCTACTCCATCCCACCCTTTTTCTGATTCACGTTTCCCCTCACTTAGCTTAGCTACTCCCTAGTACTTCCCACGTGCTCAAGAAAAGATAAATATCATTTCCCGCCAAAACTGAAACCGACGGTTGGGATTGATTAAAGAAAATTGGACGGCTGGGATTTGGAGAGAAGACAGAGTAGAAGCTATTGGAGTGGTATTTAAGAAGAAAGAAGCCAAGATAAAGATGGTCGCTGCTTTAGACCAATTAGAAGTAGTGTAGTAAAGTAGTTTTGTTGTGTAATCGTTCTCTTAGTTTAAATCTTCCTCAGTTGTATTTTAAGAATTCAGTTATCGATTTAAGTCACGTTTAAGTTATTTATTCTAATTTTATCCAGTTGTGTACTCATTCTTAAGTTTTATAAAAAGTAAAGTTTTTCTTTAATTCGAAGTTGAGTTCCTCAGTTGTTATAATCATCCACAAGTCTTAATACTCTTCCTATAAGCTCACAGAAGCTCTTCATAGCTTCCTGTGAATTTATATTAGATTGATTCAGTTTTAATCCAAGATTTCTAGAAAAGTCAAACAAAGTCAACTTATTACTGTAGCCTAGCTTATTTTACTGCTTATTGATTTTTGTTAGTTACTTATCTCATTTTAAGTCACTCTAGGCTAGTGTCATAGTCAGTATCAGCTTAAGTCATATTTTGCCTTTAAAAGTCAAAAACAGTTAAACAAGTCAAGGTCTAGTAAAAGCTTATTTACAGCTTATTTTAAGTTGAAATTTGTTTTTCTCAGTTTATTTAAGTTATTAAGTCTCTAATTAGTCAGTGACTTGAGTTGTTTCAGCAGTATTCAGTTTTAATATCAAAACAGTCTCAATAAGAGGGTGTTTGGCATTGTGGGTTAAAGTGGGTCACTTGGGGTTTGCACTGTTCCATTGCCATATAGCCAGTTTAGATTAAGCTAATCTCAGCTTACTTAAGCTGTTTTAAGTTTCACTTTTGTTGTTTTAAGTTATTTTACAGATTTGAACTTGGAACTGCAGTCACAAGGTCTGAAAAGCCCACAACAAGCTCCAAATAAGCTGAGCTTATTTTGGAGCTATTTTTCCACTTCACAGGTTCTAATTTTTCTAATCTCAGTATTTGTTAGAACCCCATAGGCCTCATTTTCAGATTCACTTCCTATCAGTTAAACTTAGCATAGCAGTTTTCATTTTTGGTTGGCTGCTGATCTTTGGTTCAATTAGTGTAGCAATTAGAAGTTTAGCATAGGGCTTTTGTAGTTTTTAACATCTCAGTATAGCACACTAGTAATTGCCCCCATTAGTTGGTACATTAGAGCTTATTTAGTCAGCTTATTCTTGTCTGCAATATAGGTGATTGAACTAGGTTTCTGTTTTGGACACTAGGGCTGCTAGTGCTTTATTGAGATTGTGCTATTGATTTGTTGTCTTATCTAAGTTATTTTGGTTGAGTTTTTGAGATTTCATTCTGTTCCTAGCTTCCCAGCTTATTCTGTCATTGGTTTGCTCATCACTAGTTATAGCTAAACTGCTTATTTGATTGCATCCATTGATTCTGTGCTTTCTATGATCATTTCTTAGCATTACTGAGCTTATTTGAGTATAAGTAGTCTTCTGTATCAGTTTCATTAGGTTTGGACACAAGTGCTTATTAATAAGCACTTGTGATAAGCTGAATTGGTCTCAATAAGCACTTTTCTGGCTTATTTTCATTTCATAATTTTTTCTTAAGTTCTTTATAATATTTTAGATTTACTCAGAATTTTTCATAATTTTCTGAATAGTTTTGGTATTTTTAATCTTTTTTATTAGTTTAAAATAGTAATTAAATCATAATAAATAGAAAAATAATCAGAAAAATATAAATCCAATTTTCATAATTTTCTTTTGTAATTTTTAATCTAGGAAAAATATAATTTCATTTTTAGTCCTTAAGAAAAATCAAAAATAGAAAAATAGTGATAGCTTCTATTTAATAGAATTTATCTTTTTAAATTTTAATTAAGTAAATTTCAATTTTATAATTTTCTTAGCTTCTATTTACTTAATAATATTTTTAGAAAAATTTTTAGATTTTTCTTTGCTCATTTAGTATTTTTTATAATTTAAATTAGTTTAATTAGTTATTAAATAATAGATAATTAGTAATAATTAAATAAAAAGTGTAAAAAAATAGAATTTAAGTTTTAAAATAAGTTTTTAGTAATTTTACATTTTTAGGTTTTAAATTTCATAAATCTTAGTTTTTGTCCCATTTTAGATTTTTCGTTGCGCGTTTTTAGGTTAATTAATTCGCGTTTAATTTTATTGTGCATATTTGTTTTGATTTGTTATTTAGAATTGTTAAATAAAGCAAAAATCAAAAGCAATCTAAATCATCAATCACTCTAATCCAAAGCTTTCCACAATAGCCCATTCACATCTCGTTGGGACACGACCCGGGTGATCACTTGCCCGGTATCACACACATCACATTCACGGGTTTTGCAAGTTTGACTTTTCCTAAGGTTTGACTTGTCATTTCCCAAAGTATCACGTGTGCACGATACTATATTTATTTATATATACTCACCCACGGATCAAATTTTGGCGCCGCTGCCGGGGAGGTGTGCTGCGACTATTGTGTTAAGTTCAAGCGATTAGTGATTCGAGATCCTTCTTTCAAGAAGTTCCTATTTCCCAAAAACAATATAAAAAACAAAAATATTTTTCTTTTCTTTTCTATATATATTATCATATATAAAAAAAAAAAAAAAAAAAAAAAAAAAAAAAAAAAAAAAAAAAAAACATTTTCCATTTTCTTTGTTAATAATAAATAACAATAAAAAATTTACCATCGAGAACCAAGACAGAGTACTACCTAACTGGGGGTACGGCCATAATAAGTTCCCAAACCAAAGATTAAAACTTGCCTTTGTGTCGCTTGCGAATTCGGCTCACCTTTGATTGATAAACAAACTATAACGGAGGTTTAAGGATAGTTTGACATTAAATTGTCGGACTGAAAGAAGCGGGTTTTTAAGGAGCATTAATTGCCCACCTTTGCTTCTCCGCCACTCTGTGCGTTTTTCAGTTAGAGAGCTACCGTACGCTGGTTGATTTAAGGTTTAAGTTCCTTGTGTTGTGCTTTGATCTTGTTGTAATTGAAAAAAAAAAAAAAAAAAAAAAAAAAAAAAAAAAAAAAAAAAAAAAAAAAAAAAAACCAAAAATATTCATCTTTTCCTCTTACCTTTTTGATTCTTTATCCCTTTACCCCCTATTTGTTTAATTCTATCTTCTTAACCCTCGTTAATGTTTAATTCTCATGTCGTCACTGGGCTATACTTGTTTTAATTGTAAAAGCCCACTGATTGACAGTCTTCGTTGTTCAAAGTGTGCTTGTGAGAGGTGTGGAAAGCATGCACCAAAAGGATCATGTTATTGGTGTGAAGTAGCCCTCAAAGAGCTTAATTCCACCAATGATTCTCAAAGTCCTTCCCACTACCCTCCATAGCCCGAGGTACGTGCTATTAATGACAAACCATCAAGAATCGATCCTGACCTTTCAGGATTTACGGTTAAAAGATTGTCAAGCAAACGTACAGAACTTAGAACAGTGATTAAAAAGAACGACTTGCCCAATCTTCACGTTATTCAAAAACAAAAACCAGAGACCATAACGGAAGTGGTGGAAATTCCTAGCTCTCAGAGCACACCACTTGTCCCACCTCTGGATTTTATTCCTTGTGTTGGTTGTGGTGAGCCGCTTTTTGGTTTACCATGTCGTTGGTGTACATGTGAACAATGTGGTAATGATATTCGAAACGGAAGTTGTTTGTTTTGTGGTTCGAGGAATTCATTTGCTTATGATCCTAATCCGAACTCATTCAACGACTCTTCCAACTACCCATCACATTCATACGAGCAAGAATCATATAATCCAAATTTCAATGATGCTTCGTATCAAAATACACCAAGTTTTTGTTGTGAATTTTGTGGAGGTCCTCATCAAGGATTTGAGTGTCAAACCGGGAACACGTTTGTCTATGAACAGTTTTCTGGTAACACTCAGGACTTTGGAAATGACCAAATTCCACATTATTCACTAAATCATTCACAACAATCATTTTGTTGTGAGTACTGTGGAGGTCCACACTTCAGTTACGATTGTCAAACAAGGATTCCATTTCCTTGTAACAATTATGACATTCCTGACCAACCTCCACAGTACCAAATGAATGAGGATGTCTATGAGTGTGTTCCTAATGACACTTCTAACAAAGATATTCCTCAAAACATTCTCCTTGGTCTTCTGGAAATATTAAAAAATCTAAAGGAAGATAAACGTGCCCAAGAAAATCCTCATGCTGATAATCAATGTCAACCTTTCGGTTTTCACACATCAGCCGAACTACGAGCAGCTAGAGCACGTGCCAATTTCCGCAATGCTGTTCTTATCGATGACGATGATGACAGTGATGATGAAGATATCATTGATATTCTTCAAAAAGATTCATCAACTTCATCAGTTGAGATTCCTTTCGTGGAAATACAGGGAGAAAAATCTATGGAGGAACTGCTAGCAAAAGAACAAATGGAACTTGTAGAATCCATGACTGCTAGTACTTCTCAACTCCTTCAGTCTGTTATCACACCCGAGGTTCCCACTCACTCTCTAAACATGGGGGACGAGCATCTTAGCACTGTTCCTGAAAAGGAATCGGACGAATTCATAAAGTCTAGTGTTGAGAACCTTGTCCCAATCCCAAGAGAGTCACAGGGAATTCTTGAGCATATGTGTGATCTTACTTCCCCTCTCGAGTGTTCAAAAGATCAATTTGAGACTTTCTCCAATTTTAGCGATGATTGCGCATCGTATGGAGACGTTGAATATGTTGAGGCATCACTCCCACAGATTGATGCTGATCATCTTCTTGAGGAGTTCGCCGATGAACTCACTCACATCAATCCACTTCCAACGGGAAGTGACGATGATCTCATTGACTTTGAAGCCGATCTAGGAGAGATTGAAAGTCTCCTTTATCATGATCCGTCACTCAGTTCTTATCCCAGCAGTCCAATAGAGAATGATAATCACTTTGTTCCCGAAGCATTCAAAACAACTCTTACCAATCCCCTGTTTGAATTCGAATCTGAATTCACTTTGATTTCAGATAACCCAATCTTTGGTACTCAGATCGAGGATAGTGATGAGTCTACTTCGGAACATGAGTTCACGGATTTACATCTTGTGATCGATTCTCTTCACGAGGAGTTCTCCGTTGAACTCACTCATATCATATCTCCACCGGAGTATGATAACTTCCACTTTGATCCAGACACACCCGGGATATGTCTTGATCACATGAGCTTAAATAATGAGATTCATAATGCTGAAATTATGGATTCTCATGTGGGTGAGGAAGAGTTAATCATGATTTTCATCATGGTGTTCTTCCTTTTCTTCACCTATTCCGTGACGTCCTCTCTTCTTCACTCATTCGGGAGTGAAGACACTATTTTTGATCCCGGCATTTTCATTTATCATTTGCGAGCCGGATCTCTGTATATCTCATCGGAGTGGAACTTTCATGTACTTCAGTGTTTATCCAAACATTTTGAATGAAAGTCCGATGGAGATGGTTTCGTCCACTTGCTTCCCCATGAACCAATCAATTCGGGGTCGAGTCAAGCTAGTGACTCGGTGATCAAAAACTCAAGCACCATATGGGTTTTCACCCATATTTCTGACTTCTTTCTTTTTTCTACCACCTTAGTGTGGGGGAGATGCCCCACATGTTGTATATATGGAAAATTCAAAAAAAAAAAAAAAAAAAAAAAAAAAAAAAAAAAAAAAAAAAGTGTATATAAAACAAATGGCTATTAGTATTTCCCTTTCACGTTCTAAGTGTTGGTTTAACAACCGGGACTTTGAATATTGAGGGCAATATTCAGTTCAAAGTGTGGGGGGGAATTCTAGCGAATTTAATCAAATGTACCATCTAGTACCCCCATTTTAGCCAAAATTTTAAAAAAAAAAATTTTCTCACTTAGAACTCAATAAATGGTTATCAGTCCGCCATGTCTAACCCACATAAGGATTGGCTAATCCGAGAGCAAACGGCTCTTGGTAAAGATGTCTCAAATCCGTTGATGGCTTGCAATTTGCCGAAAATTGTATGGTATTCGACTCACCATATCTTCATAAGTGAAGAGTTGGCTAGCCCGCAAGGTTATGGCTTGTGGTAAAGGCAGTGAAAATCCATAATTGGTATTCAGCTCACCAAAGATAATATTGATAATTTATCTAAGAGTTGGCTAGTCCAGAAGCAAACGGCTTCTGGTAAAGACAAATCAAAACCGTTGGCAGCTGGTGGTTTGCTCAAAATCACATGGTTATCGGTGTACCATAGTTCTTACTTGAACTGAAACATTTGGCTACTCCAGAAGTAATGGCTTTTGGTAAAGAGACTTAAAATCCATTAAATCTTCATAAAATATTGCTAGGGACTAGCAATAGTTTAGTGTGGGGGATTAATGAGTGTCTAAATACTCATCATTTCTGTCACATTTAGACTACAAAAACAGTCAAAAACACTTTAAAATGCTTCAAAATACAGAAAATATCATTAGATTGTGTTTTTATATGTTTCAGATGCAAAATGATTAAAAACAGATAAAAAAATGAATAAAGTTTGCAAAAATGGCAAGTCTAGTCCCTCGAGTTTAAAAATTGGCAAAAATAGTCCTTGGAAGTTTAAAATGGAAATTAATCAATTTTGATCCTTGTACTATTAAAACTTGACAAGAATGGTCCTTGGGATAATTTTTAGAAGTTGCATAAAGGGCCCCTAAATTTCAGGGAATTACACTTTTGGTCCCTATACTTAAACCTAAATAACCTAAACCCCTAAACCTTAAACAACTAAACCCGGCCACTAATCCTAACCCATAACCCTTATCCTAAATCCTAAGCCCAACTATCTCACACAGCCCAACAAATAACCAAAATAAAAACCCACACCCCATCCGTTTCTTATTTTTAGATAAACACTCAGTCAAACCCACAAAAGTCAAAACCTTACCCTCTTCCCAAAACCGCCAAAAACAAAACCTGGATACCACACTCAACCACCCTGACAAATCACCCACTCTCCCCTGTTAGCTACTCCATCCCACCCTTTTTCTGATTCACGTTTCCCCTCACTTAGCTTAGCTACTCCCTAGTACTTCCCACGTGCTCAAGAAAAGATAAATATCATTTCCCGCCAAAACTGAAACCGACGGTTGGGATTGATTAAAGAAAATTGGACGGCTGGGATTTGGAGAGAAGACAGAGTAGAAGCTATTGGAGTGGTATTTAAGAAGAAAGAAGCCAAGATAAAGATGGTCGCTGCTTTAGACCAATTAGAAGTAGTGTAGTAAAGTAGTTTTGTTGTGTAATCGTTCTCTTAGTTTAAATCTTCCTCAGTTGTATTTTAAGAATTCAGTTATCGATTTAAGTCACGTTTAAGTTATTTATTCTAATTTTATCCAGTTGTGTACTCATTCTTAAGTTTTATAAAAAGTAAAGTTTTTCTTTAATTCGAAGTTGAGTTCCTCAGTTGTTATAATCATCCACAAGTCTTAATACTCTTCCTATAAGCTCACAGAAGCTCTTCATAGCTTCCTGTGAATTTATATTAGATTGATTCAGTTTTAATCCAAGATTTCTAGAAAAGTCAAACAAAGTCAACTTATTACTGTAGCCTAGCTTATTTTACTGCTTATTGATTTTTGTTAGTTACTTATCTCATTTTAAGTCACTCTAGGCTAGTGTCATAGTCAGTATCAGCTTAAGTCATATTTTGCCTTTAAAAGTCAAAAACAGTTAAACAAGTCAAGGTCTAGTAAAAGCTTATTTACAGCTTATTTTAAGTTGAAATTTGTTTTTCTCAGTTTATTTAAGTTATTAAGTCTCTAATTAGTCAGTGACTTGAGTTGTTTCAGCAGTATTCAGTTTTAATATCAAAACAGTCTCAATAAGAGGGTGTTTGGCATTGTGGGTTAAAGTGGGTCACTTGGGGTTTGCACTGTTCCATTGCCATATAGCCAGTTTAGATTAAGCTAATCTCAGCTTACTTAAGCTGTTTTAAGTTTCACTTTTGTTGTTTTAAGTTATTTTACAGATTTGAACTTGGAACTGCAGTCACAAGGTCTGAAAAGCCCACAACAAGCTCCAAATAAGCTGAGCTTATTTTGGAGCTATTTTTCCACTTCACAGGTTCTAATTTTTCTAATCTCAGTATTTGTTAGAACCCCATAGGCCTCATTTTCAGATTCACTTCCTATCAGTTAAACTTAGCATAGCAGTTTTCATTTTTGGTTGGCTGCTGATCTTTGGTTCAATTAGTGTAGCAATTAGAAGTTTAGCATAGGGCTTTTGTAGTTTTTAACATCTCAGTATAGCACACTAGTAATTGCCCCCATTAGTTGGTACATTAGAGCTTATTTAGTCAGCTTATTCTTGTCTGCAATATAGGTGATTGAACTAGGTTTCTGTTTTGGACACTAGGGCTGCTAGTGCTTTATTGAGATTGTGCTATTGATTTTTTGTCTTATCTGAGTTATTTTGGTTGAGTTTTTGAGATTTCATTCTGTTCCTAGCTTCCTAGCTTATTCTGTCATTGGTTTGCTCATCACTAGTTATAGCTAAACTGCTTATTTGATTGCATCCATTGATTCTGTGCTTTCTATGATCATTTCTGAGCATTACTGAGCTTATTTGAGTATAAGTAGTCTTCTGTATCAGTTTCATTAGGTTTGGACACAAGTGCTTATTAATAAGCACTTGTGATAAGCTGAATTGGTCTCAATAAGCACTTTTCTGGCTTATTTTCATTTCATAATTTTTTCTTAAGTTCTTTATAATATTTTAGATTTACTCAGAATTTTTCATAATTTTCTGAATAGTTTTGGTATTTTTAATCTTTTTAATTAGTTTAAAATAGTATTTAAATCATAATAAATAGAAAAATAATCAGAAAAATATAAATCCAATTTTCATAATTTTCTTTTGTCATTTTTAATCTAGGAAAAATATAATTTCATTTTTAGTCCTTAAGAAAAATCAAAAATAGAAAAATAGTGATAGCTTCTATTTAATAGAATTTATCTTTTTAAATTTTAATTAAGTAAATTTCAATTTTATAATTTTCTTAGCTTCTATTTACTTAATAATATTTTTAGAAAAAGTTTTAGATTTTTCTTTGCTCATTTAGTATTTTTTATAATTTAAATTAGTTTAATTAGTTATTAAATAATAAATAATTAGTAATAATTAAATAAAAAGTGTAAAAAAACAGAATTTAAGTTTTAAAATAAGTTTTTAGTAATTTTACATTTTTAGGTTTTAAATTTCATAAATCTTAGTTTTTGTCCCATTTTAGATTTTTCGTTGCGCGTTTTTAAGTTAATTAATTCGCGTTTAATTTTATTGTGCATATTTGTTTTGATTTGTTATTTAGAATTGTTAAATAAAGCAAAAATCAAAAGCAATCTAAATCATCAATCACTCTAATCCAAAGCTTTCCACAATAGCCCATTCACATCTCGTTGGGACACGACCCGGGTGATCACTTGCCCGGTATCACACACATCACATTCACGGGTTTTGCAAGTTTGACTTTTCCTAAGGTTTGACTTGTCATTTCCCAAAGTATCACGTGTGCACGATACTATATTTATTTATATATACTCACACACGGATCAGTCACATCTTATCACTTTAACCTTATGGTTAACTAGGTTATCTACCTTGGTTATGAAAGCCTTAAGAATGCTACTGGTTTCATCCTTAGTTGCTAAAAAGAATACCCAAGTAAACCTAATATAGTCATCTGTGACAACTAGGCAATACATCTTTTTCATTAAACTCTTTACAAATGTTGGTCCAAATAAATCCATGTGCAACATATGTAATGGCTGACTTATAGAGTTCACTACTTTGGTCTCACAAGAAGCTCTATGTTGTTTTCCCTTCTGACAAGCAACACAGATTTCAGTATTTTCAAAAACTTTTAAAGGTAAACCTCTTACAAGGTTTCCATTAACCAATTTATTTATTGTTTTGAAATTTAAATGTCCAAGCCTTATATGCCAAAGCTTAGATTCATCTGATGTGGCCTTTGCAAAGAGACAAGTCAAACCTCTTTTTGGAACCATATTCTTTAAATCAACACTGTATATGTTGTCTGTTCTAGGAACTTTAAGTAGAACATGACTTTCATCAGTCAACTTAAAGTCAGGAGATAAGACAAAACATTCAGTTTCAGTAAAAAGAACACTGTTCTTTTTGTCACACATTTGTGAGACACTAAAGAGATTAAAATTAAGCTCTTTGACAAAGTACACATTATCAAAATCTAATTTACTAGTTTTTATAGTACCTTTACTAGTGATTTTCCCTCCTTTGGGATTACTCCCAAAAGCAAAATATCCTACATCAATAGCTTCAAAATCTTCAATATAGGACATGTTTCTAGTCATGTGTTCTGAGCATCCACTGTCAAATACTCCTTTATCTTCTAATTACACCTGTGGATTGCCCTGCACATAAAGTAAGAAAATCAGTTCATTTTGGGGACCCAAGCCAATACTGACTTGGATCTGCCTTGTGCATCTACATAATCAAATCTCTTTAAAACTATAGATGCACTGTTATTTCTGGAAACATGATCTAAAACTTTAACTTTTGGTTTCCAGACCCAACAAGCTGAGGTCTTAATAGAATAAAAGTGATTTCCCAAAACAGTATCAGTTATTGTTTTTGGCTTAGCAGTAGAAACTACTGCTTTTGCCTTAGCAGCACTAATTGTTGTTGTCTTTTGAATGGGCTTCTTTACAGTGGAATGTGCTTTGTTTGAAAACTTAGACAATTTTTTAGCACCATTCACTGTTCTTTGATGTTAGCAGTACTAACTGATCTAGTAGTATTAGTTACTACTACTGGTTTAGAAACATTTTGCTTAGCAGTTGTAACTGATACTAAACCAAATTTTGTTTGTACTGCTGTTGGAACCATGTTTCTTTTAGCATGTGGGTGAGTACTTTTAGAAAAAATTTTATGATTCACCCTCCTTGCATAGTTCCACACAGGTTTTTTATAGTAAAAACAATTATCTTGTAAGTGTTCAAAACTACCACAATGATAACAAGCCTTATTGATCATCTCAAAGTCACTTCCTAACCTTTGAGATATCATACTATTCCAACTCCTCTGGTTACCTCTAGGCCTGTTAGTATTCTCCCTAGGTTGCTCAGTGTATTTAACAATTTTCCTAGACACCTTATTACCAAAACTAGGTTTGACAAATTTAATCTGTTCAATATTAGGGTTGACTGTTACACTTTCAACCTTAGGTTTAGCCTTGACCTGATCCTCATCATCATCAGACACCTAATCTTCAATGATAGGTGCATCAGAATATTTCTTTTCTGCCTTAGGTTTCTTCTCATTAGACTCACTACTTTCTCCTAAAGGCTTAGCATTAGACTCACCTAAACAAGACAATTCAGGAATAGGGGGTACATATTTTCCTGTTATTGAGGGAGGAACTTCATTATAACCTATACCACTACCTCTCCTCATTAATTGACACTCAATTGTCTTATTAACACTTTCATATGCAAACTCGAGCTTATTTACCTTAACTTAATGTTTTTCTAATTCCTGATAAGCTGCATCTTTTTCTTTTTCAGCCTTTTCTAACCTTTTAGTAAGTCCTTTAACTTCATGTTCTTTAACAAAAAGCTTACCTTCAAGAACATTCACTTTTTCTACATATTCTGACTCATTTATTCTGACTCATTTTGTTTGAAAAAGTCAAGTCTTTCCTCAACAGATTTTAGACTTACTTTATAGCCTAAATTGTCTAACTTTATCAATTTTTACCTCTTCTAATAGCTTTTCATTCCTAGCCTTAAGTTCCTCAGTAGTATCTAAACAAGATTTAAATGAACATCCAGAATCATTAGATACCTTAGAATCAGAACTTGATGAAGAAGAGTAGGCCATTAGTGCAAAGTTTGGTCCTTCAGCTGCTTGGTCACTCTAGTCATATCCACCAAGACTATCACATTGAGACACCAAAGCTGTAGAAGTTGTTGTTTCTCTAGCTTTTCTAGAGCTCTCTCTAGTCTTGTAATCTTGACTTCTTGGTGCTCTACATTCTCTTGCAAAGTAACCTTTCCTGTGACAGTTGTAGCATTTAATCTTGGATTTGTCAAAGCCCAAGCTATCCTGCCCGTTGACCTTGAGGTTTCTTCCAGTCTTCTTTAAAAATCTTCTTGTCCTCATGGTCAACATTGCCATCTGCCACTTCAAGTCCATCTCTTCAATATCATCAGGATAGATCTGTTCCAAATATTCATGCATAATCTGAGGACTAGTGGATTGACCAGCCAAGAAAGCATAGATAACAGCATCACTCAAGTTATCAAGGGTTGAAGACCCAACAACATTAACTTGCGTGCCAGCAGTACTAACTGCATGAGCAGTATTAACTGCTTCATTAGTACTGCTAGAACTGTTATTGGAGGAGGACACAAAAGGTAAGTTTTTTGTGCTTGTTGATGAGCTTGATGATCCTTTGACTTCAGGTTCATAGAATTTAATATTATTGTACAGATCATCTAAACTCATGGTATCAAGATCATCCTTATTTCTCCATACCACAGTGTGTGTATTCCACTCTGGTGACAAGCTTCTCAGAAACTTTTGATTGACATCTTCTTGAGGAATTGAGACTTCCACAAGTACTAATTGACTGATGAGTTTCTGAAGTCTGTCAAAAGTCTGATCAAGATTTTCAGAATTTGGAGCAGCAAAATTCTCATATTGTTGCTTCAAGAGGTTCTTCCTGGTCTTCTTGGTAGCAGCATTCCCTCCAAACCTTTTCTTAATTGCTTGCAGCAACAACTTAGCATCCTTGATGTGATTGAAGGTTAACTGGTGGTCATTAAGAATCCCCATCATAAGAGTGCTTCTAGCCTTTACTTCGAGCCTTCTTTGTGCCTTGTCTTCAGCAGTCTTGATAGGCAAGGTAATGATAACACCCTCAGCAGAAGTTTCAATTTTAGGTAGTTGATTCCCATTCTCTATGACCTCCCACATAGAGTAATCAACCATCTGAATATACTGCTCTATTCTCATTCTCCATAACTCATACTCTCCAGACTTGAGCATGGGCACCTTTGATGCAGTAATTATGTGAGTTGATTCTGAGTCCATGTCTTTCTTCTTCAATAAGATGAGTTTAAACAGGTTCTTCTTGAATCACAGCTTCTAGATTACAAGCTCTGATACCACTTGTTGATCCCAGTTGGCTACTTGATCGATCCCTTAGCTTGTAAAGGTTAAGTAATATTGAATAAATCAAATACAACTTATGTAGAAATTGTCTTTGATTGTATTAAAGTTTATGCGGAATCTAAACTTTAATCTTAAGAATAATCAAACAAACAATATCAAACAAATCACTTCAATATTTTTAATAATACGAATACTCTAAAGTATTAGGGTTTACAACCTTGAAGTTTTCTAAAGAATCACGTATCTATCTCAATGCCCTAGGTCCTCCTTTTATAGACTAAGGAGTCATAGTCGGCTTACAATTGCTTGTGTGGAAAACTAGAAGGGGGGTTGAATAGTTTTACCGTTTTAAAATTTTTTTGCTTTGAAAACTTAACGTGATTTCAAGTTATGCAAACAATAAACAATATATAACAAGTAAGTAGAGAAAGAAACAATCAAACCACAACACGGATGTTTATAGTGGTTCGGTCTACAAGGATTCTCTTCCTTGCCCTACTCCACTCCTTGAGTCT
This sequence comes from Artemisia tridentata subsp. tridentata, assembly GCA_021014915.2. Lineage (NCBI taxonomy): Eukaryota > Viridiplantae > Streptophyta > Magnoliopsida > Asterales > Asteraceae > Artemisia > Artemisia tridentata. Next base: position 74,260,993 of record CP139503.1, read on the forward strand.
CTAACTCGAGAGTTTTTCTTCACTAAGAAACAAGCTCCCTTCTTGGCGGAGAAAACCTTTACACACGTCGCTTACACTTTTTCCAGTACAAAGCTAAACACCGAGTTCTTTTCCAAGGGCACAACCACTCCCGATACTCTATGTATTTTGAGGACTAAAATACTAACCAATCACAACAGAGGTAGATGATAGTTTGGTACAACTATGATGTGTGAAAAATAACAAATTCACACTATGACTAATCCAACAAGTCTTGCAATGCTTTGTTGAAGCTTGTGATGCTTCGATCTCTTTGCTACAAAAGAAAGATCACTAAGAACGAAATATGTAATATGAATGGGTTAGTAATGAATGAAAGAATGAATGATGTTGTTTATGCTTAAGAGTGATAAGAAAACATGAATGAGTAGCTTGCTATTTAAAGGCAAACTGCAAATGCAAACCACGGATGGGATGGATCCAATTTTAAGGATCCGTCCGTTATGCATTTTGGATCCGCGGGTCCCTGACAGCAAATCTCCAAAATCTTTCCCAAATCTAACCAAGATATTTCCATATCTAATTCTTTGAGTGAAGATCAATCCAAGATATTCATAAGATCTTCAAGATATACTAAAGATATCAATGTGATGTATGCAATGATGTCATTGTACATATTCCATATTTAGAAACAAAACGTAAATGAATGTAATATGTAAATGTAAATGTATGTAACTTATGAATGTAACATGTATGTACTAGTGATCATGTATGTAGCATGTTATGAGTTTTAAAAGCTTGTAACTATATATGTAAAAGACTTAACTTATATTTATGCTTTGCTAAAGATAAAGTTTATAATTTTCATTAACAAAATATAGCAAAAATCGTAAAATATAAATAACGTGTTTTAGACGGTATTTGTATTAACAATCTCCCCCTTTTTGTTGATGACAAAACATAAAGTTTATTTTTAAGCAATAAAATAAATAGAGTGCAAGTCTTTTAAAAATATAGATTAAACTAGTTTTATGCAAATTTAAAATCAATTTTGCCATTTTAAATTGTATGAAATGTATGATGTATGAATTTAATATAATCTCCCCCTTTTTGTCGAAACAAAAAGAAGAAATGCATAGTGGAATTGTAGTGCAAGGCCCTTGGTTATTACTCCCCCTAATTGGAGTGCCAAGTATGATGATACATGAATTTTGAGTGGTTAATAGCTCCCCCTTGGACAATACTCCCCGTAGTTGGAGTGCCAATTATATGATGCATGAAATGAGAATTCTACAAAACAAAGGTTAGTGCATGATTAGCTCCCTCTTGATTAATACTCCCCGTTGCTAGGGTACCAACGTATATGATGCAAGGATGAGGAATGCTACAAAACAAAGGTTAGTTGTAGATAAACTAACCAAGTAATATGATGCATGAGCAATGAGATCTACAAAGGTTCAACCAAGAATAATAGTTCAACCCATTCAACCAAGTATAATAGGTCAACCCAAGTTTAATAGTTCAAACCAAGTACAATAGTTCAAGCCAAGTATAGTAGTTGAAATCAACCATATAATGCACAATAAGTGATCACAATCAACACATGAACATCAAAAAACACCTTTCAATTGAAAATTGTTTGTGACAAAGGCCACAAATGAAGATGCTTACAAAGGAAATAAAAGTAGAAAATAACTTGTAAAGAAAAAAAAAATCCAAAAAATAAAAATCCTAGAAAAGAAAAAAATCCTAAAATAATAGGCTCCTAGTTGAGCATCTATTGTGGTGGGTGTGAAAGAGCGTTGAGACGCTCAAGGATATGGTTCAAGATGAAACTCATCTCATTTTGCAACTCATAAACCAAAATGTTGGTTCTTTGAGTGAGATGGACGGTTCGCTCAAACATGGAGCAACCATGGCGAAGGGAAGTTGGGTGGAAGGTTTGGTTCGTTTGTTGGTGGTGGTGGTGGTAGAGGTGGTGGAGCATGAGTTGATTGTTGGTTTGGGTTTGGTGGAGACATGATGGATGTAAGCAATGTGGATTGTAGATCCATTGCTTCATTGAGATGGGAATCCACCATGTTTGAAAAGGCGTAGAGGCGATCAAGTTCCTCATTTATTTCTCCTTGAGTTAGTGGTTGGTTTATCCACATTGACTGTTGGGAATTAAATATTCTGAAGACTAAGTATCGGGAAATTCTCTTAAGTGATTAATTATGGTAGCTTTAGTGTTAAGTTTGGTGAGTTCCAAAGTTAAGTCTGCTGGTTAAGTCTGCTCTTCCAATGTTAAGTCTGGTGGTTAAGTGTAGTGATTAATTCTGGTGAGTGCCAAAATTAAGTCTGCTCTTCTAAAGTTAAGTCTGCTTGCTGGATGGATAAGTATACTAAAGTTAATTATATACGGTAGATAATATCTTACCCCATGTGATCAGTCATTATGTTATATTCACAGAACAAGTTGTAAACATAGATACATGTTGTATCTTAGTTACTGACTCACATAAGCTAGCAAGTAGTTCGACAAGACTTGACAAGAATTAACAATATTGTAAAGATCTCCTTGGACTATAAAAGGAGATCTTAGCTTAGTCATAAAAATAGATCTAGTGAAAAAACTTGTGATTAAGTTTTATATGTTGAATAAGAACCTTTGATAAAAACTTTCATATTCATAACTGTCAAGAACAAGAACAATCAAAAACATTATCAATAATATTGAATCCTTTGGTATTATACTTTTGGTGTTCATTGTTCAATATACACAAGCATCACTGTTCCATTTCCATAACCGAATAACCTTCTAAGTGTGATTAAGTAGTTTCCGCATACTTGATCATATTAACTCAACTTATCATATACACAAAGCAACAAAGGTTTAACCACCTTATAGTATATCGATGAATCCTCTCAATTGGTATAAGAGTAAGGCTGATATAGTTGATTTAGAAGAAGAAGAAGAAGAAGAAATGGACGTTGAGTCTATTCAAACAAATGTTGCTGCAAAACTACCCATGCTCAAACAGAATGAGTTTGAGATGTGGAGGCTGAGAATAGAGCAATATTTCCAAGTGCAAGACTATGCACTTTGGAAAATTATTGAAGATGGAAACTCTTACCAGCCTACCACCACTACATCAACAGTGGACGGCAAAGTGGTGACAACTCTGCAGACACACCCAACATCTGCAGAAGACAGAATAAAGAAGAAAAATGACTTAAAGGCAAGAAGCATGCTGATGATGACCATTCCCAATGATCAACTTCTAAACTTCAGCAAGTTCAAAGATGCCAAGTCATTATTTGAAGCTATTTTTGCCAGATATGGTGGAAATGAAGCCACCAAGAAAACCCACAAGACACTGCTCAAGCAGCAGTTTGAAAACTTCTCCTCTACCAACAATGAATCTCTTGACCATATGTTTAATAGGCTTCAGAATATTGTGAGCCAACTTGCTATTCTTGGGGTTTAAATACCTCAAAAAGATTTAAACTCAAAATTTCTGAGAAGCTTACCTGAAGAGTGGGCTATGCATGTTGTTGTCTGGAAGAATAAGCCAGACCTTGATACAATGGAACTGATAGATTTGTATAGCAACTTTAAGAGTATGGAGCAAGATTTTAAGAGAAGTGGAGGTACTAGTTCTAATACTGGGAACATGGCTTTTATGTCAACACCTAGTACCTCAAAAGCAAGTGAAGAGGTGAAAGTTGTTGATGGTGTTGGTGCTGCTAGTTCATCAAGCAGTACCATGGGTATTTTGGATGAGAAGACTTGTTGTGCATTTCTCACAAGTCGAAATGATGGGTCCATTCTCACTTATCAAGATCTCCAAGAGATCAATGATGATGATCTGGAGGAAATGGAACTACAAAAAAACAGGCTTTCAGACACTGAAAAATCAGTCTCCGATACACCATGATCAGTTACGAATGGTCTATTAAGGACTGATTTTGCTAGTCACTAATCAGTTACAGTAGCTTAGTTACGGAAAGTGACGTTATCAACTGAAATTCAGTCCTTGTTGTATCGAACCAATGAGGACCAGAGATCAATCTCCAAAATAAAAAAGTCGATCCTTATTTCTATAGGTTGGTATCATGTTATTTCAGTCCCCAATGCGTATTATCGGCGACTGAAAAGTCAGTCGCCAATACTATATTAGATCAGTTACTAACACATGGATTTAGGGACTGAAAATTAGTCCATAAACATTGTTTATAGTCCCTAATACGTTCCGTTGTTTTGTAGATTACCGTACCAAATCAGTCTCTAATAATAGGATTTAAAAACTGATTAGTCTCCGTTGAAAGGCTTTAAAGACTAATTGTTAGTCACAAAAAACAGATGAATTAGTCCTTAATTTGTTTTTCTAGTGACTGAAAATTAGTTTCAAAATATATGTTAATCGATACAAAATAACATTCAAATCAGTCTCCAATATAATGGCGCCATTCCATTATATTTCTATTATAAACTAAAAGTTAGTGGCAAATACAATTTAATTCAGTCCCCATTCACAATGCATACATGACCCCTTACAATAGTATATAAAACTCCAAACCATAAATAATAATAATAATATTTCTTTAAAGCATAATAATCACCAATCCAAATAACAAGAGTTTACAATTCAATATGTTTAAAAATAAAATCAAATTCAATAGAAATCAATTTGAACGTCCTATATATCACTATCGGTGAATGGATCATCTTTACCATCACCGTTACCATTACCTTCAGTAGTATTTGGTGAGTCTATTGTACTCTCGAAGTCCGGAAATTTTTGGCTCAAGAATTTTGCCAATTTCTCATAATTACGTTTATACGGTTCAAGTTCACTAACCTTTGCTCTCAACTCATTAATCTCAGTCGAGTTTTGTTTAGGTGTTGAGTCAGCTTGTTGAGATGATTCAGCTGCTTCTTTCATCCAATAATCTTTTTTCCTCATCACTAGCCCAACACCCACCTCCCATGCTGACTTTATTGTCTTCTTTCGGCCACAAACACTTTTTATGGCTTGTCTCTCAACCTCGTGCTCCATAATAGTAGTAATCTGAGTCGTACCTTCATCTTTTAATTTATCAAGAGCCATCTGTTTATGCTTACAAATATTTTCCTAACATGATCGAAGGTATGAAAACAAAATTAAAAACTAGTTGCACCCAATATCATATTTGACAAAAAAAAATCATAATCAAATGCTTTTAACAAAAAGATGCTACATGGATATCAGTCTCGCTAGCAGTTACCTCTAGCATTCAAATAATTATTTCTCATGCACTAAATTTAAATATCTTAAACTTGATTGAAAAGCACTTCACAAGTCAACACTTAAACATGAAAGAAAACACAGGAACCATGAGATGAATTCACTTACTTTTACGAGATAATAAAGAGTCCCATAGGCGAGTAGCTCTTTGAACCAGATGAGAATTCTGACTTGAGCTAGATACGAGTTCATCCCAAGGTTCACCTTCCATCTTCACTTTGTTCCGCAGATCATGTAGCTTCTCCAACTCTTGCTGCAAGTATGCCTGCAATTCAAAAGTTCCAAATATGAGAAGGACGTGCGTATCACACAAGCTGCTCTTCAATAGGTTGCATACAAACTGTCACACTTACCTCTTCAGCACAAAGACCATGATATTCTGCTGTCATCTCGTGATCCAAATTTGACCACATAGCCTGTCTCTGCACCGCTGTCTCGGCATTTTTGAAAAATCTTCTTTTCTCCAGAGCTATTCTAGCCTGTTCATTGAAGGGAACAAATGGTGTTTTCAGATAATTTTCTCGTAAGAGTCGAAAAATGAGAACTTGAAAAGTCGTGATAAGATAACAAGGTGAGGAGTTACCATCAGTTTAGAAAATTAACAATTCTAGGGGAAACTTATATTTTTTATGTATAACATAAAAGAAAAACAGATCACCATTATACACTGCTAGTCTTAGAATATTAAAAGCACGCGATTAAAATAATTTAAACTTAGACTTGGTCAATATAAACTACTAGATGAATCATAACAAAAGCATTTTACCTAGTTCAAATACAGGAGGAAAATGATCTTCATCTGCATTGTCGTCAGCAGCTGCATACAATGAACCAGTGTCAATCAATCGTGTTGTACAACCAAACAGTCAGGCAGGGATTTTATGTTTTATGAACAAGTCATGATGGCTAAGTCTTGTTGGCTAATTATTTGCAGTCGGAAGTAGTCAATTAGTTGAGATATTTTAGTCTAGTAATCATTTTATATCTTTGACTCCCGTTGGTCGCCTATTTAAAGGCTTCCTCAGTTATCAATAACATCAAGTAGAGGTGGCAAAACGAGCGGGTCGGGTGGTTTCGGGCGATGGGTCAAGCTACTTAATTTAACAAGTTAAGTTAACATAGTAAGAGAAGTTAAAGCCATTGACGCACTTTTGTCCATATAATTGCCAAAAAAGAAAAACTGACTACGAAGAGACGTTGCAAACCATGAGATTAAAATACGTAAACTAAGACTTGGTCAATATAAACTAGTACATAAATCTAACGAAGCAAATTAGTATTCGTTTCAGTTACAGACAGCACAACAACACTAGACATAGATTCAAAACAACTAAATTATGCAATGTATCACTAAATACCACATTCATTCCACCTTTCTACATTAAGAAACCAACGCCAATAAGTCATTCAAACATCACATTTCAAAAACTTTCACAACCAACAACATGTAACACCAAAAACACCAAATTTTAACCAAATCCAATAACCAACCAACGAACCTGGGTCCGCAACAAACTTATAATACTCTGTACAACCTGTCAAACCACCCCCAAATTAATAACAACCTCTAACAAACTCCTTAACAGCCTTAAAACCTAACAAAATACCTTCCGAAAATCGGGCGATTGAGTTGAGTAAAAAATCGGCCACACTTTCTCAAAATCCTGAAACAAAAAAAACCGATCTCACAACATCAGATCCAAATTTCAAAAAAAAAAACATAAAAAATAAAAAATAAACCCCAACATAAAATAAAAAATTGAAACATAAAGACCTCAAATTGATGAGTAAATTAAATATATAACACGTTACAATACCTTATTTGTGGATATATGACATAAAATCAGGAGTGATGATTATGAGTCGCCATGGTCTGGTGGCTGACTGGTGAGGATGTGACTGACTATTTTGGGTGGTGACTAGCAATGATCTATAACGGAGACGGTCAACCGAATTTGGTTTCTTTGAAGACCAAAAGAGAGAGGGTGAGAGGAAATGAAGATGATAAGTTTGTGATGCGAGATGTGAGGTTGCTAATAGTGAGATATTTGGATGGAGGGATAATTTGACTTTTGGCGAAACTTAGAGCGGGACAACTGAAAATTAGAGAAGGAAATTTTATTTTCTTTGGAGGTATTATAGAATCTAATTTATATATTTTATAAACCAATTAGTTTTAGAACTTATAAATGCACGTGGTTTAGCCAGATATTATAACAGGTAATAATTTTTTAATAATTTTATTTTGAAGTTAAATATTGTGACAATTCATAAGTAACTTATTTTAAGATTAAATATAATACAATTATAACTCGTACGTCTATTAGTAGCCGATTTGAACAGGGTGTTAATGGTTTACTAATTTACACTCATTAAGTTCTCAGCTAATCATTGAGATTCATTTGTGATACAAACTAATCCTAGTTGTCATCTAGCTATTTATTAATTTAGTGTTTACAACTAGCTACTTTAACCTAATAGTCTAACAAGCGTTTATCCAATTAGTGACATTTGTGTATCCCTAATCACTCATACGTGAGGCGTCTAAAAATATGAATATCAATGTAAAATTACTTAACATCCAAAGCTCATCCTATGGATAAAATCAAGTCATACACATAGATGAAAGTAAATATGGATAAACTCTCACGAGTCACGAGTTGGGGTAACGCTCACGAGTCAACTCAGTTGGTTTGGGTCAATTACCCTAGAGGATAATAGACTTGAATGTGGAGTTCCCAAGGCAGGATATGTTGCTTGGGATTAGCTTGATCCATTTCGAGAAAATGGTATAGTATTTATAAGGAGACCTTTAGGGGTGTGAGAACCCGTAAAGGCAATATGATGGTCCACGTGGTGTGTAAAGTAGAGTGCGTTGATTGGCTATATGCCTATATGCAACTTTCTTGTTATTATCTTGAATAGAAGTGGTGTGTACAGTATAGTGGACTGACGATTGCTATAGGCACCACGACTTATTATATGTCGTAAGAACGTAATAGTCGTTTCTTTAAAAGGGATGTCGCGCTCAATGAAGCAATTGATTGATTTCATTATCCCGATTACACGTCTTAAATTGTCAACACTAAAAATGAAAGCCATCGGTGAATACTAAAGATGTTATGAACGTCTGAAACTTGAATTCTGCTCGAGTTCCCACGTCACGGGGGTATAAACCGAGGTTTCGTGCGTGAACCCCTAAGTGTTACACATAAATTGCAATCCATAAATAGGTTTATATACAAACTAACAATTACTAACAACGATACAAATATATGTATGTCTTAAAAACAAGTGTAGTACATTACAATATATAGAACCGTATATTCTGTCGGTAATCCATTTTTGTCCGTTTTTGTCAGTTTTTATCTGTTTTTTTCCGTTTTTATACGTTTTCGTCCGTTTTTATACATTTTCGTCCCTTTTTTACGATTTTATACGTTTTTTACGTTTTCGTCCATTTTTTTACGTTTTCGTCTGTTTTTTTTACGTTTTTATACGTTTTCATCCATTTTAGTCCCTTCTTTTTACGTTTTTATATGTTTTCATCCGTTTTCGTCCGTTTGTATACGATTTCATCCGTATTTTTATGTTTTCATCAGTTTTTTCTGTTATATTTTAACGTTTTTATACGTTTTCATCCGTTTTAGTCCTTTTTTTACGTTTACGTCCATTTTTATACATTTTCGTCCGTTTTTTACGTTTTCGTCCGTTTTGATACGTTTTCATCTGATTTTAAACGTTTTCGTCCATTTTATAAGTTTTGTCCGCTTTTAAACGTTTTAGTCCGTTTTAATCTATTTTTATACATTTTAGTCTTAGCTATGATGTCTATGTATTAGGGACTGAGTTGTGATTCAAATTCAGTCACTAACAAATTTCCCTCGAAACTTTTTTTTATTGTGCAAACATATTTGTAACTGAATTTTAGTCTTAGGTATGATGTCCATGTAATAGGGACGCAACTGTGACTGAAATTCAGTCACTAAAAAATTTCCCTCCAAACCTTTTTATTGTGTAGACATATTTGTAACTAAAACTTAGTCTTAGCTATGATCTCCATGTATTAGGGACCGAACTGTGACTATAATTCAGTCACTAACAAATTGTTCGCCAATATTTTTTATTGCGCAAATATATTTGTAACTGAAATTTAGTCTTAGATATGATGTACATGTACTAGGGACTGAATTGTCACCCTTATTCAGTCACTAACAAATTTGCCTCCAAATTTTTTTCCCGTACATGCATATTAGTAACTGAAATTTAGTCTCAGATATGGGGCCACTGAATCAAGGACTGATTTTTAGTCGTCGCAATCAGTCAATAAAAGGCCAGTCCTTAAAAGTATCAGTAACTGATGTTTCAGGTACCAAAGCTATGTATCAGCGACTGATATATCAGTCCCTAGAAATTCAGTCTCTGAAAGCCTTTTTTTTGTAGTGTGGACCTAAAATGGCAAATTTCTCTTCTTAGCATGAGAACCAAGAAGTTCTATCAAAGGACGGGGAAGAAGCTCTTAATCAGCAACACTGATACTACTGGTTTTGATAAGTCAAAGATAGAGTGCTATAACTGCCACATGATGGGGCACTTCTCAAGAGAATGTAGAAGGCCAAGGTAGCAAGATATCAAGAACAAAAGTTTTGGAAGCACATCCAAAACAAGGGAGGTTTCTGAGCCAAACTCAAAAAGCTATGGTAGCTATTGATGGGCTAGGTTTTGATTGGAGTTTCATGGCTGATGATGAAGAAGATTCTTCACAGATGGCACTCATAGCTTTCTCTACTGAGGTACAAAATCATAAAGTTTGTTCTAATGCTTGCACTGCTCTTAAAGAATTACAAACTTTAATCAAACATTATGATGAACAAAAGAAAGAGCTAAGCAAAACTCATCAAAACGATATAAATTATAAGTGTGGTTTAGAATCAGTAGAAAAGCATATCCTATACTACAAAGAAAATGAACTTGCTTTTTCTGATGACAAAGCTCTTCTTAGACAAGACATATTCTTTAGAGATGTTGAAATTAAGCTTTTAAGAGAGGCTTTTGATAGGGTCAAAAAGGAAAATGAAAACATTCACTTGACTACACAAACACTAGAACATGCTTCTAGAGGTGTAACCAACATGATAGAATGTCAAGTGATCAACAGAGCTAAGTCAGGAGTAGGATATAAGAGTGTCCCACCTCCATACAGAGGTATCCCTAAACCCCCATGGATTGACCTAGAACACTCAGGCTTACCTGAATTTCAACTACCAAAGTTACAATATGGTGTACAACCAAAAACCAATGTAGTTGTTGATGAGCCTAAGAAGTTAAGTGAGAGTTTATGTAAAACTTCACTTCAAGAAGACAAGGTGTCTTCTATTAGGAAACCAGATGCTATAGTTGTTGAAGACTGGGTATCTGATGATGAGGAAGATGAACAGGTTATGTCTAAACCTGAAGTGGTTAAGAAAGCAGGAACAAGTGTTCCTAAGATAGTCAAACACAATACTGATAGGCCTAAGTCCAATGTAAAACATGTTAGGCAACCAGTTAGATATTGTGAACAATACAGATCCACAAACAAGCCTAGAGGTGACCAAAGAAGTTGGAACAACCTCAAGTCTCACCAAAACAGTGATGACTTTGGATTTTATAATAAAGCTTGTTTCACATGTCGAAGTTTTGACCATCTTACAGCTTTCTGTAACAAATGGGTATCTGGGTATGGAAACAATGGGGTGAATCTAAAAAGGAAAACACCTAAAAGTCACTCTATTTTTAATAGATCAACACCCAAAACAATTTCAATTAAGTCTGGCTTAAAACAAGTTAAGTCTGCTAGACCATTTAAGACTGTTTACCCAAAATCAACAGTTAAAAATGCAAAATCAACTTTCAAATATGCATTAAAAACTGCTAGAAGGCCCATTCAATCAAAAGCAGTGGTCAAAAAACAAGTTAGGAAAATTAAGGGTACAACTGCAAAGTCAGCAGTTAATACTGCTAGGCAAGTAGTTAATTCTGCTGCTTGGAAAAATAGGGCAAATGTTGTTAAGGCCTCAGCATGTTGGATTCTTAAATCCAATGTTGCATCAACTGTTCTTAAGAGATTAAATTTCATTGATGCAAGAGGCAGATCCAAGTCAGTAATGGCTTGGGTCCCCAAAGGAAACTAATACTCCTTATTACTGTGCAGGAACATTCAATTCATAAAGAAGAGGATCAAGGATACTCAGATAATGATGTTCAAGGCACATGACAGGCAACAAGTCTTATCTCTTAGATTTTCAATCAATAGATGGAGGCTATGTTACCTTTGGAGGAGGTGTTGGTGGCAAAATTCCGGTAAATGTACAATTAAAACTGGAAATTTAGATTTTGAAGATGTATACTATGTACAAGAGCTAAATTATAATCTTTTTAGTGTCTCACAAATGTGTGATAAAAAGAACAAAGTTCTTTTCTGTGACACTGAATGTCTTGTGCTTTCTCCTGATTTTAAGATGCCTGATGAAAGTCAAGTACTTCTTAAAATTCCTAGAAAGGGCAATATGTACAGTGTTGATATGAAGAACATTGTTCCTAAAAAGGCTTTAACTTGTCTTGTTGCAAAGGCCACATTGGATGAATCAATGTTATGGCATAGAAGGCTTGGTCATATTAATTTCAAAACCATAAATCAGATTGTTAAGAATGGTTTGGTAAGAGGTTTACCTCAAAAATGATTTAAAAATGATCAAACATGCATTGCTTGTCTTAAAGGAAAACAACACAAAGCCACTTGTATGCCCAAGATTTTTAACTCTATCAATCAATCATTGTTTATGCTTCATATGGACTTATTTGGTCCTAAAAATGTTAGAAGTATGCAACATAAGAGATATTGTCTAGTTATTACTGATGACTATAGTAGATTTACATGGGTTTTCTTTTTAAGATCTAAGGATGAGACACCTAGCATCCTTAAGACTTTCATTACAGAGATAGAAAACCTAGTAGACAAGAAAGTAAAAGTCATTAGATGTGATAATGGGACAGAGTTTAAGAATAGAGTTATGGATGACTTCTGCAAAGAGAAAGGTATTAGGAGAGAATTTAGTGTTGCTAGAACTCCACAACAGAATGGAGTTGCTGAAAGAAAAAATAGAACACTAATAGAAGCTGCTAGAACTATGTTAGCTGACTCTAAGCTACCTATAACTTTTTGGGCTGAAGCAGTCAACAGTGCTTATTATGTCCAGAATAGAGTTTTAGTTGTCAAGCCTCATAATAAGACATCATATGAACTTTTTAGAGGTAGAAATCCTGAAATAGGATTTCTTAGACCTTTTGGATGTCATGTGACTATTCTGAATACCTTAGACCATTTAGGAAAATTTGATGGTAAAGCAGATGAAGGATTCTTAGTTGGATATTCTCTCAATAGTAAATCATTTAGAGTATACAACTTAAGAACTAAGAAAGTAGAGGAAAACCTACATGTAAAATTTTTAGAGCTTAAATCCAATGTAGAAGATCAAGGACCGAAATGGCTATTTGATCTTGAGACTCTAACCCGTTCAACGAATTATGTGTCAATTGCTGTAGAAACTAATGAATTTTTAGGTTCAAAAGCTGATGAAACATCAGATGAGGCAAGGTTAGAAAAGGATACAAATCAAGATTATGTGATGATGCCAATATGGTCAAGTACAAGTGTGGATTCAACTTCAATAAATGTTGAATCTTCTTCTGGTAAAACTAAAGAAGATATTGAAGATGAATACAATGAAGATGGAACAAATGATCAAGAAAATAGTTCTGCTGTTGATAATGCTTGTGAAACAGACTTAACTGAAGAACCAGAATTAACTGCTGAAACAGACTTAACTGAAGAAGCAGAATTAACAAAAGAAGCAGAATTAACAGAAGATGAGGTGGATTTGAGCAATATCCCACCTGATTATCAAGTTCCTTCTACTCCACATACAAGGATTCACAAAGTCCACTCCCTGGAAAATGTGATTTGAGATGTACAATCAGGTGTGAAGACAAGACAACAACTGATGTCTTTAGACCAACAAGGACTTCTTGATGCCCTTTATGCTTCAAAACAGCATGAGTTTTCAAACTCTTGCTTGTTTGTATGTTTTCTATCACAAGATGAACCAAAGAACATTCTGAAAGCCTTGGATGATTCAAGCTGGGTGGAAGCTATGCAAGAGGAGCTTTTTCAGTTCAAGATTCAGAAGGTATGGGTGCTAGTTGATTTACCTAAGGATGCAAAGGTAATTGGCACTAGATGGGTTTTCAAGAATAAAAGGGATGAAAGGGGAATAGTGATTAGGAACAAGGCTAGATTAGTAGCCCAAGGGTACACACAACAAAAAGGTATAGACTATGATGAGGTTTTTGCTCCAGTAGCAAGACTTGAGGCAATTAGGCTTTTCTTAGCTTATGCTTCATTTTTAGGCTTCACAGTTTATCAAATGGATGTCAAGAGTGCATTTTTATATGGTACTGTTGAAGAAGAGGTTTATGTCTCACAGCCTCCTGGTTTCATTGATCCTGACAATCTAGACAAAGTGTACAAAGTTGTAAAAGCTCTATATGGCCTGCATCAGGCACCAAGAGCTTGGTATGAAACACTGGCTTCCTATTTAAAAGAGAATGGATTTCAAATAGGAAAGATTGATCAGACACTATTCATCAAACAGCACAAGAAGGATCTTCTGTTAGTGAAGGTGTATGTGGATGACATTATCTTTGGGTCTACAAGGAAGGAGATGTGTTTGGAGTTTGAGAAGCTTATGCATGATAAGTTTCAAATGAGTTCCATGGGGGAACTTACATTCTTTTTGGGTTTGCAAGTTAAACAGTCATACGAAGGCATATTTATTAGTCAAGATAAATATGTTGCTGAGATACTTAGGAAGTTCAACTTTGCTGATTCAAAAATGGCAAGCACACCAATGGACTCTGAGAAGCCACTTCTTAAAGACTTAGATGGAGAAAATGTGGATGTACACACATACAGATCTATGATAGGATCTTTAATGTATCTTACATCATCAAGACCTGATATCATGTTCTCTGTTTGTGCTTGTGCAAGATTTCAAGTAACTCCAAAGGTTTCTCGTTTAACAGCAGTCAAGAGAATTTTTAGATATCTCAAGGGTCAACCTAGGTTGGGACTATGGTATTCTAGAGAGTCACCTTTTGACTTGGTAGCATTTTCGGATAGTGATTATGCTGGTGCTAGCTTGGACAGAAAGTCAACAACCGGAGGATGTCAATTCCTTGGGTGTAGACTTATCTCATGGCAGTGTAAGAAGCAAACAATTGTGGCTACTTCAACAACTGAAGCTGAATATGTAGCTGCTGCAAGTTGCTGTGCTCAAGTCCTATGGCTTCAAAACCAACTCCTTGACTATGGGTACAATTTTATGAACACTGTTATTCATATTGATAATAGTAGTACAATTTGCATTATTAAAAATCCAGTACAACATTCTAAAACAAAACACATTGAAATTATACATCACTTTATAAGAGACTAAAATGAGAAAAGATTAATTCAAGTTCTTAAAATTGCTTCAGAATACAACATTGCAGATCTGCTAACAAAAGCTTTTGATGTTGAAAGGTTTCAGTACTTGGTAGCAAGTATTGGAATGCTTAATCTTTGAATTTTTCAATCTAATGTGTTTTTATATATAAATATTTGATTGTACTGCTCACTTTATAAGTTAATGCTTCTATTACAAAAGTTTGTGCTGCTAGTACAAATTTAAATTGTGTTATTCATACAGTTAGTCCTATGATTATTCTAATACAAGACAAGTACTTTATACATTGTTCTTTTGGTTTTAGACTAACAATTTCAGGTATGAACAAATAAACACAAAGGATGTTTCAAGTGAAATGAAAGTAGCAGAATGATAATATCAGTTGCTGACATAATAGGTTTATGATTGAAAGAGTTTGGGAATTTCAAACCTCATTAAAACTTCTTTCTTGAAGCTTGATTATGATGTTTCACATTAATTTGATGACTTAGTTGATCAGAAAGTAACTGATACAACTCACTTTCTATCATTTTATACTTTTAAGTATAATGAGCAAGTCTAAGGACATCCGATAGAAAGAACAGCTTGTAAAAGGGAATCTAACACTTGTATTAGAGGCAACAATTGCTATGAGCTGGAAACCCTATCAAGAAAGCCTTTTGAATAGGTTTATCTTTACATAGGCAGTTATTTATAACTGAAAACATTGGTTCTCACACAACCAGAGGTTGCTTTAAACCAAAATCTTGATTAAGTATCTGTTACACACTTAATCCCTTCAAAATGGTTGAAAGCAGTATGAGTTTTAATAATAAAATCATGAACATACTGCTAATTCAAAAGTTTCTTAAAAAGGATTTTCAAAAGGACTCGGTAAAACCATCCATTGATGGATAATGAGTCAATGCCCCATGAATCACCTCTCATAGGAGTTAACACACCTAGAAGTGATGAGGGCAACAAATTAAACTCTTAAGGAATTGATGGCTACATGTACAACATTTTCTGATAACAAGTTCTAATTGATAGCTCAGATGATGGAGAGAGAAATATTTTGGTACATTGTGAGAGATCTTCCAATCAGGGGAGGAAATGTTATTTGCATCTCAGGGGAGGAAATAAATCCAAAGAAGGAAGATTAACCAATGAAAGGGAGGAAAAGACAAGAGCATACAAGATGATGACATAGAGGTTGAAAATGACAAGAATAGAGCTAATAATCTCTTCTTTATGAACAAGATTCTGGAGATTTATGTATATTCAGAAGGGATGAAGCATTCAAAAGGAGAAAGTTCTATCTAGGTCAACTGGAGAAAAGTTTCAATTTCAGTTCACTACGTTTGTTCATCACTTGCAAAGGCATGCTGATAGATGATTTCACTTGTTGAAACAAGCATCCAAGATACACAGCACCATTGCCTCTTATAATTCCTCCATCCAAGGAAATTGCACCATCTTTTAGGTCATGTTTGAAGCCTGAAGATGTGTATTGATATTGTTAAAGTCAAAGAACAGAAAGCATATGAGTTACTGAGAAAGATATTCTATATCTCACAGATCAGAAGAAAGTTCAGATCAAGGGTCTGACTATGAAGTGTTTGCAAGATCCTCATAATCAGGAATTCAATTCAGAAGAAACATGTTGAAAAGGGTTCACATGTTTAGGGGAGGATTGTTGGGAATTAAATATTCTGAAGACTAAGTATTAGGAAATTCTCTTAGTGATTAATTCTGGTAGCTTTAGTGTTAAGTCTGGTGAGTTCCAAAGTTAAGTCTGCTGGTTAAGTCTGCTTTTCCAATGTTAAGTCTGGTGGTTAAGTGTAGTGATTAATTCTGGTGAGTGCCAAAATTAAGTCTGCTCTTCTAAAGTTAAGTCTGCTTGCTGGATGGATAAGTATACTAAAGTTAATTATATACGGTAGATAATATCTTACCCCATGTGATCAGTCATTATGTTATATTCACAGAACAAGTTGTAAACATAGATACATGTTGTATCTTAGTTACTGACTCACATAAGCTAGCAAGTAGTTTGACAAGACTTGACAAGAATTAACAATATTGTAAAGATCTCCTTGGACTATAAAAGGAGATCTTAGCTTAGTCATAAAAATAGATCTAGTGAAAAAACTTGTGATTAAGTTTTATATGTTGAATAAGAACCTTTGATAAAAACTTTCATATTCATAACTGTCAAGAACAAGAACAATCTAAAACATTATCAGTTATATTGAATCCTTTGGTATTATACTTTTGGTGTTCATTGTTCAATATACACAAGCATCACTGTTCCATTTCCATAACCGAATAACCTTCTAAGTGTGATTAAGTAGTTTCCGCATACTTGATCATATTAACTCAACTTATCATATACACAAAGCAACAAAAGTTTAACCACCTTATAGTGTATCGACGAATCCTCTCATTGACTCATCAATGGCTTGAAGGGTGGAAGTTAGTGAAAAAGGTTGAGGTTGAGGTTGTTGTGGTGTAGCTTGTTCACGGTAGAGAAGACCATGGATGTCCCTATAGATGGGGTGGAAGAGAAGTGGTTCTTGTTGTGAAGGTTCTACCTCAAATGGCATTGGTGGTGGATTGGTGGACCTTGGTGGAAGGTCTTCCAAGGTTTCTAAGTATGGGTGTGGTGAGGTTGGTGGAGTGGCAAACAACTCTATTGGTTGTAGTTTAGGTGAATGAGGAGGTGATGGTGATCTTGTTAATTAAGATGGTGCGGGTGGTGGTGTGGTGGCCACTGGTGTTTTGGTAGGAGGTGGAGTGGTGATGATGATATGTGGTGGTGTTAGAGTTGACAAGGTAAGGAAGTTCTCATTAGCAATTGGAGATGATATGTTTAGGGGTGATGATTCTTAGGATGAGGAGCTGAGATTTACAAAACAGCATGGTCTAACACTCATTCTGGCTGTTCTTCTGTGTGGTCTGGATGTTGAGGAGTTGTTTGACTTAGGCATTGTGGAGAGAAAGGTTGAGATATGCAAAAAATACTACTAGAAGTGATGTTGAATGTGTGAGAAACGATCATCTAAAAGCTTCCAATTTATAGACTCCAAGGTTTATGGAAGAGTGTGTTTGGATTTGATGTTAAACCATACAAAGATGGTGGTTTCTAATGATTTGGAAGTGGAAGAGAAGCTAGTCATATCATCAAAGTCAATCCAATAAGATGGAGTTGAGTGACATGAAGAAGATATGCAGTAAATGCATAGTGGTGAGTGGGAAATCTAATGATGTGATTGATCCACGGATTGCAAGGAACCATTTTGAGGGATCCTTGCTTGTTGGAGAAAGGTAACTTGAGCGGATTTTTGAATTTTCAAGTTTTGGTGAGAAATTGTGTTCCTATTTGTCTAAGGTTGCTAAGATGATCCTATTGTGATGGAATATCAGTAAAGGTATCCTAATAATAAGAATAAATGATCTAAAGTGCGGGATTAAACGAAGAATTAAAAATGTAGCTGTTGGAAGGCGGAACCAAACGACTACACAGGTGGATCCCTGTTTTTGGTTCCGCCTGATCCGTTGGGTGAAATTTGGCGACACCAAAATATTGGACAGACGGAACCATATTTTTGGTTCCGCCATATCCGCTGATAAAAAAATGAAGACAGTGGGCATTTTTGAAAGCCCGAAACCCGTTCAAATCCTATAAATTTTCCTAAAACATGTGTAATTAATTAGTTGTGATTGATCAATAACAAAAACACAGGTACTAACACATGTAAGCATATAGATCAAACCGATGCTAATGAACTTACTATTAATGGAAGTTAAGCCAAACAGTGGCTTAAAAGTAGAAAATTGATAACATTAAAGTGTTATCGCCCTGAATGATCATGTTAGTTCACATAGTTGTTCAACGATAAGTTAATATCCTACAATCATAAAAATTCATCACATCATTGTTTAAAACCGATTGTACCAAATACTCATTAACCTCTCACTGCCTGTCATGTTTCTTGTTGATCTTCGTTAGCCAACGCCTGATGTTCTTGAACATCCCTCTCATTTTTTTGAACTCTTCATTTTGTTGTTCAATTGGTGGAAGTTGGTTCATATATTCCGGATGTGGAAGCCTAGAGTTTGGGAGTCCGTCATCCTCGCTCATGGATGATGATGAGGAGGAGGTTGGTGGATGAGGACGTTTTCCTTTCAATTTAGCTACTCTCTTGTCACTCAAGGGTACAAATGTGTGAGGAATGAGGGAGTAGTCAGGGTAAAAACCTCTATCATTAGGAGGGATAGGTGCAAACGCTCTAAAAAGACGGGTGAGAAGCATCCCGTATGGCATAGCAGTGGTTCCTAACACGGGTATGTCGGCCATCCTTTTGGTCACATAGTAGGCAAGATTGAAAGGTTGATGAGTTGACACGCAATAAAGCATGTAGCATAGGCTAGCATTGATGTGGTCTCTATTCCCTATGGTGCATAAGACGTTGGCCCAAAGAATTTCTTCCCATTTCTTAAATTGTGGCCTAAGTTCGTTTAGCTCCATGCCAAACGGGTCTCGATTGACCTCATTGCCTTGTTGGGTGGTCCTAGTATGGGAAGTTCTAGGGAGGAAGAGATAATCATGGATAATCTCTTTTGGTTTCAAAGGAGTGTCGTATGGAGGCATACGATCGACCATGGAATCAAGGGTTGACAAAGACCATTTGTCAGAGTAAAGGCAAGTAACTTCACCCGGAATTCCTAGGACTTCCGCAAATTGGTTTAAGGTAATGTTGAATTGGGATTGATTGAATTTGAAATGAATTTAGATGAGACCATAATCATTTGAGCTAAGGACAACACTAGCATAAAACTCTAGTATAAATCTAGGACATATTGGTTCGTCAATTTCCATGAGACAATCAAATTGAATGATAGCTAGTTGTTGGTGAATGTTGGTTCCTTCTAAAAAGGAAGGGTCTATGGTTCTACCCTCGTGTACATATCTCTTCTCTAAGGCCTTAAAGATTTTCACTTGGTCAGTTGTAAGTCTCTTAGTCTTATGGTGTTTTGGGAGGTACTTAAGGGTATCCTTGTGATCGTAGAAGGTTGCGGGAGGCATGATTTATCCTAGATACAAAAATTACATAGTTTAGTTAAAAATAACGAGAGTATAGATATAATATTCTAGTGTGTGCCTATATGGGGACAATATGGAGGTGTAGTTATCTCAACTCTTTTTAATGCATGAAAATTTTGTTTAGCAAATTTTGTAACAAAACGAGAGATAACTCAAACGCTCCTAATTCAATGTAGCTTCGATTGAATGTACCCGAAAATACATATTAGTTATGTATTCCCTTTAGTATTCAAGAGACATTATGCAAACGATGTTTAAAACATAATGTTTTTATTTGTATGAACAATGTGCAAAATCATTTTTCCTAATAGTGAGAAGGTTTTAACAAATAATTTGGAAAGGGTTTTTAGTGAATTGTGATAATGTCTTATAATATGCAATTCCTAACTAAGGGAAATATGATTAGTTATATAATTTAACAAATATGCTTCATGATTTTTACAAAAAGATGCATAACCCCCAAGTTTTGATTTTGTGCAAGAAATAGAAATCCTAGACTCAGATCAGGAGTGTAAATATAGTTGGGATACTTACAGTGTGAATTGAAGCACAAATTGGTTGGAGTAGAATGCCTAAATTCTGAGAATGGTTTGCTATGGGGCGAGTTTGTGTTGCTTGTGTGTTGTGAGAAGGAGAAAAGGAGTGTTTGTTTAATATATTTAAAAAATGGCCCAGGAACCCACGGATAGGGTGGAACCAAAAACTGGGATCCGTCCTTGTTGTCGAAGGGTTTCGCGGGAACAGTTTTGGTTTTTGGTTTTTGTCGTGTTTGGTTAAGCTAAGGTTTAAACTAAGGTTTTAACTACACATTTGGTTTCATTAATCCTAAACCAAGTCTAAGAAGGTAAAATGGTTCTCTCTTAAGAGGTTTTGTTAGGGTATCGGCAATATTGTCTTCTGAGGATACTTTCTCGATTGAGATGTTTTCTTTTTAAACATTGTTGCGTAGAAAGTGATAACAAATTTCTATGTGTTTGATTCTAGCATGTTGAACTGGATTCTTGCTAAGGTCAATAGCTCCTTTGTTGTCGCAAAGGATAGGGACGTCGTTGAGTTGAATCCCATAGTCGGCGAGAGCTTGTTTCATCCAGAGAGCTTGTTGGCATGCTTTTCCTGTTGACACGTACTCGGCTTCGGTTGTTGATATTGCAAGAGCCGTTTGTTTCTTAGCAAACCATGAGGTAAGACAATGCCCAAAAAAAGTACAAATACCACTTGTACTTTTTCTATCGACATAGTCACCGGCATGGTCTGAGTCGGCATACACTATGGTTTCAACACCCGTTCCTTTGAGATACCATAATCCTAAGTGTTTAGTACCTTTAATGTATCTAAATATTCGTTTAAAGGCTTCAAGATGGGATGTTTTAGGATCTTCTTGAAAGCGAGCACATAGACAAACACTAAACATAATGTTAGGTCTACTAGCCGTGAGATAGAGTAGACTACCAATCATTCCTCTATATTTAGTGCTATCTACGGATTAACCTTCGTCATCCTTGGTGAGTTTAGTTTCCGAAGACATAGGTGTTTTCATAGGTTTGGAATCTTCAAGACCAAATTTCTTAAGCATATCTTTGATGTACTTAGATTGGTTGAAGAATATCCCATCTTCTAACTGTTTTATTTGGAGTCCTAAGAAAAAGTTTAGTTCTCCCATCATACTCATTTCGAACTCGTCATGCATGATTTTTGATAAATCGTCGCATAATTCTTGACAAGTTGATCCGAATATGATGTCATCCACATATATTTGAACTATGATAATATGTGATCCCTTTTTCTTAGTGAAAAGAGTGTTGTCTACTAGTCCCATGGTATACTTATGTTCAACTAGGAATGTCTTAAGTCGATCATACCAAGCTTTTGGTGCTTGCTTAAGTCCGTATAAAGCTTTTTTAAGTTTGTAGACATGATTTGGTTTTTCAAAATCGGCAAAGCCGGGAGGTTGTGCAACATATACTTCCTCATTTATGAAACCATTAAGAAATGAACTTTTGACATCCATTTGAAAAAGTTTAAAGTCATGTACACATGCATATGCAAGTAGTATTCTAATTGAATCGAGCCTAGCAACCGGAGCAAATGTTTTGTCGTAGTCAATACCTTCTTGTTGATTATAGCCTTGAGCTACTAGCCTAGCTTTGTTTCTAGACACTACACCGTTTTCATCCATTTTATTTCTAAAGACCCATTTTGTTCCAATTATGGTTTGACATTTTGGTTGAGGGACTAATGTCCAAACATCATTTCTAATAAATTGGTTTAATTCTTCTTGCATTGCTATAACCCAAGATTCATCTTTTATAGCCTCATTTATATTTTTGGGCTCAATGGTTGAAATGAAACAAAAGAAATTACTTTGATTTTGAACTTTTGATCTTAACGTTCTTTCATTAATTTCTCCTATGACATTACTAATGGATGACTTTTAAATTATTTGACATTGACTATTTCTCTATTTAAAGGTTCATCTTCTTTGTCATTATCTAAATTTTCTTGGTTTTCAACCATTTGACTTTCAACTAAGTCATCATCTACCAAAGGTGATGTCTTAGAGGGAAGTGGACTTTCGTTAAATGTTACGTTCAACGATTCCTCAAATCTCAAGGTTTCTTTGTTCAAGACGATATAGGTTATACTATTTTGCGAGTATCCAAGGAACAAACCTTCATAAGACTTTGGGTCAAATTTGGTGAGATAGTCCTTAGTGTTAAGAATGAAGCACTTGCTTCCAAAAACTTTAAAGTATCCTAATGTAGGATTTTTACCTCTATAAAGTTCATATGGAGTTTTATTCAAAAATGTTCTTATTAAAACTCTATTTAAGATATAGGTGGATGTGTCAACGACGTTACACCAAAACTTTTGTGGTATCATTTGTTCATTTAGCATTGTTCTACTCATTTCTTGAAGTGTTCGGTTTCTATGTTCTACTACACCGTTTGATTGAGGATTTTGAGGAGCCGAGAAATTATGTGTTATGCCATTAGCATCACAAAAAGCTCCAAATTGAGTCTCATTATCAAATTTACGACCGTGGTCTATTCTAATTGACACAATGCTATTTCCTATTTGATTTTGAATTTTCTTACTTAGAATTTCAAATTTATCAAAAGCTTCATTTTTAGTTTTCAAAAATTTAGTCCAAGTATATCTTGAATAATCATCTACTATGACCAAAGTGTAGAAGTTTCCTCCATAACTTTGTATAGCGGATGCACCAAACAAATCCATATGCAATAGTTCTAAACACCTAGATGTGGACACCATGTTTTTAGCCTTATGGCTATTATGAACTTGTTTCCCAATTTTGCAAGCATCACAAAAGTGTTGGTCGTATTTCAACTTGGGTGGGTTCCTAACTAGTTCCTTAGATGATAGAGATTGGATTAGTCTCATATTGGCGTGACCTAAGTGTCTATGCCAAAGAGTTGAGTTGTCGTCTAGAGAGGTAAGACAAAGTTTGTCTTTAGATGTTTTATCTAATTTCATAACGTATACGTTATTTTTCAAAACACCTTTTCCTACGGTTATACCGTCTTTAAGTATTTTACTTCCATTTTCACTGAAAAGGACGTCATACTTTTTACGGCATAGTTGACTAATACTAAGTAAGTTAAAACCTAGGTTATCAACATGAGCAACATCATCAATAGAGAGAGAGTCATGAGAGATAGTACCTTTTTCGACGATTTTGCTTTTAAGCTTGCTACCAAACGTAACATTACCTCTGTCATATGCTTGGTAGGTTGAGAAAAGGCTCTTGTTTCCCGTCATGTGCCTTGAACACACGTTATCTTTTATCCACTCATCTGGTTCCAAACCGACTTTCAAGCATACCCAAGTTATAGAAAAACTCAAGCATTTGGTCCCCAATATCTCATGGGTCAATTTGGGTTTAACATCCCATTATCTTGATTCATGTATGGAAATGGTGGATAAGGGTTCCATGGCATGTAGTTGGGACTTTGAAAATTCCTAGGAAAGTTTGGGTTCCAATTATTTTGATAATGAGGCTGTGTATTTTAGTTACTTTTTGGAAAGGGGCATTTGGGAATAGTCGTCCTAGGTCTTTGTTGAGCAGTTTTAGTTATAAACTCATTTTTAGCTTGTCCTATTCCTATAGTAACTGCTGGTTTTTATTTGTTTATAGTTGAACTAGTATTAGATTTCCTAGTAACTTTAACAAACTCTGTATGAGCCGATGTACTAGCTTTCTGTTCAGCAACAGTTCCCACGGATCCCTTCTCCACTACTGGCGGAACCAAAGATTTGGTTCCGTCTGATCCGTGGGTTTCTAAAACTGTTGGAACAGTTTCTTGTACTTTCACGGCTAGTTTCTTAAAACTACTTAAGTCTCCTAGTTTCATAAAGCCTAATCCAGTTTTATCATGAGGTAATTTTTGAATTTTCATTATCTCATCTACACAACTTATATTTTTATCAAACCTTTTAAACTTAGAGTTTTGTTTGATAAGTGCATCCTGTGTGATTTTAAGCTTTTTTAATTCTAGTCTTAGCTCTTGACATGAAACACATACTTCGTCAACAGCTTTACCTTTTTCTAATCCTTTAACTTTTTCCTTTAACTCATAAACTTCGTTTTCTAGAAATTCCTTTTTAGTTTTCAAAAACTTATTTTTGTTTATGATTTTTAGACTAAGTTCACAAAGATTGTTATATATCTTTTGCAAGGTGTCATCATCAATAGAAGAATACGATGAGTCAGAATGTACCTCGTCTGAGTCATGAGCCATGAGAGCAACTTCATCGTTCTTATTCTCTTCTTCATCATCTTCATTGTCACTCCAAGCCCCACTTACAAAAGCTCTTTGAGTTTTGTTCGTGGGTGGTTTAGGACATTCTCCTATTAGATGACTTGTATCTCCGCACCTAAAACACTTTCTTTCTCCTTTTCCTTTCTTGTCAGCATGGTCTTTCCGGAAGGATTTCTTTTCTTCTCGAGGTTGTCTTACGAACTTTCCTCGTCTCCTAAAGAACTTCTTGAAATCTCTTACGGCCATGGCATATTCTTCATCTTCGCTACCCGAACTAGACTCTTCATCATCACTTGAATCTACCCTAGCTTTTAAGGAAATGGACTTGATCTTTTCCTTTTTGCCCTTAACTATCTCTGAATCTTTTTCCATCACCACCTCATGAACTTTGAGATTTCCTATTAGCTCGTCAAGTGACATGCTTGAAAGATCATTGGATTCTTCAATGGCCGTCACCTTTGCTCTCCACTTCGGATGAAGTGCTCTAAGAAATTTCCTGACAAAGTTCTTACTACAAAAAGAATCATCAAGTACTTTAAGAGAAGTAATGATAGTATTAAACCTAGCAAATGCACTATCAATGGTCTCATCTTCAGGGATAACAAATTGTTCATATTGTTGAACAAGAAGATCAATTTTGTTATCCTTGACTTGTGAGTTCCCTTGATGAGTGATAATTAAGGATTGCCAAATATCTTTAGCGGTTTTACACATAAAGACTCTTTCATATTCTTTCCTAGGTAAAGCATTATAAAGCATCATTTTAGCCTCATTATTTTTGGCAATCAACTTTTTTTGCTCATCACTGTGACGAGTAAGTAAAGTATCCTCATCCCAACCACTTGATATATCTTTTATTATGGCTTTATGGTCACCATCTATAATAATGTACCATAGATCTATGTCTTTTGATTTCACATAAGTTTCAAAGCGATTTTTCCAATATATAAAACTATTTGGTTCAAATAGTGGTGGTCTTTACATAGATTGCCCTTCTTTGAAATTTTCAAAATTCATGGATCGTTTCAAGTTTTAAAATACAATATATTTTGAAAGTCTTGAGTAACGTAGCTCTGATACCAATTGTGGAAAACTAGAAGGGGGGTTGAATAGTTTTACCGTTTTAAAATTCTTTTGCTTTGAAAACATAACATGATTTCAAGTTATGCAAACAATAAACACTATATAACAAGTAAGAAGAGAAAGAAACAATCAAACCACAACACAGATGTTTATAGTGGTTCGGTCTACAAGGACTCTCTTCCTTGCCCTACTCCACTCCTCGAGCCTCTAACTTAAGAGTTTTTCTTCACTAAGAAACAAGCTCCCTTCTTGGCGGAGAAAACCTTTATACACGTCGCTTACACTTTTTCTAGTACAAAGCTAAATACCGAGTTCTTTTACAAGGGCACAACCACTCCCGATACTCTATGTATTTTGAGGACTAAAATACTAACCGATTACAACAGAGGTAGATGATAGTTTGGTACAACTATGATGTGTGAAAAACAACAAATTCACACTATGACTAATCTAACAAGTCTTGCAACGCTTTGTTGAAGCTTGTGATGCTTTGATCTCTTTTCTACAAAAGAAAGATCACTAAGAATGAAATATGTAATATGAATGGGTTAGTAATGAATGAAAGAATGAATGATGTTGTTTATGCTTAAGAGTGATAAGAAAACATAAATGAGTGGCTTGCTATTTATAGGCAAACTACAAATTCAAACCACGGATGGGACGAATCTAATTTTAGGGATCCGTCCGTTATGCATTTTGGATCCGCGGGTCCCTGACAGCAAATCTCCAAAATCTTTCCCAAATCTAACCAAGATATTTCCATATCTAATTCTTTGAGTGAAGATCAATCCAAGATATTCATAAGATCTTCAAGATATCCTAAATATATCAATGTGATGTATGCAATGATGTCATTGTACATATTCCATATTTAGAAACAAAATGTAAATGAATGTAATATGTAAATGTAAATGTATGTAAATTATGAATGTAACATGTATGTACTGGTGATCATGTATGTAGCATGTTATGAGTTTTAAAAGCTTGTAACTATATATGTAAAAGACTTAACTTATATTTATACTTTGCTGAAGATAAAGTTTATAATTGTTATTAACAAAATATAGCAAAGATCGTAAAATATAAATAACGTTTTTTAGACGATATTTGTATTAACAACTTACTATACAAGATAAATCTTAAAAGAATCTTTTCTATAATTATCTAACCGACTATACATGTTTATCTCATAAACAGTACTAACTATACACTCTAGCAGTCTTAACTCTAACATTAGCAACATAAACTCTTTAGCAGTTGTAAGTTTGTACTAGCAGTACTAACTTTTCTTCTAGCAGCACTAAACACTTAGAGTGTTTTTCTTCAAGTTCATTATTAGTGAATGCAGTTGTAACTCTGAACTAGCAGTTGTAACTTGTTATCTAGGAGTAGTAACCACTTGTATATTTTCTTGAATACCTTCAGCAACACTTAGCAGTAGTAAAATACACAAGCAGCTGTAACCATTAATACTACCAGCAACAATGACTTAGAGCAATTTCCATCAGCAGTCTTAATCAAACAAGCAGCAGCAGCTCTAAAACCCAAAAATCTTTATCTTGAATTGGTCTTCACTCTTTGCTTTCTTTCTCACCCTTTTGTCGAATAAAAAAGGCGGGACTACAAATCAAGCCAGGTTTCGAATTTGGGCCTATGGGATATTGTGAAGGTCATTTATTTGGCCGAACGTGCTCCCCCTTGAACATAACTCCCCCTAGATCGTTGCTCCCTCTTGTTCCAAGGCGGGGATCCATAGGTCAAGAGCCTTACCTTTGCGGTGTCCTAGCTACACAAGAAACACTCAACACGCAACAAACAAATAATCCTCACATGTGGAAGTCCAAAATGGGTTAGGTAACCATTTGGGTACTTTCAACATGGGTTAGACCATACAATAATCCACAATATCATGCATTGCAATGCATATTAAAATCAAAAGACGTCATTTCATTCCAAGCATACATGAACAAAATATGCAACATTCTTCATTCTACAAGGACTATCCTAGTACATTTTTATAGAAAGCACTATACTAGTACTTGCTAGAGACATCAAATTAGAGATCTAGTTTCCTAAGTGGAATCCTAACTTCTCTTCCATTTTTGACCTTTTCCCATTTCCTTTCAACTTATCATCTTCCAACTTCCTATTCATTTTGGAAATAGTGGTTAACAACTCCATGATTCCTTCATGAATGGATAGAAGCATCACCCTAGCTTCAATCCTTGATTCCTTGAGAGCGTTAACCATGTGTGTGGTATTCTTGCAACAAATGGAGTACTCATTTTCATACAACCTTGGACTTAAAGGTTCCTGAATTAAGCCTCATACCTCACATTCTGCAAATCTCCTTAATTCATACTCATACATTATCCTATCATTACCTTCATTCTTCATCATATCCAAGAATGACCTTTTCAATTTCCTAGAGCTCTCCGGATTTTGATTTCCTTGATTTTTGTTCACCGATCTTTCCGAGAGAGACATGATTCCAATTATGAGAATTGCATTCTTAGAAATAGTGGAGGATGCGTTAAGTTGTTAGTTTGTGTAGAAAAGCATAATACTTCATATCTTTTGAAAAAGTTTTGACTCAAGTGCATTTCAATCAACAAGCAATGCACTAATGAAGAAATCATTAATTGATTATAGACACTAAAATAGAGAGTAGTATGGTTTCGGATTAACTTACTTGAAGAAACTCTTCTTTATCCTTTGCTTTGAAAAAGTAGTGAAATGTGATTAAATGGAGTTTGTTGATATAAGAAGAGTATAGATTTGTGACCGGATCTACACACACTCCTTGTGTTAGATAGATACTTTGAATAATGCTAGTCTAGCACACGGAATTTACTAGCAAGCACTCAGAAGATTTATTTGATGTGTTTTGTATGAACGAATAAAACAATGTATATATGAACAAGAGACAAAAATTTACTTCAACTATTCAATATTATTAATTCAATAATACGAGTGATCTCCTATCACTAGGGTTTACAACCTTGAATCTTAACAAAACAATACATATAACTTCGTGCGTACTCTATTCAATAACCTAGGCAATCCTTTTATAGACTAAGGATTCCTGTACAAGATAACTATCATCTATATAAGTAAGATATACACAAAATCTTTTCTATACTTATCTTCTATACGATTACAAAAATTATAAGCAGTACTAACTATAATGTGTGAGCAGTACTAACAGACTTAGTACTGTCAGCCTTGTCTTCAATATCTTCCAGCAGTACCAACTTACGTGCAACAGTCTTAACTGTTTATCTTAATTCCCAACAATCCTCCCCTAAACTTATGATTTCTGTGCAAATCACTAAGTTTCATCAAATTAAGCTTCATCTCCAATGATGGGGGGATTCTTCAAAACATCTATCATTATAATCTCTTGTCACTGATTTTTCTTTGCTCTGCCAAATTAAATATCTTTGTGACTAACATATCTGCCATCTCAGAATCTTCTCTAACCTTAAGTGAAACTGTTATCATAGCTAATAAAACACCTGATCTGAGAGGGTATTCTTTTTCCACCAACATATAAATTTCTATTCCATCCTTGGTAGAAACTTTATGCACTTCACATGTATCAAATAGTTTCCAAGAGACATCCTTGACTTCAGCTTGAAACCTCCACATTGATTCTCCACTATCAGGTTCATAAATCCTATTCAGCTGCACCCATAACTCTTTATCTTTGTCTTCAATAGGGTCTTGAACTTTGAACTTCTCTTTTACTAAGCTCCACAGCTGATTAAGATCTTCTCTATCAAAACCTTTGAGTAAATCTTCAAACAACCTATACCTTTCAGTAATACCACCAAGTCTTATTATCTTCCATCCCTTCATTCTTCCATCTGTGAAAACTTCCCAGTCAATAATAGGATGTTTTACTTGTAATGGTTTGATGTTTGTAGATTCTGGAACTATCACCATCATACTCTTAATCTGCTCATCAGACAAACTTTCTTCTCCAGATTTTGACTTCTTTGTAACATCAGATTCTAGAACTTCTTCTGGTTCTCTTTTCTTTCTCTTTGTAGCATCCTTCTTGTCTGAAGTATTCAGTCTTGCATATGTCTCATAGAACTTCTTTTCTATCTCAGCATCTGTCTTTCCAATGAAATCACTCATCTTGTAATTTGCTTGGTTCTTCAAATAATGCTTCATAAAACTGACTTGTTCTTTCTTGGTAGGCATCTTTGTCTTGTAACCATGCTTTTGCCTATCTCTAATTCTCTGCATTAAGTCATTCCAAGTAACTTCTTTATTCTTTGACAAGATGAATTCTTTAAGTTTCTCTGACTTTTCTTCTTCACTTAGATCTTCATCTCGAAGAATCATCATTGCTTGAGCTCTTACAATCAAATCAGAATCTAACAGATATTGTAATTGTTCATTGAAGACTTCTTGATCAACATCTTCAAATCTTGTTCTCTCCATGAATTCAGCTATGTTTCTTACATCATCTGCAGCCAACTTCCTTGCTAATTATGCATCTTGAGCTATCTGAGCTTGTTCATCAGCTAAATCTTTCTCTAGAAGTTTCCTTGCAACTTCTGCATCATAATCAATCTGAGCTTGAGTTTTTGGTTTTACTTTCTTGAGTCTTTCAGCTTCTTGTTCAGCTTCTTCAGATGTCATTGGCTTCTTTCCCTAAATCTTTCTCTAGAAGTTTCCTTGCAACTTGATTGTGTGTCTTGACAAAATCCAAATTAGCCATGATGTTCTTAGTAAAGTTTGATTTTAACTGTGGTGAATAGTGAAGATTTAGGTTAGAAAGTAGAAGATGAAAGTTAGATGAGATATTATTGAGAGAATTAGGATTTTTAATGTAACCGACTTAAAGAATATGGTAACCTTTATTTTAGAATATAATAGAATAAAAGTTAAAATATCTTGAAGAGGATCGCTCGAAAATCGTAATCCAATCAGTAAAAATCGCAACAAACCACCAACGGCTAGTTTTTAACCAAATATTAATTACTGACACGTCAGTTATAACGGCTAGTTCAGCAGTACTAAGTTTACACTAGCAGTATAAACTTTTCACTAGCAGTACAAACCTTTATCAAAATTTTCAAAGAACAGTATAAACTTATATGGTTTCTAAAATATTATAACACACATATATTTTTTAGCAAACTATCAGCTATCAACGGATTTGATATGTCTTTACCAATAGCCGTTTGCTTTGGACTGGCCAACTCTTCACAGTTAGATATGGTGAGTTGATAACCATACAATTTTTGGTAAATTGTCAACCATTAACGGATTTGATTAGTCTTTACCAGAAACCGTTTGCTCTGGACTAGTTGGTTCTTATATGGGTTAGACATGGTGAACCAATAACCATTTGTTGTGTGCACAGATAACACACTGAGCTCCAAATCACCATTCAGTCCAAAACATAAAGCATTTAATCCACAAGCTCCACTCATCCTGCAATTGTTAGTCCAACAATAGAAAACAAAGTGTAGAGCACTTGTCTCACAACATAACAAGCATATGACTAACAATGCACATAAAAAGAAAAAATAATTTCCTTGTGGCACCCAAGCCATAACAGACTTAGGCTTGCCTCTAGCATCAACATAATTAAATCTTTTTAGAACTGTTGGAGTACCATTAGATTGAAGTGGTCTCCAAACCCATGATGCAGATGCATTAATACCATTACCCATATTTCCCTTAGCAGTGTTTTTAAAACTTCCATTGTTAACTGCTTGCCTAGCAGTATGAGCAGCTGGGTTTGCAATTGCAACTTTAGGTTTCCAAACTTGTTTATTAATCACTGCCTTGTGTTGAAATGATCTTCTAACAGTTGTGGGTGCTGATTTGGAAAGAGTTTTTGCACCTTGAACTGTTTGTCTATGGTAAAAAGGTCTATTTGGTTTGACAGTATTAACTACTGATGTAGCAGTATTAACTGTTTGTCTAACAGTATTAACTGTTCTTAGTCCAGACCTTAACAGAACTGATCTAGGTATCATTCTAGCATTTGTAGGGTGAGTGGGAGGTCTTACTGAGTTCACCCTAGGAGTTGAATACCTAGTTACCCTGTTGTTGCAATAAAATGCAAGATGGTCAAAGCTACCACATGTGAAACAAGCTTTCCTATAACAAACAAAATCATCACCTAGTTGGTGAGATTTGAGGCCATTCCAATTCCTTTGGTTACCTCTTGGCTTGTTTGTGGTTCTATACATTTCTGCATACCTAACTGTTGGTCTAAAAGGTTTTGCATTAGCTCTAGGCCTAACAGTCTCAGGTTTGACCACTTTGGGAACTTTTGGTTCCTCCACTTTAACACTAATAGGCTTAACCACAGCCTAATCATCCTCATCATCAGAAGTCCATTCCTCTATGGTTGGAGCATCTGAGTCCTTAGCTGAGGACACCTTATCCTCAGAAAGTGAGGCATCACTTGCACTCTCATACACAGGTTTATCAACTACATTCTCTTTAGGTTGAGGACCATATTTAAGCTCAGGTAGTTGAAATTCAGGTAGTCTGGTGTGTTCTAGGTCAATGCCTGGAGGTGTTGGAATTCCCCTATAAGGAGGTGGAACTGATTTGTATCCTAGGCCTGACTTAGCTTTATTGAGGATTTGACACTCAACTATCTTACTAACACCCTTAGATGAAAACTCTAATGTGTCTACACTCATCTGAATGTTTTCCTTTGCTTGTTTTATCTTTTCCAGTTCATGTTTCAACACACTAATTTCATTTTCCCTAAACATCAAATCTCTCTTAAGAATAATCATATCATCAGCAAACTTAGACTCATTACCTTTATAATGAACAATTTGTTCTTCTAACACAGCTAAAGCCCTTTTATGATTTGCTAAATTAAAAGCAGTCTGGTTTAGCTCTATTCTTTGATTTTTCATATTGTTTTCTAAGTGTTTCTAATTCTTTTAATGCATCACATGATTTAGAACATTTAGAAACTTGTACCTCAGAGTCTGAGAAAGCCATAAGTTCCATCTCTGTTGATGCTTCTGCTTCCTCCTCGGCAATGTAGCTCCAATCAAACCCTATGCCATCAATGGCAACCATAGCCTTTGAGCTTGAGTCTGTAACTTCCACAACCCTTGATTTGCTTCCAAATCCTCTAAATCTTGCCATCCTGTTGTCTTGGCAATCTGCATTCCCTTGAATAATGACCTTTCTTGTGGCAATTGAAACACTCAATTTTTGACTTGTCATACCCAGCAACATCATTGCTGTTTATGATTATCTTCTTGCCAGTCTTCTTCAAGAATCTTCTAGCTCTCAAGCTGAGAAGAGAGAGCTGCCACTTGATATCCATCTCTTCAATGTCATCTTCATCAATCTCTTGAAGATCTCCATGAGTCAACATAGTACCATTGTGTTGTGTAGTAAGGAAAGCACAATAAGTGTCTTCATTCAAAAGTTCATTAGTACTGCTAACAGTACCACTGTTAGAGTTAGCAGTACCAACTGCTCCAGCAACTTGAACTTCTTCTTCTTGATTAGATGTACTGGGAGTTGACACAAAGGCCAAATTTCCAGAACTTGAGCTTGAACTTGATCCAGCAGACTTCTTCACTTCATGTTCTACTATCTTGAAGTTGCTATAGAGATCCATCAGACTCATAGAATCAATGTCTGGCTTATTCTTCCAGACAACCACATGCATAGCCCATTCTGATGGTAGACTCCTTAGGAATTTTGAGTTGAGATCTTCCTGAGGCATCTCAATTCCTTAGAACAGCAAGTTGACTCACTAGCTTTTGAAGCCTATTAAACATATGATCTAGTGACTCATTGCTTGTTGCTGTGAAGTTCTTAAACTATTGCTTGAGAAGGGTCTTCTGGGTTTTCTTGGTGGCTTCATTCCCACCATACCTTGCGACAATAGCTTTAAAAAGAGTTTTAGCACACTTGTATTTACTGAAGTTCAGTAATTGATCATTGGGGATTGTCATCAGCAGCATGCTCCTTGCTTTAACATCATTCTTGTGCTGAGCCTTCTCTTCACTAGTAGTTGGCTTTGTCTGCACCGTTGTTTCAGTCTTACCTTCAACAACAGTCGTTGTGGTTGTGGGCTTAAAGAATTACCTTCTTCTATGATCTCCCAAAGTGCATAATCCTGCACTTGGAAAAATTGCTCAATTCTTAATCGCCACATATCGAACTCATTGGGTTTAAGCATTGGTAGCTTAGCAGCAATGTTGGTTTGACTTGTAGTTGTCTCCATGTCCATCTTCTTCTTAAACAAATTCGTCTGGATCTTCTAAATCAAAGTATCAGTAACCTGTCTCTGATACCACTTGACCGGATCTACACACACTCCTTGTGTTAGATAGATACTTTGAATAATGCTAGTCTAGCACGCGGAATTTACTAGCAAGCACTCAAAAGATTTATTTGATGTGTTTTGTATGAACGAATAAAACAATGTATATATGAACAAGAGACAAAAATTCACTTCAACGATTCAATATTATTAATTCAATAATACGAGTGATCTCTTATCACTAGGGTTTACAACCTTGAATCTTAACAAAACAATACATATAACTTCGTACGTACTCTATTCAATAACCTAGGCAATCCTTTTATAGACTAAGGATTCCTGTACAAGATAACTATCATCGATATAAGTAAGATATACACAAAATCTTTTCTATACTTATCTTCTATACGATTACAAAAATTATAAGCAGTACTAACTATAATGTGTGAGCAGTACTAACTGACTTAGTATTGTCAGCCTTGTCTTCAATATCTTCCAGCAGTACCAACTTACATGCAACAGTCTTAACTGTTTATCTTAATTCCCAACAATTTGTTTAAGAAGTTTGTTTAGTGGTTAATAGAAAAGGGTTGGATATTAGATCCAAAGTACATACAAGGAACATAATTATATGTGAAAAACTTTGTTTATTGAGTTTTTATGAAAAGATTTGTACTTAAGATTCCTCCACTATTTCATTCTTACCATTTACATCCTCCTCCTCTTCTAGCAATCTCATCCCTAGTCGTAATCTTAAGTGATTGAATTGATCCTTATCTAGGGGCTTAGCTAATATTTTAGATATATTGTTTTCGCAAGGTATTTTCTCGATAGTGATATGATTCTTAGCTATGTTATCTCTTAAGAAGTGGTGCCTAATTTCTATATGCTTAGTGCGGGGGTAATCAATAGGGCTTGATGTTAGATTGATAGAACACTTATCGTCACATAAGATATGCACTTCATTTAACATGATGTTATAATCAACAAATGCTTGTTTCATCCATAAAGCGTGTTGGCAAGCCCTTTCGGACGCAACATAATCGGATTCTGTTATGGAATTCGCAAAAGACGTTTATTTCTTAGAGAACCATGATGCTAAACATGCACCAACAAATGTGCAAATTCCACTAGTGCTCTTTGTATCAACTATGTTGCCCGCATGATCCGAATTGGCATAAACCAATACTTTTACCCCTGTATCCTTAGGATACCAAAGACCTAGGTGTTGGGTTCCCTTAACATACCTAAATATTCTCTTTACGGCCTCTACGTGGGAAATTTTATGATTTTCTTGAAACCTAGCGCAAAGGCAAACACTAAACATTATATCCGGCCTACTTGCCGTGAGATAGAGCAAACTCCCTATCATTCCTCTATACTTAGTGCTATCTACGGACTTATTGTCTTTATCTAAAGTAAGAACCCTTTTTTTAGATATTGGGGTTTTGGTAGCCTTGGAATTTTTCAACCCAAATTTCTTAAGCATCTCACCAATATATTTTGATTGATTGAAAAATATCCCATCACACAATTGCTTAATTTGTAATCCTAAGAAGAAACTAAGTTCACCCATCATGCTCATTTCAAATTCCTTATGCATTAATTTGGCAAACTCATCGCAAAGCGATTGACATGTTGAACCAAAAATAATATCATCTACATAGATTTGAATAATAATGAGATGCTCGCCTTTTGTTTTAGTGAATAAAGTGTTATCTACCATACCCATTTTATATTCATTTTGCAAGAGAAAAGATTGCAATCTATTATATCAAGCTTTAGGAGCTTGTTTAAGTCCATACAAGGCCTTTTTGAGCTTAAAAACATGATTGGATTTTTGCAAATCTATAAAACCGGGAGGTTGTGCAACATACACTTCCTCTTCGATGACTCCATTTAGAAAAGCACTTTTAACATCCATTTGAAAAAGTTTAAACTTATGACTACATGCATAGGCAAGCAAAATTCTTATAGACTCTAGTCAAGCAACGGGGGCATAAGTTTCATCATAATCTATACCTTCTTATTGATAATAACCTTGGGCAACTAACCTAGCTTTATTCCTACATACTATCCCATTTTCATCTAGCTTATCCTTTGTAACACCCCCGTTTTCGATAATCGCAACGGAATATAAGTTGGGGTATTACTTCAAGTATCACAGTCATGAAAATAGAAAACGACTCGAAAAAAGACGTTTTAAATAAAATTGTTATCATTCATTTATTTAAATCAGAGTACATGATACAGGTCCTAGCGGGAAGTTTTGAAGTATGTTATAAAGGTTACATTATTCATTGAGTGATAATAAAATGGACATTCTTTTTATAAGAAAAAGTCCACAGCCACTCCGTGCCAAACCAAGCTTCTAATTACCTGAGATAAAACATGCTAGAAAGTCAACACAAAGGTTGAGTGAATCCATAGCGTTTAAAGTTATAATCAGTTTGAACACAAGCTAAATGGAAAGTAAATCAGTAATATTGCAGTTCGTTATATATTGCCCTAAGTCTCATGGCATGCAAAACATTAACTGTGGATCATCATTAGTTATGAGCTAAAGATGTATATTACCCCATAATTAAATGAAGTAATTTTGCCCCCGAGTAGGAGATTGCCGGTCTCTTTATTCATCTCAAATAAAGTACTTTTGGTCACGTCACTATAACACAAAGGGGTCGTCACACCCAATAGATCTATTTACTGTAACACCCCAACCCGACAAGGGCAAAGGTGTCACAGATACGGATTCTTATCAGAACAAACACAAGCATATGACATAAATAATACAATAGGATTCTAAGGGTTACAAACAAAATCTGAATTTACAAGGTTACAAGTGAGATATACAATAATCACTAAGTCTGAATATAACTTTTCAAATCATCTCAAATCCAATTTAGCTAGCAAGGTCTTCTAAGTCAAGGCTCTCTCTAATAACAACCCAGCTTCCAACTAAAACCTGCCGCACACGAAAAGAAAACGTGCGGCTGAGCTTACAAAGCCCAGTGAACAGATATATAATAAACGGAAACGAAAGCAAAAGAAATGAAAGTAAAAGGACAAGAACAGATATAGCATAATGAAATAGATAAGTCAAGGTACAGAGAGAGAGAGTAAAGGTTTAGGACAGTAATCCACCACGAGCCCAGAAACATATCATATCAAATCATATACCAGGGTGTATGGAGGGGTGACCTCAGCATACCAAGACAAGGTTGAGGGGATACCTCCAGGGTTGGAGTTGCAAGCTCCCAGGGTTGTGAAAGGCATGTATTGCACACAGTACCAGTCACCAGACATACCAGATATATCAGAACCAGAACAAGACTAGGATGCATCCATTCGCCCCCCAAGAACAAATCATATTGGCCATAATAACAGGAGTGTGCACATATCAGAATCAAGATGGGGACGGTGTAACCAAATCACTAGGGCTACACACTAGTCATGCCAGTGGTGCATCACAGACACGGCCATGTTACCTTCATGGCTAGGGTCACAAATTTGGCTCGGGTATCAAACTGGGATTAAGGGTCACATGTCAAAGGTTCACATCATAATCAGGTTGTCATATCAGAAGGTTCAACATCCGCAGGTCAATATCAGCAGGTCAATATCAGGTGGTCAATAATCAGCAGGTCAGTAACAGTTCATTTAAAAAGGGTTTCTAGTTAAGAGTCCATTTAAAATAATCTTTATTAACGGTCTTCATAAAAATAATCCTTCAAAGTAGAGTTCATAAAATGATCTTTTAAAATGGTTTCTCATGCAGATAGTCTTTTAAAATAGTTTTCATACAAGTTAGTAAAATCCCAATCAAAAGAGTATTGTATCACATTTGTAAACTTCATTTTTAAATAGCTTTTCTCAAATCATTTTTCAGGTCAGAAATTAAAGGCTTCACAGTCTAGGTTCATATACTAGGTCAAAGGTTCAAGGCAAAGGATTCATAGCAAGGTATCAAATGTCAAGTATCATATTAGGGTTCACATCAGGGTTCATATCAGAATTCAAGACAAGAGATCAATGCAGAAGTTCATTATCAGAAGGTCAAGTCTCAGGTATCAATCAGAGGCTATACAGATCAGAACATGAAAGAGATCACAGGAAACCTTAAAGAGAAGGTCAGAATATCTGTACCTTATTCCAGAAGCAAACACAAATCAGAAATGGATGACACAGAGTGGATCAGGACCTCTCTTTCTTCACACCTAGAGGGGTAGACAAGAATTACAAACCCTTCCTTTTTAAGTAACTTTCCATTTTAGCTTTTAGATTCATCAAGTTACTCTTTTAGTCCTTTAGGTTTCATAATTTACACTTTATACCCCTTTACTTATCAAAGTTACAAAATGAAGCCCTAGATTTACTTAGTTTACATTTTAACCCCTCTCATTAATTTATTAACACATCACGCATTTTATTTTCCAAGATTACAGAGTGTACCTTCAAATTAACTTATTATACGAATTATACCCTCAAGTTTCACGATTCACAATTTATAACCCTTCGCTTAGGAAAATAACAATTCACACCCTTTTTACATGTCTTGACAGTTTTTAGGTATTACTGGACTCGTTTTAAATAATTTGCAAACCATATTAAATCTTCGAAATAAAATCTATAAAAATTCACAGACGTTCCCCAGGGTCTTGAGTATTTTATGTAATTTTTCCAGATTTTATTAAGTTGTCTAGATACGAACTAAAAATCCTTTCTCCCAACCTGTTCCAGAACCAGATTAATTAAAAACACCCGACCATTTTTCATCTTCTTTCCCAGTCTATAAAATTTATAAAATTCTACAAAAATTCCAGTAATTAGCCAACATGTGATATATTACTCAGCTAAAATGACACATCCTAATTCGTTATGGTTTGAAAATGATAAATGAAAAACCCGGACTGTTTTTCCAGACTTTACAAATGCGACCAGACACATAATTTTCTAAAAATCAAAAAGTAGCCTTACAGGCCTCTAAAAATTACAAAATAAATTTCTCCAGGTAGCCACTTCATTGAACTTAGTTTTAGACTTAAAAACCATTACAATACCCGTTCACATCATTTATTTATAGCCGGTTAAAGTCGAGCCAAGTTCCAGATCAAAAACAGTTATCACAGAATCATATATATACTTAGGGTTTCTTCATCCCGTTCATTAATTTTCGACACCAAACGACTTTAGGTGAGCCCACAACATATTTAGATCAATTCACATCAGTTTAGTACCCATTCAAATCGGATTATTTACCACAGAAATTCAGTCAACCATATTCTTATGAGTTTTAGGGTTTTCTAGATTGTATGATTTTATGTGACTATGTTATGATCTTCTTATAGCATTCTCTTATGATTGTGTGTATACAATTCGACAAGATCATCACATGTGAATCAAAATTAAACAAGAAGAACAAGGATGGTACAAATACCCTTGCTGCGCGATAAGAAGGACAAAGGGCAAGGATTGATTCACAAAGTTTCCAGCCGAATATACCTAGCCAAAGCTCCTTTCAAACGACCTCTTAACCCACGATCAATAACACCACTACGAACTGTTGTAGCATCATGATAACACCACCAATTTGAGCACACAAGAACCTCCTAATTGGCCTCACAACTGATCGAATGGCAGGAAGAAAATGGCATCCGAATGGTGTCCTAACACCCTCCTTCGAACAGCCCTAAACACCTGATCAAGAATCCACACGAATAAGAGGGTAATGCACGTTTAGGAACCACAATAACACCTCCTTCTTGCTGCTTGATTGATCGGAAAAAAAAGGGAGAAACAAGGGGTGGCGGCCAGATTTGGTCATTAGGGTTTCTTTCATTTTTTTTTTTTTTTTTTTTGTTCGATGATTGAAATGGAGAGGAGAAAAAGAAAAGCCGGTCCTCTATTTTACTCTTGTGGGTTTCAAATTGGGCCAAAAGGGCTGAGTGGGTTTGTGGGCTTAAGCGTTCATGGCCTTTGATTTTTTATTGTTTGCGTCTCAAAGAAAAACGGCCCAAAACAATTATTCGTTTAACGCAATTAATATATTTTATGTTACAAAGATATTTGAGCTTCAAATATGTTCAAAATTCAATTGTATAGTTTAGTTTTAATTATTTGGATTTACGGTTTATTCGTTTAGTTAATTTCAGTTCTATAATTAATCGTATCTTTAACTTAGGAAAATTTTAAATTAGACGAAAAATAAAAAATAAAAATTTAGGTAGTCAGAATTTAGGGTTTTACATTTACTATATTCGCGCTCACCCGAAAGTGATTAGAGGTCCATGATAGGAGATCTTTTAGGCAACAGGTAACTTAGGCAATATTAATCAGGAAAGCATACAGAAAATACTTGTGTTCGGTTTTGTAGCATGCATCTCCCCACAAGTTTAGAAAACGTATAAAAAGTGGGACTATGAACTCACCTTAGTAGTCTGGATGGAAAAAAAAGTTAAACAGAGTTGATAAACGTCTCCGGCACGAAACCTGGGTTGTTATGTCAAGTTTCAGTAATCGTATTCCAATATATATAAGTTTTGATGTTTGTTTCGTAACGTTTTGATTGATAGTTAAATGTTTAATTGAGACAACATGAAGTCTCTTCAAAAGTTGGATAAGATTTTATCTTATTTTTCATTTTTATGTTTTCGTTTGTTTGTTATCGAGATAAATGTATTTTATTTATTAGTTTTTATTATAAATATATTTAAAATATATTTCTAATAATAATTATATAATGTTACGCTTTTTACCCTTATAGTTTCATATATTGACAGTTTATACCCCTAAACTTTCATAAAATGACAACTTTTACCCCTCAACTTTTATAAAATTACAATTTTTACCCCTCAACTATGGTGAAATGACAGTTTATACCCTATAGTTTCAAAATTGACACTTTTTACCCCTAAACTGTAGATCGACATCAATTAAAGTCCAAGTTATAAAATTAGTTGGAGTTTTGGCAGAAAATTCCCTCCAAGCATTTTTGGCGTTTCACCCGATGTCCTTATTTCATTTAAACGCGTTCTAAGTTGCGGGAAAAGACACGACTTTCTACGACTCCTTTATACAAGTTTTGTTAAGTTAGTAAACTGCTTATTTACAGCTTATAAGCTCATGATTCGAGCTTATTATGCTCGAATAATTATTAACAGTGCGTTCGAATCAGTGGGCAAAGGGGCAGAAAAAGACTCGAATAACTTTGTGACAAATCAATCTTTTTACAACGTTCTTTTTCCTATTACTAGCTAGCTGGGTGGTATTAATGTTGGCCAAGTTTTAGAATTTTTAAATTTCGTTTAATGGTCGAAATAAATGTGCAAAGTTGGGCGTTGGGGGCGGTTTGCGACAGAAAAGAAAAGAGAAAAATTAATTTGGTTTTTGATATTTAAAGGTTGTAACCAGTTTTTATTGCATGTTAACATGGTCATAAGTAGGGGTGTCAGTAGGGTCGGGTTGACCCGACCCGAACCCGAACCCGATAAAGCTAATCGGGCCGGGTCTAATCGGGTCAAAAAATCTAGTCGGGTTGTTTTGACCCGAACCCGATAACCCGATAGTGTTATCGGGTCGGGTTCGGGTTAAATAAAAAATGTTATCGGGTTATCGGGTCAACCCGATAAGACCCGACAATCCTATAAAGAAATTATAGTTACAAGTAGCTTGTATGTTATATTGTATTTGGTATCAAAATGAAGAGGTAGGATCTGACTATTAATGTCAATCAGTAGCATGAATATAAATTAGATATGTATTTATATAGTTTATGTGGAAGATTTGATCTCTACCTCAAACAATAAAATACCATAATATGTCTGTTTCTGTATTTATTATTGCTATATATATTATTTGTAACTTGGGGTATAATTTTTGCAGGATGTAAGTGTAGCGCTTTCAAAGAAATACCCACAATTATCCAAATAGGGACCAAATGATGCCTTCTTCAATTGGAAAGTTGTTGCTACTTTGGCTGTCTTCTCAGTCTACCAATCATTGGTCGTGTACTATTTTGCGGTCGTTTCTAGTACATCGGGCATAAACTCTTCAGGATTGATGTTGGGCCACTGGGATGTTAGCACATTGGCATTCAAATGTCTTGTGATTACTGTCAATTTGCGTCTTCTTATGATGTGTAGCACAATTACAAGGTGGCACAACATCAGCATTGGAGGCAGTGTGTTGTTATGGTTCATATTCATATGCGTCTATGCTCTTGTTTTTGTTAATAAGGTACGTGTAATTTCATATTTATGGACTTCCCTCACAAAAGTTAGATTATAGCGCTATTTAAGGAAATATGTCACTTAATTCTTCCTAGAATATTCACACAACCCAAAAATTCAAGATCGCATGAGATATATATCAAATTCTTCATCTAGTTAAATGCTATTATAGTTCTTATTTTTTGGTCTAAACTGCATCCGGTTTATGCCTACACTAATCTACATTTCTTGTTTTCAACTTCAGGGGACCTTTTTCACCATATATGTGCTTTCTTTAGATAAATTCATATATGATACTACTGTAAAAGCTATGTTTATGACATTTACTATCGGGTCACCCGATAACCCGAATCACCCAACCCGACATAACCCGACCCGATTACCACCCGAACCCGATAACCCGATTCCTTATCGGGTCGGGTTGCGGGTGAGTTTTTAAAAAATCAAAACCCGACTCACCCGACCCGATAACACCCCTAGTCATAAGTATATTTAAACTATCTCTAAAGTATTTTTAGGTTTCCTTTATTTGTAATATTAAGAAAATAAATTAAGGGTGTGTTTGGTTTTTGTTCGACAAAAAGAAAAGAAAAAGAAAATTTGGTTTTTGATTTATCTAGCTATTAGGGCTTATATAGTAACATTTTTGGAAGTATTTAAAGTGTACAAAAGTAATGGAAAAGGGCTAAGTATACTTACTTGAATTTTTATTCGATTATGGATATATGTGACGAATTGAATTGAAAATTGTATACTAGTGCCTCTCCTCCTTCTAAGTCTTTCTAAGAACTATCTTTAGCTTCTATATGGTTTAATGGATTAGTAATAAATGGGTGTATGGCTGTTTTTGGGTGTGGGTCGAATGATATGGAAAAAAAATGGGGCGTTTGGTTTGCTATTTATAGAAAAGAAAAGAGTTAGGGTTTGTAGATGGCTAGGTCATCTTGTTATGGGTTTAAGGGGACCTGGTGAGGTAGGTTAGCTCCTTAGACGCCACATGTGAGGAGGGGGAAAGGTTGATTTGTGTGTTTAAACCCTAGCCTTATATTCTACCTACATTCTTTGACTTAAGGAAAATATCTAAGAGACATGTATATGTGGAAGAATTTATATGTAAATTTACAAATGGGTCTTTAAGAATGTAACCACTGTAAAAATTATCTTCTAGGTCCCATAATCTTCCACATATACATGTCTCTTAAAGAATATATCTAAGAATATATAATAGTTTATTACCAGGTGAAATTTTTACAGTGGTTACATTCTTAAAGACCCATTTGGTTCCTATGATAGTATAACCGCTAGGACAAAGAACTAAGATCCATACATCATTTCTTAAGAATTGGTCTAATTCTTCTTGCATTGCCATGACCTAATTTTCGTCTTTTATGACTTCCTTAATATTCTTAAGCTCTATGGTTGAAACAAATGCAAAGAAGTTTCTTTTGTCTTGGGCATGTGACCTAAGGGTTCTTTCTCCTAAATCTCCTATAACTTGATCTATCGGATGATCCCTAACTTCCTTAATATTTTCTACTCTAGGTACTACTTCCTCTAAATCACTATTTGGGGATTCTATCCTATTTTGACTTACATCTTCTTCTATTACATTATCATCTAACAGAAGCAATGTCTTAGATTTTAGGGGAGTTTCATCAAAGACTACATTGTATGATTCTTCAACCTTGAAGGTTTCCATATTGAGTACTATGTAAGCCTTTGATGTTTGTGAATATCCTAGAAAAATTCAGTTATAAGTTCTTGTATTACCTAAAGTAGTGTTCTCTAGTGGATCATAAATAATGCATTTACAACCGAAGACTCTAAAGTATTCTAAGGATGGTCTCTTACCTCTAAGTATCTCATATGGAGTTTTATTGATGGTTTTTCTAATCAAGACTCTATTAAGTATGTATGATGCGGTTTCTATGGCATGACACCAAAATTTTTGTGGTATGGATTGTTCATTTAACATTGTACGACTCATCTCTTGTAAAGTTCGGTTCTTCCTTTCCACTACCCCATTGGATTGAGGAGTGCAAGGAGCCAAGAAATTATGAGAGATTCCATGTTTATCACAAAAGGTTCCAAATTGAATTTCATTATCAAATTCTCTACCATGATCCGTTTGAATTGAAACAATCAAACATCCAAGTAGGTTTTGAATTTTTTTTGCCAAAGACCTTAAATTTGTTAAATGCTTCATTTTTAGCTTTTAAAAATAGGGTCCAAGCATATCTTGAATAGTCATCCACTATCACTAAAGTGTAGAAGTTTCCTCCGTAACTTTGAATAGAGGATGGTCCAAACAAGTCCATATGTAAAAGTTCTAAGACTCTAGACACTGAAATCATGTTTATAAGCTTGTGGCTTGCATGGACTTGCTTTCCTACTTTACATGCATCACAAAAAATGATTGTCAAATTTTTCTTTAGGTAATTTCCTAACTAGTTCCTTGGATGCTATGTTTTGAATTAACCACATATTAGCATGTCCTAGTCTCCTATGCCAAAGATTATAATTATCTACTATGGATGCAAGATTTATT
Organism: Artemisia tridentata subsp. tridentata; assembly: GCA_021014915.2. Taxonomy (NCBI): domain Eukaryota; kingdom Viridiplantae; phylum Streptophyta; class Magnoliopsida; order Asterales; family Asteraceae; genus Artemisia; species Artemisia tridentata. The sequence goes on from CP139503.1 coordinate 74,305,794, forward strand.
TTAGAATTGTAAGAAATGTTACCTAGTTTTGTGTCCTTTCCCTTTGAGGTGATTTCAAGTATGGCATGCTTACTATCGACTTCTTTTCTTGAATTGTATGACTCAAGTTTAGTAGTGTTGTTTTTGGTTCAAGTAATAGTATAACAGCTTATATTAGTAATTTCTTTAAAAGCTATTTAGTAGTGTTGTTTTTGGTTCAAAGTGTCTAAAAATTGTTCCTAGGTGTTCATTAGTGGTAGATCTTAATCTGTTTTAAGTTTTTTAGGTTTGATTATAGCTTATAGTAGCTTATTTTTTGTCTTAAAAAGTAGCATTTTCAGGTTTTGCAAAAATCTAATCAGTATACACTTATTCCTCAGCATAAGTTTTCAAAAGTTCTTATCAGCTTATTTTTAAGCTCATTTTTAGTTCAAATTATCTGAAAATTCTTCTATGTGCTCTGTAGTTGGTGTTCTTTGCTGTTTTAAAGTTTTAACTTATTTCATTAGCTTTTAGTAGCTTATTCTTAGTCTAGAAAGTAGTCATTCAGCATAAAAATTCTTAAAAAAAAAACCAAAAATATTATTCTGAGTAGCAGTTTTCTCAACTTATTTTTAAGCTCAAATTAAGCTCAAATTGTCTGAAATTGATTTTGTGAGTTCATTTTCATATAAGCTTGATCTGTTTTTAGGTTTGATAGTCTAGCTTATTGCTTTATAGTAGCTTATTAGATAGCTTAAAAGTGCCCCTCTAGGCTATTTTTATAGCAGTTTAGACTTACTTGCTTATTTGTGTTTTTGAGCTTTTGCTTATTGATCATTGCTTATTTGAGGTCCTCAGTGCTTATTAGGAGTATTTTAAAGTTTTAATAGCTTATTAGGGTTTAGCACAAGCTTATAGAAGCTTGTGCTATATAATCAGTTAATCCTTTTAGCTTTAAAATTTTAGTGTAACTGTTCATCTTTTATAGCTTTTTCTGGCTTGTTACAACTTTTATAAAATAGTGTTTTCACAAAAGTTTCTTATTTTTAGCTTATTAAAAAGTTTCAAAGATGGTTTTGCAAATAGTAAAACTTGGGAAACTGGGAAGCCAAGGGTGAGCCAAGGCTCGAACCCGAGACCTCAACCAGTCTCAACCAAGCTTTAACATACACACACACACACTATATTGGGCAGCAGTTCTCGAGGGAAGGATTTTAAACTAGTTAGCGTCTAAACTGGGTGCTTTTATCGGACTAAAAATCTATCAAAATAAGAAAAATTCATTTTTCAAAATAAAATCCTTAGAGGAACTAGGAATAAGGGAGCAAGGAGTAGCTACGTGTACACAATTAGCATCTATGGGTAGTGTTAGCATCTAACTTGTATTTAACAATGATTTCGTTTTTAAGCTTGGTTTGAGGACTTGTGAAAAATCAAGGACGGTGAACTTTATCCATGTGGACGCTTTTTCATGAAAAGTGCTTCTTATTCTGTGATCCTAAAAGTTATTTATTAAATAATGAAAGTCAACATCCTGTCATAAAAAAAATACAAAAAGATATTATACTTGATAAAATGGTCAAACGGGGCATTTTTAGAGCTATTGATTTCTTAATCTATTTTAAGGAACACTTTGCTACTTTTCAAAGTTTTTAGTAAAAAGAGGATTGAAATTTTTGGTTTCAAAAGCGTGATGTGATGACATTGCGTGAGGGCACGGCAATATCTTAGTCTGGGGAATTTTGGTATGTGTGAATTCACATGCCTTTTCTGTATCAAAAATGGACTCAAAAGACCAAAAATGTATCATAAATGCCATATATATGCTTGTTTTTGTGTTTGTGTATGTGCAGGTAATGGATATAAGAAAAGGACAAAAAAAAGATAAAACGGACAAAAACGAGCACGAGACTGGAAAGAGCGTGAAAAGCCGGAGCCGGGGATATTTTCTACATTTTGGATCACCTTAAACCTTAGATGATAAATCCTAACCCCATTTAACCCTAAGCCTAAAATCATTTTCACCAGTAGTCCCTAAACAGTTTTCATCAATAGTCCTTATACCCTTGCAAAGTTAGTCCCTAACTAACATCCGTTAAATCCCTTATACACTAACCAGTCCAAACCCAATCCAATAACAAAAGCCCGAAACCATCACCATAACCCGACCAAGCCCAACTCTTACCCAAGTCAAACCCTTTTAAAAGCCCGGTCAACCAATATCAAAGGAAAAAGGATGCGTAAACCTGTTAGTTACTATTCACCTCCTTCCCCTTTTTTACCCTGCACCTCCACACTCAATTAACCCCACTTAAAATCCCTTTAGAATCCACTGACACGCCAGAGAATATGACGTCTAAGGTATCCAAGTTGGCAATCTCCAATGAATTGATTGGACGAGACACATGACACATGATCCAAGGGTATTGATTAATGCCTATGATTGAAGCAAGGATTGGGCGCTCAGGATTGAAAGGATGAAACGTCTCTCAAACCCTAGAAGCATCCTCAGCTCCCTATATATAGAGGCCTCATTCACACATATACGGGATCTATCTTTTACTCGTCTTAATTTTTAGCTTATTTTACTGCTTATTGCAATTTTTAATTGTCTTTTAAATATTGTCATTTCCTTTTTCCAAAGTATCGTAATCATTTAAAAGTTTAATAAAATTCAGTTTAATTTCAATTATTGTCCAATTTACTTTAATGCATATGTTGTTTGTTTTTTATTAATAAGTTGTTTAATAAGCTCTTATTTCTGTCATCTATACACAAACAAGCTTCTCAATAGCTTGTTTTGAGTTGATGTAGTTTGTGTTTTGAATTAAAAGCAATTTAGTTTGGTAAATTTAGTTTTAAGTCAAAATACGCTATTTGGAAGATAAGCCAGAAATGGAAGGGCTTATAGGGTCTCACCAGCTTATCAATTGATAAGCTAGAGCTTGTAGAGTAGCTCCTCGAGCTTGTTTGATCCTTGTTGAGCTAGGATCAAGGTAACTGTTCTCATTTCCATTTTTAGCTTAAAATTGCTTATTGCTTATTTCTGCTTTTTATTTACTTAGCTGTGATTTATTTGTGTGTTATATGCTTAATTGTGTTAGCTCTATCTATTTAGTTCTTATTTTATGATTTTTATAGTCATTTGTGTTTAAGTTTCTTAAAACAGTTAAAAAACCACTTAGCCTTAGCTTATTGGTGAGTGCTTATTTTTCAGTCAAATCTGCTTTTATTTAGTCATTTAGTCATAACAAGTAGTTTTTTTGTCAAAATTGCATAAGTTTTATAGTGAAAATATGTTTTAAGAATCAATTTAAGTTTTTAAAGGGGTGTTTGGGATAAGCAGCACTAACTAAGGTTAGTGCTGCTAGACCACTTATAGTTTTTTTAATCAACTTTGTTTAGCTTAAAATTAGTCTATTAAGTAGTTTTTAAGTTGTTAAAAGCATTTCTACATAGATTCATAGCTTTTAGATTGGTTTTCAAAGTTTCAATGTTCAAAACTGTTTATAACAGCTTATTTTGATAAGATCTTCAGTAGGTCTTTTTAGGGGTTGTCTTTGAGTCATTATAAGTTGAGAATTCATGTTGTATCTTCTAGTTAAGGTGTAATAAGTTAAGAGTCATTTTTAACCAAAATTTCAAGTTTCAAAAAAATCAAATCAAAATAGTTCAAAACCTATACTGATTGGATCAGCATAGGTATTTCATAACTTATTTTTCAGTTTATTTTTAGTTCAAAGTTTTTAAAATTTGTTTCTAAGTGTTAATTAGTAGTTATTCTTAATCTGTTTTAAGGTTTTAAGGTTTAGCATTAGCTTTTAGTAGCTTATTTTTAAGTTAGAAAATAGAAGTTCAACATAAAAGTTTCAAAAATTTCAAAAATAAAGTATGAACTGTCCTGTCTTATCAGCTTATTTTTAAGCTCATTTTAGTTCAAATTTTTTGAATTTGGTTTTGCAAGTTCTTTGGTGGGTTATCTATGTTGTTTTGATATTTTCATGCATTAGCTTATTAGTTTGGTAGCTTATTTTATAGCTTAAAAGTGCCCCTTTGGGCCGTTTTGTTATAAGCTTTCAGTTTTTAGCTTACTTGGTTTTTGAGCTTTTGGCTTATTAGGATTGCTTATTTTAGTTTAGAATTGCCTTTTAGTCAACTTTTAGGTTTTAGTAGCTTATTAGGTTTTAGCATATAGCTTATAGTAGCTTATTTGCTAAATCTATTATGTCTCTTTGTTTTTAGTTAACGGTTAGCTTTTTCAGCTTTTTCTAGCTTATTTTCAAAGATATAAAAATATTGATTTTACAAAAGTTGTTTATTTTCAGCTTATTTATAAGTTTCATAAAAAAAATTTGCAAAAATAAAAACTGGGAAGTTGGGAAGCCCAGGGTGAGCCAAGGCTCGAACCCCAGACCTCAACCATCCTTAACCAGTTATACCACACACCAAACCATACGCGCCCTTGGGTCTTTTCCGTTTAGGTTTGCATGTGTTATTCACTTAACCAGTTTTGTCCACTTTAAGCATATTTTTCTTTCTAGCTTATTTCCAGCTTATTTAGATAAGCTGGTAATTCCTTTTTATTTTTCCTAGAATCTATATAACTTAAAGTAGTTTTAGTAATTTTTCAGATTTTTCTCATTTAGTTTAGTATTTTTAATAATATTTTTAGATTAAAAGTGTTTTTAATTCATAATAAATAAAATAAAAGTCAAAAAAATATTTTTTCCAAAATTATTTTTAGTCTTTTAGGACTTTTAGAAATTAAGTTTACACTTCTAGGGTTAAAATTTGAGAATTTAGGTTTTTAGGCCCGTTACGTTCCTGTTTAGGGCTCGTTTTTAGTTTATATTGCGTTAGGACTTTATTCTGGTTTGTTTACTTGTTTTATGTGCTTATTATTTGCTTCTTTGATTACGTATTCTATTTTTAGTAGTCATAATTCCAAATTATCTTGCCTATTCAAATCACCCGATTACGAACCGAATCCGACTTTCCATTCACACTTTGTTGGGGCATAAACGACACGGGAATATCTAATACTTCCGGAAATATATGTGGTTTGACTTTCTTTGACCGACCAATATGTCAATTCGCTCTCTAACCAAGAGTGAAAATCCCAAACGGTCAAAGAAATACAAACTATATATATTTTCGGAAGTATTAGATATTCCCGGGTCGTTTATGTCCCAACGAAGTGTGAATGGAAAATCAGGTTCGGTTCGTGATCAGGTGATTTGAATAAGCAAGATATTTTGGAATTATGCTACTTAAAATAGAATACGTAAACAAAGAAGTAAATATTGAGCACATAAAACAAGAAAACAAAGCGCAAATAAGTCCTAACGCAATATAAACTAAAAACGAGCCCTAAACGGGAACGTAACGGGCCTACAAACCTAAATTCTCAAATTTTAACCCTAGAAGTGCAAATTTAATTTCTAAAAATCCTAAATGATTAAAAATAATTTTAGAAAAAAGAATTATATATATATATATATTTTTTTTTATTATGAATTAAAAAGACTTTTAATCTAAAAATATTATTAAAAATATTAATCTACTAAAGAAAAATCAGAAATTTTAAGGAAAAGTAATTTAAAGTGTTTAGAATCTAGGAAAAATAAAGTGGAACAACTAGCTTATTCAAATAAGCTGGAAATAAGCAAAAAGGAGTTGATAAGCAAAACTGAAAAAGAACTATAAGTAAATATCCAATACAACCCCTAACGGAAAAGACCCAAGGGCGCAGTTGGTAGTGTGTGTGTTAAACCTTGGTTGAGACTGGTTAAGGTCTCGGGTTCAAGCCTTGGCTTACCCTTGGCTTCCCAGTTTCCCAAGTTTTTTTATTTGCAAAACCTTTTTTGAAACTTTTTAATAAGCTAAAAAGAAGCAACTTTTGTGAAAACACTATTTTTATAAAAGTTCTAATAAGCTAGAAAAAGCTATAAAAGCTGAACAATTACACTAAAATTTTAAAGCTAAAATGATTAACTGATTATATAGCACAAGCTTCTATAAGCTTGTGCTAAACCCTAATAAGCTACTAAAACCTTAAAATACTCCTAATAAGCACTGAGGGCCTCAAATAAGCAATGATCAATAAGCAAAAGCTCAAAAACACAAATAAGCAAGTAAGTCTAAACTGCTATAAAAACAGCCTAGAGGGGCACTTTTAAGCTACCTAATAAGCTACTATAAAGCAATAAGCTAGACTATCAAACGTAAAAACAGATCAAGCTTATATGCAAATGAACTCACAAAATCAATTTTAGACAATTTGAGCTTAATTTGAGCTTAAAAATAAGCTGAGAAAACTACTACTCAGAATAATATTTTTGGTTTTTTTTAAGACTTTTTATGCCGAATGACTACTTTCTAGGCTAAGAAAAAGCTACTAAAAGCTAATGAAAAAGCTAAAACTTTAAAACAGCAAAGAACACCAACTAAAGAGCACATAAAACAATTTTCAAATAATTTGAACAAAAAATGAGCTTAAAATAAGCTGATAAGAACTTATGAAAACCTATGCTGAGGAATCAGTGTATACTGATTGGATTTTTGCAAAACCTGAAAATGCTACTTTTTAAGACCAAAAATAAGCTACTATAAGCTATAATAAAACCTAAAAAACTTAAAACAGATTAAGATCTACCACTAATGAACACCTAGGAACAATTTTTAGACACTTTGAACCAAAAACAACACTACTAAAGAGCTTTTAAAGAAATTACTAATATAAGCTGTTATACTATTACTAGAGTATGAAACTTTTAAAAACTAGTCTAAAATCTATAAGACTTAAATAAACTGATTAAAACTAGCTTAAAACTTCTAATAAGGCTGATTAAAAGCTAAATCAAAACAAACTCAAGGAACTAGAACAATTTTAGCAGACTAGCTTTTGTCTAAGTCTACTAAAACAAACACCCCTTCAAAAACTAAATAAGCTATTTAAAACTAATCTGGACTACAAAACTTATAAGATTTTTATGAAAATAGATTATAATGACTAAATGACTATATTAAAAAAGTTTTGACTAGTTAAAAAGCACTCACCAATAAGCTAAAGCTTATTGGTATTTTTGACAGTTTTAATGAAAAATAGACAAACAATTTTAAACTAAACAAAACTAAGAGATCTAAACTAAAACAACACTATTTAAGCAATAATTAAGTAGAAGAGCAGATAAAAAGCAAGTAAATAAGCAGAATAAGTAGATAAAATAAGCTGATAAGTAATAAGCAGTTTAAAGCTAAAATGAAGATTAAGGACTTTTACCTTGATCCTAGCTCAACATGGATCAATTAAGCTCGAGGAGCTACTCTACAAGCTCCAGCTTATCAGATGATAAGCGGGTAAAGACCTATAAGCCCATCCATTTTTGGCTTATCTTCCAAACATCTTATTTTGTTTTTTAAAACAGAACTTACTAAACCAAACTGTTCGTAAATCAAACCACAAGCTACAAAAACTCAAACAAGCTATTGAGAAGCTTATTTGAGTTCTAAACAGTATTTATGAGTAAAGAGCTTAATTGACAGCTTATTAATAAAAAAAAAACAACAACATATGCATTAAAGTAAATTGGACAATTATTGAAACTAAACTGAATTTTATTAAACTTTTAAAAGATTACAATACTTTGGAAAAAGGAAATGACAATATTTAAAAGACAATTAAAAATTACGATAAGCAGTAAAATAAGGTAAAAATTAAGACACGAAAATTAAACTACTCCTATGTTTTGATGAGGAGGTCCTATTTATAGCCAGCTTGGGATGCTTTTAGGGTTTGGGGAGCACCTCAATCAACCAATCTCATCCCTTCATTCATTGCTTCATCCTTAAGCTTTAATCTCGGCCCTTGGATCGTGTGCTAGGTGTTTCATTCAATCAAAATGTTGGGGATTGCTAGCGTGTACACCTAATGTCAGTCGACCACAGAGCTTCTAGAAGAGTGAATTCCACTTAAGTGGAGTTAATTTGTGTGCGTGTGCGTCGGGGTAAAAAGGGGGAAGAATGATGAACAGTAAAAGGGATTCGCGCCTTTTTTTTCTTTTAGTCAAAAGGATTGACCGGGTTATTTGGGTTTGACTTGGGTTATTGGTACGGGTTTGTAGTTGGATTGGGTTTATTTGTTTTGGGATTTTGGTATAAGAGGATTGGGCTGAGATAAGTATTATAGATTTAGAATTTAACACTGGTTAGTTTTAGGGACTAACGGTGTAATTGGTTTAGGACTGATGGTGAAAATGATTTAACATTAGGGATTAGGTTTGGTATTTCTAGGTTTAGCTTGATCAAAAATGTAGAAATTCATCCCTGGCTCTGGCTTTTCATGCTCTTTCCAATCCCGTTCTCGTTTTTGTCTGTTTTGTCTTTATTTTTGTCCTTTTCTCATATCTGTTACCTGCACATACACAAACACAAAAACAAGCATATATATGGCATTTATGATACGTTTTTGGTCTTTTGAGTCCGTTTTTTATATATAAAAGGTATGTGAAAACACACATACCAGTTACTTATAATCCCAAGTAACTCAACGTTGTGTATTCATAAGTTCATAATACGTGAATTTCCATGACTCGACGTAATCAGTAATCATCTTGATGCAAACAAGCTAAGTGCTTTGCATCATTGTAAAGCATATCTCATATCGGGAAAGGGTGCGTTTATGCAATGGGACCTTTGACTTAGTTTGACCAATAAGGGAGTAAACCCGTTACGTGATTAGACAAGATGTAAACACGGACTATGGCCATATGAATACTTTCACTTGATGTCACGTAAAATATATTATCTCCTTAGGTTTAGAAAAGCCTTGGCTAGAGGCGTTTATCAAAATACTTGAGTTGGCGTTTTGCCAAAAATGGGAGGTTGTAAATTTGGATCCCTCTAATTCTAAAACTCGTTTCAAGTGTTCCCAATTAAGCATATAACATATTCATACCTGTATTAAAAGATCCGCATTTGTCGGGTAAATGAAAAGCCGACTTTCAAAATTTATCCCAATCGATACAGTGGGCTAGCGCGTCGCTGGCGCGTCAGAGCGCCGGTAGAGCGCCAGGCCCAGTTATTGGGTCGGGAGAATTTTCGCTAGCATTTGTGATTTTATGTGTTTCTAAGGTTTATTTGTCATCATTAAAACATAAGGAGACCTAGCTAATGTTGTCCCAACAATCTCCCACTTTTTGATGATGACAAATAAATTCCGAAAGCAAATAAAATTAAAAATCATAGCGAAGATTAATAACGCCTTTGGTGTAGCTTGCGTCTTGACCTTGACTTTGTAATTTGGTGAAGCCTTGATCTTTAACTTGAATTGGTCTTCACTCTTTGCTTTCTTTCTCCCCCTTTTGTCGAATCAAAAAGGCGGAACTACAAATCAAGCCAGGTTTCGAACTTGGGCCTGTGGGATATTGTGAAGCTCATTTTTTTGGCCGAACGATGCGTGGTTTTGCAACCTTACAACAGGTTTTACCTCTCGAGGGATCTCAAGAGGCTTACAACCCCACCAGGCAGTGTACCTGACTGATGTAGTATAGTGTAGTGGTAAGTACGGGGGATTGATCGTTCTCCACAGGGAATAGTGTTCGTTAGGTATGAAAAATTATTCAAATAGGTCTAAGGGTGAGAGAAGATTCTTTTTATGTTTTTTATATTTTTATGAAAGCAAGTAAAATCTCGGGTTTGAAAGAGTGGGCGGAATTAGTTGCTAGTCAACTAACCCAAATTACTACGAATGCAAATAAAATAAAATAACAGAAAATGAAAATGTGGTGAAAACTTATATGGAGAGAAATGTGTTTACTTAGATTTCCTTACTCCCTAACTATCTTTTACCGGTTGATTAGTGTGTATTAGTTGCGTGGATGACGGGTGTATTCCTTAATACCAATCGTGGGGTGGCGTACGTACTTCCCCAACTCTACAAGCTCCTACTTTACTCCTATGTCGAGCCGGCTAGGAAGCTCCTAACATGGGATCACTAGAATTCGCTTGTGCATTAAATACAACCATAAAAACCTTTAGTACGCATTGGTTCATGTTTCTTAAGACGTTCAAGCAAGTTACCGAATAGGAAGTTAGCCAGTTTTCTTAAGCCTAACATAGATGAACAATCATCCAATACAACTAATAACACACTAATAACCAATAATCAATAGCTAGGTTTCATTAGATCTAAGCAAACACAAGATAAATCTAGCCTAACATGTTAAACAAAAGACAAGAACAAGATAAAATCAAACAACACATAGACATATTGAATGATTAATTGATAACTTATCTTCAATGTAACATGGAAGATCTCAAGGCAAAAAGCCTTGAAAGAGCTGCCAAATTCGTCTTAGGGTTTTCACACACAAAGTTCCTCAATAAGTTCCACCCTAATGACAAAAAATTATAAAACAATATATAGACTTTCAGATCTGACGGCGTCACGTTATGGAGTGTGACGCCGTCACCTCGCCGCTTTTAGGGTTCCCGGATGGCCTTCTTAACGCCGTCCCTCTTTAGCTCTCCAAAATCCGTTCTGGCTTATCAAGGCTTGACGCCGTCAGATTATGAACGTGACGCCGTCCCTCTTTAAATTATAACGTGAAGACCTTGATCAAATTAAAGGGTGACGCCGTCAGAATTCCCATGCAATTTTCACTGGCTTATCATGAGTAAATTTCACATCCACCACTTTTGCCAAGACATGACGCCGTCCAGGGATAATCCTGACGCCGTCAAAGGTAACTTTTAGCATGATTTTGAGACTTTGTCGTTTTCTTCACTTTTATGCTCCTAAAACGTCCAAAATGCTTCCTTTTCCAGATTTCTTCTCAAAAGTACCTAAAATGACAAAAGGAACGATTTAGGGCAATATTTGATCAAATAAATACGATTTAGGGCTTAAATGACCCCTTAAAAGCGGTACACTTTTCGCTTCATCAAATACCCTTACACTTGAGATTTGCTTGTCCTCAAGCAAATGCGCTTTTATTCTAATCAAAATACAAGTTAGGGGTCATTTAATGCTAACATAAAAGTAATTACAAGAAATATTCGTTCCACTTTAATCATAATAAGCACGGAGATTACAAACTAGCACCTCACAAGTAGTGTTTAGATACTCACATCTCTCAAGTGTCATCAAAATAAATCTCATAAATGAAAACGGATAATATCTCTCACTACCTGTCATAGCAAATAGATTACCATAGGCTTGGGAAAGGATCGAAAACCTCCTCCACTAGGCGTAAGTACCTAAGATAAACTATCAAAGAGGGCTTTTAAATGGGTTATAACGTTAGGTGTAGGGAAAAGGAAAACACGGTTTTGTTGGATAAAGGATATTTTACTGGTGGCGAGTTAAAGATCTTGATTAATTACATGTACTATACAATGTTGCTAAGCCAAGACTCGACTCGATTTAAGCTAATGAAAGAAAATAACAAAAACATAAAACAAACATAAAATAAAACAGGATGGTAGTCCGTATGTTTTTTCTATTTTTCCTTTTCTCATTTTTTTGTATTTTTCTTGATTTTTTTTTTTTTTTTTTTTTCATACACTCTTGCCCTACCATCCAAAATAATACATCATAGGGGCGTTGCATCCCCTTACACTTGAACTTTTACATAACTTTACAAATAACTATTCTAATGACTCGAATTAAGATAATTGAAAAACTTGGAGTACTTTTAAAATATTTAGCACATATGGGGGTAATAAATGATGTTCTTCCCCATTACTCCATTACACTAGTACTTTACCCATGAGTCCCAATCGTCCCAAAACAATATGTACAAGGATATGACTTGACTTAGCAACCATGTAATCAACTAGATAATTAACTTGGGTTTTAAACAAATGTTGACACAATAATGCACTAAAAATGAGTGCATACAAGGTAGGCTAAGGCGATTTGGGTGTACATTTTAGTGGGGTGTAACAAATTCTTCCTTTAAGTAAAATGCTTAAAGGTCGAAACGAAAAGATAGGCTCTGAGGGGTGTACTAGGGGTATCGTGTACTAAAAATGAGTACAACGCAAAGGGTGTGGGAGAATTACTTGACCAATGTAGCCAAAGTAATTATAACAAAAACACAGGTGTAGAACAATGGGTTAATCCTAATGCCTCTTATCATGTAGTAAATCTAACTACACGAATGTAGTCTCACTTGTGGCCTCGGAATGGTCCTAACGCAAGTTCTAGAATCTAAGTGCTACCGGTACATACATCATAGCATAAATGCTTTTCCTACCAATTCTAAGGGTGAACCTCACATATTTGGGGGTGGAAAAAATTTTTAGTGGTACGGTTTTTGTGCTAGTCATATAACTCCTATCCGTGAGACGCTCATTAAGATCAAAGTTTCACTCCTATATGTTGTAAAAAAATTTAAATTTGGCACTAAAATTACCCTAACAGGTATTTATTTCAGTTTTATTACACATCTACCATCAAACAAACAAAAATCAAGCGCAATTGTATTCTCTAAAATCGTACTTTTACCCCCCCTTACACTTAAGATGAACATTGTCCCCAATGTTCAAATAACAAGATGTAAAAGCATAAAGTAAAAGAATGAAATCAAATACTCCCCTGATTCGTTCGGTGGATAATGAAGTAACATGGTTAGATCTTCTTCCAAAGTAATGTTGAAGCTCCATGACTAATGCATCGCCATAAGCTTGATCCAAAAACATTTCCTTGTCCAAAATAACCTGTTAAACCTGAGGAAACAAACACGAAAACCTGCATAACATCGGCGGGATAAACTCTATATATAAGGATATAATGCTTGTGGAATGATAATTTTTTAGATTCCTGGAGATTATAAGTTATAGATTTAATAAAAACTTTTTATGAAAACAAAACTTTCAAAAATTTTCAGAAAATTAAACCTGACGCCGTCAGGTTGTAACTCCTGACGCCGTCAGAAATGATCTGACAGAATTCTCATGTTAAGTTTCCGGAAAATTTTTGGAAAAACCTATACCTTACTTCCTGGAATTCCTGCAAAACATCATTATGACTCGATACAAGCATTTGACTCAAACAAATACTAATATGTATGTTAATTTATTATTATTACGATTCATGTTCATTTGTGTTCTAATAAACTGATTTGGATTTCCCTTACACTTAACTTTTGCAAAATACCTTTATATGTAGTTAAGACGAAGTTAAAAACAAGATAAAGCATTTTCACAAATTACTTTTGAACATGAATCAATAATAATAAAATTTAAACATACATACGGAAACAAATAAAATCAAACAAACAAATAAATAAACACACAAAGCAAATAAAGCTTGGGTTGCCTCCCAAGAAGCGCTTTTCTTTATTAACGAGTCTTGTAGCTAGACTCAAAGTCACGTACATTACGTGACTTCTTCATCAAAAGTTATGTCTTCCTCATTGATCATTTCATTACCATTCTCTTGATAATGCTTGACTCGTTGAATATTCACAGTGAATTCTCTATCCTCGTCGTCAATTAATACAACGGCTCCGGTTTTAGAGGAGCTCCTTACGGTAAAAGGTCCATACCATCTAGATTTAAGTTTCCCAGGAAATAGCCTTAAGCGAGAATTATATAATAAGACCTTGTCTCCTTCTGAAAACTCCTTGGGTCTCTTAATCCGTTGGTCATGCCATCTTTTTGCCCTTTCTTTATATGTAATGGAAGATTCATAAGCCTCTAATCTCAATTCATCGAGCTCTTGGAGCTGTAAGAATCTATTTGTTCCCGCAACCGTATAATCCAAATTACAAGCCTTAAGTGCCCAATATGCCTTGTGTTCCAGTTCTACTGGAAGGTGGCATGCCTTGCCATATACCATACGGAACGGGGTTGTCCCGATTGGCGTCTTATAAGTGGTTCGAAATGCCCACAAAGCTTCATCGAGCTTAAAAGACCAATCCTTTCGGTTTTGATTGACCGTTTTCTCCAATATTCTCTTTATGGCTCTATTAGTGTTTTCGACTTGACCGTTGGTTTGAGGATGGTAAGCGGTGGAGAATCGGTGAGAGACTCCATATCTTTTCATAACTTTCTCCATTTGTGAATTGCAAAAATGGGTTCCCCTGTCACTAATAAGAGCCTTCGAAATTTCGAACCTAGCGAACAATTTTTTTAAGAAATGAATGACTACCCTAGCGTCGTTAGTCCTAAGGGCTTGTGCTTCCACCCATTTCGAAACATAATCGATGGCCACCAAGATGTATTCATTCCCACCTGAAGATGGGAAGGGTCCCATGAAATCAATTCCCCAAACATCGAAAACCTCACAAACTTGTATATAATTCTGTGGGGCTTCATCCCTCCTAGAGATATTCCCAGCTCTTTGACATGCGTCACAAGTTTGTATCATTCCCTTCACATCACGAAATATTGTAGGCCAATAGAATCCCGCGTCGAAGACCTTTCGTGCAGTAGTGTTCATTCCGTGATGTCCTCCAGATGGACCTGCATGACACTCTTTCATAATTCTGACAGCCTCCTTTTCCGAAACACAACGCCTGATTACCTGGTCTGGACATCTTCGGAATAAGAAAGGTTCATCCCAAAAGTAATACCTTAATTGATTGAAGAACCTCTTTTTTCATGCCTGCTCATATGCTCAGGAATGACTCGACTTGCCAGGTAGTTAGCATAATCCGCATACCATGGTTCAGAATCATTTATTGACATGAGCTGCTCTTCAGGAAATGACTCCCGAATCTCACTCTTATCAGATTCAGCGAGGCTGGGGTTTTCAAGACGAGAGAGATGATCAGCTGCAAGATTCTCGGCTCCTTTCTTATCACGAATCTCAACATCGAATTCTTGCAATAGTAAGATCCAACGAAGTAACCGTGGTTTAGCATCCAGTTTATTAAAAAGATATCGAATAGCTGAATGGTCCGTAAAAACAACCGTTTTGGAAAGGACAAGATATTGGCGAAACTTATCAAAAGCAAATACCACGGCTAGTAATTCCTTTTCAGTGGTAGTGTAGTTTTCTTGAGCAGGATTCATGGTTTTGCTAGCGTAGTATATTGGCTGAAAGTGTTTGTTAAGCCTTTGGCCTAATACTGCTCCAACAGCATAATCGCTAGCATCGCACATGATTTCAAAGGGTAACTCCCAGTTAGGGGTGACCATAATTGGAGCTTGGGTAAGTTCCTGCTTCAATCGATCGAATGCATCCTTGCACTCTTGAGAGAAGTCGAACGGGGCATCCTTCATGAGCAACTGAGTCATTGGTTTATGTTAGGAATATAAATATTCAGATGAAGGCTCGGTCACCCCGAGCATCTAATTAGCATTTCTATAGCTCGTAGGCTTATCTATATTAGCTTAGTCATATTAATATTAGTATTAGTTGTATCTATATTTGTGGAGTGGGTCGGGGCTTTCCCCTCTGTCAGCTCGCTCCACAGTCCACTAGGGACATAATATGTAGTAGTATATATACCCCTTCCCACACATGGGAAGGGTTGGACCTTTCACTTCAATCTAATACACATTTGTTTCTCTCTCTACAAAGGCTCCCAACTTCTTTCTTTATCTCTCTAGTTCTTGACAAACCGATCCATAAACTAGCCTCATACTTGTGTTTCTTGCATTGTGAATACCCTACAATTGGTATCAAGAGCCATGGTTAGGTCCATGAGAGTTGGTATTCACGAATTTGTGTAGTTTGTGAGGTGTTTTACTTTTGGGTCGATTTGGAGTTTTCAAGATTTTTTATTTTCGGTTTGATTAGTAGCATTCGCTTCATTTTGTGTTTTTGTTTAGTGATTAGAGGTTGTCTTATATTGTATTTGTGTAGTTCTTTAAGTTTTTCTTGGTTAGATTTGTTTAGATTTGTAGTTTTCTTTAAGTTTTGGTTCGGTTTGTTTAAGTAGCATAAATTTCATCTTTGTACTTTGTTTAGTGATTAGAAGTTGGTTTTCTTTGTACTTTCTAGCTTAAGAATAGTATTAGAGTGGTATTTAGTGTTTGGATTCACAGATCTAAGAACGGTGTGGTGATTTTGAGAAAATTCGTGGGTAGTAATTGAGTTGTTCTTGGCAGCGGTTTGTCTAGTTTGGTCGATTATTGGACTCGGTTTGTGTCACTTCTTGGACACGGTTTGTCCTTTTACTCGTTTAGGCTAAAGGACAAAAGGCAGTGAAAGTGACGTGCCTGGGAGTTTGTGCCCACACTCGGTTTGTCCCTGCTGCGCGTACTCGGTTTGTCCCAACTGTGAGTACTCGGTTTGTGTAGACTCGGTTTGTCTCCGAAGAATTTACTCGGTTTGTGTGTCTACTCGGTTTGTCCCAGCTACGTAGACTCGGTTTGTCTCTAAGGATTTTACTCGGTTTGTATCTACTCGGTTTGTCCCAGCTTTGTGTAGACTCGGTTTGTGTAGACTCGGTTTGTCTCTAAGAATTTACTCGGTTTGTGTAAATTTACTCGGTTTGTGTATCTACTCGGTTTGTCCCAGCTACGTAGACTCGGTTTGTCTCTAAGGATTTTACTCGGTTTTTACCTACTCGGTTTGTCCCAGCTGTGTACTCGGTTTGTGTAGACTCGGTTTGTATAGACTCGGTTTGTCTCTGTGGAATCTACTCGGTTTGTATCTACTCGGTTTGCCTCTCAGACTTGTATGCGGTTTGTGTCTTGGTGATTTTAGAAATTCCCGCGAAAGATTCGATTTCTCGGTTAAATCACAAGATCAGTAAAATCCCGTAGTTACTATGGCTACCACATCAAGTACATCATCAGATGATATTCAAGCAGCAGGATCTGATACTCGTCCACCTATGCTGGATAGGACGGATTATGAGTCTTGGGCACAACGAATAAGACTTTACTGCTTGGGAAAAGAAAATGGTGTTAATATTCTTAAGTCAATTGACGAAGGACCTTATCAGATGGGCACTACCAGAGATGTTGTTACAACTGGTGAAGATGGGACTGTAACTTTGGGCATTGATAGACCTAGAAACTATAATGATCTTAATGAAGAAGAAAAGAAGAGGTATGATGCTGATATTAGAGCCTCAAACATAGTCATTCAAGGTCTTCCAAAGGATGTATACAAGCTCATCAATTTTAACACTGAAGCCAAGGCTGTGTGGGACAACGTTAAAATGTTGTTGGCAGGGTCAGAACTCACAAAGGAAGATCGTGAGTCACAGCTGTATGATGAGTTCGAGCACTTCAAAATGAACCCAGGAGAGAATGTCACAGATTACTATGTGAGATTTCATAAGTTGGTGAATGATATGAGGATGATCAGAATGACTATGCCCAATATCCAACTTAACTCAAAGTTTATGAACAACATGACTCCTGAATGGGACAGATTTGTTACTGCCGTCAAACTCAACAAAGGTTTAAGGGAGACTAACTATGAACAGCTTTATGCTTATTTGCAACAACATGAGAAGCATGCTGCCTATGATCGGGTGCTGAGAGAAAAGTTGAATCCTTCAACTACAAATGACCCACTGGCCTTCATAACAAATGTACAACCAACAATCCAATCATCATCCAGTCCAAGCTATCACCAACTTCACTCACAAGTACCTGCTATGAGTTCACAACTTGACTCAGGCTACTCTCAGACCAACAAAATGATTGATAACCTTACCAATCAAGTTTCTCTACTGGTACAACAGTTTCAAGCATCACTCCCACAGACCAACAATCAGTTAAGAAATTCTTCCAACCCACGCAATCTAGCAATGGTGGAGGATGGGAAAATTGTGGTTCAGAATGTGCAAGGGAGAGCTGGTAGAAACATGGGTCGAGGTTTGGTGCAGAATAGAGCAGGGAATGCCAATCAGGGGCAAGGGAAACAGATCAAGTGTTATAATTGTGGGGGGCTTGGACACATTGCTAGAAACTGCAATCAACCTAAACGTCCTCAGAACTCAGATTACTTCAAAGACAAGATGCTGTTAATGCAAGCTCAAGAAAATGGAGCTGTATTGGATGAGGAAGAGTTATTATTCTTGGCAGGAGATGGAGGAAATACTTTTGACGAAGATGTGGATGAGAAACCTGTTCAGGATCTAGCACTTAATGATCCTAACATCTTCAAGGCAGATGACTGTGATGCATTTGACTCTGATGTGGATGATGAACCTACTGCTCAAACAATCTTCATGGCTAACTTGTCTTCCCTGGCCTCATCTCGTCAAGCTGGTCCTTCTAATGCATCTGTGATATCTGAGGTACTAAAAATTTATGACACATATAATATTGTCGAGGGACAACAGATTCCCGAAGAAGTACATCAGGCAGTTGTTTCTGATTCAAGTGATGTTGATATGGAAAATAGCAATATTGTCTCATATGAACAGTATTTGAATAGCAACAACTCTCCTGATGTATCAAATGGTGAATCCTTTGTCAATAATGATATGTGTGCTATGAGTAATGTATGTGCCTTAGATAATGCGGGTTGTGTAGATAATGCATGTGCGTACCATGAGAACAAATTGCCTGTCCCTGATGATAACTTGATCACTAGACTAAACATCTATAAAGAACAAGTTGCTATGTATGAACAACGTGCTAAGTTTGAGCTTAATGATCGTGAGCAGAAATTAGAAGGTCAAATGAGTACACTTATTAAAGAGTCTAGAGTGCGAGAAGAAACATTAAAATTAGAGATGAGTTCTTTGAAAAGTCAACTAGAAGAGTCTGTCAAACAGAAACAGGAAGCACAAAAGTGTGTAACCACACTTAAGCAAGAATTCAAACAAAAGGAAACAACTCTTTTAAATGATTTCTCTAGACTCAAGACGTTAAAAAATAAGCTTGAAGATAAGTTGTACACACAAAATCAAACTATACAAACTGCTCAAATGATTCATAAGCACAGAAAGTTGAGTGATAAGCACAGTAAAATCATGATAGGTGAACCTAAGTCAACCATCCTTAGGGACATGCAAGTACTTCAACCAGCCCTATATGATGGTAATGTGATACTTAAGCATATTCATGACCAACCTGAGCATATCTACACTGATGAAGAGGATGAGTTGAGTGATAAAACGAGGGAAAAAATGAATGTGAAAATGAGGGATCCCGAGTGCATAGCCAGACGAATAATAATCAAACCCCATGATTATTATGAAGAAAATCATTTGACTGTGTTTGCTCCTCAAAAGAAGTTAACACCTGAGCAGATATTTTGGAAACAAGATAATGAAAAACTTAAGGTAGAAAAACTTAAGGCCAACACCCCCCTCATTAGAAAAGTTGCGTCCATAACGGTGTATCCTCCCAATACACCTAGGAATTTGGTGCCTTTGTCTCTTCCCACTGAATGCAAAACCTTTATTAGCTTATATGTGCTTTGGCAACTGTTTGCTGATTTCGATAATACATGTAAGAAGAGAATCACACCCACTGGCATTACTGAGGGGGAAAGGTGTTTTGAACATGCAAAAAGGTGTTACTTAACTGAGGTCATGCCATTCTTTAAACTACTTAAAGAACACTTTGAAGGGTTGCAAACTGCCCTTAAAGCTGAAATAAATGAAATGAAAGTAGTGTTTAAAGATATGGAAAATGAGGTGAATGAACATGCAATAGAACTTAAGAGTCGAGAGATTGAAAGAAAAAACATACTCATTACTAACGACAACTTGATTGCTAAATGTATTGCACAAGATGTATTTTACACTGTCACTGATTCTGCATTGTCTGCTTGTCAATTTAATGAGTATGCTATTGCGTTAAATGTCACCCAGAATCGTGTTGTTGAGCTTGAGGGGGAGAATTTGAAATTGCTTAAAAAAATTCAAAATGACGACCATGATAACATGGTTAAACGTTTTTCGAAACTAGAAGTTGATTATCTGAACTTGCAACTTAAACATCAACACTTAGAAGAAAAATGCAAAATATCAAATGTCAAGACATCCACGGATGCTCCTGAGTTTGATACATATTTTGAATTAAGCAAACGTGATGAAACAATTCAAGCTCACACGAACACGATTCGACTGCTGAGGGCCCAAATTGCCCAATTGAAATCCAACAAGTGTGAAGTATATGGCACCAATAAACCTTCGTCTTCAGATTCTCAGAATTTTCAATATCAAAACACCATAAATAAGCTACATTATGAAAATGAGTGTTATCGAGAAGAAAATTCAAAGGTTAAACAACATTTCAAAGAGTTATATGATTCTATTAAAGTTACAAGAAGCAATCATAATGATCAAATAACCTCTTTGTCAAATGAAATTGAGAATCTTAAGGCTCGGGTGAAAGGTAAAATGCCATGCACCACTTGTAATTGTGATGCACCAAAGGGTACTGATAGTAAAAAGTATGATGTTGATGTTGGGCGTATTCCGTTTAAGCTTAGAAATAACAGCCTTGCCCATCAAACATATCTCGATCATCTTAGAGAAGGCCTTGACACACTTCGTGAGATAGTTGAAGAGGATAGGAATGATAAGCCACTCGATCAAGCAGTTGTCTATGCATGCAAACTCACGAAAAGGATTCAGGAAAACTTAGAATATGCCATAGGCTCAATTCCTAAGTTTAGAGGCCATAGAGATAGATTTGTTGCATCATCATCTAATGTTGTGAACAAGCATGTAGCCTTTGATCTACCACCCAAAACATCAGAACCCAACACATCATTATCAGGAAGGCATGTGACAGAAAAACAAACTAATGTTGCCTTCGATACTTCTACAGGAGTAAAAAGTGACACACAAGCTAGCGGGTCAAGGTCTAAAGGAAATGAAAAAAAGGATATGACTGCGCCAGCTAAGAATATTCACTTGAAGAATGTAGAAGTCCAACCTAGGAACAATAAGTTTACAATGAGTAGGATGAATCGTGTTGATTCTAGTATCAAAAGTACTGTAATTAATTCGAATTCTAATGCTATCTGTAAAACATGCGACAATTGTTTAATTTATGCTAATCATGATGAATGTGTTGTGTCTTTCCTGATGTCTTCTGCATCATCCCACGTTAAGAATGGTAGGATAATGGAAACATGCAAAAAGGTTTGGAAAGCAACAGGAAAAACATTTGCTAGCATAGGCTATCAATGGAGACCCACTAGAAGGAAATTCAATTTAGGAAAACAGTGCACGTTACCTAAAATGAATAAGCATAAAATTGTGAAAGTTAAGGAATGGAGACCCACTGGAAGGAAATTCAATTTAGGAAAACAGAGACCATTACCTAAAATGAATATGCATAAAATTGTGAAGAATAAGGAATGGAGACCAACTGGTAGAATCCTGCCTTTAGAATCACAATGCCTTCCATCTAGGTCTTGTCCTACCTCTAGTTCTGTCTCCTCAGCAAAGACAGTAGCATCTGTGAAATCTGTGGCTTCTGAATATGTATGTGCTGACCAAATGGACCCCAATTGCACGTGGGGATCCACATTTTTCAGTTATCCATTGTTGTCTGGTTTCAAATGCAGGTCGTACAAATCGTCTTGTGGTATTTGGACTCAGGCTGCTCAAAACATATGACTGGGGATCGCTCACGGCTCAAGAACTTCGTGAAAAAGTTTATCGGGACAGTTAGATTTGGGAACGACCACTTTGGTGCTATTATGGGTTATGGAGATTATGTGTTTGGTAACAGTGTAATCTCAAGGGTATATTATGTGGAAGGACTAGGACACAATCTGTTTTCTGTGGGTCAATTTTGTGATTCAGATCTGGAAGTGGCTTTCAGAAAGCATACATGTTTTGTCAGAGAATTGGATGGTTTAGATCTCCTCAAGGGCAGTCGGGGCACCAATTTATACACCATCTCAATTGAAGAAATGTTGAAGTACTCTCCAATATGCTTGCTTTCTAAAGCCTCTAAAACAAAATCATGGCTGTGGCATCGTCGTTTGAACCACTTGAACTTCGGTACCATAAATAATCTTTCCCGTAAAGATCTTGTTAGAGGGATGCCCAGACTGAAATATGAGAAAGATCATCTCTGCTCTGCATGTCAACTGGGTAAAAGCAAGAAACAAACCCACAAGCCTAAAACCGTCAACACCAACTTGGAAGTTCTTCACACCCTCCACATGGACTTGTGCGGTCCAATGAGAATACAAACCATAAATGGAAAGAAGTATGTTCTGGTGATAGTAGATGATTATTCTCGGTTCACATGGGTAAAGTTTTTGAGAACCAAGGACGAAACTCCAGAGGTTATCATTAAACTGATAAAACAGCTGCAAGTAAGGCTAGATAAAACTGTCAGAATCATTCGCACAGATAATGGTACTGAGTTTGTTAACCAACAACTCCGTAATTTCTATGAAAGTATTGGCATCACGCATCAGAAAAGTATCCCTCGCACGCCTCAACAGAACGGGGTGGTTGAACGAAGGAACCGTACTCTGGTGGAGGCTGCAAGAACCATGCTTATATTTTCAAAGACACCGATGTTTCTCTGGGCAGAAGCTATAGCAACAGCATGTTACACTCAAAACCGATCCCTAATTCATCCGGTTCATGAGAAGACTCCCTTCGAGTTAATTCATAACAAGAAACCAGATCTTTCCTTTCTGCGTGTGTTTGGTGCTCTTTGCTATCCAACTAATGATAGTCAAGACTTGGGAAAGTTAAGAGCTAAAGCAGATATAGGTATTTTCGTTGGATACGCACCTGACAGTAAAGGGTATCGAATCTACAATAAAAGGACCCGTAAAATCATGGAAACCATTCATGTTACGTTCAATGAGCTGAGTGAGCTACCTGTTTCAGGACAAATCAGTTCTGGACCCGATCTTCACCTTTTGTCTCCTGGACCCATTAGTTCAGGACTTGTACAGAATTCCACGCCTGCAGATTCTTATGTGCCTCCTACATGTGAGGAGTTGAAGAAGTTATTCGATCCTATGTTTGATGAATACTTTGAGTCAACGAATGGAACCATCCCGAGTGAACCAGATATAAATCCTATGAATGAGGTTCAAGCCCCACAAGGCTCAGAAGGCCCTGCAGCTTCAGCATCAGTCAGTCACAATGCTCCTGCTGCCAGTCAATCGCCTTCGTCATCAAACACTCAAACTTCTCCAGTAATGCAAGAATCTTCAGATAATAATCCTTTGGGAGTTAATCCTTTTGCTCCTGTTGAAGAGGCTCCTTTTGAAAACATATTTGCTCCTGAACATTCATCAGACACATCCTTACCTGAGGAACACAGCACTGCTACATCTGTTCATAACCATCAACCTCACGATCATCTCAGGAAATGGACCAGTGATCATCCAATCGACAACATCATTGGCAATCCCTCACGTCCAGTATCTACACGTAATCAACTAGCCACTGATGCACTATGGTGCTTCTTCAATTCCGTACTGTCTAAAGTCGAACCAAAGGATGCCAAAGAAGCAATGACTAAAGATTGCTGGTTCCAGGCCATGCAGGTTGAAATCCATGAATTTGATCGACTTGAAGTTTGGGAATTAGTGCCTCCTCCGGAGCGTGCAATGATCATTGCTTTGAAGTGGATCTTCAAAGTGAAGCTTGACGAGTATGGTGATGTCCTAAAGAACAAGGCACGGCTAGTTGCTAAAGGGTTTAGACAAGAAGAGGGCATTGATTTTGAAGAATCGTTTGCTCCGGTTGCTAGAATTGAAGCCATAAGAATCTTCCTGGCAAATGCTGCGAGTCGTAATATGATAGTCTACCAGATGGATGTCAAAACGGCATTCTTGAATGGTGACTTAAAGGAAGAAGTTTATGTGAGTCAACCTGAGGGATTCGTGGATGCTGAACACCCTACTCATGTTTACCGCTTGAAGAAGGCCCTTTATGGGCTAAAACAGGCGCCAAGGGCATGGTATGATACATTGTCCAAGTTCCTCCTAGCGAACAGATTCTCCAAGGGTGTTGTTGATCCTACACTATTCACCAGGAAGTCAAGAAACCATCTACTGCTAGTTCAGATATATGTAGATGATATCATCTTTGCTTCAACGGATCCTGGTGAATGTGATAGTTTCTCAAAGGAGATGAATTCCAAATTCCAAATGTCCATGATGGGACAAATGTCATTCTTCTTAGGACTACAAGTTTCTCAAAGTCCCGGAGGCATATTCATCAATCAATCCAAATACGCCAACGAGATCCTGAAAAAGTTTGGATTCCATTCAAGTGAACCTGTTGACACTCCCATGGTTGATAGAACGAAGCTGGATGAAGATCCTTCAGGGATTCCAGTTGATATAACACAGTATCGAAGCATGATTGGATCTTTGATGTACATCACGGCTAGCAGACCAGATCTTCTGTTTGCTGTGTGTATGTGTGCTCGGTATCAATCCAGACCAACCAAGAAGCATGTTGAAGCAGTGAAAAGGATCTTCCGATATCTTCAAGGCACGGTTCATATGGGTCTCTGGTATCCTAAGGACACCGCAATGGAGTTAACAGCATACGCAGATGCTGATCATGCGGGATGTCAAGACACACGTCGAAGTACTTCAGGAGGAGCTCAATTTTTAGGGGAAAAGTTGGTTAGTTGGTCTTCTAAGAAGCAGATGAGTACTTCCATATCATCTACTGAAGCTGAGTACATTGCTATGTCTGCTTGCTGTGCACAAATCCTTTGGATGCGATCACAGCTTTCGGACTATGGATTCTCATACAACAAAATTCCCCTATATTGTGACAACAAAAGCGCCATTGCTCTTTGTTGTAACAATGTTCAGCACTCCAGGTCAAAACACATCGACATCAGGCATCACTTCATCCGGGAACAAGTGGAAAAAGGAATTGTGGAGCTATACTTCGTGAGGACAGAGTTTCAGTTAGCTGACATCTTCACCAAGGCCCTCCCACGAGAAAGGTTTCAGTTTATTCTCCCACGCCTTGGCATGAAAAGCATGGCTCCTGAAACCCTCAAGTGTCTTCAGGAAGAAAAGGAGGAGTAAAGGATTGTCTTCTTATATCCTTGTACATAGTTGTATATATCTTAAATCAAAAAGAAAAATACAAAAATATAAAACCTATAAAAACCATAAAAATCGAAAAATCACAAAATACCAAAAATAGTTCTACCTAGGCATGTCTTCTGTTTATCGATAACATTTACGTATCTAGAAATGTCATTCAACAATGGCACGGATTCTTAAATGAAGCTCGAGCAGAAGTTATACTAATCAGTTAAAACATGTCTTAATGGCTTGCTATTACTTTAGATAGCAACCCGCGCTTCATATTGGGGAAAGCACGTCGCCAAAAAGACGGCTGTTCCTCCAACTGGGTGATGTTCACCTGGGCATGGACTACTTCATATCCATGTTTCCTGATTTGATGTACGTTTCAGTGCATCATTTCTTGAAAAAGAAGAGAAGTCTTCTTTGCATACAAATAGTTTTCATTCTATGATTCTTCTGAAAATTATTTGTGAGACACTTGGTGAATATGTGTTGTATGAAATTTGTTTATACTTGGATTATGCATAAAATTTGTCACTCAATCAACGACTACACAACCTCATGACAGTTCTTGTTTGATGAGTTGTGGGGTTAAGCGTGATTTTAGTTGAGGTTCAACTAGAATACGGGTCATTGATTGAGGGGGAGAGTGAATTCAAATTTTATATCATCAAACGGATTTATTGGTTGAAACATACTTGTTAGAAAAGGTTTTGTAGTTAATGGGGAATTGGTTGAAGAGGATCTTGCTTAAATATATCAAATGACCAAGTGTGTTAGCTGCTAGAAAGTGTAGGATATTATGTGCAATTTGCTTATAGTTTCCTAGCTTTATGTATCTAGAAGGTTCATTTGTGTTACTTTGGAATCCTCGTATAATCCCCAAAATGCTTTAAGACTCAAAACCTAAAAGAAGTAAGAAAACCAGTTGTGTTTGATGTTCTTGAATACTCCTATGACATTTGTATGAACTAAATGAATGAGCTTCAAATGTTGTTTGTCTCTGCTGCTTAATGGTTGTTGATATTGTGCATATGTTCTCAGGATTCGCTTAGATAGATTGCTATTATGTTAGAATCATGTTCCTAAGATCCTGAATTGAATATTGAAATTCGTGTGAATTGCCATGTTCATGATTGCTATTTGCTCTTCATGCTAGATAGTGGTTTGACGTAGTTCCTGATTGGGGTTTGATTATAAGATGAACTTGGTATTATAATGTGGCAAGCTGCTGAAGGGTAGCTATCTAGGAATAGTGTATCTGTATGTATGTATATCTGTGTTGATATTCTTATGCAGATTCCATAGCCAAAATGAATGTACCAGTTCCCATTCTAACCATCTGATCAGACGATCAAACTCTATTGATTGGCTCGAAATTCACCACGACAACAACATCGGGAGCAACAACAACAACAACACTTTCACCACCACCACCACCATTCATTTTGGTCTCGCCAAGTGGGGATCAACTACATTTGCGAAAGATTTGTTGGTGGATGGATGATTGATATTGACTGATTCACTCAGAAAAGTGGGTGATTATATCGTCTGCACAAAAAGGTCAATATCACTTGTGTCATAATAATCAATTTGTGCAAAATAAGCAGTGAATCTCCCTCTTAGATTAAGGGGGAGCATAGTATGTTTCATCATCAGACTACATTAAATCGGACACATTTTCTCCCACATTTTCTAACTTATTTAAATCAATTGGGATCACAAATCTCAAAAGGTTTGAAATTTTTGATCGGGGGAGAGAATGTGATTTAAATATGAAACCTGATGAAAATGTGATGTTTTGGACTTAAATGTAAAGCTCTCCCATATGTGCTAAACTCTTTCGTATATCGATGCACATATTGAGGGGGAGCGAATTGACAATAAGGAAAAGGATTTGGCATGCATCTTATGTGAGCACGGCTCAGACTTCACTAAAGAATTGACGAAACTTGAATTGTCATCAATCGAAAGGATACGTCTTGGCCGGGTAATAATTTCAAGCTGGTCTAACCAGTGATGTAAGCGTGTCTCGAAAAAGACGTATCTGAGTAGAGTGTACCATTTCGAGAAACTTTCTGTGGACTTGACCAGGCCGGGTAATAATTTCAAGCTAGTCTAACTAGTGATGTAAGCGTGTCTCGAATCGGTCATGTTCACTGAAAGTGGATCAATTCAAAAAGTGCGAGCTCTACCTAACATGTGCAAATTTAGAAAACAATCAACCGAGCACATGTTGAGGGGGAGCATTTGAAAAATATAAAACTCTCAAGTGTTTGCAAAAATGTGTTTCTTAATCATGAACACTTTGAGAGATTTTTCAAAGATTTGGTTTGGCAATCGTGGATGAATAACAAAGACCGACCACTTTAATTAATGCATGGAGTTATAAGGATGGTTAGGTTAGGCTCAAGTTCCCACGATCCCGCCAGAGCCGGAGGGATCTACCCAGGGACAATCCACTAGTTAGTGTAGAAGTCCTGAGGTATGATTAAAAAGGAGAAAAGTGTGATTAAGGGAAGAGTGCCGACTGAGATGGAGCTAGTACTGGAACAAACCCAACAAGGTACTAGTAATGAAGTCTCGGTAAGCACTGAAGGGGTTGAAGAATGAAAAAGAATTGTAAAGATAAAGGGTGAAAAGAAATAGCCCTCCTTACAACTTAGGCAGAAACTGGGTCAATACATATGCTGTCAGAATCACTTAGTTGATTGCTGGCATTGAAGACAAAGTATCATGGACCCAGTGATACGTTGCACAACCCTCCCTAGCCACTCAAGGTCCCTCAAAGGATTCTTGTTTCAATTGTCACGGAGTTCAATACATTCCTATCGTCTCTCTCACTCCGAGTTAGATGATATTGAAAAGGTGGCAATCCTCTCCAGCCTCCGCTCACTAAATCAAAACGCACAATTGAGTCTAGAGCCACGAGATGCATAAAAAGATCTCATAGGAACACGAATTATTTCTACACTGGGTGTTCAACATTAAGGACACCAGTTGTAAACTTAAAAGTCCTACGCAGATCTTAGCAATCTGCCAGAACATTTATGAGGGAATTTACAAATGTAATTCTCAATGATTGAATGGAAATTCCTGCCAGGGTCCACATCAAGCAGCCCTGAAAGCAGGTCACTTCGGTAATTCTTTATGGATTACGCTTAGTGGTCACGACAGTTTCTAACGGTCTACAGTCGTGGAGTGATCTCCAGCGACTCACCTAATCGTTGATGTGCTACGGTTCGATCTTAAAAAGCCCTCTGTGGGTTTTCGATTAGGAACGGTCTTGGTAAGGATTAGAGAGAGTTTTCACACTATGCTGTTAACAATCTCGAAGTCCGAACCTGTAAGTACCGGATGTTTTATTGCTAACTGTCGTATGCAGGAACTTCTGGCGATTGTAGCTGATTGCTGTTGCAGCTGTTTGCGGTTGTAGCTGATTGAAGTTGCAGCTGAATGCGGTTGTAGCTGGTTGCAGTAAAGATGCCAATCCTCTACCACATGTTCACACTACATCATCTTAATCAAAGAAGTCATGATCAACTTAAAAGACCTTTAACACGGCTTCTGCAAACTCTGATGCTAAAGATCATGACACCAAATAGTGTGAGCATGTCGGCTCAAAGATTTATACATCACATAGAAACATACTCCTGAAAGATGACTTGGAAACAAATGTTGGATGATAAAGTCGAAGAATACTCAAAGATCATCCAAGACAAAGAAGGGTCATCACAAGATCACTGCTGAAAGCACAAAGATACAAGATTTAGAAGAATCAAAGTCTACGAGCTACAAAGACAAGTTCAGAAGAAAGAATGCTAGAACTCGAATTATTATTTCCGGGGTGACCTCCCTTAGGGGGAGATTGTTAGGAATATAAATATTCAGATGAAGGCTCGGTCACCCCGAGCATCTAATTAGCATTTCTATAGCTCGTAGGCTTATCTATATTAGCTTAGTCATATTAATATTAGTATTAGTTGTATCTATATTTGTGGAGTGGGTCGGGGCTTTCCCCTCTGTCAGCTCGCTCCACAGTCCACTAGGGACATAATATGTAGTAGTATATATACCCCTTCCCACACATGGGAAGGGTTGGACCTTTCACTTCAATCTAATACACATTTGTTTCTCTCTCTACAAAGGCTCCCAACTTCTTTCTTTATCTCTCTAGTTCTTGACAAACCGATCCATAAACTAGCCTCATACTTGTGTTTCTTGCATTGTGAATACCCTACATGAGCAACTGAGTCATTGGTTTAGCTACTTTTGAGAAATCTTTAATGAATCTCCTATAGAAGCCAGCATGACCCAAAAAGCTACGGATTGCCTTGACAGTTGTTGGATAGGGAAGTTTGGATATAGCTTCAATTTTTGCCCGGTCTACTTCAATTCCACTTCCTGAAATTTTGTGTCCTAGCACAATCCCTTCTTTTACCATAAAGTGGCACTTTTCCCAGTTTAGTACCAAGTTGGTCTCCTCACAACGTTTGAGCATTTTCTCAAGGTTAGCAAGACAGCGATCAAAAGAGTTTCCAAAGACTGAAAAATCATCCATGAAGACCTCCATGCTGTCTTCCATTAACTCATGGAAGATTGCCGTCATGCAGCGCTGGAAAGTGGCGGGGGCGTTACATAGTCCAAAGGGCATTCGCTTGTAGGCGAAGGTGCCATAAGGGCATGTAAACGTAGTCTTTTCTTGGTCCTCAGGAGCGATAGGGATTTGGAAATACCCTGAGAACCCATCTAGGAAGCAGTAGTACTCATGCCCCGCTAACCTTTCCAACATTTGGTCGATAAATGGGAGAGGGAAATGATCCTTTCGGGTTGCATCATTCAACTTCCTATAATCGATGCACACACGCCATCCAGTTACTGTTCGTTGAGGCACTAATTCATCCTTATCGTTCTTCACCACCGTCATTCCTCCTTTTTTTGGTACAACCTGTACAGGACTTACCCATGGACTGTCAGAAATTGGGTAAATTAGCCCTGCATCTAGGAGCTTAATGACTTCCTTCTTTACGACTTCCTTAATGTTGGGGTTTACTCGCCTTTGAGGTTGCACGGAGGGTTTATAATCCTCCTCCATGAGGATTTTATGCGTGCAAAAGGTAGAGTCAATCCCCTTGATGTCGGCTACACTCCATGCTATAACTCTTTTATATTTTTTTACAACTCCTAAGAGTTTATCCTTTTGTTCACTTTTCAAGGAAGAGCTTATGATTACCGGAAGTTGATCTTCCCCTTGGAGGAAAGCATATTCAAGGTTGTTTGGGAGTTCCTTGAGTTCTACCTCAGGTGGCTCGATGATGGAGGGTTTAAGTTTGTTCTCGGGTTTACGAAGCTCAAGCTGTTCGATTTCTTGTCCGGGATAGAAAGAGACTGTGTTTACATCCATAGTCTTCTCTCCTTCTAAGATGGGTAAGAAATCTTCATCTCGCAACCAACCAGCTTCCACCTGTTCATCTATACAATTGTCAATCTCGTCGGATAGTTCATTGATTTCTCCGATGAAATACAACTGATTATCTGCTTCGAGAGAAAGATTCATTGTGTCCTTGATGTCGAAGGTTAAGCTATCGGCTCCCACTCGTAAGGTTAGTTTGCCGTCATGAACATCAATAACAGCACGAGCAGTTGCAAGGAATGGCCTCCCTAGAATGATGGGCACTAAGTCATCTTCTTGCATCTCTAAGATGACGAAGTCGACTAGAAATTTGAACTTCCCTACCTTAACCAGCACATTCTCACATATTCCTAAGGGGTATTTGACTGATCTATCGGCTAGTTGGATGTTCATACGGGTTGGTTTCAACCCAGAATACCCTAATTTAAGGAACATGGAATGCGGCATAAGATTGATACTTGCTCCTAAGTCGGCTAAAGCATTCTTGACTGAAAGAGGTCCTATTGAGCAGGGCAAGGTGAAACTACCTGGATCGTCCACCTTCTTTGGCAGCCCTCGTTGAGTCACCACAGAACATTCTTCTCCTAAGGTTACAAGACCCTCGAGCCATTTTCTGTTGGTTAGCAACTTCTTGAAGTATGTACTATATTTGGGCATATGGTAACATGCATCAAGAAGGGGTATTGTGATGACCGAATTCTTTAAATATGACAAGAATCTTTTATTATCATTTTCAACCTTTTGATTCTTGAGACGGGACGGGTATGGGACTTTAATGGGCTGTTTGGTTGGAGTAGGTGGAGAGGGAGTTACCGGAGGGGTTTGTTCGGGATTCTCATCGTTCACATTATCTTCCCCCTCATGAGGGGTGTTGGGTACCATGATGCTAGATTGTTGAGCTGGGTAAGGTGGATCCTTAGTAGTTGTTCCAGCACGAGTGGTGATGGCGAGTAAGGGATCTCTTTGAGGTTCACCAATGCCGCCGAGAGTGGCGTTGAGTTCTGCAAATATGGCCCTTATGTCGTTTTGTCGACTATTGATAAGGTTGTCGAGACCATTTAGTTGCAAATTCTTTTCAAACGTGAAATGCCCAAGATCATCCTCAAAAGTGCTCCTAACCTTATAGTCAGGATATTCTCCTCCTCCCTCTTCTCTCACAAGATTTCCCCAAGGGGTGAAATCATTGTTTTGGTAGAAAGTTAAGAGCGAAGGATCATCGAAGATGTTGTGGCTTGACAAGCGAGCTTGTTCGGTGGTGGTATCATCCCCGCATTCCTCCACTTCATGCGGGCCACCACATTGGTCGCAGATCAAGTATGGGTTTGACAACCGTTTAGTTGGTTGTGACTTGTCTAGATAAAAGACTTGATCATTCATTCTACTCAACCGGCTAACAAAAGGAGGCTCTTTTCTGATCTTGGAAATGCTCATAATCGAATCGGGTTCATCCCAGGTATCGTCTTGATCATTTTCGTATTCCTCAATTCTATTCCATCCTTCCTCAGCACTAAGGTTGGCTATTTTTCCTTTTACCGAATTATTAATGCCACTTTGGTCGCTTTTAGGGACACTGTCATAAAAGATTTGGACTAGAAGCCAGAGTTCAATGCCATGATGAGGGACTTGTCTAATCAGATCTTTGAATCTGTTCCAGGATTCGTGAATGAGTTCAGCTGGTCCAACATGGAAGCGGAAGATTTCGTCTCTTAACGTTGAAGTTCTTCCTATTGGAAAGAATTTCTCATAGAATTTTGAGACAAGCTGTTCCCATGTGAAAATGGATTCGGAGGGAAGTTGGTTATACCAGTCTCTGGCTTTTTCATAAAGGGTGAAGGGAAAGAATCGCAGCCGGGAGGTATCCCTAGTGGCCCCGTCCGTATGGAGGGTATCCACTATTTTCAGGAAGTCCTTGATGTGTTGGATTGGATCTTCAGTTTTCAATCCGTGGAACTTGCATACATTTTGGACAAGCCAAATATCGGTTGCACGCAAGACCCCATTCGTGTGTTCATTTGGATAAACGATAGCATTGGAAAAACCACGAGGGGTGGGAGAAGAGTAGTCCTTGAGGCATTTAGGATTTGGGTTTTCGGGAACCTCCATATCGTGGTTGGGTTGAGGGCTAGGAGGTGTAGAATGATGATTGGATTCTTCCTCGGAGAGGGCATCATCAAAGTTGATGGCAAAGCCAGATGGTTCGGGTGTTGCAAAGAGTCGCCTTAATCTACGCATTTCCCTATCAGGTTCTGCGTAGGGTGAAACAAGGTCGCTTAGTGAACTACGACTCCTGGTGACTCTGAGATTGGAGAAATCTTCGTTTACCATGATGGCCAAGGAAGATTTGAGCAATGGATAGAGCAGAAAAAGATAGACTAAAGAAAATCTAGAAAAATAAAATAAAAATCTCACTAGAAAGGAATCTAGTGAGTAGACCTATAAAATAAAAATTCAACCTAAACAATAACTATTCCCCGGCAGCGGCGCCAAAAACTTGATGCGTGGTTTTGCAACCTTACAACAGGTTTTACCTCTCGAGGGATCTCAAGAGGCTTACAACCCCACCAGGCAGTGTACCTGACCGATGTAGTATAGTGTAGTGGTAAGTACGGGGGATTGATCGTTCTCCACAGGGAATAGTGTTCGTTAGGTATGAAAAATTACTCTAATAGGTCTAAGGGTGAGAGAAGATTCTTTTTATGTTTTTTATATTTTTATGAAAGCAAGTAAAATCTCGGGTTTGAAAGAGTGGGCGGAATTAGTTGCTAGTCAACTAACCCAAATTACTACGAATGCCAATAAAATAAAATAACAGAAAATGAAAATGTGGTGAAAACTTATATGGAGAAAAATGTGTTTACTTAGATTTCCTTACTCCCTAACTATCTTTTACCGGTTGATTAGTGTGTATTAGTTGCGTGGATGACGGGTGTATTCCTTAATACCAATCGTGGGGTGGCGTACGTACTTCCCCAACTCTACAAGCTCCTACTTCACTCCTATGTCGAGCCGGCTAGGAAGCTCCTAACATGGGATCACTAGAATTCGCTTGTGCATTAAATACAACCATAAAAACCTTTAGTACGCATTGGTTCATGTTTCTTAAGACGTTCAAGCAAGTTACCGAATAGGAAGTTAGCCAGTTTTCTTAAGCCTAACATAGATGAACAATCATCCAATACAACTAATAACACACTAATAACCAATAATCAATAGCTAGGTTTCATTAGATCTAAGCAAACACAAGATAAATCTAGCCTAACATGTTAAACAAAAGACAAGAACAAGATAAAATCAAACAACACATAGACATATTGAATGATTAATTGATAACTTATCTTCAATGTAACATGGAAGATCTCAAGGCAAAAAGCCTTGAAAGAGCTGCCAAATTCGTCTTAGGGTTTTCACACACAAAGTTCCTCAATAAGTTCCACCCTAATGACAAAAAATTATAAAACAATATATAGACTTTCAGATCTGACGGCGTCACGTTATGGAGTGTGACGCCGTCACCTCGCCGCTTTTAGGGTTCCCGGATGGCCTTCTTAACGCCGTCCCTCTTTAGCTCTCCAAAATCCGTTCTGGCTTATCAAGGCTTGACGCCGTCAGATTATGAACGTGACGCCGTCCCTCTTTAAATTATAACGTGAAGACCTTGATCAAATTAAAGGGTGACGCCGTCAGAATTCCCATGCAATTTTCACTGGCTTATCATGAGTAAATTTCACATCCACCACTTTTGCCAAGACATGACGCCGTCCAGGGATAATCCTGACGCCGTCAAAGGTAACTTTTAGCATGATTTTGAGACTTTGTCGTTTTCTTCACTTTTATGCTCCTAAAACGTCCAAAATGCTTCCTTTTCCAGATTTCTTCTCAAAAGTACCTAAAATGACAAAAGGAACGATTTAGGGCAATATTTGATCAAATAAATACGATTTAGGGCTTAAATGACCCCTTAAAAGCGGTACACTTTTCGCTTCATCATTTTTTTGGCCGAACGTGCTCCCCCTTGAACATAACTCCCCCTAGATCGTTGTTCCCCCTTGTTCCAAGGTGGGGATCCATGGGTCAAGAGCCTCACCTTTGCGGTGTCCTAGCTACACAAGAAACACTCAACACGCACCAAACAAACAATCCTCACATGTGGAAGTCCAAAATGGGTTAGGTAACCATTTGGATACTTTCAACATGGGTGAGAGGATTATAAAACACTTAGGATGTTACTCCCTTATGATGTGTTTATGATACTTTGAGTTGATGTAGTTAAGTATGCGGAATCTACTCAACCACACTTAGAAGAGTTTTGGTTTGTTTAATGGAACAGTAATGCTTGTATGAATGATGAACACAAAAAGTTTAACACCAAATGATTCAATATTATTCAATGATAATACGAGTGATCTTGCTATCACTAGGGTTACAAAGACCTTGAATCTTAACAATACTTCTATGACACGTACATAAACATCTAACCTAGGATCTCCTTTTATAGACTTAAGGAGTCCTTTACAAGATAAGTATTCTACCGCATAATTCTAACTAACTAAGATATACAAAAGATCTATTCCATACTTATCCTTAATACATATCTTCTAAACGTTTATCCATACAGCAGTACCTTTGACACAACTAGCAGTACTAACTTCAGAGTTTGTACTGTCAGCTATACTTCAGCAGTTCTTCAGTTTATACACTAACAGTTTGTACTGTTAGTGTAATTCTCTCAGCAGTACTAATTCAGAACATTTAATTCCCAACAATCCTCCCCTAAACTTGTGATTTACCCTAAATCATCAAGTTTCTCCGAATTAAATAAGGATGTGAGGATTCTTCCAAACACTATCTTCTGGACTTTGTATCTTCTGCCTGCTGATAGATCTTCTTTACTAACTCCCTTTCCATTTCTAATTCTTCTTCTACTTTGAGTTTGGAAGCTAGCATAACAATCAACGTTCCTGCCCTAAATGGATATTCCTTCTCCACTAGCATGTAAACTCCTACTCCTGCTTTAGTAGAAACCTGATGAACACCACAATTGTCAAATAATCTCCAAGTAGTAGACAAATCATGAGCTTGAAATCTCCACAATGAATCATTTGCATCTGGCTCACATATCCTTTTAAGCTCAACCCATAGTTCCTTGTCCTTATCATCTGTAGAATCTGCAGTTCTAAACCTTTCTTGAAACTTGTCTAAATCTTCTCTGTCAAAGGCTTTTATCATGTCTTTAAAGAACCTATGAACTTCTTAATTTCCTCCTACTCTGATGATCTTCCATCCTTTGATTCTTCCATCGGATTATACTTTCCAATCTATAATAGGATGCTTCGCTTGAATGGGATCAACATTTAAAGCTTCTAGGACTACTACCAACATTCCATGTATTTGTTCATTAATCAGTATTTCTTCTTCTTCCTCAGCTGATTCTTCCTTGTTGTTCCCGTTACACAAGTAAAAATAACTACAAAGTTAATCTAATTGTGTTCCATGACTGATTTAATGTATTGATTAATTTAAACAAATAAGTAAAAACGTAAAAGATAAAACACAAGTTTTTCAACGTTTAAATTCTTATTAGAAATTAATCAAAAGAATCTATACCCAAGTGTTAGCGGAAATAACACTTGGGATTGAAATGACAAAGTATGGTATGTTCTCCTCACTAAACTCAAGTTATACTTGAGTGGCAACAATGAATGAACCACTACGCTATCTCAGGGACTAGGTTGCTCTTTGGGGGAGAAAAGTGGTTTTGTGAAAGTCTAAGCTTTTGATGAACAAAACTTGTCCACTTTTCTCTCTTATGATCCTATTTATACACATGTATAAAAGAGCACCCGTGACTAAAAATACAAAAAGAATGACCTAGCTAGTCTGGTCAAAATACAACAGTAATTGACAGTTACAAGAATCTATTTTGGGAATAGGTTAATACTGCTTTCCGAATGTCAGTGATGACACTGCTCTTGTTCTTAAGCCTTTCAGGGAAAGTTTGACTTTGGCCTGATAAGGACTTCTCCTTATCTTTTCAAACACTTCCCGCCTAGTCCTTCCTTTCTTCAGATTCTTCAGGCTTGGTTTTCAGTCTTCAGTCTTCAATTATAATCGTTGTTGAGGATACTAGGGTTCAGTGAGTTCTTGTCATCACTCACTGAACCCATTATCTTCTTCTTTGGCTTAAGTGACACTCAGGGAGTTTCGCCTCACTGAATGGTGAATCTTTCTTCTTAGACTCGTCCTAAGCATCCTGAAGGTAACTCACTGAGTGACTGTTCACTCAGTGACCTGAGAGTGTTCACGGTTGATTAACACTTGGCTAATTTGTATT
Source organism: Artemisia tridentata subsp. tridentata (assembly GCA_021014915.2). Taxonomy (NCBI): domain Eukaryota; kingdom Viridiplantae; phylum Streptophyta; class Magnoliopsida; order Asterales; family Asteraceae; genus Artemisia; species Artemisia tridentata. The sequence continues at coordinate 74,342,424 of CP139503.1, forward strand.
CAAATCCTTGTTGTCAGGCCACTTAGGTACTGAATGAACCTAACAATCTCCCCCTATTTGGATATAAATTATGCCTAAGTGTTTAATCAGTGTAAGTGAGCTATTGGGCTTCTTCTTACACTGAATATATTAGAAAGCTAATAAAGGACAATGATATAACAAATCGTGGGCCATCATTTTATTCATATGATTACAAAGTCCTATAATCTAAACATAATGCTCAGGGATTTGTACTCTGACTTCCAAGATTCCCATGAGCTCCAACTTAGCCTTCTTAGACACCAACTTCTCCTTGTCAGGTCTTTCATTCATCATTCTATCCATCAGCTTGATAAACTCTTCATTTTTAGGGCTCTTTACATGAATTGCCATCAGCTTGTAAGCAAGAAGAGTTGTTGTTTCCACAAGGTGTATATCACTGACTCTTTGAAAGGCATGTTGGCCAAATTCATCCACGAAGAAAATACCATACTCAGGAAGCTTGATTACTTGGTTGGGAACAAACTTGACCCCTTGAGGAGGAGTCTTGTTGCAATGAAGAGCTGCTATGAATTGTTCAGGCTCCTGTCCCACAGCTTTCCTCTTCTTCCCAGTCATCTGAGTAGGTTCAAGAATTGCAAGTCCATGAGAAGCAAGTGCCTTCTCATGATCTATCCCCAGGCTCTTAGCCACCTTTTCCATTTCCTCATATTTGCTATTCAGGGTAGCTAGGAGATCAGGAACGATCCTGCTTTGCTTCTTCCTCAGGATGGGCCCCATCATGTCCCATTCCTTTAGCCTATTATCTGAGAATTTGAAGGGAGTGTTTTTCTCAGATTTCCTTGGCCCCCTGAACACCGTAATGCTTATGGGCTTGATGTTGTGAATGGTCATGTCGGCTATGGTACCTTCACCCTTGGTCTTCGTCAAATACCATAGGCACTTCTCATAAGTCTTCCTCTTTCTTTCATCTTTGAGCTTGATCTTAAGATTATGTTCTTTTATTATGTCAGCCTGAAGCCTGAGGAATTCTTCCCCCTTGAGAGCCTGATCAGTTTCCTTGACGACCTTTTTGGCCACTTCATAAATCACTGGCCTACTGAGTTTCTCAGCCCTGGCTTTATCCTGTTCATCCAGGACTGCGGCCACTTCTTCCCTAGTTCCAAAGAATTTTCTCCCATTATCTAATTCGACCTCAAAGGGTGCATCTGGATTAGGACACCTTTCTGTTAATGCCTTTACCAATTTAGGAGGAGAATCTTCAGTCACCATGATTCCCTTTCCTTTGTCAGTGGGAGGGGGTTGACTGGAGGAGGATTCAGGGACTTCAGTTGCTATTGCTTCAGGTTGGACAGGGATGGTAGCAACAACAAGTGCAGAGGAAGTTGCAGGTTCAGGGATGGGTTCATCAAGTTTCTCCCCTTCAACATATGTTGGAGCTTCAGTGTAGGCATCTGTTAACTGAGGAGGTGGGGGAACCGGAGAAGTCTGAAGAATTGTCAGGATGGTGGAGACCATTTTCTTGACGTCAGTGGTCTCATTCTTTAGCACAGAGATGTCTTCCACTATGGTAGCTTGAGCAGTGGTAACTTTAGTGACCTTGGTGGTGTAGTGGTTGATCAGCTCATTATGTTTGGTGGAGAGCTGATCAAAGGCTGATGAAATTTTACTCAGGCACTCCTGGGTATCAGAGACTGACTGTTGAATGACATCTTGCTATGACCTGAGTGGTTTAAGATCCACCTCTTGGAGTAGCTTGAGAAGCTCCGTAATGTTGGAGGAGGTGGTCTTCTGAGAATCCAGAAACTTAGACAGCTTGGTAAGTAGGGTAGGATCATCCTTGAACTCATCTTGAATGGAGCTAAGAGTGGTCAAGACATTGTAGAACTGCGTGTCTTGTGCAGAACCCAGATTATCAAGAGATTTCCTCAGGTCACTGAGTTATTTGTCAGTGAGAGCAGTGACTTGATGCAGTTTACCCTGAGATGCTTCAACAGCAGCCCTGAAGTCAGCATAGGAGGCTGCTGCTTCAGTATGCTGATCCCATTGTTCTTCAGTGATCTCTCGGAAGAGGGCAGTGTTGGCTTTCCTAAGGAACTTGACCAGCTGCCTTTCTGTGAGAGGAAGAATATTGTCATACTTTTGCAAATATGGAGGAGTAGAAGGAGCAGAGTCTTTGGAGTTGCCTGATGATGATGATGATGATGTTGGGTTGTTGTGGGGTTGTTGTTGATCCTCAGGAGGAGGAGATGATGGTGGTTGTTCAGTGTGCTGAGGAGAGTTGTATGTTTCAGTCTCCATGTCTTCCCCAGCACCAAAAATTTCTTCATATCCAAAATCAACCATCTCCTCTTCGGACTCTTCATCAATGAGTGTCTGGATATCTGCAAGAGTTGGAACCTTGGATGAATCCGGCTCCCCCTCAAAAGAGGGCTCACCTTCGTTGTGGCCAGGTCCTGACCCCTCCAGATGAACAGAGTCGGTTTTCTCTGCCTGGTCCATGGAGTCAGTTCCCAAGAGACTGGATTTTCCATGGGGGTTTTAGGTTCTGTATCAGCGGGTGGTCGTATGCCCCCTGAGTCTTTGTCCCCTTGAGTGCCTTCAAGGACTGGTGGGTGTTCTCCAGTACTATCACTAGGCATTGATTTGTTGAGGTCCCCCTTCTCACCATGGTTGTACTACTCTGACGAGGATATAGGGGCCGTTTCTCCCTAAGACCTTGAGTGTGATTGCTCAGAGCCGTACACGGGAAGTTGTATGTTGAGGCCCCCCTTTCTACCAAGGTTCTGCTGCCCTGATGAAGATTTAGGGGCCAGTACTCCCTGAGACTCTGACTGTGATTTGTCAAAGCCGTAAACGGGATGTGAAAGGGTGTGGGTCCCCTTCTTAGCAGAGTGGTGCTGCTCTATTGAGGGTATAGGACCCTGTACTCCCTCAGGCAAAGGTGGTGATTGACGAATGCCTTCATCGGGATGTGAGAGTTGGAAGGTTCCTGACCCCACTGAATTGTATATGTCAGCAGAGCCATGAGGAGCGGGTTTGCTCGAGGACCCTGAGGGTGATTTCTTAGAGCCCTCCATTGGCATTTGTTGTTTGGCCAACGGGGTCTCAACTGTGGGTGTCTCAGTGGTCTTGGCCGTTTGTTGCCTTTGTTGAGGCTTTGAGGCAGAAGTCTCAGTGGCAAGTGGTTTGGGTTGAACCACCTTCCTGGACCCTGCCTTCTTCTTCTTCTTCTCCTTCTTTGAAGGAGAAGGCACAGGAGATGTAGCTTCTTGACCCTGAATGACCATCAACATGTATGTGGTCAGGGCAACTGGTGTAACCTCAGTGAGGTCTCTCGAGTAGTTTGCCTTGTGTAAGACATCAGGGTTAGATCCCTGGACGTTTAGTCGAACATACTCGGAGCCTAATAAGTCCTGAAGCACACAGGAAATGAATCTAGGATAAGACATGTGTCTTTGCCTAGACTTCCCTGATAGCTTGGCTATGAGGTCTCTGAAGATCATCTCTCCAATATCAATTTTTCTACCCTCCAGGAGCCTGAACACAATCATTTGTTGTGATGTATTCAATTGCTCCGTGGAGGACTTGTTTCCACCAAGGACCCGAATTACAAAGGTCATCAGGATCCTCCAGACAACAGGAAACCAGGTCTTTATTATTGGGGATTTCGCCAATAAAGTCCCTGGGGCCACTTCAGGATGCTTGTCATCATGTGGCCCTAGTAAAAGCAATTCGGCCTTTACTTTAGCTTCAGTGGGCTGAGGGTCAAGACCTGTGGCCTTAATGAAGGTTTGGTAATTAAGGGAGAGGGTCTTTCTCCCATTCATCACTAAGAACGTGATTATGGTGTCCTTAATGTCATCAGGGCTGGTGGCCACTGTTGTACACCAGAACTCCCTTAGATAGGTCATGGAATATGACTGGGGGTGTTTTGGTAAAGGCCATAGAAAGGAAGCAGTTTTGTAGGTATTTAACTACATCCTTATAAGCGGAAAATTTTTTCGGGTAGGCAAAATTCCCTACGACATTGTTCTTGGTCAAATCCATGCCCTCTAGTTGGAATTCCACATTAGGGGCGCAGGTTATAGCTTTAGAAGTAGCCATTTAGAAAAAGTTTTGGATTTCCAAGAAAAAAGGTCTGGGTTTAGGGACAAAGAACACACACACAGATTTTTTTTTTAATTAAAAAGGCAAGAGTTTGTTTTAAATAATTTTGAAAGCATGTGTGTGTAATTTTGTCTGTAGGTATTTATAGGGAAGTGGAGAGGGTGAGGTGGTTTTGGCACTAAGCGATTTTTTCTCACAATTTTGAAAACCGTTTTGTATAAACGTTTGGAGTCCACATTAAATGCCATCACTCCAGTTTCCCGGGTTTTGCGCAATAGTCGAGGTGAACAGTTGTGCCGTCTGCAAAAAGTGTAATTTGCAGAGTGACATCACCACATATAATATCAAATGATATTATGTGTGAGAGGAGGCATTAAATGCCAAGTGGGATTTGTGGTTATGAAGTGGGGGCCCAAGATGTGGATGCCAGAAGGCAAAAGAACATATATTCCTATATTAAATAGGTATTCAGTTACCAACCTCAGAAATTTAATAACTAAATACTTAGAGCATTAAGTATATCATTGAATGTCATCTTGAGGTCCCTGAATGACTTTTCATTCAATATCAGGGAAGGTTATTCAGTGATCTTATTCACTGAGAGACACATGGAGTCAGAGACCTGAGGTTTTCAGAATGTACACTTAGATGGATGGATTCAATCAGTGGACTGAGTCTCAATATCCAACATTCCCAATTCAGCTTTCAGTCTTGTGAAAGTTAGTTTATCCAAAGGTTTGGTGAATATATCAGCGAGCTGATATTCAGTGGGAATGAAGTGTAATTCAATGTCACCATTCATGACATGGTCCCTGATGAAATGATATCTAATGTCAATGTGTTTGGTTCTGTAAAGCCCCAACCCGGCAAGGGTAGAAGCATCACATTATGGTGACAAATCAAAGCATACATACATAATCACAGCGGAAGCCAATAAACATAATCATTAAATAATCCAAGTCAACATGACTGGAATTCAATACATAAGTCTCAACTGAAAGGAAGAAATAATCCCAAGGAAATACATAACGAAATAGATCCAATATCAAAATACTGAAATAAATGGTAAGACTAGGGTAGGACATCATCTAAGGCAAAAGCTCCCACTAACTCTCATCCCAAGCATAAATCCATCTCCCAGCTAGATACCTGCCGCACACGGAAAAGAAAACGTGCGGCTGAGCTTACAAAGCTCAGTGAACAGATACATAATAACAAGCAAAGATAACGAAGCAGAAATATAATGAAGCAAAGGGGAATGTCATAAGGTATAATCAATGCAAGAAGAAATAGAAGATATATAGGATAGTCATCCACCACGAGCCCATACTCAAAGTCATATCTCAACATCATAATACTCAAAGTCAAGATCTCACAATCAGAGGGGATACCTCTCAGGCAACCAGATAATATGAGGGGTGTCCTCATGTATCAAAAGGGGTGGAGTGATCAGCTCCCATAAATGTGAAAGGCGTGTATAGCACACATGCACCAGTCACCTCAAAGTCATACTCAAAGTCATAGTTAAATCCACTAAACATACATGCCTAGGATTGCAATCCATACGCCCCCACTCAAAGTCATCTCAAAATCATAATCTCAGAATCATAATGGCCATATCATAATATAAAAGGGGACGGCGTGAGAAATCACTCCCCCACACAGGAGTCATGCCAGTGGTGCATCACAGACATGGCCAGGTTACCTTCCTGGCTAGGAAACAAAAGGTGGCTCGGGTATCAAACTAAGAGTCAGGTCTCAAAGTCATGCAAACGGGTTCATCTCAAAGTCATATCAAAGCATATCTCAAGGTCATGTCAAAAGTGAATCTCAAAGTCATATGAAAAGGTTCATATCAAAAGGTTCATAGCAAAAGGGTCAAAGCAAAGGTTCATAACTCAACATCGAAGCATAGGTGATAAGACACCCTTTCTTAAAAAGGGTAGAGTATCCGTACCTTATGTCGAAAGCAAAATAGAAACAAGCACAGAAATGGGGGAAAGCTCAAAGTCTCTCCTTCTTCACACCTAGAGGAGTAGAAGGGGATTACAAATCATTCTTAATTAATCATCTTTCCATTTTAAGTAACTTTCCCTTTTTAGTAAGTTTCCACTTTTAGAAAGTTTCCATAATTAGAAGGTTTCCACTTTTAGAAATATTTAGTACATAGCTTAATTAGGTCAATATTTGCTGGAAATAAAGTATCTTTATCATATTTACACCTTTGGTCCTCAGGTTTTCACAATTTACATTTTATACCCCTGAACTTCCAAAATTACATTTTAAACCTTCAAACATGCATAATTACACATTAAACCCTTGGTTTATCAAATTTACCTCATGAGTACTTATTTTAGTGAGTTATACAATCAGACCTTTAATTATTCCATATTTACACATTAGGTCCCTCCATTTAATAAAGTTACATATTAAGTCCTTAGAATTTACATTTAAATCCTTAATTAATAATAATTACATATTAGTCCAATAAATATCCAAATTTTCACATTAGACCCTGAATATCATTAATAACACAATTCGACCTCAACTTTTCAGAAATTACATGTTTAGTCCTTGTATTTAATAAATTTCCAATTCGAACTCACAATTACAACTTAATTCATTTTCTCACAAATTTTACATATAGGCCCTCCATTTAATAATTTTTACAGATTATACATGATATATAGAACATGACAAAAATAACCCATGAGTTTTAATATTTACAAAACCCCCCTTTCATATTTATTTACAAATCGATAAACATCATATTTAACCCAATAAAACCCTAATCGACCCCAATCATTATGCAATCATATCAACATCATTTATAATCATTTTTAATCAGATCCAATTAGTTTTGAACCCTAGTTCCCACGCTAGGTATTATTGCTCTTATTTTTCCCTTTTTGCCGATTAATACATAATTCACCAAAAATAGTTTTGAGCCTCAATAAATCAAATAAGCATTTTTCTAGTGTTATATTATGATCATAGAGCCCACGAAAATTATTCACTAGGCCTGGAAAAATCGCATGCATGATTTCTTGAATTATTTCGATTCTAGGGTTTAATAACACATGAATTACCATACGAATTATATACAATGCATGGATCATTTTTATTATTTTTCTCATGATATATACGATCAATAGAAGCTAGGAAAAATACCAGAAGATTTTTAGAACGAGTGAATAAGACCATACAATTTATTTCTTCTCGGATGGATACTCGACAAGAGAAGAATTCACCACGACTCCAAATGGGATCAATTCACCTTGTACACATTTTTCGCAGATCACATATGATATAAGAACTCCAGGAAAAATAAGAATCGAATTTTACAAAGCTTTGTTGAATTTATAACGAAATTACCTTAAAAAGGGTTTAGCGATAGAAATAAATCCACCACAATTGAATCGGGCAGCAAATGAACTCCACACGATTTTTCTAGGACTCCTTGAATTGTGTTTGAACTCAGAAAAATGCCTTGGTAATTTTTGTGGATCGAATGGAGGCTATGGAATTTTCTTTGTGTTTTTCTTTCTATTCGGAAAATTAGGGTTTGAGAGAATAAGATGTGGATTAGTGTTTAATAGTGAATGCCGAGTCATAGGAGGGGAGGGTTGACCAGAAATTTCGGAATTTATGGTTAGGCAAATATTTGATTGCTTATTTTCCTTAATTACACATTTTAATACATTTTAATTTCTAATAAAACTAGATATTATCCATTCGGCACCAATAGGGGTATTTTAGTCATTTTGCCACTTGTATAAATGTTAAATGAGATTGTCAAAATTATTTGGGATCATAACATGTGCATTGCCAGAAGTTTGGAATTTATTTGATACATTATAAGCTTTTAATTAAATTTTAAACTAGCAGGGGCATTTTGGTCTTTTTGCTCATTTTAGATTTTAGGGTTTTACAACTTCTTCCCCTCTAAAAAGAAAAATTTCGTCCCCGAAATTTGCAAAGAATCAGAATGAAACGAATCGGAAACAAAATAGAGACATACCAGAATCAGAAAACAAAGTGAGGATAACTGGCTCGAATAGACTCCTCGGTCTCCCAGGTAGCTTCCCGCTCTGGGTGGTTCCGCCAAAGAATCTTAACGAAAGGAATGACTTTACGTCTCATAACTCGCTCTTGGCGATCAAGGACAGCTTCCGGCTCCTCCGGAAGAGACATATCTGGCTGGATCTGATCAAAAGGGTAAGACACCACATGCAGAGGATGATAATTGTATCCCCTCAGGAGAGATACATGAAAGACGTCGTGAACATGTGATAACTGCGGAGGAAGAGCCAAACGATACGAAACTTCTCCGATACGATCCAAAATCTCAAACGGTCCGATGAATCGAGGACTGAGCTTGCCCTTAATTCCAAAACGTTTAACTCCTCGAAACGGCGAAACCTTAAGAAATACCCGATCACCAACGCGAAATTCCAAGTCACGCCTATGCTTGTCAGCGTAACTCTTTTGACGAGCCCTAGCTTCCTTTAACTTCTCCCTAGCAACATCCACCTTCTCAGTAGCGATCTGGACTAACTCCGGTCCCTCAATAACGCGTTCACCTACCTCGTTCCAACAAACCGGAGCCCTACATTTCCGACCATATAACATCTCGAAGGGAGCCATACGAATACTCGCGTGCCAACTGTTGTTATATGCGAACTCTACCAAACACAAATAATCGTCCCAGCTACCAGTCCACTCTAAGGCACATGCCCTCAACATGTCCTCTAAAGTCTGAATGGTCCTCTCCGACTGACCATCCGTCTGAGGGTGAAAAGCTGTACTGAACTTAAGGCGCGTATCCCATGCCTTATGCAATCCCTTCCAGAAGCATGACGTAAACCGAGGATCCCTATCTGATATAATAGCCGTAGGCATGCCATGAAGCCTAACGATTTCCTGCTGAAATATGTCCGCCAATTTACTAACACTGTAGTCCACACGAATAGGGAGGAAGTGTGCAGACTTGGTTAGTCGATCGACGACCACCCAAATCGCATCATGCTTCCTACGAGTAAGAGGTAAACCAGTCACAAAGTCCATGGAAATCTCCTCCCATTTCCACTTCGGAATCTCCAATGGCTGAAGCAACCCACTAGCTCTCTGATGTTCGATTTTGACCTGCTGACAAATCAAACACCTTGCCACGAACGAAGCCACATCTTGTTTCATACCGCCCCACCAGAAGTGCTGCTTAAGGTCCCGGTACATCTTGGTAGAACCAGGATGTATAGAAAAAGGGGAACTATGAGCTTCAGATAGGACAGCTTCACGAAGCTCAGGATCGTTTGGAACACATAGACGACCCTCAAACCAAACCACACCGGAATCATCCACTCGGAACTCGGACTGTTTGCCTTCCTCAACGTTCTGAACTATAGCCCACAACTCACCATCCTCCTTCTGAGCCTCCTTAATTCGCAAGATAAGATTGGACTCAACCGTAAGGCTAGCCCAATAACCGCCGTGACCTCGAACACAAAACTCCACATCAAGAAGCTCTAAGTCATGCAAAATACGAGGCTCAAACTCCAAACTCGCGATCATACCGGATTTCCTACTCAGAGCATCAGCGACCACATTCGCCTTACCGGGATGATACTGAATATTAGCATCATAATCTTTCAGAAGCTCCAGCCAACGCCTCTGTCTCATATTCAATTCTTTCTGGGTGAAGATGTATTTAAGACTCTTATGATCAGTGAAAATGTCACAAGTCTCTCCATACAAATAATGACGCCAAATCTTTAGCGCGAAAACCACAGCTGCTAACTCTAGATCATGCGTCGGATAGTTCACCTCATAAGGCTTCAGCTGCCTCGAAGCATAGGCGATAACCTTACCATGCTGCATCAAAACACACCCTAAACCTTTCTTCGATGCATCGCTATAAATCTGAAAACCGCCGGAACCCGATGGAAGAGTCAAGATAGGTGCCGACACTAAACGCTTCTTCAACTCCTCAAAACTACTCTCTCGCTCATCAGTCCAAATAACTTCTCCCCTTTCCTCATCAACTGTGTTAAAGGCAATGCAAGACGCGAAAAGCCCTCAACAAATCTCCTATAATACCCAGCGAGACCCAGAAAACTCCTCACTTCCGTCACATTTGTAGGTCTTGGCCATTTTGTGATAGCCTCAACCTTTGCCGGATCCATCGTAATGCCGTCTGCAGAAACAATGTGACCCAAGAAAGCCACTCGATCCAACCAAAACTCGCACTTCGAAAACTTTGCATACAATCGCTGCTGTCGAAGAATCTCCAGAACCATACTAAGATGTTGCTCGTGCTCCGCCTCGGTTTTAGAGTACACAAGGATATCATCTATGAAGACAATGACGAACTTATCGAGAAATTCATGGAATACCCGGTTCATTAGGTCCATAAACACAGCAGGAGCATTGGTCAGACCAAAAGGCATAACCAAGAATTCATAGTGACCATACCGAGTGCGAAAGGCCGTTTTGGGAACATCCTGCTCCCTCACCCTAAGCTGGTGATATCCAGACCTCAGATCAATTTTAGAGAAATGCCTCGCTCCTTGCAACTGGTCGAACAGATCATCAATGCGAGGAAGAGGATAGCGGTTACGAATTGTAATGCGGTTAAGCTCTCGATAATCGATACAAAGACGCATGCTCCCGTCTTTCTTCTTAACAAACAACACGGGAGCACCCCAAGGAGATACGCTCGGACGAATAAAACCGTTTTCCAACAGTTCTTGCAATTGCTCCTTTAATTCCTTTAATTCAATCGGTGCCATGCGGTAAGGAGCTTTAGATATGGGTTCAGCACCCGGAACCAGATCAATGCTAAATTCGACTTCCCTGACAGGAGGAATGCCAGGAAGTTCATCCGGAAATACATCGGCGAAATCGCGCACAGTACGAATACTATCAATGTTAGGAACATCAACAGAGGTATCTTTAATAGAAGCAAGAAAACCAAGACAGCCATGCGAAATCAAAGTCCGGGCTTTCATAGCCGAAATAATCTTTACAGATTTCAGAGGTTGGGAACCAGAATAAACATAATCAGGATGATGAAGATCACCAAAGATCACCTTACGAGCATAACAATCAATAGTCGCCTTATGGGCAGCTAACCAGTCCATGCCCAGAATAATATCAAAATCAACCATGTCAATGGGAAGAAGGTTCGCAGAACGAACACGATCATCGAAACGGAGAGGGCACTTAACATACTCAACATCAATAATCACATGAGTTTTCATCGGGGTAGCAATAGATATACGATTCATTAATTTTGTGGGTTTAATGTTTATTTTATTTGCAAGTGAAGTGGATATGATAGAATGTGTAGCACCGGTGTCAAATAAAACAAAAACAGTACGATCTCCAATATGTAGAAAAACCCGTAATAGTACCTGAGGTGCTAGCCGCCTGATCACGAGTCAAAGAATAAACCCGGCCCGAAGTAGGAGCTGTCCTAGAATCAACTTTAGGTTCACCAGCATTCTTCCTAGGGCAGTCCTTGACTTTGTGCTGATTAGATCCACACCAGAAACAAGCACCAGAAGCTTTGTAACACGGACCTGGATGAGACTTCCCACATGAAGCACATGTAGGAGGAGGAGGTAGAATCTCATCAGCCTTCTTCTGACCTGACGATCCCGACTGCTGATACTGCTGAGAATCCCTGCGCCTATTATTACCACCCTGACCCTGACGGTCACCACCATACCGACCATAATCCTGACGACCCTGGTTCCTAGAATCCTGTCGCCTATAATCGCCACCTCGGTCCTGGCGACCCTGCTGATCACGCCCATAGTCCTGACGGCCCCGAAAATCCTGTCTCTGGTCCTGACGACCATGACCCCGAGAATCCTGCCTTTGGTCCTGCCGACCCCGAGAATCTACCCGGTTACCATCCCTATCACGCTTATTAGACACCCTGTCCGCATGTAACAACTCGATGTTACGCGCGGCATCCTGAACACTAGCCACATCATCAAATGGAGTGTTAACGATCCGGTCTAATACCCATTTCTTAAGAGCCCACTTGAAGTGACGAGCCTGCCGAACAGAATCCCCAGTAACCTCTGGCCCCACGAAACTAGCCAGACGTAAGAAACGCTGCATGAAATCTCCTGAAGATTCATGATCACCCTGACGAATAGACCCGTATTCCCTCTCATACCTCAGCTGCTCTGCCATAGGAATGTACTGCTTATAAAACGCCTCAATAAAATCTGCCCACGAACAAGTCTCAGCAAAATCATCCCCTTTGGCCTGAACAAGAGCAGTCCACCAATTCTGAGCATCACCCTCTAGTTTGAACGTGGCCAAACGAGTTTTAAACTCGTCATCACATCCCAGAACACGAAACAACTTCTCGACGTGCGTAATCCAATCCTCCGCCTCATGGGGAGTAATAGCGGACCTGAACGTGAGAGGCTTTAGCTTATTAAACCTCTCGATCCACACGTGGATACCAGCTGGAGGAGCAGCGGGTGGAGCAGTGGGTTGAGCATCACCACCACCACCACCTCCCGAAGGACCAGCCCCATTCCTGATATTATTGGTGACCTCAGTCACCACTCGCGGAAGAGCAGCAGCCACAGCAGCGGCTATCATCTCTTCAAAATTGGGGCCATCATCCCCATTAGAGTACTGAGTAAAGCGAGTGTTCACCATCTGAATGATCATGAAAAGAATTAGCAAAACATAATGGAAAATAAGCACGAAATGGAAGACGAAGCAGAAACCTATGCCTACCCAAAGCCTCACCAGTCAAAACTTAAAACTTAAGGGTCAAATCCTATGGTCCACATGTTTCACAGGCCAAAGCTTATGTACGACAGGTCGCAGCCTGGGCTCTGATACCATAATTGTAAAGCCCCAACCCGGCAAGGGTAGAAGCATCACATTATGGTGACAAATCAAAGCATACATACATAATCACAGCGGAAGCCAATAAACATAATCATTAAATAATCCAAGTCAACATGACTGGAATTCAATACATAAGTCTCAACTGAAAGGAAGAAATAATCCCAAGGAAATACATAACGAAATAGATCCAATATCAAAATACTGAAATAAATGGTAAGACTAGGGTAGGACATCATCTAAGGCAAAAGCTCCCACTAACTCTCATCCCAAGCATAAATCCATCTCCCAGCTAGATACCTGCCGCACACGGAAAAGAAAACGTGCGGCTGAGCTTACAAAGCTCAGTGAACAGATACATAATAACAAGCAAAGATAACGAAGCAGAAATATAATGAAGCAAAGGGGAATGTCATAAGGTATAATCAATGCAAGAAGAAATAGAAGATATATAGGATAGTCATCCACCACGAGCCCATACTCAAAGTCATATCTCAACATCATAATACTCAAAGTCAAGATCTCACAATCAGAGGGGATACCTCTCAGGCAACCAGATAATATGAGGGGTGTCCTCATGTATCAAAAGGGGTGGAGTGATCAGCTCCCATAAATGTGAAAGGCGTGTATAGCACACATGCACCAGTCACCTCAAAGTCATACTCAAAGTCATAGTTAAATCCACTAAACATACATGCCTAGGATTGCAATCCATACGCCCCCACTCAAAGTCATCTCAAAATCATAATCTCAGAATCATAATGGCCATATCATAATATAAAAGGGGACGGCGTGAGAAATCACTCCCCCACACAGGAGTCATGCCAGTGGTGCATCACAGACATGGCCAGGTTACCTTCCTGGCTAGGAAACAAAAGGTGGCTCGGGTATCAAACTAAGAGTCAGGTCTCAAAGTCATGCAAACGGGTTCATCTCAAAGTCATATCAAAGCATATCTCAAGGTCATGTCAAAAGTGAATCTCAAAGTCATATGAAAAGGTTCATATCAAAAGGTTCATAGCAAAAGGGTCAAAGCAAAGGTTCATAACTCAACATCGAAGCATAGGTGATAAGACACCCTTTCTTAAAAAGGGTAGAGTATCCGTACCTTATGTCGAAAGCAAAATAGAAACAAGCACAGAAATGGGGGAAAGCTCAAAGTCTCTCCTTCTTCACACATAGAGGAGTAGAAGGGGATTACAAATCATTCTTAATTAATCATCTTTCCATTTTAAGTAACTTTCCCTTTTTAGTAAGTTTCCACTTTTAGAAAGTTTCCATAATTAGAAGGTTTCCACTTTTAGAAATATTTAGTACATAGCTTAATTAGGTCAATATTTGCTGGAAATAAAGTATCTTTATCATATTTACACCTTTGGTCCTCAGGTTTTCACAATTTACATTTTATACCCCTGAACTTCCAAAATTACATTTTAAACCTTCAAACATGCATAATTACACATTAAACCCTTGGTTTATCAAATTTACCTCATGAGTACTTATTTTAGTGAGTTATACAATCAGACCTTTAATTATTCCATATTTACACATTAGGTCCCTCCATTTAATAAAGTTACATATTAAGTCCTTAGAATTTACATTTAAATCCTTAATTAATAATAATTACATATTAGTCCAATAAATATCCAAATTTTCACATTAGACCCTGAATATCATTAATAACACAATTCGACCTCAACTTTTCAGAAATTACATGTTTAGCCCTTGTATTTAATAAATTTCCAATTCGAACTCACAATTACAACTTAATTCATTTTCTCACAAATTTTACATATAGGCCCTCCATTTAATAATTTTTACAGATTATACATGATATATAGAACATGACAAAAATAACCCATGAGTTTTAATATTTACAAAACACCCCCTTTCATATTTATTTACAAATCGATAAACATCATATTTAACCCAATAAAACCCTAATCGACCCCAATCATTATGCAATCATATCAACATCATTTATAATCATTTTTAATCAGATCCAATTAGTTTTGAACCCTAGTTCCCACGCTAGGTATTATTGCTCTTATTTTTCCCTTTTTGCCGATTAATACATAATTCACCAAAAATAGTTTTGAGCCTCAATAAATCAAATAAGCATTTTTCTAGTGTTATATTATGATCATAGAGCCCACGAAAATTATTCACTAGGCCTGGAAAAATCGCATGCATGATTTCTTGAATTATTTCGATTCTAGGGTTTAATAACACATGAATTACCATACGAATTATATACAATGCATGGATCATTTTTATTATTTTTCTCATGATATATACGATCAATAGAAGCTAGGAAAAATACCAGAAGGTTTTTAGAACGAGTGAATAAGACCATACAATTTATTTCCTCTCGGATGGATACTCGACAAGAGAAGAATTCACCACGACTCCAAATGGGATCAATTCACCTTGTACACATTTTTCGCAGATCACATATGATATAAGAACTCCAGGAAAAATAAGAATCGAATTTTACAAAGCTTTGTTGAATTTATAACGAAATTACCTTAAAAAGGGTTTAGCGATAGAAATAAATCCACCACAATTGAATCGGGCAGCAAATGAACTCCACACGATTTTTCTAGGACTCCTTGAATTGTGTTTGAACTCAGAAAAATGCCTTGGTAATTTTTGTGGATCGAATGGAGGCTATGGAATTTTCTTTGTGTTTTTCTTTCTATTCGGCAAATTAGGGTTTGAGAGAATAAGATGTGGATTAGTGTTTAATAGTGAATGCCGAGTCATAGGAGGGGAGGGTTGACCAGAAATTTCGGAATTTATGGTTAGGCAAATATTTGATTGCTTATTTTCCTTAATTACACATTTTAATACATTTTAATTTCTAATAAAACTAGATATTATCCATTCGGCACCAATAGGGGTATTTTAGTCATTTTTCCACTTGTATAAATGTTAAATGAGATTGTCAAAATTATTTGGGATCATAACATGTGCATTGCCAGAAGTTTGGAATTTATTTGATACATTATAAGCTTTTAATTAAATTTTAAACTAGCAGGGGCATTTTGGTCTTTTTGCTCATTTTAGATTTTAGGGTTTTACAGTTTGGTTCTCTGATGAAGAACAGGGTTGTTTGAGATAGTAATTGCACTTGTGTTATCACAAAAGATGGGAACCATCTTATAATGGATGTCATAGTCACTGAGTTGACTTTTCATCCATAGTACATTTGCACAACAACTAGCTGCTTCAACATATTTAGCTTCTGCTGAGGACAAGGCAACTGATTGTTGCTTCTTAGCACTCCAACAGACTAATTTTCCACCAAGAAATTGGCAGGAGCCTGAGGTGCTTTTTCTATCCATGTTGCAGCCTGCATAGTCAGAGTCTGAGTATCCTTTGAGATCAAAGCCTGAACATTTAGGATAATACAATCCAAGACATGGAGTACCCTTCAAGTACCTGAGGATCCTTTTCACAGCTGTGAGATGTGATTCTTTTGGGTCAGACTGATATCTGGCACACAAACAGACTGAGAATTGGATATCAGGCCTTGATGCAAGTAGATACATCAGTGACCCAATCATTCCTCTATATAGAGTTGATTGACTGGTTTACCAGCAAGGTCATGACCAAGGTTGTTTGGGGGAACTATGGGAGTTTTGAATGAGGCACAGTCACTGAGCTCATACTTTTTTAGTAGGCTTCGGGTATACTTCTCTTGACTGATAGAGGTTCCTTTATCAGTCTGCTTGATTTGCAGTCCAAGGAAGTAAGTGATTTCTCCCATTATGCTCATTTCAAATTTCTTTGCCATCAGTTTTTCAAACTGTTTGCAAAGTTTATAACTTGTTGAGCCAAATATGATGTCATCCACATATACTTGAACAAGAATGACATCACCATTTGTCCTATAGATAAACAATGTGTTGTCTATCTTGCCTCTGACAAATTTTTTTTGGATGAAGAAGGCTGAGAGAGTTTCATACCATGCCCTGGGAGCTTGTTTCAGTCCATAAAGGGCTTTGTCAAGCTTACAGACATAGTCAGGAAACTCACTGCTTTCAAATCCAGGAGGTTGTTGAACATAAGCTTCTTCTTTCAGTGAACCATTTAAGAATGCACTTTTAACATCCATTTGGTACACTTTGAAGTTCATGTAGGTTGCAAATGCGAGGAAGATCCTGATGGCTTCCATCCTTGCCACTGGTGCAAATGTCTCTTCATAGTCATTGCCTTCTTGCTGATTGTAGCCTTTGGCAACAAGTCTGGCCTTGTTTTTAATGACTATGCCATTTTCATCAGTTTTATTTTTGAACACCCATTTCATGCCAATGACTGAAACATCCTGAGGACATTTGACCAAGGTCATTACCTTGTTTCTGTCAAATTGTTCCAGTTCATCATGCATGGCCTGAACCCAACTAGGATGTTTAAGTGCTTCTTTGACACTTTTGGGTTCAATTATGGAAATGAAGTCCACAAATAGGCATTCATTGGCTGAGGCTGCCTTTAGTTTAGCAGCCATGTTTGTAGTAAGCATGCCTTCAGTAGGCTCTCCAATAATATTGATAAGTTATATATCTTTAGACCTAGTCTAACTGTCCTGAGGTCTTGGATACTGATTAGAACTTGTGGAGGCCTGATTGGGTGGAGGTGTAGGTTCTGGTGCAGACACTTGATGATCTTTAGGATCTTGATTGTCTGACTGACTTGGCTGATCACTGAGATTGTTTGGTTCCTGAGCTCTTTGTTTAGACTGATTGATTACATCAGTACTGGTCTGTGCTTCAACAAACTCAGTGATGATTGGGTAAGGAAGGTTGTGAGGGACAATGTAGTAGGAGATATCAGCATCTGCTTGATATTGAGTGGAAGGGTTATTCTCAGGATGATATTCATCAGGAGGATATCTTGATGAATCATCAATTCCTATCTCTTCCACTGAGGTGTTTGAGAATCTGATTGATTCAGTAATCTCATCAAAGGTAACATGGAATGTTTCCTCAGTTTGCTGTCTCCTTGTATTGAACACCCTAAAGGCTTTTGAGACAAGAGAGTATCCTAGGAAGTATCCATCATCAGCCTTAGCATCAAATTTCCCTAAGTGATCCTTGTGATTATGAATAAACACAGGACACCCAAAGACATGAAAGTAGCTGATGTCAGGGATTCTTCCCTTGAATAACTCATAAGGGGTTTTGCTATGTCTCTTGACAATGATGGATCTATTTTGAGTGTAACAGGCAGTTTTGACTGCTTTAGTCCAAAAGTGTTTGGATAGGACTGATCCATTTAGCATTGTCCTAGCTACTTCAATGAGTGTTCTATTCTTCCTTTCAGCAACACCATTTTGTTCAGGTGTGTAAGGAGAGGAAATTTTTTGAGAAATGCCTTTCTCATCACAGAAACATTCAAGTTCTTGGTTTTTGAACTCAGTCCCATTGCCAGTCCTAATCTGTTTGAATTTTATGTCATTATGATTTTCAATGTTCCTGACAAAGGACATTATTGTTTCAGCTGCCTGGCTCTTTTTGGTCAGGAAGTAAACCCAAGTGTATCTTAAGTATTCATCCACAATGACCAGAGTATACTTTTCATGGTTAATGGACCTAGGACTGATGGGCCCAAAAAGATCCATATGGAGTAGATTAAGGCAGCTTCTGATGGAGAAATTTGTTTTGGTTTTAAAGGATGCTCTATGATGTTTACCCTTTTCACAGGCAGAGCAGGGTTTATCCTTTGAAAACACAAGTGATGTTAAGCCAAGGACCTTGTTTTGTTTCACAAGATTGTTTATGTTCTTGAAGTTCACGTGGGAGAGTCTCTTATGCCAATGCCAGTTGAGGGTTTCAGTGGCCTTAGCAAAGAGACAAGTTCCATTCTGAGTTAGAGTAGACATGTCTAACACATAAACATCTTGTCTTCTTGGTGCAATAAGGACTACTTCCTTATTTGCATTGAAGATGGTACCTTGCTTATCATCAAACTGAACTATGTATTTTGCATCACATAGTTGACTGACACTGATTAAATTGTACTTAAGACCATTGACATAAGCTATCCTAGTAAAGACTATACCACTACAGTTTACTGAACCATAACCTTCAGTGAGACATGATGAATTGTCAGCAAATACCACCTTGGGTCCTGGTTCCTCTACATATTTGTGCAGATACTCTTTCATCCCAGTCATGCTCCTTGAACATCCACTATCTAGATGCCAAACTGGCTCCCTGGCATGTCTCTGCACAAATGGTAAACTGAATTAGTTCTTTCTAGGACCCCTCTTCTTGGAGGGGTTGGCTTTAATAGCCTTTTTAAAAGTAACAACTGATGCATGGTCAATGGTTGAATGGACTGAGCTTTCACAGATTTTGCATTTGATTGTAGAAGTGGACTCAGTAGACTGATAGGATGACTTAGGTATTCCTCTTCTAGTCTGAATGACCTTCTCATGTCCTGAGGTGTCATGAGTGGGATCTCCACATATGTCACAACTTGTGTCCATTAGGCATTCCTTAGGAAGGTGGTCATTGAAGACATAGTGTGGGCAAGGAGAAAAAGGCTTAGCCTTTTGTTTCTGCTTCTGCTTAGAATCAGAGGGATACTTAAAAGTTTGAGCTTTAAAGTTAGCAATTTTTGATGTGGCTGTGTAAGACTGGTGATCAGTAGTCTTGTGATCATCCTTTTTGCATATCATGCAAAAAAGGATTCTATAGCAATCATCAGTGGGATGATTAGTATAGCCACACAGCTCACACCTTTGCTGAGGTTTGGAGGGTATTGGTTTGCTGGTGCTTGAGGAAGTTGTCCTTCAATTTAGACTGAGGTTTCTCAAAAGATTCAATCTTCTCACTCTGCTTCTTGACAAGCTCAGCCAACTGGTCATACTTTGAGTCAGGGCTTTCTATTTTTACTTCAGAAGGGACTGAATTTGTTGAGTCATCAGTGGGAACTGAGACTTCAGGTGTTTGCCTTTTTAGGATGGTTTTTCCCATTCCTGACTTCTCCTTTGGAGAATGCTGAGAGTAGACTAATGGTGTAAGGTCTGAACAAGGTGCAGCTCCCTGAAGGACTTTTAGAGGTGGGAGTGGTGCTTGTGATTCTAATTCAGACTCGTTGATAGACTCAGTACTACTGGGTTAGGCAGTGAGTCCAAGCATATCTTTTATAGCTTGACTTTCAGGTTCCAAGATTTTCCCAGTCTCAAAGTTAGGCAACTTACTGACTGGGTTGTTTCTGACAATCCAGTCACTAGACTTGGGTATCATCTCTTGGTCAAAAGATATGCCAGCTGGAATAAAAGCCTTTTCACTATGACTCTCACTGGGGGATTCAGTGAGTTGGTCTTCTCCTATGATTTTCTTTTTAGCACTAGGAATAAGAGACACAGTTTCATAGACTTTAGGATTCTTTTTAATCCAGCTTTCTATGACAGCCTTTTCTTTGTTAAGTTCATTTTGAAGAGCTTGATTTTGTTTCAAAATCTTAGTGTTTTGAATTTGAAGTGTAACAGCTTCAAGTTTGGCTTGTTTTAAGACAAACAATTCATCTCTACACTTATTTAATTGTAAAACAAGATTGTTATATTTTGAGAGCAAATTAAGCCTTTGTTCTTCAACAAACATAAGATCTACATTAATGTAATTCATATAAGACTGCCAATCAGAATCATCATCCATAGAAAGTAAAATATTTACCTTTTTCATTGTTATGTTGACCCACTCTCCATTTCTTGCATGGCTCTTTCCAACAGCCAGCTGATCATTGTCGGAAAGTGCCATCAGTGCACTGACTCTAACTTCTTCATCATCTGAGAAGACCTCTTCTTCATCCCAGTCATATGCTTCAGCTACTAGAACCTTGTTCTTTGCTTGAACAGGCTTGGGGGTTTGAGCAGCCTGAGACATTAAGGGATTGGCCTCAAGGAAAGTAAGTTTAGCCTTAGCTTTTCTATTTTTTGCTTCAAAATATTTTTGACCCTTTTGAACAGTATTGTTTTGAAAATGTTGGGTTGAATGAAGCATTTTGGGTTGAAACTTGCTAGTTCGTGATGAAGAACTATTTCCAAAAAATTTATAAGAGGGTTCTGAGGTTGTTTTTGAAAAATAGTCTTTAGCAAAATGACCCTTTTTACCACATTTGAAACATTCAGTGGTTTCATTTGCTTTAGCTTTTGAGAAGTTTGACTGATTTCTTTTGATAAAACGTTTTGAATTAGCAAGGAGTGCCTTTTCTTGAAATTCTAAATGTAAATCATTTAGGTACTCCTCACTAGTTCTTTCATCAACCTCATCATCAGAATCCTCTTAAAAATCCTGCACAACGCCATTAGAATAGAAGGCAATTGATATGGGTGAGGAAGTCAGGGCCTTTTTGGTCCCAAGAGCTTTCTTTGAGTCTGGGTATCTCCTAGAGATTAAGTTGTCCTCATAGACAAATTTTCCATAGATCTCAGGGAGCTCAAGGGTCTGAATGTGGTTAGCATTCCTGAGGCCCTGTGAGAAGTTTAGCCACTTCTCAGGGAGACTGTTGACAAAGCCAACATTGATCTCATGCTTTAGACAAAACTACACCATCATTTGATAATTCATTTATCAGGGTCTTGTATCTGATATATGTCTGAGAGAGACTTTCAGAGTCCTTTGCCTTGAAAGTGTTATACTCAAGTTTCAGGTCCATGATCCTGTTTTCCTTGGTATCTGAAGGACCTTCAAAGCTATGAACCAAGTCAAACCAAGTTTGTTTAGCTGTAGTACAGTTAATGACTGATTCCATTGTATCGTTAGGAAGACAAGATACAATTATGTTTTTCAGGCGCTGGTCTTGATTGACCACCCTTCTCTCATCAATGGTCCACTGAGCTTCAGGTTTAATTAACCCTTCAGCAGTCTTAGGGACATAAGGACCTTCATTGATACAAGTGATGTAGTATGGTTCCATACTAGTCAAGTAGCAAAGCATACGCTTTTTCCACTTGCTAAATTTTCCAGCTTCGAATCTGGGAGCAACAGCTGAATAGCTTCCTCCCTTTTTATCGACGAGCTGGGGCACATTAATATCAGCCATAGTAGGATCTTGGTTTTAAAAACTTTTGAGCACTCTTTAGTTTTTAAAAGATTTTACAAACCAGAGGCTCTGATACCACTTGTTGTTCCCGTTACACAAGTAGAAATAACTACAAAGTTAATCTAATTGTGTTCCATGACTGATTTAATGTATTGATTAATTTAAACAAATAAGTAAAAACGTAAAAGATAAAACACAAGTTTTTCAACGTTTAAATTCTTATTAGAAATTAATCAAAAGAATCTATACTCAAGTGTTAGCGAAAATAACACTTGGGATTGAAATGACAAAGTATGGTATGTTCTCCTCACTAAACTCAAGTTATACTTGAGTGGCAACAATGAATGAACCATTGAGCTATCTCGGGGACTAGGTTGCTCTTTGGGGGAGAAAAGTAGTTTTGTGAAAGTCTAAGCATTTGATGCACAAAACTTGTCCATTTTTCTCCCTTATGGTCCTATTTATACACATGTATAAAAGAGAACCCATGACTAAAAATACAAAAAGAATGACCTAGCTAGTCTGGTCAAAATACAACAGTATTTGACAGTTACAACAATCTATTTTGGGAATAGGTTAATACTGCTTTTCGAATGTCATTGATGACACTGCTCTTGTTCTCAAGCCTTTCAGGGAAAGTTTAACTTTGGCCTGATAAGGACTTCTCCTTATCTTTTCAAACTCTTCCCACCTAGTCCCGCCTTTCTTTCAGACTTCAGATTCTTCAGGCTTGGTCTTCAGTCTTCAGTCTTCAATTATAATCATTTTTTAGGAGACTAGGGTTCAGTGAGTTCTTGTCATCACTCACTGAACCCATTACCTTCTTCTTTGGCTTAAGTGACACTCAGGGAGTTTCGCCTCACTGAATGGTGAATCTTTCTTTTTAGACTCATCCTAAGCATCCTGAAGGTAACTCACTGAGTGACTGTTCACTCAGTGACCTGAGAGTGTTCACGGTTGATTAACACTTGGCTAATTTGTATTCAAATCCTTGTTGTCAGGCCGCTTGGGTACTGAATGGACCCAACATTCCTCAACTGGCTCATCCTGATTTTCTTCTTTTAACCTTTGCTTCTTGGATTCCTCAGATTCCAATAGCTCTGCTCCTCTTTTCACACCCTTACTGGACTCTGTCTCAATTTTTGCACTTTTATCTCTTAAGGACTTCTGAATTCTTGTATAAGCTTCAATGTAAGCCTTCTCAATTTCTTCATGAGACCTTCCTTTGAAGTATATTTCCTTCCTGTAATCCTGATGCTTCAAGAAATTCTTCATGTACCTTAATTGTTCATTTCTTGAAGGAGTCTTCTTCTTATAAGCTTTCTTTTTACCTTGCTTCTTTCTGATCTCCTGCAATAAGTCATTAAGAGCTGAATCTTGTTCTTCTCTGGTATACTTGGATCTTTCTTCTTCTTGTAGCTTGGCAGCTAACTCCTTATCAGCAAGAATCTGAGCAGCTCTCTCTTCTTCTTCAGTCTGAAACTTTCTTTCAACCATAAATGCTGCCAATCTTTCTTCTTCAGCTAATCTTTCTTCTTCAGCTACCCTTTCTAACTCTTCTTCATGAAATTTCTGAGCTAGTTCTTCATCAAGGGCCATCTGAGCTTGTTCCTTCTTGGATAATTTCTGAGAAGATGGTTCTTCTTCTGTCATTATTGCCTTGCCCTTATCTGCTCTTGAAATCCTTGGTCTTCTTGTATATACTGCAGTAGCAGTACCTTGTGTGCCACCAGTACCTTCTTTAAGTACACTAGCAGTACCTTTATCTGCACTACCAGTATCATCTGCAAAACCACCAGTACATTGATCCATCTGCTCTATTTGCCTCCCTTGAGTATCAAACTCTTCTTGAACCAAAGTAATGTCAGGATTTTGATCTATATGGGCAATCTTCCTCCCCTGTTTGGAAGATTCCTCACCATCATCTGCACTAGGACCCTTTGATGAACTAGAAGAAGAAGATGAACCTGTTGATTCCACCACTTGTACTGATCTCTTCCTTTTTAGTGTCTTGACTGTATTCTCCAATTTCTTCACTTTTAAAACCAGTTTAGTGTAGACAACTCCAAAGTTTTTCTTGTGACTTTTGAGATCAGCTTCCAAGGTGTTTACTTTCTCAGACAATTTTGCACAGATATCCATCAATTCCTTAAGTGTATGGCTGCCCTCAGCACTTCCTGATGTGTTACCTTCAGGGAGAGGTGCATCATGGGGCAAAGACTCATAATCCACCATAAGGTGAGTTTCTGAGCCACCCATAGTTTCCATTTGGCTTGGGATTCCACCAAGAGTACTAGGTACTGTTGGTGTTGCCATTGATTGGGTCTTAGCTATGTTACTTCTGTCCTGCCCAGCTTCTAAGCCAGAGACAGTAGACGTACCCATTTTCAAACTGACATAGTCAGCCTCATCTACTACATTGGGAGGAGTAGGAGCTCTGTGCTGAGGTACATCAGAGTCCTGTCTAGATGTAGTCCTATGTGTTGATGAAGCTGGTTGTGAAGATGAATGTTCTGATGATGTGGGTGTGTGATGGGAGGCAACTGGGCTTGTTTCTCCTTCACCCTGTTCTTGGAGCATAGAATCAAAAAGTGGAACTTCTTCCCCATTATACCCTTTTGAAGCAATTTTCATGTTGCTAAAAAGTTTTTGGGTAAGCTTGGGTGTTGGATAAACAGCTTTATGTGGAAGAAGTTGATGTTTCCTCATGTTCAAAATTGTTTGGATGAACCTGGGATACATCAAAAAATTTGTCTTGCTATCAACATTTTTAACCATGCCTTCAAATATGAGTTTTGAAAAATTGAAGGTTCTGTCAGTAGCCAAGAAAATGAGAGCAGTTGCAATATTGCTACTGAACTGTTCCCATGAGTTTTTCTTGGGACTAAGATAGTGAAGGATGGTGTGAATTAAAAATCTCCATTAAGGGGCAAAACGACTCTTTTGAAAAGTTAAAGCTTGTGATTGAGTGTTGTACCCCATCCTGGTTAAGTTTTCAAATATTTCAGTGTTTGCCATAGCACTAATACCATTGTCATCATTCAGGTGGAGATGCCTCCTGAGTGATGATTCAGTAATAGTGATAGATTTACCATCCACTTTAGCAGTTAACTCTTTGTCACCATTTTCAAATGTTTTGACAGTTACAGTCTGCCAAAACTGCTTGATGTGGGAGACATAGATAGTGGGATTTAAAAGTAAAGAATACCTTATGTGAGAGTTATTTAAAAAATCCACTACCTGATGGAATTTAGTATCATCCTCTGCTTTTTTCAAGTAAGCGACCACGTTGTGTTTGTCAACAAAGGATAAAGTAGCCATTTATATTTCAGTAAAAGTTGATTTGACTGTTGTGAATAGTGTAATTTTAGGGTAGAAAGTAGAAGAAGAAAGTGAATTGAGATATTATGAGAGGCTTGTTAGGGTTTCAATTGGACCGAATTTAATCAAAAGATAACTTTTAATTGAAGATAAGGGTAAGATAATAATATAAAAGTAAAAATATCCAAAAAGTAAACCCTTAAAACAAGGAAGTGATCAGTAAAAATCCCAACTAACTCTCAACGGCTATTTTCAAAAAGCTGTTATTTCGCACCAGTACTAACGACTATCCAGTAGTACAAACTAAGCCTAAAATACTAACTTTAAGCCTGGCAGTACTAACTTTTTGGAAAAATTTGACTTAACAGTATGAACTTGATTTTAATGAAAAACCATACTGCTGACAACCATTTTGAAGGGATTAAGTGTAAAGACAGACACTTAATCAAGATTTCAGTTTAAGGCAACCTCTGGTTGTGTGAGAACCAATGATTTCAGTTATAAATAACTGCCCATGAACAGATAAACTCATTCAAAGAGCTTTCTTGACAGGGTTTCCAGCTCGTGGTAGTTATTGCCTCTAACACAAGTGTTAGATTCACGTTTGCTCGCTGTTCTTTCTACCAGATGTCCTTAGACTCACTCATTATACAAAAGTATAAAATGGTAGAAAGTGAGTTAGGTCAGTTATTGTCTGACTAACTAAGCCATCAATTCAATACAAAACATCATAATAAGATCTCAAGAAAGAAGTTTTAAAGAATCAATTAACTTAGGTATAAACCTTTGTTAATGAATTCCTAAACTCTGTCCATCATTGACCTACTATGTCAGCACCTGAGCCACCATCTGCTGCTCACACAATGCACTTGTAATTCTTTTGTGCTTAATCTTTCAAGGACTGCTCATGAGAGCTTGAGTTCTCTGGATATATTGAAGATTTGCAGCTTGAAAATCCTTGATGATATGCATGGCTTAAGGGGAAGATGACATATTTCATATGATTTTGTCATTATCAACTTTATCACCTGCAATTGTTAGTCCAATACCAAGAAAACAAACTACAAAGCACTTGCCTCATAACAGTATAAACATATGACTAATAGTTCTAACAAAACAGTCCAAACTTTGTACTAGCAGTACAAAAATATACTTAACAGTACTAATTGACAAACCTAGCAGTACCAATCCATTTTAATGTACAAAAACACACAGTTTGAAAATTTTAAGGGTTAAGCATTCCAATACTTGCTACCAAGTACTGAAACCTTCCTACATCAAAGGCTTTTGTGAGAAGATCTGCAAAGTTTTGATCAGTATCAATTTTAACCACTTGAACTAACTTTTTCTCATTGCAGTCTTTAGTAAAATGATGCCTAATTTCTATGTGTTTTGTTTTAGAATGTTGCACTGGATTTTTAATTATGCAAATTGTACTGCTATTGTCAATATATATCATGGTGTTCATAAAATTATACCCATAGTCAAGCAGCTAATTTTGAATCCAAAACATTTGACCACAGTAACTTGCAGCAGCTACATACTCAGCTTCAGTTGTAGAAGTTGCCACAATTGTCTGCTTCTTACACTACCATGATATAAGTCTGCATCCAAGGAACTGACATCCACCAGTTGTTGATTTCCTGTCTAGGCTTGCACCAGCATAATCACTGTCTGAATATGCCACCGAGTCAAAATGTGATTCCCTAGGATACCACAGACCCAACCTAGGTTGACCCATAAGATATCTGAAGATCCTCTTGACTGCAATTAAATGAGAAACCTTGGGAGTAACTTGAAATCTTGCACAAGCACATACAACAAACATGATATCTGGTCTTGATGATGTAAGATACATCAAGGACCCTATCATAGAACTATAAGTGTGTACATCCACACATTCTCCATCAGCATCTTTAAGTAATGGATTCTCTGGATCAATAGGTGTGCTAGCTACTTTAGAATCAGCAAACTAAAATTTCCTTAGTATCTCTGCCACATATTTATCTTGACTGATAAATATGCCTTCAGTTGATTGCTTCACTTGCAACCCCAAAAAGAAAGTAAGTTCCCTCATGGAACTCATCTGAAACTTATCATGCATAAGTTTCTCAAATTCTACACACATTTCCTTCCTTGTGGATCCAAAAATAATATCATCCACATACATTTGTACTAGCAAGATATCCTTCTTGGTCTTCTTAATGAATAAAGTCTGATCTATCTTGCCCCTTTGGAATCCATTCTCTAGCAAATAGGAAGCTAAAGTCTCATACCAAGCCCTTGGAGCCTGATGTAGTCCATAAAGAGCCTTTACAACCTTGTACACCTTATCAGGATGTTCTGGATCAACAAATCCTGGAGGTTAAGAGACATACACCTCCTCTTCAATAGTACCATACAGGAAGGCACTTTTAACATCCATTTGGTAAACAGTGAAGCCCATGAATGAAGCATAGGCCAAGAATAGTCTGATTGCTTCAATCCTTGCTACTGGTGCAAAAACTTCTTCATAGTCTATTCCCTCTTCTTGTGTATACCATTGGGCTACAAGTCTAGCTTTGTTTCTGATCACAATACCCCTTTCATCCTTCTTGTTTCTGAACACTCATTTGGTTTCAATTACCCTCATACCTTTGGGTAAATCCACTAGTACCCATACCTTCTGAATCTAAAATTGGAGAAGCTCTTCTTGCATTGCTTCTACCCAACTTGAGTCTTATAAGGCTTTGAGAACATTTTTGGGTTCAGATTGTGAGAGAAAACATACAAATAAGCATGTGTTGGCATCTTCATGCTTCTTTTCTTCATAGACAGTACTAAGAAACCCTTGTTGTTCTGAAGTCATGATTTGCCTTCTTGTCTTTACTCCAGACTGCATGTCACCAATCACATTGTCTAGGGAGTGATCTTTGTGTATCCTTGTGTGGTGTAGTAAGAACTTGATAGGTAGGTGGGAGATTGCCAATATCCACCTCATCTTCTGAGAAATCAGCAACATTAGTATCTGATGGGCCAGCAGTATGAACATTTGCCCAACAGTATTAACTTGGGGCTCAATAGTACAATCACCATTTGTACTGCCATCTGGATTCTCTTGTTCCTTAGCTCCAACTACATTGTGTTCATCATCAATACCTTCCTTTGTTTCATCAGAAGAAGTTTCACCAATCTTTGAAGATGAATCCACATTGTTCCATATTGGCACCAGTATCTGATCTTGATCTTTCTCCTTTCCCAAGTCTGCTTCATTTGTTGCATCGTCAGCTTCTGAACCTGCAAAATCATTAGAAAAGGTTCCTACAACAACTGACACATAATTCATTGATTGGATTAGAGTATCAAGGTCAAATAGCCATTTTGGACCTTCACCTGCAACATTAGATTTATTTTCTAGAAACTGTACATGCATGTTCTCCTCAACTTTCCTTGTCCTTGTGTTGTATACTCTAAAGGCTTTACTATTTAGTGAGTACCTAACCAAGAATCTCTCATCAGATTTGCCATCAAACTTGCCTAGATGGTCTAAGGTATTTAGAATAGTTACATGACACCCAAAAGGTCTTAGAAATCCTAATGCAGGAGTTCTACCCCTAAAAAGCTCATATGGTGTCTTGTTGTGTGGTTTAACTACCAATACCCTGTTCTGCACATAACAAGCAGTATTAACTGCTTCTGCCCAAAAAGTGATGGGCAACTTAGAGTAAGCTAACATGGTTCTAGAAGCTTCTATTAGTGTTTTATTTCTCCTCTCAACAACTCTATTCTGCTGAGGAGTTCTAGCAACACTAAACTCTCTTCTAATACCTTTTTCCTTACAAAACTCATCCATAACTCTATTTTTGAACTCTGTCCCATTGTCACACCTAATGACTTTAACTTTCTTATCCACTAAGTTTTCTATCTTAATAATGAATGTTTTAAGAATGCTAGGTGTCTCATCCTTAGAACCTAAAAAGAAAACCCATGTGAACCTACTATAACGCTTGTTGGCAAGCCCTTCCGGCCGCAACATAATCGGATTCCGTTATGGAATTCGCAAAAGACGTTTGTTTCTTAGAGAACCGTGATGTTAAACATGCACCAAAAAATGTGCAAATTCCACTAGTGCTCTTTGTATCAACTATGTTGCCCGCATGATCCGAACTGGCATAAACCAATTCTTTTACCCTTGTATCCTTAGGATACCAAAGACCTAGGTGTTGGGTTCCCTTAACATAACTAAATACTCTCTTTACGGCCTCTAAGATGTAAACACAGAATATGGCCATATGAATACTTTCACTTGATGTCACGTGAAATATATAAGCTCTCTCGGTTTAGAAAAGCCTTGGCTAGAGGCGTTTATCAAAATATTTGAGTTGACGTTTTGCCAAAAACGGGAGGTTGTAAATTTGGATCTCTCTAATTCTAAAACTCGTTTCGAGTGTTCCCAATTAAGCACATAACATATTCATACTTGTATTGAAAGATCCACATTTGTCGGGTAAGGGGAAAGCCGACTTTCAAAATTCGTCCCAATCGATACAGTGGGCTGGCGCGTCGGAGCACCGGCAGCGCGCCAGCCCCAGTTATTGGGTCAGGAGAATTTTGGCTAGCATTTGTGATTTTATGTGTTTCGAAGGTTTATTTGTCATTATTAAAACATAAGCAGACCTAGCTAATGTTGTCCCAACATAGTTCATACATGGGTCATAAAGTTGAACAAAGTAGAAGACATAGGTTATACGTTCGAGATGGAGTTAGCGAATATTTGATGGAGCAAATTCCAGAGCTTTTCCATCGATACATTATACATATTTATAATGTGATAGATGATGGAAATTGTGGGTTTCGGTGCGTTGTCGTAGGTATTGGTTACCATGAAGATAGGGACTATTACACAAGTATGTGGTGGCATGATGGCTTTAACCGAATTCGGAGCTCGGTAGAATGGTTCGGTCCTGGATTTGCACCTCGGGACTACTGGATGAGTATGCCAAACACGGGGTTGGTTATTGCTTCACTGATTAACCAGCCAGTTGTATCTATATCCCCACAACAAAGTTTTACGTATTTTCCGCTTTTGTCCGGTCCAGACTTATCACAAGAAAGTGGCCCCCCTTGTGATTGCCCATGTGGGGCACGACGATAGTGCTCACTTCATTTATGTGACGCTGGATGAAAATTCACCACTCCCCGCTACTCACCCACAATGGGGGGCGTACAGACTTCCCAATGCATTCGCATGGGAAACTTTATATTCCGATAGATTACGCATGTATACTGAAATTATTGAGAATATAAGAGCACAAACATAATAAATAATTACTGATTTATGTTGTAAATAATTATACCGACAAAACATTGTAAATGATTACTGATTTATGTTGTAAATAACTGTTTGTATCCTGACACGTTCAAAACATAGTAAATGATTAAAAAATTATTTAAATTAATAATAATATTGTTGATTTATGTTGTAAATAATTATACAAATTCTTTGGCCAGATGGAATGAAATAATCCTTTCTTGTGTAACTGTAGGTGATGATTCATTATAGAAAGAACTTCCCGTACACGCAAGACTTATGGTCAACCGTATTACGCATGTCCTTTTCAGTGGTAAATAATGATACGTTTGCTTATTTACGTAAATATATAAATAATTTGTTTGTTAATAATACATTTCTTATAATTTTCTTTACATGTAATAACCAGGAACAGAGGATGCTTTTGAAAGAGAGTACTTCAGTCAACCCTCTTCTTCAATGCAGTGCTCAAACTGCGAAGCTAAAGATAATAAGATTGACATGCTAGAAACAAGAAACAAGATGTTATTGTCTCAAAACACGATGTTGAAGACAAGAATAAAGACGTTGGAGGAATCACTGGAAATGGCAAGGAATCCCGTGGATCACGCATGTCAGTCGGGTGCAATACTTCATGAGCTTATAGATGACATAAATAATCTTCATGTGTAGTAGGTGTTGTTGTTTTTAAATAATGTGTTAATGTTGTTGTTGTTGTTTAATTGAATAATAACAGTTGTTTTTGTAGTTGTTTAATGTGTTAATGTTTAACGTGTTATTATTGTTGTTGTTTAATTAAATAAAAACACATTAAACGAATACAAAAAACATAACAAATAAACATTACAAAAAATATTACACAAAAAACACATAACAAATAAATACTTTTTATATAATAAAACAAAACCCCTAGTGGGGACTTTTTCATTTCAAAAGAATTAAATCATTCCTTATTAGGTAATAATTAAATTAAATATTATTTTTATTTTTAAAAAATATTAGATACAAAAGTTTATATATTTCCCGATTTGCCAAATAAAGTTATAAATTCGTTTTTGTGTACTCATGATAAGAAAAACACATAAAAGCTATATGTATCAAAAAACAAAATAAAAAAAGTTCAAAAAAGGCGGATGTAATTTTTGAAACTTCAGTGCCTCAAAATGTTAATTTAAAAAAAGCAAATTAATATAAATTTCAGAAAATAACAATAAGATAATGACCCCCAATTTCTCGCTCGATGTTTGAAAATCAATTCTTTACCCTATTTCCCATAATTTATGTCGGAGGTGAGATCTCTCACATTATTGTGGTATCTAAAGAACAAATAGGAATATCTCGTCCATTCATTCACCTTCAATCCAATGGCTAATATGGAAGCAAAAAATTACAAACAATGGCACATTAGTAATTTTACCCGTCTCATTTAATACATCACTTTTTCTCTCATACAACAACCTATATCTATTTTCTCTCTCCTAACCACCCACCGAAATCACCTAACCACCGCCTGAATCACCATAGAACATCGCAATATGATGACTGACATAGTGTTTGGATCAACAATTTGAAAAAATAAATAAAATAAAATATATTAATTAATTAAATATCAATTCTTAGAAATACACTTAATATGAAACCCGCGCGTGCGCAGGTCTTATAACTAGTAAATACTAAAAAATAATAATAATAATAATAATAAAAATAACTTAGGACAAACCCTCCTACTAGGGAGGGTCTTCTTTGTAATATAAGAAGATAAGGAGAGTCTTAATAGCCCTACCCATTTTTTATAGGATCCCACCTCAAACTAAACGTAAAATGTACAAATCAATCTGTCCACTTTCAATTCAATCGTGTGACATTGTAAATTGTAATCCTTGTGTTTATGTGGACCATAGTTATCCATATCTCAAATGATTTAGAATTTCAAATGGTTGCTAACTCGGTATGGTCCAACCTACTTTCTAAGTTACGTCTAAAACATGTACTCCCTATTATAGTATAGAAATAAAATAGATTTCACATGTATCTAATTTAGTAATCTTCAGCCTTATACTTAATATTATTTTAATAATGCACAAAGTTTTAAAAAATTTGAGTAATTATACTTCATACCAATCAAAGATTATATTTAATTACGAAAATTTATTTTTATTGATTGAAATATAAAGTAGACATTTATCGAATTACATCTCAAAATAATAATGTGAATAATTTATATGAGACAAAGGCACTAGTCTACAAAAGGTGCAGATTACAGAAACACCCTGACCCCGGATGTTTTTTGGCATCAGCTATTGTGCATCTCACGAAGAATAGCTTCGACACATCTCCTGGCTTAGAAGACCACCAACTGGAGTAAGCACAAGCCAAAACTCAAACCAATGACTTTTTATCCACAAATTTTTCCAATAGACTCATAGGTTTTTTTGAAGATGGGTAGCAACTGAGCCAAAACTTTTTTAATATAAAACCTTAGTTTTACGATAAAAATAAGTAGGAATAGAATAATTGAAGTGTGGGTATATCATTGGGGAATAACAAGAAATTAATTGGATATCCATTGGCACAACAAAGCAAGGCTGGCGGCCCTACAAAAAGCAAATAAGTCACCATTCACCAACCACCAATCACCAGTTTTTCTTAAAACCAAAAACACACACAAATCTCTGATTCAATCATGACCATCAATTCCGCACCTCGTAATCAAAATGGCATTTGTGCGGAGGTCTCTCAAAAGATCATCATCGATACTGATCCTGGCATCGGTATAATTTCCTTTCTTTCTTTTGTTTTATAATGGAATAATGTTGTATATCTTTAAATTATTAAGCAAAAATTAGTCTAAAAAGTTGGTGTTTGAGTAAAAGTGTTGTATACGTAATGTTCATACCCAAAGAATTCTGCAAATGAATTAGTTATTGAGATTAATCCCTACCTGTACATTCCCTTTAGCTAAACTACTAGGAGACAGGGAGGGAACCATGACCAGGTGCACAAAATTTTTTTGAACCGTAATATAAAAACACATTTCGATGGACCGGGTGCATTTAAGATGCATTTAGGAAAATATGATGTTTTTTTCAAAAATTAACACTACGTCAGAAAAAATCCATGGGTCCCGGGGCCCGCGGGAACCCCTGGTTCCGTCCCTGCTAGGAGATGTTTTGCGCTATTCATGTTTAAGTCTAGGAACTTCTATTGTTTTTTTTAATACCATTCGGCATTAGTCTTTGATAAATTACAGTACATATGAATGAGACGAGGATATTTGACTAAAATCTTGTGATCCGATCTTGCTATATCAATGTTGAGGAGACATGAAACGATCCTTAGTAAGATATCTATCTTGACAGGATGCCTTTGGTTTAGGTAATAGCAACATGCGTCATGAAATGATATGGGAATTTAGTATTGCGAGCATTTTTCTAAAGTCAAGCATATTGTTCAAATATTGGATTAATGCGGATTTTAGCAACAAAAAAACAGTGTGCATAAGCTATTTTATATAGAACAGGTAGAAAAAAAGAGATATACAAAGATAACCTTGATACTGTGAAACACAACTTGTGTTAAACATGTTTCTATACCATTTGCAGATGATAGCATCGCAATCATGATGGCTTTTCAAACACCAAACTTGGAGATTTTAGGCTTTACAACCATTTTTGGTAATGTTACTACCAAAGATGCAACTCGAAATGCTTTACTTCTGGTACTTTATTTTTTATTTACTTTTTTTTTTTTTTTTGTATCAGCCCCATGTTTTGTTCTGTTTTAAATTGTATTTGGATCTTGTACCTGATCAATCACCTTTTTTCTTGTGCAAAAGGATAGTGTGAGATAGCAGGACGTCCTGGTATACCTGTTGCCGAAGGTAGCTCTGGACCTCTAAAGGTATCTTTTTCTTATTGTCTCTACTCTATTTCCCTACTAAATGTTCAATGTAACACGCCAGATATACTCCAGTAAAGAATGGATAACCATACGTTATAGACACGGAAACAAAACACTTTTCCAGACATACAATGAGCCTTTTCAATAAGACTCGTATTTCTCACCTCTTCGGCAAAAAATGCAAAGTTCTGCCCTAATTTTGATTATCCTAAACTTAAGATGCAGTCAAAGAAATTACTTGGGTCCATGAAATTTATAAGAAAAAAATGATTTGATGAGAAACGAAAGTTCTGAAATTTGGAGAAACTTGAAATAGGAACCCCAGAAGATGGCATTTTTGTTCCATGTACATCTCATCTTGCTTCTAATTTTCTGTGCATCAATAATCATATCGACTTTGTTGTTTATGATGAGCGTCTTTTCTAAATATTCAATTACATTATTAATTCTGTCTAATAGATTATCATCAAAGTGTTCTGTATCTTGTTTTATTTGACTTATCTTTCCCATTCCTGTTGTTGATCAAACATTTCTACTTAAACGCACACTCATACACTGTGATAGGGTGGACTGTGGAGAACCACTGATTGGTGACTTCGTTCATGGTTCGGATGGTTTAGGTAACGTAAATTTACCTGACCCCAAATCAAAGAAAGTAGACATAGCAGCATCTGAATTTTTAGTGGATAAAGTTTCTCAATATCCTGGTGAAATATCTATACTTGCACTTGGCCCACTCACAAATTTGGCTATGGTACGTAACAAACAAAATTTCATTATTTATCGCACATTAGATTCAAGATTATATCGCATAACTAATGTCGTATGAATGTTTTTTCTGTAAATTTTAGGCTATCAAAAGGGACTCATCGTTTGTAACAAAGGTGAAACGGATAGTTATACTTGGTGGAGCTTTCTTTTCACTTGGGAACGTTGATCCGGCTGCTGAAGCAAATGTATAGCATTTCTTTTCTTTT
Organism: Artemisia tridentata subsp. tridentata; assembly: GCA_021014915.2. Lineage (NCBI taxonomy): Eukaryota > Viridiplantae > Streptophyta > Magnoliopsida > Asterales > Asteraceae > Artemisia > Artemisia tridentata. The sequence continues at coordinate 74,377,935 of CP139503.1, forward strand.
TAAGTTAAAATATACTGGTATCAAAACAGCTTGGTCGGGTGGATTAACAAACTGGTCAATATTGGTTCGGGTTGAAATGGGTCACTCTGGCATAGATCGTTAGGTTGACCCGGATGCACTATTTATTTGTCTATTTCTGTTTTTTAAACCTTAATTACTGTTAGTGTGTTAATTATGATTGAAATAAAATTTATTGCAATAATAATTCATCTCTTTGAGTTAAACAATTCAAACACTTAAAACCGTATTTAGCTACTTTGGCTTATTTAACACATCTGAGATAAAATCAGAACACAAGTCCATTGATTCATAAGTAAATGGGTCGTATTCACCTCCGGAGCCAATATAAATGGACTATAATACTAATAGTATTCTCTTTACAGATTTATGGGGACCCTGAAGCAGCAGATATCGTGTTCACCTCCGGAGCCAACATAGATGTTGTTGGCATAAACATCACAACGCAAGTCAAACTATCAGGTATGTCATTTTACTTGGCCAATCTTCCTAGATTCACACGTATGGTAATCTATGACACAACGAAATGACACCTATTTGTGGCTTTCAGATGATGATCTTAGTGAACTAAGGCAGTCTGCAGGGAAGCATGCTCAGTTTTTGTGTGACATTAGTAAATTTTATCGTGATTGGCATGGTGAAATCTGATGGTGTTTATGGTATACATTCATATTTCTATTATGAGTAATGAAAGCAACTTCTTTTATATTGTTCTGATCATATATTTTGCAATTTCTGTAGGGATCTTTCTTCATGATCCTGTTAGTTTCGTATTACTAGTTCGGCCCGATCTTTTCACGTTCAAGAAAGGTGTTGTTAGGGTGGAGACACAAGGCCTGTGTGTTGGCCATACTCTGATGGACCAAGGGTTGAAAAAGTAAGTTCTTCACAATCACATCTGAACGGAGGTGACTTTTAAAGTCAATCTAGCTATTATTCAAATTCAAAATCAATATGGATTTTTTTGCACATTACATGTAAAAAAAGTTTGATGCATATATTTATATTTAGTTAATGTGTTTACATTTTATAAAGAAGTATCAAAATCCATATAATGTTTTTGAATTTAATAGTCTACTATTTGACCACAAAAGTCAAAATGAGCTTTCCTTGGTTATAACAAGTAGCTTTATCAATATATTTGTGTTTATCTGATTTGTTTTGTTTGTAACAAATGATGCAGATGGAATTCGGAGAATCCATGGACTGGCTATTCACCGGTTTCAGTTGTGTGGTCAGTCAACGTTGATGAGGTTCTAAAGTACACTAAAGACGTCCTAATGACACAGTAATCACTTGTGGAAAATATTGAAAAAGACTCGTATTCTTCTTAGATTCCAATTGAAACTGTACCTGTGAATTCTAGCCTCTTGCTTGTTGAAATCGTATTTGAATGTGAGGTCTATTCACGGCATTGTCTTGTAATTTATTTGAAACACCTTCGCAAATATTTCAATAATAATTTCATCCAATTGTTAATCATCATCTTTGATCCACAAAAAGAGCCCATCTTTAGCTTTTTTACATCAATTTTAAATGCAATGCTCTATAACGCTTCACGATTCTCAAATCAAGAAGGCAGCCTCTAAGCAAGAGAGGTACCAGACTATGCACAAAAATACAGAGAAGAACAATGAAAACAAGCAACGTGGAACAACTCCAACACACTACAAATACTTCAGTCCTTAATTTTTCTCGAATATTTACAACTCACATGGTGTGTACAATATAGCAACGTCATTCCCTCCATACTGGAAAAGTAGAGCATTCATTCATGTACGAACACCAAAGGCGTTAGATCCATGGGATTATTTTTGTGAGAAAAGCATCATATTGATACATTGAAACATTTAAGCAAGAAATGAAGCGTTCATACATGATTTTAGTGGCCTTCACATACAAAGGAGAGACCCCGGTATCAACTAACAGACCGGAGATGAAGAAATTCGAATTTTAAAAAAATTATTCACTGTGTTAATGTCATAGTAAAGATAGTGGCTGCTGAAATGTAGGTGAATGAGGTTTACTGCTCGAACGTAATATTAACTCCTGATTTCAATTTAACATCGACTGGGACATGTAGATTGAATTTGTACAAGTTGTGGATAGGCCGTTGGACTTGTACTGTCGCTAGTTACATGCATTAGAGGCATATGTGGTTTGGGTCTTTAATATTGGTTCAACCACACTCTAAACAGATTCAGATTATAAAATTACTCTGCTGCATTAAAGCGGTGTAATGAACAGTATAAGAAATGGAGGTCGTTCGGTCTACTTTAGAAACCTGGAAATTTCAGGTTATCTTGTTGAAAACATATGCCTTTCCAGAATTGGCCAAAATGTACTTGATTGTCAACTAGGTATCTTATATAGTATTCTCAAAAATGCGATTCATCTTAAATCGAGTTGGAAACATTCATATAACAGAAAACAGACATCAATATGTAAATGATGCATTTATTTTGATAATAACTTCAACTAATGGTGTTCAAAAAATGAATAAAACAATGATAAATAAAATCAAATAATGCCGTTCAAAAAATAAAGAAAACAATGAAACAATAACTTCAAATAATCTGCGCGAGAAGTAAAGGAATAGGCTAATGCATGATGACTTGTAAATCATAACTTCGCTGTGATATCTTTGCTTGCTGACTCATCACGCAGAAGTAGTGATTCCATGTAAGAAGTCACAGAGAATGATCCTCGCATTCCAGAAATTCCAAGATCTTTCCTGTGTCTTGAGAATACTTCATAAGCTTCAAGGCCAGCTGCTTCCATTGTATGTGTTTCCATTATAGTTTCGCCATTCTTGCTAAATCCGAGTACTTCATAATCTATAGATGCATACGGTTCCATAATAGTGAATAACTTTTTAAAAGATTTAGAAACACCAGGTTCCATCATCCATACAACATTCACTTCTCTCTTGTCTTCATCAGTCTGTTGAAGCACAACGAGCGACCCCCTTAGCTTAGAGATAGACAATGTTGTACGACCTTGGTGTGCTAAACTATCTGGGAGATTCACTTCTTCAAATACTTCACTTGTTAAATTAAAAGAAATAATCAGATTATAACCCTGAGAATTCCTATTAACCCTGTCACAAGCAAGCCAATAAATAAACCCATCTAAAGCTATATTTGACCCTGACATACTAATTGATCTACGCGGCAGATTTTTGTATGGGCTTCTCCAGACCCCTGAGCTTAACGTATAAACCTGGACATACGTAGAGTTGTTGGAAGCTATATAATCTGATTCAGCAACCATACTAAGATCTTCAATCCTAACAAGCTTAGGGTCACTTGTTCTAGGACAAACAGCAAAACCAGCAACAGCATAAGAATCTGACCTACTAGTAGGCGAATCAATCGCAACCAACTTTCCAAGTGATGGATTCCAAAGAACATACATTTTCTTCCATTCACGTGCATGTAAATATAAACCAGAAAAGCATACCAAACCATGATCACAACCAACCGTTATCGACTCGGCAATAGAAGTTTCAACACACTTGGGAAGTTCATGGAAAAACTTTTGCTTTGGGAAAGCATCATGATTGGTAATAATAGCACACGCGCTCTTATATACACGAGTTTTATAACTTACAAATGGATGATCAGGCCGAGCTTGGCAGATGTTGTACGCCTTAGCGAAATGAGAGCTATCGATCACAAACTTCCATTCTTTTGAAACGGACCTGAATCGAAACAACGATTCGATAGGAAGCCTTTTCATGATTTCTATTTGCATGTCGATATTGATGTAGTCAGACATTTTGATATTGTGTATGTGTATGATGCTTTAGGCTATGAATTATTCAATCAATTTATAGGGTGTCATTAACGCGTGAAATGTAAGATTCGCATATCATGTAAATAGAAATTATATGATGCTTATTAAACACGAGATACGTTTCCCGCTTAAATGAGGGAAGTCTTGCTGGCGAGTTAAATAACCCACGGGTATATTGAGCTGTAGCTTTATGGTCAAAAGATGGGATTTGTACTACACATATATGTCATATGTTTAGTAAATCAATTAAGATATATCGTCAAAAGTTTATATATATCGTCTTTTTTAGTTACAGATAATTAACTTATGGACCATTGGATGAAGTTATTGTGGTGTACTAAAGTAGAAAATAATAGGTACACTTGTGAACTATTTGATCAATCATTTAAGATGAGATTCAATATTAATTAGATAGATGACATAGTTGTAATTAAATGGAAAATGGATGGTTTTTGTATACATTAAAAATAAGATGGTCAACGATTAACGTCACTTATTTATGTCATTTAATTTATTACTTTAATTTATTACTTGAATTGTTTTCTATATTACTTTCTTTATTCCTATATACAACTATAGCATAGTTAATAGTGACACATTAAAAATTTTGTACATTTTTAGTGACACACTATCAAATTTTAACAGTGGAACATTATGTTTATCACTTTTTTTTTTTTTGATATGTTTGTAGTGACACGTTTTTGTGACAAGTCAAGTCTTTTGACACTCTTAGTTTTATGATATATGTATAGTGACACACTAAGTTTTTTGACACATTTATTTTGTGACACACTAGATATAGGTTTCATGATACCCTGTATATTTGTAGTAACACACTAAGTTTTTCGACATATTTTTTTTGTGACACGCTTAGTTTCATGATACATTTATAGTAACTCACTTAATTTCATGATACATTTAAGTTTTTTGACACATTTTTTTGTGACACACTAGGTTTCATGATACTCCGTATATTTGTAGTAACACACTAAGCTTTTCGATACATTTTTTTTTTGTGACACACTTAGTTTCATGATACAACTCACTTAGTTGTCTCGTATGCATAATCTTCACCATGGGATACACACGTACACAATTATATAAAGTGGGACTTTCATTTCAGAACCATCTTATCTGCGAGAACTGACAGAACCACCAAAAACATATATGCACGCCTTCAATTATTGTATTTTTGCACATATGTTCTAAAAACAACATATATGCTTTAAAAAAAACATGCTTGTTCTAAAGAATTTGATAAGAAATTGGAAATATTGAAGGTGTGCATGTATGTTTTTATAAGGCGTGCAACGACAATATTGCAGCCGTGTGTAAGGTTTTTGTGAAAAAAATGATGAGTTCATGATGATATTGAAGAACATAGGTGGATACTTACGATTATTGATGATTTGCGTATATTTTTATTTTATTTTAAAAGACGTGCATGTATGTTTTTGGTGGTTCTGTCAGTTCTCGCAGATAAGATGGTTCTGAAATGAAAGTACACAATTATATAAATATAAACAAAATCACAAACCACATCACATCATGTGATACTTAACTAAAAATAAAAAGGTTTAAACATAATATGATGCACAACTTCTATCGAACTAAACACCCATCCAAGTGATACTCAAATTTTTTTTTACAAATTTACATGCTATCACCTTAAATTTTTTTTTAAACATTATATTAATAAAAATAATATATGTGTACAACAAAAAATACAGTAACGAAGAAACATAAAAAAAAAATGATAAGAACATATAACAGTATGTATCATTTGAGACCACCGGTTCTTGTCACTATCCACAAACAAATCAAAAAACCAATATTACATAAGAATAACCTAATGATACATAAATCAAAAACCAAAAACACATATCGATGCACATACACTCATCGTAAAAAATTTAACCGATTTGATAAAATGAAGGCAAAGACTAGATCTTGATCGGATAACCTCTTTGTGACCTTTGAAAACGTAGATCTAGATTCCGACAATAAAAAGTGCGTTAAATCAGATGATGATGATGGTCGTTGATTGTTGAAACGGTGATGGCGTCGTTAAAGTCAACGGGGACCGTGATCTTGGTCCGTTTTGATAGAAAGAAAAACCGTGAGATCGATATCTTATGTATTTTTGCAAAAATATTCCGGTAACAAAGATTTGAAACCCAACAATGAATTCCGACCACATAGTCGCGGGATCGGAAACTGAAACCGCCTGCCACAAGAGAAAGGAAAAAAAAGGTGGCAATAGATTTATTTTAATTGTAGATCATAAGGACTCATTATGTATTTATTTTAGAATTCGTATTCATCGTATATGAAAAAATTGAGGGAAAGCTATGTGTTTTTTTTTTTTTTTTTTTAATGAGAGAGAGAGAGATATTTTATTTCAATTCTAATATATGTTAAGTCAATGACGGTTTAGAGTTTAAGCTAAAAGATAGGATGTAATCAAATATCAATAATACCCTGATTTGTTTATAAGTGAATTTTAATTTATTTAAGTAACAAATTTCCACTTGTCTCAACCTCATTGGTGCCTATTATTTTTTACTTTAAAGTGTATACTACATGAATATAAATCATGGACCATTAATAATAAAAACATAATTTATACTTTGTTAATAATAAAAACATAATTTATACTTTGTTCGTCCTAAATTTATTGAGCTTTACTATACCGCTAGTTATAGGTCTCGTGCATTCTCGGGATTTAGACATTTTTGGATGTATTATTTATCGTTTTATTATAACTCCGTGTTAAATCTTGTTCATTTAAACTTGCATTAAACATACGCGCGTTAGTATTTTAGATAGTAAACTACTACTAGTATATAATAATTTATATTAGTAGTTGTTATATGTCCCTTTACACGATTAGAGTTTAACTAGAAAGTTAATCTATTTGTGTTTATGACTAATACAATGTTTAAGATTAATTCTAACAGTTATAAAACGTGAATATAAAAACAACAATATTTTTCAACGTTTAAATTCTTATTAGAAATAATTCCAAGAATCTATACCCAAGTGTTTTGCGGAACAAACACTTGGGATTGAATAGACAAGGGTATGGGGTGTCTCCTATCGAAACTCAAGTTTTGCTTGAGTGGTAACAATATACCACTGAGATATCTCAGTGAGTTGTATACTCTTTGTAGGAGAGAAGTTCCTTTGTAAAAGTTCAAGACTTTAAATATACAAAGCACACTTTAACTTCTCTCCCATCTGATCTACTTATACACAAGTAATATAAGTATAAGTGATTAAATGTAATACAAGTTGTTGAGGTTGTGTGTCTAACAATTACAAATAGTAATTGTCATTTCCAAGAACCAATAGGAAAGGGCTAATAAGACTTTGGGAGTTGTTGGCTGACACTCCATGACTTTTAGCCGCAATAGGGAAGGTTGGATCTGACAAGAGAAGAGTGTTGGGCTGACACTATTATCTTCTCAGATCTTTTCCCTATTGTTCCCGCCTTTTCTTCAGGCGTTGGTTCCTCAGTCCTTCAATCACTTTGTTGGTTGAGGAGACTGAGGTTCAGTGAGTTCTTGTCCAACACTCACTGAACCATCATCTTCTTCTTTGGCTTAAGTCCTACTCAGGGAGTACCGCCTTCCTGAGTAGTGAATCCTTCTTCTTGAATTCGCCTTAAGCATCCTGAAGATGACTCACTGAGAGGCTGTTCTCTCAGTGACTTGAATTGTTCTTGGTTTAAGTTAACACTTAGTTAATTTGTGTCCAAATCATGTCTTAAGCATTCTTGGGTTTTTCATGACCCAACAATCTCCCCCTATTTGGATATAAATTATTCCTAAGTGTTTTGATCAGATATGAGTGAGCTAAAGACTTCTACTCATACTGAATGTACTATAATGTAAATAAGGACACTGAAATAATAAAAACATCATCTTATTGATATCATTTACAAGTCCTAACAAAACTAAGTACAAAAGGGATAGTGGTGGGTATTCAGGCAGGTCATCAGTTCAACTTGATTCCAAGGGCTTCAAGCTTGGGCTTCTTTGACTGTAGCTCATGTTGGTCAGGATGTTCATTGATTTTTCTTTTAAGATCTTGACAAAACTTCACATTTTCAGGACTCTTGAGTGGAGAGGCCATCATTAAAAAGCCAAGCATTGCTATAATCCCTGACAAATCTATATCACTCCACCTTTGGAAGGCTTTGTCACCGAACTCATCAATGAAGAACAAACCTCTTTTAGGCTGTTCAATGACCATATTGTTCCTGAAAGGAACACCTTCAGGGAGAGCCCTATTGCAGTCAAGACCAGGAATCTTGATCTCAGGCTCAGCTTCTATCTTCTTTCTTTTCCTTGAAGAAGACTGAGAGGGACCTGGTTGTGCAGATTCAGGAAGAAGAGATGGAATGCCAAGTTTTTGAGGTGCTGCTGCCAATCTTTCGTACCTCAGACTCAAAGACTTCATCAGATTAGGGACCACAACATTTGATTTCTTTGCTATTAATGGACCCAACTCATCCAATTCAGTGATCCCGAAGTCAGCGAATCTGAAAGGATTATGAACATCAAAGTTTCTCATATCAGCACCTCTGTAGACAGTGACAACGGCAGGATTGGTGTTTCTTTGAATATGAACATCAGTGATTGGTTCTGGCTTCAACCTTTCAGTCATATACCACTGATATTTCTTAATCATGTTCTGCCTGATCTCTTCAGCCCGTTTATTCCTTTCCTCTCTTTTCTTCCTGAGAGTGGCCATCTCCTCAGACTGAGCTTTCACAAAGGTCATACCACCTTCTCTTCCTGAGAGATCCTTAGCCTCAAGACCAATTTTCTCAGCCTCTTCATGAACAACCTTAATTATAGCAGGCTTGCTCGCCTTCTCTTCCTCCTTTAACTTCTTCTTTGCTTCCTCTTCCTGAAGATAAGCACTGAGTTCATCAGCTGAGAAGTGGTGAAGAACTCCATCAATTTCATATGGGATCCTAAGTGGTGATTCAGGATCCTTTGCAACCGTGATCGGTGCTGGTTGAGGCTCAGGTTCAGTGAGGATGCCTTTGCCTTTATCTTAATGGGAGGAAGAGACTTCAGGAATCTCCCCTCAGTGTGAGAAGGAGGTTGTTGGCTTGAGACTCCAGTGTCTTTCTCCCCCTCAACTGTTGCTTGAACCATGGTGATAGCAAGAGTTGGAGTCACTGGAGCAGTAGGACCTTTGAAGGCCTGATAGATCTCAGTCATCATTGATTTGATGTCCAAGGTGTCTTTCTGAAGACTTGAGATCTGATCCGCCAGAGAAGCCTGAGAAGCTTCGATGCCTGACATCCTTGACCCAAGAGACCAGGCCAAAGATGTTGAAGATTGTGCCCAAGTACCAAGATGTTTTTCTTGAAGACCCATGGAAGTCCTGATTGAGTCCAAGGAAGTAGTAAGACCCTGAAGCTTAGAATCCTTCAGTAAGCTGAGAAGATCACTGATTTCAGCTGACTGCTTCTGATAAGTCTCAGCAGCCTGAAGGACCTTTTCGGTGAGTACGGGGTCATCCTTGACAGCTGACTGAATAGTTCCAAGGCTGTTGGTGATGCCTTCAAGAGTAAGATTGAACTTCTGGAAATGAAGATCAATAGTTGTCAGGGAGTGTTTGGTGTCTGATTGGATTTCGATCACATCATCATGAAAACTTTCAACATCTGCCTTCAGGTTGGCATAGTGAACAGCAGCTTCAGTGTGATGATCAAACATCTCATTAGTGAGACCAGTGAAAAGAGCTCTGTTGGTCTTCAGTAGGAATTTGACCAATGTTCTTTCAGTTAGGGGAAGAGAGTTATCATACTTTTGGAGGATGTCCCCAGTACCAGAAGAATCAGAAGACTGAGAACCTGACTTTTCACTTTGGCTTGGAGATGACTGATGTGATTGTTAAGGTTGTTCAGGTTGTACATCAGTTTCCATATCCTCACCTGCCTCAAACATTTCCTCTTCACTCTCTTCCCTGAGCTCTTCATCAGACTCAATAAAAGCCTGAAAGTCCCCCATGGACTCAATACCCAAAAAATCAACCGGCTCCTCTTTATAAAAAGACTTGCCTTCGGTTTGGTCAGGTCCTGACCCCGTTGTCATAATAACTGAGTGGGTTTGCTCAGCCTGACTAGCCATAATAACTGGGGTAACACCAACCTGGCTTTTGGGGGCAGTTCCTGAGAGACTGGATCCGCCTGAGGGGTTGATGGGTTCCATATCAGCGGGTTGTTTCTTTCCCTCTGAGTCTTTGTCCCCCTTAGCACCTTCAACTACTGATGGGTGCTTTCCAGTAGTATCACTAGGTACTGATTGTGAAAGTTTGTGGACCCCCTTCCCATCAGGATTGTGCTGTCCTTCAGGGGATTTAGGGTCCTTTTCTCCCTGAGATCCTGAGGGTGATTGCTCAGGAACGTTAGCGGGATGTGAATGTTTGTGGGTCCCCTTCTCAGTAAGGTAGTGCTGCCTTACCGAGGATTTAGAACCCTTTCCTCCCTTGGGAACTGATTGTGATTTATCAGTACCTTCATCGGGATGTGAGGGGGGAATGCTTCCTGATCCCTCTGACTTGTGTATGTCAGTTGAACCATGTGGAATGGGTGTGCCCGAGGTCACTGAGGATGATTGCTCAGTGACTTCCGTTGGCCTTTGTTTTGAGGTCAAGAGGGTCTCAGAAATGGGTGTCTCAGAGGTCTCGGCCTTTTTCAACCTCTTTTTAAGGTTGAGTTGGTTTTGAGGATCAGTCTTAGTGGCGAGTGGCTTGGGTCTAACCACCTGGCTGGACTGACCCTTCTTTGTCTTCTTCACCTTTTTGGTCGGTGAAGGAACTGGAGAGATAGCGTCATTACCCTGAATGACTGATTGCATGTATTCAGTCAGGGCAATATGTGTAACCTCACTGATGCTACTAGTGAAGTTTGACTTGTGCAGGACGTCAGGCTTCGTAACTTCTGCATCAGTCCTCACATAGTCAGAACCAAGTAGGTCCTGAAGCACACAGGAAACAAATCTAGGATAGGACATATGCCTCTGCCTATGTTTTCCTGAGAGCTTAGCAACAAGGTCTCGGAAGATTATTCCTCCGATGTCTATTTTTGTACCCTCAAGGAGACTGAACAACATCAATTGTTGTGATGAGTTCAACTGCTCCGTAGAGGATTTATTTCCACCTAGGACCTGAATGACAAATGTCATCAGTATCCTCCAAATAGGGTGGAACCATGTTTTGACTACTAGAGCCTTTTCCAGTAAGCCTCCCGCAGACGTTGTTGGACGTCTGGGGTCATGGGGTGCAAGAAAGATCAGTTCATTCTTTATGTCCTGATCAGTAGGGTTAGGTGAAAAGGCTTCAGCAAAGTCAAGGCCTGTGGCTTTGATGAATGCTGAGTAGTCAAAGGAGAGGGTTCTACTCCCATTCATCACCATGAAGGTGATGATTGACTCTTTGGTGTCTTTGGGGCTGGTTGCCACAGCCGTACACCAGAATTCCCTCAAATAGTCATGGTAGATGACTGAGGGAGTGTGGGTGAAAGCCTTTGCAAGAAAACAATTACGAAGATATTTCATAACGTTCTTGTAGGCTGGGTAGATTTGTGGATACGAGAAATTTCCCACCACATTGTTTTTAGTTAGGTCTACACCCTCCAATGTGAAATCCACATTAGGGGCGTATGTCACAGCTTTAGAAGAAGCCATTTGTGGGTAAGCTTGGGTTTGACTAAGGTTAAAGGGTTTCTAAAGCTTAAGAATGCACACACAATTTGTTTTTGAGAATTAAAAATGGCAGAGTTTTGCTTAAGATTCTATAAAAACATGTGTATGTATTCTTCTGGTTGGGGTATTTATAGGAAAGTGGAGATGGGGGTGTTTTGGTCATTTGAGCGATCTTAATTTATTCAAAAAGAATTATTGGAAATTGTTTTGAATAATATGTTTTGGGATCCGCATTTAATGCCAACACTCCACTTTCCTGGTTTGGCGCAACAGTCGAAGTGAACAGTTGAGCAGTTCTGCAAAAGTGCAACTTGCAGAGATGAGTCATCACATATTTGAAATGTGATTGGAGAGGCATTTAATGCCAAGTGGGAATGTGGTGGCCCAGAGGTGGAAGCCAGAAAGGCAAAAAAGAACAAATATTCTTGAATTAAATATGTGTTCAGTTACCAACCTCGGACATTTACTAACTAGATACTTAGAGCATTTAAGTCAGTATTTAATGTCCTTTTCAGGGCCCTGAATGACTCTTCATTCAGTGATAGGTTTTTCAGGGACTTGGGATTAGTCACTGATGATTCAGGAATATGGAAAGATTCCTGAGAAGCAAGGATTCAGGAACTTGGGTTTAGTTCCTGAACCCTCAAGATTTCAGGAACTTGGGTTTAGTTCCTGAGGTTGAGGATTCAGTGATATTAATTCACTGATGTACACATTGAGTCAGGGACCTGAGATTTTAAGAATTTATACTTCAGTTGGTAGGAATCAATCAGTGGACTGATTCTCTATATCCAACATTCCTAATTCAGCTTTCAGTCTTGTGAAAGTTGGTTCATCCAAAGGTTTGGTGAAGATATCAGCTAACTGATATTCAGTAGGAATGAAGTGTAATTCAATGTCACCATTCATCACATGGTCCCTAATGAAGTGATATCTGATATCAATGTGTTTTGTTCTCTGATGAAGAACAAGGTTGTTTGAGATTGCAATTGCACTTGTGTTATCACAAAAGATGGGTACCATCTTGTACTGAATTCCATAGTCACTGAGTTGACTTTTCATCCAGAGTACATTTGCACAACAACTAGCTGCTGCAACATATTCAGCCTCAGCTGAGGACAAGGCAACTGATTGTTGCTTCTTAGCACTCCAACAGACTAATTTCCCACCAAGTATTTGGCAAGAGCCTGAGGTGCTTTTTCTGTCCATGTTGCATCCAGCATAGTCAGAGTCTGAGTATCCTTTGAGATCAAGTCCTGAGCACTTTGGATAATATAATCCAAGGTTAGGAGTGCCCTTCAGGTACCTGAGTATCCTTTTCACAGCAGTAATATGAGATTCTCTTGGGTCAGATTGATATCTGGCACATAGACATACTGAGAATTGGATATCAGGCCTTGATGCAAGTAGATACATCAGTGATCCTATCATTCCTCTAAAGAGAGTTTGATTTACTGGTTTACCAGTTAGATCAGGACCAAGGTTGTTTGGGGGAACCATGGGAGTTTTGACTGAGGCACAGTCACTGAGATCATACTTCTTCAGTAGATTCTTTACATACTTCTCTTGACTGATAGTGGTTCCTCTATCAGTCTGCTTGATCTGAAGACCAAGAAAGTATGTCAGTTCTCCCATCATGCTCATTTCAAACTTCTTTGCCATTAGTTTTTCAAATTGTTTGCAAAGTTTGAAACTTGTTGAGCCAAAGATGATGTCATCAACATACACTTGTACTAGTATGACATCATTATTTGTCTTATAGATAAACAGTGTGTTGTCTATCTTGCCTCTGACAAATTTGTTTTGGATTAAGAAGGCTGAGAGAGTCTCATACCATGCCCTGGGAGCTTGCTTCAGTCCATAAAGGGCTTTGTTAAGCTTACAGACATGATCAGTAGACTCATGGCTTTCAAATCCAGGAAGTTGCTCAACATAAACTTCTTCTTTCAGTGAACCATTTAAGAATGCACTTTTCACATCCATTTGGTACACCTTGAAGTTCATGTATGTAGCAAAAGCAAGGAAGATCCTGATGGCTTCCATCCTTGCTACTGGTGCAAATGTTTCCTCATAGTCAATGCCTTCTTGTTGATTATAGCCTTTGGCTACAAGTCTGGCTTTGTTTTTAATGACTATGCCATTTTCATCAGTTTTATTTTTGAATACCCATTTCATGCCAATGACTAAGACATTCTCAGGACATTTGACCAAGGTCATTACCTTGTTTCTGTCAAATTGTTCCAGTTCATCATGCATGGCCTGAACCCAACTTGGATGTTTAAGTGCTTCTTTAACACTTTTGGGTTCAATTGTGGAAATGAAGTCCACAAATAGGCATTCATTGGATGAGGCTGCTCTTAGACTAGCAGCCATGCTCCTGGTGAGCATACCTTCAGTAGGCTCTCTAATAATATTAACAAGTTCAATGTCCTGAGACCTAGTCCAACTTTCTTGAGGTCCTGGATATTGATTTGAACTTGTGGAGGCCTGATTGGGTAGAGGGGTTGGTTCTGGAGTAGACACATGATCATTGATTGGATCTTGAGTGTCTATCAGATCACTGAGATTGTTTGGATCTTGAGTATTTTGAACAGGCTGATTGATATCATCAGTGTGTGTATGTGCCTCAACAAACTCAGTGATGGTTAGGTTAGGTAGGTTGTGAGGGATTATGTAATAGGAGAGATTAAATTCATCTTGATACTGAGTAGAAGGATTGTTTTCAGACAGATATTCATCAGGAGGATATCTTGAAGAATTATCAATTCCTATCTCTTCTACTGAGGCAGTTGAGAACCTGATTGTATCAGTGCTCTCATCAAAGGTAACATGAAATGTTTCCTCAGTCTGCTGTCTCCTTGTGTTGAACACTTTGAAGGCTTTTGAGACAAGTGAGTATCCCAGGAAGTATCCATCATCAGCTTTTGCATCAAATTTCCCTAGGTGATCCTTGTGATTATGAATAAACACAGGACACCCAAATACATGAAAGTAGCTGATGTCAGGGATTCTTCCTTTGAATAACTCATATGGGGTTTTCCCATGTCTCTTGACAATTATGGATCTGTTTTGTGTATAACAGGCAGTTTTGACTGCATCAGTCCAAAAATGGTTGGAAAGGACTGATCCATATAGCATTGTCCTAGCAGCTTCAATGAGTGTTCTGTTTTTCCTTTCAGCAACACCATTTTGTTCAGGTGTGTATGGAGAGGAAAAGTTTTGGGAAATACCTTTCTCATCACAGAAACATTCAAGTTCATTATTTTTGAACTCAGTCCCATTGTCAGTTCTAATTTGTTAGACCTTAATGTCATTTTGATTTTCAATGTTCCTGACAAAGGACATGATTGTTTCTGCTGCCTGACTCTTATTGATAAGGAAGAATACCCAGGTGTATCTAGAGTATTCATCCACTATGACCAGAGTATACTTCTCATGGTTAATAGACCTTGGACTGACAGGTCCAAATAGATCCATATGGAGAAGATGTAGGCAGTTCCTGATGGAAAAGTTGGTTTTGGTTTTAAAGGATGCTCTGTGATGTTTACCTTTTTCACAAGCTGAGCATGGTTTATCCTTAGAAAACACAAGAGATGGTAAGCCAAGGACCTTGTTTTGTTTTACAAGATTGTTAATGTTCTTAAAGTTCAGGTGGGTGAGTCTCTTATGCCAAAGCCAGTTGAGTGTATCAGTGGCCTTAGCAAAGAGACAAGTTCCATCCTGAGTTAGACTGGACATGTCTAATACATAAACATCTTGTCTTCTTGGTGCAATGAGGACAATTTCCTTATTTGCATTGAAGATGGTTCCTTGCTTATCATCAAACTGAACTATGTATTTTGCATCACATAGTTGACTGACACTGATCAGATTATACTTAAGACCATTTACATATGCTATCCTAGTAAAGACAATACCATTGCAGTTTACTGAACCATAACCTTCAGTGAGACATGATGAATTATCAGCAAATATAACTTTGGGTCCTGGTTCTTCCACATATTTGTGCAGACACTCCTTAACACCAGTCATGCTCCTTGAACATCTACTGTCTAGATGCCAAACAGGATCCCTGGCATGCTTCTGCACAAATAGTAAACTAGGTCAGTTCTTTCTAGGACTCCATTTCATGGAGGGTTTGGTATTGTAGGTCTTTATGAAAGTATTAATTGATTCATGGTCAGAGGTTGAGTGGACTGAGCTACCACATGTTTTGCATTTGGTTGCAGGGGTAGCCTCAGTAGTCTGAGAGGATTGTTTCATTCCTCTTTTTGACTGAATGACCTTCTATTTTCCTGAGGATTTCTGAGTGGAACTTCCACTAGATTCACAGTGTTTGTCATATTGACAATCCTCAGGGTGGTGGTCATTGAATCCACACAAAGGGCAGGGAGGAAAAGGCTTGGCCTTTTGCTTCTGTTTCTGCTTAGAATCAGAAGGGTAGTTCAGGCACTGAGCCTTAAGTCCTGAAAAGTTTGACATGACTGTGCATTGTTTATGATCAGAGGTCCTGTGATCTTCCTTTTTGCAAATCAAGACATAAAGGACTCTATAGCAATCATCAGTGAGATGATTTGTATAGTTGCATAGCTCACATCTTTTCAGGGGTCTTGTGGGTTTGGGTTTGGTCTTTGAGGAAGTTGGTTTTTGTTCCTTCTTGGATTGAGAAGATTTCTCAGAAGATGCAATCTTCTCTCCTAGCTTCCTGACCATTTCAGCCAACTGATCAAATTTTGAGTCAGGGCTTTAGGTTGTTACTTCAGAAGGGACTGAAGTTGATGAGTCATCAGTATTTACTGAGACATCAAGGTTTGCTCTCTTCAGGATGGTTGTTCCCCTTCCTGATCTCTCCTTTGGAGAGTGTGGTGAGAAGACCATAGGTGGGAGGCCTAAGTTAGGTGCAACACCCTGATGGGTATTTAGTGGAGGAAGTGGAGGGTATGATTCTGATTCAGACTCATTCAAGGACTCAGTGAGTGGTTCAGTGAGTTCAAGCTTACTGAGTTTTTCAGTGAGTCCAAGCATATTTTTCAAAGCCTGACTTTCAGGAAGCAAGATCTTTCCAGTCTCAAAGTTTGGTAACTTACTGACTGGGTTGTCCCTGACAATCCAGTCATTTGACTTGGGAAGCAATTCTTGCTCAAAAGATATGCCAGCTGGAACAAAGTTTATTTCATTATGACACACAATTGGATCAACCATAAGAGGGTCAATACCAATGGTTTTCTGAGAGATTAATCCCACAGTGTCAAAAACCTTAGGGTTCTTCTTGGTCCAGCTTTGAATGATAGCCTTTTCTTTGTTAAGTTCAGTTTGAAGGACTTGGTTTTGTTTCAAAATCTCAGTGTTCTGAATTTGTAGAGTTATTGTTTCTAGTTTGGCTTGCTTTAGTACAAGCAGTTCATCTCTACATTTGTTCAATTCTGACACAATATTGTTATATTTTGAAAACAAGTTAAGCCTTTGTTCCTCAACAAACTTTAAATCAACACAAATATAATTCATGTAAGACTGCCAATCAGAATCATCATCCATAGAAAGTAAAGTATTTACCTTCTTCATGGTGATGTTGACCCACTCTCCATTTCTAGCATGGCTTTTTCCCACAGCCACCTGATCCTCTTCAGAAAGTGCCATCAGTGCACTAACTCTTATTTCCTCATCTGAGGAAACCTCTTCATCATCCCAATCATATGCTTCAGCTACTAAAACCTTGTTCTTTGTCTGAATAGGTTTAGATGTTTGAGCAGCCTGAGGCAATATGGGGTTAGTTTCAAGAAGTGCAAGTTTAGCTTTGATATTCCTATATTTTGTTTCAAAATCCTTTTGACCCTTGTTTTGAAATTGTTGGGTGGACTGAAACATTTTAGGTTGAAACTTGCTAGTTCCTGAGAATTTGTAAGAGGGTTCTGAGATAGTTTTAGAATAACAGTCCCTAGCAAAATGACCCTTTTTACCACATTTAAAGCATTCAGTGGTCTCATTTGCTTTTGGTTTTGTAAAGTTGGACTGATTTCTTTTGATGAAACGTCTTGAACTAGCAAGGAGTGCCCTTTCTTGGAATTCCAAGTTCAGGTCGTTCAGGTACTCCTCACCAGTCCTTTCATCAATTTCTTCTTCAGAATCCTCTTGAATATCCTGCACAACACCATTAGAATAGAAAGCAGTTGATATGGGTGTGGAGGTTAAGGCCTTTTTGGACTCAAGAGCTTTTGAGTCAGGGTATCTCCTTGAGATCAAGTTGTCTTCATAGACAAACTTCCCATAAATTTCAGGGAGCTCAAGGGTCTGAATGTGGTTAGCATTCCTCAGGCCTTGTGAGAAGTTGAGCCACTTCTCAGGGAGACTGTTGACAAAGCCAACATTTGTCTCATGTTTGGACAATACAACACCATCATTTGATAATTCATTTATCAAAGTCTTGTATCTGGTGTAGGTCTGTGAGAGACTTTCAGAGTCTTTTGCCCTGAAAGTATTATACTCAAGTTTAAGGTCCATGACCCTATTTTCCTTGGTATCTGAGGGACCCTCAAAGCTGTTTACCAAGTCATCCCAAGTTTGCTTGGCTGTTAGACAGTTGATGACTGATTCCATTATATCGTCAGGAAGACATGATATAAGGATGCTTTTCAGGCGTTGGTCTTGATTGACCACCCTCCTCTCATCAATGGTCCATTGGGCCTCAGGCTTATTTAGCCCTGCGGCAGTCTTAGGGATAAATGGGCCATCCCTGATACAGGTGATGTAGTAGGGTTCCATACCGGTAATATAGCAAATCATACGCTTCTTCCATTTGCTAAATTTCCCAGCTTCCAGTCTGGGTGCAACAGCGGAGTAGCTGCCACCCTTTTTGTCGACTAGCTGGGGTACATTGATATCAGCCATAGTAGGAACTTGGTTTTAAAAACCTAGAGCACTCTTGGTTAGTTTAAAAAGATTTTATAAACCAGAGGCTCTGATACCACTTGTTAGTCCCTTTACACGATTAGAGTTTAACTAGAAAGTTAATCTATTTGTGTTTATGACTAATACAATGTTTAAGATTAATTCTAACAGTTATAAAACGTGAATATAAAAACAACAATATTTTTCAACGTTTAAATTCTTATTAGAAATAATTCCAAGAATCTATACCCAAGTGTTTTGCGGAACAAACACTTGGGATTGAATAGACAAGGGTATGGGGTGTCTCCTATCGAAACTCAAGTTTTGCTTGAGTGGTAACAATATACCCACTGAGATATCTCAGTGAGTTGTATACTCTTTGTAGGAGAGAAGTTCCTTTGTAAAAGTTCAAGACTTTAAATATACAAAGCACACTTTAACTTCTCTCCCATCTGATCTATTTATACACAAGTAATATAAGTATAAGTGATTAAATATAATACAAGTTGTTGAGGTTGCGTGTCTGACAATTACAAATAGTAATTGTCATTTCCAAGAACCAATAGGAAAGGGCTAATAAGACTTTGGGAGTTGTTGGCTGACACTCCATGACTTTTAGCCGCAATAGGGAAGGTTGGATCTGACAAGAGAAGAGTGTTGGGCTGACACTATTATCTTCTCAGATCTTTTCCCTATTGTTCCCGCCTTTTCTTCAGGCGTTGGTTCCTCAGTCCTTCAATCACTTTGTTGGTTGAGGAGACTGGGGTTCAGTGAGTTCTTATCCAACACTCACTGAACCATCATCTTCTTCTTTGGCTTAAGTCCTACTCAGGGAGTACCACCTTCCTGAGTAGTGAATCCTTCTTGTTGAATTCGCCTTAAGCATCCTGAAGATGACTCACTGAGAGGCTGTTCTCTCAGTGACTTGAATTGTTCTCGGTTTAAGTTAACACTTAGTTAATTTGTATCCAAATCATGTTTTAAGCATTCTTGGGTTTTTCATGACCCAACAGTAGTTGATATGTGTACAATCTCGTGTTCATTTGTTTTAATTTTGATATTTATAATCCCGTATATAAATATATATTTTTATATTAAATAGTATAATAATGTATATATTATATATAAAAATATGTATATATATATATATATATATATTATATATATATATATATATATATATATATATATATATATATATATATATATATATATAATATGTATTAACCTAATGTTCATTTATGCATACTTTCACAAGATAAGATGTTACTAAGAAGCGATTCGATAAATAACCAACTTATACTAGGGATTATATACTTTGGTTGATGTACCTTCATAACATTGAGTTATAGCTATAATTTATAAAACAACATACGTAGTAAATTTGCTACTGCGGACATCAATAACATAACTTAAACCTGGAAATCCTGCAAAACATCATTATGACTCGATACAAGCATTTGACTCAAACAAGTGTGTTTGTGTGTGTGTATATATATATATATATATATATATATACTACATATAAAGCATGAATGACTATCTCTCCTTTTGGTCTTAAAATTAAGACTTACAAGCTATAATGCTTATTGTACAATACACAAAGCACTATTAATGATCTTTCTCATCAATCTTAATTTTAAGACTTACAAGTCTTAAAGCTTAATGTACAAAATACAAAGCACTATTAATTTGGTCAAAATATTTAATATAGTCAATTAATTAATTCGTCAATAAATACAATTAATTTAGTTATTAAAACACCCCTTACATAAGAAATACAAATTATCAAGCATATTGTACAACCAACTTAAACACAATTCCTACATTAAATGTTACTAATACAAATAATAAAGCACATTATACAAATATTCAAGCACGAACGGGCAACGGGCCAAACGGGCTAGAGCCCGAACGGGCACGGGCCAAACGGGCTAGAACCCGAACGGACACGGGTCAAACGGGCACGGGCTAAACGGGCTAGAACCCGAACGGACACGGGCCAAACGGGCACGGGCTAAACGGGCACTGGCCAAACGGGCTCATGTTATACGAATGACTTTAAAAAAGACCCAAAAAGACGACATAAATTCCTTAGTTAAGGAGTTGAAATACGTCAAATGAAATTCTTGATATCTGTAAATTTATTATTAAAAAGAACATAATAAACTAAAATACATGATTCATCGGAAAATATTATTTCAGGGTACCCGCCGCCGCAATGCGCGGGTACCTTGCTAATATACATATATATATATATAGAGAGAGAGAGAGATGGGATATATTGAGAAGGAGTCTTAAAATGAGAAGGCTAGGAAGCCTTCCCTGCGCGCCACCTGTCCCAATTAGTCCGCTCCTAAATTTTATACTTGCAGGGGTATTTTTGTCATTTACAACCAACCCTATAAAAACATTTTATCTTCATTATTCTTTCTTCCTGGATCTCTCACTTATCCTCCTGCCATCACTAGTACCTTTCCCTCCATAACCAATATCTTCCCCACCGTTCACCGTCGCCTTCCCCATCGTTCACCACCGCCTTCCCCATCGCTCACCACCACCTTCCCCACCATTAACTGCCATCGATTAATTTTTAATTATCAATCGATAACCACCATTCATCCTTATCTAATAACCAAACCTAATTCAGCATCTTGATTTCATAAGCCTAATTCTACATCAGTTTTAAAGATGTTGATTGAATCACCAAACAATATTGATTGTAGTTCATCCAAAGTATTTGATAGTAAGAACCTAATTCAAGAGCTATTGCTTTTTTTTCTTTTTTCTTTTTTTTTTTTCTTTTATTTATTTTTTATTTTTTTTTTCGTTTTTATTCCGGTTTTACTTGTTTTTTGTAGTGTGATGTTTTTCTTTATGTAAGTCTGATATTCATGTTGTATGATTTTATATATGAGTTGTATCTATTCGTTTATGTTCTGTTGCTTTTGGTAGTCTTTTCATTGTGATGAAGTACATATTAAACTATGATGCACTGAGTGTCCAACTTGTTAAACTAATATTACTTTTGTATTAGATTTGCTTGCTGTGTATTAGAATTTTGGTGACTAGTTGTAAGAGGATGATTTAGATATAAGAGTATGATGAGTAGATATAAGAGTAGGTTGGATTATATTAGGTATAATTTTAGTTATTTATTTATTTATTTTTTTTTTTTTTTTTTTTTTGTGATTCAGTAGATTTGATCGATATTTGCTTTTGATGCTTTTTTTGAAATTATGTTTTAGTTTAATATCTACTGAATCAATAAAAGTGGATATAAGAGTAGATATAAGAATAGGTTGGATTGTATTAAGTAAAACTAAAACATAACTTGATATTAAATAGTGATGCAGTTGAATTAAAAACATTAATGCAGTTGTTATATAAGGTTTCATTAGTTTACTTATAGTAGGCGTATAAGGTTTAATTAGTTTTCCTTTAAGGTTTCGTTTATATAAAACAATGATGCAGTTGTTAAACAGTACGTTTTTTTACTGCAGACTGCTGAATATTCGACCTCCTTTCTTATTTTGATGACATCAACTTGGCCATCAATAATTTTTGGTTCCTCTGATTGACTTGTTAGTTGAGATGCTCCAGCTGTGGAGATCATTCGAACTGCCTGAGTTGGGTACTGACTCGTGATGCAAACTCCTGCTTCTCGGTCACTGATAGTCGCTTCTTTTGGCAAGAATTGACTGAAAGCAACAATTTTGTTCTACCAAGTATAGCAAATGAAACATTTGTTAAGTGGGGAAAACAAAGAGCAAAAGAGAAACTAAAGATGGCAAACCAGGTGAGCCAGACGTGTTGGGTAACGGGTGAAACAGGTCTTGATAATAATTGGCAAATTTCATGTGCTAGTCAAAACGGTTCAGGTCGGGTTGGATTTCATTAGCTCACCAACATTCTTTATTCCACGTAGATCTCTATATATAACTAATATATCAAATATGATTTAAAAACTACATAATTATATGATTTCTTAAAAAACGATTTAGAACCTAGTAAGCCTTTATATACACGTTAGTAGACTTTTGAGTTTTGACCCATTTAACTCGTTCAACCCACTTAACCTGTCTCAGTATAATATAGTTTTTATTTTACCCACTTGACCCGTAAAAAAAACAAAATTGAATGTTATATATAAATGGGTTAAAACTGCCATCTCTACAATAACAGCATGTTGTGGATTTCATGTACAAGCATGAAATAGTCAAAGGGAGTTGTCTGACAAACCTGCCTAGAATTCCATTTACATAGATGAAATACAAAAAGGGAGTTGTGAACAAACCTGCTTAACACACTCCCAAATCCATTCAATTGTAACTGATTGCATCCCATATCGACAAGCAGCCTCATATTTTGGACCCTCACTGAACTTGAATATTAAATAGTTAATATTTTTGGTCAAATTATTATTCAATCTTCCTCCAAGAACATAGCATAAGTTTCTTAGCAACTCTTTATCCTTTTCCTCATATTGGGATACACAGAATCGAAGCCCTACAAACCCAGGTAAAGGAACTTTGCATTGAAGTGGAGAAAAGAGAATGTGACTGCTAATATCAAGCAAGTGACCATCCTACAACAGAAATGATAAACTTTTATTAGCTGTTACCAGTTTTGATGGAACTTACAAAAGAAACTGCCTTTTCATCATCATCATCATCATCATCATCATCATCATCATCATCATCATCATCATCATATTGTTGTTGTTAAAGATATTCTACATGTAACACCCCAACCCGACAAGGGCAAAGGTATCACAAATACGGATTCTTATCAGAACAAACACAAGCATATGACATACATAATACAATAGGATTCCAAGGTTACAACTGAAAATCTGATATTACAAGGCCACAATTGAAAGGTACAAATTTCTAAGTCTGAAATAAGGATCTCTTCTAATCATCTCTACTTCCAGGATAGCTAACAAGATCTTCTAAGGCCAAGGTTCTCTCTATTAACAATCGAGCTTCCAACTAAAACCTGCCGCACACGAAAAGAAAACGTGCGGCTGAGCTTAAAAAGCCCAGTGAACAGATATAATAAACGGAAACGAAAGCAAAAGAAATGAAAGTAAAAGGAAAAGAACAGATATAATATAACGAAATAGATAAGTAAGGGTACAGAGAGAGAGTAAAGGTTTAGGACAGTAATCCACCACGAGCCCAGAAACATATCATATCAAATCACATACCAGGGTGTATGGAGGGGTGACCTCAGCATACCAAGACAAGGTTGAGGGGATACCTCCAGGGTTGGAGTTGCAAGCTCCCAGGGTTGTGAAAGGCATGTATTGCACACAGTACCAGTCACCAGACATACCAGATATATCAGAAACAGAACAAGTCTAGGATGCATCCATTCGCCCCCCCCAGAACAAATCATATTGGCCATAATAACAGGAGTGTGCACATATCAGAATCAGAATGGGGACGGTGTAACCAAATCACTAGGGCTACACACTAGTCATGCCAGTGGTGCATCACAGACACGGCCATGTTACCTTCATGGCTAGGGTCACAAATTTGGCTCGGGTATCAAACTGGGAGTCAAAGGTCAAAGGTCAAAGGTTCATATCAAAATCAGGGTGTCATATCAGAAGGTTCAAATATCAGAAGGTCAATATCAGCAGGTCAATATCAGGAGGTCAATAATCCAGGTTCCATAGTAACAGTTCATTTAAAAAGGTTTCTAATTAAGAGTCCATTTAAAATAATCTTTTAATAATGATCTTCATAAAATGATCTTTCAAAATGGTTTTTCGTAAAGATAGTCTTTTAAAATAGTTTTCATACAAGTTAGTAAAATCCCAATTAAAAGAGTATTGTATCATATTTGTAAACTTCATTTTAAATAGCTTTTCTCAAATCATTTTCCAGGTCAGAATTAAAAAGGCTTCACAGTCAAGGTTCATATAATAGGTCAAAGTTTCAAGGCAAAGGAATCATAGCAAGGTATCAAATGTCAGGTATCATATTAGGGTTCATATCAGGATTCAAGACAGGAGATAAATGCAGGGGTTCATTATCAGGAGGTCAAGTCCCAAGTATCAAATCAGAGGCTAAACAGATCAGAACATGAAAGAGGTCATAGGAAACCTTACAGAGAAGGTCAGAATATCTGTACCTTAACGAATACGCAAGCAAGAGAAATGAAAAGCAAATCAAATAGGAGATCACTCCTTCTTCAATCGATCTACAAATAATCGTAAGGTTTCATTTTAGTTCTCATTCCATTTGAGGTAACTTTGGTTATTAACATTCTCGTATGCCAAATTAACTATTGAGGATGATCGTATTCGTAGTTTAGGGTTAATATGCAATTCTCATAAATTTAGGGTGTAAAGTGTAATTATTGCAAAGTTACAGATTCCTACAAGTTAAGTCCTTTAGTATTAACCAAATAACAATATAGACCCTCTAGTGTTTGAACATAAACAATTTACACTCTTTAAATGTTATAATACACTTTTCAGGTTTTAGATAGGTTCTGGACCCATTTAAAATAATTTAAGAATCATAGTAGAACTCCGAAATAAAATCTACAAAAATTCACAGGGCTACCTTAATATCCCTAGTATTTTACCTAATTTTTCCAGATTTTATTAGTTAGTGCAAGTACGAAATAAAAATCCACTTTTACAACTTATTCTGAAAACGTATCTGATGGAACACCGAAAAGTTATCACTTGTTAATCCTTTTAGAAAAATTCAAAAAAATCTATAAAAATTCCAGGAAGTAACATACATCCTATATATTACCCAGTTCAAAGGAAACCTTCTAACTCGACACGGTTTGAAAATTAAAAATCAAAAACCCGGACTAATTTTCCAGACTCATAAATCCGATCAGACACATAATTTTCTAAAAATCAAAAAGTAACCTTCCAAGCCTCTAAAAATTACAACCTAAATTTTCCCAGGTATCCCTTTCAATGAACTTAGTTTTAGACTCTTAAAACACCCAAAAACTCGATCCCATCAATTAGTTACAGCCGGTTAAAGTCGGTTAAAGTCCTGTCTCAGTAGCAGTTTTCATCATCACATGTAATTACTTAGGGTTTTCTTTATCCATTCATTTGTTTTATATACCAAACGACTTTGGGTGAGTTCAAAACACATTAAGGTCAATTCTTATCAGTTTGTTACATATTCAAATCGAATTATACACCATATACAACCCAATCGATCCATAGTACAAGTTTTAGGGTTTTAGGTTTTATGATTTTATGTGACACATAATATAACTTTAATTCGATTAAGAATACAAAAACATGAACAAGGATTGAACAAGGTAAGTGATGTAATACCCTCGAAGAGCACACGAATGACCAAGAACACCCTACACACGAATCACCAACGAAAATTCTCTTCTCCTTCTTCCATGGTTCGATCGATATAGAGGGAAAACAAGGTAGAAATTGTTAAGGTTTTTGCTTAAAAACTCGAATGGATTGACCCTAGTATAACATGATTACCTTATGACGATGAATAACACAAGAATGGAACAAAATCAAGGCTCCTTTTGGGGCTTTTGTGGCTCGATGAACAACAACAGAAACAGGAGGCAGAAACTTAGTTTTTAGGGTTTTCTTGGAGGCAAGTGGAAGTCGGTCTTTTGTGAGAATGAATAAAAGGTATAAGGGTTGGTTTATGGGAGTTGTTTGCCGACATATAGGAGGGGGAAGGGAGAGTGGGTCGGCCCAAAAGAAAAGCCCACACAATCACAAAATTAATTTGCTATAATTCCATTTTTAATTTGTAGCATCTTTTCTTTACTAGTTTTACAAATTAAATATCATATATAACATAAGATTTTCGGTTCACAAGTATTTCATAGTGCGTTTTAATATTTTTGGTGGCTAGTACAAATATTTTATGATGCCTCAAATTTATTTCATATCATATTTGTTTTGTTTTCATAGGTTTTGTAATTATTTTATAAGTTATATAAGCTTTGATTAAAATTTTAAATTACAAGGGCATTTTGGTCTTTTAATACGTTTTAGATTTTCGGGTTTTACACTACATGTCATATACTCTTCAAATTACTGATATTCAACCATGAAATGCCAGATAATTATGTGTTTTTAAGGCCAAAAGTTATGACCTCATTAATACTTTGAAAAATAAATTCTCTATTTCCACCGCCTCCACCAACTCAACTCGGTTTTTGATCAAAAGGTAAACAATTTAGATCTTTATTTTGGATTTTTGAGAACTGTAGAATAAAATCATAATATGTTTCATTGCAGCTTTGTGTTTCGACTTAGGGTCCTGTTAACATGCTATGGAGCTATTAAGTTTGGTGAGAAAGGTGTGTATGTCTCCATTGGAGGTGGTTCACCTTTGAGAAAGATAACAAATACACAGGTAATAAGCATTTCTAGACAGCCCTTCAAGAAGTTCATTTATTAAAATCGCAAACTTCCTGTAGTATGCAAGAGTAATATTCCAAATAGCTCTTACAAATTGTATTATCAGAATATCAGTAAGCAGAGCATTACTCAGTACATTTTATCTTTTGACAATGGGCATATTATGCCTTCTTCTTAGAACCCGGTGTCTACTTTACACAATCTAATAGTGTACTGCATTACTACTGTTCTCTAGAACATATATGCATGCTGATCAACTTAAAACCTTAAATAGCTGCTTATTTTTTAAAGAGATAATGTTGAAAGATGCAACTTATCAGTAAGTAGCTTTCTTGATTTTGTTGAGAAAAATTGATACATGTAATCATAAGACTAGAAAAGGTTATTTTGGGTTACACCATGGATGTGTCTGAATGTGTGATCTCGAAGTGATTTAAGTGGCTTGAAGCATCAAATTTAAATGATCACATAAGTTTATTTATGTTTAGGAAAAGTTAGACAATTTTGCATCGATCGAAATAATCAGTTTTCTTATAGTAACTCGATCTATACCGTTTTATGCAATTGCAACTATTTTGACTAAGTAATTAGAAATTTTGAATCATGATCAATGTTTTCCAAACGTACAATGTAATTATTGTGACTCCTGAACTAAAAGAAGAACGTCAAGTCGATAATGTGTTTTCAATAAATGCAAAAGATGCAATTCATGCTCTTGCTGATGTTGATCAAGTATCAGGTCAAGGAACTAAACCAGAAGGTAAGACCAGAGAGAGTGGCTTGCAGCTGGACGTTGCTGAAATGGGTGGGTTTAGGGGCTGAAATGGGTGAGTTTGGGGGCTGAAATGGGTGTGGGTTTTGGGGATGAAATGGGTGGGTTTGGAGGCTGAATTTGGGGTTGAAATGGGTAGGTTTCGGTGCTGAAATGAGGGCTGAAATAGGATATGGGTCTAGCTTCTTTTTCGTATGACACCCATAAGTCAGGCTTGAGGCACGTGTAAGCCTGTTAGTGCATATACTAAAAATCAGGTATCAAGTTATAACGCAGCATCTCAATGTTGATGTGGTCCACCCAGTCAATATCTACTCGAGAAACACTTTTAGGGATGTTAGTAGGATATGGGTCTAGCTTCTTTGCATTTCAAGTTTTTGTTCACTAAAGAAACAGATTACTACACTATATGATTTTTAACTTTTTCGTTCAATTTGTCAAGCACTTATGTCGATGAATTAGTTTTTGGAAACTGATTATCGGACTTGAAAAGGTGTCTGATAAAAAGATACGAAATTAAATACAAACATAGAAAATGTATATGATATTTATTTTGTGATTAATGCATTTAAAAGGTGTTGATGGATTAGTGTGGTGGTGGTGGTGGTGGGTGATGGTTGTTGAGGTGGTGGTGGGTGGTGGAGGTTTCATTAGGTTAAGCATATGTTTGTTAAAGATGATGCGGTTGATTTATACATCTGATGCACTATTCTTCATAATGCACTTGTTTTTTACAGCTGATGCGGTTGATTTATATATGTAATGCACTAGTATTTATAATGCTCTTTTTTTTGTAGGTAGGGGCTGTAATGTGTAATAAGACATATTTCAAAAGACGTATATGTGATATAGTTTGGACTGGTCAGATTTTGCCAGAAGATTTTGAAAGAGAGTAGGAATGTATGATCAACGACTTTGAACTTGATGATATTAAGTAGATAAAAGACATGTTTGGCATGAGGGAAAGATGGATACCGACATACCTTCGTGATGAGATTATGGCAGGCCTCATGCGCACTACTTCTAGATCAAAGAGTGAAAATCATTTTTTTTTTGTATCATGATGCAGTAGAATTATAAACTGTGGTGCACCAGTTAAATACATTCTGATGCAGTATATATATATATATATAGATTTATATATATATATATATATATATATATATATATATATATATATATATATATATTGATTCAGCAAATTTATAACATTAGTAATTTACATCTTTGTGATACATTAATTTTATACAATGTGATGCAGTAATTTACATCCTTGTGATGCATTAGATTTGTACACTGTGATGCAGTAGAAAATTAATAGTGATGCAGTAGAAATTTAACAGGGATGCAGTATATGTATACACTGTGATGCAGTAGAAAATTAACAACGATGTTGTAGATTTATACACTGTGATGTAGTAGAAAATTAACTGTGATGTAATAACAAAAAAATAGTGATACACTAGAATCAAAAGTGATGCATTATGGGTTATAGGCTTAGGGGTTGGGGTTTATACATATTGATGTAGTAAAATTTTAACATTGTGGTGCATTAGATTATTTTTATTGGGTAATCATGGTTTCTGACCTTTTGGCCGACTATCCATGGAGCTTGAACCCACCACCACACAGACTCAAACCAGGTAAAGTCCTCCCTTTTCAGGAGGTTGGCGTGGCCACTTCAGGATTTTATGTAGTAAATTTATAACATTGTGATACACTATATTTTCATACTTTGATGCAGTAACAAATATAAAGTCATGCAGTATGGCTTAAGGGTTATGGGGTTTAGGGTTTTTAGGATTTTTAGTTTAGGGTTTAGGGATTTTAGGGTTTAGGATTTTTAGGATATTTATGGAGTAAATTTTAACATTGTGATGCAATAGATTTATACATATTGATGCAGTAAATTTTTAATATTGTGATGTAGTAGACTTATACAATGTGATGCAGTAAATTTTTAACATGATGATGCAGTAGATTTATGCAATGTGATGCAAAAATTTAATTAATATTAAACAAACACTGTCATTAAAAGGTACAAAACCTAGAATTAAGCATTCATTAATCCAAATTATTACAACTAAAAGTTTGAAAATTCAATAGAATTTAAACTAAAGAGAATACAAATACACAGTCAATGATCTTCTTAAACAAATCTTGAGTCACTTTGATATTGTCATCTGTTATAATTTTAGAATTTTTTGGCAGATTCTTCACATATGCTTCTGCTTGTTTCGTTATTTTTTTCCTTTTTCTCATTAACGCTGACTAGAATCATCTTTGCTAAGTATTTTGCGCGCAACATCTTAATTTGTACTCTTTTTGACCTTCACCTTCTTTCTTCAACTCATGCAAAAAAGCTCTACGACCCCATGTATGTTTCCATATGCCTCATAAAAAATACGCAACAGTTATTATCGTTGTATGTAGTTCTCCAATGCATCTTCAAGATATTAGGTAATGCAATTAAAAACTCAACATATTTCAGGTGGTTTACTCTACGCAGGTAGTTAACGAATGAGTTTATCTGTGAAAATTAATATATATATATATATTATATATATATATATATATATATATATATATATATATATATATATATATATATATATATATATATATATTGTGAATTAATACTGTGATGCACTATATTTGACACACTGATGCTGTAAAAACTCATTGATTCACTAATTATAACACTCTGATGCAGTAATAAAAACATTTTTATTTATTTCAGTTATACTTAGCACAACCATTGCATAAGCACCATATCTTACAGTTACATCATCAATATCATTACTGTTAGGAATATGAATATTCAGCAGAAGACTCGGTTACC
Source organism: Artemisia tridentata subsp. tridentata (assembly GCA_021014915.2). Lineage (NCBI taxonomy): Eukaryota > Viridiplantae > Streptophyta > Magnoliopsida > Asterales > Asteraceae > Artemisia > Artemisia tridentata. Next base: position 74,408,372 of record CP139503.1, read on the forward strand.
CCGAGTACTTATTAGATCATCATAGCTCGTAGGATTATCAGTAATATTATTAGTAGTTTAGTTATTAATTAGTATTGTGGAGTGGGTCGGGTCTTTACCCTCTGTCAGCTCGCTCCACAGTCCACTAGGGACATATTATGTAATACTATAAATACTCCCTTCCCACCCATGGGAAGGGTTGGACCTTTCAAGATAATCTAATCTCATCTTATTTCTCTCTCTACAAAGGCTCCCAAACTCTCCTACCTCTCTCTAGAATCTTATTCATTCGATCCATATTAAGGCCTCAAACTAGTGTTTCTTGCATTGTGAATACCCTACAATTGGTATCAAGAGCCATGGTTAGGTCCATGAGAGTTGGTATTCACGGATTTGTGTAGTTTTTGAGGCTTTTTGGTTCGATTTGACAAGTAGCATAAATTTCATTTTGTGCTTTGTTTAGTGATTAGAAGTTGTTATACCTTGTACTTTCTAGCTTAGGAATAGTATAAGAGTGGTATTTGGTGCTTGGATTCACAGATCTAAGAATTGTGTGGTGATTTTTGGGTAATTCGTGGGTTCTTGTTGTAGTGTTCTTCGCAGCGGTTTGTGTACTTGGGACAAGTTCTTGGACTCGGTTTGTGTCACTTCGTTGATACGGTTTGTTTTATTACTGGTTTAGGCAAAAAGACAAAAGGCAGTGAAAGCGACGTGCTTGGGAGTTTGTGTCTACTCGATTTGTCCCTCCAGTGTGTACTCGGTTTGTGTAGACGCGGTTTGTCTCTAAAGAGTCTACTCGGTTTGTGTATACTCGATTTGTCCCTCCAGCGTGTACTCGGTTTGTGTAGACGCGGTTTGTCTCTGAGGAGTCTATTCGGTTTGTGTCTACTCGGTTTGTCTCTGCAGCGTGAACTCGGTTTGTGTCCTACGCGGTTTGTCCCAGCAGAGTGTACTCGGTTTGTGTCTACTCGATTTGTCTCTGCAGCGTGAACTCGGTTTGTATCTACTCGGTTTGTTCCAGCAGCGTGCACTCGGTTTGTGTCTACTTGAGTTGTCTCTGCAGCGTGTAGTCGGTTTGTGTATATGCGGTTTGTCTCTCAGACGTGTATGCGGTTTGTGTCTTGGTGATTTTAGAAATTCCCGCGAAAGATTCAATTTCTCGGTTAAATCACAAGATCTGTAAAATCCCGTAGTTACTATGGCTACCACATCAAGCACATCATCAGAAGATATTCAAGCAACAGGATCTGACACTCGTCCACCTATGCTAGATAGGACGGATTATGAGTCTTGGGCACAACGAATAAGACTTTACTGCTTGGGAAAAGATAATGGTGTTAACATTCTTAAGTCAATTGACGAAGGACCTTATCAGATGGGTACCACCAGAGACGTTGTTACAACTGGTGAAGATGGGACTGTAACTTGGGGCATCGACAGACCTAGAAACTACAATGATCTTAATGAAGAAGAAAAGAAGAGGTATGATGCTGATATTAGAGCCTCAAACATAGTCATTCAAGGTCTTCCAAAGGATGTATACAAGCTAATCAATTTTAAACACTGAAGCCAAAGCTGTGTGGGACAACGTTAAAATGTTGTTGGCAGGGTCAGAACTCACAAAGGAAGATCGTGAGTCACAGCTGTATGATGAGTTCGAGCATTTCAAAATGAACCCAGGAGAGAATGTCACAGACTACTATGTGAGATTTCATAAGTTGGTGAATGATATGAGGATGATCAGAATGACTATGCCCAATATCCAACTAAACTCAAAGTTTGTGAACAATATGACTCCTGAATGGGACAGATTTGTGACTGCTGTCAAACTCAACAAAGGTTTAAGGGATACCAACTATGAACAGCTGTATGCATACCTGCAACAACATGAGAAGCATGCTGTCTATGATCGGGTGCTGAGAGAAAAGTTAAGTCCTTCAACTACAAATGATCCACTGGCGTTCATGACAAATGTTCAACCAACAATCCAATCATCATCCAACCCAAGCTATCATCAACTTCATTCACAAGTAACTGCCATGAGCTCTCAACTTGACTCAGGCTACTCTCAGACCAACAAAATGATTGACAATCTCACCAATCAAGTTTCATTACTGGTTCAATAGTTTCAAGCATCACTCCCTCAGACCAACAATCAGTTAAGGAATTCATCCAACCCACGCAATCTAGCAATGGTGGAGGATGGGAAGATTGTGGTTCAGAATGTGCAAGGGAGAGCTGGTAGAAACATGGGTCGAGGTTATGTGCAGAATAGAGCAGGGAATGCCAATCAGGGGCAAGGGAAACAGATCAAGTGTTATAATTGTGGGGGGCTTGGACACATTGCTAGAAACTGCAATCAACCTAAACGTACTCAGAACTCAGATTACTTCAAAGACAAGATGCTGTTAATGCAAGCTCAAGAGAATGGTGCTGTATTGGATGAGGAAGAGTTATTATTCTTGGCAGGAGATGGAGGAAATACTTTTGATGAAGATGTGGATGAGAAACCTGTTCAAGATTTAGCACTTAATGATCCTAACATCTTCAAGGCAGATGACTGTGATGCATATGACTCTGATGTAGATGATGAACCTACGGCTCAAACAATCTTCATGGCTAACTTGTCTTCCCTGGTCTCATCTCCCAGTCAAACTGGTCCTTCTAATGCATCCGTGATATCTGAGGTACTCAAAATTTATGACACATATAATATTGTCGAAGGACAAAAGAATCCCGAAGAAGTACATCAGGCAGATGTTTCTGACTCAAGTAAAGTTGACATGGAAAATAGCAATATTATTTCATATGAACAGTATTTGAATCACAACAACTCGCCTGATGTACCAAATGGTGAATCTTTTGTCAATAATGATGTTTGTGTGATGAGTAATGTATGTGCCTTAGATAATGCGGGTAATATAGATAATGCATGTGAGTGCCATGAGAACAAAGTGTCTGCCCCTAATGATAACTTGATCACTAGACTTAACATCTATAAAGAACAAGTGGCTATGTATGAACAGCGTGCTAAGTTTGAGCTTAATGATCGTGAGCAGAAATTAGAAGGTCAAATGAGTACACTTATTAAAGAGTCTAGAGTGAGAGAAGAAACATTAAAATTAGAGTTGAGTTCTTTGAAAAGTCAGCTAGAACAGTCTGTCAAACAGAAACAGGAAGCACAAAAGTGTGTTACTACACTTAAGCAATAATTCAAACAAAAAGAAACAACTCTTTTAAATGATTTCTCTAGACTCAAGACGTTAAAAAATAAGCTTGAAGATAAGTTGTACACACAAAATCAAACCATACAAACTGCTCAAATGATTCATAAGCACAGAAAGTTGTGTGATAAGCATAGTAAAATCATGATAGGTGAACCTAAGTCAACCATCCTTAGGGACATGAAAGTACTTCAACCAGCCCTATATGATGGTAATGTGATGCTTAAGCCTATTCATGACCAACCTGAGCATATCTACACTAATGAAGAGGATGAAATAAGTGATAGAACGAGGGATAAAATGAATGAGAAAATGAGGGATCCCGAGTGCATAGCCAGACGAATAATAATCAAACCCCATGATTATTATGAGGAGAATCGTTTGATTGTGTTTGCTCCTCAAACGAAGTTAACACCTGAACAGATATTTTGGAAACAAGATAATGAAAAACTTAAGGTAGAAAAACTTAAGGCCAACACCCCCCTCATTAGAAAAGTTGCGTCCATAACGGTGTATCCTCCCAATACACCTAGGAATTTGGTGCCTTTGTCTCTTCCCACTGAATGCAAAACCTTTATTAGCTTATATGTGCTTTGGCAACTGTTTGCTGATTTCGATAAAACATGTAAGAAGAGAATCACACCCACTGGTATTACTGAGGGGGAAAGGTGTTTTGAACATGCAAAAAGGTGTTACTTAACTGTGGTCATGCCATTCTTTAAACTACTTAAAGAACACTTTGAAGGGTTGCAAACTGCCCTTAAAGCCGAAATAAAAGAAATGAAAGTAGTGTTTAAAGATATGGAAAATGAGGTGAATGAACATGCAATAGAACTTAAGAGTCGAGAGATTGAAAGAAAAAACATACTCATTACTAACGACAACTTGATTGCTAAATGTATTGCACAAGATGTATTTTACACTGTCACTGATTCTGCATTGTCTGCTTATCAATTTAATGAGTATGCTATTGCGTTAAATGTCACCCAGAATCGTGTTGTTGAGCTTGAGGGGGAGAATTTAAAATTGCTTGAAAAAATTCAAAATGATGACCATGATAATATGGTTAAACGTTTTTCAAAATTAGAAGTTGAATATCTTAATTTGCAATTGAAATATCAACATTTAAATAAAAAACATAAAATATCAAATAACAAGACATCCTTGGATGCTCCTGAATTTGATACTTATTTTGAATTAAGCAAACGAGATGAGACAATTCAAGCTCACATGAACACGATTCGACTGTTGAGGGCCCAAATTGCCCAATTGAAATCCAACAAGTGTGAAGTATATGGCACCAATAAACCTTCGTCTTCAGATTCTCAGAATTTTCAATATCAAAACACCATAAATAAGTTACATTATGAAAATGAGTGTTATCGAGAAGAAAATTCAAAGGTTAAACAACATTTCAAAGAGTTATATGATTCTATTAAAGTTACAAGAAGCAATCACAATGATCAAATAACCTCTTTGACAAATGAAATTGAGAATCTGAAAGTTCGGGTGAAAGGTAAAATGCCATGCACCACTTGTAATTGTGATGCACCAAAGGCTACTGATAGTAAAAAGTATGATGTTGATGTTGGGCGTATTCCGTTTAAGCTTAGAAATAACAGCTTTGCCCATCAAACATATCTCGATCATCTTAGAGAGGGCCTTGACACACTTCGTGAGGTAGTTGAAGAGGATAGGGCTGATAAGCCACTTGATAGGGCAGTTGTCTATGCCTGCAAACTCACGAAAAGGATTCAGGAAAACTTAGAATATGCCATAGGCTCAATTCCTAAGTTTAGCTGCCATAGAGATAGATTTGTTGCATCATCATCCAATGTTGAGAACAAGCATGTAGCCTTTGATCTACCACCTAAAACATCAGAACCCAACACATCATTATCAGGAAGGCATGTGACAGAAAAACAAACTAATGTTACCTTTGATGCTTCTACAGGAGTAAAAAGTGACACCTAAGCTAGCGGGTCAAGGTCTAGAGGAAATGCAAGAAAGGATAGGACTGCGCCAGCTAAGAATGATCACTTGAAGAATGTAGAAGCCCAACCTAGGAACAATAAGTTTGCAATAAGTAGGATGAATCGTGTTGATTCTAGTATCAAAAGTACTGTAATTAATTCGAATTCTAATGCTATCTGTAAAACATGCGACAATTGTTTAATTTCTGCTAATCATGATGAATGTGTTGTGTCTTTCTTGATGTCTACTGCATCATCCCATGTTAAGAATGGTAGGATAACTGAAGCATGCAAAAAGGTTTGGAAAGCAACAGGAAAAACATTTGCTAGCATAGGCTATCAATGGAGACCCACTGGAAGGAAATTCAATTTAGGAAAACAGTGCACGTTACCTAAAATGAATAAGCATAAAATTGTGAATGTTAAGGAATGGAGACCCACTGGAAGGAAATTCAATTTAGGAAAACAGAGATCATTACCTAAAATGAATATGCATAAAATTGTGATGAATAAGGAATGGAGACCAACTGGTAGAATCATGTCTTTAGAGTCACAATGCCTTCCATCTAGGTCTTGTCCTGCCTCTAGTTCTGTCTCCTCAGTAAAGACAGTAGCATCTGTGAAATCTGTGGTTCCTGAATATGTGTGTGCGTACCAAATGGACCCCAATTGCACTTGGGGATCCACATTTTTCAGTTATCCATTGTTGTCTGGTTTCAAATGCAGGTCGTACAAATCGTCCTGTGGTATTTGGACTCAGGATGCTCAAAACATATGACTGGGGATCGCTCGCGGCTCAAGAACTTCGTGAAAAAGTTTATCGGGACAGTTAGATTTGGGAACGACCACTTTGGTGCTATTATGGGTTATGGAGATTATGTGTTTGGTAACAGTGTAATCTCAAGGGTATATTATGTGGAAGGACTAGGGCACAATCTATTTTCTGTGGGTCAATTTTGTGATTCAGATCTGGAAGTGGCTTTCAGAAAGCATACATGTTTCGTCAGAGAATTGGATGGTATAGATCTCCTCAAGGGCAGTCGGGGCAACAATCTATACACCATATCGATTAAAGAAATGTTGAAGTCCTCTCCCATATGCTTGCTTTCTAAAGCCTCTAAAACAAAATCATGGCTGTGGCATCGTCGTTTGAACCACTTGAACTTCGGTAACTGATGCGTGGTTTTGCAACCTTACAACAGGTTTTACCTCTCGAGGGATCTCAAGAGGCTTACAACCCCACCAGGCAGTGTACCTGACCGATGTAGTATAGTGTAGTGGTAAGTATGGGGGATTGATCATTCTCCACAGGGAATAGTGTTCGTTAGGTATGAAAAACTAATCTAATAGGTCTAAGGGTTGAGGAAGATTCTTTTTTATGTTTTTATATTTTTTATGAAAGCAAGTAAAATCTCGGGTTTGAAAGAGTGGGCGGAATTAGTTGCTAGTCAACTAACCCAAAATACTACGAATGCAAATAAAATAAATAACTGAAAATAAAAAGTTGGTGAGAAACTTATGTGTAGAGAAATGTGTTCATTTAGATTTCCTTACTCCCTAACTATCTTTTACCGGTTGATTAGTGTGTATTAGTTGCGTGGATGACGGGTGTATTCCTTAATACCAATCGTGGGGTGGTGTACGTACTTCCCCAACTCTACAAGCTCCTACTTCACTCCTATGTCGAGCCGGCTAGGAAGCTCCTAACATGGGATCACTAGAATTCGCTTGTGCATTAAATACAACCATAAAAACCTTTAGTACGCATTTGGTTCATGTTTCTTAAGACGTTCAAGCAAGTTACCGAATAGGAAGTTAGCCAGTTTTCTTAAGCCTAACATAGATAAACAATCATCCAATACAACTAATAACACACTAATAACCAATAATCAATAGCTAGGTTTCATTAGATCTAAGCAAACACAAGATAAATCTAGCCTAACATGTTAAACAAAAGACAAGAACAAGATAAAATCAAACAACACATATACATATTGAATGATTAATTGATAACTTATCTTTCAATGTAACATGGAAGATCTCAAGGCAAAAAGCCTTGAAAAAGATGCTAAAATCGTCCTAGGGTTTTCTCCCAAAAATTCCACACTAAGTCCTCCTCTTTAATGACAAAAAATTAGAAAACTATATATAGATTTTTACATCTGACGGCGTCACCTTATGGAGTGTGACGCCGTTACCTCGCCGCTTTTAGGGTTCCCTGATGACCTTCTTGACGCCGTCCCTCTTTAGCTCTCCAAAATCCGTTCTGGCTTATCAAGGCTTGACGCCGTCAGACCTTGAACGTGACGCCGTCCCTCTTTGAATTAAGCCGTGACGCCCTTGATCAGGTTAAAGCGTGACGCCGTCAGAATTCACATGCAATTTTCACTAACTTATCATGAGTAAATTTCACATCCACCTTTTCTTGCCAAGCCATGACGCCTTCCAGAGTAAAATCTGACGCCGTCAAAGGTAACTTCTAGCCGATTTTTGAGACTTTGTCGTTTTCTTCACTTTTATGCTCCAAAAACGTCCAAAATGCCTCCTTTTCCAGATTTCTCCTCAAAAGTACCTAAAATGACAAAAGGAACGATTTAGGGCAATATTTGATCAAATAAATACGATTTAGGGCTTAAATGACCCCTTAAAAGCGGTACACTTTTCGCTTCATCAAATACCCTTACACTTGAGATTTTCTTGTCCTCAAGCAAATGCGCTTTTATTCTAATCAAAATACAAGTTAGGGGTCATTTAATGCAAACATAAAAGTAATTACAACAAATAATCGTTCCACTTTAATCATAATCAGCACGGAGATTATAAACTAGCACCTCACAAATAGTGTTTAGATACTCACATCTCTCAAGTGTCATCAAAATAAATCTCATAAATGAAAACGGATAATATCTCTCACTACCTGTCATAGCAAATAGATTACCATAGGCTTGGGAAAGGATCGAAAACCTCCTCCACTAGGCGTAAGCACCAAAGATAAACTATCAAAGAGGGCTTTTACATGGGTTATAACGTTAGGTGTAGGGAAAAGGAAAACACGGTTTTGTTGGATAAAGGATGTTTTACTGGTGGCGAGTTAAAGATCTTGATTAATTACATGTACTATACAATGTTGCTAAGCCAAGACTCGACTCGATCTTAAGCTAGAAACAAAATAACAAAATAACAAAAACATAAACATAAAATAAAACGGGATGGTAGTCCGTATGTTTTTTCTATTATTCTTTTTCTCATTTTTTTTGTATTTTTCTTTATTTTTTCAATTTTTTTTTTTTTTTTTTTTTTTTTTTTTTTTTTTTTTCATACACTCTTGCCCTACCATCCAAAATAATACATCATAGGGGCATTGCATTCCCCTTACACTTGAACTTTTACATAACTTTACAAATAACTATTCTAATGACTCGAATTAAGATAATTGAAAAACTTGGAGTACTTTTAAAATATTTAGCACATATGGGGGTAATAAATGATGTTCTTCCCCATTACTCCATTACACTAGTACTTTACCCATGAGTCCCAATCGTCCCAAAACAATATGTACAAGGATATGACTCGACTTAGCAACCATGTAATCAACTAGATAATTAACTTGGGTTTAAACAAATGTTGTCACAATAATGCACTAAAAATGAGTGCATACAAGGTAGGCTAAGGCGATTTGGGTGTACATTTAAGTGGGGTGTAACAAATTCTCACTTTAAGTAAAATGCTTAAAGTTAGAAACGAAAAGATAGGCTCTGAGGGGTGTACTAGGGGTATCGTGTACTAAAAATGAGTACAACGCAAAGGGTGTGGGAGAATTACTTGACCAATGTAGCCAAAGTAATTATAACAAAAACACAGGTGTAAAACAATGGGTTAATCCTAATGCCTCTTATCATGTAGTAAATCTAACTACACGAATGTAGTCTCACTTGTGGCCTTGGAATGGTCCTAACGCAAGTTCTAGAATCTAAGTGCTACCGGTACACACATCATAGCATAAATGCTTTTCCTACCAATTCTAGGGGCGAACCTCACATATTTGGGGGTGGAAAATTTTTTAGTGGTACGGTTTTTGTGCTAGTCATATAACTCCTATCCGTGAGACGCTCATTAAGACCAAAGTTTCACTCCTATATGTTGTAAAAAATTTTAAATTTGGCACTAAAATTGCCCTAACAAGTATTTCTCTCAGTTTTATTACACATCTACTATTAAACAAACAAAAATCAAGCGTAATAGCATTCTCTAAAATCGTACTTTTACCCTCCCCTTACACTTAAGATGAACATTGTCCCCAATGTTCAAATAACAAGATGTAAAAGTAAAAAGTAAAAGAATGAAATCAAATACTCCCCTGATTCGCTCGGTGGATAATGAAGTAACACGGTTAAATCTTCTTCCAAAGTAATGTTGAAGCTCCATGACTAATGCATCGCCATAAGCTTGATTCAAAACATTTCCTTGTCCAAAATAACCTGTTAAACCTGAGAAAACAAACACGAAAACCTGCATAACATCGGCGGGATAAATCTATATATAAGGATATAATGCTTGTGGAATGATAACTTTGCAGATTCCTGGAGATTATAAGTTGGAGATTTTAATAAAAACTTTTTAAAAACAAAACTTTCAAAAATTTCTGAAAATTAAATCTGACGCCGTCAGGTTATAAACCCTGACGCCGTCAGAAATGACCTGACAAAAATTTTCATTTTAAGTTTCCGGAAAATTTCTGGAAAAACCTTTACCTTACTTCCTGGAAATCCTGCAAAACATCATTATGACTCGATACAAGCATTTGACTCAAACAAATACGAATATGTATGTTAATTTATTATTATTACGATTCATGTTCATATGTGTTCTAATAAACCAATTTAGATTTCCCTTACACTTATCTTTTGCAAAATACCTTTATATGTAGTTAAGACGAAGTTAAAAACAAAATAAAGCATTTTCACAAATTACTTTTGAACATGAATCAATACTAATAAAAATTAAACACACATACGGAAACAAATAAAAACAAACAAACAAACAAATAAACACACAAAGCAAATAAAGCTTGGGTTGCCTCCCAAGAAGCGCTTTTCTTTATTAACGAGTCTTGTAGCTAGACTCAAAGTCACGTACATTACGTGACTCCATCATCGGTCACGGTTCCTAGGTCATTTTCATTCCCGGTTTTATATTCCGGTCCTAATTTCAAACAATCCTTGTAGAAACCGAATATCCTTTCCATAACATAGTCTACTCCTTTATTTCTATCCTCATCATTCCTATAGTATACCGCTTGCTTGAGCTCCTTCTCAACATTTGACAAGTGTTGGAATTGTTCTATCTTATATGGCATTTGGTAGTTTACTTCATCGGTCTCATCCTTAAATCTAACTATCCCTAAGGAAGGTTCATAAGTCATTCTAGAGACCTCAACAAATGGTTTTCCAAAAACCACTTGAGTTAAGGACGCATCGACTATTGGGCGGATATCTTCTACAATTACAAAGTCGGTGACATAGGTGAAGTTTCCTACATAAACCGGTAATCCCTTAACTCTTCCCGTGAAGTTACTCATCCAACCCTTGTCAGGGAGCATCCTATACCCAAGTTGATTTTTCATTATCAAGTTGTAGTGGGCTCTAGTCATGATGTTTATGGGTGATCTAAGGTCGATGTAGGCTTTCCACACATGCAAATATCCGATGTTGCATGGTATGTTGAGATTAGAAGGGTCGCCTATTTCAATGATTGGTCTACCTAGGAAGTATGGTGTCTCGGGGTCATCGAATAAGTTTGTATGATATGCGCGCTCTTCCTTAGTGGGTAGCCTATTGAAGTAGTCCTCCTCATCATCTACTTCTTCAATCTCATTTGTCCTAACTTCCTTATCAACCTCGACTTTCTTATCCTCATCCTTAGGTTCACTATCATCCTCATTTCTATCAATTGGTTTGATAGTGACAATGTTGACGAAGTGGACGTGTTTGGATGAAGAGGGGTCCTTTACTTGGGGTCCGCTAATTGTGTTCCTAGCGTCCTTATGTGGAGGTGATAGCACTTGGTTATTGAGGGCTTTCAACAAGTTGTCAATTTTGTTGGTCATCTCTGTTTGTTGCTGATTGAATTCGGATTCGAATCTAGCTATCCGAGCTTCTTGAGATGCCATAAATTGAGACATCAATCCTTCAAAGTTATTGGTACTACCATTGCCGGAAGGATTGTTGTTGAAAGTACGGTTCGAGTTGGAACCGCTTGATTGGAAACGATTAGGTGGGTTGGAAGAATTAGGTTGTTGTGCGTTTTGGTTTTATTTCCACCTAAGGTTCGGGTGATTTTTCCATGAGGGGTTGTATGTATCACCGTAATGGTTTGGCTCGGGTTTGAAAGTGTACCACTTGTCTCCCGCTCCGTCGGTACGCGAGGATGCGTAGTCCACAAAAGCTTGTTCGGGGAGTTCCATGCAATCACGAGTGTCGTGGGGACCACTACATAATTCACATGAAGAAGTGATTTTGTTCACTTGGCTTGAAGGTTTAGGAGCCTCGTAGGATTTCATGAGAAACTAGACTTGGTCCTCAAGTTCTATGATCCTACGGTCGGAAGTGCTTGAATTGTTCGAAGGCAAAGATATTGCCTTGACCGTTTTATTCAAATCACGGGGATCACTCCAACTTTCGTTGTCATAAAGAGCAAGATCCTCTAGGAGAGCCCATGATTGTTCCGCACTTAGATCACGTAGCTTGCCACCGGCCGCTTGGTCAATGGTTTGCCTTGTGTAGAGATTGATATGGTCATAGAAGATTTGGACTTGGAGCCAAAGTTCTATGCCATGGTGAGGGACTTTTTGGAGTAAGTCCTTGAATCGAGTCCATGCCTCGTAGAGAGTTTCGCCTTGACGTTGTTGGAACATCAAGATATCATTCCTTAGCTTGGTAGTTCTTCCCGGTGGGAAAAACTGAGCAAGGAAACGAGTGGTGAGATCATCCCAAGAGGTGATGGATCCTGCGGGTTGACGTTCTAGCCACTGACTAGCTTGATCCCGTAGAGAGAATTGGAAGAGACGCAATCGGGTCGTCTCTCGAGTAGCAACATCAAGGTCTATAGAATCAACGATTTTAAGAAAGTCCTTGAGGTGTTGATTAGGATCTTCAGAACGAAGTCCATGGAATGCGCATCCGCTTTGCACCAACCGGATGGTGTCGGATCGCAAAGGTGTGACATTGGCTCCTTGAGTGAGCTGAATGGTGTTTCGATAGCCATGGTGGCTAGGACGGGAATACTCTCCTAAAGTACGGGCTCTAGGAGGTGGTGGTGGTTGTTGTGGTGGTGGGTTGTTGGGATTAAGGATATTACCATCTTCCATGATGTCGAATGGTAATGGTTACGAACAAAGAAACGAAGAAAATAGATAGACTAAAGAAGACCTAGAAAAAGAAAATAAAAATCTCACTAGAAAGGAATCTAGTGAGTAGACCTATAAAGTAAAAATTCAACCTAAACAATAACTATTCCCCGGCAGCGGCGCCAAAAACTTGATGCGTGGTTTTGCAACCTTACAACAGGTTTTACCTCTCAAGGGATCTCAAGAGGCTTACAACCCCACCAGGCAGTGTACCTGACCGATGTAGTATAGTGTAGTGGTAAGTACGGGGGATTGATCGTTCTCCACAGGGAATAGTGTTCGTTAGGTATGAAAAACTACTCTAATAGGTCTAAGGGTTGAGGAAGATTCTTTTTTATGTTTTTATATTTTTTATGAAAGCAAGTAAAATCTCGGGTTTGAAAGAGTGGGCGGAATTAGTTGCTAGTCAACTAACCCAAAATACTACGAATGCAAATAAAATAAATAACTGAAAATAAAAAGTTGGTGAGAAACTTATGTGTAGAGAAATGTGTTCATTTAGATTTCCTTACTCCCTAACTATCTTTTACCGGTTGATTAGTGTGTATTAGTTGCGTGGATGACGGGTGTATTCCTTAATACCAATCGTGGGGTGGCGTACGTACTTCCCCAACTCTACAAGCTCCTACTTCACTCCTATGTCGAGCCGGCTAGGAAGCTCCTAACATGGGATCACTAGAATTCGCTTGTGCATTAAATACAACCATAAAAACCTTTAGTACGCATTTGGTTCATGTTTCTTAAGACGTTCAAGCAAGTTACCGAATAGGAAGTTAGCCAGTTTTATTAAGCCTAACATAGATAAACAATCATCCAATACAACTAATAACACACTAATAACCAATAATCAATAGCTAGGTTTCATTAGATCTAAGCAAACACAAGATAAATCTAGCCTAACATGTTAAACAAAAGACAAGAACAAGATAAAATCAAACAACACATATACATATTGAATGATTAATTGATAACTTATCTTTCAATGTAACATGGAAGATCTCAAGGCAAAAAGCCTTGAAAAAGATGCTAAAATCGTCTTAGGGTTTTCTCCCAAAAATTCCACACTAAGTCCTCCTTTTTAATGACAAAAAATTAGAAAACTATATATAGATTTTTACATCTGAATTCGTCACCTTATGGAGTGTGACGCCGTCACCTCGCCGCTTTTAGGGTTCCCGGATGACCTTCTTGACGCCGTCCCTCTTTAGCTCTCCAAAATCCGTTCTGGCTTATCAAGGCTTGACGCCGTCAGACCTTGAACGTGACGCCGTCCCTCTTTGAATTAAGCCGTGACGCCCTTGATCAGGTTAAAGCGTGACGCCGTCAGAATTCACATGCAATTTTCACTGGCTTATCATGAGTAAATTTCACATCCACCTTTTCTTGCCAAGCCATGACGCCGTCCAGAGTAAAATCTGACGCCGTCAAAGGTAACTTCTAGCCGATTTTTGAGACTTTGTCGTTTTCTTCACTTTTATGCTCCAAAAACGTCCAAAATGCCTCCTTTTCCAGATTTCTCCTCAAAAGTACCTAAAATGACAAAAGGAACGATTTAGGGCAATATTTGATCAAATAAATACGATTTAGGGCTTAAATGACCCCTTAAAAGCGGTACACTTTTCGCTTCATCAGTACCATAAATAATCTTTCCCGTAAAGATCTTGTTAGAGGGATGCCCAGACTGAAATATGAGAAAGATCATCTCTGCTCTGCATGTCAACAGGGTAAAAGCAAGAAACAAACCCACAAGCCTAAAACCATCAACACCAACTTGGAAGTTCTTCATACCCTCCACATGGACTTGTGCGGTCCAATGAGAATACAAACCATAAATGGAAAGAAGTACGTTCTGGTGATAGTAGATGATTATTCTCGGTTCACATGGGTAAAGTTTTTGAGAACCAAGGACGAAACTCCAGAGGTTATCATTAAACTGATAAAACAGCTGCAAGTAAGGCTCGATAAAACTGTCAGAATCATCCGCACAGATAATGGTACTGAGTTTGTTAACCAACAACTCCGTAATTTCTATGAAAGTATTGGCATCACGCATCAGAAAAGTATCCCTCGCACTCCTCAACAGAACGGAGTGGTTGAACGAAGGAACCGTACTCTGGTGGAGGCTGCGAGAACTATGCTTATGATGCGTGGTTTTGTAACCTTACAACAGGTTTTACCTCTCGAGGGATCTCAAGAGGCTTACAACCCCACCAGGCAGTGTACCTGACCGATGTAGTATTGTGTAGTGGTAAGTACGGGGGATTGATCGTTCTCCACAGGGAATAGTGTTCGTTAGGTGTGAAAGACTACTCTAATTAGGTCTAAGGGTTGAGGAAGATTCTTTTTTATGTTTTTATATTTTTATGAAAGCAAGTAAAATCTCGGTTTTGAAGGAGTGGGCGGAATTAGTTGCTAGTCAACTAACCCAAAATTACTACGGATGCAAATAAAATAAAATAACAAAAATGAAAATGTGGTGAGAAACTTATGTGTAGAGAAATGTGTTTACTTAGATTTCCTTACTCCCTAACTATCTTTTACCGGTTAATTAGTGTATATTAGTCGCGTGGATGACGGGTGTATTCCTTAATACCATTCGTGGGGTGGCGTACTTACTTCCCCAACTCTACAAGCTCCTACTTCACTCCTATGTCGAGCCGGCTAGGAAGCTCCTAACATGGGATCACTAGAATTCGCTTGTGCATTAAATACAACCATAAAAACCTTTAGTACGCATTTGGTTCATGTTTCTTAAGACGTTCAAGCAAGTTACCGAATAGGAAGTTAGCCAGTTTTCTTAAGCCTAACATAGATAAACAATCATCCAATACAACTAACAACACACTAACAACCAATAATCAATAGCTAGGTTTCATTAGATCTAAGCAAACACAAGATAAAATTAGCCTAACATGTTAAACAAAAGACAAGAATAAGATAGAATCAAACAACACATAGACATATTGAATGATTAATTGATAACTTATCTTTCAATGAAACATGGAAGATCTCAAGGCAAAAAGCCTTGAAAAAGAAGCTAAAATCGTCTTAGGGTTTTCTCCCAAAATTCCACACACTAAGCTCTCTCTAATGACAAAAAATTAGAAAACTATATATAGACTTTTGCATCTGACGGCGTCACCTTATGGAGTGTGACGCCGTCACCTCGCCGCTTCTAGGGTTCCCGGATGACCTTCTTGACGCCGTCCCTCTTTAGCTCTTCCAAAATCCATTCTGGCTTATCAAGGCTTGACGCCGTCAGCTCGTGAACGTGACGCCGTCCCCTTATGATTTAAGCCGTGACGCCCTTGATCAAGTTAAAGCGTGACGCCGTCAGAATTTACATGCTATTTTCACTGGCTTATCATGAGTAAATTTCACGTCCACTTTTTCTTGCCAAAGCATGACGCCGTCCAGAGTTAATTGTGACGCCGTCAAAGGTAACTTTCAGCCGATTTTTGAGACTTTGTCGTTTTCTTCACTTTTATGCTCCAAAAACGTCCAAAATGCCTCCTTTTCCAGATTTCTCCTCAAAAGTACCTAAAATGACAAAAGGAACGATTTAGGGCAATATTTGATCAAATAAATACGATTTAAGGCTTAAATGACCCCTTAAAAGCGGTACACTTTTCGCTTCATCAAATACCCTTACACTTGAGATTTGCTTGTCCTCAAGCAAATGCGCTTTTATTCTAATCAAAATACAAGTTAGGGGTCATTTAATGCTAACATAAAAGTAATTACAACAAATATTCGTTCCACTTCAATCATAATAAGCACGGAGATTACAAACTAGCACCTCACAAGTAGTGTTTAGATACTCACATCTCTCAAGTGTCATCAAAATAAATCTCATAAATGAAAACGGATAATATCTCTCACTACCTGTCATAGCAAATAGATTACCATAGGCTTGGGAAAGGATCGAAAACCTCCTCCACTAGGCGTAAGCACCAAAGATAAACTATCAAAGAGGGCTTTTTCATGGGTTATAACGTTAGGTGTAGGGAAAAGGAAAACATGGTTTTGTTGGATAAAGGATATTTTACTGGTGGCGAGTTAAAGATCTTGATCAATTACATGTACTATACAATGTTGCTAAGCCAAGACTAGACTCGATCTTAAGCTAAAAACAAAATAACAAAATAACAAAAACATAAAAATAAACATAAAATGAAACGGGATGGTAGTCCGTATGGTTTTTCTATTTTTCATTTTCTCATTTTTTTGTGTTTTTCTTGATTTTTCGAAATTTTTTTTCTTTTTTTTTTTTTTTTTTTTTTTTTTTTTTTTTTTTTTTTTGCATACACTCTTGCCCTACCATCCAAAATAATACATCATAGGGGCATTGCATTCCCCTTACACTTGATCTTTTACATAACTTTACAAATACTAATCTAACGACTCGAATTAAGATAATTGAAAAACTTGGAGTACTTTTAAAACATTTAGCACATATGGGGGTAATAAATGATGTTCTTCCCCATTACTCCATTACACTAGTACTTTACCCATGAGTCCCAATCGTCCCAAAACAATATGTACAAGGATATGACTCGACTTAGCAACCATGTAATCAACTAGATAATTAACTTGGGTTTAAACAAATGTTGTCACAATAATGCACTAAAAATGAGTGCATACAAGGTAGGCTAAGGCGATTTTGGTGTACATTTAAGTGGGGTGTAACAAATTCTTCCTTTAAGTAAAATGCTTAAAGGTCGAAACGAAAAGATAGGCTCTGAGGGGTGTACTAGGGGTATCGTGTACTAAAAATGAGTACAACGCAAAGGGTGTGGGAGAATTACTTGACCAATGTAGCCAATGTAATTGTAACAAAAACACAGGTGTAAAACAATGGGTTAATCCTAATGCCTCTTATCATGTAGTAAATCTAACTACACGAATGTAGTCTCACTTGTGGCTTCGGAATGGTCCTAACGCAAGTTCTAGAATCTAAGTGCTACCGGTACACACATCATAGCAAAATGCTTTTCCTACCAATTCTAGGGGCGAACCTCACATATTTGGGGGTGGAAAATTTTTTAGTGGTACGGTTTTTGTGCTAGTCATATAACTCCTATCCGTGAGACGCTCATTAAGATCAAAGTTTCACTCCTATATGTTGTAAAAAATTTTAAATTTGGCACTAAAATTGCCCTAACAGGTATTTATCTCAGTTTTATTACACATCTATTATTAAACAAACAAAAATCAAGCATAATAGCATTCTCAAAAAAATCGTACTTTTACCCCCCCTTACACTTAAGATGAACATTGTCCCCAATGTTCAAATAACAAGATGTAAAAGTAAAAAGTAAAAGAATGAAATCAAATACTCCCCTGATTCGCTCGGTGGATAATGAAATTACACGGTTAGATCTTCCTCCAAAGTAATGTAGAAGCTCCATGACTAATGCATCGCCACAAGCTTGATTCAAAACATTTCCTTGTCCAAAATAACCTGTTAAACCTGAGAAAACAAACACGAAAACCTGCATAACATCGGCGGGAAAAAATCTATATATAAGGATATAATGCTTGTGGAATGATAATTTTGCTGATTCCTGGAGATTATAAGTTGGAGATTTTAGTAAAAACTTTTTATGAAAACAAAACTTTCAAAAATTTCTGAAAATTAAATCTGACGCCGTCAGGTTATGAACCCTGACGCCGTCAGAAATGACCTGACAAAAATTTTTATTTTAAGTTTCCGGAAAATTTCTGGAAAAACCTTTACCTTACTTCCTGGAAATCCTGCAAAACATCATTATGACTCGATACAAGCATTTGACTCAAACAAACACTAATATGTATGTTCATTTATTATTATTACGATTCATGTTCATTTGTGTTCTAATAAACCGATTTAGATTTCCCTTACACTTATCTTTTGCAAAATACCTTTATATGTAGTTAAGACGAAGTTAAAAACAAAATAAAGCATTTTCACAATTTAATTTTGAACATGAATCAATAATGATAAAAATTAAACACACATACGGAAACAAATAAAAACAAACAAACAAACAAATAAACACACAAAGCAAATAAAACAAATAAAGCTTGGGTTGCCTCCCAAGAAGCGCTTTTCTTTATTAACGAGTCTTGTAGCTAGACTCAAAGTCACGTACATTATGTGACTCCATCATCGGTCATGGTTCCTAGGCCATTCTCCTTCCCGGTTTTATATTCCGGTCCTAATTTCAAACAATCCTTGTAGAAACCGAATATCCTTTCCATAACATAGTCTACTCCTTTACTTCTATCCTCATCATTCCTATAGTAGACCGCTTGCTTGAGCTCCTTCTCAACATTTGACAAGTGTTGGAATTGTTCTATCTTATATGGCATTTGGTAGCTTACTTCATCGGTCTCATCCTTAAATCTAACTATCCCTAAGGAAGGTTCATAAGTCATTCTAGAGACCTCAACAAATGGTTTTCCAAAAACCACTTGAGTCAAGGATGCATCGACTATTGGGCGGATATCTTCTACAATTACAAAGTCGGTGACATAGGTGAAGTTTCCTACATAAACCGGTAATCCCTTAACTCTTCCCGTGAAGTTACTCATCCAACCTTTGTCAGGGAACATCCTATACCCAAGTTGATTTTTCATTATCAAGTTGTAGTGGGCTCTAGTCATGATGTTTATGGCGATCTAAGGTCGATGTAAGCTTTCCACACATGTAGATGTCCGATGTTGCATGGTATGTTGAGATTAGAAGGGTCGCCTATTTCTATGATTGGTCTACCTAGGAAGTATGGTGTCTCGGGGTCATCGAATAAGTTTGTATGATATGCGCGCTCTTCCTTAGTGGGTAGCCTATTGAAGTAATCCTCATCATCATCTACTTCTTCAATCTCACTTGTCCTAACTTCCTTATCAACCTCGACTTTCTTATCCTCATCCTTAGGTTCACTATTATCCTCATTCCTATCAATTGGTTTAATAGTGACAATGTTGACAAAGTGGACGTGTTTGGATGAAGAGGGGTCTTTTACTTGGGGTCCGCTATTTGTGTTCCTAGCGTCCTTATGTGGAGGTGACAACACTTGGTTATGGAGAGCTTTCAACAAGTTGTCAATTTTATTGGTCATCTCCGTTTGTTGTTGATTGAATTCGGCTTCAAACTTGGCTAAACGAGCTTCTTGAGATGCCATAAATTGAGACATCAATCCTTCAAAGTTATTGGTACTACCATTGCCGGAAGGATTGTTGTTGAAAGTACGGTTCGAGTTGGAACCGCTTGGTTGGAAACGATTAGGTGGGTTGGAAGAATTGGTTTGTTGTGTGTTTTGGTTTTGTTTCCACCTAAGGTTCGGGTGATTTTTCCATGAGGGGTTGTATGAATCACCGTAATGGTTTGGCTCGGGTTTGAAAGTGTACCACTTGTCTCCCGCTCCGTCGGTACGCGAGGATGCGTAGTCCACAAAAGCTTGTTCGGGGAGTTCCATGCAGTCACGAGTGTCGTGGGGACCACTACATAATTCACATGAAGAAGTGATTTTGTTCACTTGGCTTGGAGGTTTAGGAGCCTCGTAGGATTTCATAAGAAACTTGACTTGGTCTTCAAGTTCTATGATCCTACGGTCGGAAGTGCTTGAATTGTTCGAAGGCAAAGATATTGCCTTGACCGTTTTATTCAAATCACGGGGATCACTCCAACTTTCGTTGTCATAAAGAGCAAGATCCTCTAGGAGAGCCCATGATTGTTCCGCACTTAGATCACGTAGCTTGCCACCGGCCGCTTGGTCAATGGTTTGCCTTGTGTAGAGATTGATATGGTCATAGAAGATTTGGACTTGGAGCCAAAGTTCTATGCCATGGTGAGGGACTTTTTGGAGTAAGTCCTTGAATCGAGTCCATGCCTCGTAGAGAGTTTCGCCTTGACGTTGTTGGAACATCAAGATATCATTCCTTAGCTTGGTAGTTCTTCCCGGTGGGAAAAACTGAGCAAGGAAACGAGTGGTGAGATCATCCCAAGAGGTGATGGATCCTGCGGGTTGACGTTCTAGCCACTGACTAGCTTGGTCCCGCAAAGAGAATTGGAAGAGACGCAATCGGGTCGTCTCTCGAGTGGCAACATCAAGGTCTATAGAATCAGCGATTTTAAGAAAGTCCTTGAGATGTTGATTAGGATCTTCAGAACGAAGTCCATGGAATGCGCATCCACTTTGCACCAACCGGATGGTGTCGGATCGTAAGGGTGTGATATTGGCCCCTTGAGTGAGCTCAATGGTGTTTCGATAGCCATGGTGGCTAGGACGGGAATACTCTCCTAAAGTACGGGCTCTAGGAGGTGGTGGTGGTTGTTGTGGTGGTGGGTTGTGGGGGTTAAGGATATTACCATCTTCCATGATGTCGGATGGTATGGTTACGAACAAAGACACGAAGAAAATAGATAGACTAAAGAAAACCTAGAAAAAAATAAAATAAAAATCTCACTAGAAAGGAATCTAGTGAGTAGACCTAATAGAAATAAAAATTCAACCTAAACAATAACTATTCCCCGGCAGCGGCGCCAAAAACTTGATGCGTGGTTTTGTAACCTTACAACAGGTTTTACCTCTCGAGGGATCTCAAGAGGCTTACAACCCCACCAGGCAGTGTACCTGACCGATGTAGTATAGTGTAGTGGTAAGTACGGGGGATTGATCGTTCTCCACAGGGAATAGTGTTCGTTAGGTGTGAAAGACTACTCTAATTAGGTCTAAGGGTTGAGGAAGATTCTTTTTTATGTTTTTATATTTTTATGAAAGCAAGTAAAATCTCGGTTTTGAAGGAGTGGGCGGAATTAGTTGCTAGTCAACTAACCCAAAATTACTACGGATGCAAATAAAATAAAATAACAAAAATGAAAATGTGGTGAGAAACTTATGTGTAGAGAAATGTGTTTACTTAGATTTCCTTACTCCCTAACTATCTTTTACCAGTTAATTAGTGTGTATTATTCGCGTGGATGACGGGTGTATTCCTTAATACCATTCGTGGGGTGGCGTACTTACTTCCCCAACTCTACAAGCTCCTACTTCACTCCTATGTCGAGCCGGCTAGGAAGCTCCTAACATGGGATCACTAGAATTCGCTTGTGCATTAAATACAACCATAAAAACCTTTAGTACGCATTTGGTTCATGTTTCTTAAGACGTTCAAGCAAGTTACCGAATAGGAAGTTAGCCAGTTTTCTTAAGCCTAACATAGATAAACAATCATCCAATACAACTAACAACACACTAACAACCAATAATCAATAGCTAGGTTTCATTAGATCTAAGCAAACACAAGATAAAATTAGCCTAACATGTTAAACAAAAGACAAGAATAAGATAGAATCAAACAACACATAGACATATTGAATGATTAATTGATAACTTATCTTTCAATGAAACATGGAAGATCTCAAGGCAAAAAGCCTTGAAAAAGAAGCTAAAATCGTCTTAGGGTTTTCTCCCAAAATTCCATACACTAAGCTCTCTCTAATGACAAAAAATTAGAAAACTATATATAGACTTTTGCATCTGACGGCGTCACCTTATGGAGTGTGACGCCGTTACCTCGCCGCTTCTAGGGTTCCCGGATGACCTTCTTGACGCCGTCCCTCTTTAGCTCTTCCAAAATCCATTCTGGCTTATCAAGGCTTGACGCCGTCAGCTCGTGAACGTGACGCCGTCCCCTTATGATTTAAGCCGTGACGCCCTTGATCAAGTTAAAGCGTGACGCCGTCAGAATTTACATGCTATTTTCACTGGCTTATCATGAGTAAATTTCACGTCCACTTTTTCTTGCCAAAGCATGACGCCGTCCAGAGTTAATTGTGACGCCGTCAAAGGTAACTTTCAGCCGATTTTTGAGACTTTGTCGTTTTCTTCACTTTTATGCTACAAAAACGTCCAAAATGCCTCCTTTTCCAGATTTCTCCTCAAAAGTACCTAAAATGACAAAAGGAACGATTTAGGGCAATATTTGATCAAATAAATACGATTTAAGGCTTAAATGACCCCTTAAAAGCGGTACACTTTTCGCTTCATCAGCTTATATTTTCAAAGACACCGATGTTTCTCTGGGCAGAGGCTATTGCAACAGCATGTTACACTCAAAACCGATCCCTAATTCATCCGGTTCATGAGAAGACTCCCTTCGAGTTAATTCATAACAAGAAACCAGATCTTTCCTTTCTCCGTGTGTTTGGTGCACTTTGCTACCCAACTAACGATAGTCAAGACTTGGGAAAGTTAAGAGCTAAAGCAGATGTAGGTATTTTTGTTGGATACGCACCAGACAGCAAAGGGTATCGAATCTACAATAAGAGAACCCGTAAAATTATGGAAACCATTCATGTTACGTTCGATGAGCTGAGTGAGCAACCTGCTTCAGGACTAATTAGTTCTGGACCCGATCTTAACCTTTTGTCTCCTGGACCCATTAGTTCAGGACTTGTACAGAATTCCACGCCTGCAGATTCTTATGTGCCACCTACATGCGAGGAGTTAAAGAAGTTATTTGATCCTATGTTTGATGAATACTTTGAGCCAACGAATGGAACCATCCCAAGTGAATCTGCTGTACTTCCTATGGCTGAGGTTCAAGCCCCACAAGGTTCAGAAGGCCCTACAGCTTCAGTATCAGTCAGTCACAATGCTCCAGCTGCCAGTCAATCGCCTTCGTCATCAAACGCTCAAACTTCTCCAGTAATACAAGAATCTTCAGATAATAATTCATTGGAAGTTAATCCTTTTGCTCCTGTTGATGAGGTTCCTTTTGAAAACATATTTGCTCCTGAACATTCATCAGACACATCCTCACTTGAAGGACACAGCACTGCTACGTCTGTTCATAACCCCCAACCTCACGACC
Organism: Artemisia tridentata subsp. tridentata; assembly: GCA_021014915.2. Lineage (NCBI taxonomy): Eukaryota > Viridiplantae > Streptophyta > Magnoliopsida > Asterales > Asteraceae > Artemisia > Artemisia tridentata. Next base: position 74,431,813 of record CP139503.1, read on the forward strand.
ATCTCAGGAAATGGACCAGTGATCATCCAATCGACAACATCATAGGCAATCCCTCACGTCCAGTATCCACACGTAATCAACTAGCCACTGATGCACTATGGTGCTTCTTCAATTCCGTACTGTCCAAAGTCGAACCAAAAGATGCCAAAGAAGCAATGACTAAAGATTGCTGGTTCCAGGCTATGCAGGATGAAATCCATGAATTTGATCGACTTGAAGTATGGGAATTAGTGCCTCCTCCAGAGCTTGCAATGATCATTGCTTTAAAGTGGATCTTCAAAGTGAAGCTTGATGAGTATGGTGATGTGTTAAAGAACAAGGCACAGCTAGTTGCTAAAGGGTTCAGACAAGAAGAGGGCATTGATTTTGAAGAATCGTTTGCTCCGGTTGCTAGAATTGAAGCTATAAGAATCTTCCTGGCAAATGCTGCTAGTCGAAATATGATAGTCTACCAAATGGATGTCAAAACGGCATTCTTGAATGGTGACTTGAAGGAAGAAGTTTATGTGAGTCAACCAGAAGGATTCGTGGATACTGAACATCCTACTCATGTTTACCGCTTGAAGAAGGCTCTTTATGGGTTAAAACAGGCGCCAAGGGCATGGTACGATACATTGTCCAAGTTCCTCCTAGTGAACGGATTCTCCAAGGGTGTTGTTGATCCTACACTATTCACCAGGAAGTCAAGAAACCATCTACTACTAGTTCAGATCTATGTAGATGATATCATCTTTGCTTCAACAGATCCTAGTGAATGTGATAGTTTTTCAAAAGAGATGAATTCCAAGTTCCAAATGTCTATGATGGGACAAATGTCATTCTTCTTAGGATTACAAGTTTCTCAAAGTCCCGGTGGCATATTCATTAATCAATCCAAATACGCCAACGAGATCTTGAAAAAGTTTGGATTTCATTCAAGTGAACCTGTTGACACTCCCATGGTTGATAGAACGAAGCTGGATGAAGATCCTTCAGGGATTCCAGTGGATATAACAAAATATCGAAGCATGATTGGATCTTTGATGTACATCACGGCTAGCAGACTAGATCTTCTGTTTGCTGTGTGTATGTGTGCTCGGTATCAATCCAGACCAACCAAGAAGCATGTTGAAGCAGTGAAAAGGATCCTTCGATATCTTCAAGGCACGGTTCATATGGGTCTCTGATATCCTAAGGACACTGCAATGGAGTTAACGGCTTACGCAGATGCTGATCATGCGGGATGTCAAGACACTCGTCGAAGTACTTCAGGAGGAGCTCAGTTTTTAGGGGAAAAGTTGGTTAGTTGGTCTTCTAAGAAGCAGATGAGTACTTCCATATCATCTACTGAAGCTGAGTACATTGCCATGTCTGCTTGTTGTGCACAAATCCTTTGGATGCGATCACAACTTTCGGACTATGGATTCTCATACAACAAAATTCCCTTATATTGCGACAACAAAAGCGCCATTGCTCTTTGTTGTAACAATGTTCAGCACTCCAGGTCAAAACACATCGACATCAGGCATCACTTCATCAGGGAACAAGTGGAAAAAGGAATTGTGGAACTATACTTCGTGAGGACAGAGTTTCAGTTAGCTGACATCTTCACCAAGGCCCTCCCAAGAGAAAGGTTTCAGTTTATTCTCCCACGCCTTGGCATGAAAAGCATGAATCCTGAAACCCTCAAGTGTCTTCAGGAAGAAAAGGAGGAGTAAAGGATTGTATTCTTATATCCTTGTACATAGTTGTATATATCTTAAATCAAAAAGAAAAATACAAAAATATAAAACCTATAAAAACCATAAAAATCGAAAAATAAGAAAATACCAAAAATAGTCCTACCTAGGCATGTCTTCTGTTTATCGATAACATTTACGGATCTAGAAATGTCATTCAACAATGGCACGGATTCTTAAATGAAGCTCGAGCAGAAGTTATACTAATCAGTTAAAACATGTCTTAATGGCTTGCTATTACTTTAGATAGCAACCCGCGCTTCAAACTGGGGAAAGCACGTCGCCAAAAAGACGGCTGTTCCTCCAACTGGGTGATGTTCACCTGGGCATGGATTACTTTATATCCATGTTTCACCGACTTGATGTACGTTTCAGTGCATCACTTCGTATATAAGAAGAGAAGTCTTCTTTTCATCAAGATTCTTTATCTTGTTTGATCCTTCAAGAGAGTCTTGATGTTACACAAGGTGGTAAATTGAACTAAATTTTCACAAATACCCGTCGCTCAATTGAATGACTACAGCTCTTTTAATGGAAAACGGGTCATTAATTGAGGGGGAGCATATTTGTTCAAATTTCCGACACCTTGCCAAATTTGTGCAAACATCAGCAGTGACACTCTCTCGTTGTTTCAAGGGGAGCATAGTATGCTCCAAAATCAGAATACATTTAAACCTGACCACATTTTCTCCCAAATTTTTCTAAATGTATTTAAATCAATTGGGATCACAAATCTCAAATGGTTTGAAATTTTTGATCGGGGGAGAGAATGTGATTTAAATAGGAAATTCTGATAAAATGTGATGATTTGGAAGTTAATGTATGCTCTACCGTATGTGCTAAACCATTTTGTATATCAAGGCACATATTGAGGGGGAGCAAAATGTTTTGGTCATATACGCAAGCTCTTCCATATGTGCGAAAATCTTTCTTATATCAATGCACATATTGAGGGGGAGCAAATGGTTTTAACAAAACAAAGGATTTGGCATCTCATGTGACCGTGACTCAGAATTAACCAATGAATTGACGAAACTTGAACTGTCATCAATCGAAAGGATTCGTCTTGGCCGGGTAATAATTTCAAGCTGGTCTAACCAGTGATGTAAGCGTGTCTCGAAAAAGATGAATCTGAGTAGAGTGTACCATTTCGAGAAACTTTCTGTGGACTTGACCAGGCCGGGTAATAATTTCAAGCTAGTCTAACTAGTGATGTAAGCGTGTCTCGAATCGGTCATGTTCACTGAAAGTGGATCAATTCAAAAAGTGCGAGCTCTACCTAACATGTGCAAATTTATAAAACAATCAACCGAGCACATGTTGAGGGGGAGCATTTGAAAAATATAAAACTCTCAAGTGTTTGCAAAAATGTGTTTCTTAATCATGAACACTTTGAGAGATTTTTCAAAGATTTGGTTTGGCAATTGTGGAAGAACACCAAAGACCGACCATTGTATTTCATATAATGGAGTTATAAGGATGGTAAGGTTAGGAACAAGTTCCCACGATCCCGCCAGAGCCGGAGGGATCTACCCAGGGACAATCCACTAGTTAGTGTAGAAGTCCTTAGGTATGATTAAAAAGGAGAAAAGTGAATGAGGGAATAGTGCCGACTGAGATGGAGCTAACACTGGAACAAACCCAACAAGGTGTTAGTTATGAAGTATCGGTAAGCACTGAAGGGGTTGAAGAATGAAAAAGAATCGTAAAGAGAAAGGGTGAAAAGAAATAGCCCTCCTTACAACTTAGGCAGAAACCGGGTCAATACATATGCTGTCAGAATCACTTAGTTGATTGCTGGCATTGAAGACAAAGTATCATGGACCCAGTGATACGCTGCACAACCCTCCCTAGCCACTCAAGGTCCCTCAAAGGACTCTTGTTTCAATTGTCACGGAGTTCAATACATTTCTATCGTCTCTCTCACTCCGAGTTAGATGATATTGAAAAGGTGGCAGTCCTCTCCAGCCTCCGCTCACTAAATCAAAACGCACTATCGAGTCTAGAGCCACGAGATGCATAATAAGATCTCATAGGGACACAAATTATTTTTACACTGGTTGTTCAACATTAAGGACACCAGTTGTAAACTCATGAGTCCTACGCAGATCTTAGCAATCTGCCAGAACATTTATGAGAGAATTTACTAATGTAATTCTCAATGATTGAATGGAAATTCCTGCCAGGGTCAACATCAAGCAGCCCTGAAAGCAGGTCACTTCGGTAATTCCTCGTGGATTACGCTTAGTGGTCGCGACGGGTTCAACCGGTCTACAGTCGTGGAGTGATCTCCAGCGACTCACCTAATCGTTGATTTACTACGGTAAAATCTTAAAAAGCCCTCTGTGGGTTTTCGATTAGGAACGGTCTTGGTAAGGATTAGAGAGAGTTTTCACAATATGCTGTTGACTATCTCGAAGTCCAAACTTGTAAGTACCAGTCAAATTATTGCTAACTGTCGTATGCAGGAACTTCTGGCGATTGTAGCTGTGGAATGCTGTAGCTGGTTGCTGTGGTAACTGGTTGCAGAAAAGATGCCAATCCATCACCACATGTTCACACCGCATCATCATCAAAGAAGTCATGATCAACCTAAAAGACCTTCAACACAGCTTCTGCTAACTCTGATGCTGAAGATCATGACACCATATCGTGTGAGCATGTCGGCTCTAAGTATATTTCATCACATGGAGTTTTACTACTGAAAGATGACTTGAAGAATCAAGTAGGATGACACTTTCAAAGATTACTCAAAGTTCATCCAAAAACAAAAGAGAAGTCATCTGAAGATCACGGATGTTTGCACAATGATCTATGATATTGAAGAATCAAGGGTTACGAGCTATGATGTCAAGATCCAAGGAAAAAGTGCTGAATTTCAGAGCATTACTTCTGGGGTGACCTCCCTTAGGGGGAGATTGTTAGGAATATGAATATTCAGCAGAAGACTCGGTCACCCCGAGTACTTATTAGATCATCATAGCTCGTAGGATTATCAGTAATATTATTAGTAGTTTAGTTATTAATTAGTATTGTGGAGTGGGTCGGGTCTTTACCCTCTGTCAGCTCGCTCCACAGTCCACTAGGGACATATTATGTAATACTATAAATACTCCCTTCCCACCCATGGGAAGGGTTGGACCTTTCAAGATAATCTAATCTCATCTTATTTCTCTCTCTACAAAGGCTCCCAAACTCTCCTACCTCTCTCTAGAATCTTATTCATTCGATCCATATTAAGGCCTCAAACTAGTGTTTCTTGCATTGTGAATACCCTACAATTACCTATGTTGTCACATCAACATAATTGGAAATTCACAATTAAAAGAACATCAATATCAAATTCATGATACTATATGCATTTTACTTACCAATTCGACATCAATGAAAGTCTTGTATGGTGATAGTTTCAAAACATCAGCAAAATTTTCATCCAAAATTCTTCTTTTGTTTGCTATATTCTTTTTAGGTCAAATCATGTGATGATTCTGTTACTGCATCACTTCATTACAAGAAGTACATGACACATACAAGAACTTAGTGCATCACCTCATTACAACTACTACATCATTTTACAATTTGGCATACATTTTGCGTAAGTTTCATGGTTTTAAGTTTTGAGTATGCATGTATTTGTTATTTCAACAGAAACAGCCAACATGCACAACTGTATTAGACATGCATATCTACATCTAAATTGTTCGCCAACCAAATATTAACTCACCCTATAAAGGAAAAAAGAGAAGCGCTACATTTTTATAAAATGTAAGAAAATTAATGTCTTACCTCCAGCCAAACAGAGTTTCACTTCCAGTAAACAAGTACTGACCAACAAAAATAGTGTCTCCCTTCTTCACGGCCTGCAAATACCACATAACAAAACACCACATAAGCCTATAGCAACCACCAAAAAGGAGTCATATTCTAATGAGTACCACCAGAAAAATTTCAAGAAACTTTATAAAACTCGAAACATTTTACAAGCACCAAAATTCATTAAGCTACAGGTTAATATTGTTTCCTTGTTACATTGTTGGCATCAGTTAATTAAGTGAAAGGCAATATAAATATGAACAAACATGTATATGCACGAGCATACTCACCTTAGCAAGTCCATCAAAGTTGATTGGTAGTACTTGAGAAGAAGCTTCCTGACCATTGTCAGGGGTCAGGATAACATTATCATCCTGTTGAAGGGAAATGGCCTTCTCATTCTTGTTCACAACCTGCATTTCAGCACCAACTGTATCGAGCATAACTTGGAAGTAAAAGAAATTGAGTTAAGTTCAAAACATTTTGTGATAATCTCGATTCGAGAAGAACAGACAGTTACAATAGACCAGCAGCAGATTGTGTTGTCTTTATTCATATAAAGATATGATCAATTGAAGAGGATTAAAGAAAAAGAAAAAACAATAACATACAACACAAAGCTTCTTAGTGATCTTGACAGCATCCCTCAGATTATCCAAAGTCTCTTGGTGATAAGCAGAGTCTCCCCATGAAAAATCAAATCTAGCGACTACATATTCACATTAATCAAATCATCAACAAAAATTTCACATTTAACAACACAGCGACACACCAATAAATCAACAAATTCACTTGTTTCTAACTAAAACAAGTTCGAAGTTCCAATGACTTACAAAATCAAAATTAACCACGATTAACAACATAAGAACAAGTATCGAAAACTAAATTAACCTGTCATTTCAATATCACAAAGTTGATATAAATTGCAATAAGCAATCATATTTAACAGTTAACATCACTGTATGAGCATAACAAATACTCAAATTAGCAACATAAGTATAAAACCAACTAAAAACTAAATTTACCTCTTCTAAAAATGTAAAACAACATCACAAGGAGCACCAAAGGATTAAAATGATTAATATTCGCGTAAATTTGCAGCAAAATCAATTTCAAAAGGCACTTCTAGTAGTACACTAATATTTTAGTATTTAACATCACTACACAAGCATAACAATTTTCCAGACCGGAGCAAATACTGGAAATTAAAATGAATTTTAATATAAACTTCCAACAAACTCAACAACATAAGTACAAATTAACACACGTAAATATTCACAATGACCTAATCTAATCTGGACTTATATCCCACATACAAGAACTTAGTGCATTACTTCATTACAACTACTACATCATATTTTCAAATTAGGAGCAAATCCACCTTCATCACTTGAATAATACTTTTTTTTATCATGATATATGATGCAGCATTATTGGCGACGAAGATGTCTTTGCTGTAATATTCAGGTGATAACAGTTTCAAGTTATGATATATCCCACATACAATAATTTAGTGCATCGCTTCATTACAACTACCGCATCCTATCTTCAAACACACACACACACACAAACACTTTTCTATACTTAAAACACTACGCGCCTGACCATATCTTGACTTATATCCCACATAAGAGAACTTACTGCATCACTTCATTACAACTACTGCAGCAATCAATCAAACACACACACAAACACTTTTCCACAATCAAAACACTACGCACCTGACCTAATCTAGACTTATATCCCACATACAAGAACTTAGTGTATCACTTCATTACAACTACTACATCATATATTCAAAAACACACACACACGCACACACTATACGGCTGATCTAATCTAGACTTATATCCCACATACAAGAATTTAGTGCATCGCTTCATTACAACTACCGCATCCTATCTTCAAACACACACACACACAAACACTTTTCTATCCTTAAAACACTACGCGTCTGACCATATCTTGACTTATATCCTATATAAGAGAACTTACTGCATCACTTCATTACAACTACTGTAGCAATCAATCAAATACACACACAAACACTTTTCCACAATCAAAACACTACGCGCCTGACCTAATCTAGACTTATATCCCACATACAAGAAGTGCATCACTTCATTACAACTACTGCATCATATCTTCAAACACACACAAACACTTTTCCACAAATAAAACACTACGCGCCTGACCTTATCTAGACTTATATCCTACATATAGGAGATTAGTGCATCACTTCATTACAACAACTGCATCTATCAATCAAACACACACAAACACTTTCCACAATCAAAACACTACGCGCCTGACTTAATCTAGACTTATATCCCACATACAAGAAGTGCATCACTTCATTACAACTACTGCATCATATCTTCAAACACACACATACACATACACACACAAACACTTTTGAATTGCTTTTAAGGTATTTATATGGATTTAACCCTTTTGACCAATTATAGATAAACACTTTAAGACCAGTAGAACACAAGCAGAAGCATGTCCCTTTAAGACACACTTTATAAATACAAAGTGGCAAATTTCATGAGCTACATCTCCTATATTACAAAGTAGCAAAATGTATCTATGTTTCATTCCCTCCTCACCAAATTACCATAATGCATCTTCTACTATGCATGTTAAGACACCAACTAAATCTTGAAAATAAAGGATCGGGATAGAAGGTTTAACACCCCACGCCCATGTATATCTTGATTAATCAATAGATTTGATGTTACAAATGATGTATAAAGTAAGGAATAATAACCAACTAGGTACATCATGCATATCCTCTTTTGACAAATACAAGAAAAATTATGTGGACGAGTTTCACCTGGAATCTTGATTTGGGATATGGGTGGTGTTTATATGTATAGCTTATTTTGAAATTGTAAGAGCTCCTCCTCCACTTTAAGTCTACAACTGCAGCCAACCCACACAAAAAGAAAAGTTAAATATTATGTCTTCACGTGGTAAGAACCACATGTTCCTAATTTTCATTGAATTTCTGCTTACCAAGTATTTTGCCTTTGTACAGTTAGACAAGACTCGCCTCAGCAACCACTTCCCCCCTGGTCGCAAGCAAGTCATAATCCTGCATTGTAACATAAGAGGATGCATCAGATGATGTGCATACATACATTCATCTAGGATATAAACTATATTTCTCAAGTGCAATTAATCAATAAAAAAGGAAGGGAATACAAAGAGCATTGTGTTCGGTAAATGATTCTTATATGCCAACAACGCACTTTAAGTTACTTTAGGTGCTTCAAGATTACCTACTTGTACAATAGCTTGGGCGCAAAATTTTCCCGATAGAACGGCACCTTCCATTGAAGCCAAATATTTTTGTTTCGTGTAGTTTCCAGCTAAATAGAATCCTTCTATTGGAGATCTTTGCAATGGAAGGCAAGGTTCACAGCCTGGTACTGTTTTGTAAACAGACCTGAAACACACGAGAATGAATAAAATCAAGTGGTTTGGTATTACCAAACACGACAAGTTTTGAGCCAACCCTCAAACCACGACAAGGTTTGACCCATCACCCACCCTGCCCATTTTGCCACCTCTAGTTAAATATGTGAAAATATTGAAAATGCTCTATTTCTAGACAATTTAGTTTTACACGTCTATTTATGGGTGGATAAACATATTGATATTCACATGCTAACTACTATTCAAGTAGGATTGACTACGCTCATTAGATATTTTTAACCTTGATGTTTTAACTACATGGTATTTCAATATTTTTGCTTTGCTCTGATCTGCTGCAATTTCATCAGGAAAGAGTCTTGAAAGTTCACTCATTCTTCTGCTGGTGCAAAAACCAACTCCAACATGGACCGGTTTGGATCATAATATTCCTGCATAAAATGAGGCAATTTTCATAACAAATAAAACAAGGAGAGGCATGCCAAGATAGCTAGTTGTATCTTTTTAAATACTACTGTTGATGCAAATAATGTTCTAAAAACGTTATTTCTATCTTTCGATAACTTCACGTTTTGAGGATGACAAAATGTGAAATCACGTTACGTTAAAATTAATGTAAACAAGTTTTTAATCAGAAGATCCCGTTTCTACACAAATTACTCTAGAACAAATTTACAACTTAACTAATGATCAAAGAAGTGAATTTGAGTTTTAGACATCACATTTTTATGTGACAAAACATTTCTTTCAAAAATATACTTTATAAATTATTTTTGAATAATTAAGAAATGTTTTAATGGAAAAATAAGTTTAAAATACATAACAGCTATTTCCCCCCCAAAATCAGCTCCAAACTTCCCCAAATAAGTTTTCACTAGAAAAGATAAAAAATGGATCATCTTTGTCTGACACGGCTCCACGGTTCCACTAAATTTAGTGGAGCCGTGGGTGATTTGGTGGAGCCGTCCCTTTATAACGGTCAGATTTTTTCTGCCTATAAATACCAGCCCTGTTCACAGTTCTTGGGCATCCTTTTTCACATAAAACTTTCTGAGTTTGATACTCTCTTCACATCTTTTCTTTTAGATCATTTAGTTAAGTTTTCTTTTGTTCAAGAGTGATCCAATCAGACATTCAAGTGATCCTCTTCATTCCTCTTCAATAGCAAGAGAAGAACACAAAGTATCCAAGTAGATACAAAGTGTTGTCATTCCTCTTCAAGTGCAAGAGAAGAACTCAAGGTATCCAAGAAGATACAAGAGTTGTAGTTTTAGTTAGGGGTCTTGTAACATTTGTTACACACTTGTTGCATCATAGCATACATCAAGATCATTTTTCTTTTGTGAGAGAGTGAGTGAAGATCATTGTCATCTTATAGAGATATTGATTATCTCTTGAAGCCATTGGGCTAGTGTGATTGATCAAGTTGATCAAAGGTAGATAGAATAGGTTGAGAGAAGTGAGAGTTGATCATTGTGATCGTGTCGAGATCTTGGAGATCTCTTGAAGCCATTGGGCTTGTGTGATTGATCAAGTGGATCATAGGTAGATCGGGTAGATCGAGTCTTGTGTGAAGTAGTAAAGGATCAAGTGGATCGTGGTAGATTGGTGCTAGCTAAGATTAGCACACTCGACATCTAGCTTAGTGTCAGAAATAGGATAAGCGACGTGTATGGTTTTCTCTGCCTAAAGGGAGGTTGTTGACATAGTGCATGAAACTCTCGAGTGTGGTACTCGGGGAGTGGAGTAGGGCGAAGAAGAGCTTCGTAGCTGAACCACTATAAATCCTTTGTCCCGGTTTGATCTTTCCATCTCTACTCTTTACTTTCATTACTTATTATTAGTTAGTTTAGTGAGTAGTTCATATTGGTGTTGATTGATTGCACATAAGAATCGAATCAAGGGTTTTCAATAGTAAAGTTTTAAGAAGAATTAAAAGAACCTAAAAACCAGTAAAACTATTCAACCTCCCCTTCTAGTTTTCCACAATTGGTATCAGTGCCACGTCAGTCAAGATTTTAAAGTAAATTGTATTTTAAAACTTGAATCGATCAATGGATTCCGACAAATATCTAGAAGGGCAATCTATGCAAAGACCACCACTTTTTGAAACCGATTGTTTTATCTATTGGAAAACAAGATTCGAAACGTATGTGAAATCAAAAGACGTTGATCTTTGGCATATTATTACCGAGGGTGACTTTCAACCGATTCAAATGAATCCAGAAACCAAAAAGGATGAAATAGTTTCTTATGATAAACAAAGTGATGAACTTAAAAGAAAACTAGCCAAAAATAATGAGGCTAAAATGATGATTTACAATGCTTTGCCTAAAAAGGAATTTGAAAGAATTTTCATGCGTAATACGGCAAAAGATATTAGGTAAATTTTGTTAGTCACTCACCAAGGTAATAACCAAGTCAAAGAGAACAAGATAAATCTTCTTGTTCAACAATATGAACAATTTTCCATTTCGGAAGATGAGTCAATAGATAATGCTTTTGCTAGATTTAATACTATTATCACTAGTCTTAAAGCTCTTGATGAAGGTTACTCTAGCAAGAATTATGTTAGGAAGTTTCTTAGAGCTCTACATCCTAAATGGAGAGCAAAGGTCACTGCCATTGAAGAGTCAAAGGACTTGGCGACATTATCACTCGATGAACTAATAGGAAACTTGAAAGTTCACGAGATGATAATCAAGAAGGACTCTGATATAGTCAATGGCAAAAGCGAAAGAGTTAGATCTCTAGCATTGAAAGCCAAGAAGGAGTCTAGTGATGAGGAATGTTCAAGTTCCCATAGTGAAGATGAAGAGTATGCACTTGCCGTTAGAAACTTTAGAAAGTTCTTTAGGAGGAAAGGTAGATTTCCTAGACAACCTCGCGATGAAAAGAGGTCATTTCAAAAAAACCAAGATGATAAGAAAAGGACTAGTGATAGGAAATGCTTTAGATGCGGAGATCCTAATCACCTCATAGGAGAATGTCCCAAACCACCGAAAACCAACAACCAAAGAGCTTTCATAGGAGGCTCTTGGAGTGATAGCGGTGAAGAAGAAGAGAAGAAGCCCAACGATGAAACATGCCTAATAGCTCAAGCTTCTAATGAGGTACATTCCGACTCTTCTTATTATAGTGATGATAACTCGTCAATAGATGACAATAGATTGCATGACGAGTATAATAAATTATGCGAGGTTAGTTCTAAAATTTTAAGTAGAAACAGAAAACTAAAATTAAAAATGCAAGAACTTAAATTGCTAATTTTAGTACTAAAGGATCAAGTCAAAAGACTTGAGAAAAATAAAGAAGTAGACTTAGGATGTGGGTCATGCATAAGTATTCAAGTAGAAAATGAGAAACTCAAAGGAAATGCTTTGAGAATCATTAAGTTCGAAGAAGGAACTAAGGCACTTAATGAGATGCTTGAAAACATTAGGTTTAGTGAACATGACCGTGCGGGCTTAGGAGTTGATCCAAATCAAGCTTCTACAAGTAGTACAAAACAAGTTAAAATTGTAAAGCCTGAAGTGTCTGAGTCTGAAGGAGACGGCACCACTAAAGGTACGGATGGTACCATTAAATTTAATGGTACCGTGGTACTGTCTAGTGCTGAAGTCAGATCAGGGTCAATTTTGAAAAATAACTTAAGTCCTAAACCAAGTCACACAATTGTAAATGGTACTAAAGTACCTATTGCTAGCATAGAGGAAGTCAAAAGATTTTACAAACCCTTGTCAACTCCCGAACTTGGATTTGTAAAGCCCGACACTAGGTCGAAGACTCCTCCACCTAGAAAAACAAATTCTCCCAAACCTCGGTCAAGAACAAAGAAACAAAATTCATTTTCATCATGACTCAAACATTTGTCAAAGACTATTATGACAAACTCAACTTGTCCAGAAATGTACAATGATCGCTCAAAGATCATGCGTGACAAGTTTGAGATGAGCAATGATGAGTGAATCAAGTTTCTTCCCTAGCCCGTATATAATACTACTTGAAGAAAGTATCCTCATAAACCTAAGTTTAATATATATATATATATATATATATATATATATATATATATATATATATATATATATATATATATATATATATGATACTTATCTTAGAAAAATCTTAATCAATTTTAACGCCCATATCCGCAAAAATGAATCTCACATGAGACGATGAAGGTGAGTGCGAGGATATTACTAGGTTAGGGGCATGATAGATAATTTAATTTATCTAACGGCATGTAGGCCCATTATCATGTCTAGTGTCTGGCTTTGTGCCTACTTGTAAGAAGGATCCCAAAACTTCTTACCTTAAAGTGTTTGATGTATCTTCCGATGCATTAAAGGCATTATACACTTGAGATTATGAGATCTCAAGGAGATTGGTGTAAGAAATTGTTGTCTATACCAACTCTGATAATGTGGGAGATAATGTGGATTGATAAAGAGAGAGTGATGTTTGTACCCTCATAGGTTGTTGTCAAACTTCTTGGTTCTCCAAGAAACAAACTACTCTTGCTATCTCCACGACCGAAACCGAATACGTAAGCGCCGGAAAGGCATGAGAACAAGCACTATGGATGAGACAAGCTCTAATCAAATGAGACGTCCATCTCAACAACACTCCTGTGAAGAGTAACAGCCGAGATGCAAATAGACTTGACCGAGAACCCCATGGATTGCTCATGTACAAAGTCTATCGAAGTACGTCATTTCCTCCATCACGATAATGTCAAAAGAGAAATCTTTTCTTGGAAAAGCTTCCCTTAAAGGACAACATCGTTGATATTCTAACCAATACGTTCTCCACACCCCTCTTATGACTATTTGAATATTTCTTCGGAAATATTGAAGTCATCTCTCAAATCCCATCTCATGACTTTCTAAATGTTTCATTGGAAATATTGAAGTCATTTCTCACGTCTCATCTTATGACTCTTTAAGTCATCCTTCTCATCCCACTCATGACTATTTCAATATTTCACTGGAAATATTAAAGTCATCCCTTACGTCCTATCTCGTGACTCGCTCAATATTTCACTTGAAATATTAAGTCACTCTTCCCATCCTTCCAATGACCACTCGAATATTTCACTGGAAATATTGAAGTCATTTCTTACGTATCGCCTCGTGACTTTTCAAGTCAATCTTCTCTCGTCTCATGACTCTTAGATATCTCACTGGAAATATTGAGTCATTCCTTCCATCTCGTCACATGACTGTTTAAGTCATTCCTCACATCCGTCTTATGACTACTTAAATATTTCACTGGAAATATTAAGTCATCCGTCATATCCGTCTCATGACTTCTAAATATTTCACTGGAAATATTAAGTCATTCCTTACGTCTCGTATCCTGACTATTTAATATTTTCATTGGAAATATTGTAGTCATCCTCTATATCTCGACTCATGACTTCTACTTATTTCACGAGAAATATTAAAAGTCAATCCTTATTCCTCTCCAATGACAACTTAAGCATTTCCTTGGAAATACTAAGGTCATTCCTTGTCATCTCGCCTTATCGTTTTCGTCAAAAAGTTTATTAGGTATAAACTTTTTCCTCGCGTCAAAAAGTCTTACTAAATAAGTAAGATTATTCAGTCAAGATTCGAATTAGAACAAAAATGGGTCTCACAGACACACGGCTCCACTAAAGTGGCACGGTACCACTAATGTTTAGCGGTACCGTGGTACCGTATGTCTGAGAAAGCCCGTTTTTCCTTCCTTTCCCTCTGCACACCCATTCAAAACAAATACACCAACTTCCTACTGCTGTCAAAAACCGAACCCAACACCAAAAACCAATTACACTCTTGCTAATCAAGATCGAGGCATTGCAATCAAACAATCCTATCACTACAACACAAATTGTAAGTTAATTATCTTTAATTTCTTTTCAATTTAAGTCTAGGGTTTGTTCTTATGCATAAAATCGAATTGGGGGTTTTCAATTTTTGTTGAACTTTTATGCAATTAAGACTAGGATTAGACAATGTAGAACTTACATGATTCCCAAATCATAGGATTTTCATGAACCTATTTATATTGCATAAACTAGTCCAAATTTAACCACTTATATCGGATTAAGATTAATTATTTGTAATGGAATCATGTCTAGGATGATTAAAATTAGATTAGGAATGATTAACATTGAGGCTTTTTCATTTTTAAAATTTTTGGTGCCACGTTGAGGCGTTTGCCAAACACCCCAATTCCATCATTTTCGAAAAAGGACACGTATCTAGGATCATGAAACCTTTTTCATGCATTGTTGATGCAAACTAAAAACAATTTTGCTTGCATACATGATCTCTCAAATATGGATCGAATTACATAACTAATATGTATTCTTCGACATATTTGCTTGAGCAAAATTAAAGTTAGGAGTGTTTGGGTAATCTTATTAGGTTTATTTTTAGAGTCGAGATCACCGCACCTCCACATTGTTTGCATTTAGGCACACACACACATTGAAAATGTGATCACCAAATTGCAACAAGTTAACATGTACAAAATTATACTTTTGTAGGTAACGATGCCTCGTAATTATTATCAAGATACCCAACCTTACATTCCCCGTCTATTAGATGATCCAACCATCCCCGATGAGCAAAAAGCTTATCTAGCTAAAGTCCAAGATCGATATATACACGAAGGTCGTGTAGTCGACGCTCATTTCGTTCTCTTGGATAACATCCAAGCTTGCTTCCCTACTATTGACTTTGATTGTTTATACAAAATAAACGATCAAATTTGTCCTCGTTTTGTCCTCGAATTTTATAGTTGAGTCCCCACCTTCAATGATCTTGAAGGTAATGTTTTCCTTGATTTTTGGATTCGAAACCAAAACATCATTCTTTCCATCTTCGAGCTTGGTGACATTCTCGGTGTTCCTTCGTATGGTCAGTGTGCATACACTGAAGACCATTCCCTTGAGTCACTTTTCTATAGTCTTGAAAATCAAGGTGCTTATCGTACCGAAATCCCCAATCTCGAAGCCATCAAACAAGTCATCCAAACTCCTCGAGTCACCAACACGTATAAAAAATGTGATGGTTCCATTGTTCATCTTGAACCAAACAAAATCTACCTCAAAGAACTCCTTCCCGACCTCAGAAGTTTGGAACTTCTTCTACGTGAGAACGTGTTGAGCCTTGCGGGCAACCGTGATCACGTTTCGGCGAGTCTCGCCCACATGATTTATTGTCTTAGTATCGAGGAACCATATAACCTCGCATACTACATGGCCAAAAGGATGGCCAACATTCATAGTCGTTCCGATAAGCTCATGCCATGCGGCATGTTGCTTACTCTTCTCTTCACGTGGGTCATGGAAAATTTCCCACATCTTAATAATGTCGGCTATGTCCTAGTCAATCCCGTCATGAAACCCCTTGGTGGACCACAACGTAAGGACAAAGGGTCCAAACGTGGTCATAAATCCACTTCCGATATTCCTCTTTCATCTTCCTCCTTCGGTCATGGTTCGTCATCCCAACCTATGGATGAGGATGATGATGAGGTGAACGAAGAAGGAACGTCTCGTCCTCATACTCCCTCTCCCAACACCTTCTTTCGCAACCTTGACACGTCATCGTTCGCACAAACTACCGACCTTCCCTTCAACCAAACCAACCTAACTTCCGTAATGAGAAGGCAAACCACCATGTACAATGGACAAGTGTTGATGCATGAGTGATGAACTTAAATAAGTACATATTATTACTATCATTTATCCTAATAATTTGACTTGTTTTACTATATTATGTATGAGGATTGATACTTAATCGTTTACTTTTGTAATTCTCAGTTGAAAACAAGCATTTGGTGAAACTTGGCGATTTTGGACTAATTATGGAGCAAAACATGCAAGAAGTTAAGAGTCTACCGAAATGTACAAGATCAAGACTATTCTGCTCCAGATGCGCCGCATCTCACTTATGACATGCGCCGCATCACTATCAAGATCTCACCAGATACGATCCAAGACACAAGAGGACATGCGCCGCATCCAAAGATAAAGATACGCCGCATCTTCTGGCGGTGTACGAATATTCCTGAATATTATAATCTTGGACCCCACGCGAAGTTAAGTCAATGCGCCGCATCTACTTACTAGATGCGCCGCATCTCACCCTCAGACAGAAACTATAAATACCCCAAAGACTAGACGAATTAAGAGTTCCGAAGTTTTAACAGAAGACCGAAGACCAGAAACCTAGGACGAATTCAGTCAAGGCAGCAGCACAAGACACACCAAATCAAAGATACAAGAGCTGTAAGAAGGTGCTGCATATTTTTAATTCATTAAGTAGTTTTGTTTTATTGTGTTAGTAAACTTTAATTCATCAAGATTGGTGGCTTGTGTAATGTGACAACGGAAAGATTGCACTCCCTTAAAACTGCTTTCTCATTAATTAAAGTTTATATGTTGATGTCATTGGTGACTTTTATTAGTGCATTGATAACCTCTGTGTCTAGCTGAGCGTTGATCGGGTCGCCATGCCTCTGCCCTCGCCTGTTTATTAGATCGCCTATGCATTCTATGGTCTGTAGAAAAGTAGGAGAAAGATAAACGGGATAGTCATAAGTAATCATTAAGGGTTTACTCGCCGATAAGATTAGAACCAACGAGAAAGGACTTAATCTCGGTGCGTTGCATCGAACTATACACTTTATATAACACTAGCAATAAAACAAGTGACAAACTACTTATCATAAGGACAGCCCTCTTATTGTCTCGAGTATTTATTTGTGTACGTGTGTGCTACTTGCTGATTCGTGCCTATTGGTTTAGTTTATTATTTAATTGCAACCAAATCGTGCCAGTCTCTCAGGCTGAACCCCCCTTGCGTTAGAATAGGTTGTATAGCTAACTTAATATATTAAAATACTGATTAGAATAACTAGATAATACGTTCCACTCTTAGTGATCGACACTCTACTTACCATTATATTCATACTGACCGGGTACACTGCTCGTTAAGTGTGTGTGTTATTGATAAGTCGGCTAAATATAAATTTAAAACTTGAGTAGGCATTAAAACTGCTAAACCGCAACGACACATCGCACGCATCAAGTTTTTGGCGCCGCTGCCGGGGAGTGAATTGTTATTATCTGTTAATTTGATTAGTATTTTAATTAGGTTTTTAATTTTTAATCTAACCGCTAATTTTGTTGTGTATTAGTTTAATTTGCATTCATTGTACTATTTTGCATATTTTCTGTTTTTGTGTGTTATTTGTTTGCTTTTGTTTGTGTTTATTTTCGTGTGTTTTTATTTGTTTTTATTTTTCGTATTTTTTGTTTTCTGCTATCGTTGTACTGAGCTAAATCGAACGATACGGCGCATCTGATTTCTCAGATACGGCGTATTGCGTTCAAATTTTTTATAAAATACAACGCGTTTAATTAATTCGATACGACGCATCTTTTCCCAAGATACGGCGTATCTGTTTTTAATAAGAAATTTTTCTAAGCGATAAAGCGATACGACGCATCTTTTCCCCAAGATACGGCGTATCTGTTTTTGATAAAAAAAATTTTCTAAACTTTAACGCCATACGAAGCATCTGCTTTAGCAGATACGGCGTATCTATTATTTTAATTAAAAACAGTTTTCGATTAATTAAACAGATACAGCGCATCGATCTCTATCGATACGGCGTATCTTCTGAATCAAAAATCTTATATTTTGAAACGTAACGAAAATACGGCGCATTAAATTTTGTTAATACGGCGCATTTAATTTTAAATAAATATCGATTTTTGATTATTAAAATTGATACGGCGCATTCTAATTTCTAAGCGGCGTATCTATTTTCTGAATAAAAGTCTGATTTAATTTTAACGATTATAAGATACGGCGTATCCAACTTTTTGGATACGGCGCATCGTCTGCAGATATCAGCTATTTGTATTCTTATATCCGTTTCTATATTCATTAATTTTTCTTCTAGCGAACAGATCCTACTGATGCTTTTGTGATTATTTCAGAAGGAAAATGGAAGGATTCGGAGAACTGATTGACTTCGACTTCGAAGCCAATTTTATGAATGGAGTATTAGTGCATGAAAAATCACCCGAACGTTACAATGGGGACTACATTGAACTTAATGACCTTAATGGACCATTAGCATCCAATGACATGTTCATGGATGATGCGGAATCTGAGTTAGAAGAAGGAGAAATTCTGGATAGTCCAAAAGTCAACGTTATTATTACATGGAATTACGATGAATTTGAGGGATATGATGGTTCTTGGGATTACGGTAGAAGGATCCACGCCGATTGTGCTTACAATTTGCAATTCCCATGCATGATTGGATACAAGTGTATTGACGCCAATTTCTTTCCTATTTTACCAATCAATGTCATGTCAAGGAGCTTTTACAATTCTATTATGAGAAATAAAGTGGAGCATAAGGGAAAGAATGTAGTTGGAGCCTTCATTAATGTCCCGATCTTCGTAGGCCGCTTTACTATTGTAACTGAGTTCGCCGTTGTTGAAGACATGAATGCCTATCGTGACAGCAATATGGGTGACGTGATTGTTGGAAAACCATTTTGTAGGGAGATCACTATTAATGCAAAACGATTTGAAGGAAAGATCACCTTTCAATGTGGAAGCGACATTATCACTTATATGATGCCCCGAACTCACCCTGGGTTTAAACATGCTACTAATAGGGTCTGCTACAAATTCTCTCCATTCCTTTTTATTAGTAATGATGACATGAAGAGAGGGATTGAGTACCCATATCAAATGATGGAAGGATTCTATAAAGGAGTTTTGAATTTGGGACCTGAATATATACGTGACGAATTAGTTGCTAAATGGATCCTACGTGGCAATGTAGGAATAAATGATCGATACTAAAGAGCTGAACGTGAGTCTAACTTGAAGACTCTGGAATAAAGACAAGTGCTTACCGGGAGACAACCCGGATTTATCTTTTAATTTTCTGTTTATGTGTCGAGTCAGTCAGGCCGCAGAGGATACGGCGCATCTCCTGCAATGGTCATATCTTATTTTATTTTTCTGCATTTTTTATTTTCGAATTTAAAACTTTTTATCAGTTTATTTTAATGCGGCGCATCCCTGGTTAAGGATGCGGCGCATCTTTTATTCTGATCCGTATTTATTCCAGGCTCGATACGGCGTATCTTCTTCCATAAGATACGGCGCATCGACTGACCTGATGATTTTCATTTTTAATTTTTATGTTTTATTTTTCCTAACTACTAATGTGTTATGCAAGTTGAACCTTTCTTACCTTAGGTGTGTTTTGAAGCCTTGGTGGTATTATAGATTCCTGCATTTCCTGTGGATGCATCTAATATGAAGCTTAAACGTTCTAATCCACAAGAAAGATGATTTTTGCTCTTATACTAATGGAGGATCATACCGAGCAAATCTCAGGGGAGTTTTTCTGTTCTAATTCTTTTATTTTCCAGTTTTTAACCTTTTATACGAACAACGAGGACGTTGTTTAACTTAAGTGGGGGGATTGGAGAATTAGAACACTTAACACTTACTTGTCCTAAACTTTTCAAAATATGCTTAAAATGTGCTTAATATATCAAAATTTAAAATTTTTTAGCATGTTTTTGTTTAAAGTCTAAGTTGCATAGCTGCACACATGACGTTATTTTTAAAAAAATTGTGATTTTTCAAAATTCACAAATCTATGAGTGTGCCGGTGACTTGTAAACTTTAGAACTTGGCTTGTATACTATTCGAGACCACCATAATGAGTATTATTGATATAATTGGAGTGACTTGTCTAAATTGGTAAATTTCTAGGATTACACCCAAATAGCCTTTATATGTTATGTGATATTAGCTAACTACACTGGTTAGTTAAACCCCGTATAAACCCTTTTGTTACTCTCATTTTTAGAGTAAGATACCCCTAGAAAAACACTCAGAGCCATTCCTTTCATTTCTTACACCTTTGTTAAAATGTTTCGTTACACCCTTAAACCTTAGCCTACCTTGTAGATTAAGATCCGTGGTTGGTTAATTGCTATAGGCAAAGTGTGTTTCCTTGCATTACCTGTGTTCGCGTGCGTAATTCATTATCTATGGTTAGGTCGGGAAATTGCACAATGCAATTGGAGTGAAAGTAAATATTGTATATCTTTGAGTTTATTTTTCGTGTGTTTACTACTTTCACTATTACCGTTATTTTTGAAGTCATGAAAAGTATGGAAAAATTATCCAGAATTATTGTTTTGGTGATGTGGTGAAATTTTACACATCTATGTTTATATGTGATAAAAAAAAAAAAAAAAAAAAAAAAATCGAAAAAATTAGAAAAGAAAAGAAAAAGAAGAAGTTGGATGTTTGATTTAAACCAACAATGTAAAGTTATGTAAGTGGTCGATATCACCACTAGTTGTTGTATTATATCTATGGATTGAATGGGAGTTGGCAGTTATGGGAACGTCAACTAAGGTTTATTCTTTGATTAAGATCTTGTTGAGTATAATTCGTGTCTACCTAAAGCGTGTGTTTCAAGTGTTAAAGCGTGAGTTATTCAATGATATGAGTCTTATTCATGGGATGGTTGGGATAGTGATTAACCACACTTAGGATTTTAATTTATTTGTTTTGTTTATTTTTCATTTTACACCAATTTATATCCCAAAAATTATCCATACCCTGTATTATTCTTTATCCAACCAAACCTTTGATTTATTGAGATTAGGGATTTAAGCAATCTTAAGTATCGTAGTCGTGGATTCGGCTATGTATTTATGATTTTGTCGCCCTTTTTGATATATTATTATTGGTGAAGTTTGGACCTATCTTTAGCCTATTCGAGTTAAGGATTTGAGCAATTGCAAGTATCGTGTTCGTGGATTCGATCATGTATTTGTGATTTTGTCGCCTTTTCTGGAATTTGAGATCGATAGAGATTAAGAATAATTAACCCTTAAGCCTAAAAACCCTTTTTACCGCTTTAGACTTGTTATTCCTTGGCTTTAGTGGAGGAGATGTGTATACTTGCCAAGCTTATGATAGAATATTCGTCGCGACTGGACAGTTAAACGATTAGATTTGCTTTTATCAAAATATTTTTATTCTACTTCTAAATCGTTAAGTGTTTAGTTGTGTGATTATGACAAAAACGAATACATGCTTAAATATAAAAATAAATCATAATATCCTTTAGGATACATTTTCATAAGATTAATTCTAAGGTTTACTTGGGGACAAATAAAGTTCAAGTGGGGGGATATTTGATGAACTCAAATAAGTACATATTATTACTATCATTTATCCTAATAATTTGACTTGTTTTACTATATTATGTATGAGGATTGATACTTAATCGTTTACTTTTGTAATTCTCAGTTGAAAACAAGCATTTGGTGAAACTTGGCGATTTTGGACTAATTATGGAGCAAAACATGCAAGAAGTTAAGAGTCTACCGAAATGTACAAGATCAAGACTATTCTGCTCCAGATGCGCCGCATCTCACTTATGACATGCGCCGCATCACTATCAAGATCTCACCAGATACGATCCAAGACACAAGAGGACATGCGCCGCATCCAAAGATAAAGATACGCCGCATCTTCTGGCGGTGTACGAATATTCCTGAATATTATAATCTTGGACCCCACGCGAAGTTAAGTCAATGCGCCGCATCTACTTACTAGATGCGCCGCATCTCACCCTCAGACAGAAACTATAAATACCCCAAAGACCAGACGAATTAAGAGTTCCGAAGTTTTAACAGAAGACCGAAGACCAGAAACCTAGGACGAATTCAGTCAAGGTAGCAGCACAAGACACACCCAAATCAAAGATACAAGAGCTGTAAGAAGGTGCTGCATGTGTTTAATTCATTAAGTAGTTTTGTTTTATTGTGTTAGTAAACTTTAATTCATCAAGATTGGTGGCTTGTGTAATGTGACAACGGAAAGGTTGCACTCCCTTAAAACTGCTTTCTCATTAATTAAAGTTTCTATGGTCTGTAGAAAAGTAGGAGAAAGATAAACAGGATAGTCATAAGTAATCATTAAGGGTTTACTCGCCGATAAGATTAGAACCAACGAGAAAGGACTTAATCTCGGTGCGTTGCATCGAACTATACACTTCATATAACACTAGCAATAAAACAAGTGACAAACTACTTATCATAAGGACAGCCCTCTTATTGTCTCGAGTATTTATCTGTGTACGTGTGTGCTACTTGCTGATTCGTGCCTATTGGTTTAGTTTATTATTTAATTGCAACCAAATCGTGCCAGTCTCTCAGGCTGAACCCCCCTTGCGTTAGATTAGGTTGTATAGCTAACTTAATATATTAAAATACTGATTAGAATAACTAGATAATACGTTCCACTCTTAGTGATCGACACTCTACTTACCATTATATTCATACTGACCGGGTACACTGCTCGTTAAGTGTGTGTGTTATTGATAAGTCAGCTAAATATAAATTTAAAACTTGAGTAGGCATTAAAACTGCTAAACCGCAACGACACATCGCACGCATCAATGAGCAAACAATCGGGGGGTTCAAGTCCATTGGCAAGGCAATAAAAGGGCTCGGGAACAAGATAAAGAAGTTGGGGAAGATAATAGACTAGATAGGATTAACTTAAGTAGTACTACTAACTTAAGTATTATTAAGCTATTATCAATGGGGTCATGGAAATGTCCATCTAACATTAACAAGTTTAAATTGTCTTGACATTGGTTACTTTAATTAGCTAATCAATCTTTATGTTTTATTATGAGCTTTGTCTAGCTCATACATTTTCTTTTATTTTATTACATGCACTAGATGATAAAATTGCCTAGAATGATGCATGCTTAATAGTTGCCTAAACTTAGAAGATCACATGATAATTTTTAGTTGCTAGTTTAGACTAGTGTTAGGAAATTTATGTGATTATTCCTTAGTAGATTGAGGCTTTGGGATTTGCTGCAAAATAGTCTACCCAGAATTACCCATTTTAGGCAGTCTAGAACCTGCAGAACTGGAAAAAGAGTCAACTGCAGGCCATGGCTCCACTAAATAGGGCACGGCTCCACTAAATTTAGTAGTGCCGTGATACCTTTAGTGGTACCGTTCCCTGAGAAGTCGAATTTAACTATTCTTTTTCACTTTTTAACTATCTTTTCCTGGAAATCTGCAAACACAACCTGATTCCAATACACCCAAATCCCCAAATTCACCATCCTATCCAACCTTGCATGTTTTGATTTGGCTATATAAGCTAACATCATACATTGCTGATCCTCACCACTTCACAATCATCATACAATCCTCATGTCTTCAACAATGGCTACCACTTCCCACAAAGCTAAAAAGCCAAGATTTAACCTCAAACCAACCAATGAGACAATTCTTATTGATCAATGGATCAAGAATGTCCACATACCACAAGCCTCAACCAAACCTTCCAATGAAATGATTCTCATTGATCTAACTTTGGATGATGATGAAAAAGCCCACACACCACAAACCTCAACCAAATCAACCTCCTCAATCTCTACACCCCAAGTTCCATCAAAGGCCAACTCAACAAGGCCAACATCATCATCCACCTCCACCACAAGAATCACCACACCCTTGTCTCAACCAATTTCTATTCATTCACTTGCCTTAACACTCACCTTATCACCATCAACTCCCTTTGAACTTGGCACTAACACATCATCCTCATTACTCTCACCATCACCACAACCACTAATGGGTTATCCCATTCTTCATCCCCTACAACCACATACCCTAAGTTGTCCTTGTTGTCACCACAACAACACCTCATCATGTGCCTTAGAGATGAGTTGAGCCTTCAATTCTCCTACCTTGAGCACCTTCTCACACCACCACAAGGACCCATCATCCTACCTCCACCACCACCCAATAGCCCACACAACTAAACATGGTTATGTTTAGTTTCTCCAATAAAAGCTTAGGACCCTTTTGGCATTTGAAGCAAATCTTGAAGTCTCATATCACTAAGGATGTTTATGTGTTTTTTTGTTGTTTGTTTTTCTTCCATGATGTAGTCATACTTATGTATGACATTTTTTTTCTTTTTATGAATGGGCTTTCATGTGGTTGTTTCATTCTTATTTTTATGCTTGGCTATTTAGTCATCCTTTTTGTGGTTGGATATTTGTCATAAGTGCTACATTTTAGATTTTGTATATGTGTTATCTAACCTTGTTTTGTAGCACAAATCATTGCTCGATTTCTTGGTGTCCTCCAAACGAGGGGGAGTATACATCAAGGGGGAGCCTTAGCAACCTTTTTGCTTCGACAAAAAGGGGGAGAAATGGGAGTAAACTCATTAAAAACTTGTTAAAATTAATTTTAACCTAAAATGACTTTATGTTTTGTCATCATCAAAAAGGGGGAGATTGTTGATGCAAATAATGTTCTAAAAACGTTATTTCTATCTTTCGATAACTTCACGTTTTGAGGATGAAAAAATGTGAAATCACATTACGTTAAAATTAACATAAACAAGTTTTTAATCAGAAGATCCCGTTTCTACACAAATCACTCTAGAACAAATTTATAACTTAACTAATGATCAAAGAAGTGAATTTGAGTTTCAGACATCACATTTTTATGCGACAAAACATTTCTTTCAAAAATATACTTTACAAATTATTTTTGAATAATTAAGAAATGTTTTAACGGAAAAATAAGTTTAAAATACATAACAGCTATTTTCCCCCCAAAATCAGCTCCAAACTTCCCCAAATAAGTTTTCACCAGAAAAGACAAAAAAATGGAGCGTCTTTGTCTGACACGGCTCCACGGTTTCACTAAATTTAGTGGAGCCGTGGGTGATTTAGTTGAGCCGTCCCTTTATAACGGTCAGATTTTTTCTGCCTATAAATACCAGCCCTGTTCACAGTTCTTGGGCATCCTTTTTCACACAAAAACTTTATGAGTTTGATACTCTCTTCACATCTTTTCTTTTAGATCATTTAGTTAGGTTTTCTTTTGTTCAAGAGTGATCCAATCATCCATTCAAGTGATCCTCTTCATTCCTCTACAATAGCAAGAGAAGAACACAAAGTATCCAAGTAGATACAAAGCTTTGTCATTCCTCTTCAAGTGCAAGAGAAGAACTCAAGGTATCCAAGAAGATACAAGAGTTGTAGTTTTAGTTAGGGGTCTTGTAACATTTGTTACACACTTGTTGTATCATAGCATACATCAAGATCAATTTTCTTTTGTGAGAGAGTGAGTGAAGATCATTGTGATCTTATAGAGATATTGATTATCTCTTGAAGCCATTGGGCTAGTGTGATTGATCAAGTTGATCAAAGGTAGATAGAAGAGGTTGAGTGAAGTGAGAGTTGATCATTTTGATCGTGTCGAGATCTTGGAGATCTCTTGAAGCCATTGGGCTTGTGTGATTGATCAAGTGGATCATAGGTAGATCGGGTAGATCGAGTCTTGTATGAAGTAGTAAAGGATCAAGTGGATCGTAGTAGATTGGTGCTAGCTAAGATTAGCACTCGACATCTAGCTTAGTGTCGGAAATAGGATAAGCGACGTGTACGGTTTTCTCCGCCTAAAGGGAGGTTGTTGACATAGTGCTTGAAACTCTCGAGTGTGGTACTCGGGGAGTGGAGTAGGGCGAAGAAGACCTTCGTAGCTGAACCACTATAAATCCTTCGTCCCGGTTTGATCTTTCCATCTCTACTCTTTACTTTCATTACTTATTATTAGTTAGTTTAGTGAGTAGTTCATATTGGTGTTGATTGATTGCACATAAGAATCGAATCAAAGGTTTTCAATAGTAAAGTTTTAAGAAGAATTAAAAGAACTTAAAAACCGGTTAATACTATTCAACCCCCCTTCTAGTTTTCCACAACTACAATCTCCATGTCACTGGTGACTGTGGGATAGATGCCTATTGTCGTACAAGTATTATTACCTTACATGTTAGAGATATGTCAGCATATACACTGAGAAGAGGACTCCTGCATGCAAAACTAAATAGTCAGTATAGTTTTACATAAAAATAATAAAAGTTTTGCAAGAAATAAGAGGTGACCTGCTGAAGAGTAGGTGATCATATGTGTTTCGGAGTTTCCTGTCAAACCTGAAAAGTGTTTTAACAATCAATCATAAGAGAAGGTATCATAGATCCAAAGTAAAGGTCTTGACAGAAGTCAAGAACCACCATGCATTTCATTGTAGTGAAAGATTGAGCTAATGGTATATAAGAGCCTTTAACACGTTAAGATCGCTACTTAGGCCACATGCCCGACATATAAGCCCACATGGGGATAGCATTTCTGAAGCCATTGGTTTCACAAGTGCAACCCCATGTGGGCTAATTGAGAACAAAACCAACACTGAATGCAATATGAAAGGCTGAAAGCAGGGTTCAGAGGGATAGCCTCGGATCAAATTCAAACAACTGATCTTAATGAGGATTTTAACTATTGTGCCATGGGGATAAAGTTGGTTTTGGTAGGGTCCCCCAAGCCAGATTCTATCTCATATAAGCTGAAATACTATAGTATCGTGTTCATCACTATAATAAAAGATCCAACTAACCATATATGAACGTTTATAACTGGAACACCAACTAATTTATCCAGCTTCTTAAAGTATGGAATCGGTTTCCAATCTTCCGGCAAAAGAAGCTTCAGAATGTCAACTGCATGATACATAACAATCAAAAATCCTTGTTAAACCCTGAAATCCTTGATACATAACAATCAGAATGTCAACTGCATGATACATAACAATTCAAAAATCCTTGCTACAAGTCTACAACATCAAAGAGTGATCGTACCTGGAGCAGCGAATACATAGGCATCACCTTTGATAATATTCCCATCATTCAGTAGAAAGTTCCTGACAGTTCCATCTTTGTTTAACTCAATCTTTTGAATTCATGAATTATGCCTGACTTGGCCACCTAACGACTCAATATGCTCAACAATTGGCTTGCAAAGTCTCTCAGGAGGGCTGCCATCTAAAAACGCCATCTTAGAACCATGCTTCTCCTGCTCATTTATTTTCTACCAATTTAGTCAAGAGCAAAAACAGAAAATAATACTCGTGAAAGTTGCAGTTTCTATGGTGTCCAAAATCTTCGTCCTACAAATGACTATATGTTTTGTCCAAAAGTACTCTATGAGAGCAGAATACAACACACAAAAATTATACTAAGAATCCTATGAAACCGGCTTCAATCTAGCACGCTCTAGGTAGTTGACCAGTAACGAAATAATAAGATCATTATGGTGTCCACATATGTTATTGCATATAAATCTCTTTCTAGTGACTTGAATTCGCATTTGACTTATTATATACAGAACACAAAAAATGAAACCAAATGCCTTACTTCCAAACTATTGAATCCCTGATTTTCATGACAGAAATGACATTACCTGAAGAAAGCGGTTTAGAGCTATGAGAATACATTGCATTGACAGTTCATCAGGATTTATGAAGTTTAATGCCTTTGACATGGCAATAAACACCTCGGTGGTAACTCAATCCGCTATGCCCTAGAGAAATGAGAAACATGAATTAGTTATCGAAAAATGTTTCCTAAATAAGGAACCCAAAACTCTTTAGTTTTAACTAAAGGTGCAAAAAATTTATACCACATTAAACCCTTAGCCCAATGTTTCTTATAATTAGAAAAAAAATGGCTAGAAAAAAAAAATTACATACTCGTTGTCTCATCCAGTCTTGAACACTCAGCCCATCCCGAGCCTCAACATACGCCTGCCTACCTAACATTGCAGGCAAGAGCCCAATTGCAAATTTTACTTTCTATGGCCATGTCAACATTTCATTGTTCCTCAAGATAGCCCATATTCCTGAAATAGTATGCAAAGTTAAGAGTTTTAATACTATTTGAATGAAGTACTTGAAACAGGGTATATAATAACAGAATACACGTGCCATTCAATGGTACAGGCAGAACATCTGGGAAGTCAAAGCGACTAAATTCTCCAGGCTTTTTTGGCATTGCAAATATCATAGAATGCTCCTTCCACTGCAGTCTATCATTAATGCCAAGCTCTCCAAACAGGTTCTTCATTACAACTACCGCATCCTATCTTCAAACACACACACACCCACACACACACAAACACTTTTCTATACTTAAAACACTACGCGCCTGACCATATCTTGACTTATATCCCATATAAGAGAACTTACTGCATCACTTCATTACAACTACTGCAGCAATCAATCAAACACACACACAAACACTTTTCCACAATCAAAACACTACGCGCCTGACCTAATCTAGACTTATATCCCACATACAAGAAGTGCATCACTTCATTACAACTACTGCATCATATCTTCAAACACACACACAAACACTTTTCCAAAAATAAAATACTACGCGCCTGACCTTATCTAGACTTATATCCTACATTTAGGAGGTTAGTGCATCACTTCATTACAACTACTGCATCTATCAATCAAACACACACACAAACACTTACCACAATCAAAACACTACGCGCCTGAATTAATCTAGACTTATATCCCACATACAAGAACTTAGTGCATCACTTCATTACAACTACCGCATCATACCTTCAAACACATACACACAAACACTTTTCCACACTTAAGACACTACGCGCCTGACCTTATCTAGACTTATATCCCACATAAAAGAACTTACTGCATCACTTCATTACAACTACTGCATCAATCAATCAAACACACACACAAACACTTTTCCACAATCAAAACACTACGCGTCTAACCTAATCTAGACTAATATCCCACATACAAGAACTTAGTGCATCATTTTATTACAACTACTGCATCTATCAATCAAATGCACTCAAATAAAATTATTGACATCTAAAACACAATGCGTGCTACCTAATCGAAAAATATTTGCCACAAAACATAACCTACTGCATTACTCCTTTACAACTACTGCATCTAGTATTCAAGTACACTTACAAAAAAAAATTGACATCTAAAACTCAATACGCGTCACCTAATCAAACAATATTTGCTACAATTAAAATCTACTGCATCTTAGTTAAAATTAAAAACTACTGTATGTAAGTTAAAATTAAAAGTATTGCATCATAATTTAAAATATAATAATTACTTGATGATACCGCAATTGGTTTTTCCGGTTCATCTTTTTTTTTTCCTCCCTTTTTTCTTGTATAAGCAGGATCAACGATCCTATTACTCTTTCTATTTGCTAAATCTATAAACAAATACACGATTATAGGAAAATAAATAACAAAATCGATGCAGTAAAAAATGTTTATCGATAAAAAATATGGTGTAAGATCTGGAATATTCGTCCTTACCATCGGTGATGCAGTAGGTTGCTTCGATAATCAATAGATTTGGTTCAGAAATTATTAGGGTTTTCTGTTGATTGATTAGTGTGTGTTTGAAGAGAGTCAATTTAGGGTTATGAAATAATCGAGTTTCATTTGGGGAACTGGAAGAGAGAGAGTAAATTTTGGGTTATGAAATTACTAGGTTTATTCAATTTTCATTACTACATCTTGGCCCTTCAAGTTTCAATTATTTACACAAATGGCACTCCGTTTTTTTCATCTTGCAAGCTAGATCCAATGGTTGAGATGACTTCTCATCCTTCTCATTTTAAGCCCCTTCTCATTGTATCCCCACCCTATATAGAGAGAGATGTTGGTTCATAAGAAAAGTTGATTTTGGTAGAAAAATGAGAAAAATGTACAAATCACCCCCTCCTCCCCCTCCCTTTTTCACACCAAACTACAGGGACCTTATTTTATTTTCTTTCATTCTTTAAGGTAGGTTTTGTACATTCGCACCCTACCCCCCCCTCCCCAGGAAATTTTTTTTTTTGGGGGCCAATTTTTTTTGCCGCCAAAATTTTATAACTCTGATGCACCTTTTTTTTGTGCATCACATTTATAAAAATTAGTTATAACTATGATGCACCAAATTTTTTTAACTGTGATGCAACAAAATAAAAAGGTGCATCAGAGTTTTAAAATTTTGGCTGGAAAAAAAAATGTGCCGCCAAAAAAAAATTTTTTTGCGGTATTTTTTTTTTTTGTTGAGGGGGGTGGGTTTCAAAACTTACCCTGAAGTTTGAGATGTTTTCAAATTCTACCCTATAACTGTTTTTCTCACTTTTCTATCTAATTACACTTCTCTCTCTCTCTCTCTCTCTCTCTCTCTCTCTCTCTCTTTATATATATATATATATATATATATATATATATATATATATATATATATATATATATATATATATATATATATATATGAAGATTTAGTATTACGAATAATTTAATTAATTCGTTGAGGATATAGCAGTTTTAATTTATAAGTTTTCCTGTTAGAACCAAGATTCACTTGAGGACAAGTGATAAATTGATCTTCCGGGGTCGTTTTCCAAAAGAGATTTGAATTGAAATTTACGTTTGCTTTTTGTAAAATGCTTGATTGCCGAATGATTTTTGTTTTTGTTTGAGTTGAGAAATTTTAAAAACTAAATTAAAACTACTTGATTAACAACTACAAATAACGATAATAAAGATGATCTAAAAATATGATAATAAAAGATATGTTTCCCAAGTCGGTGGAAAGATTATTAAGTGTGAATTTTCATTATAAGCCTTTTTTAATTAATACCCGTCGAAATAAATCATTTTCTCACAACGTTGGTTTATTTTGAAAACAATTATTTTTTCTTGGTAAAAATTATTAGATCTAAACAATCAATTATCCTAATGGATTTTGCCTGTTAAAACAACCAACTAAAAAGATCTAAAAATAATCCGGAAATTATTAATCAACTACCTTTGAATACCCGTTTAAAAAGAAAGGTTTTCTCACAACATTGGTTTATTTTGAAAACTCTTCTTTTTGTCTAGGTTCTATTTACTTGGTTTGATAGTTAGTTACATTAATGGCTTTTGCCCGTTAAATTTACTAAAAATCAAACCAAGTAAACCAAAGGTTATTGATCAATAATTTCTAAGCTTGCACACTTAATTTCACAATCCACCAACACTTAACAAACATATAATAGATCTACTCACTAATCATAACTACTACTAAACCAACAATAATAATAACCTCAACAAACATAATCATGATTAATAAAGCTTAAAATTAAAACTACAACTAATAGAAAAAGTAAGGAGATGAAACCCGGTGAATAAGATGAGACTAATAACCACCCGGTCTTATAAACCAAACAAATTCTAAAGTTTATCTTTTTTTGCTTCTATTTTGCTACTAGTGTATAAAGTTGTAAACTTTATAACTAATAACTTAATAAAAGGTAATAAAGCTATAAACTTTAAACAATAAGCTAGTTTATAAAACCCTTAAGCTCCTCGCCTTAGGTTGAGATGAAAGCAAGCTTAAAAATCAAAACTTTGTTAGGATTAAGACAATAAGCAATAATATGAACCAAATAAGCTATGGAAAAGCTTTTTGGTTAAGAAAGTACCAAACTTTAATTGAAATAAACTAACAATAAGCTAAAAAGTTAGATCTAAATCCACCCAAAACTATGTTTTCTACTCCAAAGAATAGGCGCGGATTGGGTATATTTAAGGACTAGATCTAAGAGAATAAGCTAAAGAATAGCTTATTATAAAAGAAAAACTGGAAAAGGTGCAAACTTTTTATGAAATAAGAATTAAAAAACTATTTAGATCTATAATAATAAGCTATCTAAAAAGCAAAAAGCTCTCAAAACTAAAAGGTGTCAAAGCTTATTTGGAAAATAAGTCAAGCTTAATAAGTTCATGCACCTCTTTTGGCATTCGAATCGAGCTAGAGGGTGAAGAGAAGAAGAAGTAAATAAACATAATAAGCTAAAGACTAATAAAAATTAAAACTTTTTAATAAAATAAATGAAATAAAAACTATTTATGAAAAGTATAAAAGAAAATTCTATAATAGAAAAGAAAATAAAAGAACTTAATAGATAAGCTTATAGAAAAAGCTAACCCAAAAAACTAAACCTAAATAAGCTATAATAAGCTAATAAGCTAATATAACTTATTAGATAATAAAAAGAAAAAAGAAAAGAAAGAAAGAGATGAGAGAAGTAGAGGAGAAATAAGCACTAAGTAATAAACATCTTTTTATTAATAAGCTAGAAAAAGTCTTACAAATAAGCACTTGAAAGTTGAGCTACAAGATAAGCTAAATATTACAAAGTAAAAAAAATAAGCTAAATACTCCAAAAAATAAAACTGCTACTATCTTAAAACAAAAGTGTGTGTGAAATATTGAAGTGTAGAGTGAATGATCATGGCTCGGATCATGAGCCTTGAATTTATAGCCAATAATTGGCATTCTCGATTCTTCCTATGTCGTAGGATAGCTATTTGCCGAACACGTGTCCTCGTTCGGGCTTTAATTGGGCTTCCACTTAGGTTTGATAAATCATTTAATAAGCTCTAATATATCTTATAACAATCTTTAATATCTTTTAATATTTAAATAATCATCACTATGCTCTACTTTGCTCCAATAATTTCGTCTCGTGCCGTTGGAACCATAATGTCGTGCTCTTTCCAATTGAGTGCTCGGGTAATTACCGTTTTTGCTTTGTTTTCAAACCCTTGTACCTGCAAGACATAATAACACAAACCAAACATATTTGCAACATAATTTCATATAATTTATGGTTATTAGTCCGTTTCGGGTGCGTTTTCCGGTATAAAGTGATGTGTGTTTAAGCACACATCATTAATCTACTAATGATGATACTAATATTTTTAAATGACAACAATAATAACAAATGTTGTTAAAAAAAGTATAAAGTCAATGAGGTATTTCTTAAATTTATAAACTTACTAAAAATAATGGAAACGGGAATTTTACACTTATATCCATTAAACTAAATTTAAGATTAAACTGTTATATAAAGTTTTAGGCTATAAAGTAAATTTTATTGGTCAATCAGAATAAAATGTTATTTTACATTTAACCATTAAAGTGTTATAAATACTCACCTTTTTTAAATATAATTTTAATGCAATTTATATATTTGCTTTTTAATGGGTTTTTCTATAAATAGATTTGTTTTGGGTAACTGTTTACGCAATGTACGTATTGAAGGGTTAATGTGGCTATCCGGTTTGGTTTCCTACTTTCGGTAAGGACCCTTAGGTGTGACCGGAGTCACAAGCTGGGGTAACACTTCCGAAGTAGCCGAAGTGAATTGCGAGAATTCACTCGGTGTGTGTGTGTTGAAGTTGAGTTGGTTCATTTGTTAAATGAACCTTCTATTTATAGGGATAGCTTTAAGATTTTGTGCCATTCATGAGAGTCCATCAATGTTTCCAGGATAGTCCAAGTGGTGGATATCCAATGAGGGAGACAAGAATGAAACGTGCGGTGCTTCCTTTGGTCTTGCTAGATGCATGGAATGATCCATGCACGATTGCATCTCTACCTCTAAGAGAATGAGGTAGTAGCACGTATCTAATGGTTTCAACGGTCCTAGGAAGTGTTCCCATTATTGTCATTGCCTAAGAGTGTTTGGCAGGCGTGTGAGCCTGTCCTGGGAGTTCTTCTCCCAAGCGTATTATGATAAGTTTTGGCCGCTTGTTGGGCTCAGTTAGAGTGTATGGACTTAGTTAACCAGGCCAAAGGTCCTATACACTATCAAGTCCCCCCAGTCCATTAGTGTATTCAAGAAAATGCGCTGATGAACTCTTGATATGATAAATCATCATGACTCTTTGCCTCGTTTTATGGCTTCTAGGCTCTAATATAGCATGCATTGTGAGTCATTATAACGTTTTCTTTATGTCATCTCCCTGGGATTGCGGACCCCATGGGTTTATATTTTCCCGTTCCAGGCTGTGTGCTTTTAATGCCCTTGTGTTGTTGTTGTTGTTGTTTTTCCCTTCAAATTTTCACCGTTTTGGATTTCATCAAAACTTGCCTCGAAGTGTCAGTTGCGTCTTTCCTCTTGCCTGCCCATTTATTGCGTGTTTTCTTGGCCCACACATCCTTGGGCTTTTATAGTTGTGAAGTGAGAGGAGATGATTGCTTATCTGCGAACGGTTATTCTTTTTATCTACTTCTTTCAACCTTTGTGAAGAAAGTCATGGAAAAAAGAGGTTTGTAATTTCGTTCCTCCTTATTTAGGAGGTTCCCTTGTTTTTGTTTTCCATTATGTCCCCATCCGAAAAGTCTGTTGCTTGTGGTAGTTTGGTGAAGGGGAAGAGGTTGAGAAACTCAAGGATAGTATTCCTTGGCTTGGTTTGTATAATCCACGACCTCCTGCCGCAGATGATTGGGTCGATGTAAACAAATATGACAATAGGAATAGTTACTAACTCACATAGATTGTTTACTGGCACATTCTTACAAATACATGTCACATCACCTAATGATTGGTATTTATACCCAACCTAACATTGATGAGTTGTGACTTTCTACATGATGGTCCCTAGACTTTTAAACCATAATAAATCAACCAACAAATTTTTTAAACTAATATTACATTCAATTCTTAACAAGATGGTGAATCATCATATTTTGCATGCTTTACATGTCAAATATGTTGCAAGTACCACTTTGCTTCTTTTTTCACTTCAAATATATATATATATATATATATATATATATATATATATATATATATATATATATATATATATATATATATATATATATATATATATATATATATATATATATAGGTTTGGGTTATAAAAAAAAGCCCCTTATAATAAAAAGCATATGAAGAAACGAGAGCTTGACACCTGTCCCCCCAACTCTCGTGCTCTAAATTTGCCCCCCGAAGGGTAGTTTCGTCAGTTTACCCTCTAACCTCCCTTAAATACCCTCTATCTCTCCTACATCCTCCATCTCTGATTATTTTCCTCTCGATATACACATCTATAATTCCCTCAACTTCTCTAATTCTATCTCATTAGACAATAATCACCAATTAACACATGATCTTCAAATTTTAACCCCAAACTTTAATTTCATCAATCATTATTCAAATTTTTTTGCTTGATTTTGAACATAAATCGGAGATTTCTATATATTAGTTATTCGAAAGGAAAGTAAGTTTCTATTAATTGTTTTTTACTGTTTCCATGATGAATTTGGTTATAATGATCTTGATTGCATATATATGAAGTTTATTTATCCGATTTTAAATATTTTTTGGTTTTTTTGTTGTTTTGTTGATCTAAACATGTTATATTTGGAGTTTAATTGAAGTTATATCATGTTTCCTTCTAGATTTGAGAAAAAATATAGGTAAAAATGTGTTTAAAAAAGATGCACACAAGGTGTTTGTTAAATTGTCTCTGTGAGATTTTATAACTGTGATGCACTAATTTTACACTGTGATGCATCACTTATTATGGTTTCATTGTCTTGATAATTTTTCATTAGGAAATGCTTGTATGTGTAGTTGTATGTGTAATGCAGTTGTTCTGAAATGCAGATGCAGTAGGTGTTTGTTTGTGGCAAATATCGATCTAACAACTTTTTTTTTTTTTAGTTGGATAAAATGTCTTATAAGATTTTATAACTGTGATGCACTAATTTCATACTATGATACACCAGCTGTTCATGATTTACTTGTTGAATGATTTAATAGAATGATTTCATTGATTTGTTAAGGTTGTGTAGTTATGTACGAGTTGGTGCCCTTTATCTATAAAGATGATGCTTTATTTTTATTGAGTTAGCGCATTATTGTTAAAATTGGTGTTAACAAACTTAATAACTATAATACACTACTGTCTTAACTATAATGCAGTAATTTTTTTGGATATATACTTAAAGGTTGTAAACATATTTCTTTTATGTTTTTTCTTGCCTTTAATTGAAAAAAAAAAATGGTATATCATACTTACAAAATATAATGCATCATAAATAAAGATGAAAAATGCATCATAATAATGAAAAAGCAATAGTTTTAACTATGGTACATGTGGGAAATCCTTAATATGTTTATTTTCATTGTGATGCACTGATTTTATATGTGTGATGCATCGTTTGTATTACAGTTAATTTTTTCAATATGATGCAATAGTTTATAACCTTTGATGCACTACCCTTATAACTATCCACATTATTCGTGTAAAAGATCATGATTGATTTTATACCTATGTTGATGATGGAGCTAGACTTTGTTTCATGATGTGGGAAATAAACCTATAAAAAGATTATATGTTCTTTCATTGGCTTAGGTTGTTATTTTGTTTACATCCATTGCGATGCACTGACTCAATATCTGTGATGCATCATTTCCATTAAATTAACTTTTTAGCTTGTGCTGCACTGAACTTATAGTTGTTCAAACTATATCATTCAAGATACTGAATTTCAAAAGTGAAGTAAACATGTGAACCCATATGATGTTTTTGAGGCATGTGATAAGTTTTGTTTTATATGCCATTTTAGATGTGTTTAGTTGCATAATGTAGTTGCTACTTTATTTTAGTAGCATTAAACATTGTGATGCACTTGTTTCTAAAACTGTGATGCACTATATGTTAAAATGGTATACAGTGACATTTTACCTATTTTATTACATTCAATGTAGGTTTTTTTTTCCGTTCCGATATGAGTGTTGAATGTACCAGTGGGATATTGTATCGGCATAGTCTTTACGTATCATGGTTAGACAATGGAGATGAGTTTTCGAAGAAGTATGTTCTTATGTGAAGGTCAAAGATCATGCTCGCGAGAAGCGTCAAATTGTGGAAGATACTTTGCAAATAAATGATTATTGTCATGATGAGTACTTTGTAGATATTGGAAGTTTATTTCATATATGGTTGAGACATTTATAGACTTCGTATTATTTTTTTAAATGGTGATGCACTCTTTTTTCTTAAATCCGATTCACCCACTTTTGAATATTGATGCATTGTTTTGCTTAACCATGATGCAACTGAGCACTTATTTTAGAATCATTGTATATATTTTTATCAAGAATGAGAGTTATATTTGACAATCATACAATGATCAATAGCCAATTGAAACGAATTTTACATACCACGTACTAATATTCACACCAAGAAAAGCTACAAATTTAGCCATTATCATAGTTATTCATAAAAATGTAGTTTTTATCTCATTCGTAATACTACAAACATTCAAAAAGTAGTGTTCAAGCACCAATAATGGATCATAAGTAATAAAAGTATCAATGTCATTGATACAATGAATCTAAAGACTATGATGCAACATAATGTTTATAAAAATCTTACAAATGTAGTAACATTTAAAAGGAATTAAGAACTTACGAAACATACTTCCAAAACAAGTTTACAAACATATAACAACAAAACGAAAATCAACCAATGTTTTCGAACATCCACTAGTATCATCATGAAGTTAGACATAGTATCCGCCATTATAAATTTGTCGATATCTGGGTGACTTGTATTAGGAAGTAGTACACAAACGCTTTTACCTGCAAAAATCAAGTTAGAGTATTGCAGTGATGCAACTAAAATAAACAGACATATGCACATATTCAATTTATACGAGAGAACCGAGAGCTACTACATTACAATTTCAAACCAGGTGCATCATTCACATACCCACGCATATAAACACATTTGGAAATATAAAACAACTTATGTGTAACCTAATTCAGCCATATACGCGAAGGTTGAGCTCCTACTACATCACAATTTCAAACCAGGTGCATCATTCACACACTCATACGTATAAGCAAATTTTGACAAATAAAACAACTTAAGTGTAAAAACTAAGTGCATCGTTCATACAACCAAGCATACAAGCACATTTCCCCACATAAGACAACCTACAAGTAACCTAATCTAGACTTATATGTCACATACATAACCTACTGCATCACTTCATCATACCAAGTGCATCAAATATTCAAACACATACACACAAACACTTTCAACGCTTAAAATGTTACG
Organism: Artemisia tridentata subsp. tridentata; assembly: GCA_021014915.2. Lineage (NCBI taxonomy): Eukaryota > Viridiplantae > Streptophyta > Magnoliopsida > Asterales > Asteraceae > Artemisia > Artemisia tridentata. Next base: position 74,470,710 of record CP139503.1, read on the forward strand.
TGCCTAATCTAATCTAGACTTATACGTAAGATACAAGACACTACTGCATCACCACATCACACGAACTATATCAAACATTCAAACACACACACAAACACTTTACGATGATTAAAAAGCTATGCGCCTAACCTAATATAGACTTATATGTAACATACATAACCTACTGCATCATTTCATCACACCAAATGCATCAAATATTCAAACACATACACAAACACTTCGATGATTCCACAATGTAAATTTAGTGCATCAAAGTTATAAAAACTTACTCCACCATAATATGAAATACAACTGTATCAGCATTTAAAACAACTGCATCACAATGTAAATTTAGTGCATCACAAATATAAAGTATAGTTGAGACATTTTATCAAACACCTTGTATGCAACTTTCTTAAACACGTTTTGTAACTATTTTTTCTATATTTTATTCCAGATATAGAAAAAATATGATGAAAATTTGAATCAAACTCTGAATATAACATACTTAGATCAATAAAAATACATAAACTGATGCAGTAACAAAATTATAGTTCATAAATTAACTTACGAGGCCTAACGAAAACAACATCTAACCTAATTCACCCTTATATGATGAAACTAAACACCTACTGCATCTCAGTTGAAATTCAAGTGCATCGCAGCGTCAACCAAGCATACAGACACATTTTTGAACCTAACGAAAACTACGAATTTACCCTTATATGCTAAAATTAAACATCTACTACATCTCAATGCAAATTCAAGTGCGTTGTAACATCAACCAAGCATACAAACACATATTTGCACATATAGAAAACTAAGCCTAACCTAATTCATCCTTATATGCTAAAACTAAACGCCTACTGCATCTCAGTTCATATTCAAGTGCATTACACAAACAACCAAACATACAAACACATAAAGCACATAACGCAACCTACAATTAACCTTATACATCCTTATACATGAAAACTAAACCTATTACATCACAGTTCAAAAACAAATGCATCGCACAAATAACCTACTATAGTTAAAATAAAAACATGTTGCATCATAATTTGAAATACAACTGCATCAGTATTCAAAATAGTTGCATCACAATGTAAATTTAGTGCATCGCAGTTATAAAGTATAGTTGAGACATTTTTTCAAACAACTTGTATGCATCTTTTCTAAACATATTTTGTATCTATTTTTTTCTGTATTTTATTCCAGATCTAGAAGAAAACATGACGAATGTTTGAATGAGACTCTGAATATAACATACTTAAACAATAAAACCACAAAAATCTATGCAGTAACAAATTATTATTCAAAAATATACTTACAATGCGGTGTAAGATCTGGTAGCTTTGTCTTCACCATTGCTTAATGTAGTAACTCATCATTGATGCATTAATGCAGTAGGCTTTGTTGTTAATGATGATAATACTTGATGAATTAAGATTCTTGGTTGAAAAAATTAGTGTTTGTGTTTGCTGAGTGTGTGTTTTTTGCAAGGTTGTAAATATCTTTTATCGGTCGACCCCTGATAAGCGATTTATCGGACGTATCGGCGATATATCGGGGATATATCGGAGACTATAAATTATAAAAGAAATTATTTAAAAAACAATATTAACAACATATATTCATTTTCTAAAGGCACAAACTTACAAGAAAAATAATATTAACAACATATATTCATTTAAAGAAGAGAAGTTACTAACCGTGAAACAAAGCAAAACTTGTCGTGTACAACTAATAGCATTATAAAATTATAATATCAGAAAAAAAGGAAAAATTTAATTAAAGAATAAAGACTTAAAGAATAATGAAATCGGAAGAAAAAAGAAAGAAGAAACATACCGGAGCAGTGGAATGGCCGGCTGTGTAGTTGCCGGAGGTGGAATGGCCGGCGGTGGAGTCGCCGGAGGTGGATTGGCCAGTGGAGTCGCCGGAGGTGGATAGCTTCGTGAGAGAGATGAGTTGAACCTTTTTGACCTAAAACTAAAAATTATGCCCTAAAAAACTAAAAAAGTCCCGCTCAGCCTTTTAGTAAAAAAATAATAATAATAATAATAAAAAAGTCAACTTTTTTAGTTGACCAAAATGACCGATATTGACCAAATTTTGACCAGGGCGAGATATTGAGCCGATGACAAACTTTTCATTGCAGTCAAAGCCCGATAAGCGATCTATCACTGATTTATCGGCCGATAAGGTCAATTTTTACAACACTGGTTTTTAGAGAGAGGTTTTTTTTTTATTAAATGAAAATGATCGGTCAATTATTGGGAATGATAGTGGAGCGGTTGTGTAAATTTGTCTATTTGTAAAATTGCCCCTGAAGTTTGCAATAATTACCATCGTGCCACCGCCCTTTTTCATCTAATTAATTTTGATCCAATGGCTAGGATGCCTTCTTACACTTTTTATTATAACACACTTTTTATAATAACCCCACCCTATATATATATATATATATATATATATATATATATATATATATATATATATATATATATATATATTTCAAGTGTGTAGTTATAGTTATTTTTTATCTTTTTCATTTTAAATTTTTTTTTCACACTAGATTCATTATGTATTGTAATTTAGCACGGTGAAACTTTGACCAAATAAGTTAATATACCATGTCATTCCACACTACTTAATAAACAAATGTCACTAAAGCACTAAACCAATGATTCTACTTTGAGACTTTTATTAGCAAGTAAACTTATACTCCTTCAATAAACAAAGGGTTAATATACAAATATGTTATCAAATTTTGCGAAAGTGTTCACCCAAGTTGCTAAAGTTTGCGGTTGGTTCATCCAAGTTACCGAACATTGAAAACTGTTCACTATAGTTGTTGGTGGAATTATGTTAAAGTTGGTGTACAAGTTCATTGTTAGACTGTTAAAATTTGTGTTGCAAATGATATTCATGTAGCGATGTCGCTTGTTAGGATTTACTATAAGTGTAAAGAACATGCGGATTAAAATACATTTATGTTCACAAATAATGTTGTTACTATTATTTGCTAATAAGGTCGCTGGTTAATCTACGTTTATCACGCTTTCATTTTGATTTGGTATGTCTGGGTTTTGTAAGAATTTACAAATGGGATGAACTTTTTAGTTGTCGAATTAGTTCCTAGACTGCATTGTTGAGGCTATTGTCTATGAAATATGTTAGGTCACCATAATGATTCAACATAAATGTATTAAAGACAGAAATGAGATAGAAAGAAATAGAGTAGGTCGATTATAACATAAGATAAATGGAAAAAGGTTTAGTAGCAATATGAAATAACCAACACCTCAAAGTGAGGTATACAAGTAGTATTTATAAGACAGGAGTGCTAGGGCAACACTCTTGTGCATCCTTCTAGAAACTAAACATAAGTCACAGCCCATGGGCCTTCTAATAGGGTCGGACCATAAATAACAAACATAAAGACCTTAACTAAGCAACCTGTTACATAACATAATGACCAAGACTTGATAATAGTTACATGTATTCCCAACAATCTCCCCCTAAGGGTTGGTCATCTAAGGTCGCTTGACGTCTTCTTTGCTTCATTGGCTTCGACGTCTTTTGTATCTTTGTTCTTTGTTCTTGTTCTGTGTGATGTGATAATGTTGTGATCTACCTTTCATCAACGTCTTTATCTCTGGTGTCTTTACGTCTTTTCCACCATGCTTATACTTCTTTTGACTTTGATCTTTCTACTTCAAGTGATTCTCATTCCTTAGCTTTAATCTTTGACTTATGAACTTTTGCTTCGATCTTTTATGAGAAGTATCTTTGAACTTAGAATGATATTATGATGTTGGTTTGAGCATGTGGAAATGGAATGCTGTTGATGATAATGGTGGTAATTATGGTCACAACTAGCTGGAACTCCGGGTCTCCATGAGTACCAGCATGAAAACAGTTAGCAATAAAGTTTCCAGCACTAGCACTTACAAGTTCGGACTTCGAGATAATTAACAACATAGTGTGAAAACTCTCTCTAATCCTTACAAAGGCTGTTCCTGAATCGGATACCCTTAAGAGGGCTTGCACAGATATACCAAAGTATATCAACGATTCAGGTGATCCGCTGAAGTATACCGAAATATCACTTCACGACTGTAAACCGTTTGAAACCACCGCGAACACTAAGCGTAACCCACAAGGGATTTCCAAAGTGACCTGCTGTTAGGGCTGTTTGATGTTGGCCCTGGCAGGGATTTCCATTCAATTACTGAGAATTACATTTGTAAATTATCTCATAAATGTTCATGGCAGATTGCTAGGATCTGCGTAGGACTCGTATTCCTAAGAGATCTTTTGATGAATCTCGTGGCTCTAGACTTGATTTGTGTATTTTGATTTTAGTAGTCAGAGACATGGAGCAGAGTACCTCCTTTTCAATATCAACACATCTCGGAATGAGAGTTTGATAGATTATGCGAGGTTCTCCATGAGAAATGAAACAAGTCCTTTTGAGAGAACTTGAGTGGCTAGAAGGTTAAGTGCAGTGCGTCACTAGGTCCATGACGTCTTTGTCTTCAATACCGGTGTCACCTAAGTGACACACAGTAGCATACGAATTGAACCCAGTTTCTGCCCTAAGTTGAACTTTTGGAGGGCTATTTCTTTTCACCCTTTTCTTTACTTTTCTTTATAATTCATCAACTCCTTCTTTCTCCTTTCATTTCATTATTCCTTTTTTTCAATCATACCTAAGGACTTCTAGTACTAAACTATTGGTGTTGTCCTTGATCCCTCCGGCTCTGGCGGATCATTGGACATAAACCTAACAATCACCTTATTACTCCATGATTATCCTAGATTTATTGATCACATGCCATAAAACCTTTTGTAAAATCTATCAAAGTGTTTATGATTATAAAACATATTTTGTTAACACTTTGAGGGTTTACCATTTTCAGAAATACTCCCCCTTCACATGTGCTTATGAATTTTAAAGAACGTTTACACATGTTGGGTGGAGTTCGCACTTTTGAATTGATTGAATCTTAGTGAATATGACCGCTCCGAGACACGCTTACATCACTAGTTAGACCAGCTTGAAATTATTACCTGTCCTGGTCATATTCAAGGAGAATCTCTCGAAACAGTACACTCTACTTAGACAATTCCTATTCGAGACACGCCTACATCACTGGTTAGATCAGCTTGAAATTATTACCCGTCCAGGACAAGTCGTTTCGATTACTAACAGTTTAGTTTCGTCAATTCGTTGGTCAAATCTGAGTCGAGCTCATATGAGATTCCTTACTTTCGTTACCATATTTTAATCGCACTTTCATTTTCTCCCCCTCAAAAATAGCATATTGATGTTGTTTTTGAAGAACATTTTGATTAAAATTTTCTTTTTGAGGTTTGTGGGAAGAAACGAACAAGAACTTATTGTTTTGAACAAAGATTGTTTCAAATACTCCCCCTCAATTAGTGATATAACTTTTTGAGGTTTTGATTACGAGAGGGAATACTTGTTCTTTTGAGCAGAATTATTAAAAACTTAGGATTGAGGCACTGAAGCGTACCTCAGGGTCCTTTCTTTACAAAGAACGGGTTGTGCACTAATATTTGTGCATAAGCCATTATGTTTTACAAGCAAAAGGTATCAAAAATAATAAGAAACATATACCGAGTTTATACATCAATCAACGTTTCTGAAAGTCGAGAATATTGGATCTGGTCGTTGAAAGTTTCTGATTGGAAAGGATGGTCTGCCTCCAACATAGCTTTCCAGTCTATGCATCTGATCTCAGAATGTTAGCCTCTTTTCCAACTTCAAAATGAATTGATGAACTTCTCACAATTGAGGAGTTGTCCACCTGCTTGTCTTGTACAGCTCCCAATCTTTCAACCGAATGGCTAACCCACCTCGAACTTTCTTTACTGTATGGTCGCAGAACTTATGAATCTCATTGTATCCCATGAAGCAATTGATGGTGAGATCACTTTTGTAGACGAAACCAAAGGTTAGGTCTTTCTTCAGGGTATACTGGGGGTTCTTGATTGATCTCTGAAAGATGTAGTAGTGGTGCGGTTAAGTTAAGCTTTCATTGATAACTCTCGACTCCAAGCTGTAGGTCTTCAACACGTTCTTGAATGATTTTTCTTCGAATGTAGTAAAGTAGTGAAGTGCTGAATGCGTACAGAAGCTCGGTTGAAAAATGATGCATTTTCCCTTCAACATTTATGAGATACATGTCTTCAATGTCGTTGAGGTTCTAATCTAGGAAGTCTGCTTCTGAGAACGTGTAAATATTCTGATTTTGTCTTCTAACCCTAATTTTGTTCAGAAAAGTGTAATCATACTTCTTTTGTGCTTCGATGCTAACCACGGCAATGATTCTGAGATCGCTCATCACCGGTGTCGGTGACTTGGCTACAAGTTTGCTTTTGTACCAGGTTTGTCTCTTTTCATACCAGTGGTAGATTCCCAGATGCGCATCTTTATCATACAACACTTTGTTAGTGACGAAGAGGTTTGTTGTTGTTTCTTCGATGGCCGGTTGTGGGTATCTTGCAGCAGGAATCAAGGTTATTGACGTTGCATACTTAGGTTGACACTTGACACCGTGTTGGAGAAGTTTAAGATCGTTGTTGAAGAAGAAGCTGTAGAGAACAGCAGGATATCGGAAGTTCCAACAACTGCCAACGGTTTTGTCCAGTCTGTAAAATATGGTTTTTTCGGTTGCGAGGTGTTATCAACCACATAGCTGTCAGGATTCGTCCAGCTGATATCATTTGACATTGCACGGGCAATGTTTTCCAAGTGCTATTCCAGTTCAGCCGCACTCGAGGACCGATATTTAAGCAAGTTGAAAGCATCATTCTTTATTCGGCGAAGTTCTCCTTTAGTGATCTTATTGATGCATTGATCATGTTTGAGTTTTTGAGTAAACTCAAGTGTGCGACCTTAAATCATTGACTCGTCATCGATGAAAGGTTGAGAACTGACGAGTTTATCAAACCATTCGTATCCTTCAGTTGTGTCATCTTCAAGCCATGAAACAACCTTAGACTTTTTGTCTTTTGGCTACTTGTCTTTCTTAGACTTTTTATCTTTTGGCTTTGGTGGAGATTCTGGTCGATAGTGAACTCGTTCTAAGTCATCCTCTTCAGCGAACTCGAAATGATATTCTATTGTTGTGGGTCCGGATCCTGATGCCCTTGGTGGAGATTTGGCAGTTGTAGTGGTTGCAGACGGGTTAACTGGTTCCTTGTGTTGAGAGGAAGAACCACCTACAGTATTTTGTTTCTTTTCTTGTGAATTTAGGTTGGGGTCTTCGTCATCCCTTGGTTTTTTGTCTTTCTCAGCATCGGCTTTGCATGACTCCTTTGAAATATTTGCCATGATAGCATCAAAGAGTGCTATTTCTTAAGGAGTCAAAGTTGTGAGACCCGATAATTTATCAAACAACTGAATATGAAGTTCTTCAAGTGTTAGTTCCTTTGGCTTAGGAACAGTGTGAAGAGTTAGAGGAGTAGAAGTGATTGTGTCATTAACAATTTGAGTGATGATTGGCTTGAGTTGCTCTCTCAATGGTTTGAGCTGATGCTTTAAATCTTTAGTGACAACTTTAGGAAGATTAGTGTGGAGATACTTTTCAGTGTATTCCATGATTGATGTATCCACATCTTTGCATAAATACTCATCCACCTGTTGTTTGGTCTGTTGAAGTTCAATCATTTTCTCTGTTAATCCCTTAACCATGCTTGTGAGAGTCTCCAGCTGATCCTTCATCTTGTCCTTCTTCTTTTGTCGAGCCTGTTTAACTGCTTGTTTGACCTTTGCTGAAGCTTGAGAGACCAATGGATTCAAGGGTTTCTTGATGGATTTTCTTGTTGATGTTTGTGTTGGTGGTGGAGATGAATGAGTTGAAGACTCAATGATATTTTCTTTAACGGTTTTGTCTTTTGGTGAGGTTGGTGGAGAATCTGAAGGTGTGTTGTCAGGAATTGGAGGAGAGATTGGAGGTGTCTGTATGTAGTTTTTAGTTTCCTTTTCTAACTCTGCATCCTTATACTCTTTCCGTTTCTTCTCTTCCTCTTCCTTAGCTTTCTTAGCTAGCTCTATCTCTTCAGCGGCCTTTTTCACGTCAACATCTGTCACTAACTCCATATTGTCATAATTGTCTTCATCATCCATAACAAAATCATCAGTGTGATGAAATTCTTGCTGGTCATCTTCGGTGGCCATATTTGTGTCTCCTTCCTTACCGGGTTGATTAACCGGATCAGAGGAGACAATCTTTGAAGAACCTTCACCCTCACCGGGTCGATTAACCGGAAGAGGTTGACTTGTCATTTTATCACCCCTATCCTTGCTGGGTTGATTAACCGGAGGAAGTTAAGGGTCTTCTAAAGTAGTGGCCATGTCGACATTATCATCCTCATCATCACCAAGTTCTTTATCTACCTCCTTGTACAAGTTTTCCTTTCTTCTTTCTTCATCTGTTACAAGTGTCTTTAAGCTCGTTTCCATAGCAAGTTTGGTTGCTACATCATCCTTGTAGACAACTTGACCTTCATCTGACTCGGTGTCAGAATCTGATTCACTTGCAATATCAGGTTCTTTTTTCGGTGATGGATCGGGCCTAGCAACTTTTGTGGGCACATATCGTTTCTTTAGTCTTGGTGATGCAGGTTTATTTTGCTTAGTTGTGCTTGCCATGCTTCCAGTTTTGCTACCGCGTTTGCTTCGGGTTTTGACTTCAACCTCATAGTGAAGGAAACCTACCCTTCCAAGCTTGAATGCTTCATCATACTTCTTATAAGCAAGTGTTTTCTGTATTTTTTCAGTGAGAAGATTATCATGAATTCTTTTCCCTTGTTTACGAGTACACATTTCCTAAACATTGATTTTGTTAACGGTTTTATCCGGGGCAATCAGGTGTTGTTCGGTGTCATTCAGACGACAGGAAATATCTTCATTATCGTCAAGAAGATTGTAGATGATTAACTTTGTTAATCTGACGAATGGGATTTTGGTTAATGGAGTGAGGTAGTGGCTCTGAATTTGAAAAACTATGTCATCCCAGATGAGTCGTGCATAGTCAATTTGCTTTTGATTTACGATTCCCCAGAATATTTGAAGATGAGAGAGTTGGGGATGATCGTGACCACTATCTCTCCCTGTAACTGATCGTGCCAAGATAGAGTAGATTGTTCTCCATGGTTGCAGATTGTACTTGGCCTCAACCTTGGAGAAAGACTTGAGTGGCTTTGTTGGCTGTTCATCATAGCCAATTTCCCGCAGAAAGTCAAGAACAGTCTTTTCCGATGGAATGTCATGGAATATCATGTTGGGTTTAGGAGCCTCAAGTAGAAGTAGACACATTCGAAGATAATCGATGTCAACAGTGACTTCTTTCCTATCCAGCTTGCAGGTAAATGAATCTTCATTAAGGCTGAGCTGAATAGTGTGCCAGAGCTGGTGGATGTAGAATTTAGGGACACAGGCAGACTTTTGCAGCATATTCTTGCACTTGTGATTCCTCAGAATCTCAATAGCAATCTGGCATGACGGTTCAGAACACTTAATCTTATAAAATTCACCCCGAGCATTGTTACTGCCTATAGTCACTGAGTAACCTTCTAGGAAGGTGTCTTCCTTTGTGAGCATTGGTGGTGGTTGTTGAGCAGCCATTTATGGTAACTAAAATAAAAAAAACAAAGAATCAAACATACAATGTACATATGTGTTAGCATATTGTGACAGTTATGATTTCTTATTTGACTCTTTGTTTGAGTTTCAGATTTTTGTTTGTCTTTGATTTGTGATTTTGATTATTTGTGAAAAATACTTGTGACACTATCAAGATTAATTTATGGAGCAACGTCACAGTTGTCTAAGTTATATAAGTTGTTGCTAATTATGTACAAGTTCCATGTACAACCATTAACTACAAGTTCTATGTCCAGCCACAAGTATGATAACATTCTGAAAGTTCGATGGGAATTGTAAAAGTTCAATGGATTTAAAAGTTTGATGAACTGTCCATAAGTTCGACGTAGTTTTGAAAGTTTGATGGATTTATGAATGTTCAATGACATATCAAAAGTTCGATGAAAAGTGATAAGTTCGATGAAACTTCAACAAGTTCGATGCAATTTGGTCAGATTAACCAAACTTGTCATGTTCGATGGAATATGACATGTTCGATGAATTTGACTAAGTTCGATGAATTTGTGAAGTTCGATGGAACTTATATATTTTCAAAGTTCGATGTTTCTTATACAAGAAACATCGATGGACACTGTAGACATACATGTTCGATGGATCTAGATCGAATTTTCTTTTTCTATCAAATTAAGTTAAAACAAATGTTACAAACCCTTTTTAACAACATATTAAGCATGATAACAATCAATTTAACATTTTTATCATCATATTCATGCATGTTCGATGAACCCTAAGACACTTGAGATCGAATATGAATTTATTAATGTTATATGTTACATGCAATGATTCAAGAGACTTCCTATGATGTATCTAAGTGAAATGACACAAAAATTAACAAGATTTAAGCACAGAAATGAGAGATTGGTCCTGAACGTGTTCATCATAAACCCTAATGATCAAACTTGACTAATTTGTGTTTCTGGGAAGAAATTAATGATCAATTATTATTGCTTATCACCTAAGAACACTTTCCCACTCATCAATTTAGGCCAAAACACTCAGATATTGAAATTCCCAAATTGGTCGTATGAACCCTAAATTCAAATTCAATCAATTGTTGTTCATGGGTGCAATTAAAGGATTGAAACATGTTTAACACTTGATTATGAACATATCCCACAATAAAAATCAATCACTAACACACCTAATCGACTTCCTCAATTCGACATAAACCCTAAACCCCAAATCGTTGATAATGAAAAATTTAACCGTTGGATCAACGAGATATCAAAGACCATTTCTTGTATTTGTGTTAAGAACAATTTAGCACTTACAAATTTTTGAAAAAACTCGCGTAGATTTGATCTTTGATTCAGGCCGTCAATATTGGTGGTTGTGGTAATAAATTTAGTTGTAGGTATGATAAATGTGTGGTCAAAGTTGGTTTTGACTAACTATTGTAGTTTGAGGTTTTGACACAATTGATCCCTTAACAAAATATCTTTTTAACCTTAGTCACTTACACACAATTTTGATAAAAACAATTTTAATACTCCCCCTCGACTTATGATGTAGTACCTTTTATGCTTTTGAAAAAAAAATAAGTACAAGGAGGGTATTTGACGAAGAACATTTTACCACCACCACAAAATAAACAACATCTATTAGAAAATATGCAAGCACAAGTTTTAAAATATTAATTTTTCATACTCCCCCTCAACACTTGGTCGGAAAAATGGTTATGTTTGGGGGAAAAAGTGTTGATGGAATAAATTTGTACCTATTTTTATTTAGTTTTCGAAAGTTTTATATTTTTGTATTTTGATTTTTATAAAAAAATATTTACAAAATTGTTTTGATGTTTCACTTTTTCAAGGATATTTGTGAAAGTTTTCCAGATCTTCTGGAGTCAAACATCGCATACCAATTTGATGAACTAATTCCACAAATCTTGCATAAGGCAAGGATTTGGTGAATAGGTCTGCTAATTGGTATTCCGTACCCACAAAGTATAATTTAACTGTACATTTTTCAACATGCTCCTTGATAAAGTGATATCTGAGAGCGATATGCTTTGATTTCGAATGTTGAACAGTGTTGCAGGAGAAGGCAATGGCACTCTTGGAGTTACAGTGCATCGGAATTTTGTTGAATACATAGTCGTAGTCCATGAGTTGAGATCTCATCCAAATGACTTGAGCACAGCATGCTGACATGGCTACATATTCCGCCTCTGTTGATGACAATGAAGTGCAATCCTGCTTCTTTGACTGCCAAGATACTAGCTTATCTCCAAGAAACTGAACACCACCAGAAGTACTTTTGCATGTATCTAAAAAACCTGCATGGTCAGCATCTGAAAAGGCTATTAGTTCAAAACCAGTATCCTTCGAATACCAGATTCCCAAATTAATGGTTCCCTTTACGTATCGAAGGATTCTTTTAGCCTCAGAGAGGTGTCTTTCAGTTGGGTTTGACTGATAGCGGGAGCATAGATAAACAGCAAATACTATATCTGGTCTGCTGGCTGTTAGATACATGAGAGACCCAATAATACTTAGGTATTTGGTAAATTGGTGTCCCATGTAAATTAGCATCCAACTTTGGTGAAGAGGCCGACATAGGGGTATTATAAGTATCACAACTTGTCATGCCATTTTTCTTTAAAATCTCAAGAGCATATTTGGACTGGTTTAGATAAATACCACGGGGGGATTGATGAACTTGAAGTCCTAAGAAGAACTTTAGTTCACCCATCATGGACATTTCAAAGTTTTGTTTCATTAGTCATGCAAAATCATTTGAGTACTTTTTATGTGTTGAACCAAAAATGATGTCATCAACATAAATTTGAACAATTAAAATGTCCTCCCCATGTCTTTGAATAAACAGTGTGGGATCAACTGATCCATTGGTAAAGTGATTAGCAAGTAAGAATGCGGACAATTTATCGTACCATGCCCTTGGGGCTTGTTTAAGGCCGTAAAGGGCTTTCTTGAGTCTGTACACATGATTAGGATGATCTGGATCAATGAAGCTCTCTGGTTGAGTGACATACACTTCTTCATGGAGTTGACCATTCAGAAATGTAGTTTTCACATCCATTTGATAAACGATGATGTTCTTGTGGGCAGCTGGTATGTGTGTTTTCACTTACCTTTTATATATGCTTGCTTATGTGTTTGTGTATGTGCAGGTAACGGATATGAGAAAAGGACAAAAATAAAGACAAAACGGACAAAAACGAGCACGAGATTGGAAAGAGCGTGAAAAGCCGGAGCCGGGGATAATTTTCTACATTTTTTATCAAGCTAAACCTAGAAATACCAAAACCTAATCCCTAATGTTAAATCCATTTCACCATAAGTCCTAAAACATTTCACCGTTAGTCCTTATATTGCAAAGTTAGTCCCTAAATGACTAACGGATGTTAACCATTTTATATAACCCAAACCCAATCCAATAATAAAAAGCCCAAAACCCAGTCCAATACCATAACCCGACCAAACCCCCCCCCCTTTTACCCAGGTCAAACAAATGTCAAAAGAGTAAAAAGGGCGCGTATATCAATTTTACTATTCATCATTTTCACCAAATTACCCCGACTTCCCCACACCAAATTAATCCACTTAAATGATTTCTAACCTTTCTAGAAGATGCAAAAACGTCACCCATGACGTCAAAAGGACTGACACCTTGGCAATCCGTGTGCCAATCATTGGTTAATGAGTGAAGAATCTAATCGAAGGGCTAGAATTGGTGCTTATGATTGAATCAATGATTGGAGGGTCAGGATTAGATGAAAGAAGCACGCCCCAGCTCCTAGAACCGTCACAAGACCCCTATAAATAGGGCTGCTCCTCACATGCACAAGCATCTTTACTCGTCTTAATTTTTAGCTTATTTTGCTGCTTATTGTAATTTTTTAATTGTCTTTTAAATATTGTCATTTCCTTTTTTCAAAGTATTGTGATCATTTAAAAGTTTCATAAAATTCAGTTTAATTTTAATAATTGCCGAATTTATTTTAATGCATATGTTGTTTGTTTTTTATTAATAAGCTGTCAATTAAGCTCTTTACTCATAAATATTGTTAAGAACTCAAATAAGCTTCTCAATAGCTTGTTTAAGTTTTCGTAGCTTGTGGTTTGATTTACAAACAGTTTGGTTTAGTAAGTTTGATTTTAAGACAAAATAAGCTAAGTTTGGAAGATAAGCCATAAATGGAAGGGCTTATAGGGTCTCACCAGCTTATCAATTGATAAGCTGGAGCTTGTAGAGTAGCTCCTCGAGCTTGTTTGATCCTTGTTGAGCTAGGATCAAGGCAACAGTTCCTATTTCCATTTTTAGCTTTTAAACTGCTTATTGCTTATTAGATAAGCTTATTTTCTTATTATTTGTTTTAATCTGCTTATGATTGCTTTTATTTGCTTATTTGTAGTTTTAAACTCATTAGTTTAAGTTTTTTCAAAAATTCATAAAAATCCAAAAATATGTCTTATAGTTATAGCTTATTGGTGAGTGCTTATTAATCTGTCTTAAACTGGTTTTGTTTAGTCATTTAGTCTTAATAATTAGTTTTTGTCAAAATTTAACAAGTTTTATAGTATAAATCTGTTTTAAAAGCTTTTTGCAAGTTTTAAAGGGGTGTGGTATGTGCTTAAACACATACTTTTTCTTGACCAAATTAAGACCAAAACGACCAAAAACTAACCAAAATGCAAGATATTTGTGTTTTTGTGTTTGTTAATATGCAGGTACAGATATCATGAAAAATGGACAAAAATCAAGGAAAAACGGCAAACACGAGCACGGGATTTGGGAAGAGCATTTAAAGCCGAAGCTGGGGAAGAATTCGTCAAAGAAAAATATATTTGAAGAAAAGCCCTTGGATTATTTCAGATTGTCAAAATCAGTCTTTGGTGATACTTTCAGAAATTGGCAAGAATAGTCCCTAAAGTTTAAACCTATTTCTTAATTTAATCCTAACCTTTTAAAAAACCCAACCCATAAATAACACAACCCAACCATCACCAGCCCACTATTTTAAATAATAAAACCCAGATAAACACCATAACCCGAATTCCCCATCCAACCCAGTCAACCCCAATAATAAATACCCAGTCAAACCCTTCCAACCCGCCAAAATTCACCCCAAGTTACTGTTCATTATCCCCAACCTCTCTTTTACCCTGCTCCTACCATATTTACCTGTACCTTAAATACTTCTAGAAGATACTGACACAAGGGATTGATGACATGGACAAATGGCAGCACTTGATTGGAGGATACACCTCATTCCACGATCTAACGGCTATGATGAGAAGATTGGTCATCAAGATTGATCCAAGGGCTGTGAAAGGAGTTCAAGAAGCTTTCCAAACCCTAGCCTTTGGCTATAAACAGCCCTTCATTCAAAGATTTTGGGGTTGTTAGATTGTTAGGGTAGGATTTTTAGGGTTAGATTTTTAGGAGTAGGGTAATTTAGTGTAATCTTTAGTTTAATCTCTTCCATTTTAGTTGTAATTTCATTATAAGCTTTGTATTCTGATTTCAGTTAATGATATTTAAGTTTTCTACTTTTAATTACTTGGTCAACAAAATAGTCAAATTGCTTAATTGCTTATTCTGAGTTCTAAATCTGCTTTCTTATTGCTTATTTCTCCTTATATAGGTTAGTTGATGCTTTGTGTTGTTTAGTGTTGAGTTGGATTTTATTCCCTTTGAGTCTTCATTAAATCATAAAAACAAAAACAAAAAAACAAAAATAGAATAATCTGTTTTGGCTTATTTTAGGGCTAAATCTCAATTGAATTTTACTCATTTAGTCTCATTATAGCATAATATATATTTGTATTTCATGTTTTTAGCTCATAAGTGGCATTTCATAGCTTAATCATCAAAACAGCCCCCATAAGGGTTGTTTGGCACAGGGTTAAATAGGTACTCAAAATGCTTTGTATTGTTCAATTGCACTCCTTGGTAGTTTAATCTTGCCTTAAGTAGCTTAAATGAGTTGTTTGTGATCTTATTTAGCTTGTTTTGAAGTAAATTAAGGTTCTAAGTTGGTTAGCATAGATTTTAGATAGGGATTGTTCTAATAGTAGCTTATTATAGATCAAGCCCTTTAAGCACTTAATTATGGTATTTATTAGTCCTTTGTAGCTCATTTAGTTGATTATCTAGAGTAGGTACTGTTTCATTTGCCTTTGAATTGTTTTGGTCCAAGATTACCCTTTACTGATCATAGATTCATGTCTCAGACTGCACAATAGTATTATTGCTAAATCAGCTTGAGTCTTTCAGTTTTCAATTGTTTAAATTAAGCTGTAATAAGCTCAAACTTGGTGCACCTAATCTTGGTTTGCTATTCTAGTTTTTGCACTTTTTTTTTTTTTTGATTTTTTATAATTAGCTTATAGTAGCTTTTCAGTAGCTTGAATAAGGTTCTTTTTGCCCTGCTCCTAACAGACATCAGCAGACCCCTTTGCTTTTCTGTAAGTTTTGATCAATGCTTATTAGCTTTATTGTTAGCTTATTTTGAATTTCATAGGTCATTTAGGTAGTTTTTAGCTTAATTCAGCTTCCTTTTGCTTAAATTAGCTTATTAGTCCATAGATAGGTCTACACAAGTGCAGCCCCCATTTGCTTTATCTCAGTGCTTATTTGGTTTCTTTAATTGCTTATTCTTCTTCCAATAGCTTATTTAGACTTCCTTCATGTGCCTCTAGCTTATTTCAATTCATTTCAGCTTATTTTAGTTTAGAATCAGTTAAATAGTCCAATACCTATTTCCCTTAGCTTATTTCCTTCTTTATGCTTACTGTTCTGATCTTTTGCTTATTCTGAGCTTGTTTTCAGTTTTCAAAAATAGTTTTAGTTTTGAAAGTAGCTTATCTTCTAGTGCTTATTAGGTTTTTCGAAGAAAAAAAAATAAAAAAATAAAAAAATAAAAACTAAATAAAAAAAAAATGCAAAAACTGGGATTCGAACCCTAGTCACCCTGCCTTAGCACACAGACCCAACCCAACTGCCCTAGGGTCTTTATTTAGTTTATCCTTACATTGTTTTCTACTTAACCTTTATTTTTCCCATTTAGCTTATTTTTACAATTAGCTTAGTTACTGCTTATTTAAATAAGGTGTTGCCTCCATCTTAATTTTCCTAGGGTCAGATTAGTATGAAGTATTTTCCTGCAAGATTTCATAATTTTCTGAATGAATTTAGTATTTTCTAAAATTTAATTAGTTTAAAATAGTTTTAAATTCATATTAAATTAAATATTAATCAGAAAAATATAATTCTTTTTCCTAAAATTTTATTTTATTAATTAGAACTTAGGAAAAATATATTTGCATCCCTAGGGTTAGTATTTCTTAGATTCCACCTTTAAAGCTCGGGATTAGCCCGGGTTTTGCGCGTTTTTAGGATTTCCTTACGTTTTTGCCTCCTTGTTCTTTAGATTATTGTTTCCCCTGCTTAATTAGTTGTTTGTAGTTTATGCTTACATATTTTAGCTTAAAAACCCATTATCTCTCTTTTATCACCATTCACTACACGTTTCACGAACCCGAATCACTATTCCATTCATCCTTCATCGGGACAACGAACCGGGGTTTTTACATACTTCCTAGTGTGTAATAATTCCTCCCTTTTCTTTGGAACTAAATTATAAAAATCAGGGTGTTTGGATATCAGTTTTAGCCAAGTGCTAAAACTGATTGTCCTTGTTTTGGCCATTTATCCAAGTTTAATTTAGTCTTAATTTAGTTTAATAAGTTGTTTTTAATTAGTTTATAGCAGATTTGGTAGGTTTTATCAGTTTAGCTTAGTTTTAAAAAGTTTCATATTCTCAAATCAGTTTTATCAGCTTATTTAGTTTAGTTCTTCAAAAGGTTTTTTTAGATGTTATTTTTGGTTCAAAATTAGTTTAAAATTCATAGTACAACTTCTGGTTAAGTGTCAAAAAGAGTTGAGTCATTTTTAATCAAGAGTTCAGTTTTCCAAATTGGATCAGCATAGGTTTTTCATAGTTTATTTTTCAGCTTATTTCTGGTTCAAAGTGTCTAAAAATTGTTCCTAGGTGTTCATTAGTGGTAGATCTTAATCTGTTTTAAGTTTTTTAGGTTTGATTATAGCTTATAGTAGCTTATTTTTTGTCTTAAAAAGTAGCATTTTCAGGTTTTGCAAAAATCCAATCAGTATACACTGATTCATCAGCATAGGTTTTCATAAGTTTTTATTAGCTTATTTTTAAGCTTATTTTTAGTCCAAATTATCTAAAAATGGTTTTATGTGCTCTTTAGTTGGTCTTCTTTAGCTGATTTTAAATTTTAGCTTATTTTATTAGTTTAGTAGCTTATTTTTAGCTTTAAAAGTAATGGTTCAGTTTGATTTTAAGTCTTTATTTAAAGTTTGTTAAATTTTCATCTGTCAGTGTTTTCTCAGCTTATTTTTAAGCTCAAAATAAGTTCAAAATGTTTGAAAATTGTTTTATAAGTTCCTTGGTAGGTAATTTTGATCTGTTTTTAGGTTTGGAGGTCTAGCTTATTGATTTAGTAGCTTATTGAGTAGCTTAAAAGTGCCTCTTTAGGCTGTTTGTTGTCAGTTTTTGTTTTTAAGCTTACTTAGTTTTTGAGCTTTTTGGCTTATTAGGATTGCTTATTTTAGGTTAGATTAGCTTATTAAGTTAACTTTTAGATTTTTAGTTGCTTATTAGGTTTTAGTCTAGCTTTTAACAGCTTATTTGCTATTTCAGTTTAGCCCTTTTTGCTTTTTAGTTGTTAAGTGTTTTTGTTAGCCTTTTTAGCTTCTTTCCCAGCTTATTTTAAGTGTTTTAAAAATTTTGTTTTCACAAAAAGTCATTATATTTAGCTTATTAGTAGGTTTCCAAAAAGAAAATTGTAAAATAAAAAACCATGGGAAAGGGGAAGTCTCAGGCTCGAACCCGAGACCTCAACCCTCCCAACCAAAGCTTTATCACACCACACTCACAACTTAAAGTACTTTTAATAATATTTTTAGTTTAACAGTGTTTTTAATTTTTCCTAGATTCTAGTCAACTTAAAGTACTTTTATTAAAATTTTCAGATTTTTCTCAATTAGTTTAGTATTTTTAATAATATTTTTAGTTTAAAAGTGTTTTTAATTCATAATTAATAAAATAAAAATCAAAAAAATATAATTCTTTTTTCTAAAATTATTTTTAATCATTTAGGACTTTTAGAAAATAAATTTGCACTTCTAGGTTTAAAATTTAATAATTTAGGTTTTTAGGCCCGTTGAATTCTCGTTAAGTGTCCGTTTTAAGTTTAGTTTGCATTAGGACTTATTTGTGCTTTGTTTTCTTGTTTTATGTGATTATTATTTACTTCTTTGTTTACGTATTCTATTTTAAGTAGCATAATTCCAAAATATCTTGCTTATTCAAATCACCCGATCACGAACCGAACCCGATTTTCCATTCACACTTCGTTGGGACATAAACGACCCGAGAATATCTAATACTTCCGGAAATATATATAGTTTGACTTTCTTTGACCGTTTGAGATTTTCACTCTTGGTTAGAGAGCGAATTGACTAATTGGTCGGTTAAGTATTACTTACTATTATATATATATATATATATATATATATATATATATATATATATATATATATATATATATATATATATATATATATATATATATATATACTTTGAAACGAATCAGCAGCATACGCCAGAAACATTCGGATAGCTTCAAGTCTAGCCACTGGTGCAAAGGATTCTTCGAAATCAATTCCTTCTTCTTGGCTGAAGCCTTTGGCAACCAGACGCGATTTGTTATGAATTACTGTTCCATCAGCATCAAGTTTGTTTTTCCATATCCATTTAAGTCCCGAAACATAGACTCCATCGGGTCTTTCTACCAATTCCCAGACTTCAAGACGTTTGAATTGATCAAATTCTTCTTGCATTGATTCAATCCAATTTTCATAAGTCATTGCTTCTTTAATATTCTTTGGTTCAGCTTGACTGACGGTAAGAGCATAAATGCAGGTTTCACCATCCGTGTGAAGTCTTTGTCGTGTCATGACTGGATTATCTGGATTACCAATCACATTTACTAAGGGATGATCTCTTGTCCATTTGTGTGTTGAAGGGTGATGTTGATAAAAAGTGTGCATATTAGACGGATCCAAGTTGCGTGTAGAGGACTCTGCAATATCGGGAATGGTTGGAGCCGGAGCAAATGGATTGAAGAAGGCATTTCCGTCATAATCTGCAGGTGCGGGTACTTCATGTTCAGGTTGATCGGCAGCTATATTTTCAGTGCTGGAAGTGGTTTGTTCTAGTATTGTCGGAGATTCAATTGGTGGCGCATCTGTTGCAACGGTTGTAGTAGTTGGTGCAGGTATATTAGGTATAGGAATATTATCAGGTGGTGCAGCGGAAAAATTAGATACATCTGGTGCACGACATGCAAATGAATCATCAAACAACGGAGCAACCAGGGTTTCCAATTCTTGATGGTTTAGTGAAAGAGGTTCAGCTGATTGATCAAGAAAGTTTAGACGGTTGGTTGCGGGTCCTAAGCTGCTTTGCTCAGAAGCCATATCCGTAAGTTCATCGAAATTAGCCTGAATGGTTTCCACGATTTTTCTAGTACGACGATTCCAGATGCGAAAGCCTTTAGAGTTTTCTCAGTATCCAATGAACACACCGATGTCAGCTTTAGCTTTGAGCTTACCAAGGTCTTCACGATCATTATTTGGATAAAAAAGAGCACCAAATACATGAAAGTATTTTATATTCGGTTTTCGATTATGGACAAACTCATAAGGTGTTTTGTAGTGGCGTTGGTTGATCATACACCGGTTTTAAGTATAGCATGCAGTCGAGATAGCTTATGCCCCTAAGTAATCCGGAAGTTGAGCATTAATCAACATCGTTCTTGCAGCTTCCACTAACATCCTGTTGCGTCTTTCAACAACCCCATTATGTTCTGGACTTCTTGCAATGGATGTTAGATGTTCAATTCCCACTTCTTCAAAATAAGATCGAAGAGTTTGATTCTTAAATTCAGTGCCGTTGTCTGTTCTAACTTTTCTGACCGTATTACGAAACTGAACTTAAATTTTCTTGAGAAAGGTGATGATCATAGGAGGAGCTTGATCTTTACTTCTGAGAAAATACAAACAAGTCCATCTGGAGTAGTCATCAACGATTACAAGAATGTAGCGTTTGCCGTTAATCGTTTGTACGCGCATTGGGCCACACAAATCCATATGAAGTAGTTGAAGTACGTGATCAGTATTGGGTTCTGTTTTTGAGGGAAAGTGTGCACCAGTGCTTTTTCCTTGTTCACATGAGGGACATAAGTGATCTTTGGAAAAACGGAATCTTGGAAGACCGTCGACTAGCTTGTGACGTGCAAGTTCAGTCATGGTTTTGAAGTTCAAATGAGAAAGTCGTTTGTGAAATAACCATGATTTTGTTGAAGTTGCTTTGGGGAGCAGACATATTGGAAAGGAAGAAATCATATCAGACATTGAGATTGTGTATAGTCTTGTTCCACGAGATCCTGACATTAGATCATTTCCTTGTAAATCACGAACGAAGCATGTTTTCTCCCTAAATGCTACTTCCAAATCCCCATCACAGAATTGACCGACTGAGATAAGATTGTGACCTAGGCCTTCGGCCTCAAACAGTCAACTTAAATCAACCACGGATGTGGTCAAATAAAGTCAAACTAATTGAAGACAACTAACCACGGAGTATAGTGTTTTCTCGGGTCGTTATATCCCAGCGAAGCGTGAAATTGGGTTTAGAACGATTTGTGATCAAGTGCTATTGAATGGAAAAGGAGATATTTGAGATTTTGCTTTTTTAATAATTCTAAATAACAAATTAAAAACAAATATACACAATAAAATTTAACGCGAATTAAATTAAGAAAACGCGTAACGGGAAGGCTAAAAATGGGACAAAAACAGAAATATTATAAAATTTATGAAATTTAAAACCTAAAAATGTAAAATGACTTAAAACTTATTTAAAAACTTAAATTATATTTTTAACACTTTATTTCTATTTATTATTAATTATTTATTATTTAATTACTTATTAAACTATTTAAATTTATAATAAATACTAAATTAACAAAGAAAAATCTAAAAATTTTTCTAAAAATATTATAAGATGAAAAGAAGCTAAGAAAATTATAAAAATGAAAATTACTTAATTAAAATTTAAAAAGATAAATTCTATTAAATAGAAGCTATCACTATATTTCTATTTTTGATTTTATTAAGGTCTAAAAATATAATTATATTTTTCCTAGATTAAAATTAATAAAAGAAAATTATGAAAATTAAAATTATATTTTTCTGATTATTATTTTATTTATTATGATTTAATTACTATTATAAACTAATTAAAAAGATTAAAAATATTAAATGACTTAGGAAAATTATTAAAAATTCTGAGTAAATCTAAAATATTATTACAAAGCTAAGAAAAATAAAAGTGGGAGTTATCTAAGCCTGATAAGCAGTTTTGGGCAGATAAGCAGTTTGCCAAT
Source organism: Artemisia tridentata subsp. tridentata (assembly GCA_021014915.2). Taxonomy (NCBI): domain Eukaryota; kingdom Viridiplantae; phylum Streptophyta; class Magnoliopsida; order Asterales; family Asteraceae; genus Artemisia; species Artemisia tridentata. The sequence goes on from CP139503.1 coordinate 74,492,898, forward strand.
AAGCCAAAAATAAGCTAAAAAGCTAGGAAAATTACCAAAGGCTCAGAATAAGTTAAAAAAACTTAATAAAGCATGAAACAACTGAAAAAACACAATAAGCAATAGGAAATAAGCAAGTTAAGCACTTGACTGTTACAAATTCAAAGCAGAAAAATCAGGAAAAGGGACCAACTTGCAGAGCAAAAATAAGCACTTAAATAAGCTGCTAAGTGAAATATTATGGGGGCAAAAGTTACCCTGTACTACTGGCTATCTAAAAATATGAAAAGCCCTATCACAAACAATCCAATTGAAGTCCAATTGAAGGCAAGATCAGGTACCAGAAATCAGAGGTCTGCTGTGGTGTTCTGTGTTATGCAGAGTTGTGCAGAATTGCACACACCAATTAGGACCTATGCAACTTTTGTTGTTTACACTATATGGACTAATTGTGACTCAGAAAAGCCAAGGAACAGGCCAAAATAAGCTTGTGGCTTATTCTAGCTTGTTTGGTCTCTTTATTGACTGAAATTCACACAAGGCATTAAAAACTTGAATTCCAATCTAAGCTGCTAATTAGATCTTGAACACAGCTTATTATGGCTAAAATAAGCTGATCCAAAGTTAGGAAAAAGGTAAATGTACAGTAATCACTGGGTTTGACCAGTTGACTGCACAATTCCAAACACCCCTTCTAGGTGTGTCTGTGGTGGATTTTAAAAGGAAAACACAATTTTTGAACTAAAAGCCTTAATTTTACTTATTAACTAACTTATATGAACACTGATTAACAACTTTTAAACTAGAAATAAGCACTATGATCAGCTATACTACTATTGGCTGTTTTTGGATTTTTTAGAGTTTTTTAAGCAAAATAATGACAAAGCTATTAAACTACTGATGATATAGATCAAGTATGACTAAAAACTAACAAATAGCATGAAACAACAATAAAAAGCTAATAATAAGCACTTATACAGTAATATGGATAATTATGCAAAAAATGAGAAAAAGCTTACAACTGCTATTGATAATGGAACAAAGAACAAGGACCAAGAACCAATCTAGCTTGTCAAAAACAAGCTAGAAACCCAAGAAAGGCTTCCTGAATAGCTTATCCACCAAGAATCAGCTTATTAGCTTCTCAGGTTGACTTTTGTTGACTTTCTCATTTCTTGAACTTGGAACAGGTTTAATCTTAAATAAACTTACAACAAGCTATGTAAAGCTTATATAAGCTTATAGAAATAGCTGAGAAGCTATTTCAATACTACTTATTTATATTTGATTTCTCAGTACAACATAGAAAACTAGAATTATTATTAACTACTGAATTTAAACAAAGAACAACATCAAACACACTAAAATTAACTTGTATTGATGATTGAAACTTGAGATTACAAATTATCACTACTGGAAATTAAAATACGATTTATGCTAATTTTACCTACTTGCCAATTAAGGCTACAAAAGCTATCTATTTATACATAATTAAAGTGGGATAACCCTTTGTCGACATCCTGATCATATCCCCACCATTGAATTGCTTCCATTTGATCTCAGTCATCCATTTCCACTTTTGGCGGGAAAACAGGACAAGTGGTGTTTTTATCTGTTTTAGCTAGTGGGAGTGGGAGAGAAGCATTAATTGATTTTGGGAGTGTTAGGTAACGTGTTTGGAGGGGGAATGAGGTGGTGAGTGGTATTGGTGAGGTGGGGGGATGACTGTCTGGTTTGGCGGGTTTTAAAGGAAAGGGATGAGTTTGACTGTGGTCAACTCTTTTGGTTTAAATAAAAAGGATGGGTCGGGTTTTGGGCTTATGTGTTGGGCTGGGGTTTAGGATTGGGTTGGGTAGTAATAAAACTGGGTTGGGTTTAGTGTTGGGTTGGGTAGATAAAACTGGGTTGGGTTTAGTGTTGGGTATTTGGATTTTGGGTAATGTTTGATCCGGTTTTTGGTTTTAGATAAACATAGGGACCATTGTTGTAATTTGCTGAAAATCCAAGGACTAAACCTGTAATTGTTCCAAAGTTATCACAAGGGTATTTCTTGCCAAGTGTCATTAGTACAAGGGTATAAAACATAATTTTCCATTTTTAAAACACCCGGGGACTAATTTTGACAACTTTTGAAATTCGAGGGACTAGACTTGCCATTTATGCAAACTTTGTTCGTTTTCACTTGTTTTCAATCATTTTGCATCTGAAACATATAAAAACACATTTTTAATGATATTTATAACATTTATGGACATTTGTGTGCTTTTGATCGTTTATGTGGGTTTAAACCGGGTAAAATATATGTGTATTTAGACACATATCAAATCCCCCACACTAAACTATTGCTAGTCCCTAGCAATCTTTTATGAAGATTTAATGGATTTTTCTCTTTACCAAAAGCCATTACTTCTGGAGTAGCCAATGTTTTAGTATGTGATACTTTGGTACAATGATAACCAAATGATTTTGAGCAAACCATCAGCTGTCAACGGTTTTGATTTGTCTTTACCAAAAGCCGTTTGCTTCTGGACTAGCCAACTCTTAGATAAAATACAGCTATTATCTTTGGTGAGCTGATTACCAATCATGGTTTTTCTACTGCCTTAACCACAAGCCATAACCTTGCGGGCTAGCCAACTCTTTACTTATAAAGATATGGTGAGTCGAAAACCATACAATTTTTGGCAAATTGTAAGCCATCAACGGATTTGAGACATCTTTACCAAGAGCCGTTTGCTCCTGGATTAGCCAATCCTTATGTGGGTTAGACATGGCGGACTGATAACCATTTATTGCGTTCTAAGTGAGAAAAAATTTTAAAATTTTTGCCAAAAATGGGGGTACTAGATGGTACATTTGATCAAATTCGCAAGAATTCCCCCCCACACTTAGAACTGAATATTGCCCTCAATATTCAAAGAACCGGTTGTTAAACCAACACTTAGAACGTGAAAGGGAAATACTAATAGCCATTATTTTATATACATACACACACATTTCTTTTTTTTTTTTATACAACATGTGGGGCATCTCCCCCACACTAGGGTGTTAGAAAAGAGAAAGAAGTCAGAAATATGGGTGAAAACCCATATGGTGGGCTAATATTTTTGTTCACCGAGTCACTTAGCTCGACTCGACCCCGCATTCATTGGTTCATGGGGAAGTAACATGTGGAAGAAACCATCTCCATCGGACTTTCATTTAAAATGCTTGGATAACCAATTGAGTATAAGAAAGTTCCACACCGATGAGATAAATCCGGCATTTAAACCAATGTTAGATGGACAATGCCGGGGTCAAAGGTAATATCCTCACTCCCGAATGAGTGAAAGATAGGGGAAATCACCGGGTAGGTGAAGGGAAGAAGAGAGATCAGAATAGCACTTAAGATAAGAACTTCCTCCTCAAGAATTGCAAGTGGAGGGGGCAAGTCCTTAAACTTGATCTCAGGAAATTTATCAGTTTTTTCAACTGACTTGGTTTCTTTCTTATGAAGTTCAACGGGAGGAAGAGGAGAAGAATTGTCCTGATTTAACAATTTCTCAAGAAGAAGAATATCTCCCTCCAGATCAATCTCAGCGTTATCAATTCCTTCCAGAAATGAATCACACTTGAGAAAAGCCTCGATCTCTTCCAAATTGGAATCACTTCCCTCAAACGGAGGGAGAGAAGGGGAAGAGTCGGAAATGATAGGTTGAGAAGATGGAGTGGGATCACCACTCACAGAATTATGAAAATAACCAAAACTCTCTTGAGAGTACTCCTCTGAAGCAATGTCAATGACATCTATTCGGTTAACCGATTTAGAATCATAATTTGAGGAGTACTTCGAAGTTTGATCATGGTTAAAAGTAACAGCTTCATTATCCACACGCAAGGTGATCTCATGCTTAAATACATCAATAAGAGCATGGCCCGTTTTTAGGAATCCTCGTCCAAGAATGAGAGGAACCTTTTGATCTACGTCGAAGTCAACAACCACAAAGTCAGCTGGAAAATGGAACTTTCCTATTTTCACAAATACATCTTCGGCAATGCCGCAGGGATGAGTTATGGTTCGATCTGCAAGCTCAAGAGTCATGCAGGTAGGAGTAAGAGCCGAAAGAGAAAGTTTCTTCCATACTGAATGAGGCATCAGGTTGATGCTTGCACCTAGATCTGCTAAGGCATAGCATTCAACCATTCCTGGAAATACACAAGGTAGTAGAAACTTTCCAGGATCTCCAAGCTTCTCCGGAAGCTTTTTCAAGATAACCGCTGAGCAGTTCTCATTTACTGGAGTTTTAGCCATTTCAATCAGTTTTTCCTTGTTGCTTAACAAGTATTTGATTGTTGATGCAAACTTGGGCATCAGAATGATAGCATCCGCAAGACTTATGTCAAAATGTAATTCTTTAAAGATTTGAAAGAATTTGTCCATTTGTTGACTAGCCTTCTCGCGGAGCTTTTGTTCATTTAAGCGCGATGGGTAAGGAATGTAAGGTTTGGATTTTTGGGCAATGACTTCAGGAGTCTCTACAGATTCAAAAACAACTCCTGGTTTAGATTTCTTTTTCTGGACAATCGGAGGCTGGACATGTGCTGTACTTGGTGGGTTTGGAATTTGCACTTTGTCCGTTGTATCCTCCGTCTCTTTTTCCATTTCAAACAACGGAGGAGGAATAGGGCCAGCGGGCCCCTCATAAGCAGCACCACTCCGAGTGGTGATAGCTTTGACGAAAGTGGTATCTTCATCATCATCACTGTCATCAAGTACACTGACAGGAACAGCATTGAGCATTTCGGAATAATATCTGGCTGATCTTTGCTCACTAAGTTTGGTTGACAAACTTTTAACCGTAAATCGTGAAAGAGTAGGATCGATTCTTGACGGTTGAGGAGCAATTGTGGGTGTAGATTTTTGGATAACCGAAGGTTGGACGTATTTAGCACTTCCATTGTTAGTGGGAAGTACCGGGTCCTTTTTCACCTTGAGTTCAACATGAGCTTTACCACTACGTGTAGTGACAGCTTTGAGTTCACCCCTTGGGTTGACAACAGTGTTACTTGGGAGACCTCCCGAGGTAGAAGGTAGATCATTTAAAGATTTTTTTATGTCATTTATTTGGGTAACCAATAACTGGTTTGTCTGATATTGAGTTCTATTTGTCTCCTCTTGAGATTTTATGAATTGCCTAAGCAACTCATCTGAGGATGTCTGATTATGGTTTTGGACATTCCATGGCTTTTGGTTAAAGTTACCCTGATTCTGACCTCGGTTTTGATTGAAATTTTGAGAATTGTTGAAATTTTGTCCCTGATTTTGAACAAAACGATTTTGATTATTCTGATTTGGCACGGGTGGAAAACCAGGTGGGACCATAGCATTCGGTGCTCGGTACTGAGTCTCAGCATGCGGACGGTATTGATTTTGGTTTACTGCAGCTACGGGAGCTGGGTAAAGAGAAGCATCGGTTGCTTGACAATCATAATACGCATGTGGGCCACCACAAGTTTCACACACTTTGTTTATTGCTTTGATTTGTTCTGGTTTATGCATTTCACTCTTCATTTCTTTTATTTCCCTCATCATGCAACGCATTGTGTCCGTTAGAGCAGCTAACTCAGGTGAGTTACCGGATGAAGAAGCAGGAGTGACAGGAACAATCACTTTGTTTCGAGAAATAGGAACTTTTGATTTATTTTCACAAATTTCAACCACCTCTCTAGGTCGACGATTCAAGATATTGCCACCGGCTGCTGCGTTAAGTGCATCTTGATCGATTTGGGTTAACCCATTATAAAACATATTTATCTGTTGTAACTCCGTAAAATCGTGATGTGGGCATTTTCTTAGGAGATCTTTAAATCTCTCCCATGCCTCTCCGAAATTTTCATCGAAACTTTGACGAAATCTAGCAATTTCATTTTTTAAATTAGTCGTGTTTGATGGAGGGAAGAAATAATTGACAAACTTCTGCACTAGATCTTCCCAAGTTTCAATGGATCGAGGGGGTTCTTTATCCAGCCAAATTCGGGCTGCCCCTTCGAGTGAGAATGGAAATAGCATCAATTTGATAACTGTTTGCGGCACATTTTTATAATTGATTGTAGAGGTCAGCTTGTTGAACCAACGAATGTGTGCATATGGATCCTCTCGTTCAAACCCGTGGAATTGGTTGGTAGAAACGAGCTGAATAAAATGTGTTTTCAGTTCAAAATGATCAGAATCGATGGCTGGTAAAACGATGGCATCTCCGTAACCCTCGGTGGGTTCCCGGAGCATTTCCGCCATTGTGCGATTGTCTGCCATATTATCAGTGGGATCAGTACGAATCTCAGGTTCGACTATTTGGGCAGCACGTCTACGATTACGTCTTCTCGGAATATTTACGAGTTCACGTAAAGGGCTTGATGACGTGGAAGAACGAGTGCGCATGCACTAAATAAAATATTTTAATTAAATCAAGAACGTATCAAAAACACAAGTGAACTTAAACCAATAATCAACAAGCGTACGGTAGCTCTCTAAAAGATAAACGCACAGAGTGGCGGAGAAGCAAAGGTGGGCAATTAAAGCTCCTTAAAAACCCGCTTCTTTCAGTCCGACAATTTAATGTCAGACTATCCTTAAACCTCCGTTAGAGTTTGTTTATCAATTAAAGGTGAGCCGATATTCGCAAGTGATACAAAGGCAAGTTTTAAATCTGATGTTTGGGAACTTATTATGGCCGTACCCCCAGTTAGGTAGTACTCTGTCTTGGTTCTCGATGGTAATATTTTATTATTGTTATTTATTAAACAAAGAAAACGGAAAATATTTTTGGTGTTTTTATTTTTTATATGATAATATGTATAGAAAAGAAAAGAAAAATATTTTTGTTTTTTATATGGTTTATGGGAAATTGAAATACGATATTTTTGGTACTCGATCCGTTAAATGAATTAACTTCACGAGCGTTTTGCTTTATATATGATGAATATACAAGAGATAGAAGATATGCACAGATTGGGTTTCAAAAACACGATACTGCAAAACGTTTTAAAACACGCAGCACACCTCCCCGGCAGCGGCGCCAAAATTTGATTGGCCTCAAACAGTCAACTTAAATCAACCACGGATGTGGTCAAATAAAGTCAAACCAATTGAAGACAACTAACCACGGAGTATAGTGTTTTCCCGGGTCGTTATATCCCAGCGAAGCGTGAAATTGTGTTTAGAACGATTTGTGATCAAGTGCTATTGAATGGAAAAGGAGATATTTGAGATTTTTCTTTTTTAATAATTCTAAATAACAAATTAAAAACAAATATACACAATAAAATTTAACGCGAATTAAATTAAGAAAACGCGTAACGGGAAAGCTTAAAATGGGACAAAAACTGAAATATTATAAAATTTATGAAATTTAAAACCTAAAAATGTAAAATGACTTAAAACTTATTTAAAAACTTAAATTATATTTTTAACACTTTATTTCTATTTATTATTAATTATTTATTATTTAATTACTTATTAAACTATTTAAATTTATAATAAATAATAAATTAACAAAGAAAAATCTAAAACTTTTTCTAAAAATATTATAAGATGAAAAGAAGCTAATAAAATTATAAAAATGAAAATTACTTAATTAAAATTTAAAAAGATAAATTCTATTAAATAGAAGCTATCACTATATTTCTATTTTTGATTTTATTAAGGTCTAAAAATATAATTATATTTTTCCTAGATTAAAATTAATAAAAGAAAATTATGAAAATTAAAATTATATTTTTCTGATTATTATTTTATTTATTATGATTTAATTACTATTATAAACTAATTAAAAAGATTAAAAATATTAAATGACTTAGGAAAATTATGTAAAATTCTGAGTAAATCTAAAATATTATTACAAAGCTAAGAAAAATAAAAGTGGGACTTATCTAAGCCTGATAAGCAGTTTTGGGCAGATAAGCAGTTTGCCAATAAGCCAAAAATAAGCTAAAAAGCTAGGAAAATTACCAAAGGCTCAGAATAAGTTAAAAAAACTTAATAAAGCATGAAACAACTGAAAAAACACAATAAGCAATAGGAAATAAGCAAGTTAAGCACTTGACTGTTGCAAATTCAAAGCAGAAAAATCAGGAAAAGGGACCAACTTGCAGAGCAAAAATAAGCACTTAAATAAGCTGCTAAGTGAAATATTATGGGGGCAAAAGTTACCCTGTACTACTGGCTATCTAAAAATATGAAAAGCCCTATCACAAACAATCCAATTGAAGTCCAATTGAAGGCAAGATCAGGTACCAGAAATCAGAGGTCTGCTGTGGTGTTCTGTGTTATGCAGAGTTGTGCAGAATTGCACACACCAATTAGGACCTATGCAACTTTTGTTGTTTACACTATATGGACTAATTGTGACTCAGAAAAGCCAAGGAACAGGCCAAAATAAGCTTGTGGCTTATTCTAGCTTGTTTGGTCTCTTTATGGACTGAAATTCACACAAGGCATTAAAAACTTGAATTCCAATCTAAGCTGCTAATTAGATCTTGAACACAGCTTATTATGGCTAAAATAAGCTGATCCAAAGTTAGGAAAAAGGTAAATGTACAGTAATCACTGGGTTTGACCAGTTGACTGCACAATTCCAAACACCCCTTCTAGGTGTGTCTGTGGTGGATTTTAAAAGGAAAACACAATTTTTGAACTAAAAGCCTTAATTTTACTTATTAACTAACTTATATGAACACTGATTAACAACTTTTAAACTAGAAATAAGCACTATGATCAGCTATACTACTATTGGCTGTTTTTGGATTTTTTAGAGTTTTTTAAGCAAAATAATGACAAAGCTATTAAACTACTGATGATATAGATCAAGTATGACTAAAAACTAACAAATAGCATGAAACAACAATAAAAAGCTAATAATAAGCACTTATACAGTAATATGGATAATTATGCAAAAAATGAGAAAAAGCTTACAACTGCTATTGATAATGGAACAAAGAACAAGGACCAAGAACCAATCTAGCTTGTCAAAAACAAGCTAGAAACCCAAGAAAGGCTTCCTGAATAGCTTATCCACCAAGAATCAGCTTATTAGCTTCTCAGGTTGACTTTTGTTGACTTTCTCATTTCTTGAACTTGGAACAGGTTTAATCTTAAATAAACTTACAACAAGCTATGTAAAGCTTATATAAGCTTATAGAAATAGCTGAGAAGCTATTTCAATACTACTTATTTATATTTGATTTCTCAGTACAACATAGAAAACTAGAATTATTATTAACTACTGAATTTAAACAAAGAACAACATCAAACACACTAAAATTAACTTGTATTGACGATTGAAACTTGAGATTACAAATTATCACTACTGGAAATTAAAATATGATTTATGCTAATTTTACCTACTTGCCAATTAAGGCTACAAAAGCTATCTATTTATACATAATTAAAGTGGGATAACCCTTTGTCGACATCCTGATCATATCCCCACCATTGAATTGCTTCCATTTGATCTCAGTCATCCATTTCCACTTTTGGCGGGAAAACAGGACAAGTGGTGTTTTTATCTGTTTTAGCTAGTGGGAGTGGGAGAGAAGCATTAATTGATTTTGGGAGTGTTAGGTAACGTGTTTAGGAGGGGGGATGAGGTGGTGAGTGGTATTGGTGAGGTGGGGGGATGACTGTCTGGTTTGGCGGGTTTTAAGGGAAAGGGATGAGTTTGACTGTGGTCAACTCTTTTGGTTTAAATAAAAAGGATGGGTCGGGTTTTGGGCTTATGTGTTGGGCTGGGGTTTAGGATTGGGTTGGGTAGTAATAAAACTGGGTTGGGTTTAGTGTTGGGTTGGGTAGTGATAAAACTAGGTTGGGTTTAGTGTTGGGTATTTGGATTTTGGGTAATGTTTGATCCGGTTTTTGGTTTTAGATAAACATAGGGACCATTGTTGTAATTTGCTGAAAATCCAAGGACTAAACCTGCAATTGTTCCAAAGTTATCACAAGGGTATTTCTTGCCAAGTGTCATTAGTACAAGGGTATAAAACATAATTTTCCATTTTTAAAACACCCGGGGACTAATTTTGACAACTTTTGAAATTCGAGGGACTAGACTTGCCATTTATGCAAACTTTGTTCGTTTTCACTTGTTTTCAATCATTTTGCATCTGAAACATATAAAAACACATTTTTAATGATATTTATAACATTTATGGACATTTGTGTGCTTTTGATCGTTTATGTGGGTTTAAACTGGGTAAAATATATGTGTATTTAGACACATATCACTAGGCCTTCGACATAATACACACGACTAATTTTGACGTTGCCATTGACATAATCTCCATAGCCCATGATAGCAGCGAAGTGATCGTTCCCGAATCTGACAGTGCCGATGAACTTTGAAACAAAGTTTACTAACAGTTTGAGATTGTCTGTCATATGTCGGGTACAGCCACTATCAACAATTCATAGAACGATTTGGATCACCTGCATCACACGAAGACGACGAAGGTGGAATAATGGTAAGGGTGGAACCCAAAGAATTTTTGGGTTCCGTTGGGTTAGAAGAACACACATTAACAATTTTAGGTATCCATTTAAAACTAGGTGTCCTTTGTAACCAACGTTGCCTTGTCCAACTATTTCGTGCTTTTTTCTTAGTGAATTCGCTAGGTGATTGCACTATCTTAGGATTTGTATTCGCAATTATGGGAGTATCTAAGGCAATTTGAGAAACTTCAACTGGCGGTTTTTCTAGCACAGACTTAGAAGCATTAGTAGGCCTAGAGGTATTGCCAGCTGTAACTTTCCTATTTTGAGATAAACGAGATTTTGCAACACATTTCGTATGATCACCAGATAACATGTTTTTACGACAGAAAACACAAGAAGCATTAACGTCTAAAACATTCAAAGTCTGAGAATTCGTTACATCGATATTAGAATTACAAATTTTTAAGTTTGAATATTAATCAGAAGCAACATGCATTTTATTCAAATTCCTAAGTTGATCTTCTACTTCTGGGGCTTCTAGTTTCCCGCTTCTACGTTGCAAGATCCTATTCTTCCATTTGTTGCTCTTACGCTTTGATCTGCTAACGCTAGTAGTGGTGACTATTCCTGTAGAAGTGGAAGGAATCAAATTAGTTGTTTGATTTGTGTTAGTAACGTTCTGCCTTGATGTGGTGTCTAGCTTGTATATTCCTGGTACAATTACATTTGCGTTAACAGATTTTCCTTTTTCTTGTAATTGGAGTTTCTTTTTTAATTCAATGATGATGTGTTGCTGATCCTGTAGTCTCCTATCAAGTTCTCTATTTAAGCGAACAGTGGCTTCACGGTCTTTCCTACAGTCAACGTTTTCTTTTAAAAGTTGAGACCGAGTCTTTTTCAAAGAGTCATAAATTGTTTTGTACTCATTTTTTAAATTCTCAATTTCTTTTTCATATTTTAGCAACTGACACTATAAGACTGCGTTCTCGTCATCAAGATTTTCAACTTTTGAGGACAAATTGTTTTCAAAATCCAGATTTTCTTTTTGGTGTTGTAAGGCTAATTCAAAGTCAATGCTTTGAGCTTCACACCATTGAAGTTTCTGTTTTAGTTGAAAAATCTCTTTTGAAAGTTTACTTTGAACATGATCATTTTGTTTAATGATTCTCATATTTTCAGCTTTTAAAATCTCAATCTCGTGTCTCAACTTTTTATCCTCAGAATTATGGTCAGCAATAAGCAAAGAATTACAAGACTCATAAATAGAATTCATGATCACCGAGATAATGTCAAAACCAAGAACATTTTCCAAGAGTCGATCTACTTCATTTTGAAGAATTTTGTTTCGACGTTTTTGTTTGAAAATTGAATTTTCAGTTGTATTGAAAATGTTCATCATAGATGACACTTCATTTTGTAGTTCCCGTTCCCAGTGTGTTGCACAAAGACGCAAATGTTGGGCATGAGGTAAAAATTGTGTTTGAAAAATTTGTCTCTGTTCTTTTGCGTAAGCAGGTTGAAAAGTTGAAACAGTTATCTCAGAACTATATTCAATTGCTTGTTCCAAAAATTTGATGTATTCCATAAACGTGTCAAAATACCGAAGTACAAGGCAACGTTTTGTTGATGGTTGAATTTCACCAGAGGATGGTAAAGGGCCTTTTATTTGTGCAACTGGTTTAACGGGACCAACATCAAAAGTAGATTCATGAATTTGAGTAATAAACCAAGGTTGCTGTGTTTTTTTCTTTTTGAGGAACAAAAGTGTCAAAAATATGAGGCAATTTTGAGTAATCAAATGGTTTATTAAACTTAACATTGCTCATTTTTTATCTACTCTCGTCTTCCTGTTCTTGTTCTTCCTCACAATTATATACACCAACACGCATAATTGAATCATCAAAGAAATGTTCTGCACAATACAACTTCGGATTTTCCTTGAGTACTCTGTTTAGAAAACATGGTTTATCTTCACCAAGAGCAAAACCATAACCTTGGGGATTTTTCTTTAAAGTAAATTTTTGAATTGTTGTTACAAACTCACCAGTTTTGTAAACAACTTTTTGAAACTCTTTTAATTTACTTTCCAAATCTACGATTTCATCAAGATAAGAATCAATCCGTTTCCTAGAAACTTGCTTATGTTCAGAAAAACTAGCTTGACAAGTTGACAACTCCGTTTTTGTTTTTGAAAGTTCAGAATTGAGGTGTTCCACTTGTTGTTTGAATTCAAGTTTTTCTTGTTCCATTTGAGAAACCAAGTTATTTTTGGAAGCGACTAACTCTCGTAGTTGATATTGTAACTCTTGTTCTTTGACGTATGCATTTTGAAAAGCAACTTCAAAACTTTGTTCGCGTTTAGCTTGTGTTTCAAAATTCGTGAGTTGTGTTTTAGAGCACTCAAGATCCGCGGTTAATGATGCAATTGTGGCTTTTAATTTACGGTTGATTTCATTACATTTTTTAACTTGGGATTGGGTGGTCATAAGCAAGTCCATGAGTTCTGGATATGGATCAGACGAAGTTTCAATCTTTTCAAGTTGATCATTGTTAAGGTTCTCAATTGGATCATCAAATGTAACAACAGGGTAAATTTGATCATCTTCCTGAAGAGTTAGCAATGAATCGTCTTGAATAAATTGCTGCTTGTTTGACGCATATGTAGATGGAGATACCAGTTCACGTATGAGACATGTATTTGGATCGGGTACCTGAGACAAGCCATCAATATCATAGACTGGGCCTGTGCCACTCATGTGAAGTTCCTGCATGTTTGCCATCAACATAACTGCTGCATTAGCTTCTAAGTCTTCCATATCATCATCTGAGTAAGCATTTTCCATGAAACTGTTTTCTTTGTCAGCGAGATTTCCACCAGCTTCGTCCTTAAGTGCAAGAAGTAATGCTTGTTTGTGAAAATCATTGCCTCTGGTTCTTGGTTTTGGACATGCATTAGCCAGATGACCCTTGCCATTACAGTTGTAGCACCTTATCCCCGTATTCCCATTTGATAAATTTCCAGTTTCAACAATTTCAACCCTTCTTTGAGGAGCACCTGCATTGTTCCTATTTCCACCAACTGTATTAAACACTTGTCCATTTCCTGAATTACCCGCATAATCTCCAAAGCCCAGCTGACGTCCATAATTACGATTCTACACTTTCACCCGTCCATCTTGTATAACAGCTTGATTCCTTGTGTTAGATGAAGTACGTAGACGATTGTTAGATTTGTTTGAAAATTTGCTGAAGGCTCGAGCAATGAGAGCAAATCCTTGATTCAATGAATTGAATGCATCCTCGTCCTCATCATTTGTTTATGTGAAGAATATGGAATCTGAGTTATTGTATGGAATTAGTTGAGTGTCAGTTGATTGATGTGAGGACTCATATGGAACGATTTGGGTTGAAGGTGATTGTTGAGGGTAAGCAGAATGGTTAGGTGGTGGATATGGAGCACAATATGATTGAGCCATAAGTGCTAATGAATTTGGAGGTGTAAGCGTTCCACGCATAGCTCTATCTTTATCAACCTCAGGTTGATGGTGCTTCAAATAGTCATACAACATTCCATACTTCGGATTATGAAGATTTTTGGCTTGACAAACAAATGTGACATACTTTTGCCAATCAGGACCTAGACAATTGAGAAACTTCGTGTTGATTGCAATCTTTGGTTAGATGATGTTGTGTTTGTCCAAGTCATTAATGATTTTTGTGAATCAATGATAATAAGACTCAAGTGACTCCCCTGGATCAATCATGAACATTTCATATTCGAGATAAAGTTTGGAATCCATGTCTTCTTGGTTAAGTTCAGTGCTTTCCATCAAGAGATGTATATGTTCCTACATGTCCTTTGCAGTTTTCTGAGCATCAACACTTCAGAGAGTTGGATTAGGTATACCTAGAGCAATATACTCCATTGCAAGTTCATCAGCTTCACGGTGAAGTCTTAGTTCTGCTGTTAGTTGATTCTCAGGAAGGGTGGTAACAGTTTCAGGTCTTGGAGGAATAGCTTGTGGATCTCCAGGAACAGTTATTGTTGGCATTTGGAAAGGACCTTCAAGTATAACCTTCTTCAGATATTTGCCATGAGGATTCCTAAGTTCGATGAACCTAAAGAAGCGACTTGCCTATTGAACATAATTTCCAGGAGTGAGCATTGGAGGTCGTTCAAGTGATCCAGCTTCATGAATAGACTGTTGGCTACTGATTGCCGCACACATTTGAGCAAACCAATGTGGTTCTTTAGATGGAGGAGGAAATGTAGTTAATGATTGCATTGCAAATTGTGGTGGAAGATATGGTTGTCGTTGAATGAATTATTGTTGTGGAAAGAATTGTTGTTGTTGTGGATACTGCTGTTGCTGAGGATACTGTTGCTGCTGAGGATACTGCTATTGTAGAGGATACTGCTGTTGCTGAGGATACTGTTGTTGCTGAGGATATTGCTGAGGAAAGTAGTTGAAGTGAGGTGGTTGAGAAATGATTGTGATTGTTAACTTGTGTTTATGATAAAATGGATCTTGTAGATAATTGTGAAGTGTGTTGTAGAAGATGAGATTTGGTTTTGGTTTTTTTTGTAAGTTCGATGTCACTGTTCACTGATGTAAAGTTCGATGTCACTGTTCACTGTTGTAAAGTTCGATGTCATTGTTCACTGTTGTAAAGTTCGATGAGTTTGATATGTTGCAAGTTTGATGAAGTTTACAAAGTCTAAGTTCGATGAGGTGAGATGCAAGTTCGATGAACACAGTAAAGTAGATTAAACTGTAAGTTCGATGAACTCAGCAAGTTTGATGAAAGTGCAAGTTCGATGAACAAGTGCAAGTTCGATGAAAATGCAAGTTCAATGAGATCTATCTAACTTATACAAGCTAGAAGATTTTCCCTTTGTCGAAGTATTTCACAAGCTTATACAAGCAAGGAAAGTACTGAGTAAACCACAAATCGTGTAGAAGAAGTGTCTTTGTTGAAGTTCGATGAGCCTTGTTCTCCAAAATTTCGATGAACACTAACTGTGCAAAGTTCGATGATCCCTAACCAAAAGTTCGATGAACTCTTATGTTGAAAGTTCGATGAACCCTAGTTGAAAGTTCGATGGAAGGACAGTTTTTTGGAGATCAATTTTAACGAAAAAACACAAACTTCTAAACTAAACCAACCGATCAAAAACCCTTAAAATTACTTAAATAACAGGAAAGTTGCAAACTTTAAGTTTTAAACTAAAATTTGTGAAAGTTCGATGAAACGAAACAAGTAAAACTACGAATAAAACGTGTAAAAACTTAAAAGAACTTAACTTTAGACTAGTAACTAGATCTCTAAACACTAAAAGAGCCTTAAAACTAGTACAAGATTTAAGAACAAGTGTAAGAAACCAAGTTTAGCCACGAAATAACCACAAAATATCAAAACTGTTAATACAAATATCACCTAAAAATGTTATTTATATTTTACGATCTTTGCTATATTTTGTTAACGACAATTATAAACTTTATTTTAGCAAAACATAAATACAGTTGAGTCCTTTGCATATATAGCTACAAGTCTTTCTTAAATACAAATAGATTTTAACATAAGTTACAAATTGTTTGTTCATAAGTCGTAGTTTAGTCATTTTAAGAAAAGTGCACATTATATGTTAAAAACAAATAAAGTGCCACATTAGGTGTCTAAGTAAAATTAGTTTGTTTTACAATGAATAAAAATGAATCTTATAATAACATAAGTAATCAAACATTTTTAGTAACTCATTAACTAACTAATTACTTCTTAATCAAACTTCATTTAGCTAGCTAGTATATACATGTAACACCCCCTAATTTGTTTTGTGGCAGCGGAAAAGTAATTAGGGTGTTACGGTGAGGATCGAAGTTTAAATTTCAGAAAACGGCTTGGAAAAGGCATTTTGAAAGTTATACGTCATTCAAAATAATAGTTTTGGTACAAAGGTGAAATATCCGATTTGAAAATCCTACAAAAGTGTGGTAATTTGGAAAGAATGACATATTTGATTTTCACACCATTTAAGTTATCAGAGTATATAATGCCCGCTCCGTGTCTTGTCCTACTCCGTTAATTACCTGAGATTAACATGCTTAAAACGTCAACACAATGGTTGGTGAGTTCGTGGAATTTGATAGAAAATAACTTTCTTTCAATGAATTCAAGAGGTGTACAGTGATAGTTGAAATAGATACTAGTACTTTCTGAAGTAAATAGCAAGTTTGCAATTGGGTAAAAATCCACGAGTAAATCATTTATGAACTCCGATGATTAGAGGTTTCAATTTTAAATGAAAATGAGCTACGTTGTTATATGCTCGAAATGAAATGATGGTTCAACTTTTAAAAGTAACGATATACCAAGTATTGAGTTGTCTTTATTAGAAAACACAACTAAGTCACATATGATAATAATTAAGTTCCAAGTACATGATACATAATCCAAACACATAGTGAAAACAATAGTATAAAGTCTGATGTCTATCAGTGTGGAGTGGTGGTTTACTAAATACAGTTGTATCCAAATATATATGAAGACATATATATTCATGAAGTTATATTGCCCTAAGCCTCATGACACTCAACGTTTAACTGGCATCAAGAATGATGTAAAATACTAGTGGCCCTCGGGATAGGTATTTGCCAATAACCTATATGTGGGTTTAAATAAAGTGCGTTTGGTGGCCCATCCTGGCAAGACCAAACGGGGATTGTCAGTCCCAAATAGATCTATTCACAATTATTTACGTTCACTCGCAAGTGATTAAGGTTCATGATCGAGGGACTTTATGGCAATATAGTAAACTTAGGCAATATAGGTTTCAGGGGTTCAGGGAATATGCGTACTTTAGTCTTGGCAATTATTTCTTGTTGAAATGTAGAAATATCATAGTAAAGTTAACAGTACATTCAGTTGTTATATGAATGCATATAATGAATCTCAGTATCGTGTTACAACAAGTAGTTTGAAAATGTTATCTTTCAATACGGTGTTTAAGCTAAGCAAGCAATTTGCAAGTATAACGAGTATATTTCCCTTCCAAAGGGTGATTCAAAAACATGTAAAGCATAATTGATGATTATGAGTAAATCATGAGATTTTTCAAAGTATAAAAGTAACTTAAAACAGTTGAAGCATGTATCTCCCCCAAAAGAGTTATTAAAAACAATTATTAAAAGAGTAGGGGCCACGACTCACCTGGAGTGTATCTGACAAGATGGAATTATAAGATCAAGTAAGGCTTATGATCACGGAAACGTCCTCACTATGAGACCTGGATATGAGGGAAGTCTAAGATTCTGACTTACTACTAACAATGAGTGTGGAAGTGAGAAATCGTATAACAATTCGATGATATGAGTGTGTGATATGCTTAAATATACTATTATCTTGACTCTTATGTCAATTGACTCAAATATTACCTCCTCGAAATATGATGAAATGATATGCAAAGTGAAGTTAAATTTCTAATAAATAAGGAAAATGAAATAATACATAACTAAAATGTATAAATTGCATGTGAAGTGATGTAGTGATGAAAAATGGAAAATGAAATAAGAATGTCAAGTATAAACAGTAGGTCCTAGTTCTTTTCCAGATTTTACACTTTTCACCCTAACTGTGATTTCGTTACACCGTTAGTCCTTCGTTAAGTCCAGTGTCCAATAATAGTCCATAAATAGTCCAAAAATTGTCCAAAAGTACAAGTAAGGCTTGTCATTCAATAATATGTCCATTTATACCCTCTATGTTCTGTTTTCACAACTTCAGTCCACACAGTTCTCGGTTGGGCAGTTTTAGTCCTTCTAGTTAAATTGCGTTACATTTCTAGTCCAAATATGTCAAAAATGGGAGGAAAAGATGGGCGACTTTTTCTAAGGTCTATTTAAGTTCAATACAACTTATTTTAACTGCTTATCTGGTCGTTTGCTTATCTTTCACGTTAATGGGCCCTTAACGAGCTACATCACTAAGCCCATTAGTTATTTTTAGTTGTTTTTCAAATATGGTTTATACGATTTACTTTGGCTGTGTTTAAGGGTCGTAACGTGAGTATCTTTACAAGATGTTTAAACGAAAAGTGTAGCTTGTCATGTTGTTTAACAAATCGCATAAAAATGAGCTATAGTCATTAAGTTAAGTCGTGAGTTTTTGAGTTATTTACTAGGCGACTTGAGACGTTTTATATATATAAACAAAACACTTAGAATATTTCTAAGTGATGAGTGTGTAAATACTCATCATTTTATACCCATATAAGACACAAAAATGACCAAAAACACCCAAATAGACCATATTATACTGCAAATATCCTTGGTTTGTGTTTTTATGTGTTTCAGGTACAAAAGAATCGAAAACAGGGCAAAAACAGACAAAACTGTGCACAAGATTGGGAAAAGTTCAAAAGCCGAGGACAGGAACGGAATTTACAGATTTGGACCGAGACATTGCTTAAATTGTCAAAGTCAACCCTCAAGTATGCCAAGTTGTCAAGAATAGCCCTTGAAGATGATTTTTAAAAAATTACAAGATTGGTCCCTGGATTTTCAGAATGTTACATCAATGGTCCTTCAAGTTAAACACAAAACCCATTTCTATCCTAAACTTAAATAAACCAACCATTCTATCCTACCCAATCCAACAATTAAACAAACCCAATCCCTTTAATAAAAACCCAGCCCATTTCCATTTTAAATAAACCCAAAGCCCAACCCTTTTTCCCTGAGTTAAACAAAACCGTTTGACTCTCAGTCAAACTTATCTTCTTCTTCAATACCACCCCGCCAAACCATACCACTTTACCCACCGTTTTCAGCCACCATCCCTTATCCTGACAAACCTCCAATCACCTCCCCCCTCCTCCAATGAGAGACTTTCACACGCTTACACCCCCACATGCTCAGAAAAAGCCAAAAATCCACTTGTCCTGTTTTCCCGCCAAAATTGGATTGAACGAATGGGATTGAATTAAGGCTATACCAATGGTGGGATTTGTTCGGTGTTGATCAAGGAAGCTTCTGAGAGTGCTATATAAAGAAGAGAAGTCACCAGGAAATAATTGTCGATGCTTTAGACCAATTCGTAGTGTAATTTAATTTATTGTTCTTATTTTAGTTTCATGTAATGTTTTAATTATCATTTCAAGTTTGTTTCAGTCTGTGTATCATCAATCTTTGTACTATTTTCATTAGTTAATGAAAGTTTCAAGTTTTCAAATTTCTATGGGTACTGTGAATTCGAATTTAGTTAATTATTGTTGGAAAAAGCTCCTTTACTGTTTATATAAGCTTACATAAGCTCTTTATAGCTTTTGATAAGTTTATGTTAGTTTAAATTTGTTCTAACTACAAAAAATGAGAAAAGTCAACAAAAGTCAACAAAGAACCAAATAAGCTAGCTGGTGGAATTAAGCTGGAGTGATTAAGCTTGAGAGGAGTTTAAGCTTGGTAAGTGACAAACCAAGTTAGTTCTGATCAGTGTTCCTTTGCTTCATTGCTTCTATCAGTTGTAAGTATTTTCCTATTTTTGCATTATTTCCATTTCACTGTACTATTGCTTAATTTTAGCTTATTGTTGTAATTTTCTGCTTATTATTAGTTTTTAAAAATATTTCATCAGTTTTATAAGTCTTGATTAGACTTTGTCTTTATTTTACTAAAAAATACTTAAAAAGCCAAAAATAGCCAATACTAGTATAGCTTATTATTCTGCTTATTTATATTTTAAAAGTTGCTTTATATAGTTAATATAAGTTAGTAAATCAGTTAACAACCAAAAATCATAGGTATAAGGTCTGTTTCATTTGTAAGCCAAGACAGACCCTTATTAAAAGGGTGTTTGGCTTTTTGAGTCAAACGGGTCAAAAACCATGACCACTGTTCATGTGCATCTTTCCCAGGTTTGACCTAGCTTAATTGAGGCTGTTTAAGCTGTTTTTGATAGGAGTTAAGTAATTTGGATGTGTTTTGGGGATTTTGGCTCATAGGAGAAAAATTAGAAGCTCAACTGCCCTCTTAAGCTCCATATAAGCTG
Organism: Artemisia tridentata subsp. tridentata; assembly: GCA_021014915.2. NCBI lineage: Eukaryota > Viridiplantae > Streptophyta > Magnoliopsida > Asterales > Asteraceae > Artemisia > Artemisia tridentata. Next base: position 74,513,386 of record CP139503.1, read on the forward strand.
AAGCTTATTTGGACCATTTTCTTGGCAAAGTTAAGTATAAAGTAATGTTCTAAGTGTGAATCCAGAGTTTGGTGATATTTCATTGAGATTTGAAAGAGTTGGGTTCAATATTGTGCAACTGCTGCATCAGATTATATGTGCAGACCTGCACATTTGCTTGGCCTATCTCAGCTTCTTGTGTGGACTGCAACTGCTTATTCCTTTGTCATATTTGTTTGAAAATTGGTTTTACAGTAGTTAGTAGTATGGGTTTTTAGATTCTGAGACTGGATTCCTTGGTTCAGCTTATTAAATAGCTTATAAGTGGTCCGCAAAAAGCCACTTTGGAACCATTTTCTTGGCATGCAATAGTCTTAGTTCCCAATTGCATCTGTGTTTGATCTTAATCGAAAAAATTCCAGAATTTTTTGAATAGTTTTAGTATTTTTAATGTATTTTTCTTTTTAAAACTGTTTTTAATTCATAATAAATTAAATAATAATCAGAAAAATATAAATCTTTTTTCTAAAATTTTCTTTCATTATTTCGGATTTAAGAAAAATAATTTTGCAATTTTAGGATTAGTTTTCTAATATTTCAGTTTTTATCCCGTTTTTAGATTTCCCGTTTTTCGTTTTTAGTTTATTTAATTCGCGTTTAATTTTCTTTTATATATTTGTTTCTCATTTGTTAATTAGATATAAAAAAGCAAAATTCCTAATCATCAGTTACTCTAATCCAAACCTCTAACGATATTGCCCATTCCAGCCTCGTTGGGAAACGACCCGGGTAATCACTTACCTGGTATCACACACACACAAACGTGAGTTTTTGCAAGTATCCTTTTTCACAAAGGGGTGATTTGTATTTATTCACGTGTATCCTCTCTCTGCATTTATTTATAAGTGTATTCAGCACGGATCAAATTTTGGCGCCGCTGCCGGGGAGGTTGTGTTGCGACAATATTGTTTAAAGTTTAAACGATTAGTGATTTGAGACCCTTCCTTGTGAAGTTCCTATTTCCCATAAACCATATAAAATACAAAAATATTTTCCTTTTCTTTTATATATATAATATCATATAAAAAATAAAAACCCAAAAACATTTTCCGTTTTATTGTAAAATAAAAGATAAAAGCAAAATCAATATAATATTCCTCAACTTGGGTATTATCATAATAAGTTCCCAAACCAAAGATTAAAACTTGCCTTTGTGTCGCTTGCGAATTCGGCTCACCTTTGATTGATAAACAAACTATAACGGAGGTTTAAGGATAGTTTGACATTAAATTGTCGAACTGAAAGAAGCGGGTTTTTAAGGAGCATTTATTGCCCACCTTTGCTTCTCCGCCACTCTGTGCGTTTTTCAGTCAGAGAGCTACCGTACGCTTGTTGATTTAAGGTTTAAAGTTCCTTGTGTTTTGCTTCGATCTTCTTCGTGAAGTTACATTTTTATCTTGTGAATATTTTTCCAAAAATCCAAAAAAATTGAAAAACCAAAAACCCAAAAATATTTTTCCTCATCCTCTTAAACCATTTGATTCTATCTTCTTAAACCCTCCTTAATATTTAATTCTCATGTCGTCACCCGGCTACCGCTGCTTTCGTTGTAGAGGTCCAGTGGGTGATAATCTTCGTTGTTCCAAGTGTTCGTGTGAGCAGTGTGGAAATGATGCACCAGACGGATCTTGTTATTGGTGTGAAGTAGCCCTCAAAAGAGAGCTTAATTCCATCAATGATTCTCAAAGTCCTTCCGACTACCCTTCACAGCCCGAGATGCGTGCTATTAATGACAAACCGTCTAGAATCAATCCTAACCTTTCACGATTTACGGTTAAAAGTTTGTCAAGCAAACGTACAGAGCTTAGAACGGTGACTAAAAAGAACGACTTGCCTAATCTTCACGTTTATCAAGAACAAGAACCAGAGACCATAACGGAAGTGGTGGAAAATCCTAGCTCTCAGAGCACACCACTTGTCCCACCTCCGGATTTTATTCCTTGTGTCGGTTGTGGTGAGCCGCTTTTCGGTTTGCCATGTCGTTGGTGTACATGTGAACAATGTGGTAATGATATTCGAGACGGAAGTTGTTTGTTTTGTGGTTCGAGGATTTCATTTGCTTTTGATCCTAATCCGAACTCATTCAACGACTCTTCAAATTTTTCCAACTACCCATCACATTCATACGAGCAAGAATCATATTATCCAAATCTCAATGATGCATCGTATCAAAATACACCAAACTTTTCTTGTGAGTACTGTGGAGGTCCTCACCAAAGTTTTGAGTGTCAAACAAATAACATGCTTGTCTATGAGCAGGTTTCTTGTAACAGTCAAAATCTTGGTTATGACCAATATCCATATGATTCACCAAATCAGTCACAGCAAATGTATTGTTGTGAGTACTGTGGTGGACCGCATTATGAATCCGATTGTCAAACGAGGACCCCGCTTGTCTATGAGTATGGCCCTTGTGACGATTATGATCATTCTTATCACGACCAGCCTCCACAGCATCAAACGATTCTAACTCAGCCTCAGCTACCTCTTGAAGAATCTTTTGAAGATGTATTACAAAAACTTCAAAATTTTGTGGATACACTTAATGATTTGGCTGTTAAACCTACCCAAGAAGATCCTCATCAGAAAACTATTGGAGAGCTTCTAGCTGAAGAAGAACAAACAGCTAGAATGAGTTCCAAATATCGTCAAACTTTCATTTGCGATGACGATGATGAAGATTCTATGTGGGGAGCTTGCGAGAATTCATCAGCCGCAATTACACCTGTCCAGAAAAGGCAGGAAGACAAGACTATTGCAAAATTGCTAGCCGAAGAGCAAATGAAAGCCATTTATGCTAGCAATATTGATGAGGAGGACGAAGAGGAGAGTATTATTCCTTTGAGTGACATCATTTCTCAACTCCCTCAGTCTATTGCAATCCCATCATTCTTTCCAACTTTGGACCCCAAGGACTCTCTTATTATGGGGGATGAGCATATTAGCACTATTCCTGAAAAGGAATCGGACGAATTCATAAAGTCTAGTGCTGAGAACCTTATCCCAATCCCAAGTGAGTCTGAGGATATTTCCGATAGTGAAAGTGATTGTTCTTTTCGTAGTGATCAACCTCTTGACACTACTGATGATTCTTTCGGGACGTTTTCTAACCCTCTTTTCAATTCAAACGATGATTCTTTCGGGATTTTCTCTAATCCCCTTTTCAATTCAAATGATGATTTTTCCTCTAGTGATGACGAATCACTTTCTGATGAGGACGTTCAAAATGAAAGTCTCAAAGTCTATTCGAATTCTCTTTTTGAATTTGATGATGAGTACTTTTCTAGCAAAATAAATCCTCTCTTTGATAAAGAGTTAGAAAACGATGAGGTCAAGGACTCTATTATTCATAAACTTGATGATGTGACCTCAACTCTTAATCCCGATATTGATCTTTCTCCGACATATGTGACATTTCCCATTGAGGATCGCCATTATATTGACTTCACATATGTCGTTCGAGTTTTTCTACCTTTCTTCTCTTATAAGGTAGATTGTCCTTCTATTCACTCGTTCGGGAGTGAAGACAAAGTTTTTGACCCCGGCATCTCTTTTGAGCCGGAGGTATCTCATCGGAATGGATCTTTCAAAAACTTCAATGTTTATCCAAACACATTGAATGAAAGTCCGATGGAGATGGTTTCTTCCACTTGCTTCCCCATGAACCAATGAATTCGGGGTCGAGTCAAGCAAGTGACTCGGTTAACAAAAACATTAGCACCACATGGGTGACAACCCATGTTTCTGACTTCTTTCTCTTTTCTGACACTAAGTGTGGGGGGATTCCTCTACTGTGCTTTGTTTGTATGTTGTTTGCCCTTGTTTGCAGGTTTCCCTTGGATTGTGATGATTGCTGCGCCTGTTTTCAATCCAGCCGCCCAATATCCTATCCTTTTGCTAACGATTATCTAGGGATATCTTTTTAATCCTGTTTGTGAAAATAGAGATTTCTTTCACACACTTGGCTATTAGTCTTACCTTTTTACGTTCTAAGTCTCGGCATAATAGCCGGTACTTTGAATATTGAGGGCAATATTCAATTCTAAGTGTGGGGGGGAATTCTCTCGAATTTTGTCACATTGTACCTTCTAGTGCCCTAGTACCCCCGTTTTGGCCAAAATTTTAAATTTTTTTCGTTTTTAAATAAGAAATTGCAATAAAAAAGAAGAAATGTTTAGTCTTGATTAGGTTAGAACAAAGGGAATCCCGACTCTGCCAGAGTATTGATCTGGCTGCTTCCTTAACTATTAGACTAAGGTTTTACGATTTGTGCAAATGAAAATGCTAAGCGTAGAATAGTTGGTTTTCTTTAGAGCTTATATAAGTAATCTATGGCTTTTCCTCCCAGAAGATAACTAATCTGATTAAATACGTGCTGTTTTCAAACGTTTGAACGCCAAAATCATGTTGTTATGCAAAACAAATTTTTATACAATTTTGATATAGAGCCCGAGTTCAACTTCTTATTTTAATTTTTGGGAAAGCATATATGTAAATATATATAAGTTTTAAAAAAAAAAAAAAAAAATGATGATGAAAAATTGAAAAATGAAAAAATGAAAAAAATGAAAAAGAAAAATAAGAAAATAGAATGATATTGCAAAATTCAATAAGTTTTGATATTGTGAAAATAAAGAAGTATGTGTTGTATAAATGTAGGAAAATTGCTTTCTCTTAAATTTAAATCGGAACTTGAACTTGGATTCGTCAATTTTGTATAAAAGTTAAACGGTAATTTAGTAGATCGTTGATTTCAAAGATCCCGAAAGCTTTGGTATTATTCTCTGTGAGGTGTCAAAAATCTGGTCACCTAAAACCAACTGGTTTGGGATGTGCCGAGAAGAAAACCGTTACATGGAGTGATCTCATCTTTGAGTCTCTAATCTCTAAATAATCGTTTGTTGTTATCTATTTAAGTATTTTAATACTAGCTTAGTGGGAATATCTTAAATCTTTAAAATCGAAATTCCGCTGATTCCGGTACTATTCTCTGTAATGTGTCAAAAGCCTGGTCACCTAAAACCAACTGGTTTGGAATGTGCCGAGAAGAAAACCGCTACATGGAAAAGGCCCTTTTTTATCCTTAGATTTTCGAGGTTCCTGGTAAATTAGTATTTGACTTAAACAAATAACAACCATAATAAATGTCGATTTTCGCGGTCAAAATTTTGAAAATGAGCACAGTCACCTAAACTTAATATATGCGGGAGTGAAAAGTTAAGTTTCGGCTTACATAGATTATTGATATAAGTAGTGTTAGCATTTTACAAAAGCATTTGCGCATTGAGTTTAAGCTTAGTTGGGAGTATCAAAAAGAGGATGACGATTTCAATTCCCTGGAGACACCCATTTTGTGTGAATCATGTTCCATGATACCATTTTTGGAAATCAAGCATGTTTATATTTTGTTCTAGTTTAAATTTCTCGCATCATATAAAAAAATCAAAATGGGGTATACTTGGTATTCTTTTGATCCTTTCATTACTTCATATGATCGGATTGCTAGGGACTAGCAATAGCTTAGTGTGGGGGATTGATGAGTGTGTAAATACTCATCATTTTATACCCATATAAGACACAAAAATGACCAAAAACACCCAAATAGACCATATTATACTGCAAATATCCTTTGTTTGTGTTTTTATGTGTTTCAGGTACAAAAGAATCGAAAACAGGGCAAAAACAGACAAAACTGTGCACAAGATTGGGAAAAGTTCAAAAGCCGAGGAACAGGAACGGAATTTACAGATTTGGACCGGGACATTGCTTAAATTGTCAAAGTCAACCCTCAAGTATGCCAAGTTGTCAAGAATAGCCCTTGAAGATGATTTTTAAAAAATTACAAGATTGGTCCCTGGATTTTCAGAATGTTACATCAATGGTCCTTCAAGTTAAACACAAAACCCATTTCTATCCTAAACTTAAATAAACCAACCATTCTATCCTACCCAATCCAACAATTAAACAAACCCAATCCCTTTAATAAAAACCCAGCCCATTTCCATTTTAAATAAACCCAAAGCCCAACCCTTTTTCCCTGAGTTAAACAAAACCGTTTGACTCTCAGTCAAACTTATCTTCTTCTTCAATACCACCCCGCCAAACCATACCACTTTACCCACCATTTTCAGCCACCATCCCTTATCCTGACAAACCTCCAATCACCTCCCCCCTCCTCCAATGAGAGACTTTCACACGCTTACACCCCCACATGCTCAGAAAAAGCCAAAAATCCACTTGTCCTGTTTTCCCGCCAAAATTGGATTGAACGAATGGGATTGAATTAAGGCTATACCAATGGTGGGATTTGTTCGGTGTTGATCAAGGAAGCTTCTGAGAGTGCTATATAAAGAAGAGAAGTCACCAGGAAATAATTGTCGATGCTTTAGACCAATTCGTAGTGTAATTTAATTTATTGTTCTTATTTCAGTTTCATGTAATGTTTTAATTATCATTTCAAGTTTGTTTCAGTCTGTGTATCATCAATCTTTGTACTATTTTCATTAGTTAATGAAAGTTTCAAGTTTTCAAATTTCTATGGGTACTGTGAATTCGAATTTAGTTAATTATTGTTGGAAAAAGCTCCTTTACTGTTTATATAAGCTTACATAAGCTCTTTATAGCTTTTGATAAGTTTATGTTAGTTTAAATCTGTTCTAACTACAAAAAATGAGAAAAGTCAACAAAAGTCAACAAAGAACCAAATAAGCTAGCTGGTGGAATTAAGCTGGAGTGATTAAGCTTGAGAGGAGTTTAAGCTTGGTAAGTGACAAACCAAGTTAGTTCTGATCAGTGTTCCTTTGCTTCATTGCTTCTATCAGTTGTAAGTATTTTCCTATTTTTGCATTATTTCCATTTCACTGTACTATTGCTTAATTTTAGCTTATTGTTGTAATTTTCTGCTTATTATTAGTTTTTAAACATATTTCATCAGTTTTATAAGTCTTGATTAGACTTTGTCTTTATTTTACTAAAAAATACTTAAAAAGCCAAAAATAGCCAATACTAGTATAGCTTATTATTCTGCTTATTTATATTTTAAAAGTTGCTTTATATAGTTAATATAAGTTAGTAAATCAGTTAACAACCAAAAATCATAGTTATAAGGTCTGTTTCATTTGTAAGCCAAGACAGACCCTTATTAAAAGGGTGTTTGGCTTTTTGAGTCAAACGGGTCAAAAACCATGACCACTGTTCATGTGCATCTTTCCCAGGTTTGACCTAGCTTAATTGAGGCTGTTTAAGCTGTTTTTGATAGGAGTTAAGTAATTTGGATGTGTTTTGAGGATTTTGGCTCATAGGAGAAAAATTAGAAGCTCAACTGCCCTCTTAAGCTCCATATAAGCTGAAGCTTATTTGGACCATTTTCTTGGCAAAGTTAAGTATAAAGTAATATTCTAAGTGTGAATCCAGAGTTTGGTGATATTTCATTGAGATTTGAAAGAGTTGGGTTCAATATTGTGCAACTGCTGCATCAGATTATATGTGCAGACCTGCACATTTGCTTGGCCTATCTCAGCTTCTTGTGTGGACTGCAACTGCTTATTCCTTTGTCATATTTGTTTGAAAATTGGTTTTACAGTAGTTAGTAGTATGGGTTTTTAGATTCTGAGACTGGATTCCTTGGTTCAGCTTATTAAATAGCTTATAAGTGGTCCGCAAAAAGCCACTTTGGAACCATTTTCTTGGCATGCAATAGTCTTAGTTCCCAATTGCATCTGTGTTTGATCTTAATCGAATAAGCAATTGGAAGTTAAAATTAGGGTTTTTGATGTTTTAGAGTAGCCTGTAGTACTAGGAAGCTTTTTCCCCCATAAGTTTTCATTTTAGAGCTTATTACAGTGCTTAAAAATAAGCTAGAAATAGGGCCTTTAGCTTTCTTTTAGTAAACTGCATAAGTACTCGATCTGGCTTGCGGCCTGGGCTTATTTTAGTTTTTTGAGTTGAATTAGGTTTGTTTAGGCCTATTACACTATACTTGAGCTTTTGGTGCATTCTAGTGCTTATTTGCTTATTTGAAGTGCTTATTTAAACTGTTTATTTGCAAAATTCAGCTTATTAGTAGGCTTATCTAATTTTTTTTATTTTTCCTAGTATTCTGCTATCATATAGTATTTATAGAAAAAATTCCAGAATTTTTTGAATAGTTTTAGTATTTTTAATGTATTTTTCTTTTTAAAACTGTTTTTAATTCATAATAAATTAAATAATAATCAGAAAAATATAAATCTTTTTTCTAAAATTTTCTTTTATTATCTAGGATTTAAGAAAAATAATTTTGCAATTTTAGGATTAGTTTTCTAATATTTCAGTTTTTATCCCGTTTTTAGATTTCCCGTTTTTCGTTTTTAGTTTATTTAATTCGCGTTTAATTTTCTTTTATATATTTGTTTCTCATTTGTTAATTAGATATAAAAAAGCAAAATTCCTAATCATCAGTCACTCTAATCCAAACCTCTAACGATATTGCCCATTCCAGCCTCGTTGGGAAACGACCCGGGTAATCACTTACCTGGTATCACACACACACAAACGTGAGTTTTTGCAAGTATCCTTTTTCACAAAGGGGTGATTTGTATTTATTCACGTGTATCCGCTCTCTGCATTTATTTATAAGTGTATTCAGCACGGATCAAATTTTGGCGCCGCTGCCGGGGAGGTTGTGTTGCGACAATATTGTTTAAAGTTTAAACGATTAGTGATTTGAGACCCTTCCTTGTGAAGTTCCTATTTCCCATAAACCATATAAAATACAAAAATATTTTCCTTTTCTTTTATATATATAATATCATTTAAAAAATAAAAACCCAAAAACATTTTCCGTTTTATTGTAAAATAAAAGATAAAAGCAAAATCAATATAATATTCCTCAACTTGGGTATTATCATAATAAGTTCCCAAACCAAAGATTAAAACTTGCCTTTGTGTCGCTTGCGAATTCGGCTCACCTTTGATTGATAAACAAACTATAACGGAGGTTTAAGGATAGTTTGACATTAAATTGTCGAACTGAAAGAAGCGGGTTTTTAAGGAGCATTTATTGCCCACCTTTGCTTCTCCGCCACTCTGTGCGTTTTTCAGTCAGAGAGCTACCGTACGCTTGTTGATTTAAGGTTTAAAGTTCCTTGTGTTTTGCTTCGATCTTCTTCGTGAAGTTACATTTTTATCTTGTGAATATTTTTCCAAAAATCCAAAAAAATTGAAAAACCAAAAACCCAAAAATATTTTTCCTCATCCTCTTAAACCATTTGATTCTATCTTCTTAAACCCTCCTTAATATTTAATTCTCATGTCGTCACCCGGCTATCGCTGCTTTCGTTGTAGAGGTCCAGTGGGTGATAATCTTCGTTGTTCCAAGTGTTCGTGTGAGCAGTGTGGAAATGATGCACCAGACGGATCTTGTTATTGGTGTGAAGTAGCCCTCAAAAGAGAGCTTAATTCCATCAATGATTCTCAAAGTCCTTCCGACTACCCTTCACAGCCCGAGATGCGTGCTATTAATGACAAACCGTCTAGAATCGATCCTAACCTTTCACGATTTACGGTTAAAAGTTTGTCAAGCAAACGTACAGAGCTTAGAACGGTGACTAAAAAGAACGACTTGCCTAATCTTCACGTTTATCAAGAACAAGAACCAGAGACCATAACGGAAGTGGTGGAAATTCCTAGCTCTCAGAGCACACCACTTGTCCCACCTCCGGATTTTATTCCTTGTGTCGGTTGTGGTGAGCCGCTTTTCGGTTTGCCATGTCGTTGGTGTACATGTGAACAATGTGGTAATGATATTCGAGACGGAAGTTGTTTGTTTTGTGGTTCGAGGAATTCATTTGCTTATGATCCTAATCCGAACTCATTCAACGACTCTTCAAATTTTTCCAACTACCCATCACATTCATACGAGCAAGAATCATATTATCCAAATCTCAATGATGCATCGTATCAAAATACACCAAACTTTTCTTGTGAGTACTGTGGAGGTCCTCACCAAAGTTTTGAGTGTCAAACAAATAACATGCTTGTCTATGAGCAGGTTTCTTGTAACAGTCAAAATCTTGGTTATGACCAATATCCATATGATTCACCAAATCAGTCACAGCAAATGTATTGTTGTGAGTACTGTGGTGGTCCGCATTATGAATCCGATTGTCAAACGAGGACCCCGCTTGTCTATGAGTATGGCCCTTGTGACGATTATGATCATTCTTATCACGACCAGCCTCCACAGCATCAAACGATTCTAACTCAGCCTCAGCTACCTCTTGAAGAATCTTTCGAAGATGTATTACAAAAACTTAAAATTTTTGTGGATACACTTAATGATTTGGCTGTTAAACCTACCCAAGAAGATCCTCATCAGAAAACTATTGGAGAGCTTCTAGCTGAAGAAGAACAAACAGCTAGAATGAGTTCCAAATATCGTCAAACTTTCATTTGCGATGACGATGATGAAGATTCTATGTGGGGAGCTTGCGAGAATTCATCAGCCGCAATTACACCTGTCCAGAAAATGCAGGAAGACAAGACTATTGCAAAATTGCTAGCCGACGAGCAAATGAAAGCCATTTATGCTAGCAATATTGATGAGGAGGACGACGAGGAGAGTATTATTCCTTTGAGTGACATCATTTCTCAACTCCCTCAGTCTATTGCAATCCCATCATTCTTTCCAACTTTGGACCCCAAGGACTCTCTTATTATGGGGGATGAGCATATTAGCACTATTCCTGAAAAGGAATCGGACGAATTCATAAAGTCTAGTGCTGAGAACCTTATCCCAATCCCAAGTGAGTCTGAGGATATTTCCGACAGTGAAAGTGATTGTTCTTTTCGTAGTGATCAACCTCTTGACACTACTGATGATTCTTTCGGGACGTTTTCTAACCCTCTTTTCAATTCAAACGATGATTCTTTCGGGATTTTCTCTAATCCCCTTTTCAATTCAAATGATGATTTTTCCTCTAGTGATGACGAATCACTTTCTGATGAGGACGTTCAAAATGAAAGTCTCAAAGTCTATTCGAATTCTCTTTTTGAATTTGATGATGAGTACTTTTCTAGCAAAATAAATCCTCTCTTTGATAAAGAGTTCGAAAACGATGAGGTCAAGGACTCTATTATTCATAAACTTGATGATGTGACCTCAACTCTTAATCCCGATATTGATCTTTCTCCGACATATGTGACATTTCCCATTGAGGATCGCCATTATATTGACTTCACATATGTCGTTCGAGTTTTTCTACCTTTCTTCTCTTATAAGGTAGATTGTCCTTCTATTCACTCGTTCGGGAGTGAAGACAAAGTTTTTGACCCCGGCATCTCTTTTGAGCCGGAGGTATCTCATCGGAATGGATCTTTCAAAAACTTCAATGTTTATCCAAACACATTGAATGAAAGTCCGATGGAGATGGTTTCTTCCACTTGCTTCCCCATGAACCAATGAATTCGGGGTCGAGTCAAGCTAGTGACTCGGTTAACAAAAACATTAGCACCACATGGGTGACAACCCATGTTTCTGACTTCTTTCTTTTTTCTGACACTAAGTGTGGGGGGATTCCTCTACTGTGCTTTGTTTGTATGTTGTTTGCCCTTGTTTGCAGGTTTCCCTTGGATTGTGATGATTGCTGCGCCTGTTTTCAATCCAGCCGCCCAATATCCTATCCTTTTGCTAACGATTATCTAGGGATATCTTTTTAATCCTGTTTGTGAAAATAGAGATTTCTTTCACACACTTGGCTATTAGTCTTACCTTTTTACGTTCTAAGTCTCGGCATAATAGCCGGTACTTTGAATATTGAGGGCAATATTCAATTCTAAGTGTGGGGGGGAATTCTCTCGAATTTTGTCACATTGTACCTTCTAGTGCCCTAGTACCCCCGTTTTGGCCAAAATTTTAAATTTTTTTCATTTTTAAATAAGAAATTGCAATAAAAAAGAAGAAATGTTTAGTCTTGATTAGGTTAGAACAAAGGGAATCCCGACTCTGCCAGAGTATTGATCTGGCTGCTTCCTTAACTATTAGACTAAGGTTTTATGATTTGTGCAAATGAAAATGCTAAGCGTAGAATAGTTGGTTTTCTTTAGAGCTTATATAAGTAATCTATGGCTTTTCCTCCCAGAAGATAACTAATCTGATTAAATACGTGCTGTTTTCAAACGTTTGAACGCCAAAATCATGTTGTTATGCAAAACAAATTTTTATACAATTTTGATATAGAGCCCGAGTTCAACTTCTTATTTTAATTTTTGGGAAAGCATATATGTAAATATATATAAGTTTTTTTTAAAAAAAAAAAAAAATGACGATGAAAAATTGAAAAATGAAAAAAATGAAAAAAATGAAAAAGAAAAATAAGAAAATAGAATGATATTGCAAAATTCAATAAGTTTTGATATTGTGAAAATAAAGAAGTATGTGTTGTATAAATGTAGGAAAATTGCTTTCTCTTAAATTTAAATCGAAACTTGAACTTGGATTCGTCAATTTTGTATAAAAATTAAACGGTAATTTAGTAGATCATTGATTTCAAAGATCCCGAAAGCTCTGGTATTATTCTCTGTGAGGTGTCAAAAACCTGGTCACCTAAAACCAACTGGTTTGGGATGTGCCGAGAAGAAAACCGTTACATGGAGTGATCTCATCTTTGAGTCTCTAATCTCTAAATAATCGTTTGTTGTTATCTATTTAAGTATTTTAATACTAGCTTAGTGGGAATATCTTAAATCTTTAAAATCGAAATTCCACTGATTCCGGTACTATTCTCTGTAATGTGTCAAAAGCCTGGTCACCTAAAATCAACTGGTTTGGGATGTGCCGAGAAGAAAACCGCTACATGGAAAAGGCCCTTTTTGATCCTTAGATTTTCGAGGTTCCCGGTAAATTAGTATTTGACTTAAACAAATAACAACCATAATAAATGTCGATTTTCGCGGTCAAAATTTTGAAAATGAGCACAGTCACCTAAACTTAATATATGCGGGAGTGAAAAGTTAAGTTTCGGCTTACATAGATTATTGATATAAGTAGTGTTAGCATTTTACAAAAGCATTTGCGCATTGAGTTTAAGCTTAGTTGGGAGTATCAAAAAGAGGATGACGATTTCAATTCCCTGGAGACACCCATTTTGTGTGAATCATGTTCCATGATACCATTTTTGGAAATCAAGCATGTTTATATTTTGTTCTAGTTTAAATTTCTCGCATCATATAAAAAAATCAAAACGGGGTATACTTGGTATTCTTTTGATCCTTTCATTACTTCATATGATCGGATTGCTAGGGACTAGCAATAGCTTAGTGTGGGGGATTGATGAGTGTGTAAATACTCATCATTTTATACCCATATAAGACACAAAAATGACCAAAAACACCCAAATAGACCATATTATACTGCAAATATCCTTGGTTTGTGTTTTTATGTGTTTCAGGTACAAAAGAATCGAAAACAGGGCAAAAACAGACAAAACTGTGCACAAGATTGGGAAAAGTTCAAAAGCCGAGGACAGGAACAGAATTTACAGATTTGGACCGGGACATTGCTTAAATTGTCAAAGTCAACCCTCAAGTATGCCAAGTTGTCAAGAATAGCCCTTGAAGATGATTTTTAAAAAATTACAAGATTGGTCCCTGGATTTTCAGAATGTTACATCAATGGTCCTTCAAGTTAAACACAAAACCCATTTCTATCCTAAACTTAAATAAACCAACCATTCTATCCTACCCAATCCAACAATTAAACAAACCCAATCCCTTTAATAAAAACCCAGCCCATTTCCATTTTAAATAAACCCAAAGCCCAACCCTTTTTCCCTGAGTTAAACAAAACCGTTTGACTCTCAGTCAAACTTATCTTCTTCTTCAATACCACCCTGCCAAACCATACCACTTTACCCATCGTTTTCAGCCACCATCCCTTATCCTGACAAACCTCCAATCACCTCCCCCCTCCTCCAATGAGAGACTTTCACACGCTTACACCCCCACATGCTCAGAAAAAGCCAAAAATCCACTTGTCCTGTTTTCCCGCCAAAATTGGATTGAACGAATGGGATTGAATTAAGGCTATACCAATGGTGGGATTTGTTCGGTGTTGATCAAGGAAGCTTCTGAGAGTGCTATATAAAGAAGAGAAGTCACCAGGAAATAATTGTCGATGCTTTAGACCAATTCGTAGTGTAATTTAATTTATTGTTCTTATTTCAGTTTCATGTAATGTTTTAATTATCATTTCAAGTTTGTTTCAGTCTGTGTATCATCAATCTTTGTACTATTTTCATTAGTTAATGAAAGTTTCAAGTTTTCAAATTTCTATGGGTACTGTGAATTCGAATTTAGTTAATTATTGTTGGAAAAAGCTCCTTTACTGTTTATATAAGCTTACATAAGCTCTTTATAGCTTTTGATAAGTTTATGTTAGTTTAAATCTGTTCTAACTACAAAAAATGAGAAAAGTCAACAAAAGTCAACAAAGAACCAAATAAGCTAGCTGGTGGAATTAAGCTGGAGTGATTAAGCTTGAGAGGAGTTTAAGCTTGGTAAGTGACAAACCAAGTTAGTTCTGATCAGTGTTCCTTTGCTTCATTGCTTCTATCAGTTGTAAGTATTTTCCTATTTTTGCATTATTTCCATTTCACTGTACTATTGCTTAATTTTAGCTTATTGTTGTAATTTTCTGCTTATTATTAGTTTTTAAACATATTTCATCAGTTTTATAAGTCTTGATTAGCCTTTGTCTTTATTTTACTAAAAAATACTTAAAAAGCCAAAAATAGCCAATACTAGTATAGCTTATTATTCTGCTTATTTATATTTTAAAAGTTGCTTTATATAGTTAATATAAGTTAGTAAATCAGTTAAGAACCAAAAATCATAGGTATAAGGTCTGTTTCATTTGTAAGCCAAGACAGACCCTTATTAAAAGGGTGTTTGGCTTTTTGAGTCAAACGGGTCAAAAACCATGACCACTGTTCATGTGCATCTTTCCCAGGTTTGACCTAGCTTAATTGAGGCTATTTAAGCTGTTTTTGATAGGAGTTAAGTAATTTGGATGTGTTTTGAGGATTTTGGCTCATAGGAGAAAAATTAGAAGCTCAACTGCCCTCTTAAGCTCCATATAAGCTGAAGCTTATTTGGACCATTTTCTTGGCAAAGTTAAGTATAAAGTAATATTCTAAGTGTGAATCCAGAGTTTGGTGATATTTCATTGAGATTTGAAAGAGTTGGGTTCAATATTGTGCAACTGCTGCATCAGATTATATGTGCAGACCTGCACATTTGCTTGGCCTATCTCAGCTTCTTGTGTGGACTGCAACTGCTTATTCCTTTGTCATATTTGTTTGAAAATTGGTTTTACAGTAGTTAGTAGTATGGGTTTTTAGATTCTGAGACTGGATTCCTTGGTTCAGCGTATTAAATAGCTTATAAGTGGTCCGCAAAAAGCCACTTTGGAACCATTTTCTTGGCATGCAATAGTCTTAGTTCCCAATTGCATCTGTGTTTGATCTTAATCGAATAAGCAATTGGTAGTTAAAATTAAGGTTTTTTATGTTTTAGAGAAGCCTATAGTACTAGGAAGCTTTTGCCCCCATAAGTTTTCATTTTAGAGCTTATTACAGTGCTTAAAAATAAGCTAGAAATAGGGCCTTTAGCTTTCTTTTAGTAAACTGCATAAGTACTCGATCTGGCTTGCGGCCTGGGCTTATTTTAGTTTTTTGAGTTGAATTAGGTTTGTTTAGGCCTATTACACTATACTTGAGCTTTTGGTGCATTCTAGTGCTTATTTGCTTATTTGAAGTGCTTATTTAAACTGCTTATTTGCCCAATTCAGCTTATTAGTGGGCTTATCTAATTTTTTTTATTTTTCCTAGTATTCTGCTATCATATAGTATTTATAGAAAAAATTCCAGAATTTTTTGAATAGTTTTAGTATTTTTAATGTATTTTTCTTTTTAAAACTGTTTTTAATTCATAATAAATTAAATAATAATCAGAAAAATATAAATCTTTTTTCTAAAATTTTCTTTTATTATTTAGGATTTAAGAAAAATAATTTTGCAATTTTAGGATTAGTTTTCTAATATTTCAGTTTTTATCCCGTTTTTAGATTTCCCGTTTTTCGTTTTTAGTTTATTTAATTCGCGTTTAATTTTCTTTTATATATTTGTTTCTCATTTGTTAATTAGATATAAAAAAGCAAAATTCCTAATCATCAGTCACTCTAATCCAAACCTCTAACGATATTGCCCATTCCAGCCTCGTTGGGAAACGACCCGGGTAATCACTTACCTGGTATCACACACACACAAACGTGAGTTTTTGCAAGTATCCTTTTTCACAAAGGGGTGATTTGTATTTATTCACGTGTATCCGCTCTCTGCAATTATTTATAAGTGTATTCAGCACGGATCAAATTTTGGCGCCGCTGCCGGGGAGGTTGTGTTTGCAACAATATTGTTTAAAGTTTAAACGATTAGTGATTTGAGACCCTTCCTTGTGAAGTTCCTATTTCCCATAAACCATATAAAATACAAAAATATTTTCCTTTTCTTTTATATATATAATATCATTTAAAAAATAATAACCCAAAAACATTTTCCGTTTTATTGTAAAATAAAAGATAAAAGCAAAATCAATATAATATTTCTCAACTTGGGTATTATCATAATAAGTTCCCAAACCAAAGATTAAAACTTGCCTTTGTGTCGCTTGCGAATTCGGCTCACCTTTGATTGAAAAACAAACTATAACGGAGGTTTAAGGATAGTTTGACATTAAATTGTCGAACTGAAAGAAGCGGGTTTTTAAGGAGCATTTATTGCCCACCTTTGCTTCTCCGCCACTCTGTGCGTTTTTCAGTCAGAGAGCTACCGTACACTTGTTGATTTAAGGTTTAAAGTTCCTTGTGTTTTGCTTCGATCTTCTTCGTGAAGTTACATCTTTATCTTGTGAATATTTTTCCAAAAATCCAAAAAAATTGAAAAACCAAAAACCCAAAAATATTTTTCCTCATCCTCTTAAACCATTTGATTCTATCTTCTTAAACCCTCCTTAATATTTAATTCTCATGTCGTCACCCGGCTATCGCTGCTTTCGTTGTAGAGGTCCAGTGGGTGATAATCTTCGTTGTTCCAAGTGTTCGTGTGAGCAGTGTGGAAATGATGCACCAGACGGATCTTGTTATTGGTGTGAAGTAGCCCTCAAAAGAGAGCTTAATTCCATCAATGATTCTCAAAGTCCTTCCGACTACCCTTCACAGCCCGAGATACGTGCTATTAATGACAAACCGTCTAGAATCGATCCTAACCTTTCACGATTTACGGTTAAAAGTTTGTCAAGCAAACGTACAGATCTTAGAACGGTGACTAAAAAGAACGACTTGCCTAATCTTCACGTTTATCAAGAACAAGAACCAGAGACCATAACGGAAGTGGTGGAAAATCCTAGCTCTCAGAGCACACCACTTGTCCCACCTCCGGATTTTATTCCTTGTGTCGGTTGTGGTGAGCCGCTTTTCGGTTTGCCATGTCGTTGGTGTACATGTGAACAATGTGGTAATGATATTCGAGACGGAAGTTGTTTGTTTTGTGGTTCGAGGAATTCATTTGCTTATGATCCTAATCCGAACTCATTCAACGACTCTTCAAATTTTTCCAACTACCCATCACATTCATACGAGCAAGAATCATATTATCCAAATCTCAATGATGCATCGTATCAAAATACACCAAACTTTTCTTGTGAGTACTGTGGAGGTCCTCACCAAAGTTTTGAGTGTCAAACAAATAACATGCTTGTCTATGAGCAGGTTTCTTGTAACAGTCAAAATCTTGGTTATGACCAATATCCATATGATTCACCAAATCAGTCACAGCAAATGTATTGTTGTGAGTACTGTGGTGGTCCGCATTATGAATCCGATTGTCAAACGAGGACCCCGCTTGTCTATGAGTATGGCCCTTGTGACGATTATGATCATTCTTATCACGACCAGCCTCCACAGCATCAAACGATTCTAACTCAGCCTCAGCTACCTCTTGAAGAATCTTTCGAAGATGTATTACAAAAACTTAAAATTTTTGTGGATACACTTAATGATTTGGCTGTTAAACCTACCCAAGAAGATCCTCATCAGAAAACTATTGGAGAGCTTCTAGCTGAAGAAGAACAAACAGCTAGAATGAGTTCCAAATATCGTCAAACTTTCATTTGCGATGACGATGATGAAGATTCTATGTGGGGAGCTTGCGAGAATTCATCAGCCGCAATTACACCTGTCCAGAAAAGGCAGGAAGACAAGACTATTGCAAAATTGCTAGCCGAAGAGCAAATGAAAGCCATTTATGCTAGCAATATTGATGAGGAGGACGACGAGGAGAGTATTATTCCTTTGAGTGACATCATTTCTCAACTCCCTCAGTCTATTGCAATCCCATCATTCTTTCCAACTTTGGACACCAAGGACTCTCTTATTATGGGGGATGAGCATATTAGCACTATTCCTGAAAAGGAATCGGACGAATTCATAAAGTCTAGTGCTGAGAACCTTATCCCAATCCCGTTTTTAGATTTCCCATTTTTCATTTTTAGTTTATTTAATTCGCGTTTAATTTTCTTTTATGTATTTGTTTCTCATTTGTTAATTAGATATAAAAAAGCAAAATTCCTAATCATCAGTCACTCTAATCCAAACCTCTAACGATATTGCCCATTCCAGCCTCGTTGGGAAACGACCCGGGTAATCACTTACCTGGTATCACACACACACAAACGTGAGTTTTTGCAAGTATCCTTTTTCACAAAGGGGTGATTTGTATTTATTCACGTGTATCCGCTCTCTGCATTTATTTATAAGTGTATTCAGCACGGATCACTAAGTCTTTCAACTTGAGTTTTATGTGTAACATGATGCAAAGGGTTCAAATCATGCATGTATCTAAAAGTGTGAACGTGATAGAGTGTGAGTGACGACCCCGAGGCCTTCCATGTTAGAGGCTCGTTGCATGTGGGTGGGTTACACGAACTAATGCACATAAATGAACTAGTAACAAAGTATACGTTCGAGTGAAAACAACTAAAGTATACGATGCATGAGATGTTAACGTGCACTCTGGTGACTTCATATAGTTCTTAGAGTGAGTTGATTTAACACATGTAATTCTTTCATTTATTTTAACGTGACTATGCTACAAATGAAATATGATACGTTCGACTTTACGTTTATGTCATGCATGCATCAAAATGTTAACGTGTGATTGAGATAGGAAGGGTATATAGACACGTTCCACACCTTAGAAAGGTGGTGATGAGTTATGGAGTTCGAATGATAGCGCAAGAGGAAAGGCAGTAGGCTTATCGAGCTAGCATGTGTTTTTACGTATTGACTTTCTTTACTGCTTATCTTCACAACAAGGCCATAGATGTTCTAAGTTTTTTTTTAAGGTTATAGGTGAGAGTGATGTGAATGAAAAGTGAGTGGAGTGGGTTGCTAAAAGAGGTAGGATATATAGAGGATGAAATTACACGCGTTTTGTTTTCTTTTCTTGACTTTCCAAGTCTTTCAAATCAATTATTGGTTGGTACTGTGGAGTAGCAGTATTTGAGGGACATACTAACATGTTTTTCGATTTTAAAAATCATTGGGAGGTATGGGAGAGTTGGTATGACTCATCTTTTGATTCTGAAACACACATAGGTCGATTTGTAATATTTAAACGGGTGCCAAATGAATTTGGCGAGCCACAACCATACACTGCAGTCCTAAGGGTCTTTTTAACATCATAATATGCTAACATGATCATTGGGAAGTTATAGGAAAATGCGCGGTCTAAAATGGTTGAGTTTTGTTGTTTTTGCATATGTCGAATTGAGTAAAATGGAACAAACTCTTTGCTATTCAAGGCCACATCAAAACTCGACATATGATCCTGGAACTTGGCACGCATAAAGCCTAGTGGGTGGTAAACGAGAGGGTGTAAAAATATTCGTATCTCGCGTTTAATATTTGAGAGAACGTAAGCTGTTTTGGAGGGGTGTGGGGTGTCGAACATTGCATGAAGTATAGAAAGGATCAGTGGGCCTGGGAGTGGGCTGAAACCGTGTAGGGTGGTGATGGGTTGAAATAGTGGGCGAGAGTGTTGGGCTGGACAGTTGGTCCGGTTGGATTAGAGAAAGATAAGTGTGATTAGTGTAATTAGAATGAGTTGTAATTAATTGTAGTAATGTGGTTAAGGTATATAGTTATTGGTGTAAACTAAAATTAGTGAGATTTTCAATTTATGAAATTTGTGACTTGTGCAATATTAACTTTTGTGAACTAGTTATGTCTCAAAGTACGTGTCATTATTTGGTGAACATTGTGATAACGCGACGTGGTAAGAATAGTAATAAGAGAAAATATTAAATTTCCCCGTAAAAATGGGTTTTATTAATCAGTAACTTGAGTTTATCCTTGATTAACGAGTATGATTACAATGGATTTTTGCGGTATCTTACAGTATCCACCCCTCAATTTTGAACTTCGTCCCGAAGTTCAGTCCGTGATAGGTGTTGAAAAATGTGGTGTTCAGGGATGAGGGTTTATGGAAAAAATGTTGTCGAGAGATTTTTATTTGAATATCGAGGAAACGGGATCCAATTGGATTTATTCGTACTAGACGAAATAAATTTGAATATTTGGTCAACTAATGAATTCATAGGCTGTGAATATTGAAAATAACGGTCGAGAGTAGGAAGTATTTAACGCTAAATGTTCAGTGTTCTAGCGATCGAGAATAATGGATTTTTAATGGTAGTGATTTGTAACTTAATGGTCGCGAATAGTAAAATAACGGCTAGTTTTTCCCCTTTTTATACCCTATTTACTTTCCCCTTTTTCTTCCCTCCTCACTACATCTTTTTCACTCCATCTCTCCAAAACAAAAATGCCGCCGTTCGCCATTCTTTTTGCAACTGTGTTCATCGTCCTCGCCGCCGCTGGTTTAGCTCTCTTCCCCGGCGAAGATTCCGACCATTTGATCGGGATCTTGTTGGTTGTCGTACCCCTCACAATCCTAGCCGTTGTTGTGGATAAGTTTTGGGGGTAATAGCTTTTAAGCTAGTGTTGTTTGTAATGGGTATTTGTTGTGTTTCTATGTAACCTTTAATAAGTGTGGAATAAAACTCATTTACCTTTATGTTTACGAATTAGTTTCGCTGTGGCTTTTAATATTTTGTTGCATTTACGACGCAGAATAATCAAGGTGATTCATCCTGTGGTGGCTCTTGCTATCGCTGGGTTGGTGGTGGTTTTTGACGCTATGGTGGGCCAACCTATTGAAGATTCTATGCCTTTTATTGTGTTTATTGTATTATTAGCACTTCCGATGTTAATCATCTCGCTATGTATTAATTTCCGTGGTTTTTAATAAAATTTCTCGTTCTTGTGTGTTCCAAAAATTTCTTTGTGAATTCTTAGGGTTTCCATGTTTGTATTCTTCTCAGTTTCCTAGAATAGAGGTGATGGGAATTAGGTGTAGATATTTACTGGGGCTTGCCAAAAGTGATGTTCATGAACTGTTTATTTTTTTCCAAAATCTTACTTTGGAATGAAAATTGTTATTAAAGACTTTGAAAAGATAATTGTGCCATTTATAACATGATTCTTCCTAAATTATACATAGGTAGCTAGGCTATGTATAATTGAGGACCAAATGATGTGATGCTTGGTTCAGTTACTATGATATTTATGTTTCTTCAAGGAATTTTATATGGTTCAATTATAATGGTTCCGTCACAAAGTCGGACACCCTCTGATTATTTTTAAAAGGATTAGAAAGTTTTTGTTCATATTCCGAGGATAAGTCAGGAATTTCTAACATGATATTTGGATATTCTTGGTATAAACTTAGGTTTTAGATGAAGGTTCCTTACGATGTGGTATTAGCCTACTGTTTGAATCAGATATGGTGTTTAATCAAATTCTTAGGGTGATATCAAGGTATTGTTACATATCAATTATGAATAGGGAAAGTGGAATAGTAATGGAAATAGACATAGATTACTACGATTACTGAAATATTAGAAGGGAGAGATTCATACGGTAGAAAGATAGTTGTTGCACTTAGGTTACATCCATCATACCTAAGGCAAAGTTCATAAGGAAATACAACTTAGAAAATCTTAAACTAGGGTTTGTTTTTATTACAGCAGGAATTTATTCTTCTGCTTAAACATAGGTGTCATTTCTCGACACTATTGGAGTCTTTTAACGAGTCTTCATTCTCTTGCATCAATCTTGGACTTCCAGTTGACATTGTAGTTTGGGCAATGACTCTTGTAATGCCCCATTCCACCACATTCGTGGCATTTTATGGACGATGGCTTTTCCCTTCCGTCCGTAGCGTTACAATCTCTCGTCTTGTGGCCTGTCTTTCTGCATCTCCCGCACTTAGCAGTGCAAAGCCCGGTGTGATGCAACTTACATCTTAGGCATAGAGGTTGCTTTCCATGGTATTTGTTTTCGTTACTAGGGTTGGTGATGCAGTTTCTTCTAGCTTCCTTTCTTATCCTTTGCTGGCGATGGTAATCAATGCGGTCTTGTAGGTGATTACGGGTACAGGTGTTGTTGTGAAATTCGCATTCGTTGAGGATAAGGGATCTTTTCTCCTCGAGATTTCGCTTTTGGTTATTTTTCTTAAGTGCAAAATCTTGCCTAATCCTTTGGGCACATGTGCGGATAGGTTTAGTCATCTTTCTTGAATCCTTTAGGCGAACTGGCCTATGTCCCATGAAACTTTCATGGTTGTGTCTACAAGGTATAGCCATCTTTCTTTCTTTCCTGGTTATGTCGTTGTCTCTCGGATGAACTATTGTAGTCACTTCGTGTACCACTGTAACGATATTGTTTTCAAATTCCTCGATGGTTTCAGGAGTCATGGTTGTGGTAAGTGCTGAGGGGGTATGGGTGATGCTCATGTTGGCCATCTTCAATGACTACAACAAGAAACACTGATTTAGTATTCACTTTATCATTAGAATAATTTTCAATAATAAAGTATTGCATATTATTGCTAACAATGTGATCTTAATACAAAACCAAAACCAACTGAGGATCATAGAAATATGATGTGTCTGGGTAGCATCGTAAAATAATGATCATCTCTTGATATGGAATTGCTAAGGAACAAACGAATTCATCTACAAAAGCTGAAGTTCAACAACTTTTTCTTCATTCATCAAGTTTTCTTTTGAAAATTTGTTCTTGGAATTCTATGGTTTATTGATTAGTTGTGGTATATTTGATGTACAATCACCGATAATATCATAGTAAGTTTGAATACAGTCATCAAAATCGACTTAACTCTAATAATTTGTTTGATTGATCTTTGCAAAACAACCAACACAAGGTCTTTTATTAATGTCTCATTGATTCATGTGGAGTTATTTGTTTACCTAAGGGAGTAACAAATGGTGAGGTTTTGCATGGCTCTTTGCACCTATAGCATTATAATAGGGCTTGATGGGGGAAATTTGTTTACAACAGAAAGATATAATGGAAAGAGACTGTCATAGATTAAAAGTCGATTACAAGTTCTGAGAGTTACAGAATTATTGAGAAATACATGGAATACTAACCAAAACTATTTGGTTTATTTAGTACAACAACGATACTTAAGATCAGTTACGTCTCTGACGTAGACGTCTAACTTCTGCCTCAAGATCCAGTTGTGCAGCTTCCATGGTTGAGAAACGTTCCTGGCACGCATTCATCTGATTAGCCAACATGTTTTCCAAGGCTGCAATCTTTTGGCTTTGGATTCTTGCTGTGTCTCTAGCCAACCATAATGCTCTTTCAATGTCTTCAATCCTAATGTGTGTTCGGGTATGGCCTCTACCCAAACAGCGGGTTCTGGCATCCAAGTTTCTAAGTTCCTGTTCGTAATTGTCCTTCATGTTACCAACATTTACTCTTAAACCAAACACTTCTCGTCTCTCAGCATCTGTCCTTTTGAACAGGGTATCAATGTTACGGTCATACCATTCAAATCGTAATGGGTGTAACTCTTTTAGTTGTTCAGAGTGAGCGTCTAGTATGCTAGTATGTTGGTAAAGACGAGTCCATATGGAGTCACGGGTGTCTACATTGTAGTCAGGAGAATTGGGTGAGGATACATTGTTTGGGACATCCGGCATGGAGAAATCTGAGGTGTTAGGCAAGGGAAAATTTAGCTCGATCTTCTTCCAAGTCATTTCTTGGTGTGAACTTTGTCCATATTAATATGTTGGTTGACCACCAATCAAATCTTCATCTGAATAGGATTGGGTTGCTCTCCTAAGTTTCTGACGTGGAGGTGAGTGAGTAGGTGATGACGGAGGTGATTTCTGAGTGAGTTCTATGTCGGGCTGAGGTTGTGACATTTGTATATAAGGATCTTCAGTATCTGGTGCAATTTGGTAGGTAGGTGACGCATGCGTAGTAGGAGGGACAGTCTTGGTGATATCGTCTAGTTTGCAAGACATGGTATTGTAACAATCGAAAATAGTAATTATGAATATTCATACGTTTAAGGTGTAACATTGAGTGTAAAATAATACGGTGTGTAATGTGTGAAGAGTAAACATTAAGCATGTAAAGATTAGTGCAAAGTAATCTTAATAGGTAATGTATTGAGCACGGCAGTCTGCAGACACGGAGGGCGTAAAATGGTATGGTGTAAAATCATTTATTTTGAAAGTGTAGTTATAGTTCAATGTTTGAAAACATTTGATTCTCTATAACCTGTGACTCTGATGCCAATCTGTAACGCCCCCTAATTTGTTTTGTGGCAGCGGAAAAGTAATTAGGGTGTTACGGTGAGGATCGAAGTTAAAATTTCAGAAAACGGCTTGGAAAAGGCGTTTTGAAAGTTATATGTCATTCAAAATAATAGTTTTGGTACAAAGGTGAAATATCCGATTTGAAAATCCTACAAAAGTGTGGTAATTTGGAAAGAATGACATATTTGATTTTCACACCATTTAAGTTATCAGAGTATATAATGCCCGCTCCGTGTCTTGTCCTGCTCCGTTGATTACCTGAGATAAACATGCTTAAAACGTCAACACAATGGTTGGTGAGTTCGTGGAGTTTGATAGAAAATAACTTTCTTTCAATGAATTCAAGAGGTGTACAGTGATAGTTGAAATAGATACTAGTACTTTCTGAAGTAAATAGCAAGCTTGCAATTGGGTAAAAATCCACGAGTAAATCATTTATGAACTCCGATGATTAGAGGTTTCAATTTTAAATGAAAATGAGCTACGTTGTTATATGCTCGAAATGAAATGATGGTTCAACTTTTAAAAGTAACGATATACCAAGTATTGAGCTGTCTTTATTAGAAAACACAACTAAGTCACATACGATAATAATTAAGTTCCAAGTACATGATACATAATCCAAACACATAGTGAAAACAATAGTATAAAGTCTGATGTCTATCAGTGTGGAGTGGTGGTTTACTAAATACAGCTATATCCAAATATATATGAAGACATATATATTCATGAAGTTATATTGCCCTAAGCCTCATGACACTCAACGTTTAACTGGCATCAAGAATGATGTAAAATACTAGTGGCCCTCGGGATAGGTATTTGCCAATAACCTATATGTGGGTTTAAATAAAGTGCGTTTGGTGGCCCATCCTGGCAAGACCAAACGGGGATTGTCAGTCCCAAATAGATCTATTCACAATTATTTACGTTCACTCGCAAGTGATTAAGGTTCATGATCGAGGGACTTTATGGCAATATAGTAAACTTAGGCAATATAGGTTTCAGGGGTTCAGGGAATATGCGTACTTTAGTCTTGGCAATTATTTCTTGTTGAAATGTAGAAATATCATAGTAAAGTTAACAGTACATTCAGTTGTTATATGAATGCATATAATGAATCTCAGTATCGTGTTACAACAAGTAGTTTGAAAATGTTATCTTTCAATACGGTGTTTAAGCTAAGCAAGCAATTTGCAAGTATAACGAGTATATATCCCTTCCAAAGGGTGATTCAAAAACATGTAAAGCATAATTGATGATTATGAGTAAATCATGAGAGTTTTCAAAGTATAAAAGTAACTTAAAACAGTTGAAGAATGTATCTCCCCCAAAAGAGTTATTAAAAACAATTATTAAAAGAGTAGGGGCCACGACTCACCTGGAGTGTATCTGACAAGATTGAATTATAAGATCAAGTAAGGCTTATGATCACGGAAACGTCCTCACTACGAGACCTGGATATAAGGGAAGTCTAAGATTCTGACTTACTAACAATGAGTGTGGAAGTGAGAAATCGTATAACGATTGGATGATATGAGTGTAATACCCGAAATTTCAAAACATGTAAAATGACCAAAATACCCCCTGCAACTTTAAATTCAATTAATAAACGTTTAAAACGCCAAATAAATCCCAAACCTCTGGAAATGAGCAACATATGAAGTAAAATAATTTTTATTGCAACATTTTAATATTTTGCATGTCATGAAAATACTTGTCACACATGAAAAGGTTATATAGGCCGAAATACATATGTTAAATATTTAAAATCATGTAAATTAAGATAATTATCACAAGCAAATAAGGAAACACTACAAATCTGGAAATATATCATCACAATCAAGTCTAGGCCGTGATTTGTGCTATCCCTTCCCCCTCCACACAGTTTCATATATTCTTCCTTTTTATTTTCACCCGAAAACCCTAAAACACACACTAAAACTCCCATACGCCTATCACGATTTTCTGGAGGCTGAAGCATAATTTTCCTGTGATCATCCAAGTCTAAGGAAGGGGAGAAAAATAGTTTGGAGGTCGTGGAATCGCTGGAGTGATCATAGGAGTTTTTGGTTGGTCGTTCGATACTAGCGAGAGGTACAAATCACCACGTCTTATTCGATTGTTCCACAACCCATCTGGTATTTTTGTTACACTCTATACACCGTATATACTCTGTATAAAATAAGAAATACACCCCATGCACGTTAAAATCGATTATGCTAATTATATGTAACGAAACGGGTATAAAATCATAAACGGGTTCATACGATTTTTCTGGGTTGCGTACATAATTTATTTGAGTCCCATACATGTTATTAAACTCTGGAAAAATGATAATTGATGTGATCGAAGCCTAGATCACCTTGTTTGAATTTTGTTTGAAACCGGGTAAAATATTGGAATCGGATAAAATAAAAAGTATAGGATCGAATGGGCTAGGGTTTCTTTTTGATCTTAAATCTTGTGATATTAAAGATGTTTAATGATGAGTTAATGATTGGAAATGATTGGGATGATTGGTGATTAGGGTTTCATGTGTTTTGAATATTACCGATCGGATATAATGAATTATAGGGTGAAATTTGTAAATAATAAAACTTATGGGTTATTTTGTGAGACACTTTGGATCAGGGGTTAAATGTATAAAATATAATATGAGGGTATATTGTGTAGAATTTGTAAGATAAAGGATTATTTTGTAATCGCATAATATTTAGAATCCGAATTGAAATTTTTAAAAATAAAGGACTATTTTTGTAAATTCTGGAAATTTAAGGTTGGATTCGTAAACTTTAATATAAGGGGTATAAAATGTACTTTTGATTAATTGAAGGTAAAATGTGTAAATATAGATATATTTGGATCGGATTTATATTTTAATAAATTAAGGGTTGCTTTGTAATTAAATCAAATTGAGGGACTTGTTGTGTAAATTATATATAGTTGGGGTTGTTTTCGTACTAATATTTAATTAATGGGTTTATTGTGTAATTTTGTAAAATTAAGGGCTTGATGTGTAAAAATAAACATAAAAAGGGATAAATTGTATTTCATATAATTATAAGGTTTATTTTGTAAATTTTTAAACTAAAAGGTATAAAGTGTAAATTGGTAAAGTTATACGATGGAAATCTGCTAATTATAGAAACCTTCTAAATAAGGAAACTTTCTAAAAATGGAAACTTGCTAATTTTGGAAACCTGCTATAAATGGAAAGTTACTAAAAATGGAAAGCCGACTAAAATAAGAAATATGATTTGAAGAACATATTAATAATAAGACGACCATGTATTCGTGTAGATTCGCTGAAGATGGAGTTGTTTTCGATCTTGGTATTTTTAGATATGTTTGCACGTGCGGTATAAGGTACAGATATTCTACTCTTTTTCAGTAAGGGTGTCTTCTTTCTCATAACTCATTGATCTTGATTCATTTTTAAGATTCCCTAAGCCATTGCTATGTTCCCTTACACTTTGGTTCGTATGTTTGATTCATTTTGACTTTGATGTTCGATATGACCCTTTTTGCTTTGAGACTCTATAATGATCCATTTGATATTCGTTCGTGACCTTGTGATATTAGTGTTCGAATCACTAGATACTTCAAAGGTTCATTTGATTTTGATAGCTTATGGATTAGAGTCGATTAGAAGTTAATATATTTTAGGAGTTGTATTCGCATTTGTCACCTTGTAAATTCAGTATTTCATTTGTAACCTTTGAGAATTCTTGTATTACTTGAAATGTATGCTTTGTTTTGATCTGATATGAAGCCATTTGTGTGACATCTTTACCCTTATCGGGTTGGGGTGTTACAATTATGGTATCAGAGAGACAGGCTGCGATTCGTAATACAATTATCATTGGCCTGTGTAAGTTAGGACCACTAAGTTTTCCCTGTAGGCGCTCGTAAGACAACCTTTGAAAATTTGCTTTAAGATTTCCCTATAGGAACGTAAGTTTTGACCAGTGAGGAATGGGTAGACTATAAGGCATTCGTTTAAGTATCTTTGCTTCCGCATCACTCTGATTCGTGCCTTGGTTTTGGTTAGATCCCGTTGATACCACTTTTGGAAAGTGAAAGCTTATACTTTGCACCACTTAAGATTTGAACCTGATTAAATCTTGAAGGCATTGAGAGTTTCATACGAATTGCCTGACACTATTTGATCCTTATCTTCATATTTTGACTCTGATCTCTGATCCTTTCGTTAATCATTTTGACGCCTTTTCGGGCATTCTGAGAACCTCCATGGCGATGACGTACTTGATACATTTTGTTATTTGTCTTTTGCTTTGATAAATGTCTATGAATCTTCCGGCACTATTTGATTTCGTTGCACCCATCCCTGTTCCTACGAGAAGTCTTGTAGTGTGTAACCACGAGTATAAGAATGTTTCCCCCTCACTTTTGAATGATAAAGATTTGATTTGTGATCCGTCTTTCTTTGGATAGTTAACTTCGATTTTATTCTGACAAGGAATTGGTTGATTGAGCATTCAAATATTGACAACCACCCTCCTATGTCTCACCTTTGGCGTTTGAAACAATTTTGAACTCCCTACTACGATTACCGATTGTTAAACCCTTTGCTATCACTATTACTCCGGAGACTCCTATATTACTTTCGCAGTTATGAAGTTTTCCTAGAAACTATTTCGTACACCCATGAATGAACCTTATCTTGGAAGCTATTTGGCACCTTGAGTTTTTTTTAAGCATGAACCTTGTATTGAACGTTATTTGGCACCCTGAATTTCTTGAATATGATTCCTGGTTGAACCACCAAGTTTTCCACCGGAGTGTGAAGTAAGATTTGACATGATACCAAGAGATTGTCTAGACACCAAGCGAAGGTATCTTTCAGATGTGTCCGAAATCATACCTGTTGGATTGAGCAACCGGGAAGAGCAGCAACCGAAGACCAGGAAGTGAGTTTACTTAAGTGTATTTCTGGGCGTGTTTTAGTTTCGTTCGCGATGAAGAAGGATGATGACTGGAGATATGTATCGATTACAGGAAGCTGAACCATAATATCGTTAAAAGCCATTGTTTTCCCTGAACGACTATGTGTTTGTTTAATTTCAGAGCGCGAAGTTCCTTCCGATAAATAAATTTTGTTCTTGGAATCGCCTTCCGTATTCGTAACGACTGCTATGACGGTTAGTGACGCTAATAGTATTAGCTACAGCTCTGACTGTTTTGTGAATTTGATAAATGATGTTTTCTCGTGAGTACTTGGACAAATGGTCATTGTATGACTTAATAGTACATTCGGAGACGAGGAAAAGCATGAAAATCATTTTTGCACTTTGTTAGAAATTTGTCGATCATTTGTGCACTCTGGAAGATGTTTACAACTTATGATACCATTGAGAAATTTCGTGAACCGAGAGAAACAGCTTAGTTTGATTGAGAATGGAGTTTTGGAAAAACTGAAATAGAAATTAGTTTCCTCACCCTCGGGCGGAACAATTTTGGGATAAATCAGAAAGAGACTCGGTGACACTCCCCTTCTGCACAGAATGTTTTCAGTATGCATCAAGACAACTAGAAGCGCATCAGAAGAATTATTTCAATACCTGACCTGGAGTTGACAACACCGGTGGCTACCCTGATGAGAGAAGACATTCCTTACAAGGCGGAAGTGTTGGCGATGCAGAAGAAGAAATTCTAGTCAAGCTGGCGAACCTGGAGCTGATGAAGACATGCAGTCTCTCTTCCCTATTCATCTTGGTTATACTAAGATGAATTGAGAGCGGAAGCAGACTGGATGATGAAGAGATTTAAAGATCGTGCCAGAAATCCACGTTACTCCATCACATTCCAAGAAGAACTGCAGGAGGCTTGATGAACCAGACAAAAGTACACGATTCTGTTTCACTTCTAGATTGACGGACCAATGAAGACAGATTAACCGGACTTGAAGAGATTGGATGTGTTGAATGAATGGATTTTTGAAACAGACCCTTTATGTTTGGAAGAATTGATTCTATGAAGGCCGAAGTTCTTGGCGTCTAACTTTCATTTCCGTTGACCCTCTTCAGTTTCGTTATATTGTAATAAGATCCTCTTATGATTTAAGTTCCCTAGAAGCATTTCAATTCGTGTTTATTTTTCGTATGTTCGGTGATGACTTTGTTTTGAGAGATTTTGGCGCATTGTGGAAGATATGATGCTTGTGACGGCGTACCTCATTTCTTCTAGGAAATCTGGGATTTTGATACTCTTGCGAATAGTTTTGTTTCCCTTTTTGACTTTGGCATTCGATTTTGGTTGACCTCCGAGGCTGTAGAAGTACTAGGTGGATTAAGATAGGTGGTTTTGATTACGACTTGAGATAAAGTATGATCATCATGAAGGCATAATTATGTGGTGCTAGTATTATGACGCCTGATCAACGTGATAATACTTACACCATATAACGTGCACTCATTGTGGCCATAGGATATCTTTGGGAGTACCTAAGAAGTTTAAAATTTGATCTCCGTTGGACTATCCGTGATTAGTGAGACTTTAGGTTCATTCTACCTATGCGTATACTCTACTTTCGATCATTAGATATCTGGATGTGTTTGGACTCTCGTTTTGCATTCTGTTGACCTCAGTTATATAGCTTGAAAACTCTTTGTAGAGCTCTCTACGGTTGACTCAGTCAATTTGAATTGAAATCTTGTTCGTATTCTATATGAGATTCCTGAAGATTCACCTATCGTCCATTTTATGTTGCATGGACCTTTTGTTCTAAATCAATTCATTTTGTCTCCTTTAAGAAATTTGAACCCACTTTGTTTGATTGAGTCATGAGAAACTATTTGGTTTGAAGATCCTTTTTGGAAGAACCTCCCCGGGCGTGAGAATGTTTGTGACGATCTTTTGCGACTTGCTACGACTTCGTCTAACTTTGCGACTTCAAATTTCGAGGACAAAAATTTTCTTTTAGAGGGGAAGAAGTTGTAATACCCGAAATTTTAAAACATGTAAAATGACCAAAATACCCCTGCAACTTTAAAATTCAATTAATAAACGTTTAAAACGCCAAATAAATCTCAAACCTCTGGAAATGAGCAACATATGAAGTAAAATAATTTTTATTGCAACATTTTAATATTTTACATCTCATGAAAATACTTGTCACACATGAAAAGGTTATATAGGCCGAAATACATATGTTAAATATTTAAAATCATGTAAATTAAGATAATTATCACAAGCAAATAAGGAAACACTACAAATCTGGAAATATATCATCACAATCAAGTCTAGGCCGTGATTTGTGCTATCCCTTCCCCCTCCACACAGTTTCATATATTCTTCCTTTTTATTTTCACCCGAAAACCCTAAAACACACACTAAAACTCCCATACGCCTATCACGATTTTCTGGAGGCTGAAGCATAATTTTCCTGTGATCATCCAAGTCTAAGGAAGGGGAGAAAAATAGTTTGGAGGTCGTGGAATCGCTGGAGTGATCGTAGGAGTTTTTGGTTGGTCGTTCGATACTAGCGAGAGGTACAAATCACCACGTCTTATTCGATTGTTCCACAACCCATCTGGTATTTTTGTTACACTCTATACACTGTATATACTCTGTATAAAATAAGAAATACACCCCATGCACGTTAAAATCGATTATGCTAAATATATGTAACGAAACGGGTATAAAATCATAAACGGGTTCATACGATTTTTTTGGGTTGCGTACATAATTTATTTGAGTCCCATACATGTTATTAAACTCTGGAAAAATGATAATTGAAGTGATCGAAGCCTAGATCACCTTGTTTAAATTCTGTTTAAAACCGGGTAAAATATTGGAATCGGATAAAATAAAAAGTATAGGATCGAATGGGCTAGGGTTTCTTTTTCATCTTAAATCTTGTGATATTAAAGATGTTTAATGATGAGTTAATGATTGGAAATGATTGGGATGATTGGTGATTAGGGTTTCATGTGTTTTGAATATTACCGTTCGGATATAATGAATTATAGGGTGAAATTTGTAAATAATAAAACTTATGGGTTGTTTTGTGAGACACTTTGGATCAGGGGTTAAATGTATAAAATATAATATGAGGGTATATTGTGTAGAATTTGTAAGATAAAGGATTATTTTGTAATCGCATAATATTTAGAATCCGAAATGAAATTTTTAAAAATAAAGGACTATTTTTGTAAATTCTGGAAATTTAAGGTTGGATTCGTAAACTTTAATATAAGGGGTATAAAATGTACTTTTGATTAATTGAAGGTAAAATGTGTAAATATAGATATATTTGGATCGGATTTATATTTTAATAAATTAAGGGTTGCTTTGTAATTAAATCAAATTGAGGGACTTGTTGTGTAAATTATATATAGTTGGGGTTGTTTTCGTACTAATATTTAATTAATGGGTTTATTGTGTAATTTTGTAAAATTAAGGGCTTGATGTGTAAA
The DNA here is from genome assembly GCA_021014915.2 of Artemisia tridentata subsp. tridentata. Taxonomy (NCBI): domain Eukaryota; kingdom Viridiplantae; phylum Streptophyta; class Magnoliopsida; order Asterales; family Asteraceae; genus Artemisia; species Artemisia tridentata. The sequence continues at coordinate 74,546,655 of CP139503.1, forward strand.
AATAAACATAAAAATGGTTAAATTGTGTTGATGCAAATAATGTTCTAAAAACGTTATTTATATCTTTCGATTACTTCACGTTTTGAGGATGACAAAATGTGAACTCACGTTACGTTAAAATTAACGTTAACAAGCTTTTAATCGGAAGATCCCGTTTCTACGCAAATCACTCTTGAACAAATTTACAACTTGAACTAGTGATCAAAGAAGTGAATTCATGTTTTGAAAATTCACATTTTAAATGGGACAAAACATTTTTTCAAAAATACACATGACAAATTATTTTTGAAATATTAAGAAATGTTTTAATGGAAAAATAAGTTTGAAAATCACAACAGCTATTTTTCCCCCCAAAATCAGCTCCAACCTTCCCCAAATAAGTTTTCACCAGAAAAGACAAAATTTGGAGCGTCCTAGTCTACCACGGCTCCACGGTACCGTTAAATTTAACGGAGCCGTGGGTCATTTAATGGAGCCGTCCGTACCATTTTGAATTGTAACGTTCAGATTTTCTTTGCCTATAAATACCCACCTCTTTCACAGTTTTAGGCACCCTTCACACACAGAAAAATCCCTTAGCTAAATCCTCTCACACCTTTCACTTCTTAGGGTCATTTAGATTAGTTTTTCTTTGTTTCAAGAGTGATCCAATCATCCTTCAAGTGATCCTCTTCATACCTCTTCACTAGCAAGAGAAGAACACAAGTATCCAAGTTGATACAAGGTGTTGACATCCCTCTTCATTAGCAAGAGAAGAACTCAAGTAATCAAGAAGATACTAGAGTTATAGCTGATAGGTTTTTGTAACACTTGTTACAACCTTGTTGTGTCTTAGCATACATCAAGTTTATTTTCTTTTTGTGAGTGAGAGTGAAGATCAAGTGTGATCTATATAGATAGTGAACATCTCTTGAAGCCATTGGGCTTGTGTGATTGATCAAGAAGATCAAGGGTCATTAGGATAGTGTTAGTTGAGTAGAGTGAAGTGAGTGTTGATCATTGTGATCGTGTTGAGATCTTGGTGATCTCTTGAAGCCACTGGGCTTGAGTGTTTGGTCACGTGGACCTTGGTAGATTGGTGCTAGCTAAGATTAGCACTCGACATCTAGCTTAGTGTCGGTAATAGGATAAGCGACGTGTACGGTTTTCTCCGCCTGAAGGGAGGTTGTTGATATAGTGTTTGAAACTCTCGAGTGTGGTACTCGGGGAGTGGAGTAGGGCGAAGAAGAGCTTCGTAGCCGAACCACTATAAATCCTCTGTCTCGGTTTGATCTTTCCAACTCTACTCTTTACTTTTATTTGTTATTATTACGTAGCTTAGTTTGTAGTTCATATTGGTGTTGATTGATTACACATAGAGTTCGAATCAAAGTTTCCAATAGCATACTTTTAAAACAAGATTTTTAAAAGAAGTTTTTAAACCGGTAAACTATTCAACCCCCCTTCTAGTTTCCCACAATTGGTATCAGGAGCCACGTCAGTCAAGTTTTTAAAGTATATTGTATTTTAAAGCTTGAACCGATCAATGGATTCCGACAAATATCTAGAAGGGCAATCTATGCAAAGACCACCACTTTTCGAAACCGATTGTTTTATTTATTGGAAAACAAGATTCGAAACGTATGTGAAATCAAAAGACATTGATCTTTGGCATGTTATTACCGAGGGTGACTTTCAACCTATTCAAAAGAATCCGGAAACTAAAAAGGATGAAATAGTTTCTTATGATAAACAAAGTGATGAACTAAAAAGGAAATTAACCAAAAATAATGAGGCTAAAATGATGATTTATAATGCTTTGCCTAAAAAGGAGTTTGAAAGAATTTTCATGTGTAATACGGCAAAAGATATTTGGAAAACCTTGTTAGTCACTCACCAAGGTAATAACCAAGTCAAAGAGAACAAGATAGATCTTCTTGTTCAACAATATGAACAATTCTCCATTTCGGAGGATGAGTCAATAGATAATGCCTTTGCTAGATTTAATACTATTATCACTAGTCTTAAAGCTCTTGATGAAGGTTATTCTAGTAAGAACTATGTTAGGAAGTTTCTTAGAGCTCTACATCCTAAATGGAGAGCAAAGGTCACCGCCATAGAAGAGTCAAAGGACTTGGCGACATTGTCACTCGATGAACTTATAGGAAACTTGAAAGTTCACGAGATGATCATTAAGAAAGACTCTGACATTGTCAAAGGCAAAAGTGAGAGAGTTAGATCTCTAGCATTAAAAGCCAAGAAGGAGTCTAGTGATGAGGAATGTTCGAGTTCCGGTAGTGAAGATGAAGAGTACGCACTAGCCGTTAGGAACTTTAGAAAGTTCTTTAGGAGGAAAGGTAGATTTCCTAGACAATCTCGCGATGAGAAGAAGTCATCCCAAAGAAATCATGATGAAAGAAAAGGGACAAGTGATAGGAGATGCTTTAGATGCGGAGATCCTAATCACTTCATAGGAGAATGTCCTAAGCCACCAAAATCCAACAACCAAAGAGCCTTTGTAGGAGGTTCTTGGAGTGATAGCGGTGAAGAAGAAGAGAAGAAGCCTAACGATGAAACGTGCTTAATGGCTCAAGCTTCTAACGAGGTACAATCCGACTCTTCTTATTATAGTGATAATAATTCGTCAGTAGATGACAGTGAATTACATGACGAATACAACAAACTATGCGTAGTTAGTACTAAGATCTTAGGTAGAAACACAAAGCTAAAATTAAAATTAAAAGAACTAGAACTACAAGTCTTAGAACTAAATGATCAAGTCAAGAGACTTGAGAAAAACAAGGAAGTAGACGTAGGATGCGGGTCATGTATTAGTCTTCAAGTAGAAAATGAAAAACTTAAAGAAAATGCTTTAAGAATCATTAAGTTTGATGAAGGAACTAAAAAGCTTAATGATATACTTGAAAATATTAGATATAGTGAACATGACTGTTTGGGTTTAGGATTTGACCCAAATCAGGCTTCTACAAGTGGTACTAAACAAGTGAAATTTGTAATGCCTGAAAAGTCCATGTCTGAAGGTGACGGCACCATTAAAGATACAGACGGCACCACTAAATTTAGTGGTACCGTGGTACCGTGTGGTGCTGAGGACAAAACTGGGTCAATTCTGAAAAGTAACTTAAGTCCTAAACCAAGTCAAGTAGTTGTAAATAGAACTAAAGCGTCTATTCCAAGTAAAGAGGAAACCAAAGGCTTTAACAAACCATTGTCCTCTCCCGAACATGGATTTGTAAAGCGTGACACTAGGTCAACTACTCCTCCACCTAGAAAGGTAAACTCTCCCAAACCTCGGTCTAGAACTCCTCTACTGAGAGGTAACTTTAGAAGACAAAATCATCCAAGTAACTTTCCCGTAACTTGGAATGATCGTCCACCAAAAGGTTACTTACCATGGGAAATGTGTCCTCCATTCTCACATCCTAAACTAACGCAACAAATGCGTAGGATGTTTAACTCTAACAACTTTGGACCCATGAGATATTGGGGACCAGATGTTTGAACATTTGTTTTGCTAGGAAAACATGAGTGTAAATAAACTTTGAAGTCTAACAAAAGGAGTATGATGCGTTATCAAGCAAATCCGGTGACGCAATAGTCAAGTCGTGTCTTTCATGCTTAACATTCAACAAAGGTACCCTAGTCTTCTAGTTTTAAGAGCTAACACCTCAGGCACAGGTACGCTTTCTTAAAACACCCTTTGTTAGTAGTAATGTTTGGCATGAAATAGTGTAGTTAGAATCGAACATGGTAGGCACTATAACACAGAAACTCTATTCACATCTCATCATGCCAAATTCATCTTGTCCAGAAATGTTCGATGATCACTTGAAGATCATGCGTGACAAGTTTGAATTAAGCATTGATGAGTGAATCAAGTTCCCTTCCTTGCACATATTTAATCTTGCCTAAATTAAGTATCCCTTTAAACTTATGTATACTATATGTATGAGATACATAGTTTAAGTAATAGTCTTTATTGACAATAACGCCCATATCCGCAAATGCGAAACTCACAAGAGACGAAGAAGGTGAGTGCGCGGATATAACTAGGTTAGGGGCACAATAGGTAAAGTAGTTTACCTAACGGCAAGTAGGTCCATTATCATGAATAGTGTTGGCTTTGTGCCCACTTGTAAGAAGTATCCCAAAACTTCTTACATCAAAGTGTTTAATGTATCATACCATACATTAAAGATACTATACACTTGAGATTACGATATCTTGAGGAGATTGATGTAGAAAATGTTTCTATACCAACTCTGATAATGTGAGTGTAATACCCGAAATTTCAAAACATGCAAAAAGACCACTTTACCCTTGAATTTAAATTTTTACTTGTAAATTATTTAAAACACCAAATTAATCCCAAACGCTTGGAAACGAATATCATATGAAGTAAAATATTTTGTACTTGAACATTTTACCATTTTCATGTCACAAAATTATTTGTGATAATTATATATGTATAAAATACCGATTATATATTTTTTATACTTTATATTATATTTTCTTAATTAAAAACTAATTAAATATGGGATAAATACTACAAATATTAATAAGATAATTAGAGATCAGATTTTTAACCTTATTAAAATAACTTGGACCAAAAGTTATCCTCTCCTAATAATTATATAACCGGTTCTATAGATATCTCATTATTTATCCCTAAAAATCGATCCTAAAACACCACAAAAATCCCATTCGATTCACTCAAACTTTCTGGAGCAGCAACAACAATTTTCCTGTGTTCCATTAAGTGCTAAGAAGTCTAGAAAAATAGAGGTTCGAATTTAAGAAGCTTGGTTCGTGAGTTGTTGAATTTCTTTGCTCATTTTCCATTACCGAGAGGTAAAAATTCTTTCTAGCTCATGCGTCTGATCTAAACTATTTTTGGTATTTTTCTGCACTTATATACATCCTATATGATCTATATAAAATAGCTAAACCAACCCATGCATGCTTGTTTAATTGTTTGATAATTAACGAACACAAGAACCCTAAATCGAACTAAATCCTAAAATCGACCAAGCAGATTTTTCTGAGCCTTGAATATATATTTTTAGTAGATCCTATACAGTCCATATAACACTCGAAAAATGTCACTTGAATTTATAGAAGCTTGAATCATCCTTGTCGAATTATTTTGTAAACCGGATATAAGAATAAAAAAGGGTTTAAAACTAAAAAGGGAATCATGTGCTTAGGGTTAGGTTTGGATGGTGATATTGAGTTTAATTAATGTGTTTTAAAGAGTAATTAATGCTTGGTAATGATTGGGTAATTTTAGGTTAGGGTTTATACTTGTTTTGGTATTACCGATTGGGTTTTTCAAACTAAAGGGGGTGTTTTGTAACTTTTTAAACTTGAGGGATATTTTTGTAACATGTTTTGGGGCTGGGGTAATCTGTATAAATTATGGTAGAAGGGTCTTATGTGTAATATTTGGGTATTAGAAGGTTTTAAAAGGTAATTTACTTAATTATTGATTCGAATTGTAAAATTTAGTAATTAGAGGGACTTGTTTTGTAAGTTATAAAAATAGAAGGTCAATTCGTATAAACTTTTAATTGAGGGGTCTAATATGTAACTTTAAATAATAAAGGGCTTAATGTGTAAGCATGGATATAATAAGGATTAAGATGTGATTTAATTAACTGTAGGGTTAAATTGTAAAATTAATTTATTTAGAGGGTTAACATGTAAGATTATTAACATTGAAGGATTAGAGTTGTAATTATGAGAAACTTATGGGTAAAAAGAATAACTTGTAATATTGCACTTTAAACCTTTATCTTTGACATAATTACATTTAAAACCCTAAGCTATGGAAGTTGTCATAATTAACCATAAAATATTATATGTTGATAAGGAAACTTTCTAAAAATGGAAACTTACTTAATAAGGAAAGATAACTAAAAACCACTTGTCATTCTGTCTTCTACTCCTTTAGGTTCGTGAAGGGAGTAATTTGATACTTGTCATATGCTATTCTTGAGTTTTGCTAATAAGGTACAGATATTCTGCCCTTCTTGTAAGGAGCCTTCGTTCTCTTGATCTCTTGTTTGATTCATTTAGGATTCCCTAAGCCATTGCTATGTTCCCCTTGATGTGAACCTTAGATATGATCCCTTGCCTTGATCTTTGTTTTGAACCCTTGCCTTGACCTTCGTTCTGAACCCTTGCCTTGACCTTTTGTTTTGAACCTTGCCATTGAACTTTGACTTAAATATGGATATGACCTACTTGAACTAAAGCTTTAAATTGAACCCATTGAATGTAAACATGAACTTGAACTTGACTTGTACACTTGACCCTGCCTTGAACCCTGCTATGAACCTTGATATGAACCTTGCCATACACCTTGCCTTGGACCTTGATATACTTGAGATTTTAGCGGGATGAGAAAACCTTTTTAATTATGAAAATGTTTTAAGAAAATCATTTTTACAACTATCTTATTGAAGACTATTTTAAAGACTATTTTATGAAGACCATTTTAAAAGACTATTTTTATGAAAAGGCCACTTTAAAAGATTATTTTATGGAAACTATTTTAAAAGGATTGTTTTCAAATGAACTTTTAGATTGAACCTTTACTATGAACATTTGCTATGATCTCTTGTCTTGACCCTTGACCTGAACCTTGATAGACTTGGATTAGAAACTTGACTTGAACCCCTTGATATTCGACTTGAAACTTGAGCATGAAACTTGATACTTGTACACTTGACCTTGACCTTGACCCACAGTTTGAGACTACGAGCCATACTAGGCATGAGGGTTTCATGTCCTTGTCATTGATGCACCAATGACTTGACTTTTGGGTAGGAAAGTGATACCTATCCCGTCCCTGCCATGACTTGATACTTGACTTGTACGCGTAGATGAAGACATTGTGGCAGCCTACAGGGGCGCATGGATGCATCCTAGATTTGGATTTGTACTTGACTTGACTTGACTTGATTTCTTGAATTGCTTAGTGACATGATGCGTGTGTGCGATACACGTCATTCACTCTTGGGAGTTAGCTACTCCAACCCTTGGAGGTATCCCCTCATATTATACTTGGCATACCGAGGTCACCCCTCCGTATACATGTATACTTGTTTACTTGACTTGATTTGATATGTTCTGGGCTTGTAGTGGATTGCTGTATCTGTTTACCTTTCTGTTTACCTTTACCTTTTTCACCTTAGTTTCATTTATCCATTGCCTTATTCCTATACCTTGACTCTTGATATTGGACTTGACTTGTTTCGACTTGGGCTTGTGGTGGGTTACGGTTTACTTTACACCTACCTATTGTAAACATTTCTTGATAACCTTTTCATTTTCCTTCCTACCCTTGTTACGCCTTGATTTATTCCATTTACTTCACTATTCCTTTACTACTGCTTTGTATCATTATATCTGTTCACTGAGATTTCGTAGCTCAGCCGCATTTCTTTTCCTGCGGCAGGTTTTAGTTTGGAAGCTGGGTTTGAGTGGAGAGTACTTGGGCATTAGAAGACTTTATTAGCTAGTGAAGATGAATAGAAGAACCTTAAAATTAGACGTAGAAGATATTGAATTGTAACCTTATAGTTTCAGATTTTCCTTTGTAACCATTGAATCCTATTGTATTATTAATGTCAAATGCTTGTGTTTGTTCTGATATGCCACCGTTGTTGTGACATCTTTACCCTTGTCGGGTCGGGGTGTTACAGTGAGAGTTAATGTGGGTTGAAACATAATGAGTAATGTTTGTACCTTCATAGGTTGATTAACAAACATCTTGGTTCCCCAAGAAACAAACTACTCTTATTGTCACCACGACCGAAACCGAGTACGCAAGCGCCGGAAAGGCATGACAACAAACACTATAGATGAGACAACTCCCTGTGAAGAGTAGCAGTCAAGATGCCATTAGACTTGTCCGGGAACCCTATAGTTTGCTCATGAACGAAGCTCGTCGAAGTACGTCATCTCCCCGCGGAAAGACATCTCCTCCGTCATGATAACGTCGAATGAGAAATCTTTTCTTTGAAAAGTATTTCTTCTCACCTTAACCTTTACATTCTCGTCAAATGACCTCTTAATACTCCATTGGAATTATTAATGTCATTTCTCACGTCTCATCATATGACTTTTCAAGTCATTCCTCATATCCCGCTCATGACTATTTGAATATTCCTTTGGAAATATTAAAGTCATCCGTCACGTCATACCTCATAACCTTTCATCCCTTCTATGACCTCTCGAAAGTTTCGCGGGAAACATTGAAGTCATTCTCTACAAATCGCTCATGACTTTTTAAGTCATATCTTTCACTCGTCACATGACTCATGAATATTTCACGGGAAATATCTAGTCATTCCTTGTGTCGCGTACTCCGACTAATTAAATATTTCATGGGAAATATTATAGTCATCCTCCTAAACACAACTCATAACTTCTATTTATTTCACGGGAAATACTAGAAGTAAATCCTCATCCAATGACATCTTAGTCAATTTCCTCGGAAACACTAAGGTCATTTCCGGTCATCCCATTTAATCATCTTTCGTCAAAAAGTTTATTAGGTATAAACTTTTTCCTCGTGTCAAAAAGTCTTACTAAATAAGTAAGATTAATCAGCCAAAAGTCAAAACAGAAGAAAAACTGGACCATCAGACATACGGCTCCACTAAAGAGCCACGGCTCCACTAATGTTTAGTGGAACCGTGGAGCCGTGCATCTGAAAAACGCGCCCAGTTACTCTTTTCTTCTGCACAAATTTTCCAAACACAAAAAACCACTTCCACTTGCTGTCAAAATCGAACCATAACACCATAATTCAACTAAACTCTTGCAAATCAAGATTGAGGCATTGGAATCAACAAATCTTAATCACAACATCACTAATTGTAAGTAAATCACTCTTAATTTCATTTAATTTGAGTCTAGGGTTTGTTCTTGAGTATAAATCCGAATTAGGGATTTTCAAAATTAGTTAAACCCTTGTGAAATTAAGACTAGGATTAGACAATGTAGTATTCACATGATTCCCTAAACCTAGGATTTCCAAAAACCCATTTATGTTGCAAAACCTAATCCGAAATTAATCACTAAATTCGGATTATGATTGATTATTTGTAATGGAATCATGTTTAGGATGATTAAAATTGGATTAGGAACGTTCTGCATTAAAGCTTTTCAATCTTAAAGCTTGTTGGCACCATGTTGAGGCATTTGCCAAACACCCCAATTCGATCATTTTTCGAAAAACTTCACAAGTCTAGGATCATGAAACCTTTTTCATACATTGTTGATGCAAATTAAAAACGTTTTTGCATGCATACATGAACTCTCAAATATGGCTCGAAGTACATAATTGATATGTATTGTTCGACATATTTGATTGAGCAAAAGTGAAGTTAGGAGCGTTTGGGTAATCTCTTTAGGATAATTTTAGAGTCGAGATTGCCGCACCTCCACATTGTTTGCATTTAGGCACACACACTAGAAGTGTAATCATTAAAATGCAACAAACTAACATATACAAAAAAAATTTTTGTAGACAATAATGCCTCGGAATGATTATCAATTAACCCGAAATTACATCATTGAAACACTTGAAAACCCAAACATCACTGATGAACAAAAGGCTTATTTTGCCAAAGTGCTAACACGATACATACACGAAGGGCGTGTAGTCGATGCACTTTATGTCATGTCAGATAGAGTCAGTGCTTGTTTTCCTTCTATTCGGTTCGATTGTTTATACACAATAAACGATCAAATATGTCCCCTTTTTGTTCTCGAATTTTACAGTCGTGTTCGTACCTACACTGACTCTGACGGAAACGTCTTTCTTGACTTTTGGATTCAACACCAAAATATCACCCTGTCTGTCACTCAGTTTGGTGAAATTCTTGGTGTTCCCTCATATGGTCAGTGTGCATACACCAACGACCATTCTCTAGAGTCTCTTTACTACAATGTTGAGATGGAAGGTGCCTATAGTACCCAAATTCCCGACATTGAAGTAATCAAACAAATAATCCAAATTCCTCGAGTCGCCAACACGTACCAAAAACGTGATGGATCCGTTGTCTTTCTCGACCCATCCAAAATCTACCTCAGGGAACTCCGTCCCGACCTTAGAAGTTGGGAACTTCTTCTACGTGAAAATGTGTTAAGCCTTGCGGGCAACCGTGATCACGTATCGGCAAGTCTTGCCCTTATGCTCTACTGTCTTAGTATCGAGGAACCATTCAACCTCGCATACTATATGGTCAAACGGATGGCCAACATTCATCGTCGGTCCGATGAGCTCATTCCATACGGCATGTTGCTTACTCGTTTATTCAGGTGGGTCATGGAACATTTCCCACATCTTCAAAGTGTCGACTATGTCCTAGTCAATCCGGTTATGCACCCACTTGGTGGACCACAACGTCGCACAAAGCAACGTAAGGACAAAGGGTCCAAACATGGTCGTAAATCCACTTCCGATATTCCCCATTCATCCTCCTCCTTCAGTCACGAATCATCATCTGAACCCATGGATGAGGACGATGATGAGGTGAACGAAGAAGGAACTTCTAGTTCTCAAATCCCTTCTCCCGACACCTACTTTCGTAACCTTGATACCTCATAATTTCGACGTACAACCGACCTCGAAAATGGGATGGTAAATCTATCCCACATGATGAGAAGGCAAACCACAATGTACAATAGACAAGTGGAGATGCATGAGCAAACTATCGGGGGATTCAAGTCCATCGGCAAGGCGATCAAAGGGCTTGGGAACAAAATTAAGAAGTTGGGGAAAAGAAAGGATTAGATGGAAATAACTTAAGTAGTATTATTAATATAAGTATTATGATTAAAATACTACTAATAGTTTGTGGCATTGTTGCCTAATACATTAACTTGCTTGATGTGTTTCCTTTTAACATGATTAATTCTCTTGTTAATTAATCCTCATGTTGGTTTATCTTGCCTAAATCATGCATGTTAGCTTATTTTATTACATGCACTAGATGTTAAAAAATGCTTGAATTCATGCATGCTTAATAGTTGCCTAAATACATAGATGATCACATGATCATGTTAGTTGCTAGTTGAAACTAGCTTTAGGAATTCTATGTGTTTAGTAATTTGAGGCTTTGAGATTTGCAGCCAATGGATTCCCCAGAAATTTCCCCATTTAGGCTGCCTAAAACCTGCAGACCTGGAAAGAAAGTCAAAAGAGCCCACGGCTCCATTAAATAGGCCACGGCTCCACTAAATTTAGTGGTGCCGTAGCACCTTTAATGGTGTCGTGCCTCTGGAAGACGAAAACTGCTATTCTCTTCCACTTTTTGACTATCTTTTCCAGAAAATCTGCAAACAAAACCTGATTCCCATGCACCCAAATCCCCAAATCCAACATTTCAAACTTGCATGCTTATGTTTTGGCTATTTAAGCTAACATTATGCATTGCCATCCTTACACCCATCCTTACACCTTCACACTCACCATATCACCATCATGGGATCAAGGGTATTCAACAAGCAAAAATTCTACATCAAACAAACAAATGAAACCACTCAAATTGATCAATGGATCAAGAGTACTCACACATCACAAATCTCACCAAACACCAAAGAGACAATTTTCATTGATCTCACCTTGGATGATGATGATGATACACACACACCCATAACCTCAACCAAATCATCATCTTCTTTCACTACACCCCATGCTCCATCCAAGGCAACATCAACCAAACCAACATCCTCATCCTCCACAACCTTTAGAACCAACACACCTTTAACCTTCACCCCATCATCTTCACCATCACCACAACCTTTAGCCCTCACACTAGCCCTATCACCCATATCACCTTTTGAACTTACCACCAACACATCATCATCTTCCCTATCACCATCACCTCAACCTTTAATGGGTCATCCCATCCTTTATCCCCTACAACCACACACCTTGAGTTGTGCTTGTTGTCATCACAACCAACTCCTTATCATGGGCCTTAAAGATGAATTGAGTCTTCAATTCTCCTACCTTGAACACCTCCTCACACCACCACAAGGACCCATCATTTTACCACCTCCACCACCACATAGCCCAACCAACTAAACATAGTCATGTTTAGTTTTTCCCAATAAATGATTAGGAACCTTTTGAAGTTGGAAGCAAATCTAGAAGCCTCATGTTACTTTAGATGTTTATGTGTCTTCTTGTTAGTTTAATTTGCTTTCCTATTGTAGTCATACTTATGTATGACATTTATTTCATATTTATGAATTGGGCTTTTCATTTTGGCTATTTAGCCATAATCCTTTTATTGTGGTTGGATATTTGTAATACCTGAAAATCTGAAAACATGTAAAATGACCAAATTGCCCCTGGGAATTTAAAAATCTAAATAAAACATATGTAAAACACCAAATAAATTCCAAACTTCTAACAATGAACAAGTTATGATCTCAAATATTTTTAACAACTCCATTTAACATTTATGCAAGCCACAAAATTACCTTGGGCGCCAAATAGAAATTAAATTCAAAAGTTATGAAATAATAAAAAGGAAATTAAAGGAAATTTAAGAGCAATTAAAGGGATAATCAAAGCAATAATGCCCCTAATCAAAAATTCCGAAATTAATGGCCCATTTACCTCCCCTTTGACCGGCCTACATTTTAAAAACCATTCAACACATTTATTCTACCATTTTCTTCCTTAAAAACAAAACCGAGTAAACCCTAAACACAAAATAATTCACCATTTATCCCATCCGAATTTTCTGAGGTCCAAGAATAATTTTCCTGAGTTCTTGGTCGTGCTAGGAAGCCAAGAAAATTGGCCATTCGATTTATAGGGCCTTGAATCTTTTATTGTCGAATTTTGTTCACAAGTGAGGTAATATTCCATTTTAATTCTTTTGGCCCTTTTAAAATTCGTTCTCTATTTTTCCTAAGTTCCTTACATCATAGGTGACCTGTGAAAATTGATTTCATGATTTTTAGATCGTTTTTGAAGCCGTGGTGATTTTAGTGCATTTTGTCTAGCCGCGTATAAAATAAATCGTACGACTTGTTCTACACGTCCAAAACTCGATTTGGTATTTTTCTCAGACCCTTTACATGTTAAGAACATCAAGAAAATTATATAATTCGACCCATGCATGTATTATGTATTATTTGGGTTTTAAATCATTAAAACAAAGCGTAAATTGTATAAAATACTAAACGAATTATGAGAGCTGTGTAATTATTTTATTTTCGTGTCTTATAATCATATGAGGTCTGGAAAAATGTTTGGATGAATTGTCATGGCCTAAATAATGGTTTTACGAAATTATTTTGTTATTAGGGTTTCGAAATTTAAAAGCGTATAAAAGGGTATAAATTGTTACGACCTGATTTTGGGTGAATTAGGGCTTGTTCTTATGATTATAAATGAGGTCAAATGATGAAGCAATGATTAAAGATGATTAGAGAATGTTAGAGTTTGGTTTTGTGAAAATAAAAGTGTTATCGTGTGGTTTTAAAAGTCTAGGGTAGATTATGTAACTTCTAAAACTCTTGGGTCATTTTTAAAACTTATTTTAGAACATGTACTTGCTGTATAAAATATAAAAGGAAGGGGTCTAGTGTCATTTTTGTATTTTAAGGGATTAAAATGTTTTTAGGGTTTAATTATAGCTCGAATTATAAAATAATTAAATAGAGGGACTAAACTTGTAATTTTGGGGAACTTATGGGTCATTCGTGTATTAAACCATATTTAAAGTACCTTGTGTCATTTTGATAATTTAAGGGGCTTAACATGGTAACATGAATATTTAAGGTTTAATATGTAACTTTATTAAGTTAAGGGACTAAACATGTAAAATCATGAAACCTCAAGGGTGTAAAGTGTAATTTTGGATATACTAATATTAACATGACCTAATGGCTAAATATGGTAACTTACTATATATGGAAACTTTCAAAAAATGGAAACCTGCTAAAAATAAAAAGTACTTAATATGAACATGGGATCCTTAGTAATTCTGTCTCTACTCCTCTAGGTGTCAAGGAGGAGAAGTTTTATCGGTGTCTGCCATTTCACTTGCTTACTTGATCACTAAGGTACAGATATTCTGCCCTTCTCTAGTAAGGTGCCTTCGTCTCATTTTCTGACTTCTGGTCCATTTTTATGTTTCCTTGTTCTGTGAACCTTGCCTGTCTTCTTATAATGAATTGTCATGAACCTTACTGTAAACCTTGACTTGAACCTAGAAATATTTGATATGAACCTTTCAACTTGAACCCTTGTTTGAACTCCTGTCCTGATCCTTTGTTATAAACCTTGTCTTGAACCCTAATATGTTTCTTTTGAAAATTTGACATGACCCGTTTCATCACCTGGTAACCTGAATATTTAAGACCCGTAGATACTTGAAGGTTCATAGAATTTTATAACTACTTTTCTAAATTATATATGAAGAGGTTTTGAAAATTTCTTTAAAAGACTTTCATTATGAAAACTGATTTAAAGACCACTTTATTTTAAAAGGATTACTTTTAATAAATTGACATGAACCTTCTGGTACTTGACCTTTCTGATATTGAACCCTCTGATGTGAACTTCCTGATTTATCTCCTGTCTTGAACCCTGATATAAATCATGACCTGGACCACCTGACACCCGATACTTGAACCTGACACCTGAAACTTGGACCTGACACCTGATACATGATACTGACACCTGATACATGATACTGATTTCTGATGCATGACACCTGATACATGATACATGATACCTGACCTTAACCCACAGTTTGATACTACGAGCCACTCACTAGGCATGAGGGTTTCATGTCCATGTCAGTCGATGCACCGATGGCATGACTCTAGGGTAGGAGAGTGATGACCTATCCCGTCCCTGTTATGATTATGATTTACGTAGAGGCAGACTCTGGCCACCTGGGGCGTATGGATGCATCCTAGACTTGACCTGACCTGACCTGTTATATGATATATTGTTTCTGGTGACTGATGGTGTGTGCGATACACGTCTTTCACATCCTGGGAGCTGATCACTCCGCTTACTGTTGAGGACTCCCCTCATGATTACTGGCTACTGAGAGGTCTCCCCTCTACATGATTATACTGATACTGTTACTGTTACTGCTACTGTTACAAGTTACTGTTTCTGGGCTCGTAGAGGATTTCTGTTACCCTGCACCTTGTAACCTTATAACTTCATAACCTTTACTTTCCATTACCGTTACTGCCACCCTGAACCTGATACATGACTTAACACGTGACTTGACTTAATCTGACCTGGGCATGTGGTGGGGTTACGGATTACACCTTTACACCTGTCTTCTTTAACTAATTATAATCCTGTTATATCTGTATAATCCTTATGTTCCTATTCCTGACTCTTGTTATATCTGGTATTCACTCATTTTATCTCATTACGTTACCTTTACTGCTTGTTACCGTTATATCTGTTCACTGGGCTTTTTAAGCTCAGCCGCACGTTTTCTTTTCGTGTGCGGCAGGTTTAGTTGGAAGCTGGTTTATTGATTAGAGAGTATATTGGACATAGAAGAATTTACTAGCAGCTTGGGATTAGCTTTTGATGATGGTTAGAAGAACTCGTGTTAGACTTAGAAATCATTGTATTGAAATCCTGTATTTTCATATTTCTTTTGTAACCATTGAATTCTATTGTATTATTAATGTCATGTGCTTGTTTCTGTTCTGATAAGGATCCGTATTTGTGACATCTCTACCCTTGTCGGGTCGGGGTGTTACAATTTATGGTATCAGAGACAGGTTAACGACTTGTAATACAATTACCCTGTCCTGTGCGTTTAGGACCATTAGGCTTCCACTGTAAGAACATAAGAGAACACCTTGAGGACTTGCTTTAGGATTCTCTGATATGAACTTAAGTTTTGACCGGTTGAAATGGGTAGAATATAAAGTATTTAAGTATCATCGTTTCCGCATTACTCTGATTCGTGCTTTGCCATGGAATTGCTTTGGTTAACCTATGAGACTGTAGAAGTACTAAGTCGACTAAGACAGGTGGTGGTTACGACTTGAGATAAAGTATGATCATCATGAAGGCATACTTATGTGGTGCTGGTATTATTAACGTGATAATACTTACACCATATAACGTGCCCTCATTGTGGCCATAGGATGTCTTGGGAAGTACCTAATAAGTTTAGAACTTGATCTCCGTTGGAATATCCGCGATTGGCGAGACTTTAGGTTCATCCTACCTGTTCATATACTCTGCCTTCGTTCGTTAGAGATCTGGATAAGTTTGAACTATCGTTTTGCATTCTGTTTACCTCAATTATGAATCTTGAACTCCTGTAGAGCTCTCTACTGTTGATACAGTTAATTGGATCTAAAATCATGTTCACGTTCCCTTATAAGCGCTCCTTCTGAAAGAACCTCCCCGGGCGTGAAAATGTTCGTGACGATCTTTCGCGACTTGCTACGACTCCGCTTAACTTGGCGACTTCAAATTTCGAGGACGAAATTTTTTTTTAAGAGGAGAAGAAGTTGTAATACCTGAAAATCTGAAAACATGTAAAATGACCAAATTGCCCCTGGGAATTTAAAAATCTAAATAAAACATATGTAAAACACCAAATAAATTCCAAACTTCTAACAATGAACAAGTTATGATCTCAAATATTTTTAACAACTCCATTTAACATTTATGCAAGCCACAAAATTACCTTGGGCGCCAAATAGAAATTAAATTCAAAAGTTATGAAATAATAAAAAGGAAATTAAAGGAAATTTAAGAGCAATTAAAGGGATAATCAAAGCAATAATGCCCCTAATCAAAAATTCCGAAATTAATGGCCCATTTACCTCCCCTTTGACCGGCCTACATTTTAAAAACCATTCAACACATTTATTCTACCATTTTCTTCCTTAAAAACAAAACCGAGTAAACCCTAAACACAAAATAATTCACCATTTATCCCATCCGAATTTTCTGAGGTCCAAGAATAATTTTCCTGAGTTCTTGGTCGTGCTAGGAAGCCAAGAAAATTGGCCATTCGATTTATAGGGCCTTGAATCTTTTATTGTCGAATTTTGTTCACAAGTGAGGTAATATTCCATTTTAATTCTTTTGGCCCTTTTAAAATTCGTTCTCTATTTTTCCTAAGTTCCTTACATCATAGGTGACCTGTGAAAATTGATTTCATGATTTTTAGATCGTTTTTGAAGCCGTGGTGATTTTAGTGCATTTTGTCTAGCCGCGTATAAAATAAATCGTACGACTTGTTCTACACGTCCAAAACTCGATTTGGTATTTTTCTCAGACCCTTTATATGTTAAGAACATCAAGAAAATTATATAATTCGACCCATGCATGTATTATGTATTATTTGGGTTTTAAATCATTAAAACAAAGCGTAAATTGTATAAAATACTAAACGAATTATGAGAGCTGTGTAATTATTTTATTTTCGTGTCTTATAATCATATGAGGTCTGGAAAAATGTTTGGATGAATTTTCATGGCCTAAATAATGGTTTTACGAAATTATTTTGTTATTAGGGTTTCGAAATTTAAAAGCGTATAAAAGGGTATAAATTGTTACGACCTGATTTTGGGTGAATTAGGGCTTGTTCTTATGATTATAAATGAGGTCAAATGATGAAGCAATGATTAAAGATGATTAGAGAATGTTAGAGTTTGGTTTTGTGAAAATAAAAGTGTTATCGTGTGGTTTTAAAAGTCTAGGGTAGATTATGTAACTTCTAAAACTCTTGGGTCATTTTTAAAACTTATTTTAGAACATGTACTTGCTGTATAAAATATAAAAGGAAGGGGTCTAGTGTCATTTTTGTATTTTAAGGGATTAAAATGTTTTTAGGGTTTAATTATAGCTCGAATTATAAAATAATTAAATAGAGGGACTAAACTTGTAATTTTGGGGAACTTATGGGTCATTCGTGTATTAAACCATATTTAAAGTACCTTGTGTCATTTTGATAATTTAAGGGGCTTAACATGGTAACATGAATATTTAAGGTTTAATATGTAACTTTATTAAGTTAAGGGACTAAACATGTAAAATCATGAAACCTCAAGGGTGTAAAGTGTAATTTTGGATATACTAATATTAACATGACCTAATGGCTAAATATGGTAACTTACTATATATGGAAACTTTCAAAAAATGGAAACCTGCTAAAAATAAAAAGTACTTAATATGAACATGGGATCCTTAGTAATTCTGTCTCTACTCCTCTAGGTGTCAAGGAGGAGAAGTTTTATCGGTGTCTGCCATTTCACTTGCTTACTTGATCACTAAGGTACAGATATTCTGCCCTTCTCTAGTAAGGTGCCTTCGTCTCATTTTCTGACTTCTGATCCATTTTTATGTTTCCTTGTTCTGTGAACCTTGCCTGTCTTCTTATAATGAATTGTCATGAACCTTACTGTAAACCTTGACTTGAACCTAGAAATATTTGATATGAACCTTTCAACTTGAACCCTTGTTTGAACTCCTGTCCTGATCCTTTGTTATAAACCTTGTCTTGAACCCTAATATGTTTCTTTTGAAAATTTGACATGACCCGTTTCATCACCTGGTAACCTGAATATTTAAGACCCGTAGATACTTGAAGGTTCATAGAATTTTATAACTACTTTTCTAAATTATATATGAAGAGGTTTTGAAAATTTCTTTAAAAGACTTTCATTATGAAAACTGATTTAAAGACCACTTTATTTTAAAAGGATTACTTTTAATAAATTGACATGAACCTTCTGGTACTTGACCTTTCTGATATTGAACCCTCTGATGTGAACTTCCTGATTTATCTCCTGTTTTGAACCCTGATATAAATCATGACCTGGACCACCTGACACCCGATACTTGAACCTGACACCTGAAACTTGGACCTGACACCTGATACATGATACTGACACCTGATACATGATACTGATTTCTGATGCATGACACCTGATACATGATACATGATACCTGACCTTAACCCACAGTTTGATACTACGAGCCACTCACTAGGCATGAGGGTTTCATGTCCATGTCAGTCGATGCACCGATGGCATGACTCTAGGGTAGGAGAGTGATGACCTATCCCGTCCCTGTTATGATTATGATTTACGTAGAGGCAGACTCTGGCCACCTGGGGCGTATGGATGCATCCTAGACTTGACCTGACCTGACCTGTTATATGATATATTGTTTCTGGTGACTGATGGTGTGTGCGATACACGTCTTTCACATCCTGGGAGCTGATCACTCCGCTTACTGTTGAGGACTCCCCTCATGATTACTGGCTACTGAGAGGTCTCCCCTCTACATGATTATACTGATACTGTTACTGTTACTGCTACTGTTACAAGTTACTGTTTCTGGGCTCGTAGAGGATTTCTGTTACCCTGCACCTTGTAACCTTATAACTTCATAACCTTTACTTTCCATTACCGTTACTGCCACCCTGAACCTGATACATGACTTAACACGTGACTTGACTTGATCTGACCTGGGCATGTGGTGGGGTTACGGATTACACCTTTACACCTGTCTTCTTTAACTAATTATAATCCTGTTATATCTGTATAATCCTTATGTTCCTATTCCTGACTCTTGTTATATCTGGTATTCACTCATTTTATCTCATTACGTTACCTTTACTGCTTGTTACCGTTATATCTGTTCACTGGGCTTTTTAAGCTCAGCCGCACGTTTTCTTTTCGTGTGCGGCAGGTTTAGTTGGAAGCTGGTTTATTGATTAGAGAGTATATTGGACATAGAAGAATTTACTAGCAGCTTGGGATTAGCTTTTGATGATGGTTAGAAGAACTCGTGTTAGACTTAGAAATCATTGTATTGAAATCCTGTATTTTCATATTTCTTTTGTAACCATTGAATTCTATTGTATTATTAATGTCATGTGCTTGTTTCTGTTCTGATAAGGATCCGTATTTGTGACATCTCTACCCTTGTCGGGTCGGGGTGTTACAATATTTGTCTTATGTGCTACTTGTTAGATATTGTATATTTGTCGTCTAACTTTGTTTTGTAGCACGAACCATTGCTCGATTCCTTTGTGTTCTCCAAATGAGGGGGAGTACACATCAAGGGGGAGCCTTAACCACCTTTTTGATTTGACAAAAAGGGGGAGAAATGGGAGTAAACTCATTAAAAACTTGTTAAAACTAATTTTAACCTAAAATGAGTTTATATTTTGTCATCATCAAAAAGGGGGAGATTGTTGATGCAAATAATGTTCTAAAAACGTTATTTATATCTTTCGATTACTTCACGTTTTGAGGATGACAAAATGTGAACTCACATTACGTTAAAATTAACATTAACAAGCTTTTAATCGGAAGATCCCGTTTCTACGCAAATCACTCTTGAACAAAGTTACAACTTGAACTAGTGATCAAAGAAGTGAATTCATGTTTTGAAAATTCACATTTTAAATGGGACAAAACATTTTTTCAAAAATACACATGACAAATTATTTTTGAAATATTAAGAAATGTTTTAATGGAAAAATAAGTTTGAAAATCACAACAGCTATTTTTCCCCCCAAAATCAGCTCCAACCTTCCCCAAATAAGTTTTCACTAGAAAAGACAAAATTTGGAGCGTCCTAGTCTACCACGGCTCCACGGTACTGTTAAATTTAACGGAGCCGTGGGTCATTTAATGGAGCCGTCCGTACCATTTTGAATTGTAACGTTCAGATTTTCTTTGCCTATAAATACCCACCTCTTTCACAGTTTTAGGCACCCTTCACACACAGAAAAATCCCTTAGCTAAATCCTCTCACACCTTTCACTTCTTAGGGTCATTTAGATTAGTTTTTCTTTGTTTCATGAGTGATCCAATCATCCTTCAAGTGATCCTCTTCATACCTCTTCACTAGCAAGAGAAGAACACAAGTATCCAAGTTGATACAAGGTGTTGTCATCCCTCTTCATTAGCAAGAGAAGAACTCAAGTAATCAAGAAGATACTAGAGTTATAGTTGATAGGTTTTTGTAACACTTGTTACAACCTTGTTGTGTCTTAGCATACATCAAGTTTATTTTCTTTTTGTGAGTGAGAGTGAAGATCAAGTGTGATCTATATAGATAGTGAACATCTCTTGAAGCCATTGGGCTTGTGTGATTGATCAAGAAGATCAAGGGTCATTAGGATAGTGTTAGTTGAGTAGAGTGAAGTGAGTGTTGATCATTGTGATCGTGTTGAGATCTTGGTGATCTCTTGAAGCCACTGGGCTTGAGTGTTTGGTCACGTGGACCTTGGTAGATTGGTGCTAGCTAAGAATAGCACTCGACATCTAGCTTAGTATCGGTAATAGGATAAGCGACGTGTACGGTTTTCTCCGCCTGAAGGGAGGTTGTTGATATAGTGTTTGAAACTCTCGAGTGTGGTACTCGGGGAGTGGAGTAGGGCGAAGAAGAGCTTCGTAGCCGAACCACTATAAATCCTCTGTCTCGGTTTGATCTTTCCAACTCTACTCTTTACTTTTATTTGTTATTATTACGTAGCTTAGTTTGTAGTTCATATTGGTGTTGATTGATTACACATAGAGTTCGAATCAAAGTTTCCAATAGCATACTTTTAAAACAAGATTTTTAAAAGAAGTTTTTAAACCGGTAAACTATTCAACCCCCCTTCTAGTTTTCCACAAATTGTATTTCATATAATTATAAGGTTTATTTTGTAAATTTTTAAACTAAAAGGTATAAAGTGTAAATTGGTAAAGTTAAACGATGGAAATCTGCTAATTATAGAAACCTGCTAAATAAGGAAACTTTCTAAAAATGGAAACTTGCTAATTTTGGAAACCTGCTATAAATGGAAAGTTACTAAAAATGGAAAGCCGACTAAAATAAGAAATCTGATTTGAAGAAGATATTAATAATAAGACGACCATGTATTCGTGTAGATTCGCTGAAGATGGAGTTGTTTTCGATCTTGGTATTTTTAGATATGTTTGCACGTGCGGTATAAGGTACAGATATTCTACCCTTTTTCAGTAAGGGTGTCTTCTTTCTCATGACTCATTGATCTTGATTCGTTTTTAAGATTCCCTAAGCCATTGCTATGTTCCCTTACACTTTGGTTCGTATGTTTGATTCATTTTGACTTTGATGTTCGATATGACCCTTTTTGCTTTGAGCCTCTATAATGATCCATTTGATATTCGTTCGTGACCTTGTGATATTAGTGTTCGAATCACTAGATACTTCAAAGGTTCATTTGATTTTGGTAAATAGATGTGAAAACCTTTTCGATTATATCATGGAAATGTTTTGAGGAAAACTTATTTTAAAATGATGTTTATGAAATATGCGATACCACTTTTATTTGGAATTTTACTAAACTGTTATGAAAACTACTTTTAAAGATTACTTTTGTAAAAACAGTTATTAAAGATCATTTTAATGAAAACCATTTGATAAAGATTTCTTAAAATGAACCAGTTGATGATGAACCTTTGATCAGTTCGTTTGGATGCATTTGACTTTGATATTGGATATGACCGTTACCATGAACCTTTGATATTTGGACTTTGGCTATTTGAACCTTTGCTATGATTTGGACCATTGACCTTTGACCCTTTAGTTTGATACTCGAGCCAAGTTCGTTTCCTAGCCATGAAGGTAACATGGCCGTGTCATTGATGCACCAGTGGCATGACTCACGTGTGGGTGAGTGATTTCTCACACCGTCCCCATTTTGACATGCGCGCTTTATTATTTATTATGGCCAATATTATTGTTCGGGGGACGTATGGGTTGCAATCCTAGGTTCGTGTCCGTGTTCGTGGACTTAAAATGATTTGATATTATATATTGTTCGGTGACTGATGCGGGGTGCAATCCACGTCTTTCACAAGTTCGGGAGCTAGCTACTCCATTTGAAGAATGAGGACACCCCTCATATTATCTGATTATCTGAGAGGTCTCCCCTCTATATGATTATGAAGATTTGGTTACTATATTTGATTTGTGTTCGGGCTCGTGGTGGATTACTGACCTTCCCTTTTCCCTTTCTTATTTTGTACCTTTGTCTATACCTTATGTTATTCCATTGCACTATACCATATATGTTCGTTTTCTTTTGCTTTCATTTCCGTTTATTGTATATCTGTTCACTGGGATTTTTAAGCTCAGCCGCATTTCTTTTCCTGCGGCAGGTTTTAGTTGGAAGCTAGGTATGAGTGAAGAGAACCTCGGACTTAGAAGACTTTGATAGCTTATGGATTAGAGTCGATTAGAAGTTAATATATTTTAGGAGTTGTATTCGCATTTGTCACCTTGTAAATTCAGTATTTCATTTGTAACCTTTGAGAATTCTTGTATTACTTGAAATGTATGCTTTGTTTTGATCTGATATGAAGCCATTAGTGTGACATCTTTACCTTTATCGGGCTGGGGTGTTACAATGAGTGTGTGATATGCTTAAATATACTATTATCTTGACTCTTATGTCAATTGACTCAAATATTACCTCCTCGAAATATGATGAAATGATATGCAAAGTGAAGTTAAATTTCTAATAAATAATGAAAATGAAATAATACATAACTAAAATGTATAAATTGCATGTGAAGTGATGTAGTGATGAAAAATGGAAAATGAAATAAGAATGTCAAGTATAAACAGTAGGTCCTTGTTCTTTTCCAGATTTTACACTTTTTACCCTAATTGTGATTTCGTTACACCGTTAGTCCTTCGTTAAGTCCAGTGTCCAATAATAGTCCATAAATAGTCCAAAAATTGTCCAAAAGTACAAGTAAGGCTTGTCATTCAATAATATGTCCATTTATACCCTCTATGTTCTATTTTCACAACTTCAGTCCACACAGTTCTCGGTTGGGCAGTTTTAGTCCTTCTAGTTAAATTGCGTTACATTTCTAGTCCAAATATGTCAAAAATGGGAGGAAAAGATGGGCGACTTTTTCTAAGGTCTATTTAAGTTCAATACAACTTATTTTAACTGCTTATCTGGTCGTTTGCTTATCTTTCACGTTAATGGGCCCTTAACGAGCTACATCACTAAGCCCATTAGTTATTTTTAGTTGTTTTTCAAATATGGTTTATACGATTTACTTTGGCTGTGTTTAAGGGTCGTAACGTGAGTATCTTTACAAGATGTTTAAACGAAAAGTGTAGCTTGTCATGTTGTTTAACAAATCGCATAAAAATGAGCTATAGTCATTAAGTTAAGTCGTGAGTTTTTGAGTTATTTACTAGGCGACTTGAGACGTTTTATATATATAAACAAAACACTTAGAATATTTCTAAGTCTTTCAACTTGAGTTTTACGTGTAACATGATGCAAAGGGTTCAAATCATGCATGTATCTAAAAGTGTGAACGTGATAGAGTGTGAGTGACGACCCCGAGGCCTTCCATGTTAGAGGCTCGTTGCATGTGGGTGGGTTACACGAACTAATGCACATAAATGAACTAGTAACAAAGTATACGTTCGAGTGAAAACAACTAAAGTATACGATGCATGAGATGTTAACGTGCACTCTGGTGACTTCATATAGTTCTTAGAGTGAGTTGATTTAACACATGTAATCCTTTCATTTATTTTAACGTGACTATGCTACAAATGAAATATGATACGTTCGACTTTACATTTATGTCATGCATGCATCAAAATGTTAACGTGTGACTGAGATAGGAAGGGTATATAGACACGTACCACACCTTAGAAAGGTGGTGATGAGTTATGGAGTTCGAATGATAGCGCAAGAGGAAAGGCAGTAGGCTTATCGAGCTAGGATGTGTTTTTATGTATTGACTTTCTTTACTGCTTATCTTCACAACAAGGCCATAGATGTTCTAAGTTTTTTTTTTAAGGTTATAGGTGAGAGTGATGTGAATGAAAAGTGAGTGGAGTGGGTTGCTAAAAGAGGTAGGATATATAGAGGATGAAATTACACACGTTTTGTTTTCTTTTCTTGACTTTCCAAGTCTTTCAAATCAATTATTGGTTGGTACTGTGGAGTAGCAGTATTTGAGGGACATACTAACATGTTTTCTGACTTTAAAAATCATTGGGAGGTATGGGAGAGTTGGTATGACTCATCTTTTGATTCTGAAACACACATGGGTCGATTTGTAATATTTAAACGGGTGCCAAATGAATTTGGCGAGCCACAACCATACACTGCAGTCCTAAGGGTCTTTTTAACATCATAATATGCTAACATGATCATTAGGAAGTTGTAGGAAAATGCGCGGTCTAAAATGGTTGAGTTTTGCGGTTTTTGCATATGTCGAATTGAGTAAAATGGAAACAAACTCTTTGCTATTCAAGGCCACATCAAAACTCGACATATGATCCTGGAACTTGGCACGCATAAAGCCTAGTGGGTGGTGAACGAGAGGGTGTAAAAATATTCGTGTGTCGCGTTTAATATTTGAGAGAACGTAAGCTGTTTTGGAGGGGTGTGGGGTGTCGAACATTGCATGAAGTATAGAAAGGAGCAGTGGGCCTAGGAGTGGGCTGAAACCGTGTAGGGTGGTGATGGGCTGAAATAGTGGGCGAGAGTGTTGGGCTGGACAGTTGGTCCGGTTGGATTAGAGAAAGATAAGTGTGATTAGTGTAATTAGAATGAGTTGTAATTAATTGTAGTAATATGGTTAATGTATATAGTTATTGGTGTAAACTAAAATTAGTGAGATTTTCAATTTATGAAATTTTTGACTTGTGCAATATTAACTTTTGTGAACTAGTTATGTCTCGAAGTACGTGTCATTATTCGGTGAACATTGTGATAACGCGACGTGGTAAGAATAGTAATAAGAGAAAATTTTAAATTTCTTCGTAAAAATGGGTTTTATTAATCAGTAACTTGAGTTTATCCTTGATTAACGAGTATGATTACAATGGATTTTTACGGTATCTTACAATACATTTTACAAGTTTACTTCCATATACATTTTAATCTAAATGAAATTGTATTTTTACCTCATGGCATGGATCATCCTATTCTAGATTGCATATCTCTTTAGGATCTTTTGAAGATATGGTGAATATTTTGTTTAGATTGTCACTCTAGAATCCTTGAAATATATGGTGTATATTTTGGTTAGATTTGATGAAGATTTTGGAGATCTCTCTGACAGGTCGCGCAGAACCAAATGACTACACGTACGGAACCAATTATTTGGTTCCGCCCCATCCGTGGGCTGCTGGCACTTGTTGCCTATAAATAGCAAGCCACACATTGTTGTTTTCTCATCACTTACAAGCATAACAACACCATACATTCTCTCATTCATCATTCCTTATATCTAACTCATTCATATTTCATTTTAGTGAGCTTCTTTTGTAGCAAAAAGATCAAAGCATTACTTAAAGACATACAAGCTTCAACAGTGTGTTGCAAAGTCTTGTTTGTTCATCACAGTGTGAATTGTTGTTATTCATACATCATTGTTTGTACCAATCTCTCATAAAGCTCTGTAGTGATCGGTTAGTATTTTAGTCCTCAAAATACGTAGTGTGACGGGAGTGGTTGTGCCCTTGTAAAAGAACTCGACATCTAGCTTTGTGTCAGAAATATTGTGTAAGCGACGTGTAAAGGTTTTCTCCGCCGGTTAAAGGAGCCTGTTGATTAGTGAAGGATACTCTCGAGTTGGATACTCGGGGAGTGGAGTATGGCAAGGAAAAAGAGTCCTTGTAGACCGAACCACTATAAACACTCGTGTTGTGGTTTGATCATTTCTTTCTTTACTTGCATATTACTTATCATTTATAATTTACATTAGTCGAATTCACATAAAGTTATCAAAATAAATTAATTTTAAAACGCTAAAACTATTCAACCCCCTTATAGTTTCCACAAAAACTTTAGATACGTAAAAGATAAAACACACAACACAATGATCTTTAGGCGATTGATACCACTTGTTAGGTCACCATAATGATTCAGCACAAGTGTATTAAAGATAGAAATGAGATAGAAAGAAATAGAGTAGGTCGATTATAACATAAGATAAATGGACAAAGGTTTAGTAGCAATATGAAATAACCAACACCTCAAAGTGAGGGATACAAGTAGTATTTATAGGACAAGAGTGCTAGGGCAACACTCTTGTGCATCATTCTAGAAACTAAACATAAGTCACGGCCCATGGGCCTTTTAATAGGGCCGGACCATAAATAACAAACATAAAGGCCTTAACTAAGAAACCTATTACATAACATAATGATCAAGACTTGATAATAGTTACACGTATTCCCAACAAAATATATATATATATATATATATATATATATATATATATATATATATTCCCAACAATATATATATATATATATATATATATATATATATTGGTGTTTGAATATTCTTGATTTTTTCCATTAGAAACTAAATTGTAAATGCAAATGAAAAAAAAGAAGAAAGAAGATGGGGTTATTTTTTCATTTCACTTGACAACATCATCATCTTTACCTATTACAACAGGTAAAACAAAGTTTAGTAACATATGTAACCGGTTATAAAAGTTAGGTAACTTGGATGAACATAAATAAAGTACAGTAACTTAGACGAACTTTTTCTGAAAAGTTAAGTAACATTTTTATATTAAGGCATAAAACAAAAATATGTTTAATTAACAAATCAGGACATTTACATGTTGCTATTAAATAACATTACCCTATTATTATATCATAAACACTTATAGTGCACAGTGTCGTAACACCACTTCCTCCGCCTTCCTGTTTGGCGCACGTCAAACTGAAGCCCTGACACCCCTTCCTTCTTTAAACTCCTTGTGCCATAGCTTGAGCCAATAGAATGGCGTGCTCTATAGCATCGGTTGTGTGTCTGCATTTTTTTTTATCTATACTACATATAAAGAGCATATGATCAAAGTGGAATTGTTGAATGTTGAAAATTAGTCAAAGGAAAGAGAAACATCATCTACCATAAATACACAACCCCCCACATCATTTTCATATATCTCTCTTTACATCTCTCTAAAAAACACACACCAGTCACATCCACCACCTACCCGCCACCACCGAACCCTACCACCACCAGACTTCGCCGCCACCGACCCACCACCACTGAAAACTTCACCACCGTGACATGCCTAATCCAAACCGTCGTCGATTTTGAGTTTTTCTTTCTAAATCTTTGTATTTTTTTTTTAAAGATCTATGGTTTATTTTATAGATCTATGTATTTGATTAAAGTTTTTTTAAGATCTACCGCCGCTGCCGGATATGCCGCCGCCGCCGGAGTGCGTCTCTGCCACCAGAGTACGCCACCGCTGTCTGACTCTGGCCAGCCGTCGACTGTCTTTATCTAGTGTTGAGGTTTTTCTTTAAGTTTTATAATAAATCGACATACATTGAACAAACTTTGTAGGGTTTTTTTTTTTTTTTTTTTTTTTTTTTTTTTTTTTTTTTTTTTTTTTTTTTTTTTTTGGGATCTATATATTGGTTTTGTAGATCTACATCACTATAACATTTTTAATAATTCTCAGCCTTTGCCGTGGCCGGAATATTCAGCCTCCGAAAGAATCTTCGCTACCGTAGCAGGAATATTGTATTTTTTAAAGGTTTATTTTGTAATTTTTGTTGTAAAGTTTATATAGATTTTGTTATATAATAATTTATGTTTTAAAATATATGCAAATTTTATTACAAAAAAGTTTATTGTTTGTTGGTAATTTTATCATCAGCTTTCTTTTGTGAATTATGTTGTAAAGTGTCTTATAAAGTTTATGTAAATTTGGTTATAAGTTTGTACTATAAATATTTTATTATTTTTGTTATATAGCATCTATAAAAATATTGTTGTGTATGTTTATTTGTAAGTTTATTGGATCTATTTGTATATTTTGGCGTGTAAGTTTATATGTAAGTGTATTTATGATTTTTGTAATTTTGTTTTAATTTGTTTAAAATTGTTAAATAAATTGTAGGTAAATTATTGGTGCAAATACCTTGTCCATTATACGGAGTATTAAACTAAACTAAAAATATGTTGACATTTTGAAAATTTTAAAACTGTAAAACTGCAAAACCTTTGAAATTTGAAATAGTTTAATTTTTTTTTTAAAACAATCAAGTTTAAAAGTCTTTATAAATTTTGTATTTTTGAAGTTTTTAATAATTTATAAAACATTAAAAAGGTTTGTGACATTTTGAGACTTGTGAAGCTGTAAAAGTCTTAATTTTATGGAAATTTGAAATATTTGGTTTTGAAACTTTCAATTCTAAAATTTGAAATATTTGGTTTTGAAATTTTCAATTCTAAAATTTGAATTACTTTCAATATTTAAAAGATTGAAATTTAATCCCGTAAAAACATTTGAGATTTGAAGTATCTTAGAAGTTTAAATTTTGGAATTTGAAAGACTTCTATATTTAAACAATGGAAGTGTAAAATTAAAATGAGATAATCTCAAAAATGAAACGTGAACTTTTAATTTGGGACGGAGGGAATATTTGACAATGTTAATCGCCTACTATAACTAAAAACAATGTTATCGAAAAAGATACTTACATAGACGCTAAGGGTGTTATTGGGTCGTGTTATCGGGTCGGGTTGTTCCGGGTTTTGGTTAGAAAAAACTAGCCCGCAACCTGACCTGATAAGTAATCGGGTAATCGGGTTTGGGTGAATATCGATTCGGGTCATGTCAGGTCGGGTGATTCGGGTTATCGGGTTTTACGTTAAGCCTAACCCTACATAAATTAACGAGTAGAAAACTTACGTATTCATCGTAGACTTGTACTAAAATAGAAGCACAATAGCACTAAAAATAATATAAACAATAGGCGTCCAAAAATTTATTATAGTAGAAGTAATATAGACCCCAAACTTTTCTTATATATTTGTTCTAACAGTAAGAGCGTTAATAACAATAAGCACGCAAGAAAATTGTGTCAAAATAATAGTATCTTTAAACTTTAAGCTTTTATTGTATCTTTAAACTTTTACTGGGAAAAAAGTTATAGTATCATACCATAATAACAGTATCATGCCGTAATAACATCAATTGGCAAAATAATAAAAAGTATATAGTATCTTTAAACTTTTATTGAGAAAAAAATATATAATACATTTCGGGTTTTATCGGTTTGAACCGATAACCCGATAAGATAAATAAATCAACTATAACCCGACCCAATAACATTATCTGGTTCGGATAAAAAAACCCCGATAACTTTTTCTAACCCGACCCGATAAGCCGATAACCCGATCCTATTGACACCCCTAATAGATGCTGTAAAAAAACAATGCAACCATGCAATCAGAAAAACATTTCTTCAAAAAAGAGTTCACTAATGCTACAATGCAAGCATGCCATTACAATCATCACAGAATAGTGCAACTTAAAACAATGCCTTAGAAAAAACACTTACATACAATGATCGGTGCTATATGCAAACAATGTGAAGGCGCGGTTATCTCGACTCAAAGAGAAGAAAATAAAGAAGAAAAAAAAAATCAAAATGATTATGAGATAACCCAAACTCTCCTATATTTACTTTGGCTCGTTTGAATAGAATTCATATTATTTATGTATTCCTTTTAGCATTCAAGAGACTAGCATGTATGAATGATCTTTTCACGTTCTATTTTGAACGTTATACGAAACACTTACCACAATATCGCATATCGTTAATTGTCTGCCGCTAGGAACCGCTGCCGCTAGGCGCGGGTACTCGCCTAGTTTATAACAAATGGCGTTATTTGTGCGTCCCTTGTGGGATGGTTTGACTAGTGTTATGAGGGACAGTGTTTTTAAGTGTGAAGTGTATATTTTTATTTTAAATTGGTGGAATAATGATGAGCCTATTTATGCTCATTGCTCTGTGAATGTGCTCACAACTCTAAAAATTTACTTATAAATAGAGGGTTCGTAAAACGCATAAGATATGACTAATATCTTTAGGGTTCGATGATCTTGTGGTTTATCCTTTTCTTTTTGAAGGGCGGTGTGTTCGTCTATTCTCTTGTTCTTAATATATATCGTTGTAAATCTAGTTCACACAAACGAGTAACAATCTTAAAGCGAAACTAACTAGGATGTAGCAAAGACCATGCTCCAATTCCCAAACAAGTATGCTTAGCGAGAGGGCTCCATCCGGCTCAACGTGTTGGAAAGTGCATAACATACAAATCATGTACAAGAACATATCCTATATTTATAAGCAAATAGACAATCATATAAATAAATAAAAACCGGTAAGATGCTAGAATTTATAAGCGCTAATTACTTGAAAATGTATAATACTTGTCACTTTTTGTTATTTTATGTACTGAACTATTTTTTTTTCTTATTGTGTGTACTGAACTTTCAAATTTAGATTATTGTGTGTATTTTGTGAATATTTAGCCATGTAAAATGACCATTTTACACTTCCGAATTTGAAAAAAGTAAGGGTAAAATGGTCAACGCTTTTTATAAACTCAATATATATGAATATGATATAAATATATAAATATTTGCATAATGCAACGCTTGAAAAACATAAAAGCTTCACCTTGTCCGGTAAGACGTGAGGTTTGGTCATGCCACCACGCCGTGCCTCGCGCTATTTATAACCTCAGTTAAAATTACAACTCTTATTTAATAAAAAAAGAAGGGGCAATTTCATATCTCCCCTTATTTTAGTTGAAAATTTTATATATACCTAAACATGCATTAAAAACATTGTACATTATGCATTCAATACTTGCATTTTGGGTATATATTAAATTAATGATTAAAGTACGGTGAAATATGAAATTAATCCAAAAAAGAAAAGAAAGAAAGAGTAATGATTTTGATTTTCTTCCACAATTATTTTGTGACTATTATTAAAGGAAACAAAGTTCCATATATAACTGGGACCAAGGATGTCCACATTTTTGAAATGTTCCAAGGTGGTGACATGATTGAATGGTGAGTAGGAGGTACAGATCCGTGAGGTTGGTTGGTACATCCACCAGAGGAGGACCGGAGGTTGGTCGACAAAAAAAAAAGTCTCCATAGTATTATTATATCATCAAAATGTGACCACCTTATAGTTTTTTAATCATAAATTGTTATTCACTAGACACTGTCCATAACTCATTAATATATAGTACTTCGTAATAAGATCCCATCAACCTCACATTATTATTATTTTAACTTGTATTTTAAGCGTAAATCCATCCTAGCCGTTTAGCCAAATATATTGTTTTTGTCTCAAAATATTGATACTGGTTTCACTGAAGATGAATTCTGCAACATATAGAGGAGGGATATGGAGAGTGTTGTATGTTGTGTTATTGGGTCAATTAGTATCTTTCTCAATGGCCCTAATGAGCTTTAATGCATCTTTATCTGCTAATCTAGGTTCCTTTAATAAATTCATCCCTAACACATTTCTTAATGCTTTTTAATGCAGCTTCTTTTATCCAAATATTTTGTTTGTTTCTGTATGTGTAGGTGTTAACGCGCCTTTTACGCTTGGATTTTGCTCTTATTTGTCTATAACATTGGTCTTTGGAACCGTATTCTTGTACCGTCGTCAAAAGCTACAAGTAAATCTGTAACTTTCATATTTGTAGCTTATGTTCTGTTTGGGAATAAATTTTGATGTACTTATTATGGTTGTTGCTATTGAACAGATTTCTTGGTATTGGTATATTCTATTAGCTTTTGTAGATGTCCAAGGGAGTTTCCTTGGTATGTTCTTCCAATAAAAAAGTCACCTTACTGAAAACTTTTGAGGTCAAATGGATCATTTTCAAGTTCATATATTGGCATGAAATTCTTTACATTTGTAGTATAATCTGGTAGCAACATTAAATCTTACAATTTGTTTTTTTAAAATTGAGATATGTTGGCATTAATGTTCAAGATGCAATTTGTAACATTTATGTACAGAATAAGTGTTTTTTACCTCGAAAGCCAGACTATAATGAAGGAATGCATGATATTTATGTGTGTAATCTTTTATCTATGTTCGAAATGATTTCAATAGATTAGTGAGGAATTCGAAGGACATGTAAATAGTGGTTTTGTGGCTGATTTCAGTTAATAAAGCGTACCAGTTTTCGTCAATCACAAGTGTGACAATACTCGATTGCTGGACGGTTGTTTGGGTCATAATTCTCACTAGGATTTTTCTGGGCACGAGGTATTCTCTTTGGCAGTTCTTTGGGGCAGCTCTATGTGTTACAGGGCTATGTTTAGTGCTACTTTCTGATTCAGGGGTGGGTGGTGGAGGTAATAATCCAAGTCAAAACGACACTAATTGACTTTTTATTTCGATCTGTTTTACAATGGCATAATGCAGCTTTTAAATGTTTTGTCTTTCAGGTGGCTCCAATCCTATTTTAGGTGACATACTTGTAATTGCAGGGACATGTTTTTTTGGATTAAGCAATGTTGGTGAGGTTAGTTTAAAATACGGTTATGATTATCAACTCTTAACATATGAATGGGTTATGTTTAACCTATGACACATCAAATGGATTGGACAAGTCGAAAATCACCAATAAGTAAACAAATGATGTTATCCCTGTTGAGGCTACCCAGGAAGGGCGAGTTTTTTTTTTTTTACTTAGATGTACGCGCCTAACCGGCGGTGACCATTTTTGAACCCTCTCCATTGCCACCCCCAAGCCATTTACGTGAGGTTCAAACCTGGGACCACTTGTGAGGACATGAGGACCCCTGACCACTAAGCCCCCTTGGCAGTGGTGAGTTGTGTAATTTGATTGCATAAAACCTACTAAATTGGTTTATTATTGTGATGATATATTTAATAGTAATGTATATAGAACACTCGTATTAATGATAATTTTTTTTACCAAAACGGGAGCAGTTGTGCTTAATGTCAACCTTACCGGTTCTGTTTAGACCGGGTACAAAACATTACCCGTTTTCATACATTACTCATCCCTTTTGCCAACTCTTAATTTTGCCATTTCCTGTTACGTACACTTTCTCTAATGCTTTGGAAATTGATCTTACATCTAGTATCTATTTGATATGCAGGAATATGTTGTAAAACAGGTTGGTAGGGTTGAAGTATTAGCGATGTTTGGTGTATTTGGAATGCTTGTAAGCATAATGGAGATGTATCCTTTTTTGTTAAAAGGGCGGTAAAGTTTGTTTTCGTACTGCTATTAATTCTATTGTTTGTAAGTCTAGAATCGGTTGGTCGGTACTGTCTAGGATCATCAAAGTAATTATAGCTTCTTGCTAGTTTTTTATATGCATCTATAAAATATTTGCCTTGGAAGAAAAAAAAAAAACCCTTGTAATTTAGCGGCAATGTTTCTGGAGCTCAAATCAACTACTTTATGCTATTCTGAAGAAGAATACCTTTGTCTGTTTCCCATAACAATCTCTTAGGTCTATATTTGAGAGGAAGAGTCTCGCAGTTGCACCCTGGAATCAAGAAGTTGTAAGTGAATGTCTTTAATATGCTTGAAATGCTAATAGTGAGTAGGATCTCGTTTCGCAACTCTTAGTTATCTGTATTTGTGTTTATACTGGTGTCTTTTCTTTTTAGGAAAAGCCAGATAGAAAAATTATCTGCCAAAAGTGCAAGTCTTTAGAAAACCAAAATCAACTCCGATGTTTTTACGGTTTTTCACTCTTTGACTTAACTAAAGTTGAGCCATCAAGCTTTGTTTCATATATAAAAACATATGAACAGAAAACTGAAGTGTTGTGAAACGAGGCTTAAGTTTTTAAATCACGCTATTTGACTTGTTATTGCAATCATCATACTGACCACGTTTTCGTGTTGCAGATTTTAATATTTGTTGGTTTTGGGATAGCAGGGTTTATGTTCTGTTCTTTGACGCCTCTTGTTCTTGAGGTTCATTATTTTTCCCATCTAACGAAAGAAAAGAGAGAAATATATCATAAAACCATATTTTGATTGATTCAATCTTATAAAAATGATGATGGAATTTATGCAGGCAAGTGGTGCCACACTATTTAATCTCTCTTTACTCACAGCGGATATGTGGGCAGTGGTCATTCGAGTGTTTGTATATCACCAAAAGGTTTTCTTTATGAATGCACAGATGGGACTCTTAATAACTCATTTCTTTTTTCGGTGGCTATAACAATATATATACCTTTTTGCAGGTGGACTGGTTATATTATGTATCATTTTTATTCGTTGGTATTGGTCTCATCATATATTCCAAAACGTAAGTATTGTTCAAATTCTATAACTGCCTTCTGTTACTTTGCAATAGTTTAATGAAAACTCTGCTTATTTCCACAGAGAAAAGTATCCCAGTGAGGTATCAAAGCTCGAGAATGCTGACACCGAACAACAGTACAGGTTACTACCAGAGGAAGCTGTCCGAGTGTAGAGTTGTAGCAATCTCTGCATCGAATTCGTAATAATATGTATTTTAGAATGACAATAGACCTATTTTACTAAAATAGTATGCATAGAAAGCATTGTTGGTTTGTATAGAAATAAGCATTCATAGCTATAGGTGGATACGTTAAAAAGTAAATGAAACAGCAACTATTTTCTTGTACTATTGCAAATTTACGTTAGCAATAAGAATCGAAACAATATGTTTTATCACGCTGAATCTAATGACCGGTCAATCAAATGTGGCTGACAATATAACTCATTATTGCTGATCCTGAATCAAAAGGAGAGTAGTACATTCCATCCGAGCTACTAGCACGTACAGAAGTCAATAATAACAGGGTGTTCATGCTCTAGGGCCTCTTTGAACGTACAAGTGTACAACTATAGCTCATTAAACCACAAATTCTGTCTACTTGCTACATTCATCATAGCACAATATGAGTCGACACTAACCACGACAAATAATGTGAATGATGCTGCTTAAATATTTTTTGGATATATGCTCCCATTGTTTTAATTCTAAAATACATATGTCGTCGTTCGTTTCTTTGAATGGAACACATCAGATTTTGAGACGTTTGTTTACTGTGTGCTCATACTCTATGGAAAAATTCAACGTGAATGCATTTATAATCAAAGGTAAGCTTAATTTTCTCTATCTTCAAACAAGAATGTACTTTTAAAGAGCTTATAAAACCTGTATCTGGTACAATAAAATGGTCATAGCTCATCGTTTCCAGAAGTTTGTTGCACTTTTTGGTGGATATGTGGGCACGAGGGCGAGGATCTTAAACTTTCCAACCAAACCACATCAGCCACAACTGAGAAAGAATCATTGTTCCGATTCCATGACCAATGAGCATGTGTTTGATTCACTATCCTCAATCGACCATGTCCGAAGCTTGCTTCCCGAAACACTGATATTGATGGCCTAGGTTCTTTGTACCTTAAGTGTAGTCCAAAATAGTTATATATGACAACCATTAGATGGTATATATCAAAATAAGGAAGTATAATTGGAAAGAAAAAAGATCTAAACACAAAAGTGAGAGTGGTGAAAAGCAACCATTTTTTCATATTTATTTAAGAACTTACAACATTGCAAGGCCTTCTCTGTTCCCTCCATCTCCTATTGTTATGTATATTGGACCACATGGATCGGCATTGTTGTCATAAACCCTTGTCTAGAAAGAAAACCACAAAATCGCACATTAAAATGAATACTGTATAGTGATTCGTTAGGAATGCATCAATTAACACATGACGCATAATTGTTTTCGTATCATTTCACTCTCCTTCATGGCGAGTGAGTATTCCTGAATAATAAAAATGTAGCTTAGGACATGTTCGTGGTCTCCATGCGCATTAACGTTCTTAGTATTCACCACAGAATCTCTCTATTACATAGGGTGTTAGAAAGATTGGTGCAAAACAATGTTTATTTTTGATATGCGTCTTCTACTCTTCTTGTGATCTTGATACATGTCTGACTTTAAATTGTATCATTTTTATCCTTAAATGTTCAGGGTCTAATTATGTCATTTTCTATTCTCCTTGTAGTCTTATCTGAAGTTGAGGCTTGAAGTAGAAGTGGATAAGAAGTTTAAGGGCTAAAGGTGTATTTTCCTCTTCTTGGGTTTAGAGTCTGCTACTTATCCCACGCCTTGCTGGTTTTCAAGACACATGGGGAGTAGGTTGGGCTATATGTCCTTTCGGTATGGAAGCTATCAAAAGAGCCGTTTAGCTTTTTCTTTTTTCTTCTCTATATATAAGCTGCTGCTTATGCTGCTTGTTGTATCAATCTCAATAGAGACTTGTAAACATTCTCAGTTATTAATAAGAGTTGGTCAAAGTTCATATTATCTTTTCTTCATGGTATCAGAGCGGGAAGGCTCTTGATTACTATTATTTTGGTGGCCTACGGTGGTGCTTAATCAAGTTAGGTTAAGCGTTTCATCAAATTAAAGGTTTCGACCAGAAATTAAAATTGATCAACCGGTGGTCTGGAACGATTAGGGTTTCGACTCATTGGGGGAATTGATCAAATCATATTGATTTGAGGTTGGATCGTGCTGAATTGACGAATCCGATTTTTGGGCATTAATTAGGGTTTTTTTCACAAACCCTAAAATTTGGGGGTTTTTCATCCTTCATCTTCCGCTGCTATTTAATCACTGTATTGTCCTCTATCCTACCTGATTTTGGTAGAATCAGGACCCTTTGTGTGGTTAATTGTTTATTTTACCTTTGCCTGCTAGTCTTTATATGTCTGGTAGTGTTCCCCCACCTGGGGAAGGTATAATGGCTAGTGCTGCTAGCAAATTGATATTTGGGGATGAATTATTTCTTCACCCAAATGATACCAATGGTACATCTATCATTCCCTTGAAATTAAGTGGGACTGATAATTATGTCTGGAATATCTCCATGACTATTGCTTTGCAAAACAAAAATAAGCTTGGGTTTATAAATGGAAAATGTACTAGACCTACTGATGCTTCTTTAGCTCAACAATGGGATATGTGTAACTCTGTTGTCCTGTCTTGGATACTTGGGGCTATTTCACAAGAACTTTACATGGGGCAAATTTTTTCAAAAAATCCACAAGATGTGTGGGATGAACTTAAGGAAACCTATGATAAAGTAAATGGAAGTGTTATATTTAATTTATATCATCAGATTAACTCTCTTAGACAAAATGTGTTGGAAAATTTAGTGCACTTGAAGGATTAATTCATACTTGTTAATGGGTTTGGAGGTACGGAGTGTACACCCATTTAGTCACTGAATCCCTTGACTCAATTGTGGTTATGTTCTAAGTACTGCTTGTTCAAAGTACTGCTTGTTCAAAGTACTGCTTGTTCAAGGTACTGTTAGTTTGATCAAGATACTGTTAGCTTAGTCAAGGTACTGCTAAGTATAAATGACAATGCTGCTGATGCAGTTGATTCTGCTGATAGCATTATCTGTTCCTGCCGATAGCATTGTCATTCCTGCTAATAGCATTATCTGTTTCTGCTGATAGCTTTATTGCTACTGATGCAGAACAACTCTGCTGATAGTGTATCAATTCTGCTGATAGTGTTATTGTTCCTGCTGATGGTACAATAACTCTGCTGTTGAACTGATGGACTCTGCTGATCAGGCATCAGACTCTGCTGATGGTTATAACCACCGACTCCTACATTTATGGAAACTATTATGGATAATTAATGGGCCGTTAATTATACATAATTCCATGGGCTAGGGTTTTGAGTAAACTCTATTATAAATAGAGATCATCACATGGCATGAAAGATACGACATAAAAACCCTAAACACTAAATACGATCGGTTCTTGATCTGTGCCTAGAACAAGAGCTTCACTTGGTTTTATCCCATAGAGATATTCGTGCAACCCAGGCATAGGGTCGAATAGTTTCTATTGGAAAGTGATACCACGACTTCAAGTGAATATCCGGTACCCTTGATTGATTATCTTTACCCTGTTTGGGTGCACTACAACACACACAGAACCCAACAATCAATAGAAACTATTCTTGAGATAATCAATGGCTGCTGCTATGAGACAAATAGCTGCTAACTTTGCTAAGCTAGAAAAGTTTGAAGGTGTGGATTTCAGACGATGGCAGAAGAAGATGAAGTTCTTATTGACTAGCATGAACGTGGCAGATGTTCTGACCACTCCTATTCCTGCTGATTATGGGGATGATGCTACGATGGAACAGATGAGGGCCAGAAGCAAGTGGGAGAACGATGACTATGTCTGCAGAGGTTTAATCCTCAATGGTATGTCTGATACTTTATTTGATATTTATCATAATGTGGAATCTTCTCAAGAACTATGGGATTCTCTGGAAGCCAAATACATGGCTGAGGATGCATCAAGTAAGAAGTTTCTTGTAAGTAATTTTAACAATTACAAAATGGTCGATTCTAGACCGGTCATGGACCAATACAATGAACTTCTTAGTATACTTGGTCGTTTCACTCAACACAAGATGAACATGGATGAGGCTATTCAAGTCTCTTGTATCATCGATAAGCTACCTCCTTCTTGGAAAGATTTTAAGCACATGCTTAAGCATAAGAAGGAGGAGTTAACTCTTACTGAGTTGGGCAGTCATTTGCGCATTGACGAATCACTCAAGGTGCATGAAAGTGACAAGCCAAAGAGCAGCACTGCTGCTGGTCCATCAGTTGTCAATATGGTGGAGCATAACAACTCCTCCAGGAACAATGACAACAAGGGCAAGCGTAAACATCAGGATAATACCAAACCTGATCCTAACAAGAAGTCAAAGGCTACTTGTTGGAAGTGTGGTAAAACTGGACACTTCAGGAAGGATTGCAAAGGTGGTAAAATTGGCAATAAAGCCAATGGTTCAGGCACAAGTGGATCTGGGAATGGTAACTCCAATTCCCTGAAAGGTCAGAATATATTTAATAAGTCTTTTTGGATTTATTATGTTACATATATATCTGAATTGTTCTTTATGCAGGATGATGATGTGGCTTGGTGGGTTGACTCTGGAGCAACAGTCCATGTGTGTAAAGATAGAAGATGGTTCAAGACCTACGAGTCAATGAATGATGGTTCTATTCTTCATATGGGAAATGAGTCAACAGCCCTGGTGCATGGAAGAGGAAGTGTTGAGTTAAAGTTTAGTTCTGGAAAGATTATTACTTTGTTGAGTGTTTTACATGTTCCTGATATTAGGAAAAACTTGGTTTCTAGTGGTATTTTAAATAATTGTGGTTACAAACAAGTTATTGAATCTGATAAGTTTGTTTTGTCTAAAAATGGTGTATTTATTGGATTTGGATATTTATGTAATCACATGTTTAGACTTAATATTGTTCATGATGTGATTGATTCTGTTTGTATGTTGTCATCTAAACAATATGATTCAACCCTTTGGCATGCTAGACTTGGCCATGTACACTTTAAAAGAATGCAAGATATGTCTAAGGATGGGTTAATCCCAGCATTTGACATGGACACAGAAAAGTGTAAAACTTGTATGATGAACAAGATAACTAAGAAACCATTTAAAGATGTAAAACGTGAAACTAATGTGTTGGAATTAATACATAGTGATTTATGTGATTTGCATGCTACTCCTTCTTTGGGGAATAAGAAATACTTTGTTACTTTTATTGATGATGCTTCTAGGTATTGTTATGTTTATTTATTACATACTAAGGATGAAGCATTAGATAAATTTAAAGTATTTAAGTCTGAAGTTGAATTGCAACAAGAGTCACTAATCAAAAGATTAAGGACTGATAGGGGAGGTGAGTACATGGATACTCAGTATTTCCAGTCTGTTGGAATTATCCATGAAACGACTGCCCCTTATACTCCTCAGCAAAATGGAATTTCTGAAAGGAAAAACCGAGTGCTAAAGGAGATGGTTAATTCCATGTTGTCCTATTCAGGACTGAGTCAAGGGTTCTGGGGTGAAGCTATGTTAACAGCTTGCTATTTACTAAATAGGGTTCCTAACAAAAGGAACAAGACTACCCCTTATGAACTCTGGACGAAAAGGAAACCCAACTTGAATTACCTCAAGATATGGGGTTGTAGGGCTGTTGTAAGACTCCCTGATCCGAAGCTTAAAACTTTGGGTGAAAGAGGCATTGAATGCATCTTTGTTGGATATGCTGAGCATTCCAAGGCTTATAGGTTCTATGTTATTGAACCTAATGAGTCTGTCTCTATTAACTCAATAATAGAATCAAGGGATGCAATATTTGATGAGAATAGATTCTCATCAGTCCCTAGACCAAGTCAAAGGATTCCTAATGGAACCAATGATGTTGGTATATCAGAAACCTCTGATGAGGTTCCTGATGAGGTTGTGGAACAACAACCTGAACCTGAGCTCAGAAGGAGCACAAGGGTGAGGACTCCAAAATCATTTGGACCTGAATTTCAATTGTACTTGATTGAAGGAACAAGGGATGAGGTCTCTGACCAACACTCCTATTGCTTTAATGTTGAGGATGATCCCAAAACATTTGATGAAGCAATGAAGTCCCAAGATGTTGCTTTCTGGAAAGAAGCAATAAATGATGAGATGGACTCCATCATGGGCAACAACACTTGGGTGTTGGCTGATCTACCACCTGGTTGCAAGCCTTTGGGCTGCAAATGGATTTTCAAGAAGAAAATGAAGGCTTCATCATGCCTTGCAATGAAAAGAAGGTGTGCAAACTGATTAAGTCCTTATATGGACTGAAACAGGCACCTAAGCAATGGCATCAAAAGTTTGATGAAGTGGTTTTGTCTAGTGGTTATTCACTTAACCAGTCTGACAAATGTGTATATAGCAAATTTGATGAATCTGGTAAAGGAGTCATCATTTGTCTATATGTTGATGACATGTTGATCTTTGGCACTGACCAAAATCAAGTGGACCTTACAAAGGAATTTTTGTCATCAAGGTTCTCCATGAAGGATATGGGGGAGGCAGATGTTATCCTTGGTATTAGGATTAAACATGAAGGTAACAAAATTTCTATCTCTCAGTCTCATTACATTGAGAAGGTGTTGAGGAAATTTAATTACTTTGATTGTACTCCAGTGAGTACTCCTATGGATACAAGTGAGAAGCTAATGCCCAATAAAGGCAAGGCTGTATCTCAACTTGAGTATTCAAGGGTGATTGGCTGCTTGATGTATGCCATGACTAGTACTAGACCTGACATTGCATTTGCTGTGGGAAAATTGAGCAGATATACTAGTAATCCTAGTGCTCATCATTGGCAAGCAATTCAGAGGGTACTGAAGTATTTGAAGAAAACTATGGATTATAGTCTTTCATATACTGGTTATCCTTCTGTACTAGAAGGGTACACTGATGCAAGTTGGATCAGTAACACTGAGGACAATTCGTCTACTAGTGGCTGGGTATTCCTACTTGGTGGAGGTGCAATTT
The DNA here is from genome assembly GCA_021014915.2 of Artemisia tridentata subsp. tridentata. NCBI lineage: Eukaryota > Viridiplantae > Streptophyta > Magnoliopsida > Asterales > Asteraceae > Artemisia > Artemisia tridentata. Next base: position 74,588,967 of record CP139503.1, read on the forward strand.
CTTGGGCATCCAAGAAGCAAACTTGCATTACCAGTTCTACCATGGAATCTGAATTTGTGGCCTTAGCTGCTGCTGGTAAAGAAGCTGAATGGTTGAGAAACTTGCTTCTTGAGATTCCATTGTGGCCTAAACCTATAGCACCTATATCTATCCGGTGTGATAGTGCTGCTACATTGGCAAAGGCTTATAGCCAAATGTACAATGGGAAGTCTAGACACTTAGGTGTCAGGCATAGCATGATTCGTGAGCTTATCATGAATGGGGTGGTATCTATAGAGTTTGTTAGATCTCAACAAAACTTAGCTGATCACTTGACGAAGGGTTTGGCTAGAGACTTGGTTTTTAAGTCTGCTAAAGGGATGGGTTTAAGTCCACCTTAGTCACTGAATGCAAAGACACCCAACTCCCTCCTGAGGAAACTTTGGAGTTGAGTTCAATGTGGAAAGCTGATCATTTAGTGGACTGGAGCACAGTTTTATTTACATCCCAAGGTTGTGCTCGGAACCTGCTGGAAAAGGAGGATGAAGTCTTCACTTCTTAATGGTTAATTTTCTTTGAAAAAGTGCTTTGCAGGGGCATGATTAAAAGATGAACCACCTATGTAAATGTTGAAGTTTTGCCGCTTCAAGAAGCTTTAGGACTTTTAGCTTTTACAACATTTATTAATTGGATATGGACACATGGCTTGTATAGTGTCAGGAGTATTTTAGTGTTTGAAAATGTATGTGTATTTTATATTCAGGTATTCAAATGGGTTGAAGGGTTCAATTCTTAGAACACCCTGATTCTCGAATATTTGAACTTGTAAGGTACTAAGATGAGAATTCAATCTTCAAGATATTTTCATTTATGCATATATTTTGTTTTGTGTTTAATTTTCATGCAAAAGAAGTGAACTAAATTTGGGGAGGATTGTTGGAAAATTTAGTGCACTTGAAGGATTAATTCATACTTGTTAATGGGTTTGGAGGTACGGAGTGTACACCCATTTAGTCACTGAATCCCTTGACTCAATTGTGGTTATGTTCTAAGTACTGCTTGTTCAAAGTACTGCTTGTTCAAAGTACTGCTTGTTCAAGGTACTGTTAGTTTGATCAAGATACTGTTAGCTTAGTCAAGGTACTGCTAAGTATAAATGACAATGCTGCTGATGCAGTTGATTCTGCTGATAGCATTATCTGTTCCTGCCGATAGCATTGTCATTCCTGCTGATAGCATTATCTGTTTCTGCTGATAGCTTTATTGCTACTGATGCAGAACAACTCTGCTGATAGTGTATCAATTCTGCTGATAGTGTTATTGTTCCTGCTGATGGTACAATAACTCTGCTGTTGAATTGATGGACTCTGCTGATCAGGCATCAGACTCTGCTGATGGTTATAACCACCGACTCCTACATTTATGGAAACTATTATGGATAATTAATGGGCCGTTAATTATACATAATTCCATGGGCTAGGGTTTTGAGTAAACTCTATTATAAATAGAGATCATCACATGGCATGAAAGATACGACATAAAAACCCTAAACACTAAATACGATCGGTTCTTGATCTGTGCCTAGAACAAGAGCTTCACTTGGTTTTATCCCATAGAGATATTCGTGCAACCCAGGCATAGGGTCGAATAGTTTCTATTGGAAAGTGATACCACGACTTCAAGTGAATATCCGGTACCCTTGATTGATTATCTTTACCCTGTTTGGGTGCACTACAACACACACAGAACCCAACAAAATGGCTCTGGTGTCTCTGATTACTATCAAAAACTCAGTTCCTTATGGAAACAGTATGATGCACTGGTTAAACTTCCTATTTGTACTTGTGATGATGCTAAGGTTTTAAAAGGTCATAATCAACTTATTAGGTTAATGCAGTTCTTAATGGGTCTTGATGACACCTATATGACACTTAGAAGCAATATCTTGACTACTGAGCCATTACCTGATGTTAAAACTGCTTTTTCTCTTATTGTTAGAGAAGAATCTCATAAAAACTCAGTTCTAACTAATATCTCTAAAGGTCAAATATCCTCTTTGTTTCTAAGGCTGTTGATAACAGGCTCAGGGGTTCTAATCCCAATGTTACTTGTGGTGAATGTGGTTACCAAGGGCACACTACTGAGAAATGTTTCAAGATTATTGGCTATCCTGAATGGCACAACAAAAGGAAAAATAGCAACAGAAGGCCATATAGTAACAATGCTGTTATTTCTAATAATAGTAATCATGCCAGTCCTCAGAATAGTGATGTCTTCTCACATGAACAGCTCATGAGAATCATGAACCTGATCAGTGACAAATCTGGAACTGGATCTGGCAACACTCTAGCCAAGGCTAATATGTCAGGTATAACATCTCTTCTTAGTAGATTTAAAACATTTGAAGAGTTTGTAAAATGGATTATAGATTCTGGGGCAAACCAACACATGGTTCTCTCTGAGGATCTTCTTGACTCTGTTGTTGATATCAGTGAATTAAATCTCACTGTGGAACATCCAAATGGAACTTCTGCTAAAATAAAAAAGATTGGGAACTTAAAACTGAATGAGCACATTACTTTATATGATGTCTTAGTAGTACCTGAGTATTCTGTCAATCTTATATCTGTTTATAAGCTTGCTAGAGATAGCAAGCTGTTTATTGGATTTGACGAAAACAAATGTTACTTTCAGGACTTGGCCAACATGACAAGCATGGGGACTGGTAGTCAGTCTGATGGGTTATACTTTTTCAATGGAACATCTTATGGTAATAAATCCCATCATGGTAATTTCACCTGTTCTTTCTCTAGATACACTTGGCATCATAGACTTGGTCACCCTGCTGACCAAGTCTTGAACCTGCTAAGTGCTGACCTTAATATTAACAACAATGAGACCCTTCCGCCTTGTGAAATTTGTCACAAGGCCAAACAAACCAGAGAACCCTTCCCCATTAGTGACCACAAAACCACTAATGTTGGGGATGTTGTCCATCTTGATGTCTGGGGTCCTTATAGGATTCCCAGCAGGGATGGTTTCAGGTTTTTTCTCACCATTGTTGATGATGTTTCTAGAGCTGTATGGGTTTATCTTTTAAGAAACAAATCTGAAGTTGGTGATTATATCATATCCTTCTACAACATGTTTTCAACTCAGTTTAACACTAACGTCAAAATTTTTCGAAGTGATAATGGAACGGAGTTTATTAATCATAAACTTCAAAGTTTTTTTGATTCAAAGGGTGTCTTGCATCAAACCTCCTGCTCTTATACACCACAGCAAAATGGTGTAGCAGAGAGGAAGCATAGACACCTGTTGAATGTTGCTCGGTCTCTTCTTTTTCAGGGGGAATTCCTCTACATCTCTGGACTAAATGTATCCTTACTGCTGCTCATTTAATCAATAGGCTCCCTTCATCTGTGTTAAAAGGTAAATCCCCTTTTGAAGTCCTATTTGGTTTTAAACCTTCATTAAACACTCTGAGGTGCTTTGGTTGTCTTTGTTTTGCAACTAACCTGAACAACTCAGATAAACTCAGTAGCAGGGCTACTAAATGTGTTCTCATTGGTTATGCTTCAGAAAAAAAGGCTTATAAACTTCTGTCCTTAGAAGATAAACATGTTTTTTATTCCAGAGATGTAAGGTTTTATGAAAATATCTTTCCCTACAAAATGAATAAAACTGAAAAAACTTTTCAAACTGATTATGGGGGTACTGATCATTTAAATTTTTTTGATTCTCCCTATACCTCCCATAATCTATCCAATGATGATAAGTTCCATTCCTTTAATAGTAATGATCCTCCTACTCTTGGTGGTACTTCTGAATCAGAACCCTATCATCATTCCTCTGATGATGAATCTGATTCAGATGCAGCCGCTAGAAACAAGGTTTCAAGTAATGACGGTAGCCCCTCTACATCTGCTACTTTACTTGATACAAACAATGATGGCAGTCACCTACAGTCTGCAACATTGTTTGAATCTAGTAAAGAGGGTAGTCCTTCAGGGGCAGCAACTTTACTTGAGACCTCAGAGGGTCCTAATGACTTAGTTGGAATTTCTGAGGATAATCACAAAAGGTCTAAAAGAAATTCTGTGATGCCACAGAAGTTTCAAGACTATGTGGTTGAAGGCAAAGTTAAATATGGCATTGAAAAAGTGGTTAACTATTCCAAACTCTCCTCTGAAAATTATTGCTTTGTTTCTAAGCTTAATCAAGCTTCTGAACCAAAAAATGTTCATGAGGCCTTCAATAATCCTAACTGGAAGGCTGCCATGAATGCTGAAATGGAAGCTTTGTATAATAGCAATACTTTTACTATCACTGAGTTACCAGCTGGGAGAAAACCTATTGGTAACAAATGGGTTTGGAAACTTAAGCTTAAATCTACTGGTGACATTGAGAGGTACAAGGCAAGACTTGTTGCCAAAGGCTTTGGTCAGAAAGAAGGAGTTGATTATGATGAGACCTTTTCTCCTGTTGTGAAAATGACCACTGTAAGATGTCTCATCTCTCTTGCTGTTAACAAAGGCTGGACCTTATACCAGCTTGATGTTAACAATGCTTTTTTATATGGGGATCTTGATGAGGATGTGTATATGACCCTCCCTGAGGGTTACTTTAACAAGGATGACAAAAGAGTTTGCAAACTCAATAAGTCCTTGTATGGGCTTAAGCAAGCCCCTAGAAAATGGAATGAGAAACTCACTTCTGCATTAAAGGAAAATGGGTTTGAACAATCTAAAAGTGATTACTCCTTGTTTATTAAAACTCAAGGGGATCTGTTTATGGCCCTTCTTGTTTATGTGGATGATATAGTTCTAACTGGAAATAACCTTGCTGAAATTGAAAAATTTAAAACTTTTCTAAAATCTAAATTTCAGATCAAGGACTTGGGAAAGCTTAAGTATTTTCTGGGCATTGAAGTTACTGATACTGACTCTGGCTTGTATCTTAACCAGAGAAAGTATTGCTTGGAGTTGCTTGCAGAGTATGGCTTGCTTGCAAGCAAACCTGCAGCAACTCCCATTGAAACTAATGTTGTTATTTCAGACATTGTTAGCAAAAAAAGGAAAGGCAGGAAAAATAAAGTTGTGGAAAAGGAAGATCTCCCTCTCACAGACCTTACTGGCTATCAAAGGCTGCTAGGGAAGTTGATCTATCTCACTCTAACTAGACCTGATATTTCATATGCTGTGTCTTCTTTAAGTCAGTTTATGCATAAACCATTGCAGTCTCATATTAAGCTTGCTATGAGAGTCCTTAGATACTTAAAAGGTTCACCAGGCAAAGGAATTGTTTTTAATAAAAATAATGATCTAAGTCTTAAAGCCTATGTGGATGCTGATTGGGCTAAATGCCCTTCCACTAGGAGGTCTGTTACTGGATACTTGTTATTTTTTGGTAACTCATTAGTGTCTTGGAAAAGCAAGAAACAAAAAACCTTGGCTACTTCCTCTGCTGAGGCAGAATACAGAGCCATGGCTTCTGTAACCTGTGAGGTTGTTTGGGTTTTAAAAATTTTGAATGAGTTGGGTGTTAAAAACTCCTTGCCTGCTAAAGTTTTTTGTGACAATAGAGCTGCAATTAAAATTGCAGCCAATCCAGTTTTTCATGAGAGGACTAAGCATCTTGAGATAGACTTGCATTTGGTGAGAGAAAAAATTGCAAATGGTGTCATTGAGTCTATTTGGGTAAACTCACAACATCAACTTGCAGACATTTTAACTAAAGGGCTGCCTTCTGCCCAGCATGAATTCTTGTGTAATGAAATCAACTTGTATGATGCATACCAGGATAAAACTGAGGGGGGGTGTTAAATTGTATCATTTTTATCCTTAAATGTTCAGGGTCTAATTATGTCTTTTTCTATTCTCCTTGTAGTCTTATCTAAAGTTAAGGCTTGAAGTAGAAGTGGATTAGAAGTTCAAGGGCAAAAGGTGTATTTTCCTCTTCTTGGGTTTAGAGTCTGCTACTTATCCCACGCATTGCTGTTTTTCAAGACACTTGGGGAGTAGGTTGGGCTATATGTCCTTTCAGTATGGAAGCTATCAAAAGAGCCGTTTAGTTTTTTCTTTTTTCTTCTCTATATATAAGCTGCTGCTTATGCTGCTTGTTGTATCAATCTCAATAGAGACTTGTAAACATTCTCAGTTATTAATAAGAGTTGGTCAAAGTTCATATTATCTTTTCTTCATACATATCTGACTTTCGAATCTTAGTATCTATATTTTTTTTTAAATGTTCTAACCATATCGATAGATCGAATCATATGTTTCCGTCTCCAAAAAATAATGCAAGTGCAAAAGACAAAGGACTTACAAAGCGTTCATAAGCATGAACATGGCCAGCGAAAACAAGATCCACGGAGGAGTTATACAACATTTCTTCCATTGCGACTCGCATACTTTCACCTTCTCCTTGGTGTGCCAAATTTGAATTATACCATGGTGCATGGAGAACCACAACAACCCAAGGAGTTTTTATTCGATCAATTTTAGCCAAGTCATTTGCTAACCACTTATATTGACTAGAATCAGAACTGAATTCAGCATAAGAACCTAACATAATGATGTGAACTCCAACTACATCAAACGAGTAATAGAGGTTTGATTCTGAGCCACTTTCTTCATATGGCATGGGCCAACGCGAATCATAAGCTTTGTATCCTTTTTGGTAGATAAATGGGAACTTTTCTTGTTCATGGTTCCCTTGGGTCACCATCCATGGCCTATGACTCGCATATGGCTCAACTAATCGTCCAAACGTGTCCCAAAGTGGTTGTTGTGTATCCGCATAGGATAAATCACCAGGGAGGAGCAAAACGTCGTAGTCACTTGCATTGATATGTTGTAAGGTTGTGCTAGTCCATTCGGTTTGTCCAAGGTCACCTGAGTTACAAATGTGTTTGTTTGATATACTTAGTTTTAGCAAAAGAAAAGATACTTAATCACCGAATCAATGTCAATCACTTTTAATTCTATTTAGTTGTGTATTGAATCATTTCCTTTAAATGTCGACTATTCGTGCCGACGACATGACGTCGATAAGGTATGGTGCCGACGTCATGACGTCGGCACGGTTGAAAAATAGTCGACGCCAGTGGTGTCGATTGTACTAGTGTTTAAGTGCTTCCTGTTTCTAAGAGCATCACAATATATATATATAAGTTGTTGTTAAAGATTTATTACTTTTAGCAAACCATGCTTACATGTTTAATCTTTTATACAATCGGAGGAAACCCAAAACTTAATAATATTTTCTTTAAAAAGTCTAAATTGGACTAATAAGAGAGCATGATTTCAAAATTAAACTTTTTAGCTTCCAATAAAAGTAAAAATTGAAGATAATTAAATCAACGTTATAATAATTCCTTATTATTATTGACCTTTAAGGAGAAAAAAGAAAAAGAGACCGATAGAATTTAAATTTAAGCAATAATTTTGTATTACTACCGAGAGTAATTTATATAACTTTAGAGATTGAATTTAAAATATTCGAATATATAAATAATAAAACTTAAAAGTTCACAACGAATACATATAATTTAAATATAATATTTAATCATACTTATAATTTGAACCTCCTGTAAAGCACAGGTATAAAAGTGGTTTTAATATATAACAAAGACTTAGGGTCCGTTTGATTTGTATATGGGTTTATGATTAGGATTTGGATTTGGATTTGAATTTGTTTTAGAGATTTGGATTTGGATTTGAAGCAAGAGAGAAAAAAATAATATTTTAAAATATATTAATATTATATATTATACATTAAAATATGAATTAAAAGTTATTTAGGGTCCGTTTCTTATCTAAGGAGGTGTTTGGTTTCCTACTTTAGATAGGTTTTTCATTTGAAAAGACAAAACAATGTTATTTGGTTGAAAAGTTGGAATTAGAGATTGGGGATTAATCCCACTAATATGCATTATTTAAAATGTAGTTAGATATGTGGGATTTAGGTCCCATTAAGGAAAATGTCACTAAATAGTACTCACTCCATCCCAAAATTATTGTTTTCTTTTGACTTTTTCGGTCTTTCTTTCTCAACTTTGACTATAAATATTTTTGTTTGTGTTATACAATTTTTGATAAAAATTAGACCAATGAAAATACATTTAAAACTCAATCTGTTCATATATTTTGTATCAAGTATTATGTAATATAAACAAAAATACTTAAGGTCAAAGTTAAAAAGTAAAGACCGAAAAAGTAAAAAAGTGACAATAATTTTGGGACGGAGGGAGTAATCAAGTTTCATTATTGTTCCATTAAAGTCACTCATACTTTACTTCAACTATAAAAATCACTCAAGTTTCAAAACTGTTTTACTAAAGTCACTCAAAGTTTTTTTCAACTACAAAAACCACTCAATTTTTAATATTGTCCAACTTTGTGACTTTTATAAGAAACTTGGTAAAAATGTATCTTTTAGATTTGTTTTTAATGTGTTTAGACATGCATCAATCACTAGTACCTTGAATAATAACCAGCCCCCTGAATTTAACTTCTCCTTACTAATTTTATATACTACAAAATAATAACAAATTTTAAAAGTTTCTAATCCTTTTATTCTATAAATGTTCAAAATTTTTACAATCCTAGAACAATATTTAAACTTGAATGATTTATGTAGTGAAAATAAAGTTTGAGTGACTTTAGAGAGACAATAATTAAACTTGAGTGTTTTTTGTAGTCAAAACAAACTTTGAGTGACTTTGATGGAACAATATTGAAACTTAGTTAGGAGTATTATTTAATGAAATTCAACCCCTTTTTTTTTATTAGTGGATTCATATGTTTTTTCTCTCTATCTCTCTCTCTACTTTTTACATTTGAATACAATTAATTTAATATCAAATTCTTAAATAAATTTACAAATAATAATTTATCTTTTTATAACATCTTTGTCTTTCCTACATCAAATCAAAATCAAAGTCTAAATCTAAATCCTAAACTCATCTACAAACCAAACGGGTCTTAAGGGTTGTCCTTTATTATGGTTTTGACTTTTGACGATGAAAGTATGCTTCTTTTTTCTTTTCTTTTTAAATGGCAATTTTTAGCGATCTCACAATATTTACATCACAAATTATTCTTACATGTTTTAAACAGGACTTGAAGCCAAAACCATTTGGTTAGAGAGATTCTCACACAACATGAGATATCATTTGAACGCAAACCTTTTGATTTTAATTTAATTTGTTTAATTTGTGAAATTGGATATTACATTATGTCATATGGTTACTTGTTTGTAATAGTTTTGTTAATTTAACTAGTGATAATACTTTATACACACGCGGATTTTTATTTTTTATTTTTTTAATTATTATAGATAATATCAATTAATATTTATCATATTTAGAAACTTTTTTAAACAAGTAGTTTCTTAAATGTATTTATTTCCATATCATAGTAACCCATGCTTCCATTTTGATATTTATTTTCCTGTTAATAAGAATTTTAGTCGTATTAAGTCGTAACCTTGTGCATATTTTTCTATAAAATTATGTAAAACATTTAATATTTTATAACTATAATACTCGTTTACGCACAAATTTTTACATAAAAGTTTATTATATTGATATCGATTAGTACCCGTGCTTTAAGTTTAATATTTATTTCCCTTTTAATAATAATTTTATCCATATTTGTTTTTTTTAACCCATGTACACACGGATTAAACTTTTAAATAGAAACAACACGAGTCGTTATTGAACATTGATAGTAAAAAAACATATATTTTTTCGGATATCTTTACTTTAACATATAAAGAGGAATAATATGAGTCATTTGTATAGTTACAATCTTATATATTTACATATCACAGTTATGTGTGCTTTCATTTGATATTTAAAATCTCATGCATATAAATTAATCTAATAATAATAATAATAATAATAATAATAATAATAATTATAATAATAATAATAATAATAATAATAATAATTATTATTATTATAATTATTATTATTATTATTATTATTATTATTATTATTATTATTATTACTTGAGAATGATGCAGTGACCTTACTGAAGCGAATTCGAAAGTTCTCGATGACTCAAGACATTGGAGCACGTGTTGCTGCTTATATTTTTAGTAGGATTAGCTTTTCTATAGCTAGAGGAGTGGGGGGCCCAGTTAGTATCTCGGCTCCCTACTAACTTCTTGTAAATCTTATGAGTTTCTAATAAAGTGATGTTTATAATAATAATAATAATAATAATAATAATAATAATAAAACAACAACATATAAGTTGTGTTTGTTAAAAACTCATAAAATGTAAGGGATATAAAATATAAATGCGTATTTGTTAAATTTACGAAGTTATTACTAAACATGAAAAATGATAAGTTTTATAATCTTTTAGAAACTCAATTATTAAAGTTTTATTTATTACCACGTCATTTTTTTTTTATGTGTTTTCTAAATGAAATCAACACTTTATTGTAATAATTATTTTTTATCACATATGATTTTTTTTAAGTTGACGAAGAGAATTTCAGTAATGGCACCGTTAAATTGCCAATAGGAATACTCTATTTTCAAATATAGAGCTCTCCCGTTGATATAATTTCAATTGATTCAATATTAATGTTACACTTTTTGGAAAGTTGATTGTCATGAGTTTAAATTGTTTTGTTTAACAAACTCAAATTGATATATTTTAGTTTCAGAAGTTAAATGACAATGAAATTTTGATATAAACAAAATTCAATCAATATATCGCACGAATCAAAATAATACGAAGTATCTAAATTGGTCCCCCTTTATAGCACAAATTATATATATACGTTCATTTTTAATAAATTATGAGTGTGACAGAAGAAGTTATACCACATGCTCCCCCTTTTTATGAATGTGAATCGAACATCTGTTAGACATTTATAAACGTCACCAGATAAAGCATACAAGTTCTTATAAATTGCGCAGTTAAAATAAAATGTTTTGCTATACAATGCTTACTGGCCAATGTGTAAAACTCATTTATTAATTTGTTATTTCTATATTTAAGTTGAATTTTGAAATAAAATTTATGATTGCATTCATGATTCATGATTGATGTTTTGTGTATAAGTTAAAATAAATCAATTAAAAAAAGAATAGGATAAGTAACTATCTTAAATATAAAAATAATAAATTAATAAATTATTTTTAAATTTAGTAAGCATTGTATAACAAAACCCTAAAATAAATATGAATTTTTAAAATGTGCCTCGTGGCACAAGTTTAAAAAGTATAGTCTTACTTTATTAAATACCGAATCTTATTTAATAAAGTTAGTTTCTAAGTTTCATTAATGTATATTAAAATCATTTTTTTATTTCTAAGGACTTAATTAAGTAACATGTGCTTCAGGCACATATATGTTAGAAACATCCAAATAAAAAAGTCAATATATAATTAAACTACTTCTTGTAGTAAACTGAAATGAATCTCAAATTAATTTTTTATTCAAAACATTGATGATTTAGGAAGCCTGATCTGTTATAGAAAGGGACTACTCCGTATATAGCAAAGAAAAAAAAAAGAACAAGGAAACTTAAAGCGTAATCTATATAAGCCATATGGATGAGTCGTAAAAGGCAGGAAAGGTACTAACCAGCAACAACAAACTCAATGGGGAACTTAGCAGGTGGCGTGCGAAAGTTAAACTCCGGGCCAGAGCCACCACAACGGTAATAATACTTGGTTCCCGGATCAAGTGGTCCGATTCGGACATGGTGTATCTTGCCCGAACTGTAGAAAAAATAGCGGTACGACGTGTGTTCCCCTGTGGCCTTTGAATCATATTGGCCTGGAATTTTTCCGTATTCGACTGTAGATGAGGCACCACTTTCATCGGTCACCCATGAAACCTTCATGTAGTTTTTACCTACCAATGAAACATGTACCTAAAATGCATTTGTATATTAACACACTGTTTACATGACATGCTATAGATTAGAGTTCAATTTACAGTGAGTAAAATAAAATACACTATCAAAGTGTTGTGAAGAGATTTTTATTTCATGTTTCCATGTATATATCAGCAGATTAATCCAAAATATAATGTACTAAGCAAACTTTTTCGTTTACTATATTTGGCACGCATTTGTTCATGCCGAAAGAGTGCTTTTGTGAAATCGAAATAGTAACTATAATCAATAGGCGGAACTAGGAGCCAAGTTCAGGGGTAGCGAAATACGAAAATTTGTTTAGGGGTAGCGAAAATTTGTTTCAGGGGTAGCGAAATCGCCAAAAAATGACCAAAAATCGCCAAAAAACGTAAAAAATGCCAAAAATTCCACTACCGGGTAAAAGTTCAGGGGTAGCGACCGCTACCCCTGGCTTGTACATAGCTCCGCCCATGCTTTTTCGTTTACTATATCATACCCATTTCGTACCTATAATCCTTATACTTTTAAGACAGACAATTTACATGTTCGTGTTGAAATTTATACGGGGTATAAAAATATTTAATTCTTAAAAAAAAAAAAAAAAAGAAAAATAAAAAAAAAAAAAAAAAAAAATTGAAGAACTTGCGAGTCCTGTTTTCATGTCTCGTGCATATTTTATATAAATATAACCATATCCATATTAAACATTGGTAAGATGGGATTTCACCTAGCTAGTGATCGTGAACACGAGCAGAACGAGCTCGTTTATGGTTACAAGATTTGATTAATCACGTTGAACACAAATTTTATGGGAATTTAGAACATTTATAAAAATTTTAGTATCAGTCAACTCGTTTCTAAGATAGCACATGCCTGATCAACTTTATAAAGCGAGATAGATATAAAGAGGAACCTGTTGAGGATGAGACTCGGGACGATTATGAGGGGTGAAAACAACGGGTCGTGGAGGTTGACGTACAAATTCAACAGATGCAGCACGGTGAGTCCGGACTAGGTAAAAAATGGCGATAAACAGGAAGAGTAAGAATATTGATTTGGGCATGGTTGGGACTTGGGTATGAAGAAGACTAAAATCAAAAGGATGTTTAAAAGCAATAATGTGTTGAAGAGTTGTATATCATATATATGCAGTGGCGTAAAGCAAACTATAAATTTGAGACAACGTTGTCTATGGATATGCTTTCAGCAATCAAATATCACTCGCGTATTTAATTTTTCTTTTCATATATAAGAAAGTGTTCTTTTTTAAAAAATTTAATGAAAATGTTTCATTAATAATTAATCAAATTAAGTAATTAATTTTCTACTGTAATAAATTGACTATGTTATATGATAAAATCGAAATTAAGAGATATTTTTCAGATGAAAATTGTATTTTAGGCTTTTGGCTATAAAGAATAACTTTTGAATTTGTAAGGACAAATACAATACTTAAAGTTATACTTACTTCTTTGATAACATAATGAACAAGACATGAAAAACAAACAAAACATATTCATCTCCACGTTTCCTTTGCAGCCTTTTTTTCTTTCTTTTTTCGAACGTTTCCTTTGCAGCCTTGCAGTTAAGCCAAATATTATTTTGAGATCTAATGATGTATATCTCTGCTCTGCATATGCAGTATTTAAACTTAAAATGCTTAAAATTTGACTAACTTTAATTGCTTATAATATCCTTTAATCATAAATTTTTAAATGGCAAGTTTACTATTTCACTTTCCGTTTCAAAACAAGTTTAATTCACACGGTTTCTCTATCAACACCAATCTCTACTACTTTTAAAATGTCAACTAATTAAATGACAAGTTTTTAATATTGGTCAATATGTACGTGTTTATCAATATAAAAGAAAAAACACACGGTTGCTCTATATCTCTACTACTTTTTAAATGTTAACTTTTTAAATGGCAAGTTTTTTAATATTAGTCAATCTCTACGTGTTAATATTAAAAAAATAATAATAATAAAAAAAAAAATTATTGCTCTATCTATATTACATATAAAAAATGAATAGTTTTCAACTTAAAAAACTTAAAAATGAGAAACATTATTATACCTAAAATACCCTTTTATTATTATTATTTTCAATCATATTTACATACTATATATATTTATCATTTCAGCTATATATATAACACATTATTTGTAGAAAAAGTTAGATTTTTTTTTTCTTTTTTTTAGAAGACAATAAATGTTTTAACTAATTGTTGATTTTCAATTGAATTGTCATATGTTAAACAAAAATTCAATTATATTTTGATTGTTTCACGTTGTATGTATAAACGTTAACAGAAACACTTAACAAAAATATCTCAACTATAATTATTTGCCAAAGTCCCGTCACTATGTATGAGTACTCGTCTAGTATAGTATAATAGTAATATAGTTGGAATATTAACAAAGTCTATGTTTACTCAATTTTTTAATCGTTGTAACTGAGTCGAGTTGAGCTTAAGCTTGGCTAAAAAAATACGAAGTATGCTCAAAGCATGTTTGGCTCGCTAGTTCGACAGCTTTAATCATCTATACTTGAGCTCGGTTCGAATAGATATAAATAGAACAGCTCGACTTGAAGTCATGAAAAACTCGATTATACATATATATGAAATGTGTCATATATAACCATGCAAAGTTCAAAATGTCATAATACGAATCACAAAGTGTGTCGGAGCATTTTGGCGTATAAAAAGTTCTTCAAGAATGTATAATTAATTTAATTATCAAGTACTTTATGGATATTCATATTAGCGCCCATTAGTAGTTTATATGAATATGCATTATACAAATACATATCGATTTAAAAGCTTGGTAACAACTTGCGTTAAGCTATTAAAAGCTCGTACTCGGCTCATTATGTGTTTCAGGCTGATTTTCTAAGCTCGTGTTTTAACTCATGAAAGCTTGACTCGATTAAGCCGAACTCGAGTTTGTCGATAAAAGTTAGACTTGTATGTATATCTGTTGGTTAACACATTTTCCTTGTTAACTAAATCGCATAATACAAAAAGCGATGGATTCAAGTTTCATTGAGATTTTATCTTTTTAAAGGATGATATAAAAAGTTCTTCAAGAATGTATAATTAATTTTATTATCAAGTACTTTATCAATATTCATATTAGCGCCCGGCCATTAGTAGTTTATATGAATATGCATAATATAAATACATATCGATTTAAAAGCTTGATAACAACTTGCGTTGAGCTATTGAAAGCTCGTACTCGGCTCATTTCTTAATAAATTGTCTTTGGATTTACATCAACTCTCACCGCGACCTCATAAATAAGAGATATGCTATATTCATTAAAAGTTTACAAAGAAGGATTCACACAATGACATGATAAACAAGTTGGACAAATAATATTGTGTGGTGTTTTCTCTTTCAATCTTCTCCTCCATAATATTTACATGACACATATGTGTGTGAATTTGTTTTGTAAAACTTACGTGAATGCAAAACAAATACCCAACCAATTCATACAAAACATGACAAAATACTGACTCACTGTCTTTACATTTTGGATTATGATCTCTCTAATGTTCAATTAAACATGAGAGGTTATGTTAGCCAATTATAAACAAAATATATGAAATGAAGGTCCACTTCTTAGTAAAATTTAAAGGCCCACATTTTTGTTTACTCTCATAACATTATTAACGTGACCTCTCATGTTCACTTTGAACATGAGAGGATCTCAATCCTTACATTTTATATGACCACATAACTTGAGACAACCAGTGATGGAAGATTGGGGCCATGCCCACGAAAGATAATTAAATCCCTCATGATCCAACCAGCCAAAGAAGGTTAGGTTATTTGAAACTTTTTTTTTCCCTTTCTTAAAGGTAAATTTATTAAGAAATGAGCCAAAAATGGCAAGGTTACATGAAAACAAAACCAATGTAAAAACAAGCTGAGTTAGGATACATCCCTAACTCCACAAGCTCTTAATACAAAACAGAACATTACAAACGGGAATGCAAGAGATAACAACCTAACTGCACAGAGGAGCTTGTTGATATAGTGCTTGCAAATTCTCGAGGAAAGAAGTGAAGCGACGTTGTAAGGTTTTCTCCGCCACAAAGGAGCTTGTTGATATATGCAACGACCACCACTTTTTGAAAGCGATTGTTTTATATATTGGAAAAATAAATTCGAGGCCTATGTGAAATCAAAAGATCTTGATCTTTGGCATGTGTATTACCGAGGGTGATTTTCAACCTACCATAAGAAACGAAACTACTAACAAAGATGAAATAGTACCTTTTGAAAAACAATCGGATGAACTTAAAAGGAAGCTTGCCAAAAATAACGAAGCTAAAATGTTTCTTTACAACGCTTTACCTAAGAAAGAATACGAAAGAATTTTTATGTGTAAAACGGCAAAAGAAATTTGGCAAACTTTGTTAATCACTCACCAAGGTAATAGCCAAGTCAAAGATAACAAGATTGACTTACTTGTGTAACAATATAAGAAATTCTCGATTGCCGAGGATGAATCTATTGATAGTGGATTTTCTAGGTTTAATAGTATTATAACTAGTTTGAAAGCTCTTGACGAAAGTTTTTCTAGCAAAAACTATGTTCGTAAGTTTCTTAGGGCACTTCATCCAAAGTGGAGACCGAAACTCACCGCTATTGAAGAATCTAAAGACTTGACGACTGATGATATCGAATAACAACATTTTATTGGCATCATTTATCCTATGTTATTTGCTTGTTTTATATTATTTTATATGAGAATTGATACTTAATCGCTTAATTTTGTAAATCTCAGTTATAAAC
Source organism: Artemisia tridentata subsp. tridentata (assembly GCA_021014915.2). Lineage (NCBI taxonomy): Eukaryota > Viridiplantae > Streptophyta > Magnoliopsida > Asterales > Asteraceae > Artemisia > Artemisia tridentata. The sequence continues at coordinate 74,605,639 of CP139503.1, forward strand.
AAGCATTTGGTGAAAGTTAGCTATTTTAGACGTAAATTAGAGCAAAATGGATCAAGATGGAAAAGTCTATTGAACTGAAGGAAGATACGCCGTATCATTCTAGACAGATACGCCGTACATCAAGACTTAGACGATTATGAAGACCATTGCTTGACTTTGAAGCATACGCCGTATAGATTTATCCCATGCGTCGTATATGAAACCTTGGTAAATGTAAGAAGATCTGACTCATCCTGCTCCAGATACGCCGCATGACAATCCAGAGATGCGGCGTATCAATCTCAAGACTTCACAAGAGAATCCAAGATATTGAAGAAACATGCGCCGCATGAGGATTTAAGGTACGCCGTATCCTATGGCGGTGTACGAATATTCTATAATATAATAATCTTGGACACCACGCGAAGTTACCTAGATACAGCGTATCAACTTAATAGATAAGGCGTATCGATTCTGTTTCCAGAATGTATAAATACCCCATTCGTTTGCCAAACGAAACATACAATTTTTACCACACATAACCTACAGAAGGGCGACGACCAGACCTCACATGACACAACCAGAAAGAAGAACTCAGAGCTATAAGAAGGTCCTTCTAGTACTTTAATGCATAGGAAGATTCGTTTAATTTGTATTAGAAATCTTTTAATCATTGAGTTAGTGTCTTTTTCACCATTTTATCAGACTTAATTGTTTCCAGCTTTTATAAAGAGTATTTGATGTTTTATTGGATCCTTATGCGTATATTTTGATTACATATAAAATTTTATCGTGCCTTGTCGACCTTAGGCTCGCACATTACTTCATTAACATCGTCTGCATAGTTAGTGTAAGCCTGTAAAAGGGATAAATAATATATAAACTTAGTAATCATTAAGGTGGACTTTATGCGGAGATCTGATTAATCGTGACAGGATTAGTCCGTCGAAAAGACTTAATACCCGAAATCTAGACGTTTAGACTGGATCTAGACATTTGAATGATATACGCATACACGTAAGAATCCACTGAGAGAGAATAGATTTTAGTACTCATCTTATACAGCTAAGCAATTAAACGGGTGACAAATCTTCCTAACTATCGGCCAGGCCTCTTATATGTATATGTTTTCTATCTGTGTACGTGTGTGTCTATCGCCTTATTAGTTTAATTTACTGTTTTACTTAATCTACTCATCGTGCTAGTCTCTCAGGCTTAAAACCCCCTGCGTTAGATTAGGTTTAATTAGAACTAACTTTAGGATTAAAATACTGATAGATACTTAGGTGTTAACGTTCCACTCTTAGTGATCGACACTCTACTTGCCAACTAGGCTACATTGATCGGGTACACTGCCCGTTAGTGTTTGTTATAGGTTAAGTCGGCTAAATATAAATGTAAAACTTGATAACAATAAAAACCTATACTAAACGACACATCAAGTTTTTGGCGCCGCTGCCGGGGAGTGAATTGTTTAATACTTGAATATTTGTTAGTGTTTTAATTTAGTTTTTAACTTATTTAGTTCTTGATTTTTAGTTTTTAATTGACTAACTTTGTTGTGTATTTGTATATCTGCATTCATTGTATTTTTCTGCATATTTATTGTTTTCTTGCTTGTTTGTTTTCTGTATTTTTGTTTGTTTTTCGTTTTTTTCAGTTTTTCTGCATAATTACTGTCTGCTGTTATTTTGCTGAACTAAACGATACGGCACATCTAATTTATTAGATACGGCGTATTGCGTTTTTAATTTATATACAGCGTATCGAATAAAAAAATTCGAGTACGACGTACCTAATTTATTGGATACGGCGTATTCTGTTTTTAATCATAAATTTTTAAACCCTAAAAGCCATACGGCGCATGAGCTTTTTCTCATACGGCGTATTTATTTATTAAAAACAGATCCGAGTTTTTGAAAACCTAATACATCGTATTGATTTATCTCGATACTGCGTATTAATTTAAAAAAAAAATTATTTTGAAACCTAACAAACGTACGGCATATACTTATTTGCGTATACGGCGTATTTATTTTTATATAAGCAGAATTGAAAATTAACGAATACGGTGCATTGATTCCCATCAACACGGCGTACACTTTTCTAATAAAAGTCTGAAAATTTTAAAACGTGAAGGACATACGGCGTACCCAGATTTCTGGATACGGCATACCGTCTGCAGATATCAGAAACTTTTATTTTTCATATTCCGTTTTCGTTGTTAGTTTTCTGTTATTACACCTTCTCAAACCTATTCTACTGATGCTCTTGTCTTGATTTCAGGTAGTGCATGACCAGGAGTTCTAATAAAGACCTCGTTGAACCTTATAGTGAACCTGAACAAGCTTTTCATTCGCTTAGGAAACTCTTCAAGACCACAAGCCTTGATTGTTCGAGTTCATTAGAGCTTAATTACTTTTCTGATCAAGAATTTCAGTTTGAAGAAGAAATCACAGAAACAATGACGGAACCTACTATGGAGGAATACATGACTAAGACCCGAGAAGACTATGGATCGGGTGTTGCTAGGCCTAAGTTTGATAAAGAGGCCAAGTTTGAATTGAAAGGTCAATTTCTCAAGGAGTTACGTGAAAACACCTTTAGTGGATCAGAACATGAAGATGCTAATGAGCATGTGGAAAGGATCCTTGAGATAGCAGATTTGTTCACAACTAAGGATGTGACTATTGACCAACTAATGCTTCGTGTTTTCGCTATTTCACTTATAGGAACTACTAATAGGTGGCTAAAGAATGAACCAGCTGGTTCTATTACTTAATGGGAAGACTTGAAGAAGTATTGCCTACCTGCTCATACTGCTAAGAAGATGGAGGCTATCAATAACTTCTAGCAAGAGCCTGTTGAAACACTTTATCAGGCTTGAGAATGATTCAAAGATTTATTATTGAAAATCCCTCAACATTACTTAACCACTATGCAGGAGGTGATTTTGTTTTATCAGGGCCTGGATGTGCCTACTCGACAGATTTTGGATTCTAAGGGGGCTGTACCTCAGATGAGTGCAACCAATGCTAGGAAAGCCATACAAGAAATGGCTGATCATTCTCAGAAGTGGCACGATGGAACCTCTACTAGATCTAAAAGCAGCGACACTTCTGATGGGTACGCTGCTATTCAAGCTTAGTTGAACAAGCTTAGTTGAACAAGCTTAGTAGAGATCTAAAGAAGATGGATGAGAAAGTATATGCTGCTCAGGTTGGTTGTGAATGGACCCCATTACACTAAAGATTGTCTATCTAAGAAGGAAGGAGATACACTTGAAAAAGCATACTACACTTAATTTGGCCAGCCATTTCAGCCATCAGGGAGGTATAGAGCAGCCGCTCCAGAATTCTACTAAAAGGACAACGGAAATTCATCATTTCAAGAAAAAAGACAAGCTTTGGAAGAATCCATGAAACAACTCATGGTTGATGCTGCAAAAAGACATGAAGAAAACGCTGCTTTGATCAAAGAGACTCCTTCTTCAACCGATGCTTCCATCAGAAATCAAGGAGCTTCAATCAAAGCATTAGAAATTCAAATCGGTCAAATAAGCAAGGTGCTTCAAGAAAGAGGATCTGGAAGTTTACCTGGCTCAACTGAGACCAATCTAAGAGATCATGTCAAGGCGATCACCACCACTGAAGAAGTGGCACCTAATGTACCCTTTCCTGGACGATTGTTGGATGCTGCTAACGCTGAAAAGCCAAAGTTTTTCTTTAACTCTTCAATCAATTTAAGAAGGTTACTTAAAGAGAAGTCAATAATTGAAGAGGATATCAAGGTTACTATAAGAGAAGAGTGCTCTGCAACTGATCACAACGCCTTGCCTCATAAAGAAAAAGACCCAGGGAGTTTTACTTTACCTTGTCAGATTAATTATATGTCTTTTAGCAAAGCTTTAGCTGACTTAGGGGCTAGTGTTAGTGTCATGTCTTACAAGACCTTCACCACTTTGGGTTTAGTCAAATTAACTCCCACTAAGTTAATTATTTAATTGGCTGATAAGACTGTGAAACGTCCCGAGGGTATAGCGGAAAATGTTTTAGTTAGGATTGAAAAATTTATCTTTCCCATAGACTTTGTTGTCCTAGATATGCCTGAGGATATCAAAATTCCATTGATTCTCGGAAGACCATTCTTGTCTACTGCTCATGCTAAAATTGATGTCTTTAAAAGAAAAATATCTTTAAGAGTTGGGGATGACAAATTAGTTTTTAAATGTGATAATCCTATTAAAAGCATTATTAAAAGTGTTTATGTGCTAGAATTAAGAGAGCGCATGGAACTTGACTTAGAAGCTAGGCTAATGGGAGAAACCTTAATCCAAAATAAATCACTTGACCATAATCATGAAGACCTTGTTGAATTAATTGATATTAATGAGCCAATTGAGCTTTGAAACAATGTCATTGAAGATTCTGAAGATGAATTGAATGATTGTGTTGTTATCGACAAGTATAAGGAGGGTGCCAAGAAAATTTGGGATATCAATGAAATATTTGTTGAACTACCACCTCACTTAGAATATTTGTGTCTGCGTAATAACAAGCATTTCCCATTTATTATTTTATCATCACTCACCGAGAGGGATAGGAATTTGCTTTTGCAGATCTTAGAGAAAAATAACGTGGGAATTATGGAAGATCAAGATGAGATCGAAATTACTAGCTTAAGGTTGAGGGAGTGTGATGCTTCCGACGCATACATTGATACAAAGTTAGAGCTGAAGATGAGTCTAACTTAAAGACTCTGGAATAAAGAGAAGTGCTTACCGGGAGACAACCCAGAACTGTTATTTTTGTTTTCTGTCATCGAGTCTGTCAGACCTGCATATCGATTCGGCGTATCCCATAACAAGGATACGGCGTATCGATTGTACAGGTCATATATATCCCTTTAATTTTCTGCATTTAATTTTTGTTTCTGAACTATGAACTATCTGTCAGTTATTTTGATACGGCGTATCCAGGTTTAAAGATACGTCGTATGAAGTTCCTGACTCGTATTTTATTCCAGGCACGATACGGCGCATCCCATCCCATGGATGCAGCGTATCGACTGACCTGATGAAATTTTTTTGTTTTTTTTCATTTTTAATTTTTAGTTTTGTTTTCACTAACTATCGATTAATCAGAGACGCACTAGCTGTGATTTTTTAGGTTCATCCAAAGTGGAGACCAAAAGTCACTGCTATTGAAGAATCTAAAGACTTGACGACTGATGATATCAAATAACAACATTTTATTGACATCATTTATCATGTGTTATTTGCATGTTATATATTATTTTATATGAGAATTGATACTTAATCGCTTACTTTTCTAAATCTCAGTTATAAGCAAACATTTGGTGAAAGTTAGCTATTTTGGACGTAAATTGGAGCAAAATGGATCAAGATGGAAAAGTCTACTGAACTGAACGAAGATACGCAGTATCATTCTAGACAGATACGTCGTACATCAAGACTTAGATGATTATGAAGACCATTGCCTGAGTTTGAAGCATACGCCGCATGGATTTATCCCATGCGCCGTATATGAAACCTTGGTCAACGTAAGAAGATCTGACTCATCCTACTCCAGATACGCCGCATGACAATCCAGAGATGCGGCATATCAATCTCAAGACTTCACCAGAGAATCCAAGATATTGAAGAAACATGCACCGCACGGGGATTGAAGGTACGCCGTATCCTATGGCGGTGTACGAATATTCTAGAATATAATAATCTTAGACCCCGCGCAAAGTTACCTAGATTCGGCGTATCAACTTAATAGATACGACGTACCGATTCTGTTTCCATAATGTATAAAAACCCATTCGTCTGCCAACCGAAACACACAATTTTTACCACGCATAACCTACAGAAGGTCGACGACCAGAGCTCCCAAGACACAACCAGAAAGAAGAATTCAGAGCTATAATAAGGTCCTGCTATTACTTTAATTCATAGGAAGATTCGTTTAATTTGTATTAGCAATCTTTTAATCGTTGAGTTAGTGTCTTTTTCACTATTTGATCGGACTTAACTGTTTCCAGCTTTTATAAAGAGCATTTGATGTTTTATTGGATCCATATGCATATGTTTTGAATTACATATAAAAGTTTATCGTGCCTTGTCGACCTTAGGCTCGCACAATTACTTCATTAACATCGTCTGCATTGTTAATGTAAGCCTGTAAAAGGGATAAATATTATATAAACTTAGTAATCATTAAGGTGGACTTTATGCGAAGATCTGATTAATCGTGACAGGATTAGTCCGTCGAGAAGACTTAATACCCGAAATCTAGACGTTTAGACGGGATCTACACATTGGAATGATATACGCGTACACATAAGAATCCACTGAGAGAGAATAGATTTTAGTACTCATCTTATACAGCTAAGCAATTAAACAGGTGACAAATCATCCTAACTATCGGCCAGGCCTCTTATTTGTATATGTTTTCTATCTGTGTAGTATGTGTGTGTCTATCGCCTTATTAGTTTAATTTACTGTTTTACTTAATCTACTCATCGTGCCAGTCTCTCAGGCTAAAAACCCCCCTGCGTTAGATTAGGTTTAATTAGGACTAACTTTAGGATTAAAATACTGATAGATACTTAGGTGTTAACGTTCCACTCTTAGTGATCGACACTCTACTTACCAACTAGGCTTCATTGATCGGGTACACTGTCCGTTAGTGTTTGTTATAGGTTAAGTCGGCTAAATATAAATGTAAAACTTGATAACAATAAAAACCTATACTAAACGACACATCAAGTTTTTGGCGCCGCTGCCGGGGAGTGAATTGTTTAATACTTGAATATTTGTTAGTGTTTTAATTTAGTTTTTAACTTATTTAGTTCTTGATTTTTAGTTTTTAATTGACTAACTTTGTTGTGTATTTGTATATCTGCATTCATTGTATTTTTCTGTGTATTTATTGTTTTCTTGCTTGTTTGTTTTCTGTATTTTTGTTTGGTTTTTGTTTTTTCTGTTTTTCTGCATAATTACTGTCTGCTGTTATTTTGCTGAACTAAACGATACGGCGCATCTAATTTATTAGATACGGCGTATTGCGTTTTTAATTTATATACAGCGTATCGAATAAAAAAATTCGAGTACGACGTACCTAATTTATTGGATACGGCGTATTCTGTTTTTAATCATAAATTTTTAAACCCTAAAAGCCATACGGCGCATGAGCTTTTTCTCATACGGCGTATTTATTTATAAAAAACAGATCCGAGTTTTTGAAAACCTAATACAACGTATTGATTTATCTCGATACTGCGTATTAATTTAAAAAACTTATATTTTGAAACATAACAAACGTACGACATATACGCGTTTGCGTATACGGCGTATTTATTTTTATATAAGCAGAATTGAAAATTAACGAATACGGTGCATTGATTCCCATCAACACGGCGTACACTTTTCTAATAACCGTCTGCAGATATCGTAAACTTTTATTTTCCATATTCCGTTTTCGTTGTTTGTTTTCTGTTATTACACCTTCTTAAACCTATTCTACTGATGCTCTTATCTTGATTTCAGGTAGTGCATGACCAGGAGTTCTAATAAAGACCTCGTTGAACCTTACAGTGAACCTGAACAAGCTTTTCATTTGCTTAGGAAACTCTTGTTGGGTCCATCAGTACCCAAGAATACTTAAAACAAGATTTGGACACAAATTAACTAAGTGTTAACTTAAACCGAGAAAAATTCAAGTCACTGAGTGAACAGTCACTCAGTGAGTCATCTTCAGGATGCTTAAGGCGAATTCAAGAAGAAGGATTCACTACTCAGGAAGGCGGTACTCCCTGAGTAGGACTTAAGCCAAAGAAGAAGATGATGGTTCGGTGAATGTTGGACAAGAACTCACTGAACCCCAGTCACCTCAACAACATTAAGTGATTGAAGACTGAAGAACTCAACGCCTGACAGAAAGGCGGGAAGATATGGGAAGAGTTTAAGATAAGATCAAATCTTATCTTGTCAGGAAGAAACTTTCCCTAAGACGGCTAAAAGTCATGAAGTGTCAGACCAACCACTCCTAAAGACTTTATAGTCCATTCCCATTGGTTCTTGGAAATGACAATTACTGTTGTAATTGTCAGACACGCTTGCTTCAACAAGTTGTAGTTTTTTAATCACTTTTACTCTTTTATACTTGTGTATAAATAGGTTCAAAAGGAGAGAAGTTGAGTGTGTTTTGTACATTGAAAGCTTAGACTTTTACAAAGCAACTTCTCTCTTACAAAGAGTAACCAGTCCCTGAGATAGCTCAGTGAGGCATATTGTTACCACTCAAAGCAAAGCTTGAGTTTAGATAGGAGACACCACCATACCTTGTCTATTCAATCCCAAGTGTTTTTTCCGCAAAACACTTGGGTAATAGATTCTTTGATTCATTTCTAATAAGAATTTAAACGTTGAAAAATACTTATGTGTTTTTACTTTTACGTTTCATTAATCTATTAGAATTAATCATAACATTGTATTAGTCATAAACACGAATAGATTAACTTTCTAGTTAACTCTAAGCGTGTTAAGGGAACAACAAGTGGTATCAGAGCCTCTGGTTTATAAAATCTTTCAAAACTAACCAAGAGTGCTCAAGGTTTTAAAAACCAAGATCCTACTATGGCTGATATTAATGTACCCCAGCTGATCGATAAAAAGGGTGGCAGCTATTCTGCTATTGCACCCAGACTAGAAGCTGGAAAATTTAGCAAATGGAAAAAACGTATGATTTGCTATTTAACTGGTATGGAACCTTACTACATCACCTGTATCAGGGATGGTCCATTTGTCCCTAAGACTGCTACAGGGCTAAACAAGCCTGAGGCACAATGGACCATTGATGAGAGGAGGGTGGTCAATCAAGACCAGCGCCTTAAAAGCATCCTTATATCTTGTCTTCCTAACGATATAATGGAATCAGTCATCAACTATTTAACAGCCAAGCAAACTTGAGATGACTTGGTTGATAGCTTTGAGGGCCCCTCAGATACCAAGGAAAACAGGGTCATGGACCTGAAACTTGAGTATAATACTTTCAGGGCAAAAGACTCTGAAAGTCTCTCTCAGACTTATACCAGATACAAGACTTTGATAAACGAACTATCAAATGATGGTGTAGTATTATCTAAGCATGAGACAAATGTTGGCTTTGTCAATAGTCTCCCTGAGAAGTGGCTAAACTTCTCACAAGGCCTGAGGAATACTAATCACATTCAGACCCTTGAGCTCCCTGAAATCTATGGGAAATTTGTCTATGAGGACAACTTGATCTCAAGGAGATATCCTGACTCAAAAGCTCTTGAGTCCAAAAAGGCCTTAACCTCCACACCCATTTCAACTGCTTTCTATACTAATGGTGTTGTGCAGGATTTCCAAGAAGATTCTGAGGATGAAATTGATGAAAGGACTAGTGATGAGTACCTAAAAGATTTAAACTTGGAATTCCAAGAGAGGGCACTCCTTGCTAGTTCAAAACGTTTCATCAAAAGAAACCAGTCCAACTTTTCTAAAGGAAAAGCAAATGAAAGCACTGAATGTTTTAACTGTGGTAAAAAGGGTCATTTTGCTAGGGAATGCTATTCTAAAACTACCTCAGAACCTTCTTACAAATTTTCAGGAAATAGTTCCTCAAGAACTAACTAGTTTCAACCTAGAATGTTTCAGTCGACCCAACAATTTCAAAACAAGGGTCAAAAAGACTTTGAAGCAAAATATAGGAAAGCCAAGGCTAAACTTGCAATTCTTGAAACTAATCCCTCTATGTCTCAGGCTGCTCAAACACCCAAACCTGTTCAGGAAAAGAATAAGGTTTTAGTAGCTGAAGCTTATGACTGGGATGATGAAGAGGTCTCCTCAGATGAGGAAATTAGAGTGAGTGCACTGATGGCACTCTCTGAAGGTGATCAGGTGGCTGTTGGGACAATCCATGCAAGGAATGGAGAGTGGGTAAACATCACCATGAAGAAGGTAAACACTTTACTTTCTATGGATGATGATTCTGATTGGCAGTCTTACATGAATTATATTTGTGTAGATCTTAAATTTGTTGAGGAACAAAGGCTTAACATGTGTTGAAAATATAACAACAAGGTGTCAGAATTGAATAAATGTATAGATGAATTGCTTGTACTAAAGCAAGCCAAATTAGAAACAATAACTCTACAAATTCAGAACACTGAAATTTTGAAACAAAACCAAGCCCTACAAACTGAACTTAACAAAGAAAAAGCTGTCATCCAAGGCTGGACCAAAAAGAACCCCAAGGTCTTTGACACTGTGGGATTAAGCTCTAAGAAAACCATTGGAATTGACCCTCTTATGGTTGATCCCAATGTGAGTCATAGTGAATTAACCTTTGTTCCAGCTGGCATTTCTTTGGAGCAAGAAATGCTTCCCAAGTCTAATGACTGGATTGTCAGGGACAACCCAGTCAGTAAGTTACCAAACTTTGAGACTGGAAAGATCTTGCTTCCTGAAAGTCAGGCTTTGAAAAATATGCTTGGACTTACTGAACAACTCAGTAAGCTTGAACTCACTGAACAACTCAGTAATACTGAGTTTGTGAATGAGTCTGAATCAGAATCATACCCACCACTTCCTCCACTGAATACCCTTCAGGGTGCTGCACCAAACTTAGGCCTCCCACCAATGGTCTTCTCACCACACTCTCCAAAGGAGAGATCAGGAATGGGAACAACCATCCTGAAGAGACGAACCCTTGAAGTCTCAGTAAATACTGATGACTTATCAACTTCAGTCCCTTCTGAAGTAACAACTCAAAGCCCTGACTCAAAATTTGATCAGTTGGCTGAAATGGTCAGGAAGCTTGGGGAGAAGATTGCATCTTCAGAGAAATCTTTTCAATCCAAGAAGGAACAAAAACCAACTTCCTCAAAGACCAAACCCAAACCCTCAAAACCCCTTAAAAGATGTGAACTGTGTAACTATACTAATCATGTCACTGACGATTGCTATAGAATCCTTTATTGTTTGGTTTGCAAAAAGGATGATCACAGGACCTCTGATCACAAAACACATTCAGTCACATCAAACATGGCAAGTCTTAAAGCTCAGTCTTTAAACTATCCTTCTGATTCTAAACAGAAACAGAAACAAAAGGAAAAGCCTTTTGCACCTTGCCCTTACTGTGGGTTCAATGACCACCATCCTAAGGATTGTCAAATTGACAATTGTTGTGAAAATAGTGGAAGTTCCACTCATAACACCTCAGGACGTGGTAAGGCCATTCAGGCCAATAAAGGTATGACAAAGTCAGCCTCTCAGTCCACTGAGTCTACATCAGCAATCAAATGCATAATATGTGGTAGCTCAGTCCACTCCACCACTGACCATAAATCACTTGAAAATGTTAATATGACCCTCAAAGCTAAGCCCTCAAAGAAGTGGAGTCCTAGAAAGAACTGACCCAGTTTACCATTTGTGCAGAAACATGCCAGGGATCCTGTTTGGGATCTTGATAGTGGATGTTCAAGGAGCATGACTGGTGTGAAGGAGTATTTGCACAAGTATGTGGATGAATCAGGACCCAAAGTGATATTTTCTGATAACTCATCATGTCTCACTGAAGGTTATGGTTCAGTAAACTGCAATGGTATAGTCTTTACTAGGATAGCTTATGTAAATGGTCTAAAATACAATTTGATAAGTGTCAGTCAACTATGTGATGCGAAATACATAGTTCAGTTTGATGATAAATAAGGAATCATCTTCAATGCTAATAAGGAAGTTGTCCTTATTGCACCAAGAAGTCATGATGTTTATGTGTTAGACATGTCCGGTCTGACTCAGAATGGAACTTGTCTCTTTACCAAGGCCACTGATACTCTCAACTGGCTTTGGCATAAGAGACTCTCCCACCTGAACTTCAAAAACATAAACAAACTTGTAAAACAAAACAAGGTCCTTGGCTTACCATCACTTGTGTTTTCAAAGGACAAACCATGCTCAGCTTGTGAAAAAGGTAAACATCACAGAGCATCCTTTAAAACCAAAACCAACTTTTCCATCAGGAACTGCCTTCATCTTCTCCATATGGATCTATTTTGACCAATTAGTCCTAGATCCATTAACCATGAGAAGTATACTCTGGTCATTGTGGATGAATACTCAAGATACACTTGGGTATACTTCCTGATCAAAAAGTGTCAGGCAGCTGAAACTATTATGTCCTTTGTCAGGAACATTGAAAATCAGAATGACATCAAAGTCAAACAGATTAGAACTGACAATGGAACAGAGTTCAAAAATTATGAACTTGAATGTTTCTGTGATGAGAAAGGCATTTCACAAAAAATTTCCTCACCCTACACACCAGAACAAAATGGGGTGGCTGAAAAGAAAAATAGAACACTCATTGAAGCAGCTAGGACAATGCTAAATGGATCAGTCCTTTCCAAACACTTTTGGACTGAAGCAGTAAAGACTGCCTGTTACACATAAAACAGATCCATCATTGTCAAGAGACATAGCAAAACTCCTTATGAGTTATTCAAGGGAAGAATCCCAGACATCAGCTACTTTCATGTCTTTGGGTGTCCTGTGTTTATTCATAATAACAAGGATCACTTAGGAAAATTTGATGCCAAAGCTGATGATGGATACTTCCTAGGATACTCCCTTGTCTCAAAGGCCTTCAGGGTGTTCAACACTAGGAGACAGCATGCTGAGGAAACATTTCATGTTACCTTTGATGAGAGCACTAATGCAATCAGTGTCTCTAACAACTCAGTGGAAGAGATAGGTATTGATGAATCATCAAGATACCCTCCTGATGAACATCATGCTGATAATGGTCCTTCCACTCAGTACCATGCTGTGGGAAACTAGAAGGGGGGTTGAATAGTTTACCGGTTTAAAATTCTTTTAAAAATCTTGTTTTAAAAGTTGGCTATTGGAAACTTTGATTCGAACTCTATGTGTAATCAATCAACACCAATATGAACTACACACTAAACTAACTAATACAAAATAATGAAAGTAAAGAGTAGAGTTGGAAAGATCAAACCGAGACAAAGGATTTATAGTGGTTCGGCTACGAAGCTCTTTTTCGCCCTACTCCACTCCCCAAGTACCACACACGAGAGTTTCAAACACTATATCAACAACCTCCCTTCAGGCAGAGAAAACCGTACACGTCGCTTATCCTATTTCCGACACTAAGCTAGATGTCGAGTGCTAATCTTAGCTAGCACCAATCTACCAAGGTCCACGTGACCAAACACACAAGCCCAATGGCTTCAAGAGATCACCAAGATCTCAACACGATTACAATGATCAACTCACTCTACTAACTCTATCCTAATGACCCTTGATCTTCTTGATTAATCACACAAGCCCAATGGCTTCAAGAGATGTTCACTATCTCTTATAAGATCACACTTGATCTTCACTCTCTCTCACAAAAGATAAATAAACTTGATGTATGCTATGATACAACAAGGTTGTAACAAGTGTTACAAAAACCTAACCACTACAACTCTTGTATCTTCTTGAAGATTTTGAGTTCTTCTCTTGCACTTGGAAGAGGAATGATAACACCTTGTATCTTCTTGGATACTTGTGTTCTTCTCTTGCTAATCAAGAGGAATGAAGAGGATCTCTTGGTGGATGATTGGATCACTCTTAAAACAAAAGAAACTAATCTAAATGATCAAAAAGAAAGAAAGGTGTGAGAGGTTTAAAACCAGAAAGTTTTCTGTGTGAAAGGGTGCCTAAAATCTATGAAAGGGGTTGGTATTTATAGGCAAAGAAAATCTGAACGTTACAGAAAAAATAGTACGGACGGCTCCACTAAACATGCCACGGCTCCACTAAATTTAGTGGAACCGTGGAGCCGTCCTAGACTAGGACGCTCCAAATTTTGTCTTTTCTGGTGAAAACTTATTTGGGGAAGGTTGGAGCTGATTTTTTTTGGGGGGGGGGGGGGGGAAATAGCTGTTGTGATTTTCAAACATATTTTTCCATTTAAAAATTTCTTAATAATTCAAAAATAATTTTTCATGTGTATTTTTGAAAAAATATTTTGTCCCATTAAAAATGTGAGCTCTCAAAACCAAAATTTACTTCTTTGATCATTTGTCAAGTTTGTAAATTTGTCTAAGAGTGATTTGTGTAGAAACGGGATCTTCCGATTAAAAACTTGTTTACGTTAATTTTAACGTAACGTGATTTCACATTTTGTCATCCTCAAAACGTGAAGTAATCGAAAGATATAAATAACGTTTTTAGAAACATTATTTGCATCAACAATCTCCCCCTTTTTGATGATGACAAAATATAAACTCATTTTAAGTTAAAATTAGTTTTAACAAGTTTTTAATGAGTTTACTCCCATTTCTCCCCCTTTTTGTCGAATCAAAAAGGTGACGACGGCTCCCCCTTGATGTGTACTCCCCCTCATTTGGAGAACACAAAGTAATCGAGCAATGGTTTGTGCTACAAAACAAGGTTAGACGACAAGTATACAATATCTAACAAGTAGCACATTTGACAAATATCCAACCACAAAAAAAAAAAATAAAAAAATAGCTAAGTAGCCAAAATGAAAAGCCCATTTCATAAACATAAAATAAATGTCATACATAGGTATGACTACATCAAGAAAGCAAATTTAAAGTAACATGAAGACACATAAACATCAATAGTAGTATGAGGCTTCAAGATTTGCTTCCAACTTCAAAAGGGTTCCTAAGCATTTATTGGAGGGACTAAACATAACCATGTTTAGTTTGGGCTATTGTGTGATGGAGGTGGTGGAAGGATGATGGGTCCTATGGGTGGTGTGAGGAGGTGTTCTAGGTATGAGAACCTAAAGTTAAGTTCATCTCTAAGGTTCATGATGAGTTCAAGGTTGTGATGGAAACAAGCAGAACTCAAGGTGTGTGAGTGAAGGGGATAAATGATGGGATAACCCATTAAGGGTTGAGGTGATGGTGATAGGGAAGGTGATGATGTGTTGCTCCCAAACTCAAAGGGAGTGTTTGGTAATAGGGTGAGGGTGAGAGTTAGAGGTTGTGGTGATGGTGAAAGTGATGAGGGTGATGTGTTAGTTCCCATTTCAAGGGAAGTTGATGGTGATGAGTTAAGTGTTAAGGCTAAAGGGTGAATGGGACTAGGTTGAGATGAATGTGTGTTGGTTCTAGTTGTGGAGGATGAGGATGTGGGTTTGATAGAGGTTGCCTTGGATGGAGCTTGGGGTGTAGTGAAGGAAGATGATGATTTGGTAGAGGTCATGGGTGTGTGGGTTTCATCTTCATCATCCAAGGTGAGATCAATGAAGGCAATGTCATTGGTGATAGGTTTAGTTGATGATTGAGGTGTGTGAGTACTCTTGATCCATTGATCAACTAGAGTGGTTTGATTGGTTGGTTTGATGTTGAATCTAGGTTTCTTAAATACTCTTGATCCCATGATGGTTGAATGGTGAGTGTGAAGGTGTAAGGATGGGTGTAAGGGTGGCAATGCATGATGTTAGCTTAAATAGCCAAATCAAAAGCATGCAAGGTTGAAAAGGATGTTGGATTTGGGGATTTGGGTGTATGGGAATCAGGTAATGTTGGCAGATTTCCTGGAAAAAGAAGTCAAAAAGTGGAAGGAAATAGTGAAAATCGTCTTCCAGAGGCACGGTACCACTAAATGTACCACGGCACCACTAAATTTAGTGGAGCCGTCCCCTATTTAGTGGAGCCGTGGCCTCCATTTGACATTCTTTCCAGGTCTGCAGGTTTTAGGCAACCTAAATGGGGAAATTTCTAGGGAATCCATTGGCTGCAAATCTCAAAGCCTCAAACCACTAAACACATAGAATTCCTAAAGCTAGTTTCAACTAGCAACCAACATGATCATGTGATCATCTATGTATTTAGGCAACTATTAAGCATGCATGAATTCAATCAAGTTTAACATCTAGTGCATGTAATAAAATAATAGAACATGCATGGACTAGGCAAGATTGATTAACATAGAGGTTAATTAACTAAGCAAATTAACCAAGTTCAAGTGTGAAATGTTAAAAAAAAACATTTCAAGCAAGTTAATGTTTATGGACATTGCCATGACTTTATTTATAATAGCTTAATAATACTTAAGTTAATAGTACTACTTAAGCTAATCCTAACTAGTCTATTTTCTTCCTCAACTTTTTAATCTTGTTCCCAAGCCCTTTGATCGCCTTGCCGATGGACTTGAATCCCCCGATAGTTTGCTCATGCATCGAGACTTGTCGATTGTACATGGTTGTTTGTCTTCTCATCATCGTGGATAAGTTGGTTTGTCCGAATTCAACATTGGAGGTTTGTGTGAATGATGAGGTGTCAAGGTTACGAAAAAAAAGGTGTCGGGAGAGGGAGTATTAGGACGAGACGTTCCTTCTTCGTTCACCTCATCATCATCCTCATCCATAGGTTGAGAAGACGAACTGTGACCGAATGAGGAGGAAGAATGGGGAATATCATAAGTGGATTTACGACCACGTTTGGACCCTTTGTCCTTACGTTGCTTTGTGCGACGTTGTGGTCCACCAAGTGGTTTCATAACCGGATTGACTAGGACATAGTCGACATCATTGAGAGATGGGTAGGTTTGTATTGCCCACCTGAATAAACGAGTAAGCAACATGCCATATGGCATGAGCTCATCGAAATGACGATGAATACTGGCCATCCGTTTGACCATGTAGTATGCGAGGTTGTAAGGTTCCTCGATACTAAGACAGTAGAGCATGTGGGCAATACTTGCCGGAACGTGATCACGGTTGCCTGCAAGGCTTAACGCGTTCTTACGCAGAAGAAGTTCCTAATTTCTAATATCGGGACGAAGCTCTTTGGGGTATATTTTGTTTGGGTCGAGATAGACAATGGAACCATCACGTTTTTTATACGTGTTGGTGACTCGAGGAATTTGGATTACTTGTTTAATTACTTCAATGTCGGGAACTTCGGTACGATAAGCACCTTCGTTCTCAAGATTGTAGTAAAGAGACTCTAGAGAATGGTCTTTAGTGAATGCACACTGACCATATGAGGGAATACCGAGAATATGACCAATCTCGGTGACAGACAAGATGATATTTTGGTGTCGAATCCAAAAATCAAGAAAGACGTTTCCGTCAAGATCAGTGTAGGTACGGACACGACTATAAAACTCGAGAATAAAACGAGGACAGACTTGATCGTTTATTTTGTATAAATCGAACTCGATAGAAGGGAAACAGACACGGATGTTGTCTGTCGTGACATAGAGTGCATCGACTACACGCCCTTCGTGTATGTATCGATCTTGAACTTTGGCTAGATAAGCCTTTTGTTCAATGGGAATATTTGGGTCGTCAACAAGACGAGGGATGTAGTGATGGGTATCTTGATAATCATTACGAGGCATTGTTACCTACAAAAAAATTATTTTTGTATATGTTAATTCGTTGCATTTTAATAGTTACACTTCTAGTGTGTGTGCCTAAATGCAAACAATGTGGAGGTGCGGCAATCTCGACTCTAAAACTATCCTAGGGAGATTACCCAAACACTCCTAACTTCACTTTTGCTCAAACAAATATGTCGAATGATGCGTGGTTTTGCAACCTTACAACAGGTTTTACCTCTCGAGGGATCTCAAGAGGCTTACAACCCCACCAGGCAGTGTACCTGACCGATTTAGTATAGTGTAGTGGTAAGTACGGGGGATTGATCGTTTTCCACAGGGAATAGTGTTCGTTAGGTATGAAAGACTACTCTAATAGGTCTAAGGGTTGAAGAAGATTCTTTTTGTATTTTTTTATAATTTTATGAAAGCAAGTAAAATCTCGGGTTTGAAAGAGTGGGCGGAATTAGTTGCTAGTCAACTAACCCAAATTACTACGAATGCAAATAAAATAAAATAACTGAAAGTAAAATGTTGGTGAAAACTTAAGTGTAGAGAAATGTGTTCACTTAGATTTCCTTACTCCCTAACTATCTTTTACCGGTTGATTAGTGTGTATTAGTTGCGTGGATGACGGGTGTATTCCTTAATACCAATCGTGGGGTGGCGTACGTACTTCCCCAACTCTACAAGCTCCTACTTCACTCCTATGTCGAGCCGGCTAGGAAGCTCCTAACATGGGATCACTAGAATTCGCTTGTGCATTAAATACAACCATAAAAACCTTTAGTACGCATTTGGTTCATGTTTCTTAAGACGTTCAAGCAAGTTACCGAATAGGAAGTTAGCCAGTTTTCTTAAGCCTAACATAGATAAACAATCATCCAATACAACTAATAACACACTAATAACCAATAATCAATAGCTAGGTTTCATTAGATCTAAGCAAACACAAGATAAATCTAGCCTAACATGTTAAACAAAAGACAAGAACAAGATAGAATCAAACAACACATAGACATATTGAATGATTAATTGATAACTTATCTTTCAATGTAACATGGAAGATCTCAAGGCAAAAAGCCTTGAAAAAGATGCTAAAATCGTCTTAGGGTTTTCTCCCAAAAATTCCACACTAAGCTCTCCACACTAATGACAAAAAATTAGAAAACTATATATAGACTTTTGGATCTGACGGCGTCACGTTATGGAGTGTGACGCCGTCACCTCGCCGCTTTTAGGGTTCCCGGATGACCTTCTTGACGCCGTCCCTCTTTAGCTCTCCAAAATCCGTTCTGGCTTATCAAGGCTTGACGTCGTCAGACCTTGAACGTGACGCCGTCCCTCTTTGAATTAAGCCGTGACGCCCTTGATCAGGTTAAAGCGTGACGCCGTCAGAATTTACATGCAATTTTCACTGGCTTATCATGAGTAAATTTCACATCCACCTTTTCTTGCCAAGCCATGACGCCGTCCAGAGTAAAATCTGACGCCGTCAAAGGTAACTTTTAGCCGATTTTTGAGACTTTGTCGTTTTCTTCACTTTTATGCTCCAAAAACATCCAAAATGCCTCCTTTTCCAGATTTCTCCTCAAAAGTACCTAAAATGACAAAAGGAACGATTTAGGGCAATATTTGATCAAATAAATACGATTTAGGGCTTAAATGACCCCTTAAAAGCGGTACACTTTTCGCTTCATCAAATACCCTTACACTTGAGATTTGCTTGTCCTCAAGCAAATGCGCTTTTATTCTAATCAAAATACAGGTTAGGGGTCATTTAATGCAAACATAAAAGTAATTACAACAAATAATCGTTCCACTTCAATCATAATAAGCACGGAGATTATAAACTAGCACCTCACAAGTAGTGTTTAGATACTCACATCTCTCAAGTGTCATCAAAATAAATCTCATAAATGAAAACGGATAATATCTCTCACTACCTGTCATAGCAAATAGATTACCATAGGCTTGGGAAAGGATCGAAAACCTCCTCCACTAGGCGTAAGCACCTAAGATAAACTATCAAAGAGGGCTTTTAAATGGGTTATAACGTTAGGTGTAGGGAAAAGGAAAACACGGTTTTGTTGGATAAAGGATATTTTACTGGTGGCGAGTTAAAGATCTTGATTAATTACATGTACTATACAATGTTGCTAAGCCAAGACTCGACTCAATCTTAAGCTAGAAACAAAATAACAAAATAACAAAAACATAAAAATAAACATAAAATGAAACGGGATGGTAGTCCGTATGTTTTTTTTTCTATTTTTCTTTTTCTCATTTTTTTGTATTTTTCTTGATTTTTTTCGATTTTTTTTTTTTTTTTTCATACACTCTTGCCCTACCATCCAAAATAATACATCATAGGGGCGTTGCATTCCCCTTACACTTGAACTTTTACATAACTTTACAATTAACTATTCTAATGACTCGAATTAAGATAATTGAAAAACTTGGAGTACTTTTAAAAATATTTAGCACATATGGGGGTAATAATGATGTTCATCCCCTTTACTCCATTACACTAGTACTTTACCCATGAGTCCCAATCGTCCCAAAACAATATGTACAAGGATATGACTCGACTTAGCAACCATGTAATCAACTAGATAATTAACTTGGGTTTAAACAAATGTTGTCACAATAATGCACTAAAAATGAGTGCATACAAGGTAGGCTAAGGCGATTTTGGTGTACATTTAAGTGGGGTGTAACAAATTCTTCCTTTAAGTAAAATGCTTAAAGGTCGAAACGAAAAGATAGGCTCTGAGGGGTGTACTAGGGGTATCGTGTACTAAAAATGAGTACAACGCAAAAGGTGTGGGAGAATTACTTGACCAATGTAGCCAAAGTAATTATAACAAAAACACAGGTGTAAAACAATGGGTTAATCCTAATGCCTCTTATCATGTAGTAAATCTAACTACACGAATGTAGTCTCACTTGTGGCCTCGGAATGGTCCTAACGCAAGTTCTAGAATCTAAGTGCTACCGGTACACACATCATAGCATAAATGCTTTTCCTACCAATTCTAGGGGCGAACCTCACATATTTGGGGGTGGAAAATTTTTTAGTGGTACGGTTTTTGTGCTAGTCATATAACTCCTATCCGTGAGACGCTCATTAAGATCAAAGTTTCACTCCTATATGTTTGTAAAAAATTAAATTTGGCACTAAAATTGCCCTAACAGGTATTTATCTCAGTTTTATTACACATCTACTATTAAACAAACAAAAATCAAGCGTAATAGCATTCTCTAATCGTACTTTTACCCTCCCCTTACACTTAAGATGAACATTGTCCCCAATGTTCAAATAACAAGATGTAAAAGCATAAAGTAAAAGAATGAAATCAAATACTCCCCTGATTCGCTCGGTGGATAATGAAGTAACACGGTTAAATCTTCTTCCAAAGTAATGTTGAAGCTCCATGACTAATGCATCGCCATAAGCTTGATTCAAAACATTTCCTTGTCCAAAATAACCTGTTAAACCTGAGAAAACAAACACGAAAACCTGCATAACATCGGCGGGATAAAATCTATATATAAGGATATAATGCTTGTGGAATGATAATTTTGCAGATTCCTGGAGATTATAAGTTAGAGATTTAATAAAAACTTTTTATGAAAACAAAACTTTCAAAAATTTCTGAAAATTAAATCTGACGCCGTCAGGTTATAAACCCTGACGCCGTCAGAAATGACCTGACAAAAATTCTCATTTTAAGTTTCCGGAAAATTTCTGGAAAAACCTTTACCTTACTTCCTGGAAATCCTGCAAAACATCATTATGACTCGATACAAGCATTTGACTCAAACAAATACGAATATGTATGTTAATTTATTATTATTACGATTCATGTTAATTTGTGTTCTAATAAACCGATTTAGATTTCCCTTACACTTAACTTTTGCAAAATACCTTTATATGTAGTTAAGACGAAGTTAAAAACAAAATAAAGCATTTTCACAAATTACTTTTGAACATGAATCAATAAGAATAAAAATTAAACACACATACGGAAACAAATAAAAACAAACAAACAAACAAATAAACACACAAAGCAAATAAATAAAATAAAGCTTGGGTTGCCTCCCAAGAAGCGCTTGTTTTTGTTCGAGTCACGAGCCTGACTCTACCCTTATTTAATGGATAAAGGAGAGGTTTTTCCTACACTTAGGATTAAGTGCGGGTGATAGTAGCGATACACACCATTTCGGTGGAAGTATGCCGCGTGAGGAAAGAGTGGTGGATGAATTATATACTCAAAGGGGTGTGCTCCTTTCATCATAACCTTACCTAGTTCACTTTGGTCAATGGGTGAATTAAAGTTTTCTCCTAAAAAGGGATCATCTTCTATCAACTTCGAGAGATTCCTAGTTGGGAATCCATCTTGACCTAATAAACCCGGTTTAAACCCATAATGTTTCTTGTGATCAATCATAAATGGGTGATGTAAGTATGTAAGGTCATGGTTCACTCCTATGTTAGCTTCCTCTCTACAAGGCCTAGAGTCTACTACCTTAATCTTAACATTACCCGGACTACATGGTTTGATGGGTGGATCGGGACCTAATTCAATTCCTAAGTTCACATCTAAGGATGGAAGATTAGGTAACGGTTTTGGTTTAGGCTCCGGTTCATCAAAACTAGGAACTTCCATAGAACTAAAAGAAAGGTTATGACTACAAGTATTCAAACCTATTTCTTCTAGTTTTGTTTCTTCCAAAGGTTCTACTTCAATTGGGGTTCCTATAGTCCCTTCTACTTCTTCCGGGTAAGTCACGGGCGGTGTGTATGCCTCGAATGATGGTAGGACTTGTGGGGTACTTTGTAGGTTTGTGTTATTTACCACATCATGTGTTTTAGTAGAATCTAACCCAAACATGTTCCTAAGTATCTCAAATCCTTCTCTAGCCATTTCAAGTTCTAAGTCCGATTCATAAGAATCTTCCCCGATAACATGATTACTATGTTCAATTTGCCTAAAGGATTCATCATGTGTTCCTTGAGATTCAAAGTCATTGATCATAAAACCTAGGTCTTTTTGCTCAATATGCTCATGTTCGGCTAAATCCTCCTCAATTGTTTCCTCAAGTTGTGATGTATACGAACCCATTAATTCATTAAACTTATGGTTCACGGTTAGGAGGCTTTCCTCAAAATTTTTCCAAAGGGTCTTATTAAAAGGAGTTGATCCTAACAATGATTGTTTAATAGAAGCCACACATGCACATAATTCATCAAACCTATCAAACTTTATACCCATCTCCTCTTGTATATATCTAAGATCACTTAAAAATTCATTGGAACAACAGGAAGCAAATCTATCCGTGTAAAGTAATTGTTCCACTATTGTTAATGATCTAAATGGAATTTCATCCGCCATGGTGACAAATGAAAATGGTTTTACAAACAAAGGGCACAAAGAAAAAGATAGACTAAAGAAATCCTAGAAAAATAAAATAAAAATCTCATTAGAAAGGAATCTAGTGAGTAGACCTAATAAAATAAAAATTCAACCTAAACAATAACTATTCCCCGGCAGCGGCGCCAAAAACTTGATGCGTGGTTTTGCAACCTTACAACAGGTTTTACCTCTCGAGGGATCTCAAGAGGCTTACAACCCCACCAGGCAGTGTACCTGACCGATGTAGTATAGTGTAGTGGTAAGTACGGGGGATTGATCGTTCTTCACAGGGAATAGTGTTCGTTAGGTATGAAAGACTACTCTAATAGGTCTAAGGGTTGAAGAAGATTCTTTTTGTATTTTTTTATAATTTTATGAAAGCAAGTAAAATCTCGGGTTTGAAAGAGTGGGCGGAATTAGTTGCTAGTCAACTAACCCAAATTACTACGAATGCAAATAAAATAAAATAACTGAAAGTAAAATGTTGGTGAAAACTTAAGTGTAGAGAAATGTGTTCACTTAGATTTCCTTACTCCCTAACTATCTTTTACCGGTTGATTAGTGTGTATTAGTTGCGTGGATGACGGGTGTATTCCTTAATACCAATCGTGGGGTGGCGTACGTACTTCCCCAACTCTACAAGCTCCTACTTCACTCCTATGTCGAGCCGGCTAGGAAGCTCCTAACATGGGATCACTAGAATTCGCTTGTGCATTAAATACAACCATAAAAACCTTTAGTACGCATTTGGTTCATGTTTCTTAAGACGTTCAAGCAAGTTACCGAATAGGAAGTTAGCCAGTTTTCTTAAGCCTAACATAGATAAACAATCATCCAATACAACTAATAACACACTAATAACCAATAATCAATAGCTAGGTTTCATTAGATCTAAGCAAACACAAGATAAATCTAGCCTAACATGTTAAACAAAAGACAAGAACAAGATAGAATCAAACAACACATAGACATATTGAATGATTAATTGATAACTTATCTTTCAATGTAACATGGAAGATCTCAAGGCAAAAAGCCTTGAAAAAGATGCTAAAATCGTCTTAGGGTTTTCTCCCAAAAATTCCACACTAAGCTCTCCACACTAATGACAAAAAATTAGAAAACTATATATAGACTTTTGGATCTGACGGCGTCACGTTATGGAGTGTGACGCCGTCACCTCGCCGCTTTTAGGGTTCCCGGATGACCTTCTTGACGCCGTCCCTCTTTAGCTCTCCAAAATCCGTTCTGGCTTATCAAGGCTTGACGCCGTCAGACCTTGAACGTGACGCCGTCCCTCTTTGAATTAAGCCGTGACGCCCTTGATCAGGTTAAAGCGTGACGCCGTCAGAATTTACATGCAATTTTCACTGGCTTATCATGAGTAAATTTCACATCCACCTTTTCTTGCCAAGCCATGACGCCGTCCAGAGTAAAATCTGACACCGTCAAAGGTAACTTTTAGCCGATTTTTGAGACTTTGTCGTTTTCTTCTCTTTTATGCTCCAAAAACATCCAAAATGCCTCCTTTTCCAGATTTCTCCTCAAAAGTAC
This sequence comes from Artemisia tridentata subsp. tridentata, assembly GCA_021014915.2. Taxonomy (NCBI): domain Eukaryota; kingdom Viridiplantae; phylum Streptophyta; class Magnoliopsida; order Asterales; family Asteraceae; genus Artemisia; species Artemisia tridentata. The sequence goes on from CP139503.1 coordinate 74,629,990, forward strand.
CTAAAATGACAAAAGGAACGATTTAGGGCAATATTTGATCAAATAAATACGATTTAGGGCTTAAATGACCCCTTAAAAGCGGTACACTTTTCGCTTCATCATCGAACAGTACATATCAATTATGTAGCTTGACCAATATTTGAGAGTTCGCGTGTACATGCAAACACGTTTTTAATTTGCATAAAAAATGCATGAAAAAGGTTTCATGATCCTAGACTTGTGAAGATTTTCGAAAAATGATCGAATTGGGGTGTTTGGCAAACACCTCAACATGGCGCCAACGAGCTTTTAGTTTGAAAAGCTTTTAATGCAAAACGTTCCTAATCCAATTTTAGTAATCCTAAACATGATTCCACTACAAACAATCAATCATAATCCGATTTTAGTCATTAAATTCGGACTAGGTTTTGCAACATAAGTAGGTTTATGAAAATCCTAGGTTTAGGGAATCATGTGAATGCTACATTGTCTAATCCTAGTCTTAATTTCACAAAGGATTAACAAAATTCGAAAATCCCCAATTCAATTTTCAACTCAAGAACAAACCCTAGACTCAAATTGAAAGAAATTAAGTATGATTTACTTACAATTAGTGTTGTTGTGATTAGGATTTGTTGATTCCAATGCCTCAATCTTGATTTGCAAGAGCTTAATTGAATTTTAGTGTATGGGTTCGGTTTTGACAGCAAGAGGAAGTGGTTTTGGGTTTGATTGAAAGGATGTGCAGAAGAAAAGAAAGAGTGGCGCGTTTTTCAGTTGCACGGCACCACGGTTCTACTAAACATTAGTGGAGCCGTATCTATTTAATGGAGCCGTGTATCTAATTGTGCCATTTTTCTTTTGTTTTGCCTTTTGGCAGATTAATCTTACTTATTTAGTAAGACTTTTTGACACGAGGAAAAAGTTTATACCTAATAAACTTTTTGACGAAAACGATTAGGAGGGATGACAAGGAATGACCTTAGTGTTTCCAAGGAAATTGACTAAGTTGTCATTGGATGAGGATTGACTTCTAATATTTCCCGTGAAATAAATAGAAGTTATGAGTCGTGTTTTGGTGGATGACTATAATATTTCCCATGAAATATTTAATTAGTCGGAATACGAGACGCGAGGAATGACTTAATATTTCCCTTGAAATATTCAAGAAGTCATGTGACGAGTTGTGAGGGAATGACTTAGAACTTCTAGAGGAATTTCTAAAAGTCATGAGATGAGTTAGATAGATGACTTAAGAAGTCATGGGTGATTCATGGAGGATGACTTCAATATTTCCCATGAAATATTTGAGGAGTCATAGAAGGGATAAAACGTATATAAGATATGACGCAAGGGATGACTTTAATATTTCCATTGAAATATCAAAATAGTCATAAGCGGGATGAGAGGAATGACTTAAGAGTCATGAGACGATGTGAGTGAAATGACGAATGAGTCATGGAACAAGACGTGAGAAATGACGTTAATATTTCAAGTGAATTATTAAGAGGTCATGAGGAGAGAGGTGGACGATGACTTTAATAATTCGAAAGAATTATCTAAATAGTCATGAGTGGGGTGACGAGAACGTATTGGTTGGAGAATTGACGATGTTGTCATTCAAGAAACGGAGGAGATGACGTACTTCGACGAGCTTCGTTCATGAGCAAACTACAGGGTTCCCGGTCAAGTCTAATGGCATCTTGACTGCTACTCTTCATAGGGTGTTGTCTCATCTATAGTGTTTGTTGTCATGCCTTTCCGGCGCTTACGTACTCGGCTTCGGTCGTGGAGACAATAAGAGTAGTTTGTTTCTTGGGGAACCAAGATGTTTGTTAATCAACCTATGAAGGTACAAACATTACTCTCTATGTTTCAATCCACATTTACTCTCTCATTATCAGAGTTGGTATAGAAACATTTTCTACATCAATCTCCTTGAGATATCGCAATCTCAAGTGTGTAGTACCTTTGATGTATCGGATGATACATCAAACACTTTGATGTAAGAAGTCTTGGGTCACTTCTTACAAGTGGGCACAAAGCCAAACACTATTCACGATAATGGACCTACTTGCCATTAGGTAAACTACTTTACCTATTATGCCCCTAACCTAGTTATATCCGCGCACTCACCTTCTTCGTCTCTTGTGAGTTTCGTTTTTGCGGATATGGGCGTCAGTGTCAATTAAGACTATTACTTAAACTATGTATCTCATACATATAGTATACATGAGTTTAAAGGGATACTTAATTTAGGCAAGATTACTTATGTGCAAGGAAGGAAACTTGATTCACTCATCAATGCTTAATTTAAACTTGTCACGCATGATCTTCAAGCGATCATCGAACATTTCTGGACAAGTTAAGTTTGACATGATGAGATGTGAATAAAGTTTCTGTGTTATAGTGCCTACCATGTTAGATTCTAACTACACTATTTCATACCAAACATTACTACTAACAAAGGGTGTTTTAAGAAAGCGTACCTGTGCCTGAGGTGTTGCTCTTAAAACTAGAGGATTAGACTACCTTTGTTGAATGTTGAGCATATAAGACACGACTTAACTTTTGCGTCAATAGACTTGTTTGATAACGCATCATACTCCTTTTGTTAGACTCCAAAGTTTATTTACACTCATGTTTTCCTAGCAAAACAAAATTTCAAACATCTGGTCCCCAATATCTCATGGGTCCAAAGTTGTTAGAGTCAAACATCCTACGCATTTGTTGCGTTAGTTTAGGATGTGAGAATGGAGGACACATTTCCCATGGTAAGTAACCTTTTGATGGACGATCATTCCAAGTTACGGGAAAGTTACTTGGATGATTTTGTCTTCTAAAGTTACCTCTCGGTAGAGGAGTTCTAGACCGAGGTTTGGGAGAATTAATTTTTCTAAGTGGAGGAGTAGTAGACCTAGTGCCACGCTTTACAAATCCATGTTCGGAAGATGACAATGGTTTGTAAAAGCCTTTGGCTTTCTCTTTACTTGGTGTAGACACTCTAGTACTATCTACAACTACGTGACTCAGTTTAGGACTCAAGTTCTTTTTCAGAATTGACCCAGTTTTGTCCTCAGCACCAGACGGTACCACGGTACCACTAAATTTAGTGGTGCCGTCTGTATCATTAGTGGTGTCGTCACTTTCAGACTTGGACATTTCAGGCATTACAAATTTTACTTGTTTAGTACCGCTTGTAGAAGCCTGATTTGGGTCAAATCCTAAACCCGAACGGTCATGTTCACTATATCTAATGTTTTCAAGTATATCATTAAGTGTTTTGGTTCCTTTATCAAACTTAATGATTCTTAAAGCATTTTCTTTAAGCCTTTCATTTTCTACTTGAAGACTCATACATGACCCACATCCTAAGTCTACTTCTTTGTTTTTCTCAAGTCTCTTGACATGATCTTTTAATTCTAAAACTTGTAGTTCTAGTTCTTTTAGTTTTAATTTTAGCTTTGTGTTTCTACCTAAGATCTTAGTACTAACTACACATAGTTTGTTGTATTCGTCATGCAATTCACTATCATCTATTGATGAATTATTATCACTATAATAAGAAGAGTCGGAATGTACCTCGTTAGAAGCTTGAGCCATTAGGCATGTTTCATAGTTAAGTTTCTTCTCTTCTTCTTTACCGCTATCACTCCAAGAGCCTCCTACAAAAGCTCTTTGGTTGTTGGAATTCGGTGGTTTAGGACATTCTCCTATGAGGTGATTAGAATCACCGCATCTATAGCATTTCCTATCACTTGTCCCTTTCCTTTCATCACGATTCTTTTGAGATGACCTCCTTTCATCGCGGGGTTGTCTAGGAAATTTACCTTTCCTCCTAAAGAACTTCCTAAAGTTTCTAACGGCTAGTGCATATTCTTCATCTTCACTATCGGAACTCGAACATTCATCATCACTATTCTCCTTCTTGGCTTTCAATGCTAGAGATTTAACTCTCTCGCTTTTGCCTTTGACAATGTCGGAGTCCTTCTTGATTATCATCTCGTGAACTTTCAAGTTTCCTATAAGTTCATCGAGTGACAAGGTCGCCAAGTCCTTTGACTCTTCTATGGCGGTGACCTTTGCTCTCCATTTAGGATGTAGAGCCCTAAGAAACTTCCTAACATAATTCTTGCTAGAGTAACCTTCATCAAGAGCTTTAAGACTAGTGATAATAGTATTAAATCTAGCAAAAGCATTATCTATTGACTCATCCTCCGAAATGGAGAATTGTTCATATTGTTGAACAAGAAGATCTATCTTGTTCTCTTTGACTTGGTTATTACCTTGGTGAGTGACTAACAAAGTTTTCCAAATATCTTTTGCCGTATTATACATGAAAATTCTTTCAAATTCCTTTTTAGGCAAAGCATTATAAATCATCATTTTAGCCTCATTATTTTTGGCTAATTTCCTTTTTAGTTCATCACTTTGTTATCATAAGAAACTATTTCATCTTTTTTAGTTTTCGGATTCATTTGAATAGGTTGAAAGTCACCCTCGGTAATAACATGCCAAAGATCAATGTCTTTTGATTTCACATACGTTTCGAATCTTGTTTTCCAATAAATAAAACAATCGGTTTCGAAAAGTGGTGGTCTTTGCATAGATTGTCCTTCTAGATATTTGTCTGAATCCATTGATCGATTCAAGTTTTAAAATACAATATATTTTAAAATCTTGACTGACGTGGCTTCTGATACCAATTGTGGGAAACTAGAAGGGGGGTTGAATAGTTTACCGGTTTAAAATTCTTTTAAAAATCTTGTTTTAAAAGTTAGCTATTGGAAACTTTGATTCGAACTCTATGTGTAATCAATCAACACCAATATGAACTACACACTAAACTAACTAATACAAAATAATGAAAGTAAAGAGTAGAGTTGGAAAGATCAAACCGAGACAAAGGATTTATAGTGGTTCGGCTACGAAGCTCTTCTTCGCCCTACTCCACTCCCCGAGTACCACACTCGAGAGTTTAAAACACTATATCAACAACCTCCCTTCAGGCGGAGAAAACCGTACACGTCGCTTATCCTATTTTCGACACTAAGCTAGATGTCGAGTGCTAATCTTAGCTAGCACCAATCTACCAAGGTCCACGTGACCAAACACACAAGCCCAATGGCTTCAAGAGATCACCAAGATCTCAACACAATCACAATGATCAACTCACTCTACTAACTCTATCCTAATGACCCTTGATCTTCTTGATCAATCACACAAGCCCAATGGCTTCAAGAGATGTTCACTATCTCTTATAAGATCACACTTGATCTTCACTCTCTCTCACAAAAGATAAATAAACTTGATGTATGCTATGATACAACAAGGTTGTAACAAGTGTTACAAAAACCTAACTACTACAACTCTTGTACCTTCTTGAAGATTTTGAGTTCTTCTCTTGCACTTGGAAGAGGAATGATAACACCTTGTATCTTCTTGGATACTTGTGTTCTTCTCTTGCTAATCAAGAGGAATGAAGAGGATCTCTTGGTGGATGATTGGATCACTCTTAAAACAAAAGAAACTAATCTAAATGATCAAAAAGAAAGAAAGGTTTGAGAGGTTTAAAACCAGAAAGTTTTCTGTGTGAAAGGGTGCCTAAAATCTGTGAGAGGGGTTGGTATTTATAGGCAAAGAAAATCTGAACGTACAGAAAAAATAGTACTGACGGCTCCACTAAACATGCCACGGCTCCACTAAATTTAGTGGAACCGTGGAGCCGTCCTAGACTAGGACGCTCCAAATTTTGTCTTTTCTAGTGAAAACTTATTTGGGGAAGGTTGGAGCTGATTTTGGGGGGGGGGGGGGAAATAGCTGTTGTGATTTTCAAACATATTTTTCCATTTAAAACATTTCTTGATAATTCAAAAATAATTTGTCATGTGTATTTTTGAAAAAATGTTTTGTACCATTAAAAATGTGAGCTCTCAAAACCAAAATTTACTTCTTTGATCATTTGCCAAGTTTGTAAATTTGTCTAAGAGTGATTTGCGTAGAAACGGGATCTTCCGATTAAAAACTTGTTTACGTTAATTTTAACGTAACGTGATTTCACATTTTGTCATCCTCAAAACGTGAAGTAATCGAAAGATATAAATAACGTTTTTAGAAACATTATTTGCATCAACACATGCAAATGCTAACATCTCCTATTACATCATTCCCCACAACCTTCCTTACCCAACCATCACTGAGTTTATTGAAGCACAAAATACTGATGAATTCATTCAGTCAGTACAAAGTGCTCAGGTTCTAAACAATCACAGTGATGAGTCAACCCACTCAGACAATCATGATGCTGAAGAACATCATGTGTCTGATCCTGATCATACCCATCAGGCCTCTACAAGTTCTAATCAGTCTCCAAGACCTCAGGACAGTTGGACTAGGTCTCAGGATATAGAACTTGTCAATATAATTGGTGAGCCTACTGAAGGCATGCTCACAAGAAGCATGGCTGCTGAACTGAGAGCAGCCTCAACCATTGAATGCCTATTTGTGGACTTCATTTCCACAATTGAACCCAAAAGTGTTAAGGAAGCACTAAAACATCCAAGTTGGGTTCAAGCCATAAATGATGAACTGGAACAATTTGACAGAAACAAGGAAATGACCTTGGTCAAATGTCATGATGATGTTTCAGTCATTGGCATGAAATGGGTATTTAAAAACAAATCTGATGAAAATGGCATAGTCATTAAAAACAAAGCCAGACTTGTAGCCAAAGGCTATAATCAACAAGAAGGCATTGACTATGAAGAAACATTTGCACCAGTAGCAAGGATGGAAGCCATCAGGATCTTCCTTGCTTTTGCTACATACATGAACTTCAAGGTGTACCAAATGGATGTTAAAAGTGCATTCTTAAATGGCTCACTGAAAGAAGAAGTTTATGTTCAGCAACCTCTTGGATTTGAAAGCCATGAGTTTCCTGACCATGTCTGCAAGCTTAACAAAGCCCTTTATGGACTGAAACAAGCTCCCAGGGCATGGTATGAGACTCTTTCAGCCTTCCTGATCCAAAACAAATTTGTCAGAGGCAAGATAGACAACACATTGTTTATCTACAAGACAAATAATGATGTCATACTTGTACAAGTGTATGTTGATGACATCATCTTTGGCTCAACAAATTATAAACTTTGCAAACAGTTTGAAAAACTAATGGCAAAGAAATTTGAAATGAGCATGATGGGAGAACTGACTTACTTCCTTGGTCTACAAATTAAGCAGACTGATAAAGGTACCTCTATCAGTCAAGAGAAGTATGTCAGAAGCCTACTGAAGAAGTATGAGCTCAGTGACTGTGCCTCAGTCAAGACTCCCATGATACCCCCAAACAACCTTGGTCCTGATCTTATTGGAAAACCAGTGAATCAAACTCTTTTTAGAGGAATGATAGGATCACTGATGTATTTTCTTGCATCAAGGCCTGATATCTAATTCTCAGTCTACTTATGTGCCAGATATCAATCTGACCCAAGAGAAACTCATATCACTGCTGTGAAAAGGATATTCAGGTACCTGAAAGGTACTCCAAACCTTGGATTATATTATCCAAAATGTTCAGGCCTTGATCTTAAAGGATACTCAGATTCTGACTATGCTGGATGCAACATGGACAGAAAAAGCACCTCAGGCTCTTGCCAAATTCTTGGTGGAAAACTAGTCTGTTGGAGTGCTAAGAAGCAACAATTAGTTTCCATGTCCTCAGCTGAAGCTGAATATGTTGCATCAGCAAGTTGTTGTGCAAATGTACTCTGGATGAAAAGTCAACTCAATGACTATGGAATTCAGTACAAGATGGTTCCCATCTTTTGTGATAACATAAGTGCAATTGCCATTTCAAATAACCTAGTTCTTCATCAGAGAACAAAACACATTGATATTAGATATCACTTCATCAGGGACCATGTCATGAATGGTGACCTAGAATTACACTTCATTCCTACTGAATATCAGCTAGCTGATATATTCACCAAGCCATTGGATGAACCAACTTTCACCAGACTGAAAGCTGAACTAGGAATGTTGGATATTGAGAATCAGTCCACTGATTGACTCCATCCAAATATGTGTAAATTCTGATAAACCCAAGTCCCTGACTCAATGTGTTCTTCAGTGAGAAAGGTCACTGAACTTCAGGAACTAAACCCAAGTTCCTGAACCCTTAATCCTCAGGAATTAAACCCAAGTTCCTGAATTCTTGGTCCTCGGGAACTAGACCTAAGTTCCTGAAGATGAGAACCATCAGTGACTAAACCCAAGTCCTGAAAATCAGGTTCACTGAATGAGATGACATTCAGGGTCCTCAAGAGACATTAAATACTAACTTAAATTCTCTAAAGTATCTAGTTAGTAAATGTCCGAGATTGGCAACTGAACTTATATTTAATTCAAGAATATTTGTTCTTTTGCCTTTCTGGCTTCCACCTCTAGGCCCCCACATTCCCACTTGGCATTAAATGCCTCTCCAATCACATTACAGATATGTGATGACTCATCTCTGCAAATAACACTTTTGCAGAACTGCTCAACTGTTCACCTTGACTGTTGCGCCAAACCAGGGAAAGTGGAGTGTTGGCATTAAAAGCAAATCCCAAAACATTTTATTCAAAACAGTTTCCAAAAATTCTTTTTAAATAAATAAAATCCGCTTAATGCCTAAAATACCCTCCACTTCACTTCCCTATAAATACCCCAACCAAAATAACAACACACAACGTCTGTTAGAAATCTTAAGCAAATTCTGCCATTTTTTCTCTCAAAACTAATAGTGTGTGTATGTTCTTAGCTTTAAGAAATCCCAACCATCCTTGTTACACAGACTTACCAACAAATATGGTTGCCTTTAAAGCTGTGACATGCGCCCCTAATGTGGAATTCCCATTGGAGGGCGTAGACCTCACAAAGAACAATGTGGTGGGAAACTTTTCCTATCCACAAAAGTTCCATGCTTACAAGAATGTGATGAAATATCTTCAAAACTGTTTTCTTGCTAAAGCATTTACCAAGACCCCCTCAGTCATCTACCATGACTACTTGAGGGAATTCTGGTGTACTGCTGTAGCTACTAGCCCAAAAGATACCAAAGAATCCATCATCACTTTCACAGTGATGAATGGGAGAAGGACCCTCTCCCTGGGTTACAATGACTTCATCAAGGCCACTGGTCTTGATTTTGCTGAGGCTTTTGAGCCCAATCCAACTGACCAAGAGGTCAAGGGAGAGTTGATCTTCTTAGGACCTCATGACCCTAAACGTCCTAAGGAGTCCGCTGGAGCCTTATTAGAAAAGGCTCCAATTGTCAAAACCTGGTTCCACCCAGTCTGGAGGATCCTGATGACATTCTTCATTCAAGTCCTTGGGGGGAATAAATCCTCCACTGAGCAATTGAACTCATCACAACAATTGATGTTGTTCAGTCTCTTGGAGGGTAGAAAAATAGATATCGGAGGTATAATCTTCCGTGACCTTGTTGCTAAGCTCTCAGGAAAATCTAGGCAAAAACACTTGTCTTATCCTAGGTTTATTTCCTGTGTGCTTCAGGACCTTCTTGGTTCTGAATATGTGAGGCCTGACGTCTTAGGTATGAAACCTGACGTCTTACATAAGACCAATTTCACTAGTGGCATCACTGAGGTACAACCCATTGCCCTGACTAACTACATGCAAGAGGTTATTCAGGGGGAGAACGCTGTTTCTCCAGTACCTTCACCTACAAAGAAGGTGAAGAAGACAAAGAAGGGTCAGTCCAGTAAGGTGGTTAGACCCAAACCACTCACCACTGAGACTGATGCCCAGAACCAACTCAACCTTAAAAAAGGGTTGAATGTGGCCCAGACCTCTGAGACACCCACTACAGAGACCCCCTCTGACCACAAAACAAAGGCCAACAGAGGGCACTGAGCAATCATCCTCAGTGTCCTCAGGCAAACCACCTATTCCTCATGATTCCACTAACATAAACAAGTCGTTGGAGTCAGGAACCTTAACCCATTCACATCCCAATGAAGGCACTGATAAATCACAATCAGAGCCTGAGGGAGAAAAGGGTCCTATATCCTCGGTTGGGCAGCACTACTCAACTGAGAAGGGGACCCACACCCAATCACATCCCGATGAAGGTACTGACAAATCACAGTCAGGACCCAAGGGAGTCAAGGACCCTAAATCCCCGAAAGGGCAGTACAACCCTGATGGGAAGGGGGACCACCAACCATCACAAAAAGTGCCTAGTGGTACTACTAGAAAACACCCGTCGGTAGTTGAAGGCGCTCAGGGGGACAAAGACTCAGAGGGATATAAACCACCCGCTGATACGGAACCCACAACCACCTTAGGCGGATCCAGTCTCTCAGGAACTGCCCCCAAAAGTCAGGCTGAGAAATCAGTTATTATGACTAGCCAGGCTGATAAAACCAAATCAGTTATTATGGCGGGGTCAAGACCTGGCCAAAACCAAGGCAAGTCCTTTTATGAGGAGGAGCCGGTTAACCTTTTTGAGTTTGACTCTATGGGGGATGTTCAGGCTCTTCTTGATTATGAAGATTCTGATAATGAGATCAAGGAAGAGAGTGAGGAAGAAATCTTTGAGGCTGGTGAGGGTATGGAAACTGATGTACAACCTGAACAATCACATCAGTCATCTCCACATCCAAGTGAAGAATCAGAATCTGAAGCTACTGGTTCTTCGGATACTGACAACATCCTTAGCAAGTATGACAACATTCTTCCTCTCACTGAGAGACAATTGGTCAAGTTCCTGCTAAAGACCAGCAAGGCTCTCTTCCAAGGTCTGACTAAAGAAATGTTTGACCAGCACACTGAAGCAGCTGTTCATTATGTCAACCTGAAGGAATCAGTGGAATCCTATCATGATGATGTAAATGAGCACAAGTCATCTATCTTCTTCTCCCTGACAAATCTTGATTACAACTTTAAAATGTTCAACGAGTCTCTCACCAACTTACAAAAGAGCGTTGACACTATTCAAGAGTCAGTGAAAGATGACCCTGAGCTAAACAAGAAAATTCTGCAGGCTTCAGAAACTTACCAGCAACAAACTTCTCTGTTGGCTGAGCTGGTAACTGTGCTAAAATCCTCCAATCTTCAGGGACTCAACTCTTCAGTGGACTCCATCCGATCTTCCCTGGGTCTTATGGAGTCCCACATGGCATCTTTGGCATCGTCTTCTTCCTCCCTGGCTTGGAATCTTGGGCCAAGGATGACTGCATTAGAGGCTTCTCAGGCTTCTCTTGAGACTAAGGTCTCAACTCTTCAGGAGGACACCTCAGACATCAAATCCATGATGACTGAGATCTATCAGGCCTTCAAAGGTCAAGCTCCCTCAACTTCAGTGAGCGAACCAACTCTTGCTCTCACTATGGGTCAAACAACAGTTGAGGGGGAGAAAATCACTGAAGACGAACCTCCACAACCTGAACAAGAACAACCTCCTTCTCACACTGAGGGGGACAATCCTGAAGCCACCTCATCTTCATCCCACCAAGACAAAGGCAAAGGCATTCTCACAACCATTGAGCCTGAGCCCACAATCTTGGTACCTGCCTCTAAGGAAAGAAGGCCAGACCCTGATGAACCAGTCAGGGTTCCTTATGAAATGAATGGGGTAATGCAACTTCTCACTCATGCTGAAATTCAAGCTCACATGGAGAAAGAGGAGGCAGTGAAGAAAGCTGCTGAAGATGAAAGGCAGAACAAGCTTGCTCTCATTCAGGTTGCAAGAGAAGAGGCTGAGAAGATAGGGATTGAGGCAAAAGACCTTGCTAAAAGGGAAGGTGGTAAGAGCTTTGTGGAAGCTCAGAATGCTGAAATGACTGCCCTCAGGCAGAGAAGGGAAGAAAGAATGAAAAGGACTGAAGAGATTAGGCAGAATAGGATTGCAAGATATCAGTAGGTCATGACAAACAGGTTAAAGCCAGAACCAATCACTGATGTCAAGATTCATAAAAACTCCAAGCCTGCAATTCTAACTGTCTACAGAAGTAATGACAAGAGAGTCTTTAAGGTTCATGACCCTTTCAGATTCGCAGACTTTGGGATCTCAGAACTGGATGAACTGGGTCCACTAATTGAGAAGAAGCAAAATGTTGTTGTGCCAAACCTGATGAAAACCCTCAGTCTGAGGTATAAAAAGTTGGCTGCAACACCTCAGGAACTTGGCATTCCCTCTCTTCTTCCTGCTTCAGCCGAACAGCCTGCCCCTTCTCAGTCTTCTTCAAGAAAAAGAAAGAAGGTTGAAGCAGAGGCTGAGATTAAGGTCCCTGGTCTGGACTGCAACAGAGCTCTCCCTGAAGGTTTTCCATTCAGGAGGAATGTGGTCATCGAACAACCTGAAAGAGGGTTGTTCTTCACTGATGAGTTTGGAGACCCAGCCTTCTAGAGGTGGAATGATATTGATCTATCAGGGATCAAGGCAATGATGGGTTTCCTCATGATGGCCTCTCCAATCAAGAGTCCTGAGAATGTGAGGTTTTGTCAAGATCTGAAAAGAAAAATCCGAGAGCACCCTGACCAACATGAGCTGCAGTCAAAGAAGCCTAAGCTTGAAGCCCTTGGTATTAAGTTGAACTGATGAATCTGCCTGAATACCACCACTACCTTTTTGTACTTAGTTTTGATAGGACTTGTAATGATATTAATAAGACGATGTTTTTATTATTTCAGTGTCCTTATTTACATTCTAGTACATTCAGTATGAGTAGAAGTCATTAGCTCACTCATAACTGATCAAAACAATTAGGAATAATTTATATCCAAATAGGGGGAGATTGTTGGGTCCATCAGTACCCAAGAATACTTAAAACAAGATTTAGACACAAATTAACTAAGTGTTAACTTAAACCGAGAACAATTCAAGTCACTGAGTGAACAGTCACTCAGTGAGTCATCTTCAGGATGCTTAAGGCGAATTCAAGAAGAAGGATTCACTACTCAGGAAGGCGGTACTCCCAGAGTAGGACTTAAGCCAAAGAAGAAGATGATGGTTCAGTGAGTGTTGGACAAGAACTCACTGAACCCCAGTCTCCTCAACAACATTAAGTGATTGAAGACTGAAGAACTCAACGCCTGAAAGAAAGGCGGGAACATCTGGGAAGAGTTTAAGATAAGATCAAATCCTATCTTGTCAGGAAGAAACTTTCCCTAAGACGGCTAAAAGTCATGGAGTGTTAGACCAACCACTCCTAAAGACTTTATAGTCCATTCCCATTGGTTCTTGGAAATGACAATTACTGTTGTAATTGTCAGACACGCTTGCTTCAACAAGTTGTAGTTTTTTAATCACTTTTACTCTTTTATACTTGTGTATAAATAGGTTCAAAAGGAGAGAAGTTGAGTGTGTTTTGTACATTGAAAGCTTAGACTTTTACAAAGCAACTTCTCTCCTACAAAGAGTAACCAGTCCCTAAGATAGCTCAGTGAGGCATATTGTTACCACTCAAAGCAAAGCTTGAGTTTAAATAAGAGACACCACCATACCTTGTCTATTCAATCCCAAGTGTTTGTTCCACAAAACACTTGGGTAATAGATTCTTTGATTCATTTCTAATAAGAATTTAAATGTTGAAAAATACTTATGTGTTTTTACTTTTACGTTTCATTAATCTGTTAGAATTAATCATAACATTGTATTAGCCATAAACACGAATAGATTAACTTTCAAGTTAACTCTAAGCGTGTTAAGGGAACAACAACTCTTCAAGACCACAAGCCTTGATTGTTTGAGTTCATTAGATCTCAATTACTTTTCTGATCAAGAATCTCAGTTTGAAGAAGAAATCACAGAAACAATGACGGAACCTACTATGGAGGAATACATGACTAAGACCCGAGAAGACTATGGATCGGGTGTTGCTAGGCCTAAGTTTGATAAAGAGGCCAAGTTTGAATTGAAAGGTCAATTTCTCAAGGAGTTACGTAAAAAAACCTTTAGTGGATCAGAACATGAAGATGCTAATGAGCATGTGGAAAGGATCCTTGAGATAGCAGATTTGTTCACAACTAAGGATGTGACTATTGACCAACTAATGCTTCGTGTTTTCGCTATTTCACTTATAGGGGCTGCTAATAGGTGGTGATGAACTCAAATAAGTACATTTTATTACTATCATTTATCCTATTAATTTGACTTGTTTTACTATATTATGTATGAGGATTGATACTTAATCGTTTACTTTTGTAATTCTCAGGTAAAAACAAGCATTTGGTGAAACTTAGCGATTATGGACTAAAAACGGAGTAAAATGATCAAGATTGGAATTGGTTGTTGGAATGAAGAGAATGAAGACCACTGCCTGACTTTGAAGAATGCGCCGCATAGATTTATCCCATGCGCTGCATATGAAACTTTGGTCAACGAAGAATAACCAACTTGTTCTGCTCCAGATGCGCCGCATCTCACTAATTACATGCGCCGCATCACTATCAATATTTCACCAGATACGATCCAAGATACAAGAGGACATGCGCCGCATCCAAAGATGAAGTTACGCCGCATCTTCTGGCGGTGTACGAATATTCCTGAATATTATAATCTTGGACCCCACGCGAAGTTAAGTACATGCGCCGCATCTACTTACTAGATGCGCCGCATCTCACCCTCAGACAGAAACTATAAATACCCCAAGACCAGACGAATTCGATGTGACATATAGCATATACGTGACCGAAGACCAGAAACCTAGGACGAATTCAGTCAAGGCAGCAGCACAAGACACACCCAAATCAAAGATACAAGAGCTGTAAGAAGGTGCTGCATGTGTTTAATTCATTAAGTAGTTTTGTTTTATTGTGTTAGTAAACTTTAATTCATCAAGATTGGTGGCTTGTGTAATGTGACAACGGAAAGGTTGCACTCCCTTAAAACTGCTTTCTCATCAATTAAAGTTTATATGTTAGTGTCTTTGGTGACTTTTATTAGTGCATTGATAACCTCTGTGTCTAGCTGAGCGTTGATCGGGTCGCCATGCCTCTGCCCTCGCTGTTTATTAGATGCCTATGTATTCTATGGTCTGTAGAAAAGTAGGAGAAAGATAAACGGGATAGTCATAAGTAATCATTAAGGGTTTACTCGCCGATAAGATTAGAACCAACGAGAAAGGACTTAATCTCGGTGCGTTGCATCGAACTATACACTTCATATAACACTAGCAATAAAACAAGTGACAAACTACTTATCATAAGGACAGCCCTCTTATTGTCTCGAGTATTTATCTGTGTGCGTGTGTGCTACTTGCTGATTCGTGCCTATTGGTTTAGTTTATTATTTAATTGCAACCAAATCGTGCCAGTCTCTCAGGCTGAACCCCCTTGCGTTAGAATAGGTTGTATAGCTAACTTAATATATTAAAATACTGATTAGAATAACTAGATAATACGTTCCACTCTTAGTGATCGACACTCTACTTACCATTATATTCATACTGACCGGGTACACTGCTCGTTAGGTGTGTGTGTTATTGATAAGTCGGCTAAATATAAATTTAAAACTTGATTAGGCATTAAAACTGCTAAACCGCAACGACACACGCAGCACATCAAGTTTTTGGCGCCGCTGCCGGGGAGTGAATTGTTATTATCTGTTAATTTGATTAGTATTTTAATTAGGTTTTTAATTTTTATCTAACCGCTAATTTTGTTGTGTATTAGTTTAATTTGCATTCATTGTACTATTTTGCATATTTTCTGTTTTTGTGTGATTATTTGTTTGCTTTTGTTTGTGTTTATTTTCGTGTGTTTTTTTTTTTATTTGTTTTTATTTTTCGTATTTTTTGTTTTCTGCTATCGTTGTACTGAGGTAAATCGAACGATACGGCGCATCTGATTTCTCAGATACGGCGTATTGCGTTCAATTTTTTTTATAATACAACGCGTTTAATTAATTCGATACGACGCATCTTTTCCCCAAGATACGGCGTATCTGTTTTTAATAAGAAATTTTTTCTAAGCGATAAAGTGATACGACGCATCTTTTCCTCAAGATACGGCGTATCTGTTTTTGATAAAAATTTTTTTTTTCTAAACTTTAACGCCATACGACGCATCTGCTTTAGCAGATACGGCGTATCTATTATTTTAATTAAAAACAGTTTTCGAATTATTAAACAGATACGGCGCATCGATCTCTATCGATACGGCGCATCTTCTGAATCAAAAATCTTGTATTTTGAAACGTAACGAAAATACGGCGCATTAACTTTCGTTAATACGACGCATTTAATTTTAAATAAATATCGATCTTTGATTATTAAAACAGATACGGCGCATTCTAATTTCTAAAGCGGCGTATCTATTTTCTGAATAAAGTCTGATTAAATTTTAACGATTATAAGATACGGCGTATCCAACTTTTTGGATACGGCGCATCGTCTGCAGACATCAGTAACTTTAGATTTTCGTATTCCGTTTTCGTTGTTAGTTTTCTGATATATTACTTTCTCGAGCATACCCTATTGATAGTTTTGTGTTGATTTCAGGAAGTGCATGACCAGGAGTTCCACGAAGAACTTGATTCAACCTTTCGAAGATCCTGAACGAGTCTTTCATTCGCTTAAAAGGCTTTTCAACACAAGAAGCTTTGATCTTTCAAGTTCACTCGAGCTTGATTACTTTTCTGAAGAAAAAGAGGAAGTTGAAACAGAAACAATGGGCGAAAACACTACTATGGAGGAATACATGAACAGTACCCGTGCTGATTACACTTCAGGAGTTGCTAGACCAAAGTTTGATGATAAGTCAAAATTTGAGTTGAAGGGTCAGTTTCTCAAAGAGCTCAGAGAGAATGCTTTCAGTGGGACGGAACATGAGGATGCTAATGAGCATGTTGAAAAGGTCCTGGAGATTGCAGATTTGTTTACTTCAGAAGGAGTCACTGACGATCAACTCATGCTTAGAATCTTTCCAATCTCACTAAAAGGAGCTGCTAATAAGTGGCTAAGGAATGAACCTGCTAGTTCAATCACTACATGGGAAGGTTTGAAGAGCAAATTCCTGAAGAGATATTGTCCACCTGCTAAGACTGCTAAAAAAATGGAGGCTATCAACAGTTTCAAGCAAGAGCCTGATGAAACTCTTTATCAAGCTTGGGAACGATTTAAAGATTTATTAATAAAATGTCCTCAACACTATCTAACCCCTATGCAGGAGATAATATTGTTTTATCAAGGATTGGACGTGCCTACTAGACAGATTTTGGATGCTAAGGGAGCTGTACCTCATATGAGTGCAACTAATGCTAGGAAAGCGATCCAAGAAGCTGCTGATCATTCTCAGAAATGGCACGATGGGACCTCTACTAGATCTAAGAGCAGCACTAATTTTGACGGGATTGTTGCTATTCAAGCTCAATTGGATAAAATTAGTAGAGAGATGAAGAAGCGAGATGAAAGAGTGTATGCTGCCCAAGTTGGATGTGAAAAGTGCGAAGGACCTCACTACACTAAAGACTGCCCGAACAAGAATGAAAGTGAGACATTTGAAGAAGCATATTACACCCAATTTGGACAACCATTCCGACCTTCAGGAAGATTTAGGGAAGCTAACCCGGGATTCTATCAAAAGAACAACTTCAATCCCGCTTATCAAGAAAGGAGGCAGACTTTAGATGACACTCTCAAGCAAATTATGGCCGATGCTGCTAAAAGACATGAAGAGAATACTGCTATGATCAAAGAAATACGAGCTTCAACGGACACTACTACAAGAAATCAAGGAGCTTCGATCAAAGCATTGGAACAACAAATTGGTCAAATGAGCAAAGTTCTTCAAGAAAGGGGATACGGAAGTTTACCGAGCTCAACTGAAACCAACCCAAGGGATCATGTCAAGGCCATAAGCACCACTGAAGAAGTCACTCCTAACTTACCTAGAAGATCGATGAATGGTAATGATGGTGAAAGACCAGAATTTTTCTTTAATTCTTCAATCAGTTTAAGAAGACTACTAAAAGAAAAGACAAAGATTGAAGAGGAGATCAAGGCTACAATGAAAGAAGGGAGCTCTGCAACTGACTTAAATGCCTTGCCTCATAAAGAAAAAGACCCAGGAAGTTTTACTCTACCTTGTTCAATTAATGATATATCTTTCAATAATGTGTTAGCTGACTTAGGAGCTAGTGTTAGTGTTATGCCTCTGAAGACATTCACTACCCTAGGACTAGGAAAATTAGCACCAACTAAGTTACTTATTGAATTGGCTGATAAAACAGTAAAACGACCTGAAGGGATTGCTAATAATGTGCTAGTTAAGATTGAGAAGTTTATCTTCCCTGTAGACTTTGTTATATTAGATATGCCCGAGGATGTTAAGGTTCCTTTAATCCTTGGTCGACCTTTCTTGTCTACTGCCCATGCTAAGATTGATGTGTTTAAAAGAAAAATCTCATTAAGGGTAGGGAATAATAAACTAGTCTATAAGTGTCAAGATCCTGTTAAGAGCATAATTAGAGGTGTCTATGTGCTAGGATTAAGAGAGCATATGGACCTCGATCTTGAAGCCAGGCTTATGGGAGAAACATTGATTCAAAACAACTCAACTAATCCTAATCATGAGAACTTTGAGGAATTCATTGACCTTAATCTACCTACCGAACTTAAACGCAATGTTGTTAATGATTCTGATGATGAGTGGTATGATTGTGTAGTAATTAATAAACGTAGGAGAATAGTTGAGAAAACGAATTTGAATAATGATGTGTTTATTGAACTACCACCCCACCTTGCTTATTTATGCCTATATGATAATAAGAATTTCCCGTCTATCATTTTGTCATCTCTGCCCGAAAGGGACAGAACTTTGTTTATACAGATACTGAAGAAGAACGGCGTGGAAATCAAGGACGAGCAAGGAGTGTTCAATATTACTGAATTGGCAATGAGGGAGCGCGATGTTTCCGACTCCTTCAATGATCGATACTAAAGAGCTGAACGTGAGTCTAACTTGAAGACTCCGGAATAAAGACAAGTGCTTACCGGGAGACAACCCGGATTTATCTTTTAATTTTCTGTTTATGTGTCGAGTCAGTCAGACCGCCGATGATACGGCGCATCTCAATTCTGAGATGCGACGCATCTCCTGCAGATGGTCATATCTTATTTTATTTTTCTGCATTTTTTTATTTTCGAATTTAAAACTTTTTATCAGTTTATTTTAATGCGGCGCATCCCTGGTTAAGGATGCGGCGCATATTTTATTCTGATCCGTATTTATTCCAGGCTCGATACGGCGTATCTTCTTCCATAAGATACGGCGCATCGACTGACCTGATGATTTTCATTTTAAGTTTTGATGTTTTATTTTTACCTAACTACTAATGTATTATGCAAGTTTGAACCTTTCTTATCTTAGGTGTGTTTTTAAGCCTTGGTGGTATTATAGATTCCTGCATTTCCTGTGGATACATCTTATATGAAGCTTAAACGTTCTAATCCACAAGAAAGATGATTTTTGCTCTACTACTAATGGAGGATCATACCGAGCAAATCTCAGGGGAGTTTTTCTGTTCTAATTCTTTTATTTCCCAGTTCTTAACCTTTTATACAAACAACGAGGACGTTGTTTAACTTAAGTGGGGGGATTGGAGAATTAGAACACTTAACATTTACTTGTCCTAAACTTTTCAAAATTATGCTTAAAATGTGCTTAATATATCAAAATTTAAAATTTTTAGCATGTTTTTGTTTAAAGTCTAAGTTGCATAGCTGCACACATGACGTTATTTTCAAAAATTGTGATTTTTCAAAATTCACAAATCTATGAGTGTGCCGGTGACTTGTAAACTTTAGAACTTGGCTTGTATACTATTCGAGACCACCATAATAAGTATTATTTTATATAATTGGAATGACTTGTCTCAATTGGTAAATTTCTAGGATTACACCCAAATAGCCTTATATGTTATGTGTTATTAGCTAACTACACTGGTTAGTTAACCCCCGTATAAACCCTTTTGTTACTCTCATTTTTAGAGTAAGATACCCCTAGAAAAACACTCAGAGCCATTCCTTTCGTTTCTTACACCTATGTTTAAAATGTTTCGTTACACCCTTACACCTTAGCCTACCCTGTAGATTAAAATCCGTGGTTGGTTAATTGCTATAGGCAAAGTGTGTTTCCTTACATTACTGTGTTCGCGTGCGTAATTCATTATCTTTGGTTAGGTCGGGAAATTGCACAATGCAATTGGAGTGAAAGTAAATATTGTATATCTTTGAGTTTATTTTTCGTATGTTTACTACTTTCACTATTACCGTTATTTCTGAAGTTATGAAAAGTATGAAAAATTATCCAGAATTATTGTTATAGTGATGTGGTGAAATTTTACACATCTATGTTTATGTTATCAAAAAAAAAAAAAAAAAAAAAAAAAAAAAAAAAAAAAAAAAAAAAAAAGAGAAAAGAAAAAGAAAAAGAAGAAAGTTGGATGTTTGTTTAACCAACTTATGTAAAGTTTTGTATTAAGTGGTCGATATCACCACTAATTGTTGTTATACTATATTTATGGATTGAATGGGAGTTGGCAGTTATGGGAACGTCAACTAAGGATTATTCTTTGATTAAGATCTTGTTGAGTATAATTCGTGTCTACCTAAAGCGTGTGTTTCAAGTGTTAAAGCGTGAATTATTCAATGATATGAGTCTTATTCATGGGATGGTTGGGATAGTGATTAACCACACTTAGGATTTTAATTTATTTGTTTTGTTTATTTTTTATTTTTACACCAATTTATATCCCAAAAATTATCCATACCCTATTATTCTTTATCCAACGAAACCTTTGATTTATTGAGATTAGGGATTTGAGCAATCTTAAGTATCGTAGTCGTGGATTCGGCTATGTATTTATGATTTTGTCGCCCTTTTTGATATATTATTATTGGTGAAGTTTGGACCTATCTTTAGCCTATTCGAGTTAAGGATTTGAGCAATTGCAAGTATCGTGTTCGTGGATTCGATCATGTATTTGTGATTTTGTCGCCTTTTCTGGAATTTGAGATCGATAGTGAATAAGAATAATTAACCCTTAAGCCTAAAAACCCTTTTTACCGCTTTAGACTTGTTATTCCTTAGCTTTAGTGGGGGAGATGTGTATACTTGCCAAGCTTATGATAGAATATTCGTCGCGACTGGACAGTTAAACGATTAGATTTGCTTTTATCAAAATATTTTATTCTACTTCTAATTCGTTAAGTGTTTAGTTGTGTGATTATGACAAAAGACGAATACATGCTTAAATATAAAAATAAATCCTAACATCTTTAGGATACATTTTCATAAGATTAATTCTAAGGTTTACTTGGGGACAAGTAAAGTTCAAGTGGGGGGATATTTGATGAACTCAAATAAGTACATTTTATTACTATCATTTATCCTATTAATTTGACTTGTTTTACTATATTATGTATGAGGATTGATACTTAATCGTTTACTTTTGTAATTCTCAGGTAAAAACAAGCATTTGGTGAAACTTAGCGATTATGGACTAAAAATGGAGTAAAATGATCAAGATTGGAATTGGTTGTTGGAATGAAGAGAATGAAGACCACTGCCTGACTTTGAAGAATGCGCCGCATAGATTTATCCCATGCGCCGCATATGAAACTTTGGTCAACGAAGAATAACCAACTTGTTCTGCTCCAGATGCGCCGCATCTCACTAATTACATGCGCCGCATCACTATCAATATTTCACCAGATACGATCCAAGATACAAGAGGACATGCGCCGCATCCAAAGATGAAGATACGCCGCATCTTCTGGCGGTGTACGAATATTCCTGAATATTATAATCTTGTACCCCACGCAAAGTTAAGTACATGCGCCGCATCTACTTACTAGATGCGCCGCATCTCACCCTCAGACAGAAACTATAAATACCCCAAGACCAGACGAATTCGATGTGACATATATTATATACGTGACCGAAGACCAGAAACCTAGGACGAATTCAGTCAAGGCAGCAGCACAAGACACACCCAAATCAAAGATATAAGAGCTGTAAGAAGGTGCTGCATGTGTTTAATTCATTAAGTAGTTTTGTTTTATTGTGTTAGTAAACTTTAATTCATCAAGATTGGTGGCTTGTGTAATGTGACAACGAAAAGGTTGCACTCCCTTAAAACTGCTTTCTCATCAATTAAAGTTTATATGTTAGTGTCTTTGGTGACTTTTATTAGTGCATTGATAACCTCTGTGGCTAGCTGAGCGTTGATCGGGTCGCCATGCCTCTGCCCTCGCCTGTTTATTAGATGCCTATGTATTCTATGGTCTGTAGAAAAGTAGGAGAAAGATAAACGGGATAGTCATAAGTAATCATTAAGGGTTTACTCGCCGATAAGATTAGAACCAACGAGAAAGGACTTAATCTCGGTGCGTTGCATCGAACTATACACTTCATATAACACTAGCAATAAAACAAGTGACAAACTACTTATCATAAGGACAACCCTCTTATTGTCTCGAGTATTTATCTGTGTACGTGTATGCTACTTGCTGATTCGTGCCTATTGGTTTAGTTTATTATTTAATTGCAACCAAATCGTGCCAGTCTCTCAGGCTGAACCCCCTTGCGTTAGAATAGGTTGTATAGCTAACTTAATATATTAAAATACTGATTAGAATAACTAGATAATACGTTCCACTCTTAGTGATCGACACTCTACTTACCATTATATTCATACTGACCGGGTACACTGCTCGTTAGGTGTGTGTGTTATTGATAAGTCGGCTAAATATAAATTTAAAACTTGATTAGGCATTAAAACTGCTAAACCGCAACGACACACGCAGCACATCAGGTGGCTAAAGAATGAACCAGGTGGTTCTATTACTGAATGGGAAGACTTGAAAAAGAAATTTTTGAAGAAGTATTGCCCACCTGCTCGTACTGCTAAGAAGATGGAGGCTATCAATAACTTCAAGCAAGAGCCTGATGAAACACTTTATCAGGCTTGGGAACGATTCAAAGATTTATTATTGAAAATCCCTCAACATTACTTAACAACTATGCAGGAGGTGTAACACCCCAACCCGACAATGGTCAAAATGTCACATTATGATGTCAATCAGAACATGATAAACGCAAGCGGAAAACTTAAATAAATAAATACAAGTCATGAAACAAAATGACTTCCAAAGAAATACAAATCAAATCCAACTCTAAAATGAAATAAAATAACCAAGACATAATTCATAAACTAATTCCAAAGGATAGGGAAACTAAGGTTGGGTTGGTCCTCTAAAAGCTCCTACTCTTATCACTCAAATCCCAGCATCCCGCTTGAGTACCTGCCGCAGGGAAAAGAAAATGCGGCTGAGCTTAAAAAGCCAGTGAACGGATATAAATGAATAATGAACTGAATATAAATAAGTATATGCAATGAAATCAAAAAGAATCTGCCGAACAAGATATCATAGGTCATGAGAATCAAATGAATAATAAATTAAGTGAAAGGTAATGAAGGAAACGATTCATAAGAAATTATCCACGAGCTCACAAAGCAAGCCACCTGCTTAATCACACAATATTATATCATAACAAATGGAGACATGACCTCCCAAAAGTGACATGGGGTGTATGGCACACACCACCATTCACTACAAAGCCATAACATAATCATATCACAAATCACACCTAGGATGCATCCATACGCTCCCTGCAAAACAAAGTTATTGACACCACCATACACCTGTACTCAGACAAATATATTGGCGTACCAAAATGGCAACTAAGTGCATGTGCTCAATAATAATACACACATCACAAGGGAACTCCGTGGGCCAATCACACCACCACAGATAGTGTCATGCCATTGGTGCCTCAATGACATGGCCATGGTACCTCCATGACTAGTTAGCTCGGGTAATGGAATAAACAAGATATCACCTCATAACGAATTAATTATAGTATATTTAAACAAAAGAATATTAACTGGAATGAATGCTATATTAAATGACATCGATCTAAATATCATATCATAAGAAATCATATCAAATGGAATCATATCAAACGGAATCACCAACGAATATCATAACGAATGAAATATAGTCAAGGATCGAAGAGTCAATGCGAAACCCTTACTAAGAAAGGGTAGAATATCCGTACCTTAGCAAGCAATGAAATGGAAACGAAAGGAAATGAACACGGAGACAGACATCACTCCTTCTTCAGAGAATCTACATGAATTATAGATCAATTATTATTATTCATCAGTTCATTTATTATATTTATTTAGGGTTTCCTTCTATTTTTAGTATCTTTCCATTTTTAGTAACTTACCACTTTTAGTAACTTTCGGTTAATTGGTCAAATTAGGGTTTCGAAATGATAATCAGTTAAGTTTAGGGTTTAAAAGCACTTAAAATCAATATATAACAAAGTTAGGGTTTAAGTATAATAAATAGTGAATTAGGGTTTACATCGTATTTAATTTACATTGATGACCAATTTAGAGTTTAAGCAAGATCAATTAAATATAGGGTTAGGTCGAAAGTAGGTTAACGCATGTTTAAGTGTATTTGTATTAACGTTACAAATGTTATTTAGGTCAAAACACATTAAATGGGTTTAGGTTACACTAAATTCTTAACTTGAAAGATAGTTTAGATTTTATCATTATGATCCTGATATTTATGAATTTTAAACCATACTTAATTGTCTATTGGGAGGCTTAAATATTTATCACATATACCTATACATGTTGGACACTTACTGTAATTTTCTTAGATTTTATTTCAAAGTGACAGTACCCTTTCAAAAATCATTTTCCCAAACCTGCCCAGAAAGATAACTGCACAGACACCCAGAAAGTTTGCATTTACATACCCCATGAGAACCCATCAGAAAACTCTATAGAAATTCCAGTAAGTCCCATACATCCTATATATTCTACCTGTAAAAGGAGACATCCTAATTCCTCACTGATTGGAAACTAAAATTCAAAAATACC
Source organism: Artemisia tridentata subsp. tridentata (assembly GCA_021014915.2). Classification (NCBI taxonomy): domain Eukaryota; kingdom Viridiplantae; phylum Streptophyta; class Magnoliopsida; order Asterales; family Asteraceae; genus Artemisia; species Artemisia tridentata. Next base: position 74,654,942 of record CP139503.1, read on the forward strand.
AGCTGAACTTCCAGACTCCTAAACTCAGGATTGACATCTAATGTCCTAAAAATCAAAAAGTCATCTACCCGACCTCCAAAAATTATGAAATTTAATATACAGATAGTACACAACCTGAAATTAGTTTTAGGCTAAAAAATCTTGCAAAAACACGTTGTCATCATCAATTTATGACCCTTTCAACAGGACCCAAAATCTGGACAGCATGCAGTTGAGACAGAAAACAAATCCTTAACCCTCTTATAAACCCTAATCGAGCATTAAATAATTCTATGGTTTCTTTTCCAGGTTTTAACACATATTAAATGCATCTTTAATGACCTTATTAGGGCTTGACAAGTTATAATTTAGGGCTATAAAGAGTGACACAAAAACAGTCCACATATAGGCGCATACAATCGTGATTTCATGTGTGATTTTCATGTGTTATTCGTACCATCGATTCAACAAGGCAACCAATATTTATTTAGCATGATTTTAATAACATGTTTAGTATTGATTTTAATGTGGAGATATATTCTCTTTATACATATACTTACATATTAACGACACAACAAGAAAAGATTATAATGAGTAACCAGTATGTTCATGATCAGGTTTTAGTTATAGCTTTAGGCATACAATATTTATCATAACGAGAGGAGTACCTTGGCTGAGAACAAAGATGGATGAGAGACTCAAGAACAAGAACCACACCAAAGACTAACCCGATTCAACAAGCTTCAAAGCTTCCTTTTCCCACGATCTTCAAGGGTTGAATGAAAAAGAACAGTGGCTGCTAGGGTTTTTGAGAGAATCGGTATTGGGATGGAATATATGGACCGTATATTGTGAAGGGAAGGAAGGAAAGGGGCGTATATATTTTGTAAAAGAATCACGTGATTTGTGCAAAAAATATGGAAAGCCAAATCTCCATTTAATGTTGAAATTAATTTGATCATATCTCTTGTAGTGCTATTAAACGTGTGATAAGAGGGGGGGGGGGAATCGGTTCTAGAATCACAAGGAAGGAAAAACAATGTGTACATCATATAAGAAATTAAATGGGTCGATTATAGTAGGTTACGACATGCATAGGATTTTATTTTGTATTTAAATTATATTGTATAGTTTATGATTTAAGTGTATGACATATAGTTTAAATGTGAGAAATTTTTAATATCACACTTAGGTTAAACGTTTAAATTATCAAATAAGTGTGATTATGGATTTTAGGGTTTTACAACTCTTCCCTTCTAAAAAGAAAATTTCATCCACGAAATTGACATGAAAGATTAAACGGAAACGTACCAGATCACGAAAGGAATGAAAACGATTTCAACAAACGGTAAGGTTGTTTCTCATGACCTGATCCTGAAGATCCAAAACAGCCTCAGGCTCACCAACAAATGACAAATCTTCTCGGATACAAAACATATATGTAACGGATGATAGTGTAACTTCTCAAGAGATGCATAAAGCACAACATGAATATGAAACAAATATTGAGATAACGATAGGAAACTTCATTTATTAACTCCAAACTTTCAAACAAACAGTAGAAATAATCCAGAAGCATAAAGCGAGTCATTAAAATGTATCAAAGCGCATAATGGAATGGGTAGAATACCCGCACAAATGAAAATGAAATAAAGAAACCACGAACCGCGGACTCACTTTCCTCTCCCACCATTTTTAGGACAATCATGAACCTTATGCTCCATCGAACCACATAAAAAATACGCTCCAGTAACCTTATGACAAGGCCTCCCCGAGAGAAACTTCCCACATGTGTCACATGGAGGAGACGATGTTTCGTCAGGGTACTTCTTCTGATAAGATGATCCAGTAACACGATTAGACTGTCGGCTACAATCTCGCCCGGACCTCTGATAGTAATCACCCTGCCTATCTGAACCACGCTGATCATGACTCCTCTGTTCGTACGGACCCTGTCTATCTGAACCACGTTGATCATAGCTCCTCTGCTCATACCCCTTCCGAGCACTCACTTCAGCTGGTCGTATCCTGTAGCAACCGCGAATTTTCCAGGTCGTTACTCAACATTTAAAACTCAATATAATTTATTTTAGAAGTTACATATCTCTCTTGCGTATAACTTTTAACTAAACTACACGAATTAAGAAAAACAATACTACACGCGTACCGACACCACATTGGTAATGGTTCAAATTTTTAATTCATTTTCGGAGTCAATAACCTTGTTTTTAAATCATGTTTATAAAAAAAACGTTTCCAGAAATGTATTTCTCGTATTTTTACCAAACCAGATAATCACGTTTAAGATTTAGCTCAACGGGACACGAGGTATCAATAAAATTTAACCTAACTATTTACTTATTAAACCTTAGCCGCTCACTTCGCCTCCTCATATATCACTTTCCATCTCTGTATTTCCTTCCCTCTTTCCCAAACGACATTCACGAGATTGTCTAAAAACTTTCAATAAGGATAGATCGCTTTCATTTTTTTTCTGCTGCTTCTCTTCTTTCCACAAGATAATCACTAGACACTCTTGGAGGTAGAAGTTGATAAGGACCTTTCCCGAACTCGTCCCTTCACGGGATTCCACCTAGAAAGCCAGGGTCAAATACTACTTATTTCATTCCTTTTAATCTGGTCGACGCAATAAGAGGAGACACACACCTAAATCTCTTCAGACATCTACATCTCTCTAGGGTTTTCAGCCGCCCCTCAAGTTTCGACCAGATTCTGGCCATCTCGAGTTGAAGACGCGCCACCACCACAGTAGCAGTCTGCCACATCATCCTCCCCTCTCGTCCGTCCGTGTGGTATAACGAACTCCGTTTATTTGTTTTAGTTATTTATTAACCGAGTATATGGATATAAATCATTTTGTTATAGTTTTCGTGGAATTTAAAACTTGGACTAAAAATCGAATTAAAAACCTGGTTAACAAAGATATTGTATGGTAAGAATCAAGGGTTGTTTGTTTCTGTTATAATTAACGGGTCGGGTCAACCAACCCGGCGTCGAACCGTTTCTTGTTGTGTTTATCCTTGTTGGATTCTTGATGTTCTTGGATGTTTCATTGTGATTTTGGAATGTGTAGAATCTGTTGCGTTCATAACTAGACTAAAGTTCGAGTCAAAATTAAGGCTCTAAGAGGGTGCTTGTTTGTTATTGAATCGATTCGACTCACTGAGCCAACTCAGTGAGTGAGCCAACTCGCAAATCGTCCTTGTTCTGTGTCTCGCCATTGTTGCTAGCTATAGGAGAGAGGTTTTCGGTTGCTTGTATATTATTGTGGTTTTCAAATCAGTTGTGGTTTTGTGTTATCTAGTTGATTAGTTTTAATCACAGTTGCGTTAGAATTGTGCTAGTGTTGGAATTGGTTTTCTTTTAGGCTCGACAAAAACCCACATAGGGTGCGTTGCGTCTGTGTCCACAGCTTACGTAGGGTGTTCTGTACATTCGGTCTTAAGTCAAAATACCAAGAGAGTATTTTGTTGCTTCTGTCACGACATGGAAACCCGCATAGGGTGTACTTGATTTTCGCTACGGGTTAATAAAAAAAAAACCGAGGTTGTGTCTTGTGTTTTGAAATTAATTGTGTTGGGTTTTCATTATAAGGCATAATTGGTTGTGAAGATGATAATTTTGTCAAGTAGAGTTGCGTTTGAACACAGCGTCCAGTGGGTAGTTTTTCAGTCAAGGTAAGATAAGTTTGTTTGTGGTGTCTCGACCATTGTGTATATTTTGGCGTCTTCCCTTTTTTTGTTATGGGCTCAACAGCCCAAGTAATGATCGGTTTGGGTTGGTCTCAAAAGCCCATCAAGGGTGTGTTGGGTTTCAAATAAATTGGTTTGCCAAGTATGTATTTAACTTTTGGAAGATATAATTGTTTGATTAATGGTGTGAAAATTGATACTCACCTTGGACATCGTCTTGACATTATTAAATTTAAATCAATTTGATATTATAACAATTGGATGTATATCGAACTTGAATAATTGGACAAATTATTAGACTCATTAGGCTCATATCGGATCTAAAATGCCAAACTAAGACTTATTAAACTAATAACAAACTGTAAAACTCGACAACTAATAGATATTCTAAAAAGTTTGATTAATTATTACTATCAATTGTTCTTATTAAAAACTTGTCGAGAAACATTGCTTTGAGGAAACCGAGTTTTTATTAAAATCACGACAACTTGTGAAAATTTTAATGAATGGGCGCGTCATGCCAAAATTTTATAAAACTCCCTAAACCTATACTTTGATATCGAAAAACCTTTTATATTATAAAACTATTTACAAACTTTAATACGAATAATCCACGAAAACTAAAACACTCGTCCTTTCAAAACTCTTTATTTTTCAAGGCGTATTTTGAGATATATATATATATATATATATATATATATATATATATATATATATATATATATATATATATATATATTAGGTTGTGCCGATAAGGCACCATTGTGCCTATACCTTCGATATCGTTGTGTTGCGACCATTGTGATATTTCGTGTTGCTATGAGCTAAGGTGAGTTCTCGTAGCCTGTTTTTCATTATGTTTTCCTTGAGGGAAAATGGTACTCAAATGATATTTTAACTGTTTTCATGCTGTGATTATACTATTTTCATGTTTTTGGACATTATGTGTGTTGATACAATTATGTGCTACTAAATGTTTTGTCTGTGTGTACATTGATGAGCAACTGTTAACTCTTTTGAGAGCCGAAGCAATATGATAGATCTATCGGGGTAGCTCCCCTTTGTGTGTACTGTTTATGTGTGCAACCATCGTGGCAGGTTCATTTGGCACGACATTATTTGGTTTTGACATTGTGCTTATAATTGGTTATCATGCTCACTTTTGTCCTACACTATGATATCACAGCTCAGCGGTTTTACTTTTAAACCTACGAGCTCACCAACATTATGTTGACGTTTTCTAGTACCATTTTCAGGTGTTATTGAAGCTGCTTAGAAGGTAGAGTATTGACTGGCTTAGCAAGACTGAAGACAAGACCCTCCCGGGTTATATCTCGCGGAGTTGCATTTGATATTCTCTAGTGACGTTGTTTAACTTTAAGACTTTTGTTTATTTTGGATCTTCGTACTCATCCCGGTTGTGGGAGTTTGCGACTATTATCTACCGTATGTTATGCATTTAGTGTTTCTCTGTTGTGACACCTTGTGTTCTTGTCTATGAGGTCATACCCCGTAAATGACATTCCGCTGCGCCATTTTTGGGGTGTGACAGATTGGCATCAGAGCCTTGGTTATTGAGAATTAGGTGGTTTAACCTAGACTATAGCCTAAGAATCCTCATATAGTTGCATTATAGGAACTACGTGTGCGATTATGCGTATAGTATGACACGAAGTGATAATGATAAGTAAATGCAGCATGATGCTATCTTAAAAACGCCTAGCCAACGTTTTTACGATAACATGATGCGGCATGGACTTATCAAATTCATGGATTGTCAAATAGGAAGTTGAGTGTAGCAGTACGACACGTATACCGACCCATCCTACCTACCTCCTATCTAACGTCTATCAATGTCCTACTTTGTAGAATCATGCCTCCAAGAAGGTCGAATCGAGTTAACCGAGGCATTCCACCATCGAGGGGTGGAAGGACTGGTGGGCGAGGAGGTAGAGTAGGTGGTCGCGGCACCGAGAACAACGGCAACGACAATGTGAATCCTGACCTTTCCGCCATGATCGCCGAGCAACTACAAGCATTGCTACCCTCTATCGTCACCCAAGTTGGCGACCACATCAGTAATCTAGGAAATAACGGAAGCGGGAATGACCATGCAGACGATGGCTGATCATATTCCGGAGGAGATAAAATATGAGAGAGTTCACCGGAGAACTCCTCATGATAAAGATCATTCTTATCAAAAAGAAATGAATCAAACTCGGGAAGAGAGATATAAGCATGAGAAGTAGTACTGCCACTACTCGTCTCCTCCGAATGATCAATATCAAAGTGAAAGGCTTCATAAGCCGGAAGAGAATAAATAGGATGAGAAGTGGGATTGCCACTACTCCTCTCTGCCGTATCAAAGATAAAACTTTCATAATCGGTAAAAGAATCCTCGAGCTCGTGCTCCGGAGGATCTAACGGCTTTTCTTCAAAGATAACTTCCTTAACTTCCTCCGGGGGAAGGGAAAATGACGGTTCATCAAATATCATTTTCTCTAATAACGGAGCATCTCCCCCCGGATCACCATCGGCCTCTACAATTTCCGGTGAAATTGGAGCATCAATGAAGAAAACCTCGAGCTCTTCCATAGAGATATCACTTCCCTCAAACGGCATGAGAGAAGGGGAAGAGTCGGTAGTGATAGGTTCAGAAGATGGAGTGGGATTGCCACTCTGAGATTGAATTGATTTCTGAACAATATCTTCTTCAAAAGGTTCATCCTCATCACTATCATCAGAGTATGTAAATTGAATAGTGTTAGGATGACCTGGTCCTTGCTTGCAATGCTGACTTATATAATTTTCATGCTTGCCAAGGACCTTAATTTGTGCATTCTCTGCGGAAATGTAATTGGAATAATGATCATTCAAAATAGTGGTAGAGTCGTAAAAGACTTCAGCGTCCCACTGATAATGATGATATGTCATATTCTCGATTAAATCGTAAGCTTCCTGAGGAGTCTTCCGCATAAGATTGCCTCCGGCAGCCAACATGATTTTGTCTCGATCAATCATATTTATGCCATGATAAAAGGTTAGGATTTGATCAAGAAGAAAAATTCTATTATCAGTACATTTCTGCAGCAATGATTTGAATCTCTCCCAAGCTTCAAATACTGGTTCCTTGGAAAATTGCCGGAAATTCAGAATGTCTTTCCTAAATTGCAACGTTTTAGAATATGGAAAGTATTTTGAAAGAAACTTGAGGACCATCTCTTCCCAAGTATGAATTGAATGGGTCTTAAGAGTGTAAAACCAAGATTCAGCTTCGTGGGTTAAAAAGAATGGGAAGAGATTCAAACGGATGCTATCTTGAGATACTCCGTTTTGCTTGAAGAATTGAGTGATAGATAGAAATTTGTCTAAATGATGGTTCGCATCTTCATCTTCAAATCCATGGAATTGGCATATTTCTCTAATAAGCTCAATCATATGATCTTTCAATACAAAATTGGTTGTCGGAGTGATCGGTCCTCCTCTACCGATAAGCGTTGGACGATAAAAATCTTCCATGGTCCGAAGATCATGGGATAAATAATCGAACATTGTAAAGAATTAAACAATAAGCGAGGGGAAAGAGATAAGAATTAAACAATATAGAGGGATAAGAGGGTAGAATTAAACGGTTAAGAGGATAAAGAAGATTATTTTTGGGTTTTATAATTTAGAAACATTGAAAAACACAAAAGAAAAAGGAAAATAAGTTTGAAAAGAAAATCTTTTTGGGTTTTTATATTTAAGAAAATATTGAAAAACAATATTTTTGGTTTTTTTGATTATTTTGGTATTATAAACACTTTAGGAAAAGTGTTTGTGCTTTTTTTTTTTTTTTTGGGTTTTTAGAAAAATATTCACAGAAAAAAAGATAACTTCCCGGGAGAAGGGTCTTCAAAACACGAATTGACGAAACGGGAACCAAAAATTCACTTCAACCTTCCCCGGCAGCGGCGCCAAAAATTGATTTGTCAATTATAATTCAAGGAATTACACAAGAAATATGTAAAACCCCGGTTCGTTGTCACGACGAAGGTGTGAATGGAATTTGTGATTTTGGGATCGTGAAACGTGAAGTGAATGGTGAATAAAAGTGAGATATTGGGTTTTAAACTAAAAATAGTAAAATATAGACTAAAAACAATTAATTAACTAAGGCAAAGATTAATCTAAAGTGCTTAAGGCCAAAAACGCAAGGAAAAACTAATCACGAGTTTAAACTGGGAAATCCCGAGCCTAAAACGTCAAATCTATGAAATTCTAATCCTACGGGTGCAAATTAATTTTTCCTAAGTGCTAAATACTAAAAGAAAATTTTAGAAAAAAGAATTATATTTTTTTTTATTTAATTTTTTACGAATTAAAAACTATTTTAAAGAAATTAAATGATTAAAAATACTTAAACTAATATAAAAATCTGGAAATTTTAAGGAAAGTCTTAAAGGTACTACTTAGTCTAGGAAAAATAAAGTTGAGGTCTCAGCTTATCCAGATAAGCTGGAATTATCTATTAAGGGCAAATAAGCTAAAGAGATTATAAACTATAAAAGAAATAAAGAAACTAAGATGGACAGAAAAGTCCCAAGGGCAAGATGGTTGTGTGCGTTATGTGTGGGCTGAGAGATTGGGGTTCGAACCCCAGTCTTGGCTTTTTGAAAATATATATATATTTTTTTCTTTTTATTCTTAAAACTCAATTAAGTTCTATAAAATAAACACTTTTCTAAACTGGACTGATTTTTGAAAACTATTAAAAAGCTCAGAAAAAAGCTAGAAAAGGGGCAGATAGTAAGGAAAAACAAGAATAAGCTAAGGTTAAGGTGAAAAATGAGCTTATGGTATCTAGAAGCTATTATCCAAACTAGAAAAACTAAAATAAGCTAAAGGCATTATAATTAAGCTAGTGAACACAGAAAAGAAGAAGCAATAAGCTAGTGAATAAGCTAAGGGACAGCAGAGCAGTTAAGAACAAGGGGCAATTAATGGAAAATGAGCTAAGGGCTATAACTAATAAGCAATTAGGCTAACTAGGAGCTAAATGTAAAAAAAGAAATAAGCTAACAGACTAAGAATTATCAAGAGAAAAAACAAGGGAAATGAAATAGGCTGCACTAATAAGCTGAAAAAGCACTGAGAACAAGGGGTAATAAGCTACTGATATGCAGGTATGAACAGCCCAACTGGGGCAGCTTTAAGCTGAATAAAAGACTATCTATAAGCTAGATCAGACCACCAAACTGAAACCACATCAACTCTATACTATGGACTCTTAATGAACCAAGATACAGACCTAAATCACTACTGGATAAGCAGAAAATAAGCTGAGAAAAAAGGCTAGTCACTGATGTAGGGTGCAAGATGTGCAGAGCACATCAGTCCACTAGGGGGGTTTCAGGCTACTAAAAAGCTGCAAAAGCTAATCTAAAAAAAATCACAAAAGTATGATACGACTAAATAAGCAACAAGAGAATATGTGTGCAAAGTTTAAGCTTATTTGGGCTATTATTGATGTAAAAGAAAATTGGAAAACTCAGGCTGTCTTGGGCAATTTACTCTAATATGCAGTCTTGAACCAGATGGTACCAAATCTCCACAAGGCCTAATGCAATATCACTAACTATTAAACAACTATCTACTGAACTGAATTGAACAAAAATATAACAAAAGTGAGCATCAAAGTACCTTAATCCTCCAATAAGCTGTTGTGATCAGTGCAGCTTCTAAGACCTACACTATGCAATACAACAGCTTGAGATCTATCCAACCAGCCCATCAGAGACCACAAACAACTCATATGAGGTGGATTAAGCTGGATTAAACCAACAAGGATTGCCAATGCACAGTGGCACTCAGTATTGACCCGTTTTGCTGCATGATCCAAACACTGCTTTAAAAGACTGTTTTGACTTTTTAACTAGACCAGACACATATAAGCTGAGACCTCTGATCACTGATTATGAACAAGCTAAGTTGAACATAAAAAAAGCACTTTTGAACAAGAAATAAGCACTAACTTTGACTAAACTGCTTTAAGCTATTTATGGCTTTTTATGAGATTTTCAAGGGCAAATGGTGATCTAGCTAACTCTACCTATCTAACAAGTATTAAAAAGCAAAAATGAGGACAATAAGCTGAGATTTATCTAAATAAGCACTCCTAACATAGAAATAAGCAGTTTGACTTTTTGTTGACCAAGTAAAAAAAATGAGAAAACTTAAATTTCATTAACTAAATTCAGATTACAGGACTTAAATGAAATTACAACTGAAATAGGAGAGCTTACACTAATAAGCAATAAATTAACCTAAAACCTAAGGACACTATATTAACTAATGTACCCTAAATTATCTAACACCCTCTGCTGTGTGTGGAGGAGGGTTTTTATAGCCAGAGGAAGCTTCAAGATCACTCAATATCAGCCCTTGATCTTTGCTTGTTCACCAATCTTCAAATTGTAGCCCTTGGATCATGTGTGGTGGTGTGTATCGACCAATAGAAACCCTTAAAACTGCCAGCGTGTCATTCCCCTTTATCACATCAGCTTCTAGAAGGGATAATGAGGTGGGTAAGTTTTTGGGAGCAGGGTAATTGGGAGGAAGGAGGTGCTACAGTAATTAATGGCAGGGAAGTATTTTTATTGTTTAATGAATATGGTTGACTGGGTAATGGTTGTGGGTTTGACCAGGGTATTTGATTGGAGATCACCGGGTTGGGTTTTTCTTTATTTTTGGGTTAGGTTTATTTTTTTGTTTTTGTGATAAGGGTTAAGGTTTTAAGGATTTGATGTGAAATGGGATTTAATGTTAAGGGACTAGTTTTGCCATTTGCTGAAATTCACACCAAGGACAGATTTTGTAATTATGCAATGATCCAAGGGCTTGGCTTCAAATATTTTTTTCTTTGACGATTTCTTTCCCGATCTCGGCTTTAAATATGTCTTTTCCAAATCTCGTGCTCGTGTTTTCCGGGTTTTTCTTGATTTTGTCCTTTTTTCGAGATATCCGTACCTGCATATTAATAAACACAAAAACACAAATATCTTTGGCATTTTGGTTAGTTTTTGGTCGTTTTGGTCTTAATTTGGTCAAATAAAGGTATGTGAATAAGCACATACCAATGGCATTTGTAGGTCACGATGATATCTCAAACACACACTCGATATGACAAATAAGAACACGTACTACTACACTAGATTAAGCTACGTATAAAGATAGATAAGCTAATAAGCAAACTAGAGAAGAGAACAAGAAGAGAATAAGAAGAATGGAAGGCTTTCACTTAATCCAATAACACACGAGCAGAGCTTTCGCACATACATCAAAAACCAACATGAAATGAGGAGCCCTTGCCTTCTATTTATAGGCAAATGTTTAGGGCACCTCATACTTACTAGTTTCTAGAAGGTATAACCGGTCCATGGGCTACTAATGGACCGGATTCTAATTACTAACAATATAGCCCAAACGTGCAACATTTTATCTATATGAAAAAGACTTGTAATTAATTAAAACATGTTCCTAACAATCTCCCCCTAAGTCTTGATCATCAATGTTGCTCGACGTCTTCTTTGCTTCTTTGGCTTCCGACGTCTTTTATAATCTTTGTTTCTTTGTTCTTGTATAATGATGGTATGATGTTGTCTCGATCTGCCAGTCTCCAACGTCTTCTTGTCTTCTCCATCATGCTCATATTTCTTTGACCTGTTATCTGTAACATGTTCTCACTTTTCAATCTTTATCTTGAGAAAGGTTGAGGTGCTTGAACTTTTGACTTTGCTATATCATATGTTGTACTTTTGATGTTACTGAGTCTTTGAGAGAACATTTCTTCAATATATGAACATGATGGAGTCTTGATGGTCGAACTCCAGCTCCTCAGCAGCAGCAGCAGTAACAGCAGCATCAGCACGAACCAACCGGTACTTACAGGCTCAGACTTGAGATCGTCAACAGCATAGTGTGAAGACTTTCTCAAATCCTAACCCAGGCCATTCTGAACCGGATTCCCCCGAAAGGGATTACACGGACACACCGAAGTGCACCCACGATTCAGTGAGTCGCTGGAGATCACCCCACGACTGTAGACCGTTTGGAGCAAACACTAAGCGTAACCCTCAAGGAGTTACCGAAGTGACCTGCTGACAGAGTTGTTTAATGTTGCTCTGGCAGGATTTCCATTCAATCATTGAAAATCACAATTGTGACTTCTCATGAATGTTCTTGGCAGATTGCTGAGATCTGCGAATGACACTTTCTTAATTTTACATCTGCTGCCCATGATTTAGACCAACAGAGTAATACTAAGTGTACCTAAGAGATCTTTTATGAATCTCATGGCTCTAGACTCAATTAGTGCACATTTGTTTGGTCATCGGAGGCGTGGAGCAGATTGCCTCCTTTTCAATATCAACACTCTCGTAATGAGAGATCGATAGATTATGAAGGGTTCTCCGTGTGAATGAAACAAATGTCTTTTGAGAGACACTTGAGTGGCTTAGAAGGTTTATTAGTGCGTCACTGGGTCCATGACGTCTTTAGTCTTCAATACCGGTGATGCTCATCAACCAGTAGATTATGAATTGAACCCGGTGTCTGCCCTAAGGTTGAACAAATGGAGGGCTATTTCTTTTCACCATTTTCTTTACTTTTCTTTTTAATTCTTCAACCCCTTCTTTCTCCGTTCATTCATTTTCTCCTTTTTATATCATACCTAGGACTTTCTAGTTCTAAACTATTGGTATTGTTCTTGGGTAGATCCCTCCGGCTCTGGCGGATCATAGGACGGTTTTCCCTAACCTTAGTCACCTTATAACTCCATGACTATCCTAATGATGCCATAAACCAAACCATTGAAAATCTCTCAAAGTGTCGATAATTGTAAAGATATTTTGTTGACACCTTGAGAGTTTGATGATTTTCAGAAATACTCCCCCTTAACATGTGCGCATAAGTATTAAATGTTGAAATTTGCACATGCCGGAAAGAGTTGGCACTTTTGAATTGATTGACTTTCAATGAACCTGATCGTTGCGAGACACGCTTACATCACCAGTTAAACTGGCTTGAAATTATTACCCGTCTAGATCAGATTCAAAGATTATCGCTCGAAATCGGTACATTCTACTCAGACACATCCTTTGCGAGACACGCTTACATCACCAGTTAATACTGGCTTGAAATTATTACCCGTCCGGGACATGTCCTTTCGACTACTGACTTTCCTATTCGTCAATTCGAGAGTCAATTCTAAGTTTGAGCACACGAGATTTCAGCAATTGAGACATCATATTTTAATCATCTTTTTCTTCTCCCCCTCAAAAATAGCATACTCATGATGTTTTTGGAAAACGTTTATGATTAAAATATGCTGTTTTTGAGTTTTAGGGAAGAATTTCAAGAACATTTATAATTCTTTGAACAAAGATTATATTTTCAAATACTCCCCCTTAACAAGGGAATATTTGTCCTTATGAGCAGAATTTTTTGAAAAAACTTTGGAAAACATTCTGGTTTTAATTCTGCTCATAAGTAAGAAGCTTTCGCTCCTTTTTCAGGATTGAGGCACTGAAGCGTACCTCAGGGTCCTTTCTTTGAGGTCCGGGTTGTACACTGTTATGTGTGCACAAGCCGTAATGCACAGGCCAATGTGAAGGAAGAATTAGAAAAGAATAATGTATCATGATACTAAATTCTTACATCAACCGCCTTTGCCAAAAGTTGTGAACACTGGGTCAGTCCTCTGGAATAATCTGATAGCAAAAGGTGGACGACCCCCAACATAGCTTTCTAGCCTCCTCATCTGATCCCGATGGTATAACCGTTCTTCAATCTTCCGAATAAATTCCTTGACTTGTCGCAGCTCCTTCGAATTCCATCTTCTTGATTTACCCAACGCCGAATCTCGAACCCGATTAGCTAACCCATCACGTACACTCTTTAGGGTATCGTCACAGAACTTATGAATTTCATTGAATGCCATGAAACGGTGAAAATCTGTTGTGCTTCTGTAAACGAACCCGAAGACTGGACTATGTAGCATGGTGTACTAAGGGTCCTTTTTGCTGTTGAGAAGGAATTGTGGTTCAACAAGGTTAAGCTGAGTCTGATAACTTTCAACACCAAGCTGTAGATCTTCTACACGTTCTTTGATGATGGTTCTCCTGATGTAATGACAGAGGGAAGTACTGAGTGCATGTCTTTGATATCATTGGTCAGATGCTGCAGTTTGCCTTGGACCTTCATCAGATACATGTCTTCGATATCATTCAGATTTAAATCAGGAAAATCCGCCTCAGAGAATGTGTAGAGATTGTTGTCGATTCTTTTTACTGTGATCTCTTCGAGAAATATATAATCGCATCTTCTGGATCCGCTCACATTGATGACGGCCATTATTCTGAGATCACTGTAAACTGGTTCTCGGGATTTCTGGAGAGCAAGTTTGTACTTGTACCAGCTTTGTCGTTTAGAGTACCAGTGATGAATCCCCAACTCTGCATCACGATCATATTTGACGAGCTTTTTAACAAACAGATGTCTGTTAATAGCTGCCTCTTCAATAGCTGATTGTGTGTAATGAGCAGCTGGTTGGTGAAGAACATTTGGAAGGGAATTTCCGAGTGATGAAATCTTCGTATCACGGAAAGCGGCTTAGTCCAATCAGTGATGAACGGTTGATTCTTGCCAACTCTCCTGACTACGTCTGGATTAGCCCAGTCGAAGTCACTTGACATTGCGCGTGCAATGTTTTCAAGGTGATATTCAAGCTCTGCTGCGCTGTTGGATTTATCTTTCAGAAGAAGGAAAGCATCGTTCTTGATCCGACGAAGTTCCCTTTTGGTCATCTTCTTAATGTTAAGACTTCTTTTAATCTCTTGAGTAACAGCAAACGTGCTGTCTTCAACTCGGGAAGCTTCGTCAGTCTGAACTTGAGCACTTGCTAGATGATCAAACCATTCATTCCCTAGCTCATCCTTATCATTATCCAGCCATGTGACAACAGCTGGTTCAGTAGATGACTTTTTGCTGTGTGAAGGCTTGGATTTGGAGGGCTTTGGTTTTGGTGGTGATGGTGGTGAATGAGGTTGATCATCTTGTGGCTGGAATTCCACATCTTCTGCCGTAAAATGCTCATAGTGATGTTCGGTTTCAGTGGGACCAGAGGATTGATGTTTTGGAGGTAGAGATGATGTTGTATGTCCAGTTGGCTCCTGAATATGAATCCCTGACCCGCCTTTGTGTTTCTTATGTTCGGGTTTAGGGTCCTGATCATCCTCATCATCCTCTCGAATACGTTTTCCTTTGTCAGCAGCTTCCTTGCACGATTTCTTCTCAATGTGTGCTTGAAGAGCCGCGATCAGGTTGATTTCTTCTTGAGAAGGAGAGGTGATTTCAAAGAGTCTGTCGAGAAGCACAAGCTCGATATATTCAGTGGTGAGATCTGGAAGTGGTTTGGTTTGGGAAGAAGAAGAGACAGCTTCTTTGATCTTTTCTTCAAGTTGTGAATCAATATGTTCATTTATGTTTTGTTGAAGATCAGGAAGAAATTGCTTAACAAATTTCCTTGTCTTGCGTGTCATATGATCTTTGATATTAAAACCAAGGAATTCATCTATCTTCTTCTTACTTTCCTGCATCTCTTCCATTTGCTGAGACAAATTCTTGACTAAACTTTCCATTTCAGCCAATTTTGTTGTTGCTTGTTTGTCTCGTTGTGCTTGTGCTCTCTTTACTGCCTGTTTAAGTTTCTTTGCTGCAGGAGACACAACTTCAACTTTTGTAACATGGACGATTCTTCTTTTGCTCTTTCCTTTGTAGGCCTTATGAATATTCTCAGAAATCGTTGCTTTTGATTTGGGTGATGAAGATCTCGAAGATGATGGAGTGAGTGAAGGGATTGGTTCATCAGATTTAGTAGTTGATTCCTTTTGAGGTGAGGGTGGAGGTGTTGGATTCTTAGGCGGTGATCCAGGAGGTGTCTTGGGTGAAGAAGCAGATGAGGGCTGAACTGGTGGTTGTTCTTGCTGCTGTTGTGGGTTATGAACGAGCATAGTCAGTGCAGATTTGGCTGTGTCCTTTGGAGGGGAAGGAGGAGGTGTTGGAGTGTGAGAACGAATGTAGCTATCTGCTTCCAGGTTAGCTTGAGTATCCTCCTTACGTTTCCTTTCTTCCTCTTGTCTTGCCTCTTCCTCAAGATCCTTGGCTGCTTTAATTGCTTTATCTCCTAGAATGTCTTTTTCTTCTTCTATGTTCCAATCGTCTGTATCATCGTTGCGTGGTTGTTCCTCGGGATTGTCGTCAAACATAGAATCAGAGATATCCTTGTCAGATAAAACAATATTGCTATCCTGATCTTTTTCCTTCTCCTCCTGAGTCGGTGCGCCCAAGTCGGGTTGATTAACCGAACTTGTTTGCTGAGAAGAGACCGATTCAGCCTTATCGAGTTGATTAATCGTATCAGGCTGAACCTTGGTGGATGCAGCTCCAGATCCTCCGGGTTGATTAACCGGATCATCTTGGGTCAAAGCTGCTTCATGAACAGTTTGGGATCCTCCAACTCCATGTGTTCTCTCATACTCCATCTGTTGCTCCAATACTTTCCTTGCTCTACGCTCTTCATCTTCTTTTAGTGATTTGAGACTCTGCTTTTGTGCATTTTCATGAGAAATCTTATTATGAAGTTCAGCCTCTTCAACAGTCATAAAGACATGTTCTTCTTCGGATTCAGATGATTCAGATTCAGATTCAGTATCTTCATCAATGATTCTATTCGGTTCAGGTTTTGGCTGGGGTTTACTGGGTACTCTCCTCTTGATGAAAGTGGTTCTGGGATGTTTTTGCTTAGGTTCAGAGACACTTGATGCACTACCCGTCTTAGTCTTACTTCGAGAACGAGTCTTTGAAGATCCTGATTCTTCAACCAACTTAGCAAGACCCACACGACGTTCACGGAATGCCTTGTCGTAATCATGATAAGCTTTAGTTTCTTTGACCTCATCAGGCATCAAAAATTCTGGCAACCGTGCACCTTGTTTGCGCGTGCTTTCTTTTGGGAAGTAGACTTTGCTTAATGTTTTATCCATGCTATACTCATGAACCTCTTGATCAGTAGGTCGCTTATCGATGTCTTCATGAAGATCAAGTAGATAGCTAATAAGAACTTTGGTGTATCATACAAATGGAATTTTCTTGGATGTTTTTCGCATTAAGTACATTATATCTTCCCAAATGAGAGTAGCAAAGTCAATTGGTTCCTGGTTTAGAAATCCCCATAAGACTTGAAGATGAGAAAGTCTTGGATGCTCAAACCCACTATCTCTTCCAGTTATGGAATGGGTTATGATGAAGAAGATAGTCCTCCAGGGATGAGGAATATATCTAGCATTGACTTTGGAGATTGTGGTTAATGGTGTATCAGGTTGAACATCATAACCAATGTCTTCCAGGAATTGCATGACCTCAGACTCTGAAGGTGTCGGGTGGAATTGGTTAGAAGGTTCAGGTGCTTCTGGAAGTTTTAAGGCTTTACGGAGTGTAGCAGGTGTAACTCTAATTTTCTTACGATCCAGGGTACAAGTGAAATACTTGTCATCATTGCTTCTAGTGAAGGTATCCCAGAATTGATGAATGTATAGCTCTGGAATAGTGTCTAAGCTATCAAGAAGATCCCTGCATTTATGAGCTTTGAGAATCTCTACTGCAATCTGGCAACTTGAGTCAGAGCACTTGATCTTGTCCAGTTCTACTCGTGAATTGTTCTTCCCAATTTCCAGAGTATACCCGCGAGGAAAGACTTCATCTTTGGTGAGAGTAGGAAGAGGTTGTTGTTGTGAAGTTGCCATTGATGTGTTTATGAATCAACAATCATATACGAATATACAGAATGCATGTTTGTTAGAAAAATTGTTAGCTTTTAAAAGCAAAACATAGCACCATATTGTATTTATGATTGGTTGTTACATGCTTGGTCAAAGAATTTATCAAGAGTTATCCAAATTCTATAAAATTTGATTAATTTTAATAAGTATAAAAGGATATACCTAAGGAAATTGATCAAAATTTTATATCAGATCACAACTGCGATAATTATGTCAAATGCGATAATTAATGTCAACTGCGATAATTATGACAACTGCGATAATTATTCAATCAAGATAAGTATCTTAATTTCAATATTTATCCAACTGCGATAATCAACTCAACTGCGATAATCATCCCAACTGCGATAATTATCCAACTGCGATAATTAGCCCAACTGCGATAATTATCCAACTGCGATAGTTATGTCAATCAAGATAATTAAATCAATCAAGATAAGAATCTCAACTGCGATAATTATCCCAACTGCGATAATTATCCAACTACGATAATCATCCCAACTGCGATAATTTTGGCCAACTTCGATAAACTCTTGTACAAGAGTTTACGAACATTTTTTGACGATGAACATACACTTAAATCTTTATCGTGATTCATTATAACTCATGATTTGTGTCCACAGATTTTCACAAACAATTTGAATGACTATTATGGGCATTTTGGCTAAGTTATAACAAAAACGAACCACAAATACGCACAGATCAAACTGCTAGTGTTCATGTTCTTCATAAACCCTAAAATTTAATCAATTCACTTAAAGTGTTTCTGGGTACAAATCAAGCATGCCAACATTCAATTAAGCATCAAACAACAACATTTCAATACACACATTACACAATAACGCTTAAACATAGTTTTCCCCAAATTGACGCTTAAACCCTAAAATCCAATTAGAACAAGTTATAGTGATTGGGAGTAATTAAGCATGCAATATAGGTTCATTAACATTGTAAAAGCATTATCGTACAATCATTTCCAACACAAACACTCTTATTCATGAATCCCCAATTTAACGCAAAACCCTAGAACTAAACATCACATTTTTGATAGTTCTAGCCGTTGGATCAAGAATCTGTTCAAAACCATCTTAAATAATCACATGTTAATTATAAGATCACTCACAAAATTCGAAAATCTTGAGCGGATTTGCAGAATGATTGTAAGCCGTCGATGATGGTGGGTGGGGTGTATTGAATACGGTTGGTGAGTTTGGCAGATGTAATAACTGCGATAATTAATTTTCTTGACTTAAATATCTACCAATTAACTTTGCACTTATTACACATATAGTCCCCTAACCTTGATAACTTTGAACATTAGGTCCTAAACCACCATCATGTAAACACTAAGTCTCATTATTGACATTTAATGCACATAACTTTTTCATCTTTAAAATCTTATCACCTAAACTTGTGAAGCAACAATTTCTGAAAAATATGCAAGTACAATTTTAAAACTTTTGGAAAAAATTATGTCTCCCCCTCAACATGTGTTCAAAAATAATTAGTGACATAAAAATGAACACAGTGTTGGATAAGGGATTGTACTTGCATCATTTATTTATTTATTTATTATTATTATTTTTAATATATTTACAAAGATAGTTTGGAAATGTTTGACTTGGTTAATTATTTTTAAGAAACTTTTCCAAATCATTTGGCGTCAAACATCTCATACCAATCCGGTGAACCAGATCCACAAATCTTGCATGAGGCAAGGCTTTTGTGAACAGATCCGCCAGTTGGTGTTCAGTTCCCACAAAGTATAATTCAACAGTACCCTTTTCCACGTGTTCCTTGATGAAATGGTACCGGAGATCAATATGCTTGGACTTCGAATGCTGGACTGTGTTGCATGAAATGGCAATGGCACTCTTGGAGTCGCAATACATCGGAATCTTGTTGAATATGTAACCGTAGTCCATCAGTTGTGATCTCATCCAGATGACTTGAGCACAACAGGCAGACATGGCTACATACTCAGATTCTGTGGAAGACAGTGAGGTGCAGTCTTGTTTCTTTGATTGCCAAGAGACGAGCTTGTCACCCAAGAATTGAACTCCCCCTGATGTACTCTTGCGTGTGTCTAAGCATCCTGCATGGTCAGCGTCTGAAAATGCAACAAGTTCAAACCTAGAATCCTTTGGATACCAGATCCCCAAATTAATGGTTCCCTTTATGTATCTAAGGATTCTTTTAACGGCTGACAAATGCCGTTCAGTAGGTCTAGACTGATATCGGGAGCAAAGATATGTGGCAAATACAACATCCGGTCTGCTAGCTGTGAGATACATGATCGAGCCAATTATACTACGATACTTCATAGGATCAATGGGTGTCCCATGTATGTCAGCATCTAGCTTTGGGGATGAGGAGGACATTGGGGTATTATAGGTGTCACAGCTGGTCATACCATGCTTTTTCAGGATTTCCTGAGCATATTTTGACTGACTTAGAAATATACCACGGGGTGATTGATGAACTTGCAATCCTAGAAAGAAAGTAAGTTCACCCATCATAGACATCTCAAAGTTTTGTTTCATCAGTTTAGAAAAAGCGTTTGAATATTTTTTTTATTGGTTGAACCAAAAATAATATCATCCACATAAATTTGAACAATGAGAATGTCGTCCCCGTGTGTTTGTATAAATAAAGTCGGGTCAACAGTTCCAATGGTAAAATGATTAGCAAGAAGAAATGCAGACAGTTTATCGTACCACGCCCTCGGGGCTTGTTTAAGGCCGTAAAGGGCTTTCTTAAGCCGATATACATGGTTTGGATGATCTGGATCCACGAAGCCTTCTGGTTGTGACACGTACACCTCTTCTCGGAGTTGTCCATTGAGAAATGTCGTCTTCACATCCATCTGATAGACTGTGATATTCTTGTGGGCTGCGTATGCCAGAAACATTCGAACTGCCTCAATCCGAGCTACTGGAGCAAATGATTTCTCGAAGTCAATACCCTCTTCTTGGCTGTATCCTTTTGCTACCAGTCGGGTCTTGTTACGAATCACTGTACCATCTGCACCTAGCTTGTTTTTCCAAATCCATTTCAATCCAACAACATAAACTCCATCTGGTCTTTCAACTAATTCCCAAACTTCCAAACGTTTGAATTTTTCCAACTCTTCTTGCATGGATTCAATCCAGTTGTCGTATGTAAGGGCTTCTTTGATGTTTTTTGGTTCAGATTGACAAACAGTGAGTGCATACATGCAGTGTTCACTGTCTGAGTGAAGTTTTTGTCTTGTGATGACTGGATTGTTAGGATTTCCAATTATATTTACCAAAGGGTGATCTCTTGTCCATTTGTGGGTGGATGGAATATGTTGAATGTTGTTAAGGTGATCTAACAGGTCCATATTGCTCGAGGATGATTCTCCTGATTCTGGAATGGTTGGTGGTGGAGCAAATGGATTGAAGAATGCGTTCCCGTCATAATCTGATGGTGTGGGAACTGGATTATAAGTGGGGGAAGAATCTTCAACTGCTGGTTGAGGTGTTTTATCCATTGATGATGATGGTTCAGGTTGTGGTGCATCGGCAGCAACTACGGTAGAGGTAGATGCTGATGGATCAGGTGCTTGTTGTATGACATGTTGAGCAGCGGAACTGGTGGAAGCATCTGATGCACTAGTAACACGAACGTCATCAAACATTGGTGCAAACAAATCTTCCAGATCCTTCCTGTTGAAAGGTAGGGGTGCAGATGAAGATTCAGGAAAGTTCAGACGGTTGTGTGCGGGTTCCAAGCGGTCTTGCTCAGAAGCCATTTCAGTGAGTTCATCAAAATTAGCATGTATGGTTTCTTGAATATCCCCAGTCCGACGATTCCAAATTCTGTATCCCTTGGAGTTCTCACAGTATCCAACAAATATCCCAATATCTGCTTTAGCCTTAAGTTTACCAAGATCATCTTTATCATTCTTCGGATAACACAATGCTCCAAAGACGTGAAAATAGTTGATGTTTGGTTTTCTTCCTTGTATAAGCTCATATGGTGTTTTGCTGTGTCGTTTGTTGATCATGGCACGATTCTGAGTATAACAAGCAGTATTGACAGCTTCAGCCCAAAGATAGTCCGGTAATTGAGCATTGATCAACATAGTTCGAGCTGCTTCCACGAGCGTACGGTTTCGTCTTTCAACTACACCATTTTGTTCTGGAGTGCGAGCTATTGAAGTCTGATGAACAATACCATGTTTCTCATTGAATTCCCGAATGATTTGATTCTTAAATTCAGTCCCGTTGTCTGTTCTGATGATGCGGACGGTGTTGCGGACTTGAACTTGAATCTTTGTGAGAAACGTGATGAGGATAGAAGGAACTTGATCTTTAGACCGAAGAAAATAGACCCAAGTCCATCTTGAGTAGTCATCCACTATTAACAGAATATACTTCTTCCCGTTAATACTCTGAACTCGCATCGGACCACACAAATCCATATGAAGCAGTTGTAGGACATGGTCTGTGCTGTGTTCTGTTTTGGGAGGAAAATGAGCACGGTGACTTTTCCCTTGTTCACACGCAGAACACAAGTGATCCTTGGCATATCTGAATTTAGGTAAACCGTCAACTAATTTCTTCTTGGCAAGGTCAGTGATGTTTTTAAAATTGAGATGAGACAATCTTTTGTGCCATAACCAAGCCTTTGTGGGATGAGCCTTGGAGAGTAAACAAATAGGAGTAGAAGCTGTCATGCCTTCAAGGGAAATAGTATACAGACTGGTTCCACATTTCCCTTTCATGAGGTCATTGCCTTGAAGATCACGAATAAAGTAAGTTTTCTCCCTGAATGCTACTTCTAAGTCTCCATCGCAGAATTGTCCCACGGAGAATAAATTATGACCAAGGCCTTCAACATAATACACACGGCTGATTTCGATGTTCCCATTAATGTAATCCCCATAGCCCATAATTGCAGCGAAGTGATCATTCTCGAATCTGACCGTTCCGATAAACTTTGCAATAAAGTTTTGAGGAAGTTTGAGATTGCCGGTCATGTGTCGGGAGCACCCGCTATCAACAATCCAAAGGACGATTTGAATCACCTGCATCACAAACATTGGAAACAGGTGAAGATTTGATAACGGTTGGATCCGCTGGGTTAGTAACACAAGAGGTTAGTACTTTAGGTAACCATTTAAAACCAAATGTGTGCTGTAACCAACGTTGCCAGGTCCAACTAGTCTCTGCCTTTTTCCTAATGTATGCACTAGGTGAAGCAGTTGTTTTGGATTTGGGCTTGTCTATTGTCTTCTCAGAAACAGCTAGTGGGGGCATTCCTAAATTGGACTTTACACTGGTTTTAAGCCTAGAGGAAGCGCCACTAGTTCGTTTCTTTCTCTTAGTCAGCAAAGTTTTAGCAACACATTTTGTATGATCACCAGATAATATGCTATTACGAAAAAAACACAAGTAGCATCAACCAAAACATCTTCATTAATATTTAAAGATTTAGCATCTGTTACATCAATCTTAGAACTAGACTCAGATAAGTGCAATTCTATTCCTGATGTTACATTTGTCTTATTCAAACTACTAACTGGAACTTCTTCAGACTTAGATAACTCCTTCCTAGGTTTCTTGACTCTATTCTTCCTCTGTTTCTTGTGAGTCTTGGAATGTCTGACCTTAGATGTGGTTTCTAGTCCTGTGGAAGTACAAGCAGCTGAATTAGTGGTTACATCAGATGCTTGGGTATGTTCTTTGTCTACTACATACATCCCTGGGGCAATCGTATGAATATTTGCTTTGCCTTTGTCTAAAACTCTGATTTTCTTCTTCAGATCAATAATGATGTGTTGAAATTCTTGATTTTGGGAGTCTAATTTTCTGTTGAGGCGGACTGTGTCATTTCTGTTTTGAAGAATTTCATCCAGTTCCTTTTCATTTTCAAACAGTTTAAGTCTTAAAAAAGCTTTTGTTTCCTTAAACTTTTCAGGAACATGACTGTTTTGAAATGATAAAGACGCTATAAGATGTTGAAATTTAAGTTCAAATTCAACACTCTGTTTTTGACACCAGTCAAGCCTTTTTTGAAGATTAAAAACTTTGTTTTCCACATCATTGTTGATCTGTCGAAGATTCTCATTCTCATGTACCAGATTATCAATCTCCATACGCAACATCTTATTATCCACAGCATGATCATTCACAAGTAAAGCATTACCAGATTCATAGAGCGAATTCATAATCACAGACACCACGTCATAACACAAAACTTTTTCCAAGAGTCGATCATTTTCTTTGGCTAAAAATTTCCTTTGAAGTTTTTGACGTTGAACCTTGTCATCTTTAGCTTTGAAAATGGTTTGCATAGATGCTACCTCTGTGTATAACTCCTCTTCCCATTTTGTTGCGCATTTCTTCAGATTTCTGACATGAGGAAGAATTTTCTTTTGAAGAATCTCTTTCTTTTCTTTTTGAACTGGAGAAAGAAAAGAAGAGATAGGAATTTGAGAACTAAACTCAATTTCATTCTCCAAACGAGAAATGTCGTCCATAAATGTCTTAAAATATCGAAGAACCCGACATTTTGGAGGCATTTGTGGATCAGCAAGATCCTCTGTCAGACAATCTTTGAA
The DNA here is from genome assembly GCA_021014915.2 of Artemisia tridentata subsp. tridentata. Classification (NCBI taxonomy): domain Eukaryota; kingdom Viridiplantae; phylum Streptophyta; class Magnoliopsida; order Asterales; family Asteraceae; genus Artemisia; species Artemisia tridentata. The sequence continues at coordinate 74,679,100 of CP139503.1, forward strand.
ATGTACAGCAGTCGTGGGAACAGGAGTTGTAGACGAAGGAGCACTTATGTTTGTGTATGTTAACGTTTGTTCTGGATGGTCCTTAGGAGGGACAAATGATTTGCTCAAATGAGGTAGTGCATTATAATCATAATGTACGTTTGAAAACTCTTTTTGTGAATTTGATCGACCCTCAATCTTTTGTGCCAGAAAATCAGTTTCTTCATCAACAGAATACATAACAACACGTTGAAAGGTATCATCTAACAAAAATGTTGCATCGTATAACTTAGGATTGTCTTTGAGTGCTTTGTGTGAATTACGGGGTGTGTCACTTCCAAGTGCAAAACTTACTCCTTTAGGACTTGGTTTCACAGTCAGTTTTTGAATTTGTGTTACAGAATTACCTGTTTTATACACAACATTTTGAAATTCTTTGAGTTTGGTTTCCAAATCCAGAATTTGATCAAGATATGAGTCAACACGTTTCCTAGTGGCTTGCTTTTCTTCAAGAAGATCCTTCTAAGATGTAGAAAGCTCAGATTGAGTTTTTAACAACTCAGAATTTAAAGCATCAATTTGTTTTTTGAATTCAAATTGATCCTTTTCTTTTTGAGAGAAAAGCTCAGCTTTGGCAACGGTTAGCTCACGAACTTGACTTTCTAAATTTTGAACCTTTACATATTCTTGTTGGAAAGCCATTTCAAAACCTTTTTCACGTTTATCTTGTTTTAGATAACCCGAAAGTTGTAGTTGGTAGCACTCATTATCCTTAGTTAACAATGCAATTTTATCTTTGAGCTTCTGATTGATGTCATTGCATTTTTCTATTTGTGATTGGGTGGTCAATAACAAAGCCTGTAATTCCGAATCTTGATCAGTCAAAGGATCTGTTTGATCAAGATGATCACAATTGTCATCATCAATGAGATCATCAAATGAAACAACGGTATTATCATCATCAAATGATACAACCGTGTTGATTTGATCATCGGATGGTGATGAGAATGAATCATGTTGATCAAACGTTTCATTTGTAGATGAAGATGCAGCTGGTAAAGCAATTTCATGGATGAGACATGTAGGATCAGGTACCTGAGAAAGACCATCGGTATCATAGACCGGGCCTGACTCGGACATATTCATTTCTTGCATATTAGCCATAAGCATGACTGCAGCATTTGCCTCTAGATCTTCCATTTCATCATCTGATTCCACATTAGCCATAAAACTTTGATCATTCTGAGTTAACCTTCCAGCAGCTTTTTCATCTTTGAGTGCCATCAGAAGAGCCTCTTTGTGATAAGCACTGCCCATTGTTCGTGGCTTCAGACAAGTATTTGCCATGTGACCGTTCCCCCCACAGTTATAACATGTGATAGACGTATTTGCAATGCCTCTCTGAACATTCCCAGCAGTCGAATTTCCTCTCTGATCATTCCCCATATTGTTTCTGTTTGCTCCTGCAGTATTGAACCGATTTCCTCCTGACTGAACCCTTTGAGTACCATATCCACGATTTCCCGAACCATATCTGCCTGAAGACCTGTTTTGAATTACTACTCTGCCATCATTAACAACTGCCTGATTCCTGGTATTTGAAGATGAACGAAGACGGTTGTTGGATTTGGTGAATCTGCCAAATGCGTTAGCAATCAATCCAAATGCTTCATTAAGAGAGTTGAAAGCATCCTCTTCTTCATCATAATCTGCATTTGAGTATAGCATTGAATCGGTGTTGTTGTATGGAACCAGCTGGTTATCATAGTATTGTTGTGGTGCTTCATAAGGAATGATTTGGTTATGAGGTTGGGGTGGAGGACTTGGTTGAAAAGATGAGTGGCCAAATTCCTGGTGTGGTAAAGAGAAGTTAGATTGAGCAACGAGATCAAGTGAGTTTGATGTTGGTGCGGGTGTGAAACCTCCTCGTGCTGCAATTTCTTTATCCACTTCTGATTGATGTTGTCTGAGGTAATCATACATGAGTCCATATTTGACATCACCAATTTTCTTTGTCTGCCTTACAAAAGTTGCATACTTCTGCCATTCGGGACCAAGACATCCAAGGAATTTGGAGTTGACAGCAATATTTGGTAACTTTATATCATGACGATCAAGGTCATTGATAATGTTGGTGAAACGGTGGTAGTAAGATTCAATGGTTTCCCCTGGTTCCATGATGAAGTGGGTGTACTCCATATACAACTTAGACTCAAGATCTTCCTGGTTTAACTCTGTTCCTTCCATGAGAAGATGAACATGTTCCCACATATCTTTGGCTGTCTTTTGTGCATCAATACTTCGATAGATAGGATTGGGAATTCCTTGAAGTATGAAAGACATTGCCAATTGGTTTGCTTCTTGTTGTAATGTTTGCTCAGTTGTGTAGTTGGCAACAGGAGTGGGAGTGGTTGTTTCTTCTCTCTCTGAAGTTACTGGAACAACAGTAGCTGGAATAGGATAGGGTCCTTCTTCAATGACTTTCTTGAGGTATTGACCATGAGGTTTTTTGAGTTCAACGAATCTGAGGAATCTACTAGCCCATTGCACGTAGTTACCCGGAGTTAGCATTGGTGGAGTTTCTTGACTTCCAGCTTCATGACGTGATTGCTGACTACTAATTGCCTCACACATCTTGTTAAACCAATGAGGTTCTCTGGAGTAGGATGAATAATTCTACAGCTGTTGATTCTGTTGCATGATCTGTTGTGGGGATACTTGTGGTGGAGAGAGAAATTGATGCTGTTGCACGAATGCTTGTTGTTGTTGATACTGAGGATGAAATTGCTGTTGTTGTGGATGTTGCTGTAGCTGGTAGTAGTAATTGAAATGAGGTGGTTGAGACATATCTGGATCTTTGAAGATAATTAAGATATGTGTTGATGATTTATGTTAAGTTGGTTTGGAAATCTAAAGATTTTGTTCAAATGCGATAAGTACTGTTCACCAAATGCGATAGGTCAGTTCACCAAGTGCGATAACCAAGTGCGATAAGATCAGTTCACCAAGTGCGATAATGGACACTACACCAAGTGCGATAACCTTCAATAGCGATAACGAAAGTAGAAAATGCGATAAAACTATAAAGTGCGATAAATAATGACAATTTAAATATGTTATCTTAAAGTGCGATAAGTTATAGCAAAATGCGATAAAATATCAAACAGCGATAAGATAAGATATCAAACTGCGATGATTTATGGCAAGTGCGATAGATTTATCACAAATCCAAGTTCGATAATTCTCAACTCTTGTACAAGAGAAGAGAAGCAACCAAGTCAAAGTATTACAACTTTCTAATACAAGAAAGTACAATACTGAGTCCCAATGTCGATAATTGAAGATCTCCCAAATGCGATGAAACCCTAACTTATCTTGATTCGAACTGCGATAAAACCCTTAGTTATCTGGATTACAACTGCGATAAAACCCTAACTTTTCGAAGTTCACTCAGAAACCAAAAATATCACTTTTCATCAACTTTCCAATACGCTAATAATACGGATTACACCAAATCGTCTAAATAACCAAGAAACCCGATTGTTTTTTACTTTAAACGATTAGTAATCAAAAGTTTTGATGAATATTAAGCTTTGTTAACGTAGAAAATATGAAAAACCGATGAAGATTAGTGAAATTTTAACGATCTCAAAGCTATTTTCAACACAAACAAGAGTTTTCACGTTAAGATGTGAACAAAAACTTTCGATAACTAGAAAACCAACGTAATTAACGATACTAATGACTCAAACACACGATCCTAATTATCCCTAGGCGAATGATACCACTTGTAGGTCACGATGATATCTCAAACACACACTCGATATGACAAATAAGAACACGTACTACTACACTAGATTAAGCTACGTATAAAGATAAATAAGCTAATAAGCAAACTAGAGAAGAGAACAAGAAGAGAATAAGAAGAATGGAAGGCTTTCACTTAATCCAATAACACACGAGCAGAGCTTTCGCACATACATCAAAAACCAACATGAAATGAGGAGCCCTTGCCTTCTATTTATAGGCAAATGTTTAGGGCGCCTCATACTTACTAGTTTCTAGATGGTATAACCGGTCCGTGGGCTACTAATGGACCGGATTCTAATTACTAACAATATAGCCCAAACGTGCAACATTTTATCTATATGAACAAGACTTGTAATTAATTAAAACATGTTCCTAACAACATACCAATGGCATTGGTAGTGACCACAACAATAATGGCAACAACAACAATAGTGGCAAGGGATGTTCGTACAAGGAGTTTACAGCATGCAAACCAGTGGACTTTGACGGCAATGGAGGAGCGTTGGTATACACAAGATGGATTTAGAAAATGGAGGCAGTAATGGACATAAGCGAGTGTGCAGCCCACCAGAGGGTGAAGTACGCTGCAAGCTCGTTCACGGGAAAGGCTCTGACCTGGTGGAACACGCAAATCTATGCCAGAGGAAGAGAAGCCGCCATGGGAATGAGTTGGGATGACCTTAAGGCATTACTAAAGGAGGAGTATTGCCCAAACAACGAGATGCAGAAGCTAGAGCATGAGTTCTACAGCCATGCTATGGTAGGTGCTGGTCATGCAGCTTACACAGATCGATTCCATGAGCTTGCTAGACTGGTACCTCACATGGTCACTCCTGAATCCAAGAGAATTGAGAGGTACATCTATGGTTTGGCCCCTGAGATTCGCGGGATGGTGAAAGCGACTGAGCCCCCTACCCTTCAGAGCGCGATACTGAAATCTGCAACCTTAACGGATGAAATGGTGAGGAATGGGACATTGTCCAAGAATGGTGATAAGAGGAAGACCGTGAATGAGCCAAGTAAACAAGGAGGTGCAAGTGATGAAAATAAGAAGGCGAAATGGGGAAAAGGATTTGTGGCAACGAGCTCGGGCCGTAAGGGATATGAAGGTTCTCACCCTAAGTGTGCCAAATGTAACTACCATCACCCGGAGACTAAACCCTGCCTGGTGTGTTTCAACTGCAATCAGACTGGTCACATTGCAAGGGATTGTCGAGCAGTAACCATGCAGGCGACCCCGATTAATGTCATTTACCCAAGGACATGTTATGAGTGCGGGAGCCTGGATCATTTCCGAAACACGTGTCCTAAGCTAAATAGGGCACAGGGACAAGTGCGGAATTACCAGAATCAGGCCTTAGTGACTAATGGAAACACTGGAAACAATGGCAACCCAGCTCGTGGGCGGGTATTCGTGATGAACGCTGAAGAAGGACGCCAGAACCCGAACCTCGTGACAGGTATGTTCTCCTTAAATGGGTATTAGACTATCATACTGTTTGATTCCGACGTCGATTATAGATTTGTTTCCACTTAGTTCATGCCTCTATTAAAGGCAAAACCTAGTGTCCTAGCTCTTAGTTATGAGATTGATATAGTGGATGACCAAAAGGTAGAAGCCGATAAGATGGTTCAAATCTTCACCACCTGGTAGCAAGATCTTTGAGTGCTGAAATGCCACCCGTTCATTTTTGAGTAACCTCAAACTTTAACTAAAACTTTTGTTTTCTTCAAAAAAAGAAATAATAATTAAAAAAAAAAAAGCTTTTTAACAACTTTTAACTTAATTTCATGTTAGTTCTTGTTTGATGAGATGTGAGATTAAGTTTAAAGTTGCTACTTAGCTTAAAATTTTTAAATGATTATGCTCAAGAATGGACAAGGCATTTCATGAAGCCTAATCACTCGATAGTTACTACAAACCCGCCTATTTCATTGCGCCTAGTAGAACGAGCAGAAGCCCAAAGATACCTCGCATGCTTAAGATTTCCCTGGAGTACTTCGTAAAGACCTAACAGGATTTACCCCTCCTTGAAGAATTGAGATACGCATCAACTTAACTCCCGGAGCGACACAAATTTCATGATACGTGATACTTCTCGAAGAAAGATTCCTAACCCGAATATCATTAGTTGAGAGTGCACAAGATTGACAACCCTAAAATCGCGTTAAGAACGATATACAGGCAATTCGAGTTTTCAGGATAAGTCCTTTGGGTTGAACAATGCCTTTGTAGTATTCAAAGATTAGAAATCCAATTAGAGCGACATACATGATGAGCACCTTACCTATTATATCGAATCATGACAGACGATCCACATCGCGATTTTGATAGACAATATAGGATGCATTGGGAACACAGTTGGAGTGGAGTACGACCACCATTCCTAGACCGATGGTTAGAGTGAGCACACTATACAACATTAGGAGATATACTTAGGGCATGCACTATTGATTTTGGAGGAAACAGGAATGCACATCCCCCTTAGTTGAACCTTCTCCTTGGTTATCTACTAGTTGTTTATTTGAAAGCGATCCCAAAATTGAGTCAATCCTTCAAAAATGTTGAGTTTCCTTTCTTACAACTTGATACCAAATTTAATTTCATGACGGTTTTTGTTTGATGAGTTGTGAAGTTAAGTTAGATTCAAGTTGTTACGTAGTTTAAAATTAGGTTTAATCTCATGACAGTTCTTATTTGATGAGTTGTGAGATTAAGCTGAAATCAAGTTGTTACTGGGCTTAAAATGTGGTTTAGTTTAATCTCATGACAGTTCTTGTTTGATGAGTTGTGGGGTTAAGCTAGATTTCAGTTGAGGTTCAACTTAAACTACCGAAAGGATACCTAAGGTTTTTGACGGCTTTACTCAAGGGCGGGAAAGTTTACCTTACTGTGTGATTAGTATCTGGTTTCATTTGTGTGATTTCTAGAGGTTAGGAAGTATTGATAGTACCAATTGGGAAGTAGCACCCGGTACTATTTGGATTGACACCCACACCCTTACCTTCCTGTGTGCAACCAAATTGAAGGGTGAATACTGTCCGAACAGGCTCAGACCCTTAGTCAACTGAATTTTGAGGACAAGATTCTAATTAACGGGGGTAGACTGTAGCAACCGCGAATTTTCCAGGTCGTTACTCAACATTTAAAACTCAATATAATTTATTTTAGAAGTTACATATCTCTCTTGCGTATAACTTTTAACTAAACTACACGAATTAAGAAAAACAATACCACACGCGTACTGACACCGCATTAGTAATGGTTCAAATTTTTAATTCATTTTTGAAGTCAATAACCTTGTTTTTAAATCACGTTTATAAAAAAAAAACGTTTCCCGAAATGTATTTCTCGTATTTTTACGAGACCAGATAATCACGTTTAAGATTTAGCTCAACGGGACATGGGGTATCAATAAAATTTAACCTAACTATTTACTTATTAAACCTTAGCCGCCCACTTCACCTCCTCATATATCACTTTCCATCTCTGTATTTCCTTCCCTCTTTCCCAAACGACATTCACGAGATTGTCTAAAAACTTTCAATAAGGATAGATCGCTTTCATTTTTTTTTTCTGCTGCTTCTCTTCTTTCCACAAGATAATCACTAGACACTCTTGGAGGTAGAAGTTGATAAGGACCTTTCCCGAACTCGTCCCTTCACGGGATTCCACCAAGAAAGCCAGGGTCAAATACTACTTATTTCCTTCCTTTTAATCTGGTCGACGCAAAAAGAGGAGACACACACCTAAATCTCTTCACACACTTACATCTCTCTAGGGTTTTCAGCCGCCCCTCAAGTTCCAACCAGATTCCGGCCATCTCGAGTTGAAGACGCGCCACCACCACAGTAGCAGTCTGCCACATCATCCTCCCCTCTCGTCCGTCCGTGTGGTATAACGAACTCCGTTTATTTGTTTTAGTTATTTATTAACCGAGTATATGGATATAAATCATTTTGTTATAGTTTTCGTGGAATTTAAAACTTGGACTAAAAATCGAATTAAAAACCTGGTTAACAAAGATATTGTGTGGTAAGAATCAAGGGTTGTTTGTTTATGTTATAATTAATGGGTCGGGTCAACCAACCCGGCGTCGAACCGTTTCTTGTTGTGTTTATCCTTGTTGGATTCTTGATGTTCTTGGATGTTTCATTATGATTTTGGAATGTGTAGAATCTGTTGCGTTCATAACTAGACTAAAGTTCGAGTCAAAATTAAGGCTCTAAGAGGGTGCTTGTTTGTTATTGAATCGATTCGACTCACTGAGCCAACTCAGTGAGTGAGCCAACTCGCAAATCGTCCTTGTTCTGTGTCTCGCCATTGTTGCTAGCTATAGGATAGAGGTTTTCGGTTGCTTGTATATTATTGTGGTTTTCAAATCAGTTGTGGTTTCGGGTTGTCTATTTGATTAGTTTTAATCACAGTTGCGTTAGAATTGTGCTAGTGTTGGAATTGGTTTTCTTTTGGGCTCGACAAACACCCACATAGGGTGCGTTGCATCTGTGTCCACAGCTTACGTAGGGTGTTCTGTACATTCGGTCTTAAGTCAAAATACCAAGAGAGTATTTTGTTGCTTCTGTCACGACATGGAAACCCGCATAGGGTGTACTTGATTTTCGCTACGGGTTAATAAAAAAAACCGAGGTTGTGTCTTGTGTTTTGAAATTAATTGTGTTGGGTTTTCATTATAAGGCATAATTGGTTGTGAAGATGATAATTTTGTCAAGTAGAGTTGCGTTTGAACACATCGTCCAATGGGTAGTTTTTCAGTCAAGGTAAGATAAGTTTGTTTGTGGTGTCTCAACCATTGTGTATATTTTGGCGTCTTCCCTTTTTTTGTTATGGGCTCAACAACCCAAGCAATGATCGGTTTGGGTTGGTCTCAAAAGCCCATCAAGGGTGTGTTGGGTTTCAAATAAATTGGTTTGCCAAGTATGTATTTAACTTTTGGAAGATATAATTGTTTGATTAATGGTGTGAAAATTGATACTCACCTTGGACATCGTCTTGACATTATTAAATTTCAATCAATTTGATATTATAACAATTGGATGTATATCAAACTTGAATAATTGGATAAATTATTAGACTCATTAGGCTCATATCGGATCTAAAATGCCAAACTAAGACTAATTAAACTAATAACAAACTGTAAAACTCGACAACTAATAGATATTCTAAAAAGTTTGATTAATTATTACTATCAATTGTTCTTATTAAAAACTTGTCGAGAAACATTGCTTTGAGGAAACCGAGTTTTTATTAAAATCACGACAACTTGTGAAAATTTTAATAAATGGGCGCGTCATGCCAAAATTTTATAAAACTCCCTAAACCTATACTTTGATATCGAAAAACCTTTTATATTATAAAACTATTTACAAACTTTAATACGAATAATCCACGAAAACTAAAACACTCGTCCTTTCAAAACTCTTTATTTTTCGAGGCGTATTTTGAGATATATATATATATATATATATATATATATATATATATATATATATATATATATATATATATATATATATATATATATATATATATATATATATATATATTAGGTTGTGCCGATCAGGCACCATTATGCCTATACCTTCGATATCGTTGTGTATATTAGGTTGTGCCGATCAGGCACCATTATGCCTATACCTTCGATATCGTTGTGTTGCGACCATTGTGATATTTCGCGTTGCTACGAGCTAAGGTGAGTTCTCGTAGCCCCTTTTTCATTATGTTTTCCTTGAGGGAAAATGGTACTCAAATGATATTTTAACTGTTTTCATGCTGTGATTATACTATTTTCATGTTTTTGGACATTATGTTTGTTGATACAATTATGTGCTACTAAATGTTTTGTCTGTGTGTACATTGATGAGCAACTGTTAACTCTTTTGAGAGCCGAAACAATATGATAGATCTATCGGGGTAGCTCCCCTTTGTGTGTACTGTTTATGTGTGCAACCATCGTGGCAGTTTCATTTGGCACGACATTATTTGGTTTTGACATTGTGCTTATAATTGGTTATCATGCTCACTTTTGTCCTACACTATGATATCACAGCTCAGCGATTTTACTTTTAAACCTACGAGCTCACCAACATTATATTGACGTTTTCTAGTACCATTTTCAGGTGTTATTGAAGTTGCTTAGAAGGTAGAGTATTGACTGGCTTAGCAAGACTTAAGACAAGACCCTCCCGGGTTATATCTCGCGGAGTTGCATTTGATATTCCCTAGTGACGTTGTTTAACTTTGAGACTTATGTTTATTTGGGATCTTCGTACTCATCCCGGTTGTGGGAGTTTGTTACTATTATCTACCGTATGTTATGCATTTAGTGTTTCTCTGTTGTGACACATTGTGTTCTTGTCTATGAGGTCATACCCCGTAAATGCCATTCTGCTGCGCCATTTTTGGGGTGTGACATATCCTGTCCCCGTCCCTGTTCCTCTTGTTATCCTTTAATCATAAATTTTTAAATGGCAAGTTTTACTATTTTACTTTCCGTTTCCAAACAAGTTTAATTCACACGGTTTCTCTATCAATACCAATCTCTACTACTTTTAAAATGTCAACTAATTAAATGACAAGTTTTTAATATTGGTCAATATGTACGTGTTTATCAATATAAAAGAAAAAACACACGGTTGCTCTATCTATACTACATATAAAAAATGAATAGTTTTCAACTTAAAAATGAGAAACATTATTATATCTAAAATACCCTTTTATTATTATTATTTTCAATCATATTTACATACTATATGTATTTATCATTCCAGCTATATATATAGCACATTATTTGTAGAAAAAGTTAGAAATCTTTTTTTTTTTTTTTTTTTAGAAAAAAATAAATGTTTTAACTAATTGTTGATTTTCAATTGAATTGTCATATGTTAAACAAAAATTCAATTATATTTTGATTGTTTCACGTTGTATGTATAAACGTTACCCGAAACACTTAACAAAAATATCCCAACTATAATTATTTGTCAAAGTCCCGTCACTATGTACGAGTACTCGTCTAGTATAGTATAATAGTAATATAGTTGGAATATTAACAAAGTCTATGTTTACTCAATTTTTTAATCGTTGTAACTGAGTCGAGTTGATCTTAAGCTTGGCTAAAAAAATACGAAGTATGCTCAAAGCATGTTTGGCTCGCTAGTTCGACAGCTTTAATCATCTATACTTGAGCTCGGTTCGAATAGATATAAATAGAACAGCTCGACTTGAAGTCATGAAAAACTCGATTATACATATATATGAAATGTATCATATATAACCATGCAAAGTTCAAAATGTCATAATACGAATCACAAAGTGTGTCGGAGCATTTTGGCGTATAAAAAGTTCTTCAAGAATGTATAATTAATTTAATTATCAAGTACTTTATGGATATTCATATTAGCGCCCATTAGTAGTTTATATGAATATGCATTATACAAATACATATCGATTTAAAAGCTTGGTAACAACTTGCGTTAAGCTATTAAAAGCTCGTACTCGGCTCATTATGTGTTTCGGGCTGATTTTCTAAGCTCGTGTTTTAACTCATGAAAGCTTGACTCGATTAAGCCGAACTCGAGTTCGTCGATAAAAGTTAGACTTCTATGTATATCTGTTGGTTAACACATTTTCCTTGTTAACTAAATCGCATAATACAAAAAGCTATGGATTCAAGTTTCATTGAGATTTTATCTTTTTAAAGGATGATATAAAAAGTTCTTCAAGAATGTATAATTAATTTTATTATCAAGTACTTTATCAATATTCATATTAGCGCCCGGCCATTAGTAGTTTATATGAATATGTATAATATAAATACATATCAATTTAAAAGGTTGATAACAACTTGCGTTGAGCTATTGAAAGCTCGTACTCGGCTCATTATGTGTTTTGGGCTGATTTTCTAAGCTCGTGTTCTAACTCATAAAAGCTTGACTGGATTGAGCTGAACTCGAGTTGCTCGATAAAAGTTAGAGTTATATGTAGTTCTATTGGTTGACACATATTCCTTGTTAACCAAATTGAGATTTTATCTTTTTAAAGGATAGTTTACACATATACAGATAGCATGCATGTAAATAGTTTTCTATAGAAATGAAAGTCAGATTTAAATAAGATATATAACTAATATACAAAAATAAAATGTCGAGTTATTTTAGAAACCAAACATTCCTCACATACCAAGGGACTCATCCTCACCATCCATCTAAAAAGAAATCAATGGTTGAGATTAAAAACATTTAATATTTCACCCATTTTTTATAATTTAAATATCTCTTAAACCGTTAATCGTTAAGCGAAAATAATTACACCATCGCGACAAGCATTTAATTATCTTTCTATAGACGGGCATTTTGATATACTTTCGACAAAAAAAAAAAAATCATTTTTTTCACTTTTTTTTTCGTAGCCGAAAAAATCATATATGATATATCATATATGATATTACATATCATATATGATATTATATGTAATATCATATATGATATATCATATATATCATATATGATATGTAATATCATATATGATATATCATATATGATTTTTTCGGCCACGAAAAAAAACGTAAAAAAATGAAAAAAAAAAAAATTGTCGAAAATATATCAAATTGCCTATCTATAGAAAGATAATTAAATGCTCGTCGTAACGGCATATTTTTTTTCGCTTAACGATTAACGGTTTGAAAGATATTAATATTTGAAAAAAAAGGATGAAAGTGGGTTTTTTAAATTGTTGGGATTAATCTCATCCATTAGATCAAATAAAGATGAAGGGTGGAGATTAGTCCCTTGGTATGTAAAAAAAGTTTGGTCCTCAAATGATCTTAAATCCAAAAATAAAATGGTGCATGTAAAAATGAGTTTTACTAATCTACAAATCACAATGCAAGTTTTACTAATCTCAAGTTTTGTCTAAAGTTTCATCTTTTTTATAACTTAAAAAGGGAAAAAGAAAAAGATCCGTCGACTTAAATGAAATCATACCAAACTTTTATCCAAATTTTGAGTCATATTCAACCGAAAAGTCTATAAGGGGATAAGGAGTGATGATTCTGAATATTTCAACCCTCTCAAATTTAGTCAAAAAAATTATGCCAACTCAGCTCAATCCTCCAGCCCTCCCAACCAATTTCACTTGCGCCCATGATTTTTCAGCCCTCCCAAATTTTTCATTTTTCCCCCCTAAACTATTAAACTACACAATTTTTAACTAAAACATTTTATAACTAAAACATTTTATAAAAATAAGTTTTAGGAAAAAAAATGAGGCTCAGATCTGTTTAGACGATGGGAACATGCGGATAAATCAGCCATGGCTGCAAATATTCAAAAAGTTGCAATATTTTACCATCCTCTGAATTTATTTGCCCCGCCAAGATGCAAGATCATCTCTAAATCATGTTCCAATTTCACAATTTGGATCAATAATAAAAATATCATCACAGCCTCTAATTAAAAAAAAAAAAAAAAAAAAAAAAAAAAATCCGGCCAAATTTTCAATATCCGGCCAAGATCTTTTTAACAGCCAAACAATATCAAGATCACAACCAAAGATCACAGTCAAATATCAAGATCACAGCCAAATATCAAGATCAATATCAAGATCAAGATCACAGTCAAATATCAAGATCACAGCCAAATATCAAAAGAAATCAATGCCCAACGCTCCATTTTGACAATTTCAAAAGAAATAAATGTACAAATTCAACATGCAACGGTCAATTTTTTTTTTTGCAATTTTGCCCCTTCCAACGGCTTCAACAACGGGTTAAAAACCCGGTAGCCAAACCGTTCAACCAAGCCGATGGGCAAAGGAGTGTTCATACCGGCGTGTTGAGGAGCCTTTTGGCCAAACCGCCCACCACTCCCGATCCCCTAACAAGTACATGTGCGACACCTGTTTTGGAATCAGCATATTTATAGAATGTACTACTTATTGTCTTTGGATTTACATCAACTCTCACCGCGACCTCATAAATAAGAGATATGCTATATTCATCAAAAGTTTACAAAGAAGGATTCACACAATGACATGATAAACAAGTTGGGCAAATAATATTGTGTGGTGTTTTCTCTTTCAATCTTCTCATCCATAATATTTACATGACACATATATGCGTGAATTTGTTTTGTAAAACTTACGTGAATGCAAAACAAATACCCAACCAATTCATACAAAACATGACAAAATACTAACTCACTGTATTTACATTTTGGATTAGGATTCTCTAATGTTCAATTAAACATGAGAGGTTATGTTAGCCAATTATAAACAAAATATATGAAATGAAGGTCCACTTCCTAGTAAAATTTAAAGGCCCACATTTTTGTTTACTCTCGCAACATTATTAACATGACCTCTCATGTTCACTTTGAACATGAGAGGATCTCAATCCTTACATTTTATATGACCACATAACTTGAGACAACCAGTGATGCAAGATTGGGGCAGGCCCACGAAAGATAATTAAATCCCTCATGATCCAACCAGCCAAAGAAGGTTAGGTTATTTGATTTTTTTTTCCTTTTTTAAAAGTAAATTTATTAAGAAATGAGCCAAAAATGACAAAGTTACATGAAAACAAAACCAATGTGAAAACAAGCTGAGTTAGGATACATCCCTAACTCCACAAGCTCTTAATACAAAACAGAACATTACAAACGGGAATACAAGAGATAACAACCTAACTGCACAGAGGAGCTTGTTGATATAGTGCTTGCAAATTCTTGAGGAAAGAAGTGAAGCGACGTTGTAAGGTTTTCTCCGCCACAAAGGAGCTTGTTTGTAAAACCCTAAAATCTGAAACATGTAAAAAGACTAAAATGCCCTTACAATCTAAAACTTTGATTTATAAGCTTAGTAAGGTACCAAATGAATTCCAAACTTTGAGAAATGATCAAGGCATGAAGTAAAATAAATTTCCTTTACAACATTTGACAATTGTGAAGTCCCAAAATTTTGTTGTACACAATATATAGTTCGAAAAATACTTATAGTATATTAATAATATTATTTAACTTATAATAAATTCAAAATACCTTTAAATACTAAACAAATTATGGAAAGCATATCAAAATTGAATGGGCCCTATGTATAACCGAAATTTGCCAGCCCTCTCTCCACAATTCACGGCAAATTGACACTTTTTTCCTAATCTAATCACATGCTCCATTCCATAATTTGCTCACAAGATTATACGGTTCTATTCCAATTACTTTCACACATTATTCTTCACACATTAAACCTTAAATACTATAGTAGCGGCTGTTCTTTTCCTCCTTCCATCCTTGATCGAATCCATGGTGAAAAGGTGTTAGTATTGATCGTTGGGTAACCCTAGTTGAAGAGGGTTTTGGTTTGTTTAGTTTCGGGTTGGTTATGGATTCCTTGATGCCGTTTTTCTTCCATTCGATCATTCATAAAAGGTACCAAGTAATCAATTTTGTTCAATCTTCCTTCTGATCTGTTATAAACGTTTGTATCATGGTTTGGTTTGATTATTTGAATCGGCTAAGGAAGGGTTACATGTTATACGCTTTAAGCTCTCATAAAATCATGAATTCGAACACATGAAATAACGATTTTTGAAACCTCTTATAAATCGAACATAAGTGTGTATGTTAACGTGTAATGAATGGAGATTAAACCTAATGATATGTGACCTAATATTCTGGAAATAAAACCCTTGCATTAATTATAGATCGATATAATGTAGTAAATGGGTTATTAAAATGAGAATTTCATGCATGGTTGTGGTGTAGATGCAAAGGTCGAATGCATAGAATAAAAGGGTGTGAGTCATGATTTTATGTGGTCGCATGGTGTGTGTATGTGGCTGTTATAATGGGTCGTTATGGTTATTAATGTTTGTGTCGTGATGGCTGGAAACAAGGGTGGAATAAGGAGTAAACATGGTGTCGAATGGGTCTGTTTGTAGGTGTGTTGTATGAGTATTCATTGTGTCGGCATAGGGGCTGAAATCATGGTTGAATGTGTGATGTAAAACCTGGGATTCTAGGAGTATAAAAAGTAGAAGAATGCATGCATGTTAGGTCGAATTAAGTAAGGTCGAGAAAGGAAGACATATTGCATTCATGGTTGTCTCTTTTTCTTTTGTTTCTGTGTCCCACGTTCAAATCAAATGTCTAAATGTATTGCAAATGTAGTATGGCATGGTTTATTGTTTTTCTTTTTCTCTTTGGTCCTACATTCGACTCATCAAATCATCAATATGACAATAGGTGCAGAGAATTTGACTATTGGATATGTAGGCATGGAACTTAAATTTGTTGTAGCCTTTTTCCCCTATTTTTCATATTCAACCCATACTTTAATACTTAAACATTTTAAGACCCTATACCTCTTCATATTCATAATAAGTCCTAACTCATGTAAGGTGTCATTAACTTAACTAAATAGTAAGATTAACAAAAAAAAAAAAAAAAAAAAAAAAAAAAAAAAAGAACTAATTTTGCTAACTTAATAAAACGGAAATTACTAAAGTACGGAAGTTAATAAAAATGGAAATTCTTATGAACTTAAAGTAATATTTGATATTAATTCGTATAGGTTTCGTGAAGCGGGAGTGATCATCTCGCGACTTTTCTTTCGTTGGTTGCTTTTGTTTCGAATAAGGTACAGATATTCTGACCTTTCTTTTAAGGTTTCTCATGATCTCTCTCGTATTCTGAATCCATTAGTTCTGATTCGATTGCTATGATTTCCCTTTTGCTTGAACCTCCCCAGTTGAGTTCCATTTGATATGAATTCTGATCTGAAGCTATGCTATGAAAACCTTTTCTAATTATATCTTGAAAATGTTTTGAGGAAAAACTATTTTAAAAAGGGTGTTTATAAATGAGGCAAAACCATTTTATATAAATGTTACTAACTTTTATGAAGGCTATTTTGGAAGACTAATTTTTATGAAAAACTGTTTTGAAAGAATATTTTGTGAAAATTACTTTAAAGAATCGTTTTATTAAAGGCACAAATAAAGGATTGTTTAAAATGGATTTTGATGGAAGTTTTTAAAATGAACTTTTGAGATGAACCTTGATTATGATTATGAGTTATGATTCAGTTAAGATTTCCCAGGCCATTTCTATGTTTCCTTGTGTATGAACCTTTTGATATGACGTTGAGATGCATTTCTGATATATGACTTTGAGATGACCTTGAGATATGACTCTTAGTTTGATACCCGAGCCACCTTTCTGTTTCCTAGCCAGGAAGGTAACCTGGCCGTGTCTGTGATGCACCACTGGCATGACTCCTGTGTGGGGGAGTGATTTCTCACGCCGTCCCCTTTTATATTATGATATGGCCATTATGATTCTGAGATTATGATTTTGAGATGACTTTGAGTGGGGGCGTATGGATTGCAATCCTAGGCATGTATGTTTAGTGGATTTAACTATGACTTTGAGTATGACTTTGAGGTGACTGGTGCATGTGTGCTATACACGCCTTTCACATTTCTGGGAGCTAGCTACTCCACCCCATTTGATACATGAGGCCACCCCTCATATTATCTGGTTGCCTGAGAGGTATCCCCTCTGATTGTGAGACTATGATGTTGAGATGTGACTTTGAGATTATGACTTTGAGTTTCTGGGCTCGTGGTGGATAACTATCCTAAACCTTTACTCTTGTAACTTATTTATATCTCTTTCATTATGCTGCATCTGATTATTTTCGTTTATTTCGTTTCCGTTTATTATATATCTGTTCACTGGGCTTTGTAAGCTCAGCCGCACGTTTTCTTTTCGTGTGCGGCAGGTTTTAGTTGGAAGATGAGTACGAGTGAAGAGACTTTTGGACTTAGAAGACTTGATAGTTTTGGGCCTAGAGATGATTAGAAGTTATCTTATTGTTAGAAATTGTATTCGCCTGGTAACCTGGTTATTTTAGTATTTCCTTTGTAACATTTAAGAATCTTTGTATTACTATTGAATGTATGTTTTGTTGATCTGATATGAAGCCATTAATGTGATACTTCTACCCTTGCTGGGTTGGGGTGTTACAATTATGGTATCAGAGAGACAGGCTGCGACTCGTAATACATTTACCCTTGACCTGTGTAAGTTAGACCACTAAGTTTCCACTGTATGCGCTCATAAGATAACCTCTAAGAATTGTTTTAGGATTTCCCTATAGGAACTTAAGTTTTGACCAGTGAGGAATGGGTAGACTATAAGGCTTTTGTTAGAGTAGCATTGCTTCCGCATCACTCTGATTTATGCTCTGCTTGTTAAGCTCACGCTTTGCACCACCTAAGATTCCGACTCCGACCTCTGATTCTTTTGTTAATCATTTTGATGTCTCTTTGGGTATTTTGAGAATCTCCATGACGATAACCTACTTGATACATTCTGTTACTTGCTTTTGATAATCTATGAATCTTCTGACCCTATCTGAGTTCGTCTTAAACATCTTTGTTCCCATGAGAAGTCTGGTGGTGTTTTAACCACGAGTATAGGAATGTTTTCCTCTCACTTTTGAACGATAAGACTTGCGTTGCCGATATGTTTTCATTGAATAGTTAGCTTTGATTTTTATTCTGATAAAGGATAGGTTGATTGATCGTTGACGACTACCCTCCTATGTTCCACCTTCGGTGTTTGAAACCATTTGAACTCCCTACCATGATTTCCGATTGTTAAACTTTTGCTATTACTACCTAACCTTGTTCTTTACTTCCGACCTGTTTGATAATCAGTTTGATACTCCTTTGACCATCCCGAAGGTCATTTGACCTTAATGTGTTTGACCCATTCTGTGAATTAAATTACCCGTGCTGGATGAAAATGTATCACCTGATATTACTCTGTCCTTGCGAAATCCATTACTACTCCTATGAGAACTCTGGTGATCGTGAGCCATGGATATGACGATAATTTTGTTCCGATGAGAAATGGTTAACTGAGCATGATGATGCTGATAACTGATATTCGATATGCCTCACTCTTGACAGTTATACGATCTTTGTATTACCGATGATTCCCAACCTACCTGCCACTTATGCTAAATAACTAATCAAGACTCCAACACCTTGAATTGTTCGTTTATCTATCTTCCCGCTTTGATGAACCATGTACTTGACCTTGATATATGAACTATCTGTCTGGCTTGGCGACCGTACTCATCATACGAATCCGTTTACTTTTGACATATTCGATTTTGAGGTCTTTAAGTTATGGATTGGCTGGCTCTCATACGCTGCCAGGGACTACTGTATCTGATTTGTGACCTTTAGTAATATGTTTCATCCCACTTTCGTTATGATAACCTTTAACCGCTCAAATCTGTTAAGTCTAACCTGCTATGGAAACTTCTATCTCGATTTCATTTGATTGTTGATTGCCTCCTGACACCTATTATTCACTCTTAGAAAACTTTGGCCTTGGAAGTTTTATTATGCAAATTTTCTGGTGTTCTATGATGAAACTCTTGGATTTCCTTTCCGGTGGAGAAGCAGAATGAAAATTTGAACCAATCCTAGTTGACGGACCATGATGCCATCGAATTTGAGAAATTGGAGGGGATGATGAATTGTGATTTTGTTCACCTCAGTGCTTCATTTTGAATACCCTGTTAGCTTGTGAAGAAGAAAGAGAAAACATGGAGTATCAACTATCGTAAACCTAATCGTATCACTACCATGACCATCTTTCAATTCAGCGCATCAATGATTGATTCTATCTTTGTAAACTCCGTACCAGACGACCTCTGTGGATGATTGAAGGACTGAAGAAGCAACCACAAGGACTTCTAAGAAAAGAGATGACTATTTGAGAGAAACCTCCGGGAAGTATTTCAGTTTTATGCACGAAGAGGAACAGGTAGACCATCATGTGGAATGACCCTTTATTCTAGTAGAAGTTGATTCGAGTGGCGTCCAGAGATGGTAGTTGGCAATACTACCATGCATCCGGCGATGACGGCAGTTGGAGTTGGTGAATTTCGAACCGTGCTGAAGGCCTGTCTAAGACACACAGTCTTGCTTCTCTATTTACCTTAGTTGTACTAGGATGAATTGAGAGCAGAAGCAGACTCGCGTATGGAAGCAGGCACAGTGACCATGCCGGAGATTCACATTACTACACCACAGTTCCAAGAAGAAGTGCCGAAGGCTTGAGGGACCAGACTCGAGTTTATATTTCCTTTCCACCCTATGATCATACGACAGACTGCATGGACTTGGAAGAAGTTTAAGATCATGTATTTGAATGGACGATAATTCTGAAGCGAACGTTTGTGTTTGGAAGAGTTGATTTTGTGAAGAATGAAGCTATGGATGATGTAATTCATTTCCTCTTGACCTACTCAAATTTTCGTTACCTGACGATAGGATCCCTTGAATGAGTTATTTTTTTCTCTGTTAGTAGTTCCGCTCGGTGTTCATTCTACGTATGCTGGACGATGGTTTTGTTATGCGAAATTGACGAATGATGGATGATTTGATGCTTTTATCGATGTACCGAATTCTGATAGACATTCTGGGACTTCCGTTAACTCTTTCGAGTAGTTCGTTTTTCCTCTTAGTTATAGTGTTTGATTTTGACGACCTCTGAGAATGTAGAAGTACTAGGTGGATTAAGATAGGTGGTTTTGATTACGACTTGAGATAAAGTATGATCAACATGAAGGCATATTTATGTGGTGCTAGTATTATGACGCCTGATCAACGTGATAATACTTACACCATATAACGTGCACTCATTGTGGCCATAGGATATCTTGGGAAGTACCTAAGAAATTTAGAATTTGATCTCCGTTAAATTATCCATGATTAGTGAGACGTTAGGTTCATCCTATCTGTGCGTATAATCTGCTTTCGTTCATTAGATATCTGGATGAGTTTGGACTCCCGTTTTGCATTCTGTTGACCTCAGTTATAAATCTGGAAAACTCTGTGAAGAGCTCTCTACTGTTGACACAGTCAATTTGATTTGAAATCTTGTTCGTATTCCATGTGAGCTTTCTGAAGATTCACCTACCGTCCATTTTATGTTGCATGGACCTTTTGTTCTGAATCAACCTAAATTGTCTCCCTCTGAGGAATCTGAACCCATCTTGTTTTGATCGAGTCATGAGAAACCATTTCTTTTGAAGATCCTTCTGGAAGAAACTCCCCGGGCGTGATAATTGTTCACGACGACCTTTTACGATTTGCTACGACGTTGTCTAACCTTGCGACTTCAAATTTCGAGGACGAAATTTTTTTGTTAGAGGGGAAGAGTTGTAAAACCCTAAAATCTGAAACATGTAAAAAGACTAAAATGCCCTTACAATCTAAAACTTTGATTTATAAGCTTAGTAAGGTACCAAATGAATTCCAAACTTTGAGAAATGATCAAGGCATGAAGTAAAATAAATTTCCTTTACAACATTTGACAATTGTGAAGTCCCAAAATTTTGTTGTACACAATATATAGTTCGAAAAATACTTATAGTATATTAATAATATTATTTAACTTATAATAAATTCAAAATACCTTTAAATACTAAACAAATTATGGAAAGCATATCAAAATTGAATGGGCCCTATGTATAACCGAAATTTGCCAGCCCTCTCTCCACAATTCACGGCAAATTGACACTTTTTTCCTAATCTAATCACATGCTCCATTCCATAATTTGCTCACAAGATTATACGGTTCTATTCCAATTACTTTCACACATTATTCTTCACACATTAAACCTTAAATACTATAGTAGCGGCTGTTCTTTTCCTCCTTCCATCCTTGATCGAATCCATGGTGAAAAGGTGTTAGTATTGATCGTTGGGTAACCCTAGTTGAAGAGGGTTTTGGTTTGTTTAGTTTCGGGTTGGTTATGGATTCCTTGATGCCGTTTTTCTTCCATTCGATCATTCATAAAAGGTACCAAGTAATCAATTTTGTTCAATCTTCCTTCTGATCTGTTATAAACGTTTGTATCATGGTTTGGTTTGATTATTTGAATCGGCTAAGGAAGGGTTACATGTTATACGCTTTAAGCTCTCATAAAATCATGAATTCGAACACATGAAATAACGATTTTTGAAACCTCTTATAAATCGAACATAAGTGTGTATGTTAACGTGTAATGAATGGAGATTAAACCTAATGATATGTGACCTAATATTCTGGAAATAAAACCCTTGCATTAATTATAGATCGATATAATGTAGTAAATGGGTTATTAAAATGAGAATTTCATGCATGGTTGTGGTGTAGATGCAAAGGTCGAATGCATAGAATAAAAGGGTGTGAGTCATGATTTTATGTGGTCGCATGGTGTGTGTATGTGGCTGTTATAATGGGTCGTTATGGTTATTAATGTTTGTGTCGTGATGGCTGGAAACAAGGGTGGAATAAGGAGTAAACATGGTGTCGAATGGGTCTGTTTGTAGGTGTGTTGTATGAGTATTCATTGTGTCGGCATAGGGGCTGAAATCATGGTTGAATGTGTGATGTAAAACCTGGGATTCTAGGAGTATAAAAAGTAGAAGAATGCATGCATGTTAGGTCGAATTAAGTAAGGTCGAGAAAGGAAGACATATTGCATTCATGGTTGTCTCTTTTTCTTTTGTTTCTGTGTCCCACGTTCAAATCAAATGTCTAAATGTATTGCAAATGTAGTATGGCATGGTTTATTGTTTTTCTTTTTCTCTTTGGTCCTACATTCGACTCATCAAATCATCAATATGACAATAGGTGCAGAGAATTTGACTATTGGATATGTAGGCATGGAACTTAAATTTGTTGTAGCCTTTTTCCCCTATTTTTCATATTCAACCCATACTTTAATACTTAAACATTTTAAGACCCTATACCTCTTCATATTCATAATAAGTCCTAACTCATGTAAGGTGTCATTAACTTAACTAAATAGTAAGATTAACAAAAAAAAAAAAAAAAAAAAAAAAAAAAAAAAAAAAAAAAAAAAGAACTAATTTTGCTAACTTAATAAAACGGAAATTACTAAAGTACGGAAGTTAATAAAAATGGAAATTCTTATGAACTTAAAGTAATACTTGGTATTAATTCGTATAGGTTCCGTGAAGCGGGAGTGATCATCTCGCGACTTTTCTTTCGTTGGTTGCTTTTGTTTCGAATAAGGTACAGATATTCTGACCTTTCTTTTAAGGTTTCTCATGATCTCTCTCGTATTCTGAATCCCTTAGTTCTGATTCGATTGCTATGATTTCCCTTTTGCTTGAACCTCCCCAGTTGAGTTCCATTTGATATGAATTCTGATCTGAAGCTATGCTATGAAAACCTTTTCTAATTATATCTTGAAAATGTTTTGAGGAAAAACTATTTTAAAAAGGGTGTTTATAAATGAGGCAAAACCATTTTATATAAATGTTACTAACTTTTATGAAGGCTATTTTGGAAGACTAATTTTTATGAAAAACTGTTTTGAAAGAATATTTTGTGAAAATTACTTTAAAGAATCGTTTTATTAAAGGCACAAATAAAGGATTGTTTAAAATGGATTTTGATGGAAGTTTTTAAAATGAACTTTTGAGATGAACCTTGATTATGATTATGAGTTATGATTCAGTTAAGATTTCCCAGGCCATTTCTATGTTTCCTTGTGTATGAACCTTTTGATATGACGTTGAGATGCATTTCTGATATATGACTTTGAGATGACCTTGAGATATGACTCTTAGTTTGATACCCGAGCCACCTTTCTGTTTCCTAGCCAGGAAGGTAACCTGGCCGTGTCTGTGATGCACCACTGGCATGACTCCTGTGTGGGGGAGTGATTTCTCACGCCGTCCCCTTTTATATTATGATATGGCCATTATGATTCTGAGATTATGATTTTGAGATGACTTTGAGTGGGGGCGTATGGATTGCAATCCTAGGCATGTATGTTTAGTGGATTTAACTATGACTTTGAGTATGACTTTGAGGTGACTGGTGCATGTGTGCTATACACGCCTTTCACATTTCTGGGAGCTAGCTACTCCACCCCATTTGATACATGAGGCCACCCCTCATATTATCTGGTTGCCTGAGAGGTATCCCCTCTGATTGTGAGACTATGATGTTGAGATGTGACTTTGAGATTATGACTTTGAGTTTCTGGGCTCGTGGTGGATAACTATCCTAAACCTTTACTCTTGTAACTTATTTATATCTCTTTCATTATGCTGCATCTGATTATTTTCGTTTATTTCGTTTCCGTTTATTATATATCTGTTCACTGGGCTTTGTAAGCTCAGCCGCACGTTTTCTTTTCGTGTGCGGCAGGTTTTAGTTGGAAGATGAGTACGAGTGAAGAGACTTTTGGACTTAGAAGACTTGATAGTTTTGGGCCTAGAGATGATTAGAAGTTATCTTATTGTTAGAAATTGTATTCGCCTGGTAACCTGGTTATTTTAGTATTTCCTTTGTAACATTTAAGAATCTTTGTATTACTATTGAATGTATGTTTTGTTGATCTGATATGAAGCCATTAATGTGATACTTCTACCCTTGCTGGGTTGGGGTGTTACATTGTTGATATAGTGCTTGCAAACTCTCGAGTTTGGTACTCGCGGAGTAGAGTAGAGCGAGGAAGAGAGCTTCGTTCCGAACCATTATAAACAATCGTGTCTACTGGTTTGATCTTTCCTTTACATTTCCGCATTTACTTATTACTCATTGTTTATATATAAATGTAAACAATGAGTAATTTTTGTGGATTACTCATTGTTTATATTTATATATTGTGTATTGTGTTGATTTTATATCAAGTCATCGAATCTAAAGTTTTTGTAAACAACTAAACAGGGTAAAAACAATTCAACCCCCCTTCTAGTTTTCCACAATTGGTACCAGAGCCACGTAAACCAAGATTTTTAAAATTTATTGGATTTTAAAACTTGAATCGATCTATGGATTTCGAAAACTACAAAGAGGGTCAATATATGCAACGACCACCACTTTTTGAAAACGATGGTTTTATATATTGGAAAAATAAATTCGAGACCTATGTGAAATCAAAAGGTCTTGATCTTTGCCATGTTATTACCGAGGGTGATTTTCAACCTGCCATAAGAAATGAAACTACTAACAAGATGAAATAGTACCTTTTGAAAAACAATCGGATGAACTTAAAAGGAAGCTTGCCAAAAATAACGAAGCTAAAATGTTTCTTTACAACGCTTTACCTAAGAAAGAATACGAAAGAATTTTTATGTGTAAAACGGAAAAAGAAATTTGGCAAACTTTGTTAATCACTCACCAAGGTAATAGCCAAGTCAAAGATAACAAGTTTGACTTAATTGTGCAACAATATAAGAAATTCTCGATTGCCGAGGATGAATCTATTGATAGTGGATTTGTTAGGTTTAATAGTATTATAAATAGTTTGAAAGCTCTTGACGAAAGTTTTTCTAGCAAAAACTATGTTCGTAAGTTTCTTAGGGCACTTCATCCAAAGTGGAGACCGAAACTCACCACTATTGAAGAATCTAAAGACTTGACGACTGATGATATCAAATAACAACATTTTATTAGCATCATTTATCCTATGTTATTTGCTTGTTTTATATAATTTTATATGAGAATTGATACTTAATCGCTTACTTTTGTAAATCTCAGTTATAAACAAGCATTTAGTGAAAGTTAGCTATTTTAGACGTAAATTGGAGCAAAATGGATCAAGATGGAAAAGTCTACTGAACTGAAGGAAGATACGCTGTATCATTCTAGACAGATACGCCGTACATCAAGACTTAGACGATTATGTAGACCATTGCCTGACTTTGAAGCATACGCTGCATGTATTTATCCCAAGCGTCGTATATGAAACCCTGGTTAATGTAAGAAGATCTGACTCATCCTACTCCAGATACGCCGCATGACAATCCAGAGATGTGGCGTATCAATCTCAAGACTTCACCAGAGAATCTAAGATATTGAAGAAACATGCGCCGCATGAGGATCTAAGGTACGCCGTATCCTATGGCGGTGTAAGAATATTCCAGAATATAATAATCTTGGACACCACGCGAAGTTACCTAGATACGGCGTTTCAACTTAATAGATAAGCCGTATCGATTTTGTTTCCAGAATGTATAAATACCCCATTCGTCTGCCAAACGAAACATAAAATTTTTACGACACATAACCTAGAGAAGGGCGATGACCAGACCTCACAAGGCACAACCAGAAAGAAGAATTCAGAGCTATAAGAAGGTCCTGCTAGTACTTTAATTCAAAGGAAGATTCGTTTAATTTGTATTAGAAATGTTTTAATCGTTGAGTTAGTGTCTTTTTCACTATTTTATCGGACTTAATTGTTTCCAGCTTTTATAAAGAGCATTTGATGTTTTATTGGATCCTTATGCGTATATTTTGATTACATATAAAAGTTTATTGTGCCTTGTCGACCTTAGGCTCGCACAATTACTTCATTAACATCGTCTGCATTGTTAATGTAAGCCTGTAAAAGGGATAAATAGTATATAAACTTAGTAATCATTAAGGTGGACTTTATGCGAAGATCTGATTAATTGTGACAGGATTAGTCCGTCAAGAAGACTTAATACCCGAAATCTAGACGTTTAGACTGGATCTAGACATTGGAATGATATACGCATACACGTAAGAATACTGTAAAACCCCAAAATTAATATAATCCGAAATGACTAAAATACCCTCTGAATTTGAACTTTTAAGAACTTATGAAAATATGTAAGTAACCTCATTTGAACATAACCTAAGTTACGAAACATATCAAGTTAATATAAACTATACATTATGTAAATAATATGTATAAATAAAATCTCTCCATCGAACACTAATCTATTCGACCCATTTGATGTGTTTTATACACAAGATTTTCGGCCCAAAGAATTGGAAACAAGAAGAGATAATTAAGAGTTACTAAGCCCATTATGAAGATCCAAAATAAACCCATACACACCTTATTTGGCCCATCTAGAAAAGTCGGTATTCTTTTTTTTTTCTTAAAACCGATCATCACACAACAAATAAACAAAAAAACCCTAACTCTCTAAAAGTGTCGGCTCCCTCCCTCTTTTGCTGCTACTGTCGATCTTCTGCTGCAGCCAAAGGAAGTTTTTTGTGTGTTCTTGTTCAATCTATATCAAGGTAACTTTGTTCTTGTCACAAATCATCCATTCGAATTGTTCCTAAACCCTAAATCGACCATTTGTTCCTTGTTTTGCTGCTGTACGAATCAAAGGAGAAGAAGGAAGGATTCTTGGTGATTAAATCTTGTGTTGTTCGTGTTCTTCGTCGTGTCTTCAAGGGTATTCGTATCACTCCTCTTTGTTTAATCCTTATTCGTGTTCTTGTAAATATATGTCACATAAAATCATGATCAAAAACCCTAAAATCTTTTATGTATAAATCGAACCAGGGGTATATATGATGAATTTATTCGATTTGATTATGTTAAGACCTGTTATAATCGACCTAAAAATGTTATGGACTCATCTATAATCGTTTTGTGTTAAGAACTAAGGATTGGAATGATGAAAACCTAATTGAATACATGATATTATAAGAACTGCTACTGGTCTGGAAAAAGGTCCAACTTAAATCGAATGTATCTAATTGATGTGAACGTGTTTTTGGGTGTTTTCAGAGTCTAAAACTAAGTTCAATGAAATAGCTACCTGGGAAAATTAATCTTGTAATTTTTGGAGGCCTGGAAGGTTACTTTTTGATTTTTAGAAAATTAAGTGTCAAATCGAATTCGTATGTCTGGAAAAACAGTCCGTGTTTTCCATTTTTCATTTTCAAACCATAAAGAATTAGAAGGTTTCCTTTGAACTGAGTAATATATGATGTGTCTATTAGTTATTGGAATTTTTCTAGATTTTTATAAATTTTCTAGATGGGGAAAAGAAATAGAAACTTTTCGGATGTTTCATCAGATACGATTCGGGGACATGTTGTGGAAATGGATTTTTCATTCGTATTTATACTAGCTAATAAAATCTGGAAAAATTATATAAAATACTTAAGGCATTGAGGTATCTGTGGTAATTTTTTGGAATTTTATTTCGGAGTTCTTATATGGTTAATAAATTCGACTAAACAGGACCAGTTCATGTGTAAAATTTGTAAAAAGTGTAAAAGGGGTTTTAAAAGGTGTAATGTGTTTATTTTCTAAACTAAAGGGTCTAAATTGTCATTTTTCTAAAACTAAGGGACTTAACTGATGAAAACATGTAACTTGATAATATTTACATTTTACACCCTAATCTTATCATAATGACACTATTAACCCTAAACTTGTTATAATTGTATAATAAACCCTAAACTTATATAACCAACATTATGAACCTTGAACTATTAACTTGTCACATTTGGATACTTAACTTTGAATGCTTCTTAAAAATGGAAACTTACTAATTGAGGAAACCTGCTATAAATGGAAAGTTACTAAAAATGGAAAGCCGACTAAAATGAGAAATCTGATTTGAAGAAGATATTAATAATAAGACGACCATGTATTCGTGTAGATTCGCTGAAGATGGAGTTGTTTCCGATCTTTATATTTCTAGATATGTTTGCACTTGCGGTATAAGGTACAGATATTCTACCCTTTTTCAGTAAGGGAGTTTTCTCCTCTCATGACTCATTTATCTTGATTCGTTTTAAGATTCCCTAAGCCATTGCTATGTTCCCCTACACTTTGGTTCGTATGTTTGATTCATTTTGACTTTGATGTTCGATATGACCCTTTTTGCTTTGAGCCTCTATAATGATCCATTTGATATTCGTTCGTGACCTTGTGATATTAGTGTTCGAATCACTAGATACTTCGAAGGTTCATTTGATTTTGGTAAATAGATGTGAAAACCTTTTTGATTATATCATGGAAATGTTTTGAGGAAAACTTATTTTAAAATGATGTTTATGAAATATGCGATACCACTTTTATTTGGAATCTTACTAAACTTTTGTGAAAATTACTTTTAAAGACTACTTTTGTGAAAATAGTTAATAAAGATCATTTTTGATGAAAACCATTTGATAAAGATTTCTTTAAATGAACCATTTGATTATGAACCTTTGATCGGTTCATTAGGATTCGTTTGACCTTGATATTGGATATGAACCCTTTGCCATGAACCTTTGATATTTGGACTTTGACTATGATTCGATGACTTAGACTATTT
The DNA here is from genome assembly GCA_021014915.2 of Artemisia tridentata subsp. tridentata. Classification (NCBI taxonomy): domain Eukaryota; kingdom Viridiplantae; phylum Streptophyta; class Magnoliopsida; order Asterales; family Asteraceae; genus Artemisia; species Artemisia tridentata. Next base: position 74,708,052 of record CP139503.1, read on the forward strand.
GAACCTTTGCTATGATTTGGACCTTTGACCCTTCAGTTTGATACCCGAGCCAAGTTCGTTTCCTAGCCATGAAGGTAACATGGTCGTGTCATTGATGCACCAGTGGCATGACTCACGTGTGGGTGAGTGATTTCTCACACCGTTCCTATATTGTTCGTTGCATGCACATTATATTTATTATGGCCAATATTATTGTTCGGGGGACGTATGGGTTGCAATCTTAGGTTCGTGTCCGTGTTCGTGGACTTAACATGATTTGATATTATATATTGTTCGGTGACTGATGTTGGGTGCAATCCACGTCTTTCACAAGTTCGGGAGTTAGCTACTCCATTTGAAGAATGAGGACACCCCTCATAATATCTGATTATCTGAGAGGTCTCCCCTCTATATGATTATGAAGACATGGTTACTATATTTGGTTCGTGTTCGGGCTCGTGGTGGATTACTGACCTATCCTTTTCCCTTTCTTATTTTGTACCTTTGTCTATACCTTATGTTATTCCATTGCACTATACCACATATGTTCGTTTTCTTTTGCTTTCGTTTCCGTTTATTATATATCTGTTCACTGGGCTTTTTAAGCTCAGCCGCATTTCTTTCCTGCGGCAGGTTTTAGTTGGAAGCTGGGTATGAGTGAAGAGAACCTCGGACTTAGAAGACTTTGATAGCTTATGGATTAGAAATGATTAGAAGTCATTATATTTAGACTTAGTAGTTATTGATTTCCCATTTGTAACCTTGTGTATTCAGTATTTCATTTGTAACCCTTGTATTACTGTTGATGTATGCTTTGTTTTGATCTGATATGAAACCATTATTATGACATCTTTACCCTTATCGGGTTGGGGTGTTACAATTATGGTATCAGAGAGACAGGCTGCGATTCGTAATACAATTACCCTTGGCCTGTGTAAGTTTGGACCACCAAGTTTTCCCTGTAGGCGCTCGTAAGACAACTGATGCGTGGTTTTGCGACCTTACAACAGGTTTTACCTCTCGAGGGATCTCAAGAGGCTTGCAATCCCCACCAGGCAGTGTACCTGACCGATGTAGTATAGTGTAGTGGCAAGTACCGGGGGATTGATCGTTCTCTAGGGGAATAGTGTCGTTAGGATTGAAAAACTACTCTAATAGGTCTAAGGGTGAGGGAAGATTCTTTTTGTATTTTTTATATTTTTTATAAAAGCAAGTAAAATCTCGGGTTTGAAGGAGTGGGCGGAATTAGTTGCTAGTCAACTAACCCAAATAACTACAATTGCAAATAAAATAAAATAACTGAAAATAAAAAGGTTGTGGAACTTATATGGAGAGAAATGTATTTACTTAGATTTCCTTACTCCCTAACTATCTTTTACCGGTTGATTAGTGTGTATTAATTGCATGGATGACGGGTGTATTCCTTAATACCAATCGTGGGGTGACGTACGTACTTCCCCAACTCTATAAGCTCCTACTTCACTCCTATGTCGAGCCGGCTAAGAAGCTCCTAACATAGGATCACTAGAATTCGCTCATGCATTAAATACAACCATAAAAACCTTAGTACGCATTGGTTCATGTTTCTTAAGACGTTCAAGCAAGTTACCGTATAGGAGGTTAGCCAGTTTTCTTAAGCCTAACATCGATAAACAATCATCCAATACAATTAATAACACACCAACAACCAATAATCAATAGTTAGGTTTCATTAGATCTAAGCAAACACAAGATAAATCTAGCCTAGCATGTTAAATAAAAGACAAGAAAAAGATATAATCAAACAACACATAGACATATTGAATGATTAATTGATTACTTATCTTCAATTGAACATGGGAGATCTAAGGGTATAAAACCCTTAAAAGTAGCAGAAAAATCGTTTTAGGGTTTCTCCTCACAAAGTTGCACACTCATGACTAAAAATTATGAGAATATATATAGAAAATCAGATCTGACGGCGTCTCGTTATAGAGCTGACGCCGTCACCTCGCCGCGGTTAGGGTTTCTTGATGGCCTTCTTGACGCCGTCCCCTTTTAATCATCCAAAATCCTCTCTGGCGCGTCAAGGGTTGACGGCGTCACAATGGTGCTTGACGCCGTCACAAGTACTTTTCCATCCGATTTTGAGACTTTGTCGTTTTCTTCACTTTTATGCTCCAAAAACGTCCAAAATGCTTCCTTTTCCAGATTTCTTCTCCAAAGTACCTAAAATGACAAAAGGAACGATTTAGGGCAATATTTGATCAAATAAATACGATTTAGGGCTTAAATGACCCCCTAAAAGCGGTAAACTTTTCGCTTCATCAAATACCCTTACACTTGAGATTTGCTTGTCCTCAAGCAAATGCGCTTTTATTCAAATCAAAATACAAGTTAGGGGTCATTTAACGCTAATATAAAAGTAATTACAACAAATAGTCGTTCCACTTTAATCATAATAAGCACAGAGATTACAAACTAGCACCTCACAAGTAGTGTTTAGATACTCACATCTCTCAGGTGTCATAAAAGTATATCTCATAAATGAAAATGAATAATATCTCTCACTACCTGTCATAGCAAATAGATTACCATAGGCTTGGGAAAGGATCAAAAACCTCCTCCACTAGGCGTAAGCACCTAAGATAAACTATCAAAGAGGGCTTTTAAACGGGTTATAACGTTAGGTGTAGGGATATGATAAACACGGTTTTGTTGGATAAAGGAAATTTTTACTGGTAGCGAGTTAAAGATCTTGATTAATTACATGTACAATATGGCGTTGCTAAGCCAAGACTAGACTCGACTTAAGCTAATGAAAAAAATAAAAAAAAGATAAAATAAACATAAAATGAAATGGGATGGTAGTCCGTATGTTTTTTTTTCTACTTTACTTTTTTTTTTTTTTTTTTTTTTTTTTTTAATTGAATACACTCTTGCCCTACCATCCAAAATAATACATCGTAGGGGGGTTGTATCCCCCTTACACTTGAACTTTTACATAACTTTACAATTAACTATTCTAATGACTCGAATTAAGATAATCGAAACACTTGGAGTACTTTTAAAATATTTAGCACATATGGGGGTAATAATGTTGTTCTTCCCCATTACTCCATTACACTAGTACTTTACCCATGAGTCCCAATCGTCCCAAAACAATATGTACAAGGATATGACTCGACTTAGCAACCATGTAATCAATTAGATAATTAACTTAGGGTTTAAACAAATGTTGTCACAATAATGCACTAAAAATGAGTGCATACAAGGTAGGCTAAGGCGATTTGGGTGTACATTTAAGTGGGGTGTAAACAAATTCTTACTTTAAGTAAAATGCTTAAAGTTATAAACGAAAAGATAGGCTCTGAGGGGTGTACTAGGGGTATCGTGTACTAAAAATGAGTACAACGCAAAGGGTGTGGGAGAATTACTTGACCAATGTAGCCAATGTAATTATAACAAAAACATAGGTGTAAAACAATGGGTTAATCCTAATGCCTCTTATCATGTAGTAAATCTAACTACACAAATGTAGTCTCACTTGTGGCCTCGGAATGGTCCTAACGCAAGTTCTAGAATCTAAGTGCTACCGGTACACACATCATAGCATAAATGCTTTTCCTACCAATTCTAGGAGCGAACCTCACATATTTGGGGGTGGAAATTTTTTTTAGTGGTACGGTTTTGTGCTAGTCATATAACTCCTATCCGTGAGACGCTCATTAAGACCAAAGTTTCACTCCTATATGTTGTAAAAAAATTTAAATTTGGCACTAAAATTGCCTTAATAGGTATTTCTCTCAGTTTTATTACACATCTACCATTAAACAAACGAAAAATCAAGCGTAATAGCATTCTCTAAGGTATCGTACTTTACCCGCCCTTACACTTAAGATGAACATTGTCCCCAATGTTCAAATAACAAGATGTAAAAGTAAATAAGGTAAAAGAATGAAATCAAATACTCCCCTGATTCGCTCGGTGGATAAAGAGGTAACATGGTTAGATCTTCTTCCAAGGTAATGTTGAAGCTTCAAGATTAAAGCAGCGCCAAAAGCTAGATTCCACATATATCTTCTTGTCCAAAATAACCTGTTAAACCTGAGAAAACAAACACGAAAACCTGCATAACATCGGCGGGATAAATCTGTATAAGGATATAATGCTTGTGGAATGATTATTTTGCAGATTCCTGGAGTTTATAAGTTAGAGATTTAATAAAGCATTTTATGATTCCGGAAGAAAAACAAAACTTTCAAAAAAAAAAAAAAAAAAAAAAAAAAAAAAAAAAAAAAAAAAAAAAAATTCCAGAAAACTGTTCCTGACGCCGTCAGAAGTGATCTGACAGATTTTTCATGTTAAGTTTCCGGAAAATTTCTGAAAAAACTCAATCCTTATTTCCTGGAAATCCTGCAAAATATCATTATGACTCGATACAAGCATTTGACTCAAACAATTACTAATATGTATGTTAATTTAATATTGTTATGATTCATGTTCAATCTTGTTCTTTAAAACAGATTTAGATTTCCCTTACACTTATCTTTTGCAAAATACCTTTATATGTAGTTAAGACGAAGTTAAAAACAAAATAAAATATTTTCACAATTTAATTTGAAACATGAACCAATAACAATAAAAATAAAACACACATACGGAAATAAAAACAAATAAACAAACAAACAAAACAAATAAAGCAAATAAAGCTTGGGTTGCCTCCCAATAAGCGCTTGTTTTTGTTCGAGTCACGAGCCTGACTCTACCCTTATTTAACAGAAATAGGGGAGGTTTTCCCTACACTTAGAATTAAGTGCGGGTGGAAGTAGCGATACACACCCTTAGGGTGGAAATATGCCACGTGAGGTGAAGGGGGTGAGTGAATGGCTTCCTTCATCCTAAAACTACCCGGATAGTATTGGTTGATGGGTGGGTCGGTTCCTCTTTTGTCTCCTAGATGTAAATCTAAGGATGAAAAGTTGTGTAAAGGTTGAGGTTCCGGTTCTTCAACACTAGGAAATTCCCTAGAACTAAGAGTAAGGTCATCACTAAAAGTGTTCAAACCTATATCCTCTAGTTGTGCTTGGTCCAAGGGTTCTACCTCTATCGGGATTCCTAAAGTCTCTTCTACTTCTTCCGGGTAAGTCACGGGCGGTGTGGGTGCCTCAAATGATGGTAGGACTTGTGGGGTATTTAGCGGGCTTATGGTGTCAAGATCACCTATGTGTTCATCCCGTATCATGGTAGTGCCTAACCATGACATGCAGCTAGGTGGCTCAACTCTACCCCCATCCCCAAACAAACTTGTTTCATTATCCTTGAAATTTGTGGTCAATTGACTTGTACTAACGTTTGTTGGGTTGTCTACTCTATAATAATATTGGGCACAATCTTCTATGGCATCCCATGCTTCTTCAGCATTTAATTCCCTAAAGTCCCCATTGGCAAAATCCTCAATGCACATTTGGTCACATCGGTCGACACGATAGTAAAAGGTTTGGGTTAGGGATGCTAAAGCGAAACTATGATGAGGGACTATTCGGAGTAAATTTTTAAAACGAGTCCATGCATCATATATGGGTTCATCTCGATATTGTTTGAACATCAAGATGTTATTAGGGTAGAATGGCTTTTGTGGTCGGTGGTATGGTGGATTCGCGTACTCCATAATGGTGAACGGAAGAGTCAATGGAAAGGTTTTTACGAACAAAGACACAAAGAAAAGATAGACTACTAGAAAGCTAATAAAAAGAAAATAAAAATCTCACTAGATAGGAATCTAATGAGTAGACATAATAAAAATAAATTTCAACCTAAGCAATAACTACTCCCCGGCAGCGGCGCCAAAAACTTGATGCGTGGATTTGCGACCTTACAACAGGTTTTACCTCTCGAGGGATCTCAAGAGGCTTGCAATCCCCACCAGGCAGTGTACCTGACCGATGTAGTATAGTGTAGTGGCAAGTACCGGGGGATTGATCGTTCTCTAGGGGAATAGTGTCGTTAGGATTGAAAAACTACTCTAATAGGTCTAAGGGTGAGGGAAGATTCTTTCTGTATTTTTTATATTTTTTATAAAAGCAAGTAAAATCTCGGGTTTGAAGGAGTGGGCGGAATTAGTTGCTAGTCAACTAACCCAAATAACTACAATTGCAAATAAAATAAAATAACTGAAAATAAAAAGGTTGTGGAACTTATATGGAGAGAAATGTGTTTACTTATATTTCCTTACTCCCTAACTATCTTTTACCGGTTGATTAGTGTGTATTAATTGCGTGGATGATGGGTGTATTCCTTAATACCAATCGTGGGGTGGCGTACGTACTTCCCCAACTCTATAAGCTCCTACTTCACTCCTATGTCGAGCCGGCTAAGAAGCTCCTAACATGGGATCACTAGAATTCGCTCATGCATTAAATACCACCATAAAAACCTTAGTACGCATTGGTTCATGTTTCTTAAGAGGTTCAAGCAAGTTACCGTATAGGAGGTTAGCCAGTTTTCTTAAGCCTAACATGGATAAACAATCATCCAATACAATTAATAACATACCAACAACCAATAATCAATAGTTAGGTTTCATTAGATCTAAGCAAACACAAGATAAATCTAGCCTAGCATGTTAAATAAAAGACAAGAACAAGATATAATCAAACAAAACATAGACATATTGAATGATTAATTGATTACTTATCTTCAATTGAACATGGGAGATCCAAGGGTATAAAACCCTTAAAAGTAGCAGAAAAATCGTCTTAGGGTTTCTCCTCACAAAGTTGCACACTCATGACTAAAAATTATGAGAATATATATAGAAAATTAGATTTGACGGTGTCTCGTTATAGAGCTGACGCCGTCACCTCGCTGCGGTTAGGGTTTCTTGATGGCCTTCTTGACGCCGTCCCCTTTTAATCATCCAAAATCCTCTCTGGCGCGTCAAGGGTTGACGGCGTCACAATGGTGCTTGACGCCATCACAGGTACTTTTCCATCTGATTTTGAGACTTTGTCGTTTTCTTCACTTTTATGCTCCAAAAACGTCCAAAATGCTTCCTTTTCCAGATTTCTTCTCCAAAGTACCTAAAATGACAAAAGGAACGATTTAGGGTAATATTTGATCAAATAAATACGATTTAGGGCTTAAATGACCCCCTAAAAGCGGTACACTTTTCGCTTCATCAGACAACCTTTGAAAAATTTGCTTTAAGATTTCCCTATAGGAACGTAAATTTTGACCAGTGAGGAATGGGTAGACTATAAGGCATTCGTTTAAGTATCTTTGCTTCCGCATCACTCTGATTCGTGCCTTGTTTTTGGTTAGAGTCTGTTGATATCATTTTTGGAAATCGAAAGCTTATGCTTTGAACCACCTAAGATTTGAACCTGATTAAATCTTGAAGGCATTGAGAATTTCATAATAATTGCCTGACACTATTTGATCCTTATCTTCAGATTTTGACTCTGACCTCTGATCCTTTCGTTAATCATTTTGATGCCTCTTCGGGCATTCTGAGAATCTCCATGGCGATGACGTACTTGATACATTTTGTTATTTGTCTCTTGCTTTGATAAACGTTTATGAATCTTCCGACACTATTTGATTTCATTTCACCCATCTCTATCCCTATGAGAAGTCTTGTGGCGTTTAACCACGAGTATAAGCATGTTTCCCTCTCACTTTTGAACGATAAGTTTTGCTATGCTGATCCGTCTTTCTTTGGATAGTTAACTTAAATTTTATTCTGGCAAGGAATTTGTTGAGTGATCAGTCAAATATTGACAACTACCCTTCTATGTCTCACCTTTGGCGTTTGAAACAATTTTGAACCCCCCTACTACGATTACCGATTGTTAAACCCTTTGCTATCACTATGACTCTGGAGACTCGTGTGTTACGTTCGCGGTTATGAAGTTTTCCTAGAACCCATTTCGTACACCAATGAATGAACCTTATCTTGAACATTATTTGGCACCCTGAATTTCTTGAATATGATTCCTGGTTGAACCACCAAGTTTTCCACCGGAGTGTGAAGTAAGATTTGACATGATATCAAAATATTGTCTAGTCACTAAGCGAAGGTGTCTTTCAGATGTGTCCGAAATCATACCTGTTGAATTGAGCAACCGGGAAGAGCAGCAACCGAAGACCAGGAAGAAGCTGAACCGTAATATCGTTAGGAGCCAATATTCCTCCACCCTGAAACGACCATGTGTTTGTTTAATTTCAGAGCGCGAAGTTTCTTCTGATTAATTGATTTTATTCTTGGAATCGCCTTCCATATTCGTAAACGACTGCTATGACGGTTAGTGACGCTAATAGTATTAGCTAAAGCTCTGACTGTTTTGTGAATTTGATAAATGATGTTTTCTCGTGAGTACTTGGACAAATGGTCATTGTATGACTTAATAGTATGTTCGGAAACGAGGAAGAGCATGAAAATCATCTTTGCACTTTGCTAGGAAATTCGTCGATCGTTTGTGCATTCTGAGAGATTGATATTTGTAAAGACAACGATGTCCTTATTTGAGGATACCTCTTTAAATCCCGCAAGTTTTGAAAACTATCACCAATTGGTCAAGACCGATAGCAGAACGGAGAACTGAAACCTTTTGAACCTTGCAGAAGAATTCTAGAAGATGGTTGCAACTGATGATACCATGGAGAAATTTCGTGAACAGAGAGAAACAGCTTAGTTTGATTGAGAATGGAGTTTTGGAAAAGCTGAAATAGAGATTAGCTTCCATATCTTCGGGCGGAACGAATTTTGGGGCATTCCAGAAAGAGACTCGATTATACTCCCTTACAGCACAGAAGGTTTTGCGTATGCATCAAGACAACTAGAAGCGCGTCAGAAGAAGTATTTCACTGCCTGACCTGGAGTTGACAACAATGGCGGCTACCCTGAAGAGTGAAGACATTCCTTACAAGGTAGAAGTGTTGGCGACGCAGAGGATCTAGTCAAGATGGCGAACATGGAACTGATGAAGACGTACAGTCTCACTTCCCTATTCATCTTAGTTGTACTAAGATGAATTGAGAACGGAAGCAGACTGGATGATGAAGGAATTTAAAGAGCATGCTAGGAATTCACATTACTCCATCACATTCCAAGAAGAACTGCAGGAGGCTTGATGAACCAGACAAAAGTACACGATTCTGTTTCACTTCCAGATTGACGGACCAACGAAGACAGATTAACCGGACTTGAAGAGATTGGATGTGTTGAATGAACAGATTTTTGAAACAGACCCTTTATGTTTGGAAGAATTGATTCTATGAAGGCCGAAGTTCTTGACGACTAACTTTCGTTTCCGTTGACCCTCTTAAGTTTCGTTATATAGTAATGAGATCCTCTTATGATTTAAGTTCCCTAGAAGCATTTTAGTTCGTGTTCATTTTTCGTATGTTCGGTGATGGCCTTGTTTTGAGAGATTTTGACAAGTTGTGGAAGATATGATACTTGTGACGGCATACCTTACTTCTGCTAGACAATCTGGGATTTTGATACTCTTGCGAATAGTTTTGTTTTCCCTTATGACTATGATATTTGATTTTGTTGACCTCTGAGACGGTAGAAGTACTAGGTGGATTAAGATAGGTGATTTTGATTACGACTCGAGATAAAGTATGATCATCATGAAGGCATACTTATGTGGTGCTATGAGAGGACCTTGCTTGGATACACGGTTAAGGTGGTTAAACCTTGTGTCTTTGTGTATGTGATATATTGAGTTAATATGATCAAGTACGCGGAATTTACTTAACCATACTTAGAAGGTTATGTATGTTGTGGAAATGGAAGTATTATATGTGTTACTTGACAATGAACAAAGAAAGTTTATCACCACAACGATTCAATATTATTCAAGAAATAATACGAGTGATCTTCACTATCACTAGGGTTACAAAACCTTGAATCTTATGTTACAACTTGTGATTTGTGTTTGTTCAATATTCTTAACAGTTCTAAGTTCTTAGTTGAAGTGTGTACACAATATCAAAGTCTAAGATCTCTTTTATAGTTTCAAGAGAGCTTTTACAACAATCTATGTTAAAGTCTTAAGCTATTCGATCTAGCTTACAAGAGTCACTTATACAACTTGCATACTAAGAAGTATACAATTTGAACACTTAACTATGACACAACAAAAGATATTTTATTTTGTATCTTTGACTTTCTTGTACAAAATATCTTGTTCGTCCTTATCTTCTTAAGCAGCACTATGAGTCACTGATCAGCAGTACCTTGTTTGTACTAGCAGTACCTTTGAATAAACCAGCAGTACCTTCTTGTTCTTGACCTAGCAGTACCTTTGTTGTTCTAGCAGTACCTTTATCTTGAACTGGCAGTACCTTTGACTTAGAGTATTTTCTAATACTCTAACTTCAGAATATTTAATTCCCAACAATCCTCCCCTAAACATGTGAATCAATTCAAACATGTTTTTCTGAATTAAATAAGGACTTGTGAAGATCTTTCAAACACTTCATGAATCTGAACAATTCTTCTATTCTGAACTCATCTGCTTTGTTCTTTCTGACTTTAACAATATCAAAACATTGAACCAAAAGATGGTGCAATTTCCTTGGATGGAGGAATTATAAGAGGCAATGATGCTGTGTATCTTGGATGCTTGTTTCAACAAGTGAAATCATCTAACCAGCATGTCTTTGAAGTGAAATTGAAACTTTTCTTCGTTTGACCTAGATAGAACTTTCTCCTTTAGGAATGCTTCATCCCTTCTGAATATATATAATACTCCAGAATAAGCTTTATTCTTGTCATTTTCAACCTCCTCATCATCTTGTATGCTCTTGTCTTCTCCTTCCTTTTATTGGATTATCTTCCTTTTCTGGGCCATTATTTCCTCCCCTGAAGCAAATAACTTTTGTTTCATCCTCCCCTTGTTTGGAAGATCTCACTATGTACCTTTGACTGATCTATCAATGTGAACTTGTTGTCAGACAATATTGTACATGAAGCCATCAATTCCTTAAGAGTTTAAGTTACTGTCCTCATCACTTCTAGGTGTGTTAACTCCTATGAGAGGTGAATCAGTGGACATGTGATTCATGTTCATTAATCAAATGGTTTTTGTGAATCCTTGAAAATCCTTTTAAGAAATCATTTAACTTAGTAGTATGTTCATGATTTTAGAATTGAAAAATCATACTACTTTCAACCATTTTGAAAGAATCAAGTGTATAACAGACACTTAATCAGCATTTCGGTTTAAAGCAACCTCTGGTTGTGTGAGAACCAATGTTTTTCAGTTATAAATAACTGCCTGTGTGCAGATAAACTCATTCAAAGAGCTTTCCTGACAGGGTTTCCAGCTCATAGCAATTGTTGTCTCTAACACAAGTGTTAGATTCACTTTTACTAGCTGTTCTTTCTATCAGATGTCCTCAGACTTGCACATTATACTTAAAAGTATAAAATGATAGAAAGTGAGTTGCATCAGTTACTATCTGATCAACTAAGTCATCAATTCAATGTGAAATATCATAACTAGATTTCAAGAAAGAAGTTTTAAGGAGCTTTAAAGTCCTAAACTCAGTCCATCATAAACCTATTATGGTCAGCAGCTAATATCTCAATTCTACTGTTTCCATTTCACTTGAAAACATCCTTTGTGCTTACATATTCATACCTGAAATTGTTAGTCTAAAACCAAAAGAACAATGTACAAAGTACTTGTCTTGCATTAGAATAATCATAAGACCAACTATATGAATAACACAATTCAAATTTTGTACTGGCAGCACCTTGTGTGCTAAGCAGTACCTTATGATACATTAGCAGTACCTTATAAATCAGTAGCAACAACAAAAATTTATTTACATAAACACATTATTTGAAAAATTCAAAGATTAAGCATTCCAATACTTGCTACCAAGTACTGAAACCTTGAAACATCAAAAGCTTTTGTTAGCAGATCTGCAAAATTATGTTCTGAAGCAATTTTAAGAACTTGAATTAATCTTTTCTCATTGCAGTCTCTTATAAAGTGATGTCTAATTTCAATGTGTTTTGTTTTAGAATGTTGTACTGGATTTTTAATAATACAAATTGTACTACTATTATCAATATGAATAACAGTGTTTAAGAAATTGTACCCATAATCAAGAAGTTGGTTTTGAAGCCATAGAACTTGACTAGAGCAACTTGCAGCAGCTATGTATTCAGCTTCAGTTGTTGAATTTGCCACACTTGTTTGCTTCTTACACTGCCATGAGACAAGTCTACACCCAAGGAATTGACATCCTCCAGTTGTTGACTTTCTGTCCAAGCTAGCACCAGCATAATCACTATCCGAATATGCTACCAAGTCAAAAGGAGATTCCTTTGAATACCATAGACCCAACCTTGGTTGACCCTTGAGATATCTAAAAATTCTCTTGACTGCAGTTAAATGAGAAACCTTTGGAGTAACTTGAAATCTTGCACAAACACAAACAGGAAACATGATATCAGGTCTAGATAATGTAAGATACATCAAAGAGCCTATCATAGATATGTAATTGTGTACATCTACATTTTCTCCATCTTCATCTTTCAGAAGGTGCTTCTCAGAGTCCATTGGTGTGCTTGCTATTTTTGAATCAGCAAATTGAAATTTTCTAAGTATCTCTGCAACATATTTGTCTTGACTAATAAATATGCCTTCAGATGATTGCTTAACTTGCAAACCCAAAAAGAATGTAAGTTCTCCCATAGAACTCATCTGAAACTTATCTTTCATAAGCTTCTCAAATTCTAAACACATATCTTTCCTAGTAGATCCAAAGATAATATCATCCACATACACCTGCACTAACAGAAGATCCTTCTTGTGCTGTTTGATGAACAGTGTCTGATCAATCTTTCCTCTTTGAAATCCATTTTCTAATAAGTAGGAAGCTAGTGTTGCATACCAAGCTCTTGGTGCCTGATGAAGGCCATATAGAGCTTTCAGTACTCTGTACACTTTGTTTGGATGTAATGGGTCAATGAAGCCTGGAGGTTGTGAAACATATACCTCTTCTCCAATTTCACCATATAAAAATGCACTTTTGACATCCATTTGGTAGACTGTGAAGCCTAAAAATGAAGCATAAGCTAGAAACAGCCTAATTGCCTCAATCCTTGCTACTGGAGCATAAACTTCATCATAATCTATCCCTTCTTCTTGTGTGTACCCTTGCGCTACTAATCTAGCTTTGTTCTTGATCACAATTCCTCTTTCATCCCTTTTGTTCTTAAAAACCCATCTAGTGCCAATTACCTTCACACCTGTAGGTAAATCAACTAGCACCCAAACCTTTTGAATCTTGAACTGAAGAAGCTCTTCTTGCATAGCCTCTAACCAGCTTGAATCATCTAGGGCTGTAAGAATATTCTTTGGTTCCTTTTGAGAGAGAAAACATACAAACAAGCAAGAGTTTGAAAGCTCATGCTGTTTTGAAGCATAAAGGGCATCAAGAATCCCTTGTTGGTCTGAAGAGACCAGTTGTCTCCTTGTCTTCACACCAGATTGTATATCTCCTATCACATTTTCAAGGGAATGAACTCTGTGAATTCTTGTGTGTGGGGTAGTAGGAACATGATAAGATGGTGGAAGATTACTCAAATCCACTTCATCTTCTTGGAACTCTGCATCTTTTGAGTGTGAAGGACCAGCAGTACCTTCAACTGAACTAACAGTTCCTTCAAATGAACTACCAGTACCTTTAGAAGTACTAGCAGTACCTTGCTCTGTCTCGGCAGTACCATCAATATTTGAAATATTGTGTTGTTCCTCTGTTCCAACATCTTTGCTTTGAGCCTCAACACCTTCTTTTGCTTTACCAGAAGAAGATTCATCATTGTTTGAAGCTGATTCCACACTTGTACTTGACCACAATGGCATAATTACATCAGATTGATCTTTATCTAACTCCACCTCATTTGTTGCTTGTGAACCTAAAAAATCATTAGTTTCTGCAACAACAGATATATAATTCATAGAATTTGTTAGATAATCAAGATCAAATATCCATTTTGGTCCTTGACCTACTACATTGGACTTGTTTTCCAGAAACTCCACATGTAGTTCTTCTTGTACTTTCTCAGTTCTTAAGTTGTAAACTCTAAAAGCTTTGCTAACAAGAGAATATCCAACTAAGAAACCTTCATCTGCTTTACCATCAAATTTTCCTAAATGGTCTAAGGTATTGAGAATTGTCACATGACATCTAAAAGGTCTAAGAAATCCTATTGCAGGAGTTCTACCATTAAAGAGTTCATATGATGTCTTATTGTGAGGCTGCACAACTAAAACTCTATTTTGAACATAGCAAGCAGTGTTGATTGCCTCTGCCCAAAAGATTATAGGTAGCTTAGAATCAGCTAACATTGTTCTAGCAGCTTCAATTAGTGTTCTATTCTTTCTTTCAGCCACTCCATTCTGTTGTGGAGTTCTAGCAACACTATATTCTCTCCTAATACCTTTTTCTTTGCAGAAATCATCCATAACTCTATTTTTGAATTTTGTCCCATTATCACACCTAATGACCTTTACTTTCTTGCTTACTTGGTTTTCTATTTCTGTTATGAAAGTCTTAAGGATGCTTGATGTCTCATCCTTTGAAACTAAGAAGAAAACCCATGTAAATCTGCTATAGTCATCAGTTATAACAAGACAATATTTTTTATGTTGCATACTCCTTACTGAAACAGGTCCAAATAAGTCCATATGAAGCATAAACAATGGTTTATTGTTAGAGTTAAAAATTTTGGGCTTACAAGTGGCTTTGTGTTGTTTGCCTTTTAGACAAGCAATGCATGTTTGATCATTTTCAAATCTTTTGTGAGGTAAACCTCTTACCAAACCATTCTTAACAATTTTATTTATGGTTTTGAAATTAATATGACCAAGCCTTCTATGCCATTTCATTGATTCATCCAATGTGGCCTTTGATACAAGACAAGTTAAATCTTCTTTAGGAATAATGTTCTTCATATCAACACTATACATATTGGCCTTTCTAGGAATTCTAAGAAGCACTTGATTTTCATCAGGCATCTTAAAATCCTTAGATAGAACAAGACATTCAGTGTCAGTAAAAAGGACATTGTTCTTTTTGTCACACATTTGTGAAACACTAAAAAGATTATACTTTAATTCTTGCACATAGTACACATTTTCAAAATCTAAATTTCCAGTTTTAATAGTACCTTTACCAGAAATTTTGCCACGAAAACCACCTCCAAAGGTAACATATCCTCCATTGAATTCTTGAAAATCTGAAAGATAAGACATGTTGCCTGTCATGTGATTGGAACATCCACTATCTGAGTATCCTTGATCTTAATGATCAATTGAATGTTCCTGCACACAAATAAGAGTGTTAGTTTTCTTTGGGGACCCAAGCCATTACTGACTTGGATCTGCCTCTTGCATCAATAAAGTGTAATCTTTTGAGAACTGTTGATGCAACATTGTATTTAAGAATCCAACATGCTGAGGCCTTAACAGCATTTGCCCTATTACCCTTAGCAGCAGGGTGAGTAACATGCTTAGCAGAAGTGACTGCTAGCTTTGAAGTCACACCCTTTGGTCTCCAAATTTGTTTGTGAACCACTGCTTTTGTTTGAATGGGCCTTAGAACAGTTTTAGATGAATGTATGAAAGTTGTTTTTGAATCCTTTGCTGTTGATTTTGGGTTAACAGTCTTAAATGATCTAGTAGCAGGCCCTTTTGGTCTAGCAGGACCTTTTGACAAACTAACAGTACCTTGCTCTGAGTTGGAGCTGTACTTGTTTGAGACTGTTCTGGGCTTTGTTCTATGAGTGTTAGAGTGAAAGTGATTTTGTGGAATTTGCCTTTTGTGGTTCACTCTATTTTTTTTATACCCAGTTACCCTTTGGTTGCAGAAAGCTGCAAGATGGTCAAAACTACCACATGTATAACAAGCTTTGTTGAAAAATGCAAAGTCATCACCTAGTTGATGAGACTTAAGGCCATTCCAATTCCTTTGGTTGCCTTTGGGCTTGTTTGTAGTTCTATATTGTTCACAATATCTAACTGGTTTCCTAAAATTTTTAACATTGTTCTTAGTCCTGTTAGTGTTGTGATTGACTATCTTAGGAACACTTGTTCCTACTTTCTTAACCAATACAGGTTTAGACATAACCTGTTCTTCTTCATCATCATCACTATCAGTTGTACAATCTTCAACAACTATAGCATCTCCTTTCTTAACAAAGGACACCTTGTCCTGATAAGATAAAGTTTTATCTAAACTTTTACTTACCTTTTCTATCTTAGGACTCTTAGTGGCCTTAGAACCATATTCCATGATTGGTTCTTGAAACTCAGCTAATCCTGTGTGTGCTAAATCAATACCTGGAGGTGAATGAACACCTCTATATGGTGGGGGGACAGACTTAAATCCAACACCAGAATTAACCTTATCAATTACTTGAGCTTCCCAAAGCTTATTGAATCCATCTGAGGCATGTGCTAAGACATTTACAGTTGTATCAACATTTTGTTTTTCATTTTTGTGTCTAGCTAATGAATCATTCAACTCAACAATACACTCATCTCTGATCTTAATGTCATTTTTAAGTATATTGATGTCATTAGCATAACTAGATTCATTGCTTTTAAAATGTAAAACTTGTTTTTCTAGAACACCTAGACCTCTTTTGTGATTAGCCAAATTAGAAAGGGAATCAAGTAGCTCTTTTTTATGAGCCTCAAATCTCTTACTAAGGTCTTCATAAGCTTTAAGATTAGGACATGATTCTGTACAAGTTGTAATATTGTTTACCTCTGAATCAGAATGAGCCATTAGAGCAAACTCATTGGCAACAAAAGCAGCATTTGGTGGTGCATCCTCTTCATCAGCCATAGAGCTCCAATCATAACCAATACCATCAATAGCCAACATAGCCTTTGGCTCTTCAACAGTAACTTCTTTTCTCCTATCTTGCTTATACCATGTGTTTCTATTCTCCTGCTTCCTTGGGCTTCTACACTCCTTAGCAAAGTGTCCTAACCTATGACAGTTGAAACACTCCACTTTCTTCTTATCAAACCCAGCAGTATCATTACCATTTATGGTAATCTGCTTCCCAGTTCTCTGCCAATACTTCTTAGCCCTCATGCTAAGCAAAGCAACCTGCCATTTAATATCCATAGCTTCCAAATCATCACCATCTACCTGCTCAAGGTCTTCATGGTTGAGAGGAGAGCCACTAGATTGACTGGTAATAAAAGCATAGAATGTTGAATCTCCAAGACCAGCAACATCCTTTTGAGAACTTGTAGAAAGAGCACCATAACTTGCATTAGAAACACTTTCACCTTTATCTACCTCTTCACTCTTACTAATACTTGGAACTGACAACATAATGACCAGATTTCTTTAGACTTTGTTCAACAATTTTGAAGTTGTTGTACAAATCATTGAGCTTCATTGTTTCAATGTCTGGTTTGTTCATCCAGACAATAACATGAGTATGGAACTCATCAGGTAGACTTCTCAAAAACTTCATGTTGAGATCTTCCTTCTCTGTCTCAACACCCAACACAGCTAACTGACTGACAAGCTTGTGTAACCTAGAGAACAGCTTATCAAGAGTTTCATTGCTAAAAGCAGTAAAGTTTTCAAATTGTTGCTTCAGCAGTGTCTTGTTGGTCTTTTTGGTAGATTCATTACCACCAAAATATGCACAAATCTCTTCAAAAAGAGTTTTTGCATCTAGATACTTGTTAAATGATAGCATCTGCTCACCAGGAATGGTCATAAGTAGCAAATTTCTTGCTTTCAGATCATTTCTTTTCAGTATCTTTTCTTCATTGGAAACGGGTCCAGTATTTCTTTTCCTAAGTGTTTTACCTTCTAAGACAACATCTGAATAGCTTGGTGAAAAAGAATCACCATACAGAATAATTTCCCAAAGAGTATAATCTTGAACCATAAAATATTGCTCAATTCTCATCCTCTATAACTCAAACTCATTCTGTTTGATCATGGGCAACTTTGCAGCAACATTTGTTTGAGCATCTTGTGGTTCCATTTCTATTTCTTCTAAATCAATAATATCAACTCTAGCTCTGATACCAACTGAGAGGACCTTGGATACACGGTTAAGGTGGTTAAACCTTGTGTCTTTGTGTATGTGATATATTGAGTTAATATGATCAAGTACGCGGAATTTACTTAACCATACTTAGAAGGTTATGTATGTTGTGGAAATGGAAGTATTATATGTGTTACTTGACAATGAACAAAGAAAGTTTATCACCACAACGATTCAATATTATTCAAGAAATAATACGAGTGATCTTCACTATCACTAGGGTTACAAAACCTTGAATCTTATGTTACAACTTGTGATTTGTGTTTGTTCAATATTCTTAACAGTTCTAAGTTCTTAGTTGAAGTGTGTACACAATATCCAAGTCTAAGATCTCTTTTATAGTTTCAAGAGAGCTTTTACAACAATCTATGTTAAAGTCTTAAGCTATTCGATCTAGCTTACAAGAGTCACTTATACAACTTGCATACTAAGAAGTATACAATTTGAACACTTAACTATGACACAACAAAAGATATTTTATTTTGTATCTTTGACTTTCTTGTACAAAATATCTTGTTCGTTCTTATCTTCTTAAGCAGCACGATGTGTTAGGATTTATAAAAAGCAATGGTCATTGTCGTTATTTTATTTTACTAAATGTGTCGTTGTAATAGTTAGTTTATTTAAATATTGGGCTTGGACTTAAGCTTATATGTTATGTATTGTTTTAAAGAAGCCCATGTAATAGCCCACCCAAGTCCAAGCCCATCCATCACAAAAACTATAAATAGGACCTCCCATCCTCACTTGGGAGGTGGGTGTTCTTAAGGTTCTCTCAAGGTATTGTAGTCATTTAGGGTTTGTATCATTGTTTTAAGTGTGTGATTTATATGAAGCTAATATTACATGTTCCACTCTTATTTCTTTGATCATTCCTAGTAGTTGTTGAATTGGTTAGGATAATTATTAGTATTAACAAGTGGTATCAAGAGCATAATACTTAAAGATCTAGGGTTTAAAAGGTTTTTTTTCTTTTTCTTTTCACGATTACTGTTTTCATCATATTAGGTAAATAGTAGTTGTTTATAAAGTTTTTTTTGTCTCGATACTGTTACATTTGTTTTATTAGTTTTTTTTTTTTTTTTTTTTTTTTTTTTTTTTTTTTTTTGTTCTTATTTGCATCAACTATAGTGTCATTCTGTTTCTTTTGCAATTTTTTGTTTGTTTTTTTTTTCTCTTGTTCGAACAACACAGTCGAAGGATCACATAGTCGAACGAACAACTCATATAGTCGAACAACCAAGTACCTCATCGAACGTGCAATACTCATCGAACAAGCAAGGTCATCGAAGGAACAAGGTCATCGAACGAGCAATATTTATCGAAGGAAAAAGGTCAGTCGAACGAGCAAAAGGGTAGTCGAGTTAGACTTACTCTTCCAATTGATCGAACGAGTCACTTGATCGAACGAGTTTAAGCTAGTCGAACGAGCTAGTCGAACGAGTCACTTGATCGAACGAGTTTAAGCTAGTCGAACGAGTCACTTGATCGAACGAGTTTAAGCTAGTCGAACGAGTCACTTGATCGAACGAGTTTAAGCTAGTCGAACGAGTCACTTGATCGAACGAGTTTTAAGCTAGTCGAACGAGTCACTTGATCGAACGAGTTTAAGCTAGTCGAACGAGTCACTTGATCGAACGAGTTTTAAGCTAGTCGAACGAGTAATTTGATCGAACCAGTTAAGCTAGTCGAACGAGTAACCTTGATCAAACGAGCTCTTAGTCGAACGACTTCACCTTGATCGAACGACTTCACCTTGATCGAACGACTCACCTAGTCGAACGGCAACTTTCATCGAACCAACTCTTGATCAAACCAGAAAACTCATCGAAGCAACAAGATCATCGAACCAACTTCATTGAACCAACTTCATCGAACCAACTTCATCTTCATCGAACCAGATTTTGATCGAACCACACTTTGCTCACACCTTACCTTGATCGAACAAGTACTCTAGTCGAAGCAAGTCTTTTTGATCGAACCAAGGTTAGTCGAACTAGTTTTTAGTCGAAGCATCATAACATAGTCGAACAAAAGACTAGTCGAAGCACCACTTCATTTGATCGAACCAGTTTTTTTCTTCTTCTAGTCAAAGCAACTTCATGTAGTCGATCCAAGTAGCTCTTGATATAAGTGTTTTTACAGTGATTGTTGTTTTCATATTTTGGATAAATTGGTTTCTAAACAATATGTTTTTCTTATATAAGTCATGAGTTGAATTTATCTAAAAAGCAGACACTATATCATAGTTACTTGTGTATGAGACGTGTGGCTTTTGACGTGTTTTGCCATATTGAATTCATTTGAAGTTTGCTTTTTGAGTTTGCATGTGAGTTTGTTTTTAAACTTGACGTGTGTGGTTGCATGTGAATTTGAAGACGTGTTTTGATATAACAATGACGTGATTTGATGTGAGTTTGCATAAGACGGGTGTTGCTATCTTTCCTCAAAGTCAATAGTTAAAGTGTACTCTATATATGTGATGTGCCTTGCATGTGATAGTTTGCGTGTGTTGTTATCCCAGTTATCTTCATTTGTTTTACATGCATGAGTCCTTTAAATGTTTTTCAAATACATGTTTCTATTATATTGTTAACTGTTTTGCAATAGTTAATGTTTTTTTTTTTCAAATGCATGTGTCTTGCATGTGTTGTTTCTATTTTTAATCTAAAAATACGTGTTTTGCATTTTCTTTTGAAGTGTTTGCTTGTGTTGCATTTAAAGTTGCATTATTAAGATACTTTTCTGTTAGACTAATTCTATATTGACTTCAAGACTTTGTGACTTTGTAACTTTGTGAGTAATTTTCAAGTTTGGGATTTATTAAAGTTTATCTACTTTGTGGACTTATCAAGTTTCTAAATATCAAGTTTCTCAAGGATTATCAAGTTTCTCACAAGTTATCAACTTTCTCGGTCTCTCAAGTTTCTCAACGACTATTCAAGAACAACGACAAAGGACTTAAACCAAACAAATCTCGTGAACTGTAACCTACCGTATCCTAGTTCTTTAACCGATCCAATACCATCTTAACCATTCAACAACAACAATGACTACTCAACAAGACATCCACGCAGCCGGTGCTGAAAACCGTCCTCCAATGCTAGAAAAAGGTAGTTATCTTCCATGGACAAGCCGTATGCTTCGTTACTTGAAAACAAAACCTAATGGACAAGGCAAACTCCTGATCAACTCCATCAAGAATGGTCCATTCAAACCTCGTCAGATTCAAGAAGCTGGTGATCCAAATCAAACACCTCCTGTTCAACCATCCTTTCGTACTCAGAAAGAAGAAGAGTACACAGAAGAGGATTGGAAACAGATTGAAGCAGATGACTTAGCCATGCACCTAATTCAACTTGGTTTACCACAAGAGATTTTTTGTGCTGTTGACAGCTGTGAAACTGCTTATGATATGTGGGAAAGAGTTAGAAGGCTATGTCATGGAACTGAAATTGGTCAACAAGACATTGAAAACAAGCTTCTTACTGAATGGGAAAAGTTTTTATCCACTCCAGCTGAACCAATTGAAATCTACTACACAAGGTTTTGCACTATCATGAATGAGCTCATAAGGAACAACTTAACACCAAAACAGATTGTCCAGAACATCAAGTTTCTTAACAACCTTCCAGAGGAATGGGGACGATATGTTACGATTGTTAATCAGACAAAGAACCTTCATGAAGTGAATTATGATCAGCTCTATGATTTCTTGAAACAAAACCAGAAAGAAGCAGATGAGGTTAGGAAAGAAATGTTTGCTAAAAAACATGATCCTTTAGCATTGATTGCTCAGTCAACAGTCAACACACTTACATCATCATCAACTCCCACTCAGAACTATATGCCACATGAATACACTACACAAACTGCTATCTTCCCACAACAACAATTCTATCCTCATGAACAACAAGTCATCCCACAACAACAATACCCAGAATCACCATACAATCCTAATGATGACATGTCTGCACTGTCTCAAGCATTTACCCTTCTATCAAGAGTTGTACAAGGACGCTATTCCACACCTACCAACAACAATCAAAGGATTGCATCGAACACTCGCTACAGGCAGTTTGCTCAACCGGGTTTCAACATGGGTCAACAAGGACAAATGGTTGGAGGATATGGAAATCAACAAGGATATGCTCCTCAGATGGGTAATCAAAATACAGGGCAGAATATGGGAAATCAGATGGGTCAAGTTGTTGGAAACAGAAGAGGTCAGAATATGGGAAATCAGATTGGGAATAATGTTGCTGCTCCAGTTGCTGGGAATGCTGGGAATATGAATCAAGGGAATGTGCTGAAGTGTTTTAACTGTAATGGTACTGGTCATATGGCAAGAAACTGTCCCTCCAAGCCAAAAAAGAAAGATCCCGAATACCTTCAGAAAGCTTTGCTCTTAGCTCAGAAAGACAAGGCAGGGTTTCAGTTGAGTGCTGAGGAACATGATTTCATGGCATTGATGGATGACACAGAGGATTTGGAGGATATCGATGCCAACTGCATCTTCATGGCAAATCTTCAGGAGGTTAAATATGATACGGATTCTGAAGCACCTCCTGTTTATGATGCCAATGTGATATCTGAGGTACCAACATATACTACATGTCACAATAATGAAATGTTTGATATGTCACCTCAACATGAACAACATCCTGCGACTCTTAATCCCATTTACGATACATATATGGACTCCCCAAGTTATAGTAATACTAATTTGGCTACTCCAGATATGGATCCTAATGGAGGCTTCGAGTCACAGCATACTGAGAATGAAGAGGAAACACGTGCTTTATTTGAATCATTATTGCAAAATTGTGGTATTGAAATTGAAAAGGTCAAAAAGATCAATAGCGATGTTAAGGCCGCTAATGAAAAATTGACCACTGAGCTTGAGAGATACAAGGTGAACGAAAAAGCTTTTGAATTTCACCACAAACGACTGTCAGAACTTGAAAATGGTTATAGTGATTCTGTTTCAAGGGAAAAACATTTGCAAATCAAATACGACACTCTTGATGTTAAATTGAACATGCAAATTAAATCCTTAAAAGCAGAAATTTCTGAATTAACCAACCAACTTTCTAAACAAAAATCAACTTGTTCTGATCTTGAAAAAGAGAAGAAAGAGTTGCAAACAAAGTTTTCAAAACGAGAAGATGAACTTCTTGATGAAGTACTTGACAAACAGGAAACTATTAAAAAGTTGGAAGAATTGCTTGTAAAAACGGGTCATTCAACTCAAACGATTAATATGTTAATTAATGACAAAAACCCGATTTTACATACAAGAAAGAAAATGGCTCTCGGATGTGAAAACCCTTGTTATCTCAAGAAAGCTCAGAAAGAACAGAATGTATTGTATAATGGTAATGTGCTAAATGACAATCATGACCCTCCCGATGTTTGGGATACTTATGAAACGATTGAGCTTTCCAAAGAGACGCGTGTCAAAATGAGTCAAAAGAACCCAGTAATAAAACCAATTGATTATAATGAAGCAAACAAACTTGCTGGAGTTCATCTTGTTAAAAAAGAGTCACCAATGTTTTTCAAAAAACCAGTGGCTGTCCCAAAATGAAAAGTTGTTTCACAACACCTTTCTAACATCGAACAAATGTACTCTACCGACACTTCCGCAAGTGAAGCTAGAATACTTTTGGCCGATCTTAAAAGGAGAGTTGAAATGCTTCAAGATGTTGTGGCAACCAAAACTAATACCAAAATCAATGATTGGTTTTCAAGTTTTCAAACTGAACAAAAAAAGATGTTCGAAACAGAAATTACTCCCATTGTATCTGGCATACATGCAAGAGCAATTCATGTTGAGAACGCAATTATCAAAGAAGTAACTGAATTTGTCAAGGACCACACATCCTTGGTACTTGAAGCCAATGAATACATTGAAAAAATCAAAGTTTTGGAAAAACAAAATGACGCACTCTCTGAAGAAGCTCTTTCAACTGATATTATGTCCATCATTTATCAAATGTATTCTGTTGAAGATGATGAAAGAATTCGAGCCGAGACTTCAAAAATTGTTTCAAAATATGAAAATGCATTTGCAAAACTTGAAAAAGAAAATGTTACATATTTTAAACAACTGGATCGAAAAAAGGAAGAATGCAAGTATGACAAACTGTCGTATGAACGTTCTTACAAAGAAATGCAAAAACAAATTGATCTTTTGAAGTCTCAGCTTGAATGTCAAAAAGGGAAGGGTGAAGAAGTTAATGCAAAACCAAAAATGTCAATTTCACAAAGTGCTCCTTCACCCTTGCCCAAAGAAAAAGGAAAAGCGAA
The DNA here is from genome assembly GCA_021014915.2 of Artemisia tridentata subsp. tridentata. Lineage (NCBI taxonomy): Eukaryota > Viridiplantae > Streptophyta > Magnoliopsida > Asterales > Asteraceae > Artemisia > Artemisia tridentata. The sequence goes on from CP139503.1 coordinate 74,732,440, forward strand.
TGTAGTTGTCGAAACACCAAATGTGATAGCACCTGGACTTTATAGGATTAGTACCACTATTGCATCTACCTCTACATCTAAAACATATAGGGCGATAGACAAAAGTGTTAAGGAAAATCCAAAAGAGACTAGGAAAGCTAACACTGATTCAAAGGACAACAAGATAAATCCTAATGAGTGTGCCTTACCTTCTACAGGAGTAGAAAGTACCTCTAAGAGCAGCAGACCAAAGCCTAGGAGCAATACAAGGAATAGAGTCGTGCCTGCTTCTAAGAGTGAAACCAAGAATAAAACGAAAGAAGTAGAAGAACACCCTAGGATTTTATCGCTTTCCAAGAAGAAACTTATGTCATCCGAATGTAATGTTAAAGACAATATTTCTAGTACATGTAATGAACCTGTTTGTTTAATGAACAAGAAATCTTTGTCTGAAAATGTGTGTGATGATATTGTTTCTAATGTTGTGCATGTGAATGATAAGCCTGCTAAGAAAGATGTTCCTTCAGAAAATACAGCTAAGACTAGATACATTCAAAGACTTATTGCAACGTCTAGGAAAACAACTAGTAGTCTGCTGCCTAGGAACTATCTTAAGATGTGTGTATGGATTCCAACAGGTAGAGAATTCAGTCTTGAAAATGGTAGTATAAAAATGGCTAAGGAAGAACCAGTAAAAACCGTCTATGATTGTATTTCTCCTGTTATCCCTAACCCCATGGAACCAAATGATAAACGGTTTCCAAATGCACAATCATCTGTTATTGGCAGGTTATCGAAATATGTCTTTGGATCATCGACTCGGGTTGCTCCAAGCACATGACCGGGAATCTGAAGCTGCTGATCAACTTTGTATGGAAGTTCATGGGAACAGTTCGGTTTGGAAATGATCATGTAGCAGCTATTCTGGGTTATGGAGATCTACAGTTTGGGAATTTTTTGATCACTCGAGTTTACTATGTCGAAGGATTGGGACACAACCTGTTTTCTGTCGGACAATTTTGTGATGTGGATTTAGAGGTTGCATTCAGAAGAAATACATGTTTCGTTAGGAACCTGGTTGGTAATGATCTCTTAACCAGAAATCGTGGCACCAATCTTTATGCTATCGACATAAACCAAATGGCCTCGTCATTACCAATTTGTCTTATGACAAGAGCTGACGATACTAAATCCTGGTTGTGGCATAGACGACTTTCCCATCTCAACTTTGACACGATAACAAAGCTTGCCAAAGACACCATCGTCACCGGTCTCCCTAAATTCAAATACACCAAAGAACACTTATGTCCATCATGCGAACAAGGAAAGAGCAAAAGGGCAACTTATAAACCTAAAACCGTTCCCAGTTCGGTTGATAAGTTACATCTATTGCACATGGACTTATGTGGCCCAATGAGAGTTGAGAGTATCAATGGGAAGAAGTATATTCTTGTGATTGTCGATGATTACTCAAGATATACATGGGTAAGGTTTTTGAGATCAAAAGACGAAGCACCTGGAATCATCATCACCTTTCTGAAGCGAATTCAAGTTCTACTTCAAGCTCCAGTTAGGATTGTACGAACTGACAATGGCACGGAATTTGTGAATCAGGAGTTAAGAACATATTTTGAAGAAACTGGAATTACTCACCAGACATCAGCATTTAGAACTCCACAGCAAAATGGGGTAGTTGAAAGAAGAAACAGAACTCTTGTGGAAGCTGCTCGCACAATGCTGATCTATTCCAGTGCACCGTTATTCTTATGGGCTGATGCTATTTCAACTGCTTGTTTTACTCAAAACCGATCCCTAATCCATCCAAGATTCAATAAAACCCCATACGAACTAGTGAACAACAGAAAACCCGATATCTCTTATCTTCATGTATTTGGCGCTTTGTGCTATCCTACAAATGACAGAGAAGATCTGGGGAAACTGAAAGCTAAGGGTGATATTGGTATCTTCATTGGGTATTCAGAAAACTCGAGGGCATTCAGGGTGTATAATAGAAGAACGAAAAGAGTAATGGAGACGATGAATGTGAAATTTGATGAGATTTCACAAATGGCTTCTGAGAGACTCACTCTAGAACTCGCACTTAACCCAATGGCTTCTAATCGTATCGGATTAGGACCCGCACCACAAAGTCAAACTTCTGGACACATCAGTTCAGAACTCACACCCCAAGGAGCTCAGTCAACTAACACTGATAAACCTACAAATCAAGAACTGGAAAATTTCTTCGAGTTTATGTATGATGAATACTATGGTGGAGCTTCAATAGATACATCACAACATCGTTCCGCTGCACCTGCTCAACATCAACCATCACTACCACCACAAGATGCATCTACTACAATTGAAGCTGAAGCACCAACTCCCTCCACGTCAATATCATCTACATCTACTCCTGCCACTCCAGTAATTGAGACTGTTTTACCTACAGTTGATGAGCAAAACCCAACAACACCAAATCAAGAAGAACCATACCAAAACGATGCTGTGTTAGAAGAAGAAGAACCATTTGAAAACCCATTTGCTACGGAATCTGCTGAATCTTCTTCTCGGTTATATGAACCATCAAACACGCATTCGTTAGATTCCAGATACCCTTCAACATTAAAGTGGACTAAAGACCATCCAATAAAACATGTCATTGGTGAACCTTCTAGGCCAGTACAGACGAGAAGACAACTCGCTACCGATTGTGATATGTGCATCTTTGCCTGCTCAGTTAGTTTAAAAGAGCCAAAGAACATTCGGGAAGCAATGTCAGATGATGCATGGATTGAAGCAATGCAGGAAGAACTTCTCCAATATCGACTTCATGACACTTGGGATTTAGTGCCAAGACCTCTCGACAAACTTGTCATTGATCTTAAGTGGATATGGAAGAATAAAAAGGATGAAGAGATGACTGTAATTCGCAACAAAGCTCGTCTCGTGGCCAAGGGATTTAGACAGGAAGAGGGAATCAATTTTGATGAGTCATTCGCACCAATAGCTAGACTTGAAGCGGTCAGGATTTTCTTAGCATACGCGGCTCACAAGAACATCACGGTCTATCAGATGGATATCAAGACGGCTTTCTTGAATGGAACTCTGAAGGAAGAGGTGTACGTGAGTCAGCCAGATGGATTCATTGACAAAGATCATCCCGACTACGTCTACAAGCTCAAAAAGGCTATCTATGGTCTAAAACAAGCCCCAAGGGCATGGTACGATGAACTCTCATCTTTCTTGCTGTTAAATCATTTCTCCAAAGGAACAATTGACCAGACCTTGTTTACCAAAAAGTTTAAAGATGACATTTTGATTGTTCAGATTTATGTGGACGACATAATCTTTGGGTCCACTAATCCGAAACATTCAAAACATTTTGCAAATCTCATGAAAAGTAAATTTGAAATGTCTATGATGGGCGAATTAAAATTCTTCCTTAGACTTCAAATCCATCAATCCCATCATGGTATTTTTATTAATCAAGCAAAATATACAATTGAGATTTTAAAGAAACATGGAATGGAAAATTGTGACTCTGTTGGTACTCCGATGGTCACCTCACCCAAAATTGGTGCTGACCTATATAGGCAACCCATTGATCCGAAGAAATATCGGAGCATGATTGGGTCTCTCATGTACTTAACTGCTAGCCGACCCGATATACAATTTGCTGTTTGTTTATTAGCACGGTTTCAGGCAAGGCCTATCGAACTTCACCTCAAAAAGGTTAAACGGATCTTCCGGTACCTTCGAAGAACCATTAACATGGGACTTTGGTATCCGAAGGATTCGGAGTTCAATCTAACAGCCTTTGCAGATGCCGATCATGCTGGTTGTCAAGTCACTGCAAAAAGTACATCAGGAGGAGCACAATTTCTGGGAGAGAAGCTAGTAGGCTGGTCATCAAGGAAACAAGACTGCACAGCGCTTTCAACCACAGAAGCTGAGTATGTGTCTCTATCTGCGTGTTGTGCCCAAGTTCTATGGATGAGGACACAACTCACAGATTATGGCTACTCTTTCGACCACATACCTATGTATTGTGACTCGAAAAGTGCCATAGCCATCTCGTGCAATCCAGTTCAGCACTCCAAGACCAAGCATATTAGAATCCACTATCACTTCATAAAGGAACACGTCGAAGAGGGTACTGTTGAATTATTTTTCGTAAAGACTGAATACCAACTTGCCGATCTATTTACTAAAGCCCTCCCAACAGAGCGGTTTGAATACTTAGTTCGTCGAATTGGAATGCGAAGCCTAACTCCCGAAGAGTTAGAAAGTCTTCTCGAATCTTCTTGAATTTATTTCCAAACGCTTCGCATGTAAATATTTTTGAAAAACAAAATACAAAATTTGAAAAACCAACAAAAACAAAATATAAAAATAGAAAATTTTCAAAAAGACATAAAAAATATAAAACATAAAAACCAAAAATATTCTTCTCACGACATGTCTCTTGTATAAATCAATATTCTGTACGTACCTAGAAATGTCATTCAACAATGATACGGGCATGTACAGATGCTTGAGCGAGAGTTCATTTAAACATTTTCTAAAACATGTCGATCTCAAAACTTTCTTCATTATGGCTTTCGTGCATTTCAGTACGGAACCCGTTCTTAAACGTGAAATCTTTTAAATGTAGCTCGGGTATGCCGGAAAAGGTTTCAAATAAAGGCTACATTGATGACTTCTGATTATTTCCGATCAGGACTCGCAATGTTAATGGCAAATCAAAACGAATCTTGAGCACATGATCAAGATTTTTCAAAATCTTTCTCAAATTCTGTGCTCAAGAAACTCCCTCTTGAAACTCAAACGTTTTATAATATGCTTTATTTAAGGGGGAGTATAAAAAATTAAAAAATGCAAAATGTTCCATTTTCATGCTAAAAATCCGTCTCTCTCCAAAAACACTTTCATTTTAATCAGTTGATATCAAAAATATCAATGCTATTTTTGAGGGGGAGAGGACGTGATTAAAATGTGATCAAAGTTCGTGGAATCTCAAAGTATGCTCACCAGACAAACTCAGTTCTAACCCTCGAATTGACGAAACTTGATGTCCGTTATCGAAAAGACTTGTCCAGGACGGGTAATAATTTCAAGCTGGTTTTCCAGTGATGTAAACGTGTCTCGCAAAGGACTTGTCTGAGTAGAATGTACCAATTCGAGAGATGATCTTTGAATATGACCGGGACGGGTAATAATTTCAAGCTAGTCTAACTAGTGATGTAAGCGTGTCTCGCAATGGTTATGTTCATTGAAAGTCGATCAATTCAAAATGTGCGAACTCTACCCAACATGTGCAATTTTAGTTAAAAATGCATGAGCACATGTGAAGGGGGAGTATTTCAAAAATATAAAACTCTCAAAGTGCTAACTAAATGTGTTTATTCATAAACACTTTGAGAGATTTTCAAAAGGTTTTATGGCAAATCTAGGATAGTCATGGAGTTATAAGGTGACTAAGGTTAGAAAAAACCGTCCTATGATCCGCCAGAGCCGGAGGGATCTACCCAAGGACAATTCCAATAGATTAGAATTAGAAGTCCTTAGGTAAGATTGAAAAAAGGAGTAAATGAGAAAGGGAAAGAAGGGGTTGAAGAATTAAAAAGAAAAGTTGAATGAAAGGGTGAAAAGAAATAGCTCTCCATGAAAACTTAGGGCAGAAACCGGGTCAATACATCTGCTATCGGTATTCACTAAGGTGATACTGATATTGAAGACAAGACGTCATGGACCCAGTGACGCGCTGCACCACCCCTCCTAGCCACTCAGATATCTCTCAAAAGATATTTGTTTCATTTCTCACGGAGAACACTGCATAATCTATCAGCCTCTCACTCCGAGATGTGTTGATATTGAAAAGGTGGCACTCTGCTCCATGCCTCCGACGACTAAAAACCAAAACGCACAAAAGAGTCTAGAGCCATGAGATTCATCAAAATATCTCGTTAGGAACACTTCCAATATGATACACTTGTGTTCGCCAAAAAGGACACAAGTTGTAAGAGTCTTAATGAGATCCAAGGATCTTGCCATTTACATCATGATGGTTACATGCTTCAAACGGTCTACAGTCGTAGGGTGATCTCTAGTGACTCACTGAATCGTGGGTGCACTTCGGTGTGTCCGTGTAAGCCCTCTCGGGGGTATCCGGTTCAGAACGGCCTGGGGGAGATTAGAGAAAGTCTACACACTATGCTGTTGACGATCTCGAAGTCCTAACCCATAAGTGCTGGATGATTATTACTAACGGTTTTATGCAGCTACCTATAAACATCCATTAACCATCACCACATACATCAAGCATCTTCACCTCAGCTTACTCATACTTATGAAGAACATCTCCAACAAAGCTCAAGTGTAAAAGTTCAAGACAAGAAGATCAAGTTAAAGACAAAGTGAAAAGACAAAGTCAAGAAGCTAATCAAGATGTCGAGAACAAGTTCATATGATGAAAGATTATGGGGAGATTGTTAGCATAAGTATAATGTCCAAGATGTATGAGTATGTTGAAGGTCACGACGCATCATCACATGAAGATGTTGATCAAGGCAAGAACAACCTCAAAGAGGATTCTTTGAAGATCACATAGCATGAAGGAACAAGAACAAAGACTATTATACAACGACACACGAAGCACATGGAAATGAAGACAAAAGACCAACTCACTCCTAGCAACATTTGAATGACCATCCCTTAGGGGGAGATTGTTAGGATTTATAAAAGCGATGGTCATTGTCGTTATTTTATTTTACTAAATGTGTCGTTGTAATAGTTAGTTTATTTAAATATTGGGCTTGGACTTAAGCTTATATGTTATGTATTGTTTTAAAGAAGCCCATGTAATAGCCCACCCAAGTCCAAGCCCATCCATCACAAAAACTATAAATAGGACCTCCCATCCTCACTTGGGAGGTGGGTGTTCTTAAGGTTCTCTCAAGGTATTGTAGTCATTTAGGGTTTGTATCATTGTTTTAAGTGTGTGATTTATATGAAGCTAATATTACATGTTCCACTCTTATTTCTTTGATCATTCCTAGTAGTTGTTGAATTGGTTAGGATAATTATTAGTATTAACACGATGAGTCACTGGTCAGCAGTACCTTGTTTGTTCTAGCAGTACCTTTGAATAAACCAGCAGTACCTTCTTGTTTTTGACCTAGCAGTACCTTTGTTGTTCTAGCAGTACCTTTATCTTGAACTGGCAGTACCTTTGACTTAGAGTATTTTCTAATACTCTAACTTCAGAATATTTAATTCCCAACATGCTAGTATTATGATGCCTGATCAACGTGATAATACTTACACCATATAACGTGCACTCATTGTGGCCATAGGATATGATTCGGGGACATGTTGTGGAAATGGATTTTTCATTCGTATTTATACTAGCTAATAAAATCTGGAAAAATTATATAAAATACTTAAGGCGTTGAGGTATCTGTGATAATTTTTTGGAATTTTATTTCGAAGTTCTTATATGGTTAATAAATTCAACTAAACAGGACCAATTCATGTGTAAAATTTGTAAAAAGTGTAAAAGGGGTTTTAAAAGGTGTAATGTGTTTATTTTCTAAACTAAAGGGTCTAAATTGTCATTTTTCTAAAACTAAGGGACTTAACTAATGAAAACATGTAACTTGATAATATTTACATTTTACACCCTAATCTTATCATAATGACACTATTAACCCTAAACTTGTTATAATTGTATAATAAACCCTAAACTTATATAACCAACATTATGAACCTTGAACTATTAACTTGTCACATTTGGATACTTAACTTTGAATGCTTCTTAAAAATGGAAACTTACTAATTGAGGAAACCTGCTATAAATGGAAAGTTACTAAAAATGGAAAGCCGACTAAAATGAGAAATCTGATTTGAAGAAGATATTAATAATAAGACGACCATGTATTCGTGTAGATTCGCTGAAGATGGAGTTGTTTTCGATCTTTATATTTCTAGATATGTTTGCACTTGCGGTATAAGGTACAGATATTCTACCCTTTTTCAGTAAGGGTGTTTTCTCCTCTCATGGCTCATTTATCTTGATTCGTTTTAAGATTCCCTAAGCCATTGCTATGTTCCCCTACACTTTGGTTCGTATGTTTGATTCATTTTGACTTTGATGTTCGATATGATCTATTTTGCTTTGAGCCTCTATAATGATCCATTTGATATTCGTTCGTGACCTTGTGATATTAGTGTTCGAATCACTAGATACTTCGAAGGTTCATTTGATTTTGGTAAATAGATGTGAAAACCTTTTCGATTATATCATGGAAATGTTTTGAGGAAAACTTATTTTAAAATGATGTTTATGAAATATGCGATACCACTTTTATTTGGAATCTTACTAAACTTTTATGAAAATTACTTTTAAAGACTACTTTTGTGAAAATAGTTAATAAAGATCATTTTTGCTGAAAACCATTTGATAAAGATTTCTTTAAATGAACCATTTGATTATGAACCTTTGATCGGTTCGTTTGGATTCGTTTGACTTTGATATTGGATATGAACCCTTTGCCATGAACCTTTGATATTTGGACTTTGACTATGATTCGATGACTTAGACTATTTGAACCTTTGCTATGATTTGGACCTTTGACCTTTGACCCTTCAGTTTGATACCCGAGCCAAGTTCGTTTCCTAGCCATGAAGGTAACATGGCCGTGTCATTGATGCACCAGTGGCATGACTCACGTGTGGGTGAGTGATTTCTCACACCGTCCCCATATTGTTCGTTGCATGCACATTATATTTATTATGGCCAATATTATTGTTCGGGGGACGTATGGGTTGCAATCCTAGGTTCGTGTCCGTGTTCGTGGACTTAACATGATTTGATATTATATATTGTTCGGTGACTGATGCTGGGTGCAATCCACGTCTTTCACAAGTTCGGGAGCTAGCTACTCCATTTGAAGAATGAGGACACCCCTCATATTATCTGATTATCTGAGAGGTCTCCCCTCTATATGATTATGAAGACATGGTTACTATATTTGGTTCGTGTTCGGGCTCGTGGTGGATTACTGACCTATCCTTTTCCCTTTCTTATTTTGTACCTTTGTCTATACCTTATGTTATTCCATTGCACTATACCACATATGTTCGTTTTCTTTTGCTTTCGTTTCCGTTTATTATATATCTGTTCACTGGGCTTTTTAAGCTCAGCCGCATTTCTTTCCTGCGGCAGGTTTTAGTTGGAAGCTGGGTATGAGTGAAGAGAACCTCGGACTTAGAAGACTTTGATAGCTTATGGATTAGAAATGATTAGAAGTCATTATATTTAGACTTAGTAGTTATTGATATTCCCATTTGTAACCTTGTGTATTCAGTATTTCATTTATAACCCTTGTATTACTGTTGATGTATGCTTTGTTTTGATCTGATATGAAACCATTATTATGACATCTTTACCCTTATCGGGTTGGGGTGTTACAAATACATTGAGAGAGAATAGATATTAGTACTCATCTTATACAGCTAAGCAATTAAACGGGTGACAAATCTTCCTAACTATCAACCAGGCCTCTTATGTGTATCTGTTTTCTATCTGTGTACGTGTGTGTCTATCGCCTTATTAGTTTAATTTACTGTTTTACTTAATCTACTCATCGTGCCAGTCTCTCAGGCTGAAAACCCCCTGCGTTAGATTAGTTTTAATTAGAACTAACTTTAGGATTAAAATGCTGATAGATACTTAGGTGTTAACGTTCCACTCTTAGTGATCGACACTCTACTTACCAACTAGGCTACATTGATCGGGTACACTGCCCGTTAGTGTTTGTTAAAGGTTAAGTCGGCTAAATATAAACGTAAAACTTGATAACAATAAAAACCTTTACTAAACGACACATCAACGACACTTTCACTAGATGAGCTCATTGGCAATTTGAAAGTCTATGAGTTGATCATAGAGAAAGACTTAGAAGTGATTAGAAGTGAAAGAGACAAGATGAGGTCGATTGCCTTGAAAGCCAAGAAAGAGTAAATTGATGAGGAAACTTCGTCATCAGATAACGATGATGATGAGGATTATGCAATGGCCGTGAAGGACTTCAAAAAGTTCTACAAGAGAAGAGGTAAATTTGTTAAACAACCTCAAGACGAAAAAAAGTCAACTCGGAAAAGCCGAGATGACAAGAAAGGCAAAAATGATCGGAAATGCTATAAATGCGGAGACCCGAATCATCTCATTGGTGATTGTCCAAAACCACATAGAAGCAAGGACCAAAAGGCTTTTGTTGGAGGTTCTTGGAGTGATAGTGGTGAAGAGGACGACGAAAAGACCAAGGAGGAAACGACTCTCATGGCTTAATAATTTAACGAGGTATGTTCCGATCTATCTTACTATAGTGATGAAGCGTCTTCTATAGATGATGATACTATGCAAAAACAATATGATAAAATGTGTGAAACTAGTCTACAAATCATACTTAAAAACAAAGGTATGAAAGTCATTAGAAAATGACTAGAAAACGAAATATTTGAGCTAAAAGAGAAAATAAAAACACTAAAAAGAAACAAAGCCATAGAATGTGAGTCATGTCTGGCTTTACAATTAGAGAACACAAAACTAAAGGAGTCACAATCTAAGCTTGAAAAGAACGCGTCAAAATTTGTACAATTTGAAAAGAGTATGCACACGCTAAAGAATATAATAGCCGAAGGTAAAAATCCCAATGATAAAGTAGGATTAGGATTTAACCTAAATGAAGCGTCAACAAGTGCAATCAAATGTATAAAATTTATGAAGGGCAGTCCTGATGTTTTGGCACCCCACGGATCCATAAATTCAGTGGACGAATCCATATTATACGGATCCGTGGATCCGCCGAAGTGCAAAACTATGACAAAATTATTTAATATGCGTCGTGAAGCCCTTAAACCAAAATTTGAGAATAGCTATGATCAAATAGAGTCTAAGGCTAGTGGAGAAAAGGAAATTCAAAAACCAAACACTTCATCTAGAACCGATTTCGTTGTAGTTAGTAAGAAAACATCAACTAACGAAAACAAACAAACACAACCATTAAAACCTTCACTTAAGCATGGTTTAGGTTATGTTAAGAATGATTCTAGATCAACAACACCTCCACCTAGAAAAGTTGTTAATTCTCAACCTAGATCAAAAACACCTCAACCTAGGAGAAGACAAAATATTCTGACATAACAACATTCATATCCTATGTCTTGGAACATTAGTCATCAGCAACATTTCATGCCTTGGGGAGTTTACTCGCCATTTTCATTCATACAACAAACTCCTCAAATGGATAGAATGTTTGATACCAACATGTACGGACCCATAAGACAATGGGGACCAAACGTTTGAGTTTTTGTGTTATTAAACTAGGTATGCTTAAAGGTTGATTTGGAGCCAAATGAGTGGGTAAAAGATAGTGGTTGCTCCAAACACATGACGGGAAACAAAAGTCTCTTCTCAACTTACAAAGCATACGACGGAGGTAACGTTACTTTTGCTAGCAATCTCAAAGGAAAAATCATTGGAAAAGGTACGGTTTCTAACAACTCGCTTACTATAAATGATGTGGTTCATGTTGATAACTTAGATTTTAACTTGCTTAGCATAGGACAAATATGTGATACTAAGTGCAAATTTTTTTTCTCGGAGCATGAGAGTAAAATCATTAAGGATGGTAGAATCATAGGAAAATGGACTAGGAAACATGGGTTATATGTGATGAAATTAGGAAATACCCCTAAGGATCAAATTTGCCTAGCCTCAATAGATGATAGTTCAACTTTATGGCATAGGAGATTAAGACACGCAAACATGCGTTTAATTCAATCGCTTTCGTCTAAGGAATTAGTTAGAAACCTTCCCAAACTTAAGTATGACCAACATTTTTGTGATGCTTGTAAAATCGGAAAACAAACTCATGCTAGCCATAAGGCTAAAAATATGGTTTCAACTAATAGGTGTCTAGAACTCTTGCACATGGACTTGTTTGGTCCATCAGCTATTCGAAGTTATGGAGGAAACTTCTACACTTTAGTAATAGTGGATGACTACTCAAGATATACATGGACAAGATTTTTGGAAACTAAAAATGAAGTTTTTGAACAATTTGAAATCTTAAGTAAGAAAATTCAAAATCAACAAGGTTGTTCAATCATTTCTATAAGAACGGATCATGGTCGGGAATTTGATAATGAGGCGCAATTTGGTGCTTATTGTGATGCACATGGGATAAGTCACAATTTCTCGGCTCCAATAACTCCTCAATGAAATGGTGTAGTAGAAAGGAAAAACTGAACATTACAAGAAATGAGTAGAACCTTATTGAATGAGCAATCAATACCTCAAAAGTTTTGGTGCAATGCCGTGGATACCTCAACATACATTTTGAATAGGATTCTCATTAGACCATTCCTAGGTAAAACACCATATGAACTATATAGAGGTAAGAAACCCACACTAGAATACTTCAAGGTGTTTGGAAGCAAGTGCTTTATTCTCAACACTAAAGACTACCTTACCAAGTTCGACCCAAAGTCTTACGAAGGTATATTTCTAGGATATTCACAAAATAGTAAGGCTTATATAGTCCTAAATAAGGATACTATGAAAGTCGAAGAATCATTGAACATTACGTTTGATGAATCTCCTCCCCCACCTAAAACATCACCCTTGGTGGATGATGATTTAGATGAAGAATCTATAATTAAGAAGAAAACCAACTTAGACCTAGAAAACCATGTCGAACAAGACAAAGACAATGAGAATGAACCCTTGGAAGAACAAACCATAGTGAATATTAGAGAATCCAAGAATCATCCCTTAGATCATGTAATAGGTAGACTAAACGAACGAACCCTTAGGTCTCAAGCACAAAACAAAAGTAACTTCTATTGTTTCATTTCAACCATCGAACCTAAGAATGTTGACGAAGCCTTAAAGGATGAAAGTTGGATAGTGGCAATGCAAGAGGAACTTAACCAATTCATTGCTAACGAAGTTTTGGAGTTAGTACCGTTACCTAAGAATGTCACTATCATAGGAACTAAGTGGATTTTTAGAAATAAGCTTGATGAAAATAGTATAGTGTAACAACCGGTATTTTCCCAAACCCTTTTCACTAGCCAAATATTTATTTTTGCATCACCTTAGTATTTAAACTTTTTCCTGAACTTATTTGAACATGAGAAACAGTATATATCTTGAAGAACGTGAGCGTTATCCCTTTATTATGTCAGCACAACCTAGAAAGCACGAAACGAATCGATTTGCCAAATAAATTAACTTCGAGAAAGTTATGCGTGTTTATACTTGTTTTTATTGGAAAAATTATTTCGAACTCAATGGCGCAAGTCTCGTAATTTAAAACGAATTTTCGATATGTCAAATGGGGCCGGCGAGAGATATATTAAAAGTTTTGTTAGTTGACACAATCACCCCCTCCACCTCCTTGTTACGCCGTGCCCCCTAAACTTTCCCCTTTGCCCACCTTTGGCCCTCGTGGGGGTATAAAAGGGCACCTAGGGTTACTTTTTCTTCATTTTGATAACCCCTCACCGGAATAGTATTTTCCGGCGCCGCAACATTTTTCCGGCCATCACCAAAAACATCACCGCCACTCACCCCACCTTCCCCACATCATTTCTAGCACGATCGAAGCATCAAGGAGGTCCGTTTGGTTGTTTTGAAGCCACCCCGCCGCTACACCGCCGTCACCGCCACTTGCTGCCACTTCTCTCTCTCCCTCTCACGCGTTTGGTAAGCACCACGCGCCACCCCTCCTTGTTATTTTGTTTATTTTCAAAACCCTAACCCTAAAATTTATAAAAACGTTTTCTAATCTAAAACCTAAACTAAAACGTGATGTTTTGTAAGCTACTCGTGTGGATCTATTGTTTTGACTCACGAATCGTACGACTCGCCACCGAGTTGTGTGACTCGTCCGAGTCAACTCACGAGTCGAGTTGACTCAGACCGTTTCTTGTTGTTTTAGGTTTATTTGATGATGTCTAAGCATATTTTGATTGTTTGTGTAGCTTGGTTTGGAGTTTGGATTGGATTCGGTTTGGAGTTGTGTTTGTCCAGAGCCCCTTGGCCAGTGTATGGCCGAACCGTGACTCAAGGGAGTCACGGCCAAGGGTTTAGTTGTTAGTTTGAGTCTTGTGTCGGTTTTGGTTTGACTTTTGGTTTAACCGAGAGGTGTATGTCTCGTGTAGGGACGAGCCGTGACTCGTGGGAGTCATGGCCATGGTTTTGTTTTGCGTTTGGTTGTAGCCGAGGGTTTGGATTTGTTTGTTGTGGCCGAATAGTATCACAACCCGCTAATTTACAGGTCAATACTACTCAACAAACTTGAATTTATTTTCTTGACATTTATTTGAAAATAATTTACATACAATTTTTACTTGAACCGACGTGAAAACCTAGAATAAATTCCAAGTACACTAGGACTTAGGCTATATTTAGTCCACAACGCTCTAGTACCTTGCCCCTACTCGGATTCACAATTTTAAACTCTAAAACAACTTCCTTTTCTTAAATTACTTACAATTGTCAATTCAACAAACGCTATTCGTAATTCAAAATTTAACACTCGATATACCCAATTCTCTCAACGATTATTTCTAACGTATTTTTATACTTCCAAAAAGATTACAAAAGTTCCAAAAATATTTCCTTACGCCTAAGGTAAATTCTTTATAACTTATGTTTAATTACGTACAACTTTCGTTAATCACCAAACCAACAACCAATACCTATTTTTAACACCCAATACATACAACATATACCCTTTTGTACTAAAACAACACATCTAACCCCATTTTATCTCCATTACGCCCCCCCCCCCCCCCCCCACCTTTTAACTTGTAAATAATAGTTAGACAAATAATCACATGGCATTAAATTAGCCACCATTATCCTCAAAACATGGAAGTCAAATTTCAACTTGGAGGCTTGACCTCCATTTTGTCCCCCCCCCCTAATACCTCAATCAGCCCAACCCCCCTCTTAGTAGCTAATCATGGTCTTGACTACAGTATTAAAGGTTTGAAAATATTCAAGTATATATAGGTCAATATCTACTCATTTTTCACCCACTAGATCTAGTAAAGAAAAAAATATATCACCTCCCATTCTATACAGATAAATCGACACACTCTTGGAGCAAAGGAAGGAGAAATCTTGTTGTGGTTAAGATCAAGTATACTTAGGGCACTTTAGTAAGGGTTTGGAGCATTGATCTTGATGTTAATCAAGTGTTTTACAACTCTCATCCCACTAATCACTTTTGTAAGTAATCTTACACTACTAAAACTTCATGTTTTTCTTTATGTCATAATGCTAGTCAAGTATATATACTTAGTTATCACTTGGTACATGTTGATAAAGTTTCACGTTTACAATGATCCTTTAACAAAAGATTATGTTTTGAACAAGTTTTGATTACAAGAAAACTAGCTAGTAAAAATCTCCACAAGAAAGTGATGAAAACATTATATATATACACATGTATGTTAGCAAACTTGTAGTTTTAAACATTCTTGATGATTATTTACATGGACCTTTGAATATTGTTAACTTTATGGTTAGATCACTATTATTATGTTGAGAAGATGATGGATGAACTAGGACTAGATTTGAAGTGATTGTTACAGCAAACTTAAAAGTGATTCTGTCCAGTTTTGGTTAATACAGCAAACTCAGTAACTTGGTAACCATTTTAGGCTATAAATATAGAAAATAGACTCAATAACGAAAACGTAGCCGCTTGAATGAGTTAAAACGGGCTTGTAACGAAAAAGATACGCTAGTTTCAATTTTTACGACAAAAACTACATTTTCAGAAAAATTGTGAAGCTGTTAAGAAATTGGAGAGATTAAAACAGAGGTTAAATGGTATCTAGACTAGCCGAGACCTTAGAAATCCGATAGTACACTTAAATACCTTCGCGGGGATAGGTAAAACTTAAGAAACGAAGCTATGACGCAAAAGTTATGGCCTAACAAAGATTTACGTCGACATATATGTTGACAGCTTATATTTTGGCTATTAGAAAGCTGTTAGGATTATTTGGATTGGATTTTGGACCTTTTGGAGTACATTTTGGTTAAAATGACATAAACGGTAATGGTAGAACATTATATATACTTATTAGGCGCGTTAGAGATTTTTGAAATAGCCATTAACTTGAGGACTAAAATTTGGTCGCAAGATAAACAAGTTACGTTTTCTAAAGTGGTAATTTTTTAAATAAAGGATCAAATTGACGCAACTATCTTTTGACAACAAATATTACAACAACATGTACAAGTGATAAAGTAAAGTATGAACTTGCGTGCATGGCCTTGTTTTCGAACCTAAGACATATGTAATATTTACGTCGCGATTAGAGTTATCGGACTAAATTGCCGTTTACAAATTTACCAATCGGGAATTGCTTTTGCTAAGATGAGTTTCATAGCCCCGATTTTACATTGTTTATACATGATTTCTAAACCCTCGGGGTGGGAATACACTGCTTGTTTTTACATACGGACACAAGTACTAAAACTGTTACTTTGCCTAAGTTACCGCATTGCCATTAAAGTCCCCTATGAATCATGAACCGTTAATTACTTGTAAGCGCGGATGTTATGAATAGATCTATTTAGGTTGACACCTCGTTCGAGTTGGTCGCGCCAACCTGTTAAACGGACGCATATCATTCGGATTATTTCCGAGTGTCTGGCAAACACTTATTTGGGGCATTATTATTATTGTGCTTGATTGCATACCATTACGTCGAGCTTCGGGGTCATGAGCTTAGGCACTGTATATATTATTTTTGGCTGTGACATTATATTTGTTGTAATTGTCTGCTATTGAAATCTTGTGGTCCGCATTACTGTTTACTTAAACCTATGACTCTCACCAACATTATTGTTGACCCTTTTAGCGTGTATTCTCAGGTAATTAGGTGATGATACACCTCTTTGTATTGAGCACTTTTGAGCCACATTTTGGAAGCACATCATGATGAAGATTTTCTTACATTATTTAGTGTTTGGTTATGTATTTAAATCTTACATTTTGATGGTGAACTCTGATAATTATGTTTTGTAAAACGTTAATTTTAAATCAAACGCTTGTTTTAAAAAACTCACTTAGAGGTCGTTCTTTATTCCTTGTACTTTGTTGACCATGAGCATCACGCCCCCGGAATTCCATTCCGCAGCAAACATAGATTTTGGGGTGTGACAGATTGGTACCAGAGCCAAGGTTATAGAGAACTAGGATGCATCATTAACCCTAGACTATAACCACTCGGTCACGACACTTCACAACATCATGATGTGCATACGATTTTGATACATGTTTTTATTTACTTATTTTATGTCACACCCCCAAAATCTGTGTTTGCAGAGAAATGGAATTTCGGGGGCGTGATGCTCGTGGTCACAAAGTACAAGGAATAAAGAACGACCTCTAAGTGAGTCGTTTTAAAACAGGCGTTTGATTTAAAGTTAACGTTTTACAAAGCATAGTTATCAGAGTTCACCATCAAAATGTAAGATTTAAATACATAACCAAACGCTAATAATGCCAGAAAATCTTCATCATGATGTGCTTCCAAAATGTGACTCGAAAGTGTTTCATACAAGAGGTGTGTCATCATCACCTAATTACCTGAGAATACATGCTAAAAGGGTCAACAATAATGTTGGTGAGATCATAGGTTTAAATAAACAGTAGTGCGGACCACAAGATTTCAGTAGCAAGACAATACAACAAATATAGTGTCACAGCCAAAAATAATAAATACAGTGCCTAAACTCATGACCCCGAAGCTCGACGTACTGATATGCTATCAAGCACAATAATAATAATGCCCCAAATAAGTGTTTGCCAGACACTCGGAAATAATCCGAATGATATGCGTCCGTTTAACAGGTTGGCGCGACCAACTCGGACGGGGTGTCATCCCAAATAGATCTATTCATAACATCCGCGCTTACAAGAAATTAACGGTTCATGATTCGTAGGGGACTTTAATGGCAATGTGGTAACTTAGGCAAAGTAACAGTTTTAGTACTTGTGTCCGTATGTAAAAACAAGCAGTGTATTCCCACCCCGAGGGTTTAGAAATCATGTATAAACAATGTGAAATCGGGGCTATGAAACTCACCTTAGCAAAAGCAATTCCCGATTGGTAAATTTGTAAACGGCAATTTAGTCCGATAACTCTAATCGAGACCTAAATGTTACATATGTCTTAGATTCGAAAACAAGGCCATGCACGCAAGTTCATACTTTACTTTATCACTTGTACATGTTGTTGTAATATTTGTCGTCAAAATTTAGTTGCGTCAACTTGATCCTTTAATTAGAAAATTACCACTTTTTAGAAAATGTAACTTGTTTATCTTGCGACCAAATTTTAGTCGTCATGTTAATGGATATTCCAAAAATCTCTAACACGCCTAAAAAGTCTATATAATGTTCTACCATTTCCGTTTGCGCCATTTTAGCTAAAATATACTCAAAAAGGTCCAAAAATCCTAACAGCTTTCTAATAGAGAAAATAATAGGCTGTCAACGTATATGTTGACGTAAACATTCGTTAGGCCATAACTTTTGCGTCGTAGCTTCATTTCTTAAGTTTGACCTATCCACGCGAAGGTATTTAAGTGTACTATCGGATTTTTAAGGTCTCGGCTAGTCTAGTTACCATTTAACCTCAGTTTCATCTCTCAAAATTCTGGACAGATTCAACTATTTTCTGAAAATAATGTTTTCGTCGTAAAAATTGAAATTAGCGTATCTTTTTCGTTACAAGCCCGTTTTAACTCATTCAAACGGCTACGTTTTCGTTATTAAGTCTATTTTATATATTTCTAATCTAATAATGCCCCTGAGCTACTGATTTTTCAGTAATTATCAAAACAGGACAGATTGTTTATTAAGAGTGTCAAAACTATATTTCTAATCTTCTAGCTAGCATATCCACTTAACCACAACTTCAATTCTAGTCCTAGTTCCTCCATCAACTTCTCAACATAATGATAATGATTTAACCATAAACTTAACAATATTTTAAGGTCCATGAAATACTCATCAAGAATGTTTAAATATACAAGTTTACTAACATACATGTTTATAAGGTTTATTACCACTTTCTTATGAAGAGTTTTACTAACTAGTTTTCTTGTAACCAAAACTTGTTAAAAACATAATCTTTGTTAAAGGATCATTGTAAATGTAAAACTTTATCAACATGTACCAAGTGATAACTAAGTATTTCTACTTGACTAGCAATATGACATAAAGAAAACATGAAATCTTTGTAGGATTACTTACAAAAGTAATTAGTGAAATGTGAGTGTAAGATACTTGGTTAACCTCAAGATCAATGATCCAAATCCTTGCTAGAATGCCCTAAGTATACTTGATCTTAACCACAACAAGATTACTCCTCTCCTTTGCTCCAAGAGTGGGTCGAATGGTGTATATATTTGAGGTGATATGTTTTATTTATTTATTTTATTATTATTATTATTATTTTTTATTTTTTTATTTTTACTAGTACTAGTAATGCAAAAATGAATATACTTGATCTATATATACTAAAAGAATTCAAAGGACTAATAGTATAGTCAAAACTTATTGTTTTGGCTAGGAGGAGGGGGTGGCCGGTTAGGGGGGTCAAGGGGACAATTTGGAGGTCAAGCCTCCAAGTTGAAATACTAGTTCCATGTTTTGTGCTCAATTGTTGGCTAATAAATGTTTGTGTACATTTTGTCTAGCATTTTATTTAAGACTTGAAGGGGGGGGGGGGCAATGGGTAAATATTAGGATTAGATGAGTAGTTTTGATACAAAAGTATATGTGTTGTATGTATTGGGTGTTAAAAATATGTATTAGTTGTTTGTTTGGTAATTAACGAAAGTTATACGTAATTAAACGTAAGTTGTAAAGAATTTACCTTGGGCGTAAGAAAATATTTTTGGGACTTTTGTAATCTTTTTGGAAGTATAAAAATACGTTAGAAATAATCGTTGGGAGAATTGGGTATATCGGATGTTAAATTTTGAATAACGAATATAGTTTGTTGAATTGACAACCGTAAGTAATTTAAGAAAAAGGAAATTGTTTTAGAGTTTGAAATTGTGAACCAGAGCAGGAGCAAGATACTGGAGCGTTGTGGACTAAATATAACCTAAGTCCTAGTGTTCTTGGAATTTATTCTAGGTTTTCACGTCGGTTCAAGTGAAAGATTATATGTAAATTGTTTTCAAATAAATGTCTAGAAAATGAATTCGAGTTCGTTGAGTAGTATTGACCTGTAAATTACCGGGTTGTGATAGTCTACCACCCATAAAATGAATCTCGTCCTCGAGATTTAGCCAGTGTTGGTCATTGGAGAGTTGTCGGTGAAGAGATGCGGATACTTTTGACGGATCTGGTCTTCTCGTTCCCAAGTGAACTCGGGACCTCGTTGAGAATTCCAGCGAACTTTGACGATAGGAATTCTACAATGCTTTAATTTCTTGACACCACGATCTATAATTTCTACTGGCTCTTCGATGAAATTTAGCTTGTCATCGAGTTGAATCTCCTCTAAAGGAATGACGAAGGATTCGTCGGATAAGCACTTCTTGAGATTAGAAACATGAAAGGTGTTGTGCACACTACTAAGCTCTTGCGGGAGTTCAAGTCTGTATTCCACTGGACCAGTTCTTGCGAGAATCTTAAATGGTCCAATATATCTAGGGTTCAATTTCCCGCGTTTCCCAAATCGTATCACACCTTTCCAAGGTGATACCTTCAACATTAACATGTCTCCAACTTTGAATTCTAAGGGCTTACGCCTCACATCGGCGTAACTTTTTTGACGATCTCTGGCGGCTTTCAGTCTGTTCTGAATCTGAATGATGCGTGGTTTTGCGACCTTACAACAGGTTTTACCTCTCGAGGGATCTCAAGAGGCTTGCAATCCCCACCAGGAAGTGTACCTGACCGATGTAGTATAGTGTAGTGGCAAGTACCGGGGGATTGATCGTTCTCTAGGGGAATAGTGTCGCTAGGATTGAAAAACTACTCTAATAGGTCTAAGGGTGAGGGAAGATTCTTTTTGTATTTTTTTTATATTTTTATAAAAGCAAGTAAAATCTCGGGTTTAAAGGAGTGGGCGGAATTAGTTGCTAGTCAACTAACCCAAATAACTACGATTGCAAATAAAATAAAATGACTGAAAATAAAAAGGTTGTGGAACTTATATGGAGAGAAATGTGTTTACTTAGATTTCCTTACTCCCTAACTATCTTTTACCGGTTGATTAGTGTGTATTAATTGCGTGGATGACGGGTGTATTCCTTAATACCAATCGTGGGGTGGCGTACGTACTTCCCCAACTCTATGAACTCCTACTTCACTCCTATGTCGAGCCGGCTAAGAAGCTCCTAACATGGGATCACTAGAATTCGCTCATGCATTAAATACAACCATAAAAACCTTAGTACGCATTGGTTCATGTTTCTTAAGACGTTAAAGCAAGTTACCGTATAGGAGGTTAGCCAGTTTTCTTAAGCCTAACATCGATAAACAATCATCCAATATAATTAATAACACACCAACAACCAATAATCAATAGTTAGGTTTCAATAGATCTAAGCAAACATAAGATAAAATCTAGCCTAGCATGTTAAATAAAAGACAAGAACAAGATATAATCAAACAACACATAGACATATTGAATGATTAATTGATCACTTATCTTCAATTGAACATGGGAGATCCAAGGGTATAAAACCCTTAAAAATGGCAGAAAAATCGTCTTAGGGTTTCTCCTCACAAAGTTGCACACTAATGACTAAAAATTATGAAAATATATATAGGAAAACAGATCTGACGGCGTCACGTTATAGAGTGTGACGCCGTCACCTCGCCGCGGTTAGGGTTTCTTGATGGCCTTCTTGACGCCGTCCCCTTTTAATCCTCCAAAATCCTCTCTGGCGCGTCAAGGCTTGACGACCTTCTTGACGCCGTCCCCCTTTAATCTTCCAAAATCCTCTCTGGCTTATCAAGGGTTGACGGCGTCACACTAGGGCTTGACGCCGTCACAGGTACTTTTCCAGCCGATTTTGAGACTTTGTCGTTTTCTTCACTTTTATGCTCCAAAAACGTCCAAAATGCTTCCTTTTACAGATTTCTTCTCCAAAGTACCTAAAATGACAAAAGGAACGATTTAGGGCAATATTTGATCAAATAAATATGATTTAGGGCTTAAATGACCCCCTAAAAGCGGTACACTTTTCGCTTCATCAAATGCCCTTACACTTGAGATTTGCTTGTCCTCAAGCAAATGCGCTTTTATTCTAATCAAAATACAAGTTAGGGGTCATTTAACGCTAATATAAAAGTAATTACCACAAATAGTCGTTCCACTTTAATCATAATAAGCACGGAGATTATAGACTAGCACCTCACAAGTAGTGTTTAGATACTCACATCTCTCAGGTCTCATAAAAGTATATCTCATAAATGAAAATGAATAATATCTCTCACTACCTGTCATAGCAAATAGATTACCATAGGCTTGGGAAAGGATCAAAAACCTCCTCCACTAGGCGTAAGCACCTAAGATAAACTATCAAAGAGGGCTTTTAAATGGGTTATAACGTTAGGTGTAGGGATATGATAAACACGGTTTTGTTGGATAAAGGATATTTTACTGGTGGCGAGTTAAAGATCTTGATTAATTATATGTACAATATGGCGTTGCTAAGCCAAGACTAGACTCGACTTAAGCTAATGAAAAAAATAACAAAAAGATAAAATAAACATAAAATGAAACGGGATGGTAGTCCGTATGTTTTTTCTACTTTTTTTTTTTTTTTTTTTTTTTTTTGCATACACTCTTTCCCTACCATCCAAAATAATACATCGTAGGGGGGTTGTATCCCCCTTACACTTGAACTTTTACATAACTTTACAATTACTATTCTATCGACTCGAATTAAGATAATCGAAACACTTGGAGTACTTTTAAAATATTTAGCACATATGGGGGTAATAATGTTGTTCTTCCCCATTACTCCATTACACTAGTACTTTACCCATGAGTCCCATGAGTCCCAAAACAATATGTACAAGGATATGACTCGACTTAGCAACCATGTAATCAATTAGATAATTAACTAAGGGTTTAAACAAATGTTGTCACAATAATGCACTAAAAATGAGTGCATACAAGGTAGGCTATGGCGATTTGGGTGTACATTTAAGTGGGGTGTAAACAAATTCTTACTTTAAGTAAAATGCTTAAAGTTAGAAACGAAAAGATAGGCTCTGAGGGGTGTACTAGGGGTATCGTGTACTAAAAATGAGTACAACGCAAAGGGTGTGGGAGAATTACTTGACCAATGTAGCCAATGTAATTATAACAAAAACACAGGTGTAAAACAATGGGTTAATCCTAATACCTCTTATCATGTAGTAAATCTAACTACACGAATGTAGTCTCACTTGTGGCCTCGGAATGGTCCTAACGCAAGTTCTAGAATCTAAGTGCTACCGGTACACACATCATAGCATAAATGCTTTTCCTACCAATTCTAGGGGCGAACCTCACATATTTGGGGGTGGAAATTTTTTTTAGTGGTACGGTTTTGTGCTAGTCATATAACTCCTATCCGTGAGACGCTCATTAAGATCAAAGTTTCACTCCAATATGTTGTAAAAAATTTTAAATTTGGCACTAAAATTGCCCTAACAGGTATTTCTCTCAGTTTTATTACACATCTACCATTAAACAAACGAAAAATCAAGCGTAATAGCATTCTCTAAGGTATCGTACTTTAACCCCCCCCCCCCCTTACACTTAAGATGAACAATGTCCCCAATGTTCAAATAACAAGATGTAAAAGTAAATAAGGTAAAAGAATGAAATCAAATACTCCCCTGATTCGCTCGGTGGATAAAGGGGTAACATGGTTAGATCTTCTTCCAAGGTAATGTTGAAGCTTCAAGATTAAAGCAGCGCCAAAAGCTTGATTCCACACACATCTCCTTGTCCAAAATAACCTGTTAAACCTGAGAAAACAAACACGAAAACCTGCATAACATCGGCGGGATAAATCTGTATAAGGATATAATGCTTGTGGAATGATTATTTTGCAGATTCCTGGAGTTTATAAGTTAGAGATTTAATAAAGCATTTTATGATTCCGGTAGAAAAACAAAACTTTCAAAAATTTCAGAAAATTAAAACCTGGCGCCGTCAGGTTGTGAGGCCTGACGCCGTCAGAAATGATCTGACAGAATTCTCATGTTAAGTTTCCGGAAAATTTCTAGAAAAACCTATACCTTACTTCTTGGAAATACTGCAAAATATCATTATGACTCGATACAAGCATTTGACTCAAACAATTACTAATATGTATGTTAATTTATTATTGTTATGATTCATGTTCATTTGTTCTAATAAACCGATTTGGATTTCCCTTACACTTATCTTTTGCAAAATACCTTTATATGTAGTTAAGACGAAGTTAAAAACAAGATAAAGCATTTTCACAATTTAGTTTCGAACATGAATCAATAATAATAATAATTAAACATACATACGGAAGCAAATAAAATCAAACAAACAAATAAATAAACACACAAAGCAAATAAAGCTTGGGTTGCCTCCCAAGAAGCGCTTTTCTTTATTAACGAGTCTTCTAGCTAGACTCAAAGTCACCGTACATTACGTGACTCCATCATTGGTCACGGTTTCTAGGCCATTCTCATGTCCGGTTTTATATTCCGGTCCTAATTTCAAACAATCCTTGTAGAAACCGGATATCCTTTCCATAACATAGTCTACTCCTTTACTTCTATCTCCATCATTCCTATAGTAGACTGCTTGCTTAAGCTCCTTCTCAACATTTGACAAGTGTTGGAATTGCTCTATCTTATATGGCATTTGGTAGTTTACCTCATCGGTCTCATCCTTAAATCTAACTATCCCTAAGAAAGGTTCATAAGTCATTCTAGAGACCTCAACAAATGGTTTTCCAAAAACTACTTGAGTTAAGCATGCATCGACTATTGGGCGGATATCTTCTACAATTACAAAGTCGGTGGCATAGGTGAAGTTTCCTACATAAACCGGTAATCCCTTAACTCTTCCCGTGAAGTTACTCATCCAACCCTTATCAGGGAGCATCCTATACCCAAGTTGGTTTTTCATTATCAAGTTGTAGTGGGCTCTAGTCATGATGTTTATGGGCGAACTAAGGTCGATGTAAGCTTTCCAAACATGTAAATGTCCGATGTTGCATGGTATGTTGAGATTAGAAGGGTCGCCCATTTCTATAATTGGTCTACCTAGGAAGTACGGTGTCTCGGGGTCATCGAATAAGTCTGTATGATATGCGCGCTCTTCCTTAGTGGGTAGCCTATTGAAGTAGTCCTCATCATCATCTACTTTTTCAATCTCACTTTTCCTAACTTCTTTATCAACCTCGACTTTCTTAACCTCATCCTCAGGTTCACTATTATCCTCATTCCTATCAATTGGTTTAATAGTGACAATGTTGACGAAGTGGACATGTTTGGATGAAGAGGGGTCTTTTACTTGGGGTCCGCTATTTGTGTTCCTAGCGTCCTTATGTGGAGGTGATAGCACTTGGTTATCGAGGGCTTTTAATAAGTTGTCAATTTTATTGGTCATCTCCGTTTGTTGTTGATTGAATTCGGATTCGAATCTAGCTATTCGAGCTTCTTGAGATGCCATAAATTTGGACATCAATCCTTCAAGATTATTGGTACTACCATAGTTGGAAGGATTGTTGTTGAAAGTACGGTTTGGGGATGAACCGCTTGATTGAAAACGATTAGGTGGGTTGGGAGAATTGGTTTGTTGTGCGTTTTGGTTTTGTTTCCACCTAAGGTTTGGGTGATTTTTCCATGAGGGGTTGTATGAATCACCGGAGGGGTTTGGCTCGGGTTTGAAAGTGTACCACTTGTCTCCCGCTCCGTCGGTACGCGAGGATGCGTAGTCCGCAAAAGCTTGTTTGGGGAGTTCCATGCAATCACGAGTGTCGTGGGGACCACTACATAATTCACACGAAGAAGTGATTTTGTTCACTTGGCTTGAAGGTTTAGGAGCCTCGTAGGATTTCATAAGAAACTTGACTTGGTCTTCAAGTTCTATGATCCTACGGTCGGAAGTGCTTGAATTGTTCGAAGGCAAAGATATTGCCTTGACCGTTTTATTCAAATCACGGGGATCATTCCAACTTTCGTTTTCATAAAGAGCAAGATCTTCCAGGAGAGCCCATGATTGTTCCGCACTTAGATCACGTAGCTTACCACCGGCCGATTGGTCAATGGTTTGCCTCGTGGAGAGATTGATGTGGTCATAGAAGATTTGGACTTTGAGCCAAAGTTCTATGCCATGGTGTGGGACTTTTTGGAGTAAGTCCTTGAATCGAGTCCATGCCTCGTAGAGGGTTTCTCCTTGACGTTGTTGGAACATCAAGATATCATTCCTTAGCTTGGTAGTTCTTCCTGGTGGGAAAAACTGAGCAAGGAAACGTGTGGTGAGATCATCCCAAGAGGTGATGGATCCTGTGGGTAGACGCTCTAGCCATTGACTAGCTTGGTACCGTAGAGAGAATTGAAAGAGACGCAGTCGGGTCGTCTCTCGAGTGGCAACATCAAGGTCTATGGAATCAACGATTTTGAGAAAGTCCTTGAGATGTTGATTAGGATCTTCGGAACGAAGTCCATGGAATGCGCATCCGCTTTGCACCAACCGGATGGTGTCGGATCGCAAGGGAGTGACATTGGCTCCTTGAGTGAGCTCAATGGTGTTTCGATAGCCATGGTGGCTAGGACGAGAGTAGTCTCCTAAGGTACGGGCTCTAGGAGGTGGGTGTTGTTGTCGTGGTGGGTTGTTGGGATCGAGGATATTACCACCTTCCATGATGTCGGATGGTAATGGTTATGAACAAAGAAACGAAGAAAAAAGATAGACTAAAGAAAACCTAAAAAAATAAAATAAGAATCTCACTAGAAAGGAATCTAGTGAGTAGACCTAATAAAATAAAAATTCATCCTAAACAATAACTATTCCCCAGCAGCGGCGCCAAAAACTTGATGCGTTGTTTTGCGACCTTACAACAGGTTTTACCTCTCGAGGGATCTCAAGAGGCTTGCAATCCCCACCAGGCAGTGTACCTGACCGATGTAGTATAGTGTTGTGGCAAGTACCGGGGGATTGATCGTTCTCTAGGGGAATAGTGTCGCTAGAATTGAAAAACTACTCTAATAGGTCTAAGGGTGAGGGAAGATTCTTTTTGTATTTTTTTATATTTTTATAAAAGCAAGTAAAATCTCGGGTTTGAAGGAGTGGGCGGAATTAGTTGCTAGTTAACTAACCCAAATAACTACGATTGCAAATAAAATAAAATGACTGAAAATAAAAAGGTTGTGGAACTTATATGGAGAGAAATGTGTTTACTTAGATTTCCTTACTCCCTAACTATCTTTTACCGGTTGATTAGTGCGTATTAATTGCGTGGATGACGGGTGTATTCCTTAATACCAATCGTGGGGTGGCGTACGTACTTCCCCAACTCTATGAGCTCCTACTTCACTCCTATGTCGAGCCGGCTAAGAAGCTCCTAACATGGGATCACTAGAATTCGCTCATGCATTAAATACAACCATAAAAACCTTAGTACGCATTGGTTCATGTTTCTTAAGACGCTCAAGCAAGTTACCGTATAGGAGGTTAGCCAGTTTTCTTAAGCCTAACATCGATAAACAATCATCCAATACAATTAATAACACACCAACAACCAATAATCAATAGTTAGGTTTCATTAGATCTAAGCAAACACAAGATAAATCTAGCCTAGCATGTTAAATAAAAGACAAGAACAAGATATAATCAAAAAACACATAGACATATTGAATGATTAATTGATTACTTATCTTCAATTGAACATGGGAGATCCAAGGGTATAAAACCCTTAAAAATGGCAGAAAAATCGTCTTAGGGTTTCTCCTCACAAAGTTGCACACTAATGACTAAAAATTATGAAAATATATATAGGAAAACAGATCTGACGGCGTCATGTTATAGAGTGTGACGCCGTCACCTCACCGCGGTTAGGGTTTCTTGATGGCCTTCTTGACGCCGTCCCCTTTTAATCCTCCAAAATCCTCTCTGGCGCGTCAAGGCTTGACGACCTTCTTGACGCCGTCCCCCTTTAATCTTCCAAAATCCTCTCTGGCTTATCAAGGTTTGACGGCGTCACACTAGGGCTTGACGCCGTCACAGGTACTTTTCCAGCCGATTTTGAGACTTTGTCGTTTTCTTCACTTTTATGCTCCAAAAACGTCCAAAATGCTTCCTTTTCCAGATTTCTCCTCAAAAGTACCTAAAATGACAAAAGGAACGATTTAGGGCAATATTTGATCAAATAAATACGATTTAGGGCTTAAATGACCCCTTAAAAGCGGTACACTTTTCGCTTCATCACTGAACAATCTTCTCGGTTGTCTCGTGAATAATTTCTGGACCGGTAAGTTGAGCATCTCCGACTTCAGCCCAACATACTGGTGATCAGCATTTCCTACCGTAGAGTGCTTCAAATGGTGCAGCCTTTATACTTGTGTGATAACTATTGTTGTAGGAAAACTCAATCAACGGCAAGTGAGTATCCCAGCTATTACCAAAATCAATCACACAGGCACGGAGCATATCTTCGAGTGTTTGGATGGTCCTCTCACTCTGACCATCGGTCTGTGGATGATAGGCTGTACTCATATCGAGACGGGTTCCAAAGGCATCATTAAGCGATTCCCAAAATCTTGAAGTGAATCGACTATCTCGATCTGAAATGATTGAAACCGGTACACCATGTTTCGAGACAATCTCCTGGATATAGATTCTGGTTAACTTATCCATCTTGTAGGTTTCTTTAATGGGCAAGAAATGAGCTGATTTGGTGAGACGATCAACGATCACCCAAATCACGTCGTGACCGCTCGGAGTTTTAGGGAGTTTAGTGATGAAGTCCATGGTTATACGCTCCCATTTCCATTGAGGAATCTCTGGTTGCTGTAGTAAACCAGACGGCTTCTGGTATTCGGCCTTAACTTTGGAGCAAGTAAGACATTTGCTGACATAAGTAGCAATGTCGGCCTTCATATTCGGCCACCAATACAGCTTTTTGAGGTCTTGGTACATCTTATCGGAACCTGGGTGTATGGAGTATTTGGACTTGTGTGATTCGTGCATGATCAACTCTCGTAGGCCACCAAAATGTGGTATCCAACTCCTATCTTTGAAACATAACATTCCATCGGATCTTTTCACAAAACCATTCTTACTTTCTGGCATACCATGAATGTTCTCCTTTGGTCAGTTCTCTGTCTTAAGTGCTTCGGCCTAAGCCTCAAGAATTTTGGATGGAAGAGGTGAACTAATGGTCATACCCAATGATCTTACTCGTAAGGTTTTAAGTCACTATTTCCTGCTAAGGGCATCTGCTACTTCGCTTTTCCAGGATGATATCGGATTTCACAATCATAATCACTGAGTAGTTCTAGCCAACGGCGTTGCCTCATATTAAGCTCTTTCTGGTCCAAGATATGCTGAAGACTTTTGTGGTCGGTGTACACTGTACACTTTGTACCGTAGAGGTAATGTCTACAAATCTTTAGCGCAAAGACAACTGCTCCTAACTCTAAGTCATGAGTGGTGTAATTCTTCTCATGAACTTTGAGTTGTCAAGAAGCGTAAGCTATAACCTTTTCATTCTGCATTAACACTGCCCCAAGTCCTTTATGCGAAGCATCACAATAAACTACAAAATTTTCCATTCCTTCGGGTAATGCCAAAATCGGCGCACTGCAAAGTTTTTGCTTCAACAACTGAAAAGCGGATTCTTGTTTCTCTCCCCATTCGTACTTCTGATTCTTCTGCGTTAGCTTTGTTAAAGGCTTCGCTATCTTAGAGAAATTCTCGATGAATCTTCTGTAATACTTGGCAAGACGTAGAAATTGACGAATCTCTGTGGGAGTCTTAGGTGTTTCCCAGTCTTTGATAGCCTCGATCTTAGCTGGGTCAACATGCAATCCCTGGCTGTCAATTACGTGTCCAAGAAATTGTACTTTTCGGATCCAAAAATCACACTTAGAAAACTTCACGTACAACTTCTCGTTCTTGAGTTATTATAGGATCGTCTTGAGATGTTCTTCATGCTCTTCTTTGCTTTTAGAGTAGATCAGAATATCATCAATGAACACGATTACAAATTTGTCCAGGTACGGTTTGCACACACGATTCATGAGATCCATAAATACCGCCGGTGCATTAGTTAATCCAAACGGCATCACTTGAAACTCGTAATGACCATAACGAGTCCTAAAAGCCGTTTTCCAGATATCTTTTTCCCGAACCCTTAGTTGATGATAAACCAATCTCAAATCAATCTTCGAATAAAAACTGGAACCTTGCAATTGATCAAACAAATCGTCAATTCTTGGAAGTGGGTAACGATTCTTCACTGTTAACTTGTTCAATTCGTGATAATCTATGCACATTCGGAATGATCCATCCTTCTTCTTTACGAACAAGACCGGCGCTCCCCAAGGCGAGGAACTTGGCCTAATGAATCCCTTGTCTAATAGTTCTTGCAACTGATTAGACAATTCTTGCAACTCTGATGGTGCTAGTCGGTAGGGTGCTCTTGCTTTCGGTGCTGCTCCTGGCGCCAAATCTATCTGGAACTCTACTTGACGGGTAGGCGGTAGTCCAGGCAAGTCTTCGGGAAAGACTTTCGGAAAATCTCGAACAATCGGTACATCTTCCAATAGTTTCTCATCCGACTTCTTTTCGGTTATGTGTGCCAGAAAAGCATGACATCCCTTCTTTATATACTTTTCGGTCTTGACACACGATATAATGTTTAATCGAGTTCCGCTTCGTTCACCACGGATAATCAAGGTTTCATCATTAAAAGGAAGATGGACAACCTTTTCGTCGCAAATGATTTTGGCATGATGTTTAGATAACCAATCCATACCAATTATGACGTCAAAACTACCGAGCTTGATAGGCATGAGGTCAATGTTAAATGGATGGTTTAGGAAGTTAAAAGTGCATCCGCGGATTATGGTGTCGGAGCCAACTAAGTTACCATTTGCTAATTCAATGTTGTAGGCGGTGTCTAGGGTGGTCGGTGAGATGTTAAGTAAAGGAGCAAAAGTAGTAGACACAAAACTTTTATCGGCACCCGAATCAAATAAAACTGAAGCATAATGACC
Organism: Artemisia tridentata subsp. tridentata; assembly: GCA_021014915.2. Lineage (NCBI taxonomy): Eukaryota > Viridiplantae > Streptophyta > Magnoliopsida > Asterales > Asteraceae > Artemisia > Artemisia tridentata. Next base: position 74,763,747 of record CP139503.1, read on the forward strand.
ATTGAGAAGAAACGTACCCGTGACAACATTCGGGTCCTCAGTAGCTTCTCTTTTTCTAAGATTGTAGACTCTTCCCCGAGCTCCATTATTCTGAGTTCCCGCTCCCTGATTCTTTTTCTTTGGGCATTGGTTCTTGAAATGTCCTGTTTCGCCACATCCGAAACATGCTCCGGGAACCCTTTGGTTTGTTGCAGCAGTAGGAGACCTACAGTCTTTGGTTAAGTGCCCAATTTTCTTACAATTGCCGCATGGAGTAGGGCAACGTCCAGGATTGTGGTGACGTTGGCACTTGTCACACTTAGGAAGATTTCCTTCATAACCTTTCCTTTCAGTCGGGCCCGCCACATAAGCCTTAACAACTTCTTGTCTTTTGTTGGGTTGTTGAGTAGCATTTCCTCCATGAGTAGAATCCCACTTTCTCTTGTTGTTGTTACTGTTGTGGTAGCGGTTGTTGTTGTTATTTTTGCGGTTACTATTATTGCCCTCTCGAGCAACCTTTGCTCGAACAATTTGATCCATTAGATTGTTTGACATTCGGATTGTCTCATCTAGAGTACTCGGCTTAGAAGAGGTGACATTTCCTTGAATATAAGATGGAAGTCCCCAGATGTACCTTTCAATCTTTTTCTGTGTAGTCGAAACCATTTCGGGACAGAGAGTAGCCAATTCATGATATCGTTTAGTGTAAGTTGCAATGTCGTACCCTTTCACTGTTAAATTCCAAAATTCAACTTCCAACTTTTGAACTTCATTCCTCGGACAATACTCAGCGGTTACCATTTCCTTAAACTCAGCCCATGGTAATTCAAAAGCAACATCAATTCCCACTGATTGGGCATAGGCATTCCACCAAGATAAGGCACCATCCAACAAGGTACCTGTAGCATATTTCACCTTACAGTTTTCCGCGCAGTTGCACATACGAAAACTCGATTCCAACTTTTCGAACCATCATACCAAACCGACAGCTCCTTCCGCCCCACTGAAAGTCTGCGGCTTGCAACCCGAAAATTCCTTGTAAGTACATCCACGAGTCGTGGTTTCAACCTTGGTTCCGTTCCACTAGCTTCTCCGTCGTTACCACTGTTGCGATTGGTTTCATATTCAGCCATAGCAGCAACAACTTGTGCCGTAACCCGTTGGGCAACGAGTCGATCGATCTCAGTTGTTCTCATGCTTTGTTTCTTAGGTGGCATTGTTCTTCTAATCACAAGAAAAAACAATAATTAGGATCCATAAGTAACAAAGGTCATCATAATTATTATATACAACCATGACATGTGAAAATCTCAACAAGATCAACCACAACGATATGGAATAAATCATGACAAAATAAATCATGATAGAAATATGACGTGATAAGAATAATCCATAATGAATCACAATGATCATAACATAATTTCACCATGAGTAGATACAACCACAACAAGATAAAAATACATCACGACAAGGATAAATCATGGTAAGAATATTGCGTGATAAGAATCAACCACAATAAGAATAAATCAGATCAACCATAATATAATCACAACATACATGAATACAAAATGAAATGTCTCGGTTCACATCGACTGATATCATGCCATAGAGTAACCATACAATACATCCCAAAATAACTTGCTACATTGTTGTACAACTAACAAAAGATCACAAGCGTCACTACTAATGCCACACACCCCGTGGCTAGGATATAAATACAAAAGATACCTATGATACAAATCTAGTCTAGGCACTGCCTGGTGCACCATCGAGACGGTGTTGAAGATCTCTGATCTGATCGAGGAGACTAGCAATCAACTCATCCTGGTCACGTCGTCGTGCGTGCTCATCCTCCACGAAACGCTCAAATGTGGCAATCCGGGAGTGTGCAACGATCTGGTGCTCTAGCTGAGTCTCTAAAGTCTCAATGAGCTCTGGGGGAACCTCATCGAGACGATCAAACACTCGGCCAATACGGTCCTCATGACGGAACATCCTTGCGATAAGAAGTGGAATAGTATGATGGATCGGCTCACCGGTAACCGATAGAACTCGAGCAGCAGCCATCTCCGAACTCTCTCCTAACTCGAATGCTCTTGGAGTACCCTCATCGTATCTCCATCTACTGAGAGTAGGAGGAATGAATGGCCATCTACGGGCGTCAACCCGTCTGCGAACCTCGTTTCGAGTAGAGGCCTCAGCAGCAGCCATAACATAGGGATCTGAAGGTGAAGGTAAAGGTGAGGGTGGAGATACCATGACACCAGTCCTCTTGCGAGGCGGTAAAAAAGTATCTGGAATATCTCTGGGTGATGGTGGTAATGGAACTGTGGTAGTCTGGCGGTAAATAACCGATGGTGGTGGTGGTGGTGGTGGAGATGATGGTGGTGATGGGATATGAGATGGAATAGTAGGTGCTGGTACACGCCTGGGTTGAGAGCGAAGCCTCTTCCCAGCGGTACGAAGCATAACAGGGCCATACTCATATAGCCGATAGCGACGACCAATAGGGATCTGGTCTGGTCGCACAACAGGGACACGCCTAACACGGCGCACCTGTGGTGAAACTGGTGGTGATGGAACTGGAGGGACAGGTGCAATGGGTGGTGATAATACAGGAGGTGTAGATATGGTCTGAGCGTCCTCAAATGTCTCGGTCTCAGCAGACTCATCGCCAGAGGATACAGGAATAGGAATGACTGGTGTGATCGGAACAGTGGATGATGACGAATCGTCCATATCTGAATCCGAATCGAGGATGATAGGATGGGTAGGTGAAGACATATCACTATGAACCAGGTCAATATAAATATGTATAAGTACAAGCACTCATATAAAATAAGTAAATAAAAACATACGATTTACGATTTTGATACATGTTTATGCACATCATGATGTTGTGAAGTGTCGTGACCTAGTGGTTATAGTCTAGGGTCAACAATGCATCCTAGTTCTCTATAACCTTGGCTCTGCTACCAATCTGTCACACCCCCAAAATCTGTGTTTGCAGCGGAATGGAATTTCGGAGGCGTGATGCTCGTTGTCACAAAGTACAAGGAATAAAGAACGACCTCTAAGTGAGTCATTTTAAAAACAGGCGTTTGATTTAAAGTTAACGTTTTACAAAACATAGTTATCAGAGTTCACCATCAAAATGTAAGATTTAAATACATAACCAAACGCTAATAATGCAAGAAAATCTTCATCATGATGTGCTTCCAAAATGTGACTCGAAAGTGCTTCATACAAGAGGTGTGTCATCATCACCTAATTACCTGAGAATACACGCTAAAAGGGTCAACAATAATGTTGGTGAGATCATAGGTTTAAATAAACAGTAGTGCGGACCACAAGATTTCAGTAGCAAGACAATACAACAAATATAGTGTCACAGCCAAAAATAATAAATACAGTGCCTAAGCTCATGACCCCGAAGCTCGACGTACTGGTATGCTATCAAGCACAATAATAATAATGCCCCAAATAAGTGTTTGCCAGACACTCGAAAATAATCCGAATGATATGCGTCCGTTTAACAGGTTGGCGCGACCAACTCGGACGGGGTGTCAACCTAAATAGATCTATTCATAACATCTGCGCTTACAAGTAATTAACGGTTCATGATTCGTAGGGGACTTTAATGGCAATGCGGTAACTTAGACAAAGTAACAGTTTTAGTACTTGTGTCCGTATGTAAAAACAAGCAGTGTATTCCCACCCCGAGGGTTTAGAAATCATGTATAAACAATGTAAAATCGGGGCTATGAAACTCATCTTAGCAAAAGCAATTCCCGATTGGTAAATTTGTAAACGGCAATTTAGTCCGATAACTCTAATCGCGACCTAAATATTACATATGTCTTAGGTTCGAAAACAAGGCCATGCACGCAAGTTCATACTTTACTTTATCACTTATACATGTTGTAATATTTGTTGTCAAAAGATAGTTGCGTCAATTTGATCATTTATTTAGAAAATTACCACTTTTTAGAAAATGTAACTTGTTTATCTTGCGACCAAATTTTAGTCGTCATGTTAATGGATATTCCAAAAATCTCTAACGCGCCTAAAAAGTCTATATAATGTTCTACCATTTCCGTTTGCGCCATTTTAGCTAAAATATACTCAAAAAGGTCCAAAAATCCTAACAGCTTTCTAATAGAGAAAATAATAGGCTGTCAACGTATATGTTGACGTAAACATTCGTTAGGCCATAACTTTTGCGTAGTAGCTTCGTTTCTTAAGTTTGACCTATCCCCGCGAAGGTATTTAAGCGTACTATCGGATTTTTAAGGTCTCGGCTAGTCTAGATACCATTTAACCTTAGTTTTCATCTCTCAAAATTCTGGACAGATTCAACTATTTTCTGAAAATAATGTTTTCGTCGTAAAAATTGAAATTAGCGTATCTTTTACGTTACAAGCCCGTTTTAACTCATTCAAGCGGCTACGTTTTAGTTATTAAGTCTATTTTCTATATTTCTAATCTAATAATGCCCCTGAGCTACTGATTTTTCTGTAATTATCAAAACAGGACAGATTGTTTATTAAGAGTGTCAAAACTATATTTCTAATCTTCTAGCTAGCATATCCACTTAACCACAACTTCAATTCTAGTCCTAGTTCCTCCATCAACTTCTCAACATAATGATAATGATTTAACCATAAACTTAACAATATTTTAAGGTCCATGAAATACTCACCAAGAATGTTTAAATATACAAGTTTACTAACATACATGTTTATAAGGTTTATTACCACTTTCTTGTGAAGAGTTTTACTAACTAGTTTTCTTGTAACCAAAACTTGTTAAAAACATAATCTTTGTTAAAGGATCATTGTAAATGTAAAACTTTATCAACATGTACCAAGTGATAACTAAGTATTTCTACTTGACTAGCAATATGACATAAAGAAAACATGAAATCTTTGTAAGATTACTTACAAAAGTAATTAGTGAAATGTGAGTGTAAGATACTTGGTTAACTTCAAGATCAATGCTCCAAATATTTGCTAGAATGCCCTAAGTATACTTGATCTTAACCACAACAAGATTACTCCTCTCCTTTGCTCCAAGAGTGGGTCGAATGGTGGTGTATATATTTGAGGTGATATGTTTTTTTTTTTTTTTTTTACTAGCACTAGTAGTGCAAAAATGAATATACTTGATCTATATATACTAAAAGAATTCAAAGGACTAATAGTATAGTCAAAACTTATTATTTTGGCTAGGGGGGGTGGCCGGTTAATTAGGGGGGTCAAGGGGACAATTTGGAGGTCAAGCCTCCAAGTTGAAATACTAGTTCCATGTTTTGTGCTCAATTGTTGGCTAATAAATGTTTGTGTACATTTTGTCTAGCATTTTATTAAAGACTTGAAGGGGGGGGGGGGGGGGGGGGCGGCAATGGGTAAATATTAGGATTAGATGAGTAGTTTTGATACAAAAGTATATGTGTTGTATGTATTGGGTGTTAAAAATATGTATTAGTTGTTTGTTTGGTAATTAACGAAAGTTATACGTAATTAAACGTAAGTTGTAAAGAATTTACCTTGGGCGTAAGAAAATATTTTTGGGACTTTTGTAATCTTTTTGGAAGTATAAAAATACGTTAGAAATAATCGTTGGGAGAATTGGGTATATCGGATGTTAAATTTTGAATAACGAATATAGTTTGTTGAATTGACAACTGTAAGTAATTTAAGAAAAAGGAAATTGTTTTAGAGTTTGAAATTGTGAACCGGAGCAGGGGCAAGATACTGGAGCGTTGTGGACTAAATATAACCAAGTCCTAGTGTTCTTGGAATTTATTCTAGGTTTTCATGTCGGTTCAAGTGAAAGATTATATGTAAATTGTTTTCAAATAAATGTCAAGAAAATGAATTCGAGTTCGTTGAGTAGTATTGACCTGTAAATTAGTGGGTTGTGATATTTTATATGAGTAATTGTACCTATATATATTTGTATTGACCTGGTTTACAGTGACATGTCTTCACCCAATCACCCTATTATCATTCCAGCAGACTCGGATATCGAGGATGCTTTTTCATCCACTAATAAACCTACATCACTACTCTCACCTTCCTGTACCTCGACATCCTCATATCACTCACCATCGTTAGATGATAACTCCCACCCATTTGAGGTATTTGCACCACCTAAGCCAGACTTAGAATAGACTGCCAGATATGACACTGAGACTTTTGAGATTCAGGAGACTGACCCTACCTTCCCACCATCACCATTGTCATTCCCTTTTTCCATTCCCACATATCGGGAATTAGATGACACTTTTTGGATAGTACCAAGATCACCGACTCAACAGGAACATCAGCAGATTCCTGAAGAATGGTTTGGGATCTATACTATCTCGGATATGATCGATGCACAACTCCAGGCCCCACATCAGAACTCATCACAACACTATGATGCTACAACCCAGGATCCAATCAGAGGAGCACCAGGAAGCCTCTAGACTAGACTTATATCTTTACTAGCTTTTACTATTATCCTAGCCACGGGATGTGTGGCATAGTTCAAAGAAACTCTTAGTATTTTGGTTGTTGTACAACGAACTTACCAAGTGTTAACTCTACTATATGGATATGGTTGTGCTATGCTTGATATCTGTCTATGTAGGACGAAATTTTCATTTTATATATTCATGTGTGTTATGATTATATTTGTGAGGTTTTCGTGGTTGCATCTTGTTGTGATTTCACTTCATTTATATATGTCATGGTTGCGTATATGTGATGCTCCTTACTACTTATAAATTCTCATGGTCTCTTATGATTTTGAAGAAGTTATGTCGAAGCAAGCCGCTCCAGCCATGACACACGCCACTGTTGAACAAATCATTGCCAAGAGCATATCCACATCCCTCGCCAAAAATCTTACTCACGATGAATTTATGGATTGCAATCCCCACACCTTTAGCGAACTGAAGGCGCGAGAGGATTTTGCAAATGGTTCGAAGAAGTAGAAACAATATTTCGAGGTGGTAACTGTCACAAGGGAGACAAAGTTAAGTTCGCCACTTGCACTTTTCGGGATCGTGCCAGGAATGGTGGATCCAAATATGTTCAGATAGTAGGGGTCGACGCTGCTTAACTCAATCTCTTAGGAGGAACTAAGGAGGATGATGATTTTAGAATATTGTTCAAGGAGCGAATTACAAGCAATGGAACAAGAAATCCTGGACTTTACCATGGTAGGAGATGATGTTGCCAAATACACTGATCTTTTTACGAATTAGCACGGCTATGCCCTGCAATGGATGAACTGGAATATAAGAAACTTAAGAGGTATATCGGGGGACTCTTTTTGAAATTCGTATGTTGGTCACCCCATTAGAACCGATAACATGCCTAAAGCTATCAGTATGGCGCTCCAAGCAGTGAGAACACATAGCTCACACCAAGGCCATAGGAAACAATAATGGCACAAACGAAAATGGAACAAAACAACAACAACCAGGGTGAAAGTGTTGCGTCAATAAACCAGCATAAGAAAATACAAGGAAGGGATAGAAAGCCTATGTCGTACTGAAGTAAAACATGGAAAAGGTTCTAAGCACAAACCATGGATTTGAGTTGACAAATGAATTAGTATGAAATCTTAGCCTTGCAAGGCGTGATAATTTGGAAAGCGAAATGGCCGTTTGGCCATTAAGTCTAAAGTTGGTAGCCTACCGACTTGAATTTCACCGGATCGTAGTGTGAAATAATTAACAATTAAGAGTGTATTGGCCCATATCTTGTAGAAATCAAAGGATGAAAACTAATTTAAGGGCTGTAGGAATTACTGATCGATGTTAAGCAAGTAAAATGTAATTGTAACAAAGTTTGCTGAATTTAAATAACCGAGTCCTAAAACCCTCAAGGTATCAATTTTCCCTTTTGCACACTCACTTGAGGACAGTTAGGGGTAACTTAAGTTGTAAAACCACAAACCATTTTTTTCTTAAATGAAAAAACCACATATCTTTTATTGAACCGCGAAACTAGAAAAATTCCAGTACTAATTAGCATATTTAGTCACAACTTATCTTATTCCTACAATTTTAAATCAAACAATCACTGCTTAATTATTAGATGTAATTACAAATATTCGTATTCAATATAGACACTATTACCATTCCTAACGATTTTTCCTACGATTCTTATACTTCAAAGATTAATTTCCAAAAATATTTCTTACGCCTAAGTAAATTTTTATAATTATTTTAATTACATACATTTCGTTATACAACACAAAATATATTAAACCCATCTACAACAAAAATTTGTACAAAACTACACATAACATTTTACTCATGCCTTTACCAATTAGGATAAAATTATTTCCACCATATTTCAAAACACTTTTTACTTACCCATTTCCCCCCCTATAAATGGAACTTAGTACTATCATTTTGACTAACTATATTTAAAGTCGTCATAGATCACGCACTCATTTTCTCTGTTAATAAAGAAATTATAGCTCCCATTTATACAATAAATCACACTCTTGAACAAATGAAAATATTTTGGAAAATAAGTATACTTAGGCACTTAAAGGTGGAGCATTGATCAGGTAATCATGTTAGTCCTCAATTCAATATCATTTAAGTCTTCTCAACCTATGTAAATTCAGATAAGGATTATACTTGATAAGGAAACACATCAAACCTTTACAAAAATTATTTTTGAACAATTCTTGATTCAAGAAAACCAAAAAATCAAAGAAGTTGTGAAAAAAACATTTATATAAACATTTTTAGCAAACCTTGTAGTTACTAAACCCTCTTGTCATTATTTACAGGACCTGTATTGTTAGTTTTGGTTAATCCATTGATTTTAGAAGATAGATACTAGACTATTCGAGTGAGTAAGGTTAACATAATAATGGAAAAAAATGAAAGTGATTGTGTGTAATACAGCAAACTCAGAACTTTGGGAACCATTACTAGTAAGTATGATTTATACGAAACGTAGCCGCTGAATATCTTAAGACCGCTTACGAAAACAATCAATTCAAATTTTGGCATAGTCACCAAATCCTATCATTTTCAGAATTGTACTAGTTAGAAAGTAAGACGAACAAACTAAGTAATGGATCAATTTTAGAATACCAAGTAAGTAAATGCTATACCTGTAAGACATTACCTAATATTAACCAATAGGCATTATCCGACACAGATAAACAAACGTTAGACATTAAGCATTCAAGCTGAAATTACCTGGATTATTTTCCATTTTTTTTAATGCTTTCAATTCAAACGAATTTTCTTCAAAGTGCGTTTATACAAATCATATACCTTATAGGAAAGATATTTTTTTCTTCCTTCTAAAAGTACCTATTTTGACAAATAAATCCCTTTTGGTCAGCCTTTAACAAAACTATCGTACGTTAAGAAAAGTATAACATCAACCTTTACTAAACGGTTCTATTCACATCATGTCGAAAACCCGTCTATAAAACTTTGGGTCACATTCAAAAACAGTCCAATCTTGCATAACCACCGAAATTATTCAAACTTGTAAATTCATTTATTCAGAAAAGATTTCAAACAAAACACTCCATGTCGAGAGAGAGATTTCATTTATTCAAACTTGAAAATTCATTTATTCAAACTTGTAAATTCATTTATTCAGAAAAAGATTTCAAACAAAACACTCCATATTTAGAGAAAGATTTCATTTATTCAAACTTGTAAATTCATTTGTTCAAACTTGTAAATTCAATTATTCAGAGAAAGATCTCAAATAAAACGCTCCATATCGAGTCAAATTTTGAAAATCAACCACCGTACTAAAACACTTCATACATTTAGGATCTTGAGATTGACAAACAGTAGCATGGAAAAATTTTGATGAAGAAAATCTAAGGAAATACTATTAACCAGTAAGGATCTTAGTAATGAAGACTAAGCACCTTAGGAGAAGGGAGACTCATATCGTGACATCAGTTAGAGAAAAACACGAGGAATCAAAACTGTTACCATAGCTTTACCCTTTCGATAGCGCCCTTTTCGATGAACTTATGATTGTAGAATTAGTCACGAAACATGTTGTACCAATTTCAAATGCTCCCAATAAAAGATAGTCGATACACCTCGAACTTCTGGCAATCCCTTTAAGATACCCTTACCCAATCAGATATAAGCATGATCTACCATCCTCAGACCAACAAACATAGGAGAGAACTATCCAAACACTATAGGACATGCTCAGCGTCGTATGACCAACTTTGAATTGTTTAGAGTAATCTTTTGACATTGACAGATTTCACCTTCAACAATAGTCATCACACGAATATAAAGACTGCACCCTTTAAGGCACCCTATGGTCGAAGTACTGATCACCTATTAACAGGCCGAGGCCGGAAAAGCCCAACTCACTAGTCTAGGACTTATTCGTGAATCAGCAAAGGAAAATCGTACAGATCAAGAATCAGTTACAAGCGACAAGAGAACGATAAAAAAGTTATGTCAGTACATGACGTAAATCATTGGAAATTAGGTTTCCCTAAGTCACAAACCATTGGGATTTTAGAGTTGGAAAATGAATTATGTTGAAAGTCTTGCCTTGGAAAGGCGTGATACAATTTGGGAAACTCGGGAAATTGAGCCCTAGGTATATGGGACCATTTAAGACTCTAACTAGAATTGGCCGAGTAGCCTATAGACTTGAACTTCCACCAGAGCTCAGTAGTGTGCACAATACATTTCATATTCCAACCTTAAGAAGTGTTTATTCGGTGAACCCCTCATCATTCCATTAGTAGAAATTTAACGCGATGACAAACTTAACTTTATCAAAGGGCCGGTAGAAATTACGGATCATAATGTTAAGTAATTGAAACATAGTAGAATTCTTATCGTCAAAGTTCGCTGGAATTCTCAACGAGGTCCTGAGTTCACTTGGGAACGAGAAGACCGGATCCATCAAAAGTATCCACATCTCTTCACCGATAATACTCCAATGACCAACACTGAATGAATCTCGAGGATGAGATTCATTTTTATGGGTGGTAGACTATCACAACCCGCTAATTTACAGGTCAATACTACTCAACAAACTCGAATTTATTTTCTTGACATTTATTTGAAAATAATTTACATACAATTTTTACTTGAACCGACGTGAAAACCTAGAATAAATTCCAAGTACACTAGGACTTAGGCTATATTTAGTCCACAACGCTTCAGTACCTTGCTCCTACTCTGATTCACAATTTTAAACTCTAAAACAATTTCCTTTTCTTAAATTACTTACGATTGTCAATTCAACAAACGCTATTCGTAATTCAAAATTTAACACCCGATATACCCAATTCTCTCAACGATTATTTCTAACGTATTTTTATACTTCCAAAAAGATTACAAAAGTTCTAAAAATATTTCCTTACGCCTAAGGTAAATTCTTTATAACTTATGTTTAATTACGTACAACTTTCGTTAATCACCAAACCAACAACCAATACCTATTTTTAACACCCAATACATACAACATATACACTTTTGTACCAAAACTACACATCTAACCCCATTTTATCCCCATTCCCCCCCCCCCCTTTTACCTTGTAAATAATAGTTAGACAAATAATCACATGGCATTAAATTAGCCACCATTATCCTCAAAACCTGGAAGTCAAATTTCAACTTGGAGGCTTGACCTCTATTTTGTCCCCCCCCTAATACCCCAATCGGCCCAACCCCCCTCCTAGTAGCTAATCATGTTCTTGACTACACTATTAAAGGTTTGAAAATGTTCAAGTATATATAGATCAATATCTACTCATTTTTCACCGACTAGTTCAAGTAAAGAAGAAAATATATCACCTCCCATTCTATACATATAAATCGACTCACTCTTGGAGCAAAGGAAGGAGAAATCTTGTTGTGCTTAAGATCAAGTATACTTAGGGCACTTTAGTAAGGGTTTGGAGCATTGATCTTGAGGTTAATAAATTGTTTTACAATTCTCATCTCACATATCACTTTTGTAAGTAATCTTACACTACTAAAACTTCATGTTTTTCTTTATGTCATAATGCTAGTCAAGTATATATACTTAGTTATCACTTGATACATGTTGATAAAGTTTCACATTTACAATGATCCTTTAACAAAAGATTATGTTTTGAACAAGTTTTGATTACAAGAAAACTAGCTAGTAAAAATCTCCACAAGAAAGTGATGAAAACATTATATATATACATGTATGTTAGCAAACTTGTAGTTTTAAAAATTCTTGATGATTATTTACATGGACCTTTGAATATTGTTAAGTTTATGGTTAGATCACTATTATTATGTTGAGAAGATGATGGATGAACTAGGACTAGATTTGAAGTGATTGTTAAGTGGTTAAAATAACTAGAAGATTTGGAAAAATAGTTTGGCATTCTTAAAAGTGATTCTGTCCAGTTTTGGTTAATACAGCAAACTCAGTAACTTGGTAACCATTTTAGGCTAGAAATATAGAAAATAGACTCAATAACGAAAACGTAGCCGCTTGAATGAGTTAAAACGGGCTTATAACGTAAAAGATACGCTAGTTTCAATTTTTACGACAAAAACTGCATTTTCAGAAAAATTGTGAAGCTGTTAAGAAATTGGAGAGATAAAAACTGAGGTTAAATGGTATCTAGACTAGCCGAGACCTTAGAAATCCGATAGTACACTTAAATACCTTCGCGGGGATAGGTAAAACTTAAGAAACGAAGCTACGACGCAAAAGTTATGGCCTAACAAAGATTTACGTCAACATATACGTTGACAACTTATATTTTGGCTATTAGAAAGCTGTTAGGATTATTTGGATTGGATTTTGGACCTTTTGGAGTACATATTGGCTAAAATGACGTAAACGAAAATGGTATAACATTATATATACTTATTAGGCGCGTTAGAGATTTTTGAAATAGCCATTAACTTGACGACTAAAATTTGGTCGCAAGATAAACAAGTTACGTTTTCTAAAGTGGTAATTTTCTAAATAAAGGATCAAATTGACGGAACTATCTTTTGACAACAAATATTACAACAACATGTACAAGTGATAAAGTAACGTATGAACTTGCGTGCATGGCCTTGTTTTCGAACCTAAGACATATGTAATATTTAGGTCGCGATTAGAGTTATCGGACTAAATTTCCGTTTACAAATTTACCAATCGGGAATTGCTTTTGCTAAGGTGAGTTTCATAGCCCCGATTTTTCATTGTTTATACATGATTTCTAAACCCTCGGGGTGGGAATACACTGCTTGTTTTTACATACGGACACAAGTACTAAAACTGTTACTTTGCCTAAGTTACCGCATTGCCATTAAAGTCCCCTACGAATCATGAACCGTTAATTACTTGTAAGCGCGGATGTTATGAATAGATCTATTTGGGTTGACACCCCGTCCGAGTTGGTCGCGCCAACCTGGTAAACGGACGCATATCATTCGGATTATTTCTGAGTGTCTGGCAAACACTTATTTGGGGCATTATTATTATTGTGCTTGATTGCATACCATTACGTCGAGCTTCGGGGTCATGAGCTTAGGCACTGTATATATTATTTTTGGCTGTGACATTATATTTGTTGTAATTGGCTACTATTGAAATCTTGTGGTCCGCATTACTGTTTACTTAAACCTATGACTCTCACCAACATTATTGTTGACCCTTTTAGCGTGTATTCGATAATTAGGTGATGATACACCTCTTTGTATGGAACACTTTTGAGTCACCTTTTGGAAGCACATCATGATGAAGATTTTCTTACATTATTTAGCGTTTGGTTATGTATTTAAATCTTACATTTTGATGGTGAACTCTGATAATTATGTTTTGTAAAACATTAATTTTAAATCAAACGCTTGTTTTAAAATGACTCACTTAGAGGTCGTTCTTTATTCCTTGTACTTTGTTGACCATGAGCATCACGCCCCCGGAATTCCATTCCGCTGCCAACACAGATTTTGGGGGTGTGACAAATAGCGTGAACTGTTACTCAAGAGAGTCATGGCTAAGGTTTGGATGGTTTTGGTTATCGAGTAACATGAGCCGTGACCCAAGAGGGCCACGACTTGTTGATATTGAGGTTAGCCGAGGCCTCTTAAGGTCTTGGTGTCGAATGAATCAAGTCGAGACTCAAGGGAGTCTCGACCGTGTTGTGCTCGAGGTTAGAATACCTCGAGTTAGCGTCGAGTTAGTTTGGGATTCGGATTTGTTGTTTGGGCCGAATTGGCTAAGTGAGCCCATGTAAGTCTAGTATTGTTAACTTTAGGCCCGTTAGCCCAAAGTGAGTCCATGTCGTGTGTGAGTAAGTATCGGGCCGAAGCCCAATACACTTCGACCGTTTATTATTTTAACTAGTTACTTCATTTTCATTTCCGTTTGCTAACTTATTGTTTCGTTTGTCAATTGGTGTTTCGGAAACTATTCGGGTATAACTTGGAATTTGATTTAGACATTGGACTTGGATATTGTAATAACCTATGCTTGGATGAGATTGGACGTTATTGGATTTACGGTATTAGCCGATGGACCTTATGGACGATTTTGGTACTTGAGACGGAAGAGTATGTTAGACTCATAAGAGCTTAACATATTTGGACCCGAACATACAAAAAATGGCCGATAAACTTGACAACTAATATACACGCGAATGATAATGTCTAATTATATATATTTAGCTTGTAAAATGTGACGATAAAACTTATATTATTCAAGAGTCGTAACGACTTGAAAATGATTTATAAGCGGACGCATCATGTCCAAATTTTGATAAAACCTTCTTATAACTTAATCTTTATAATTATTTAATATACAAAAACCTTTGTAACTTATACGTTTTACTTTCTAAATCATGACGTTATATCAACTATTTGGGAAACAGGTAAATACCGAAACTACCTATCGATGTTTTCTTCTCGTTTTTCTTATTTTGTTCTTTCTTCTTATTATTATTTCTTCTTTCTCTTCTTTATTCTGTTCTTAGTATCTGTTTGTGTTTGCCGAATTTTATTATTCTAACTTCTCGTATCCACACGAATCTTAAACGTTTATTTCTTTCAAACGCCATTGAAACTAAACCTTTTCATTTCTAATACGAGTATTACTTTATAAATCGCTTTGAGGTTTATTTCTGAAACATATTATCCACTTATTAGGTTGTGCTGAGGTTCATTTGCTGTGTTATACCATCTAATCATTTGTGATATCTTGTTTCTCTACTACTACTAGGGTGAGATTCATAGCCCCACTTTACTTTTAAATTGTTTATAAACCCATGGGGGAGATACATGCTATTTACTTTTCCTAAACATAATTGTTTAAATGTATGCTTTTCCTGACTAAGATGATATTGCTAAGTACAGACCTTTCCGAAAGCAGGTCTCTCGATCATGAACCATTAATCACTTGCGAGTGAACGCGAATATAGGGATATAGGCCTATAGGATTTGACCATCCTGCCATGTTGACTAAGTCCCGTCCGCTTGTGATGTACTATATTCGATTTATCACTAGGTATCTGGCAAAGTATCTAGCTTGAGGGCAACTATTATATTATGAATTCCGCGGTTACTGTCGACTTACGCCAATATTATTTGGTTCCGGTTAACGTTTTGCGTGTCATGAGCTTAGCAACTGTTTGACGCTTACCTGATATATGTATTTGTTACTTATATCTTCCAGACTTGAAAATCTTGTGTTCAACTATTTATTTTAAACCTATGGATTTCACTCAACCTTTGTGTTGACTTTTTAAGCATGTTTTATCTCAGGTAATTGATGCATACTGTTCTGGCACTGGGAGTGGCATGAAGATTATCGATGGCTTTCGGCTTTTACTATCTATCTACTTTTTACTATCTTTTTACTATCACTTATCATTCAAAAAACCCCTTTTGAACTATGTCTTTTATTTCCGCTGCGTGTGATGTTTAAGATTCTTTTGAACTCTAATGTTCATTTATAATTCAAATGATATGTTTTTATTAAAACGGCTTGTTATGAGGTCGTTATCTATGTTTGTGACTGTTTTACCCGAAAGTAATACCCCAAACTATGTTACGCTGCCATATTTCGAGTTGGGGTGTTACAGAATGGTATCAGAGACACGGTTTATAGAGAACAAGGTCATACTCGACTATAAACATTTTCTTTCTTTTCCTTGTATTAAAACGTTTTCACAATCGATAGCCATCAGCCCTCCGTGCCACTTCGCTCTTTTATCGTTTTATTTGAACTTTTATGTATGCATTCTCTCATACTATTATGTACTTAAACTTTTCGCTGCTATTTTACTTCATATAAAACCATTTTTATAAAAATTGGCTAGAATTTTTATATGTTCCGATACTCCTTGTAGAGTATCATGTCTGCACCAGTCCCATCCGGTCAGTTGTCAGTTGCACCCCTTGATCCCGCGCTTGCACCACCTAGTCCAGAGGAGGATCCATACCCTATTGATGATGAGATTGAGGATGATGATGAGATGGAGGATGATGATGAGATGGAGGATAATGATGATGAGGGTGATGATGACGAGGAGGAGGAGCCGAAGGATCTCCCTATACCACCTTCACCAGCAGTGTCAGACGTCACATATGAGTCTGATACGTCAGACGCATTGGGACATGCATTTTCTACCGAGGTGACATCTGAGCCACCATCGACGTTCGAGATTGGAGAGTCTTCAGCAGTGCCGCGAGTGTCACCCTCAGAGCTTAGGGCTGAGCTGAGCCATTTGCGTCAGGATATCGGTTGGTGTACGGGTCGCTACATGTCGATGTCTCGATGGTTGAGTGCGGGACAGACTGATGTTCTAGGGTTGAAGAAGGAGACTAAGGGAGATAGGAGAGCTATGGGTGATTTGTATGTTGAGTTGTATGAGCATGCTGCGAGGTTGAGTTCTACAGAGAAGACAGAGATAGAGATTCGGGAGCGTTTGGGTTCATTAGAGAAGAGGATGACAGTGGTCGAGAAGATTGTGGAGAAGTTGGACCTTGGAGCTGTGTTCACTGATATTGATAGCCGTCATTACCAGCGTAGTATTCAGGAGTTGAGGGATGAGATCCATGCCATGCAGTGGCAGGCGTACTACGATAGGATGGCGCAATTCCGTTTTGATGACAGTGTTGATGTTTTGGCTACATACGGAGGAGACCGTCAGTGAGAGATTAGTGATCATCTTTATTATGGTAGTTTAGTATCGTAGTAGTTGTTTACCTTGTGCTTACTAAACTGACTAGTTTCAGTTAGTAGATTTGAGAAAAACTTGTAGTCGTTTTGCATATCTTGTAAGACTTATGACAAGTATTGAATCTATGATGTATCTTGGTGATGTACTATTTATGATGTTGAATGTACGCTGTATTATGATGTATCATTGTGTTGTTTACAATGTGTTATGATTCTGTTACATTGATCAAATACTTACCGTGTTGTACACTTGTGATGATTAATAGAATTATGCCGCCTAGGAGAATGACACCAGCTGAGATTCAGAAACTGGTGGATGACGGTATCGCCGCGGCGCTTGCAGGGCAAGCGGGTGTTGGAAATCCAAATGGTGGGCATGCAGGAATGTTCGTTGCTAATGATAATCGTTTCTGCACCTATAAGGACTTTATGAATTGCAAGCCTATCACTTTCAAGGGAACTGAAGGAGCTGTTGGTTTGACTCAGTGGTTTGAGAAGACAGAGTCTGTGTTTCTATGAAGTAACTGTTCTGAGGATTTCAAGGTGAAGTATGCGACAGGTACCCTAGTGGAACATGTGTTGTCTTGGTGGAATTCTTTTGTTCAAACAATGGGACTAGAAAATGCTTACAGCATTCTGTGGGAAGAATTCAAAAGGGAAATGGTTAAGAAGTACTGTAGTCGTAGTGATGTGGAGAGGTTGGAGACTGAGTTTTACTATTTGGCCGTGAAGGGTGTTGATCTTGCTACTTATGTGCGTTGGTTTCAAGAATTGAAGGCTTTTTGTGCTCACATGGTGCCAGATGATGAGAAACTACTGGAGAAGTTCATTGGAGGATTACCCTCCAGTATTGAAGGGCATGTGACGTCTTACAACTCTCCGACTCTGGATGAGACTATTCGTATATCTGAGCGACTTTTGGAACAAGTGATTAAGCATGGTGCTGTTCAGAGGAGTAACAACTATGACAACAAAAGAAAGTGGGATGACAACAAGAGGAACACCAACTACAACAACTACAACAATCGTAACAACAACAGTAACCCTTACCACAACAACAACAACAATCAGTACCGTAACAAAGACCATTACCAACAACAGAACAGAAGGCAAGAGACTGTTAAGGCTTATGTGACTGCACCAGCACAAGTCGGAGGTTATGCTGGGCCACACCCATTTTGTGATAAGTGTAGACAGCATCACGCTGGACCATGCACAACTAAGTGTCAGAAATGTCAGAAGGTTAGACATATTGCTAAACATTGTAAGAGCAGAGTTGTGGCTACTGGGAATAACACACAGCCAGTGGTGACTTGTTATGGATGTGGAGAGCGTGGTCACTACAGGAGTCATTGCCCAAAGAGCAACGGTCAGCGAACTGAAGGCACTCGTGGGAGAGCATATGTGATGGGCAATGGAGAGCAGCAACAATATCCGAATGTGGTTACCGGTACGTTTCTTCTCAACAATCATCGTGTTAAAGTTTTATTCGATTCGGGTGCCGATATGAGTTTTGTATCTTCTACGATTTCACCCCTACCACCCTAGACACTAGTTATAGCATTGAGCTAGCTAATGGCAACCTAGTTGACACTTGCACTGTAATCCGAGACTGTACCCTAAATCTCCTAGACCATCCGTTTAGTATCGATCTCATGCCTATTGAACTGGGAAGCTTCGACATAGTTGTGGGGATGGATTGGTTATCCAAGCATCAGGCGAGTATTATTTATGGGGAGCGAGTTGTTCATATTCCACTCAATGGCGAAACCTTGATTGTCCGTGGTGACCGAAGTGGAACCCGTTTGAACATCATATCTTGTATCAAGACCTTGAAATACATCGAGAAGGGATGTCATGCATTCATAGCACATGTGGCTGAGAAGAAGTCGGGAGAGAAGCGACTTGAGGATGTTCCAATTGTGCGTGAATTTCCCGAAGAGCTACCTGGACTTCCACCCGTTCGACAAGTGGAATTTCAAATTGACTTAGTGTCGGGAGCTGCACCCGTAGCACGTGCACCGTATCGACTAGCACCGACAGAGATGCAAGAACTTTCTAATCAACTATAAGAGTTGTTGGATAAAGGGTTTATTCGACCAAGTTCCTCGCCCAGGGGAGCGCCAGTGTTATTCATGAAAAAGAAAGATGGTTCATTCAGGATGTGTATTGACTACCATGAGCTAAATAAGTTAACAGTGAAGACCCGATACCCGTTGCCAAGAATCGACGACTTATTCGACCAGTTACAATGATCAGGTTTCTACTCCAAGATAGACTTACGGTCAGGTTATCATCAACTCAGAGTCCGGGAAGAGGATATTCCCAAGACAGCATTCAGAACTAGATATGGCCATTATGAGTTTCAAGTGATGCCTTTTGGTTTGAAAAACGCACCTGCTGTATTCATGGATCTCATGAACCGAGTGTGTAAACCATATCTGGACAAGTTTCTTATAGTCTTCATCGATGACATTTTGATCTACTCCAAGAGTGAAGAACAACACAAGCAGCATATGACGACCATCTTGAAGCTACTCAAAGAAGAGAAGTTGTACGCGAAATTCTCTAAGTGTGAATTTTGGATTCGCACGGTACAATTCCTTGGTCATGTGATTGACAGTAAAGGGTTACATGTGGATCTCGCAGAGATCGAAGCTATTGAGAATTGGCCGACACCCACCAACGCCACAGAGATTCGCCAATTTCTGGATTGGCCGGATACTACATGAGATTCATCGAGGGATTCTCCAAAGTAGCTAAACCGTTAACTACGTTAACACAAAAGAATAAGAAGTATGAGTGGGGTAAGGACGAACAAGAAGCATTCCAAGCCCTAAAGCAGAAGCTTTGTAGCGCACCGATTCTAGCATTGCCAGATGGAGCTGAGGATTTCGTAGTCTATTGCGATGCATCACATCAAGGGTTCGGAGCAGTTTTGATGCAACGAGGGAAAGTCATGGCATATGCTTCCCGACAACTTAGGACTCATGAGGAGAACTATACCACATACGATTTGGAATTAGGAGCTGTGGTTTTTGCACTTAATTATGTTTTCAAGGAAGAAGTTGGATACCCCGTTTTGGAGGACTGCGAGACTTAATTATGCTTGAGTCTCATAAGTCAAAGTACTCTATACACCCAGGATCTGACAAGATGTATCACGACCTCAAGGAGTTATATTGGTGGCCGAATATGAAGGCTGACATTGCCGACTATGTCCGAAAGTGTCTTACGTGCTCTAAAGTTAAAGCCGAACATCAGAAACCGTCTGGTCTTCTACAACAACCTGAGATTCCCGGGTGGAAATGGGAACGGATTACTATGGACTTCATCACCAAACTTCCGAGAACTTCAACCGGTTTTGACGCTATTTGGGTAATAGTCGATCGACTAACTAAATCTGCTCACTTTCTACCAATCAAAGAGAACTACAGTAACAAGCTGACTAGACTTTACGTTAAGGAAGTAGTCTCTATAACACCCCCAAAATTATTGCAGTGGAAGATAGTTCACTAGGGTATTACTTCCTAGCACAAAGTACAAGTCATGGAAAACGACCCTTTAAAAGAGACGTTTTAAAAGTGTTTAACATTTGGTACATTAAAACCTCAGAGTTTGCAAAGGTCCCAGCAGTTTTCATAAAAACACAATGTTTTCAAAAGATCACAAATGTTTTAAACATAACATAAATCTTTAAAATATAATCTCTTCAAATGTGAAAATATGTTGAGTCTTCAATAGAAATCCGTGCGACTCCATCCAAGACCTTCATGCCTTAAAACCTGAGATAAAACATGCTAAAACGTCAACACAAAGGTTGAGTGAATCCATAGAGTTTAATAATAAGCAGTGGATCACAATAAATCATTTATAAAAACGACTAAGCAACAAATGCAGAGTCTGATAAAGTTATTATTGCCCAAAGCTCGTGACCCCGACGCTACGTCTTTGCTGTCAATAGCATAAATTTGCCCTTCAAACATAGGTAATAGCCACACCTATCATTGGTACGAATACAATACACACGACTGCCATAAAGGCACATTCCTGCATGGAGGTCATTAATCCTAATAGATCTATTCACGGTATTCACACTCACTCGCAAGTGACTAACGGTTCACGATAAAAGGGACTTTCGGCTATGGGAAACTTAGGCAATAATAATAACATGATAGCATACAATTTCAAAGCATTGTGATCATAAATATTTATAGCATATATCTCCCCCACGGAGTTTGTAAAACATTTAAAAAAGTAAAAGTTGGGGCTATGAACTCACCAACGATGAAGTAGTAACAGAAACCGGAGAAGTGTGCACGTCGAGAAAAGCCGCAAAAGTCACAAATGACCTATATAAAATATAACACGACTTAGGCTCGGGGATTAAGGTATAACACTTATACTTATGTTTTAATTCAGTACTTGTACTTGTGACATCATAAGGTAATTTAGTTAAAAGTCTTATAGCAAGCCATGGGCCGAAAAGACGTTTGAAACAACTTATATGGCTTAAATCAAAAAGCTCATGGAAAATTTTATAAAATTGCCGCACTAATCGGGTCGCCATTTCTAAACCGTGAAGGCTAAAATTATGAAATTTATATGCTTAGAAAGGTATGACTTTGTAATATATGAAAATCAAGGCCTCACTTAACTGAGAACTTCAGAACATAGGTGAAATTACCAATTTACCCCTGTGTCTCTATGTAGTTACTTCCAGCATCTAATTAGGTTTAGCAAAATGAGCATATCTTTTTATCTACAGTTCTAATGGACACAAGCCCTGAGGGAAAAATTTTCTACAGGTCTTAGCTCCAACTTTCATGTTTTTACCAACCTAGGGTTCTTTGCAACATTTTAGAGTAAATAGCCTATAAAATCTGACATGCAATCCTGGACCAATTTTAGTGTGGATTTTCTCCAAAAATCACCGGGATGAATTAAGATGTAAGGTTTTCGAGGAAATGATCCTAAAACCTGAGGCTAACTCCCAATATTTTTATTTTAGCTTAAAACCTAATGAGGACAAAATGGTGAATCAATTTGTTTGCATAAAATCTGGGACAGGTTATGGACCAATCAAAATTGCTACTTTATGTATAATTATTGTGTCTAATACCCATGCATGTCCAAGATCAATCATCCCTACCCTTTTATTCACTCAATAAATCTATAAGTCCAGGAGTTAAAAGATTATTTTGAAGATTTACTTCAGTTTTATAAACAAAACATATAATAAAGATCATTAATAACTAATCAAAACTCATATAAATCCATCAAACTCTTGCATAACACTTACCAATCAATACTAACTAATTGTCTAACACCCTATTTCCTATGAAATCTTAAATCAAATCTTCCAAAATAACACATGCAAGAGTTGTTTTACCAACCTAGAAAACCTCAAAGAAAAATCTTAAAAAGAAATGTAATGAGATGAAAATGATTAAAAGAAACTTACGAGGATTGTTAACTAGTAACCACACTTGAACCTTCGATTGGAGATGAACAAGATTAAGTAAAAATCAAAGACCAAGGGTGTTGGGGCTGTTTTATGTGTGTGTGTGTCGTTCAACAAGAGAGAGGGACAAGGAAATGTAAGTTTTGGTGATACTAACTATGTAAGATATGTGTTATAGTGGTAGCATGCAAAAGAAATGTTCCAAGTGTACAATTAGTAGCTAGATCATGAGCCCACTTCAAAATATAACCACATGGTCGTGGGTTTTGAGGGGAGGGATGGGAGAGTGGAGCTTTTGTCATTAATTTGAGTATATGTTAGTTATAAAGTGTAGTCTAGACCCCCGGTAATTAAAATAGAGTTTTTTTTTTTGTTAAGACGCGTAACGTAACACCGGATAGTAATAAGATCCAATTTTTTTTTTAATGTTAACACTTGTTATCATAACCTATTTTAGTAGTTTAGATGAGTGGTGAGTTCGTCGGAGGGTTTAAACGTAGTTAAAACCTAAAAACGTAGGTTTGAATCGCGTAAATGAGAAAATAAATATTATAAAAATAATATTCATGTGAAAGTGTTACATTTAGTTTAATATAACTAAATTCAATATTTTATGTATTTCCCGAGCCTTCCGGAGTGTTATAATGTCTTTAAAGCTTAAACCGCGAGCCGGAAACGCGTAAAACGTAAAATGTGCACACTTTGCGTAGAAATAGAAAATTAATTTATTCCATATGAAAACAAGTACGTGGGGGAAAATAAATCATATTAATGGGTAGACTGGGCATCGTCTGAGTTAAATTATGAATTTAAGTATACGTGTCACGACGTACGAGGGCAACTTTCCCGGCAAAAACCAATTCACTTAAAGTAGCATAATAAACAAATAAAATTAGTAAAAATAATGACTTGAAATTTCTCGGTTGTTACATTACCCATCCGTTAAAAAGGAATCACGTCCTCGTGATTTAGTTTATCTTATCGGTTGACGGTGTGTCGTAAAAAGAAATGAGGGTACTTGTGGCGAATGGTTTCTAAGATAATTAGCGATGTAGTTTGATTAGTCACCTCAGATTACGGTGTCGGATGAGGCCAATTTTTACATGGTGAAGGCAGGATAAAAGTCTTATTAGTTGTGTAATCTTAAGAAAATTTAGAAATTGTTTTAAGGATATAAATGAAAAGTCGTTTTTAATAAAACTTACCGGTGACTGCTCCTAGCATAACATGATCCCTCCTGAATTAGACATAGGTAATTAGGCTATGTATAATTGAGGAACGATAATGTAATGTTCGGTTTAGTCAAGTAGTTTTATGATCTTAACTGGTTCCTTATTAAAATTAACCTTGTCGTCAAGTTGAATCTCCTCTAGTGAAATGACGAGGGTTTCATCCAATAGGTACTTCTTCGAGTTCGAATCGTGAAATGTGTTGTGCACGCTAGTGGGATCTTGCGGGTGGTTCGAGTCGATAAGCTACCGGTCCAGCTTTTGCCAAATTCTTATAGGGTTTAACGAACATCTAGTTCAGTTTTCATCATTTTTCGAAACATAGCACGTTCTTTCGTGGCAAACTTTCACGTAACTCTCCTGACGATCTTGTACTGCTTGTAGCCTGTTGTCCTAGAGTGTTGTTCCTACGCCCTAATGCGTACTAATCGATTAATGCGAATGGGATTACTACGGGAGCGTACTATCAGTCGAAAGAAGTAGATGCCACTGCTTTTGGGTAAAAGATAGTTACAAGGAGTAATTAATAATACGAATGAAAGATCTTGATGAATCACAAAAATAATACTACCTCCGTCCCATATTAAGTGTCCATAATGGAATCTTGGGATGTCCCAAATTAAGTGTCCAGTGAATATTTTCAACCAATGAGAAGAGACTTTAGTGGGTAATAGTGATATTTGATTGGTGGAGAGTGTAGTTAGTGGAATTTCCTAAAACTTTGTGCATTTGAAAAGTGGACACTTAATATGGGACGGAGGGAGTAATAGATTTCTGTCGATTGTAATGTTTTAGGAGCAAGGATTGCTTAAAAAAAATACATTAGATATCTGTATGAACAAAGAAGCAAACTGTTATCAATCGATGCAAATGAAAGGATCAATGAATCAGAACAATAATGAATGGATTAAAATGTCCATATCATTCGTACTAGTATGAGCATAGAGTGCTCGGAAGACAATTTGATATTCATACGAACGAAGAAGCAAATGAAATGACGTAGAAGAGAGGTCAATGACCCAAATTAACGCAAACAGAAGAACCATAAATTACTATAATAGTAATGCGAAGAGGTATAGAATATTAACACAAATAATCAATTAATCGAGACAACCAACGAATCAAACCAATAATAAAAAGAGGTTAATACTGAAAGATAGAATTCCAAATGAGGTTCAATAATAAACGAGACAGACAATATTCATTATGAATGTCAAATTAGAATGAATAAGGAAAATCGATAACTGAGAAGGATAATAGACACACGATTGTTAAAAGAGGTTAAGTGAAATAGACAAGAATTGAGAAAGAAATAAGTGTAACAATACTTTAAATGAGAACAAATGAGATAGACAATAAATGTGAAGGAAAATAATAAGGGAGAAAGACGATAAATGTCATGGAAGAGAACAAACGGTAAATGATGAAATCCATAAATATTACGAATGTTTTATGAAAATAACGGGAAAAATCAATAAATTAGAAAGACAATGTGCATCTCGAATGCTAAATGAGAAGAAGAAATGAGAACGAACAATAAATGAGAAATACAACAAGCAGCACGAATGCTAGCCGAGGGTAAACAATTAATGTGAAACACAATAAGTGACAAAGACAATAAGCATTGTGATTGCTAATTGAGAATGAATGGGGAACAACAATAAATGAGAAAAGCGTTACGTTGAAAACATGCGTGTTAAATAAGAACAACATAAAATGAGAAAGGCATTGAGTATCACGAAAGTTGTTTGAGGTTAAATGAGAACAAATAATAAATGGTAAAGTCAATAAATATCACGAATGTTGATTAAGTAAGATCCACACTTGGCTCCTCGAGCTTTACTCTGCTCCAACGAGACTGTAGGTTGGCCATTACAGCTCGTTTCTACTGACGTGTAATATCTCTCATGATGTGGCATGTGTGTCACCAACGATGGGATGCTATGGTGGATGGGTTCTCTGGTGATAGACTCTGGTCGAGTGAGAGGAGTAGGTGTAGTAATGGTTCTCCTCCTCGTCTTCCGAGGGATTCTTCTTCAAGTGAGTAATCTTCTGGTTTGAGTTCACACTCTATAGTCTTGTCCTCGAATGGCTTTGTCTCACTATTAGACGTTAGTGTATAAGTTGGTGAAGTGGGTGTCAGAATGGTGGCCGACAAGTTTCCAAATTTTTGTCCATGGAATCGAAAAATAGTATTAAGTTAAGGTAAACATTGTTGTCAAGCTTCGGTATTATATTCTTAGCGGCGTGATTCTTCAAAACAAAAGGAGTGAAAAAGAAAGAGACGTTAAAAGTCATGTTCCGAAAGTAGGGTGTTCCAAGGCGGCATGTTAAAGTCATGCTCTAATCATCCGGCGTGTCTTTAGGCGATGGTTTACGAGGCAATGTAGGTGTTCTAACAGTATGGGACCAATTTTCCAACTCGACTTCGAAGGCGGATAGTAAGACAACCGAGGGAAATCGATAGACTGCAACGGGTTTTGAATAAGACCATGCTATGAAAGGTTATGAAAGAGTTTTAGCAAACCACGGTATTACTCACGATGTTTGAGAAAACAAAAGAGATCATTAAAATGTAAGTATAGGTATGTAATCGGGGAAAACAAGGTTTGAGCTCAAGCTCCGAAATAAGCGTAAGAGGTCAAAATCAGTCAAACATTTATATAATTAACCTTTATATAAATAATAGTGATGCTATAAATAAGCATAGTGATCGAAAAGTACACCAAGTGTGTATATAAATAGCATGTAAGTCGATAGAATAGCGGTGCTCCAGGAATGAGCATAAATGTTCGAGTATTTATATAATTATCCTTTATATAAATAAGAGTGTATATAAGTAAACTTTATATAATACCAATAGTGATGACATAAGTATAACAACATAGGCAGTCTGGTGGTATACGCGCACGGATATCGGATATGGCAATGAGAGACTCTTTAGTGAAAAATAGTTATAGTCTAGGTTTCGAAAATGACCCAGTTCTCTATAACTGTAGATCTGATGCCAATCTGTAACACCCCCAAAATTATTGCAACGGAAGATAGTTCACTGGGGTATTACTTCCTAGCACAAAGTACAAGTCATGGAAAACGACCCTTTAAAAGAGACGTTTTAAAAGTGTTTCACATTTTGTACATTAAAATCTCAGAGTTTGCAAAGGTCCCAGCAGTTTTCATAAAAACACAATGTTTTCAAAAGATCACAAATGTTTTAAACATAACATAAATCTTTAAAATATAATCTCTTCAAATGTGAAACTATGTCGAGTCTTCAAAATATATCCGGGCGACTCCATCCAATACCTTCATGCCTTAAAACCTGAGATAAAACATGCTAAAACGTCAACACAAAGGTTGAGTGAATCCATAGAGTTTAATAATAAGCAGTCGATCACAATAAATCATTTATAAAAACGACTAAGCAACAAATGCAGAGTTTGATAAAGTTATTATTGCCCTAAGCTCATGACCCCGACGCTACGTCTTTGTTGTCAATAGCATAAATTTTCCCTTCAAACATAGGTAATAGCCAAACCTATCATTGGTACGAATACAATACACACGACTGCCATAAAGGCACATTCCTGGATGGGGGTTGTTAATCCCAATAGATCTATTCACGGTATTCGTGTTCACTCGCAAGTAACTAACGGTTCACGATAAAAGGGACTTTCGGCTATGGGAAACTTAGGCAATAATAATAACATGATAGCATACAATTTCAAAGCATTGTGATCATAAATATTTATAGCATGTATCTCCCCCACGGAGTTTGTAAAACATTTAAACAAGTAAAAGTTGGGGCTATGAACTCACCAACGATGAAGTAGTAACAGAAACCGGAGAAGTGTGCACGTCGAGAAAAGCCGCAAAAGTCACAAATGACCTATATAAAATATAACACGACTTAGGCTCGGGGATTAAGGTATAACACTTATACTTATGTTTTAATTTAGTACTTGTACTTGTGACATCATAAGGTAATTTAGTTAAAAGTCTTACAGCAAGCCATGGGTCGAAAAGACGTTTGAAACAACTTATATGGCTTAAATCAAAAAGCAATTGCCGTACTAATCGGGTCGCCATTTCTAAACCGTGAAGGCTAAAATTATGAACTTTATATGTTTAGAAAGTTATGACTTTGTACTATATGAAAATCAAGGCCTCACTTAACTGAGAACTTCAGAACATGGGTGAAATTACCAATTTACCCCTGTGTCTCTATGCAGTTACTTCCAGCATCTAATTAAGTTTAGCAAAATGAGCATATCTTTTTATCTACAGGTCTAATGGATACAAGGCCTGAGGGAAAAGTTTTCTACAGGTCTTAGCTCCAACTTTCATGTTTTTACCAACCTAGGGTTCTTTGTAATATTTTAGAGTAAATAGCCTATCAAATCTGACATGCAATCCTGGACCAGTTTTAGTGTGGATTTTCTCCAAAAATCACCGGGATGAATTAAGATGTAAGATTTTCGGGAAAATGATCCTAAGACCTGAGTCTAACTCCCAATATTTATTTTTAGCTTAAAACCTAATGACGAAAAAATGGTGAATCGATTTTGTTGCATAAAATATGGGACTGGTTATGGACCAATCAAAATTGCTACTTTATGTATAATTATTGTGTCTAATACCCATGCATGTCCAAGATCAATCATCCCTACCCTTTTATTCACTCAATAACTCTATAAGTCCAGGAGTTAAAAGATTATTTTGAAGATTTACTTCAGTTTTATAAACAAAACATATAATAAAGATCATTAATAACTAATCAAAACTCATATAAATCCATCAAACTCTTGCATAACATTTACCAATCAATACTAACTAATTGTCTAACACCCTATTTCCTATGCAATATTGAATCAAATCTTCCAAAATAACACATGCAAGAGTTGTTTTACCAACCTAGAAAACCTCAAAGAAAAATCTTAAAAAGAAATGTAATGAGATGAAAATGATTAAAAGAAACTTACTAGGATTGTTAACTAGTAACCACACTTGAACCTTCGATTGGAGATGAACAAGATCAAGTAAAAATCAAAGACCAAGGGTGTTGGGGCTGTTTTATGTGTGTGTGGGTCGTTCAACAAGAGAGAGGGACAAGGAAATGTAAGTTTTGGTGATACTAACTATGTAAGATATGTGTTATAGTGGTAGCATGCAAAAGAAATGTTCCAAGTGTACAAGTAGTAGCTAGATCATGACACCACATCAAAATATTACCTCATGGTCGTGGGTTTTGAGGGGAGGGAAGGGAGAGTGGAGCTTTTGTCATTAATTTGAGTATATGTTAGTTATAAAGTGTAGTCTAGACCCCCGGTAATTAAAATAGAGTTTTTTTTTGTTAAGACGCGTAACGTAACACCGGATAGTAATAAGATCCAAATTTTTTTTTAAATGTTAACACTTGTTATCATAACCTATTTTAGTAGTTTAGATGAGTGGTGAGTTCGTCGGAGGGTTTAAACGTAGTTAAAACCTAAAAACGTAGGTTTGAATCGCGTAAATGAGAAAATAAATATTATAAAAATAATATTCATGTGAAAGTGTTACATTTAGTTTAAAATAACTAAATTCAATATTTTATGTATTTTCCGAGCCTTTCGGAGTGTTAAAATGTCTTTAAAGCTTAAACCGCGAGCCAAAAACGCGTAAAACGTAAAATGTGCACACTTTGCGTAGAAATGGAAAATTAATTTATTCCATATGAAAACAAGTACGTGGGGGAAAATAAATCATATTAATGAGTAGACTGGGCATAGTCTGACTCAAATTATGAATTTAAGTGTACGTGTCACGACATACGCGGGCAACTTTCCAGGCAAAAGCCAATTCACTTAAAGTTACATAATAAGCAAATAAAATTATTAAAAATAATGACTTGAAATTTCTCGATTGTTACAGTCTCGAGGCATGGCGCGCCAATATCCATTATCTCTGACCGAGACAGTAGATTCACCTCACATTTTTGGCAATCACTTCAGGATGCCTTTGGCACAAACCTCGACATGAGTACTGCATACCACCCGCAAATTGATGGCTAGATTCACCTCAAATTTTTGGCAATCACTTCTGAAACTCAGCTTATTGGGCCGGATATTGTTCGTGAGACAACCGAGAAGATTGTCTAAATTAAGAACCGTTTGCAAGCTGCAAGAGACCGACAAAAGAGTTATGCAGATGTGAGGCGTAAACCATTGGAGTTTCAAGTTTGAGATAAAGTTATGTTGAAAGTCTCGCCATGGAAAGGTGTGATACGGTTTGGTAAGCGAGGTAAGCTGAACCCTAGGTACATTGGACCGTTCAAGATTTTGAACAAGGTTGGTCCTGTAGCCTATAGACTGGAACTACCTCCCGAGCTTAGTAGAGTACACCCTACGTTTCACGTGTCCAATCTGAAGAATTGCTTATCCGATGAGTCAGCCGTAATCCCACTCGACAAAATCCAGATTGATGAGCAGTTGAACTTTATTGAGGAACCAGTCAAAATTATTGACCGTGAAGTCAAGCAGTTGAAGCAGAGTCGTATTCCCATTTTGAAGGTCCGTTGGAATTCCAAGAGAGGACCCGAGTTCACCTGGGAGCGCGAAGAAGAGTTCAAGCGCAAGTACCCTCACCTTTTCACAACCACGAATGATAACGCTAACTGAAATCCGGGACGGATTTCCAAATATGATGTAGGTGCTGTAACACCCGGTAATTTTCCAAACCCTTTTCACTAGCCAAATATTTATTTTTGCATCACCTTAGTATTTAAAAATTTTCCTGAACTTATTTGAACATGAGAAACTGTAGATATCTTGGCGAACGTGAGCGTTATCCCTTTATTATGTCAGCACAACCTAGAAAGCACAAAACCAATCGATTTGCCAAATAAATTAACTTCGAGAAAGTTATGCGTGTTTATACTTTTTTTATTGGAAAAATTATTTCGAACTCAAGGGTGCAAGTCTCAAATGAGGCCCGCGAGATATATATTAAAAGTTTAGTTAGTTGACACAATCACCGCCTCCACCCCCTTGTTATGCCGCGCCCCCTAAACTTTCCCCTTTGCCCACCTTTGGCCATCGTGGGGGTATAAAAGGGCACATAGGGTTACTTTTTCTTCATTTTGATAACCCCTCACCGGAATAGCATTTTCCGACACCGCAACGTTTTTCCGGCCACATTCCGGCCATCAACAAAAACATCACCGCCACTCACCCCACCTTCCCCACATCATTTCTAGCACGATCGAAGCATCAAGGAGGTCCGTTTGGTTGTTTTGAATCCACACCGCCGCTACACCGCCACTTGCCGCCACTTCTCTCTCTCCCTCTCACGCGTTTGGTAAGCACCACGTGCCACCCCTTCTTGTTATTTTGTTTATTTTCAAAACCCTAACCCTAAAACTTATAAAAACATTTTCTAATCTAAAACCTAAACTCAAACGTGATGTTTTGTAAGCTACTCGTGTGGATCTATTGTTTTGACTCATGAATCATACAACTCGCCACCGAGTCGTGTGACTCGTCCGAGTCAACTCACGAGTCGAGTTGACTCGGACCATTTCTTGTTGTTTTATGTTTATTTAATGATGTCTAAGCGTATTTTGATTGTTTGTGTAGCTTGGTTTGGAGTTTGGATTGTATTTGGTTTGGAGTTGTGTTTTCCGAGAGCCCCTTGGCTCGTGTATAGCCGAACCATGACTCAAGGGAGTCACCGCCAAGGGTTTAGTTGTTAGTTTGAGTCTTGTGTCAGTTTTGGTTTGAGTTTTGGTTTAACCGAGAGGTGTGTGTCTCGTGTAGGGACGAGCCGTGACTCGTGGGAGTCACGGCCATGGTTTTGTTTTGTGTTTGGTTTGTAACCGAGGGTTTGGATTTGTTTGTTGTGGTCGAATAGCGTGAACCGTGACTCAAGGGAGTCACGGCTAAGGCTTGGTTGGTTTTGGTTGTCGAGTAACATGAGTCGTGACCCAAGAGGGCCACGACTTGTTGGTATTGAGGTTAGCCGAGACCTCTTAAGGTCTTGGTGTCGAATGAGTCAAGTCGAGACTCAAGGGAATCACGGCCGTGTCGTGCTCGAGGTTAGAAAACCTCGAGTTAGCGTCGAGTTACTTTGGGATTCGGATTTGTTGTTTGGGCCGAATGGGCTAAGTGAGCCCATGTGAGTCTAGTATTGTTAACTTTAGGCCCGTTAGCCTAAAGTGAGTCCATGTCGTGTGTGAGTAAGTATTGGGCCGAAGCCCAATACACTTGGACCGTTTATTATTTCCTTTTATTATTTTAACTAGTTACTTCGTTTTCATTTCCGTTTGCTAACTTATTGTTTCGTTTGTCAATTGGTGTTTCGGAAACTATTCGGGTATAACTTGGAATTTGATTTGGACATTGGACTTGGATATTGTAATAACCTATGCTTGGATGAGATTGGACGTTATTGGATTTACGGTATTAGCCGATGGACCTTATGGACGATTTTGGTACTTGAGACGGAAGAGTATGTTAGACTCATAAGAGCTTAACATACTTGGACCCGAACATACACAAAATGGTCGATAAACTTGACAACTAATATACACGCGAATGATAATGTCTAATTATATATATTTAACTTGTAAAATGTGACAATAAAACTTATATTATTCAAGAGTCGTAACGACTTGGAAATGCTTTATAAACGGACGCATCATGTCCAAATTTTGATAAAACCTTTTTATAACTTAATCGTTATAACTATTTAATATCCAAAAACCTTTGTAACTTATACGTTTTACTTTCTAAATCATGACGTTATATCAACTATTTGGGAAACGGGTAAATACCGAAACTACCTATCGATGTTTTCTTCTCGTTTTTCTTATTTTGTTCTTTCTTCTTATTCTTATTTCTTCTTTCTCTTCTTTATTCTGTTCTTAGTATCCGTGTGTGTTTGCCGACTTTTATTATTCTAACTTCTCGTATCCACACGAATCTTAAACGTTTATTTCTTTCAAATGCCATTGAAACTAAACCTTTTCATTTCAAATACGAGTATTACTCTATAAACCGCTTTGAGATTTATTTCTGAAACATATTATCCACTTATTAGGTTGTGCTGAGGTTCATTTGTTGTGCTGTACCATCTAATCATTTATGATATCTTTTTTCTCTACTACTACTAAGGTGAGATTCATAGCCCCACTTTACTTTTAAATTGTTTATAAACCCATGGGGGAGATACATGCTATTTACTTTTCCTGAACACAATTGTTTAAATGTATGATTTTCCTGACTAAGATGATATTGCTAAGTACCGACCTTTCCGAAAGCAAGTCCCTCGATCATGAACCATTAATCACTTGCGAGTGAGCGCGAATATAGGGATATAGGCCTTTAGGATTTGACAACCCCGCCATGTTGACTAAGTCTGGTCCGCATGTGATGTACTATATTCGATTTATCACTAGGTATCTGGCATAGTATCTAGCTTGAGGGCAACTATTATATTATGAATTCTGCGGTTACTGTCGACTCACGCCATGTTATTTGGTGCCGGTTAACGTTTTGCGTTTCATGAGCTTAGCAACTGTTTGACGCTTACCTGATATATGTATTTGTTACTTATATCTTCCAGACTTGAAAATCTTATGTTCACCTATTTATTTTAAACCTATGGATTTCACTCAACCTTTTTGTTGACTTTTTAAGCATGTTTTATCTCAGGTAATTGATGCATACTGTTCTGGCACTGGGAGTGGCATGAAGATTATCGATGGCTTTCGGCTTTTACTATCTATCTACTTTTTACTATCTTTTTACTATTACTTATCATTCGAAAAACCCCTTTTGAACTATGTCTTTTATTTCCGCTGCGTGTGATGTTTAAGAATCTTTTGAACTCTAATGTTTATTTATAATTCGAATGATATGTTTTTTTTATTAAAACGGCTTGTTATGAGGTCGTTATCTATGATTGTGACTGTTTTACCCGAAAGTAATACCCCAAACTATGTTTCGTTGCCATATTTCTAGTTGGGGGTGTTACATATTGTATCTAGAAATAAGGCAAGATTAGTAGCACAAGGATATAGTCAACAAGAGGGAATAGATTATGATGAACTTATGCTCCGGTAGCTAGATTAGAATCTATTCGTATATTACTTGCTTATGCGTGTGCCTTAGATTTTAAGTTATACCAAATGGACGTGAAGAGTGCGTTTTTGAATGGTTTTATCAATGAGGAGGTATATGTAGCACAACCTCTGGGATTCATTGATTTCGAAAAACCAAATCATGTTTACAAGCTCAGGAAAGCCTTATATGGTCTTAAGCAAGCTCCTAAAGCTTGGTATGATAGACTCAAGGCATTTTTGATTGAACATGAGTACACCATGGGGATGGTAGACAACACACTCTTCACCAAGAAAAGAAACTCACACCTCATCATCGTACAAATATATTTCGATGACATTATATTTGGTTCAAGTTGTCAAGAACTATGCGATGATTTCTCTAAGATCATGCATGACGAGTTTGAAATGAGTATTATGGGTTAGTTAAATTTCTTCTTAAGATTACAAATAAAACAAATGGAAGATGTTATCTTCTTTAATCAATCTATATATATTAAAGAAATGCTTAAGAAATTTGGCCTAGAAGATTGCAAACCAATCAAAACTCCCATGTCCACTGAAATCAAGCTAACCAAAGACAAGGATGAAGAATCCGTGGATAGCACTAAATATAGGGGTATGATCGGTAGTTTACTTTACCTAACGGCTAGTAGACCCGACATTATGTTTAGTGTTTGTCTTTGTGTTCGATTTCAAGAGGATCCCAAAATATCCCATCTAGAAGTCGTCAAATGTATCTTTAGATATATTAAGGGAACAATACACTTAGGATTATGGTATCCGAAAGATACGGGTGTTGAAACGATCATCTACGTCGTTTACAATCACGTGGGAGATTACGTAGATAGAAAAAGCACTAGTGGCATTTGTACGTTTCTTGGATGTTGCTTGACATCATGGTTCTATAAGAAACAAACCGCCCTTGCTATCTCCACAACTGTAGGCGAGTATGTGTCCGCAGGCAAGGCGTGCCAACAAGCTCTATGGATGAAACAAGCTCTAATCGACTATGACATCCGACTTAACGACATCATCATAATGTGCGACACCAAGGGGCCATAGATTTAAGTAAAAACCCCTTCAACATTCTCGAACTAAACACATAGAAATCCGTCACCATTTCCTACGCGACAACATTCAAAAAGGAAATATTTCTATCGAGAAAGTTTCCTCGAAACACAACATCGCCGACATTCTAACGAAACCACTTAAGCGTGAACCTTTCAAATTCCTCGGTTTAGGTCTAGGAATGACGGAACATATTCCATAAATCTAAACCGCATTAGGATTGACGTGTTGTGATTTTTCATCCGAAAAGTCGTATACAACTCATCGTTGAAGTTCAACGAGGAAATTTCATAACTTAAAAATTCATCACAAGACTCGTTACAACATATGTAAGAGTCTCATGATAAGTCTTAGTCAAAATCTAGGATCTAAATCTCACAAAATGTGTTTTGTCTTGTTTTTTCACTTCCATGGATCCGCGAATCCACAAAATACGAATCCGTCCGCCAAAATTGTGGATCCGCATGTCTGATCTATGCATAAAACCCCCATTCATAAAAAATAGTCTCATAATTCCAAACTAACCATACCCACGCCCCACTCACACAAATTAATTTTTTTATAAAAATTGAAAGCTTTTGGTCGTCAAATCAAGTATATTTCATCAATCTGAACAACTACTGTAAGTAATTACTACTTCATTATCCTTAATCTGATTCTAGGATTATAATTTTATGCATAAAACCTAATTTGAGGGATTTACTATACAATTCGTTATAACACTTAAATCACTTGTTAATTAGACTAGATTAGTGTAGTTTATAACTATTATGCTTTCCCAATCATCAATTATGCTTAAACCTAATCGACATTGTAAGAAATTGATTTTTAGAAAATCCTCAAATTGCTTTTCATAAAATCTTCTCACGATTAGGAAAATCATGAAATCATTTTCACTGCATTGTTAATACAAACTAAAAACATTTTCATTCATGTACGATGATCTCTCTAAATGACGTAGAATGTAAATAATCAATATGTATATTCGCTTCAAGTGAGCAATATCAAACCTAGAAGATGAACTTTGGATTATCTCAAAACCTATTTAACTAAATTTTACTTTCAAAAATCGAGTCGTGATAATTGCATCTTCACATAGTTTGCATATAGGCACACACTAGACTTGAATTGTGCGTTACAATATCTATACTTGTTATATTGAAACCTACTTACTATATTTTAGGTGACGAAAATGCCAAGTCCATATCAAGATGACTACAAGAAAACAAAGGCTTATTTACCTAAACTATACCATAACTCCAATTTACCCGAACATGAACATAAAATATATAAGAGTCTAGAGGATCGAAAATGTCACACCCCAAAAATGGCGCAGCGGAATGGCATTTACGGGGTATGACTTCTTAGTAAAGAACACAAAGTGTCACAATATAGAAATACTAAATGTAATACATTGAACTGATAATAGTTACAAGTTCCCACAACAGGGATAAATACAAAATACAAAACATCATGAGTCTCAAAGTTACACAACATTATTATTTAATATTAGAGTGCAACTCCACGAGATATAACCCGGGAGGGTCTTGACTAAGTCTTGCTAAGCCGGGCCAATACTCAACCTTCTATGGTACCTTCGTTCTAACACCTGAAAATGGATACTCGAAAACGTAAACATAAAGTTGGTGAGCTCGTAGGTTTAGAGCTTAAACCACGTGGTTGTGATCAATAAGTAGGACATAGTGAAATGAATACCAATTACAAGCACATTATCAAAAAGCAATAGTGTCATGCCAACTGAACCTATAGTGTTCCTCAATCACATAACCAAATCACGTGGGGAGCTACTCCGATAGATCTATTAACAAGTGGGCTCTCAACAGAGAGTTAACAGTTTCACCTACTGAACCTATAACCTGTGGGCTCTCAGCAGAGAGTTAACAGTGGCGCAGTCATGTAATCACAAAACAAACATGTCACAGCATATAATCGCATCATCACACTTATATGTCCAAAATCATGTAAAACAGTAATTCACAGCATGAAAACATTTGTAAAGCATTGAGTACCATTTTCCCCCAAGGTAAAACACGTTAAAAATGGGGCTACGAGAACTCACCTCAGCAAAAGCAAATCCCGCTTGATAAATTGTAAACGGAAAATTTAGTCCGATAACTCTAATCGCGACCTAAATAATACATATGTCTTAGGTTCGAAAACAAGGTCAAGCATGCAAGTTCAGACTCCACTTTACCACTTGTATATGTTGATGTAATATTTATCGTGAAAATATAGTTACGTCAAGTTGATCATTTATTTAGAAAATTACCACTTTAGAAAACGTAACTTGTTTATTACATAGTCGCATTTCAATCGTCATGTTAATAAGTATTTCAAAAGTCTCTAACGCGCCTAAAAGTATATATATATATTGTTCTATCATTTCCGTTTACCTCATTTTAGCCAAAACGTACACTAAAATGTCTAAAAATCCATTTCTACAAATCCTAACAGCTTTCTATTAGCAAAATAGAGGCTGTCAAAACTATTTGTTGCCGCAATCTTTATTAAGCCATAACTTTTGCATCGTAGCTTCGTTTCTTAAGTTTGACCTATCCCCGCGAAGGTATTTAAGTATACTATCGGCTTTTCAAGGTCTCGGCTAGTCTAGACATTATTTACCCTCAGTTTTCACTTCTCAATATTCTGGACAGAATGTATATTTTCAGATTTTTCAGAAAAGTTAGTTTTCATTGTCTAAATTGGAAATAGCGTATCTTTTTCGTTATAAGCCCGTTTTAACTCATTCAAGCGGCTACGTTTTCGTTATTAAGTCTATTTTCTATATTTCTAGCCTAATAATGCCCCTGAGCTACTGATTTTTCTGTATAAATCAAAATGGGACAGAATCATTGTTAAGGTGTCAAATTAGTTTTCCAAACTTTCTAGCTATTATATCCACTTAACAACCACTTCAAATCTAGTCCTAGTTCACCCATCATCTTCTCAACATATTAATAGTGATCTAACCATAAACTTAGCAATATTCAAAGTCCATGTAAATGATCATCAAAAATATTTAAATCTACAAGTTCACTAACATATGTGTATATAAGGTTTATTTGTAGTAAGAACTTGTGTAAAACATAAACTTTTGTTAAAGGATCATTGTAAGTGTGAACTTTATCAACATGTACCAAGTGATAACTAAGTATAGATACTTGACAAGCATGAAAAACATGAAAATCATGAAGTTTTTTGTAAGATTACTTACAAAAGTGATTAGTGAGATGTGAGTTGTAAAACACTTGTTTAACCTCAAGGCTAATGCTCTAAATCCTTGCTAGAATACTCTAAGTGCACTTGATCTTTGCCACAACAATTTTCTCCTCTCCTTGGCTCCAAAGTGGGTCGATTTGGCATATGAGTGAGTGAGTGGTAGTATAATTTTTGTAACTGACAAATTGAGGTGTAATACTAGTATATATATATGGGTAAAATTTTCAAGTGGTCAAAAAATATCTTGGTCTTGGTCCCTTGGTCTTGCCGAAATTTAGGGGAAAGTAGGGGGGCACAAAATATGGCCTAACATACCAAGTATTAATTACATGTCTATTATGTGTATTTGGTACATGTTTTGGTAAGAAAATAAGATGTACTATGCCATAAAACAAGGGGAGGGCGGCACCTATGGATGGTTGGAAGAAAAACATGTTTTATTATGTATGAAAATGTATATTTTGAATGTATTGGGTATTAAAAATAGGTATTGGGTATTGGTTTGGTAGTTAACGGTAAATACGTATATTTAAGTAACGTTGGTAAAAGAATTAAAAAAAAATGTTTGAGAAATAAATTTTTGGCACTTTTGAAATAATTTAAGGAGTATGAGAAAGCATGAAAAATAATTGTTAGGAGTGACGGTGCATTGGTGTTTATTCAATTCGCGAAAGGCGTTT
Organism: Artemisia tridentata subsp. tridentata; assembly: GCA_021014915.2. Classification (NCBI taxonomy): domain Eukaryota; kingdom Viridiplantae; phylum Streptophyta; class Magnoliopsida; order Asterales; family Asteraceae; genus Artemisia; species Artemisia tridentata. Next base: position 74,802,695 of record CP139503.1, read on the forward strand.
ATTAACTTAATAAACATAAGTATTTAAAAGGAGTTGTCTTAGAGATTAAATCTTTTGAACCGGAGTAGGAGCAAGATACTGAAGCGTTGTGGACTAAATATAGCCTAAGTCCTAGTGATAAAATATTTATTTAAGACGAAAAGCGGTAACTTAAAGGTTCCTGAAATTACCAGGTGTCACAGAAAATTTCAAGAGGGTCGAGTCGTTCAAGAATCATTCCTTACCACTGATGAAGAACTTGTACCTAGGTTTAACAACATCGGTCTTCATTGCATCTATCAGATCAATGAACAAATTGTCCCTAGGTTTGTCATAGAACTTTACCATTCCTTTCATCTGATCCGTCTTGATAACGGATATCTTGACATTAGGTTTAAGATTGATGACCACAACTATCATCTTTCTCTCAACCAGTTTGCTCATGCTCTTCAAATTCCCAACCGAGGAATTTGTGTTTACACAGATGATTGGTCTCTTGCAAACATAGAGCACAATATTGAGATCAACACTCCTTACACCTCCCATCTTCCAGACATCAATCTCATTAGACAAACAATATCTATCAGAACCAGTCATTTTAGGAATCATCCCAAAAAGGGTGAGATTGCCAAGGACCCCAATCAAATAGAAACCCCCCGAACTGCTTCCATAATACAAAGATTGGAAGCTTCTTATTAGGGAAAACATCACTAGCATTGTAGGAAATAGGGATCATCTCCATGCCATTCCCGTTCTCATCCTCTATTGTCTCGTGACTGACTCTCATTTCAACCTTGCATACTACATGGCCAAGCAAATGGCTGACCTTCCAAATCATCCCACCAAAGTCCTACCATACGGAATGCTCTTGACCCGTTTGTTCTTATACATCAAAACCAACTATGAGAACTGTCTAGATCACCGTTTTGCTCTCTATGACCTTGTCATGAAAACTATCCCTCCTAAAAAGATGGCAAGAGGTTTAGGAAGAGCAAACGTGTGGACTTAGGATCATCCTCCTCCTCTCGCCATAACTCCTCAGGGACAGACAATGATGACCCCAACATTCCTAGCTCAAAACTTTCACCTATGTCATTCATGAGAAACCTCAAGCCCAAGGAAAACATGTCTCTTGAATACAAGGAAACTAGGGGTATGTTCAAATCTATTGTGAGAGAGGTGACCAAAATTGGGAAGAGAGTAAAGAAGTTGGCCAAGAAGGTGTGAGGGGATTGATGGGATGTGTGATAAGAACAAGTTGTTGGTTTTAAAATATTATCTGCTATGCTTGAATACTTGGTAACTTAACTTGATACTTATGTTTGGATTTCGTATGTTTTTTATAACGTTATGATGCTAGGATAACTTAACTATCATGCTTAATCATTTCTATTTACCTATTGCTTGATATGATTTGTTCTAGAGATCACCAATAGCATTAGAATACACTTAGGAAAATTAGGATAGAAGTTTTAGACTATCCCAAACTGCACAGCAGTTCAGTCCAAATTTGTGAGTTTAGCAGATCTGCGGATCCACAAAATGTGGATCCGTCCGTATAAAATACGAATCCATCATAGGTCAAAAGTAAAACCCTTATTTATCAAACGGACGGATCTTCGGATCGACAATTTATAGATCCGCTCGTATAAAAAGAAGATCTGTGCCTTTTCCATATTTCAAATTTTCTATTTTAACTTTTAACACTTTCCTACAATTTTCCATAAACCCTTCCCCCTTCATAGATAACTATAGGATAAAACAGTAACCCATATAATACAAGAATCTTAAGATAATCCATTTCACCTCATTTCCCTTAAATCCAACCCTTCCATTCAAAGTTTCTTGCACATTTGCAAGATCTAGTTCTTCTTCTCCAATTCTCATCACCACCATGACTTGCTCATCCACGTCTTCATCCACCTCCATTAAGAAAAGTCATACCGATAGATTATCAACCTTGAAAGCTCCTCAAATGATAACTTCTCTGTTGATATAAATAATGCCTAAACACGTTATTAATATTTTTCGATATCTCTACGTTTTGATAATCACAAAATGTAAAATCATTAATCGGAAAATTATGACGTAAACAAGTATTTAGTTGTAAATATCTATTTCTACAACTCAAATCACTTAAGGTATGAATGAACTAATGCTTAATGCATTATATGATCAAAGGAACATTTTCTTAATAACTAGATTTTTTATAAAACATCAAAAACATTTTATATATTTTCGAAAAACATTTTTGGTATTAAATAAAAATGTTTAATCTTTTATAAAAATATGAATTCAAATTTTTAACCAAAATCAGTTAAAATGTTCCAGAAAAACCTTCCCCACAAAAGGACAAAACTGGCCAACGTCCAGTAGGGGCGGCCCCCTTAATTTTGCTAGGCGGCCCCCTTAATAATTAAGGGGACCGCCCCCGCTCCAGTAGACCTCCAGCTGTCAAATTTTTCTCCTATAAATACCAGCCTTCTCCTGGACTTTTACTCACCTTTTGCACCCCAAACTTTCTGATCTAAATCTTGTAAATACTTTCTAATAATCCTTTGATCATATAATCTTAAGCTTTGGTTTCCAAGTGATCCAAGCTTCCTTCATTCAAGTGCAAAAGAAGAATACTTCTATCAATCAAGATTAGAAGTATTACAACTTAGTATCTTCTTGTTACTTAAGTTGTTAGTTTAACAAAGTTTGTAAATCATTCATTCATTTGTGTAAGATGTGTATAGTAGATTAGTGTTGTATGTAAGTAGTGAAGAAGTTGTATAAGTAGTTGTGGTATAGAAGTTGTGAAGACATAGTGTAGAAGTTGTGAAGCCGCGGAGTAGAAGTCGTGAAGCCGTAGCTTTGAAGTCGTGAAGTCCTAGTGTAGAAGTTGTGAAGCCGCGGAGTAGAAGTCGTGAAGCCGTAGCTTTGAAGTCGTGAAGTCCTAGTGTTGAAGTTGTGAAGCCGTAGCTTTGAAGTCGTGAAGTCCTAGTGTTGAAGTTGTGAAGCCATAGCTTTGAAGTCGTGAAGTCCTAGTGTTGAAGTCGTGAAGCCGTAGCATAAAGGTTGTGTAGCGGTCGTGTTGAAGCCTTGAAGTCCTAGTCGTGAAGTCCTAGTGTTGAAGTCGTGAAGCCGTAGCATAGAGGTTGTGTAGCGGTCGTGTCTTAGTCGTGAAGCCGTAGCATAGAGGTTGTGTAGCGGTCGTGTTGAAGTCGTGAAGCAGTCGTGAAGCCGTTGTGAAGTAGTCGTGAATAAGTCGTGAAGAAGTTGTGTTGTGAAGTTGTGAGATTGGTTCTAGCTACGATTAGAACTCGGCATTTAGCTTTGTGTCGTTAAGCCGGTGTAAGCCAAAGTCGTGTAAGGTTTTCTCCGCCATAAGGGAGCTTATTGAAGTTGTGAAGAAAACTCTCGAGCTCGGTGCTCGGGGAGTGGAGTAGGGCAAGGAAGGTGTCCTTGTAGCCGAACCACTATAAATCTCTCGTGTCTCGGTTAGATCTTTCCATACCTTATTTACTTCTTTATTTATATCGTCATTACATTCATACACATAGGATTATATAACTGCTAGTATTTATTAGAGATCGACTTCACATAAAGATCAATTTGAAAATCCATTCAAGAAACTAAAACATTTACAATCAATTTAAAAGAATACATATATAACTAATAATAAGATTTAAGTTTTAACAAACTTGAATCTAAGTTTTTAAAAGTAAACAAAGCTTTTATAATAAATTAAAAAGACGTAAAACTATTCAACCCCCCTTCTAGTTTTCCACAATTGGTATCAGAGCCAGGTTAATCAAGATTTTTAAAATATATTGTATTTTAAAACTTGAAACGATCTATGGAATCCGAAAAATATTTAGAAGGGGAATTTTTGCAAACACCACCACTATTTGAAAACTATACTTTTCTTGAATGGAAAAATAAATTTGAAAATTATGTGAAATCAATTGATCTGGATCTTTGGCATGTCATTTCGATTGGTGATTTTCAACCAGCAAAAACAAATTTTGAAAGTCAAACAAAACCGGATTTTGAAACTCAAAATGATTATTTAAAAACAAAGAATAACAAGAATAATGAAGCTAAAATAATCATTTACAAAACCTTGCCGAAAGTTGAAAATGAAAAATTATCTTTCTGTAAAACGGAAAATGATATTTGGAAAAATCTCTTAAACATTCATCAAGAAAAATGTCAAGCCAAAGATGAGGATTTCGATCTTGTACATGAATTGGTTATTTTAGAAAAATTAATAGATAAACACTTAAATAACATAGATACATGTGCTACTAGTTCAAATGTTGTTAATGAAGGTATTAACGACGAAGGCTACATGGATCAACTCCAAAGTGAACTTAATCCAACGTCATGGAGTGACACAGACGAAGGAGAAGATCATCATCCGATATATGACGAATGCAAACTAGATAAAGCTCCAAATAAGGTACAATCCAAAACCGAACATTTTTGCTATGATCCATTCATTTTAGAATTTTCAAAACTAGAAAATGAGTTTAAACATTTTTGCAACATAGATCTAAAAACTATGTCTAAACATAAATCATCAAAAACTTTTGAAAATAATCTTGAAAAGGAAATAATTTTAGAAGATAAAATGTCTAGATTAGAAAGTAATATTGAAATTGATCTAGAATGCAAAATATGTCAAGATTATAAACTTGAAATTAAAAGATTAAATGAAAGAGCAAAAATATTAGCTAAATTTGAAGAAAGTTCCAAATCTCTTAAATTCTTACTAAGTTGTCAAAAGCCATTCAATGATAAAACCGGTTTAGGATTTAATTCGGATAACTCTTCAACAAGTAAATCAAAACAAATTATAATTAAAAAAACCTAGTAGAGAAATTTAGATATAAGGCTATTTACTGTAATTATAATCTATGAATCAAGAAATCCATTGTTTGTTCATCAAAACAAACTATCAAGGAATTCTTGTACTTCTTGGTGACATCTTCTCCACGTGCATATAAATGCAATGGATGTCCCCAACTAACCATCTCGGACCCATGAGAATCTGGGTACCAAGTTGTTTTATTTGATTAGGTGATGAACGCAAAATGAAATGTTACTCAATCTTGCGTTAACCTACTCTTATTCAAAACACGCGCATGAGGACTTTTTAATCTACAAAAATGAGGATGGAACGAAGTGGTACTCATCTATTATTCACTACCTCATATCATGAAGAAATACTGGACCTGAGATAAGTTTTCTTTTTAAACTCTCCTGAGTAGTTACTCCTTGCATATAGTTATGATAATCATTGCCTTAAGATATGCTTAGTTTGATAGGTTGCTATGCCCTCACACTATTTGTTATATTACTTGTTAATTAGCTAGATAACCTTAAGTTAATCCTCCTAAGCATTAAATAAAGTTTTCTCTGTTGAACATATAAAATTTAGTCATTACTATCATTTAAATCGCATAATTTGTTGAAAGAGATAGCATGAGACAATAGTCTTGATCAATCAAGCATGAAATTTTCTCAAAAAATCCTTTTATAAATGCAAATCTTCATATTTTGGAAAATGATCTTTCAAAAAGATTTTGTCACTTCTCTACTAAACATGTTTTTATCAAAGCCAAAAAGTGTAACAACCATTTTTTATATCCTTATAAAAACACTTTGAAACAAATTCGAATCTACCTTGTTGAAACAATTTTCACAAAACCTTTTTCTCAAACATTGTTGAATAATGCCCAAAAACACTTACTCAAATCATGCTTGATCCAAGTCTAGAAATCCATGCTATCACTAATTTCCCATCACATAGACACTTGTTGGGATTAATTAACTAGCTAATTAATCGTCATAATAATGATAGCATAAATTACTTGGTAATTATATGTTGTTCTTCTTGTTCATATATACATATATGCTTCTTGGTAAATGAGTAGGTTGCATGATAATTAAAATTGCTTAATTGAATGTGCTTAGCATACATGAGTCATTAAATTGCCTCAAAAAGAAGTTGGACTTGCTTGAAACTGAACTCAAAAACACAACCTTTTTCTACAAATTTCTGCCAAAAACCCATTTTCAGGAATCTGGAAGTTAGCAGATGGGCGGCCCCCTTAAATACCTAGGCGGCCCCCTTAATCATTAAGGGGACCGGCCCCTATTTAAGGGGACCGGCCATCTGGAGATCCGGATTACTGTTTCCTTTTTCAATTTCCAACCCATTTTATTCCATACTTCCCAAAATTCACAAACACATTTTGTCATAAACCACTCACCAAAATTTACCTTCCTAAACCACATCATTCCTTCACTATAAATGCACCTTCCCATCATAAATGCCCATTCACATCATCCACTCAAACATGTCATCCTCCAACTACCCAAAATCAAAACCTTCAAGAGTTGCCAAAATCTCGGTGAGACCAATTTGGAGAAGGAAGCTTGAAACTTGCCATAACCCAACTAATGATGTTGTTCAAACACATAACCAATCATCCACTCCTAACCCTTCATCTCCCTATGATCATTCCCAAAACCTCAATCCAAATCTCATCCACACTCAACCCACCAATTCATCAAAAACGCTCACCACTCTTGGAACATCCAATTCATCCACATCACCATCTTCATCCACTCATGATTACCCAAGTTCACAAACATCTCCACCACCAAGAGTGTCACCACCACCTCCTACCAATTCACATGCTACCCCTATGTTGCATGTGCAAACATCCATCCCTCATAACAACAACACTTTACCACCAACACCTTCATTCGAACACTTGAAGTTCATTGAGGAACTCAAGGAAGCCCATGAGCTTAGTGCTCTTCTTGCCCTACACCTAGCCCAAAGAAACCTTGATCAACCTCCATCTAGCTCTCCCACATCACCCCACAACCAAAACCAAGTTGAGAAACATGTCAACAATTGTCCTTGTTGCATCTTTCTTCAACAACAAACCATTGCTCTTAATGAGCACTTTACTTGGATTGAGTATCTTCTCACTAGATCCAATCCAATATCCCCAATTGAACAACATCAAAACCTTCATCCATCATGGTCCACTCCAAGCTCTCCACCTCAAATGTCTCCACCATCACCATCCACAACCTCCACACACCCAAACATATACCTTCATTGATTCCATTTACTCACCCTTTCATTTGTCCCTCATTTCAAAAACCACCTCCATTATCAAGCAAGTCAAATGGATTTCTTAGGCAAATTAGAATTCTCTAACAAATGTATGCTTTAAGCACTATGTATGTTGTATCAATGATTATGTTTGTCACATAATCATTTTAAATTAATGAATGTTTGTTTCTTTCTTTCCTATATATGTTTGCTATGAATGTGTTGTTTCTTTTCTTGCTTAATTAAGATATATGCTTATGACATGCTTACAATATGATTTTAGTAGTTTACATATAACCATTATTCCTTTTAATAAGTTCTTGTTATTATTTAATCATTTTTAATATACATAATCCAAATGGAACTTGCTGCAAAAACACCCTAAAAATGACCTTTTTCTGAAATTTTTCAAATTTGGTCGCCTGGGAAATCACCAGATGGGCGGCCCCCTTAATTCCTTAGGCAGTCCCCTTAATTTTAAGGGGGCCGCCCAACAATTAAGCGGACCGGCCATCTGGATAGTAAATTTTACTGTTTCCTTTTGCATCTTGTGACCACTTTTACCTAGCCTCAGCTACCATTACCCTTAATGCACGAACTGGACTTGGAATATTACCACAAAACCTCCACAATTTGCCTAAAATCAACCACATTTTCACAATATAAATACCCTCCTTACAATTACCTTTCACCTCATCAACTATCACCCTCATCAAACACCCATTTTCATCCACCATGTTGTCACCAAAATCATCCATCTCTAAGACTCCAAGAAAGCAAAGACTTGTCATCATACCACTAAAACAACTCTTCATTGACCTCACCCAAGATGACATCAAAACTCCATCACCACCACCTCAAAATTCATCCCCAAGTGCACCTAATGCACCATCAAAAACACCCTCTACCCATGGAGCTTCATCTTCCTCCATTCCATCCACTTCATCCATCAATGACTATATTCATACTCACCTAACATCATCACCAAGAATATCATCACCACCATCCACTCAAGAACCTCCATCCACTCAACTTGCCATTTCCTTATCACCCATTACACCACTTGATTCTCATTTTTCACCTCCACCAAACCCACAACCATTTTTTCCCATACCTTGGCCACTACTTGAAACCCATGGTGACACTTGTCTTTGTTGCATCCATAACCGGACCATAATCTTTGGTCTTAGAGATGAGATATTCTATAGGTTTTCATCACTTGAAAACATACTTACCAACCAACCTCAACCACCACCACCACCATCCTCACCCACTACACAACCACCACCTCCATTGTCACCCAAGTAAGCACATGCAATGCTTACTCAATAATAAATTTTCCACCCATTTTGTAAGCAAGCTCCATGGAAGATTATGTTGTCTAGGATGATTATGTAGTTGGACTTATTAGCTAGTGTAGGAATGCTTGTACTCATGTATGGTTGTGTAATTATACACAACATTTATTTTTATGAATGTCTTTATTTTTCATGCATGCTCATTATTTGTGCTATATATATGCTTGTGCTTCTAACATTTTTCTCGCAAGCGTTCCATAGCTCGTTTCCTTGGTGCCCCCAAACGAGGGGGAGTTCTCGTCCCGACAAATTTAGATTCTAAAACTTGTCGGCTTAACCTTTTTGATTCTACAAAAAGGGGGAGAAATAGATGTAAACTCACTAAATACTTGTCTAAAAACTAATTTTTAGATTTAATGAGTTTAGATTTTGTAATCATCAAAAAGGGGGAGATTGTTGATATAAATAATGCCTAAACACGTTATTAATATTTTTCGATATCTCTACGTTTTGATAATCACAAAATGTAAAATCATTAATCGGAAAATTATGACGTAAACAAGTATTTAGTTGTAAATATCTATTTCTACAACTCAAATCACTTAAGGTATGAATGAACTAATGCTTAATGCATTATATGATCAAAGGAACATTTTCTTAATAACTAGATTTTTTATAAAACATCAAAAACATTTTATATATTTTTGAAAAACATTTTTGGTATTAAATAAAAATGTTTAATCTTTTATAAAAATATGAATTCAAATTTTTAACCAAAATCAGTTAAAATGTTCCAGAAAAACCTTCACCACAAAAGGACAAAACTGGCCAACGTCCAGTAGGGGCGGCCCCCTTAATTTTGCTAGGCGGCCCCCTTAATAATTAAGGGGACCGCCCCCGCTCCAGTAGACCTCCAGCTGTCCAATTTTTCTCCTATAAATACCAGCCTTCTCCTGGACTTTTACTCACCTTTTGCACCCCAAACTTTCTGATCTAAATCTTGTAAATACTTTCTAATAATCCTTTGATCATATAATCTTAAGCTTTGGTTTCCAAGTGATCCAAGCTTCCTTCATTCAAGTGCAAAAGAAGAATACTTCTATCAATCAAGATTAGAAGTATTACAACTTAGTATCTTCTTGTTACTTAAGTTGTTAGTTTAAAAAAGTTTGTAAATCATTCATTCATTTGTGTAAGGTGTGTATAGTAGATTAGTGTTGTATGTAAGTAGTGAAGAAGTTGTATAAGTAGTTGTGGTATAGAAGTTGTGAAGACATAGTGTAGAAGTTGTGAAGCCGCGGAGTAGAAGTCGTGAAGCCGTAGCTTTGAAGTCGTGAAGTCCTAGTGTAGAAGTTGTGAAGCCGCGGAGTAGAAGTCGTGAAGCCGTAGCTTTGAAGTCGTGAAGTCCTAGTGTTGAAGTTGTGAAGCCGTAGCTTTGAAGTCGTGAAGTCCTAGTGTTGAAGTTGTGAAGCCATAGCTTTGAAGTCGTGAAGTCCTAGTGTTGAAGTCGTGAAGCCGTAGCATAAAGGTTGTGTAGCGGTCGTGTTGAAGCCTTGAAGTCCTAGTCGTGAAGTCCTAGTGTTGAAGTCGTAAAGCCGTAGCATGGAGGTTGTGTAGCGGTCGTGTTGAAGTCGTGAAGTCTTAGTCGTGAAGACATAGTGTTGAAGTCGTGAAGCCGTAGCATAGAGGTTGTGTAGCGGTCGTGTTGAAGTTGTGAAGCAGTCGTGAAGCCGTTGTGAAGTAGTCGTGAATAAGTCGTGAAGAAATTGTGTTGTGAAGTTGTGAGATTGGTTCTAGCTACGATTAGAACTCGACATTTAGCTTTGTGTCGTTAAGCCGGTGTAAGCCAAAGTCGTGTAAGGTTTTCTCCGCCATAAGGGAGCTTATTGAAGTTGTGAAGAAAACTCTCGAGCTCGGTGCTCGGGGAGTGGAGTAGGGCAAGGAAGGTGTCCTTGTAGCCGAACCACTATAAATCTCTCGTGTCTCGGTTAGATCTTTCCATACCTTATTTACTTCTTTACTTATATCATCATTACATTCATACACATAGGATTATATAACTGCTAGTATTTATTAGAGATCGACTTCACATAAAGATCAATTTGAAAATCCATTCAAGAAACCAAAACATTTACAATTAATTTAAAAGAATACATATATAACTAATAATAAAATTTAAGTTTTATCAAACTTGAATCTAAGTTTTTAAAAGTAAACAAAGCTTTTATAATAAATTAAAAAGACGTAAAACTATTCAACCCCCCTTCTAGTTTTCCACATTCTCAACTCCATCTCAAACTCCTTCACAAAAATCACCAAGTCCACCCAAAGGCTCCATACAAGAGTACCTCATCAAGAACCACCACAAACTCACACTTGTACTCACCCAAGGAAACTCCATCCTTGAACTCTCCCACAATACTCAACCTTGGAGCACTCAAGTTACCTTCCACCATTGACTTGCCAAACTTTGAGCCTACCAAAGACCTCACTAAACCTCCAAATCCATACCTTGAGGACAAAGAAAATGTCCCACCATGACCTTCACATCCTCCACCACAACCATCATCATCACTTGTCATAGGTAGAAACCTTCTACCCTCCTTCAACAACACACAAGACTTCCTATCGGGATTTTACGAGTGGTTGAATCCACCACCTCATGAACCTTCCTACCCACCATCACCAAGAGGTCCATTTGAACTCCAAAACTACACCTACCAAAGACAACTACATGACTACCATTGCATGTGTTGTCATCACAACCGTGAGCACATCGCTACTCTTACAGAAAGACTCAACGTGATGTTTGCCTACATCAAACACCACCTCCAAGCTCCACCCGCATTCCCAGCAACCTAAGTGTTGGCTTATTGTCAAGCCATAGTATGTCTTAGGATCATATTATTTTTCTTTCTTAGTTATTTTGTAACTTTTTAGGATGTATGACCTAAGAGTCAAATTTTACCTTGTTTTCTTATAATAAAACAAGGTTACTTAGTTGGTGTGTTCTTATGCTTTGCGGTTATCTCAATTGTCTTGCTATGTGTCGTTGTGAATTGTAATTACTTGTGGTTGTTTTAAATATCGTGGTTATGATAAACTCATTATTGCCATATTCGTGCTTGTATGTTAACCTTGTTTTGTAGCACGACTCCATAGCTCGATTCCTTGGTGCCCCGATCAAGGGGGAGTATACACTGAGGGGGAGCATTTGCATGGCTTCTTAGCTTCCGCCACGCCATTCTACACTTTTTGTTTCAGCAAAAAAGGGGAGAAATGTGTAAACTCACACTTAAAAACTTGTGTATGTAAACTTTTTCTAAAGATGAGTTTATGTTTTGTCATCATCAAAATGGGAGAGATTGTTAATACAAATATCGTGTAAAAACGTTATTTATATTTTACGGTCTCTCAAGGTTTTGATAATGGCAATTATAAATTCATACGAAGAAAACGTTTACGTAATCAAGCTATAAGTTGTAAGTTTACATTCCGACGTATATCACTTCAGATATGAATAATATGATTATACCTCACGTCGAATGATCAAAGAGGCCAAATAATAAATGTTTTCAAAACACACTTGAAACCAATGTTGCAAAAATCGTGAATCGGTAGCGTGGCGGTCGACCACCCTGCAGCGATTAATCGGCCAAGGCGGGATTAATCGGTGATTAATCGGATTGGCATTTTTTGCATGTTTTGGGTATTTCTGGAGACCAAACTAAAGATCGTAACTGATTCCAAGCCTACTATGTTTCCAAACCTCAATAAAAGGCTCCAATTCTGATTATGAGGCTCATTGTGTGTTATAAGTGAAATAAACGATCCCCAAATTAAGTAGAATGCCTAAATTTTTAATTTTTTTTAAAGCCGGCCGATACGGCCAATTTTTGGCCGATACGGCCAATTTTTGGCCCTTTTTTTGCCCAGACCGATTTTTTGACTGATTTTCAAAATTCTACAAGGTCGAAGGCCGATAAGCGATATATCGGCAATTAATCGGCCGATACGGCCGATTTTTGCAACATTGCTTGAAACACATTTTAATTAAATAATTACACATAATATACATAAGTAAATTATCTAGACAATTTACTTACATATTTAATTAAATGAAAACTAAATTAAAATTAACTCCTTCATGCCCAAGAAATTCTAGAAGGGCAGTTTTTTAATTAGTTTTAGTACAATGCAACATAAAGTTCATAAGATAAAAGGCTATCCAAAATACGCTCTACGGATCCGTATTTTATACGGGCGGATCCGCAAAATACGGATCCGCGGATCCGTCGGTAGCCGTTATTGAGACAGAAAGTTGTAGTATAAATAGGACTTTAGTCTAACTTTCCCAACTAATGAAACACAGCCATTCTAAGCTTTACTACTATTATTTCCTTCATCTTATAACATCATTATAACACTCTTTGATCATTCCACTTGACCTATAACACATTCAAAGTGATACAACGATTCTACTTTGAATTCAAGTGAAGAACACAAGAAGTTTTCCAAGCCTTCAAGTGTTGTAGTTAGTAGTGTTTCATCATATACTTAGTTGTATAACTTAGTATATCATTTGTGTGTCTTTGTACCTCACCATCTACTACCAACTTGGGTAGTGATCATCATACAACAACCTAGAGAGTTTGGTTAGTATTTTAGGTCTTAAAATACGTTGAGTGATAAGGTTGGTCTTGCCTTGTGAAAGACTCAATATCTAGCATAGTAACAGTAAAGAAGTGAAGCGACGTTGTAAGGTTTTCTCCGCCACAAAGGAGCTTGTTGATATAGTGCTTGCAAACTCTTGAGTTGGGTACTCGGGGACTGGAGTAGGGCGAGGAAGAAAGCTTCGTGTCTAACCACTATAAACAACCGTGTCTATTGGTTTGATCTTTCCTTTACATTTCTGCATTTACTTATTACTATTTGTTTATATTTATATATTGTGTGTTGAGTTGATTTCATATCAAGTCATCGAATCTAAATTTTTTGTAAACAACTAAAAATGGTAAAAACTATTCAAACCCCCCCCCCCCCCCCCCCCCCCCCAAACCCCCCGCCCCCTTCTAGTTTTCCAAAAAGAGGCAGAGGTGAGACATGTCATAATCCAGTGTATCATAACAGGGTGCAAACCAAATTCCCTAAAACGAAATTCAAGGAAAGACCAACTAACAGTGTCATAGGCCTTTTGAATATCAATCTTAAAGGCACAGTTTCTAGTTTTATGTCCCCAATTATATCCTACCATGAATTCTTGAGCAAGTAAGATATTATCACTAATTTCTTGCCTGGTATAAATGCACTCTGATTGACATCAACAAGCTCATTAAGAACAATTTTAAGCCTATTAGTAATAATCTTACTAATCCCCTTATAAACCACAGTACAACAGGATATAGGCCTATAATCAGTGACTTTAGCAGGGGCTTTACTCTTAGGTATAAGAGAAATTAAATTTGTGTTAAGCTCACCAAGAATCTTACCAGAAGTTAAAAATTCTTGAATAGCAGCACAAGTATCATTTCCTACCACATCCCAAGCAGCCTTGAAGAACTTGGAAGAGTAACCATCTGGACCTGAAGCTTAATTGTCATCAATACTGAAAATAGACTGATTGATCTCTTGGTTTGATACAAGCTTGATCAACTCCACAGCTCTTTCACTGTCCAGTCTTTTGATAAATAAACTTCTAGGATCTTCCACATCATAAACAGCATCTTGTGTACCTAAGAAATTCTGAAAATGAGACACGAAAAGGTTAGGAACTTCAGTACCAGTGTGAGCATGTCCCTCTTCATCATAGATCATCTCAATTCTGCTTTTGCTTATTCTTCCTTTCACAATCTTATTAAAATAGGCACTATTAAAGTCACCCTCCTTTAGCCATGTTATCTTAGTTTTCTATTGCAATAGCTTCTCCTCATCAAGTACAGCTCCTTGTAAGCATTAGCATAAATCATCTCTTCTTCCCTAAGTTGAGTATTTGCAGGGTCCTTATCCAAATGCTCCTAAACCCTAGCCAATTCAACCTTTAGGACTTTCACTTTATTGAATACATTCCCATTCTTTATTTAACTTCCTCATGTGTTGTTTCATAGCTTTAAGTCTCTTAGCTAAACTTAAACATAGCAAAGCCCTCAACTTCAATATTCCAATTGTTTTTACAACTTGAAAGCTCTGGACTTCTTGATAGAGATATCAGGCAAAGATACAATAGCTGGACAATGATCAGATGTGAGATATGGTAAAAAAGTAGCAAAACTAGCAGGGTATGAATCAACAAATTGACTATTGCTCATAACCCTGACTAGTTTCTTAAGAATGCCAAGTGTAGGGTCTCTCATCTTCTGAATCCACGTATAAAACATACCATGCATATTTAAGTCTTCTATTTCTAATTCAGCAACACAATCAATAAAAGCCTAAAACCCATCACCTCTAGCATTCAACCCATTAAAGTGTTCATTACTCCTTAAAATAACATTAAAGTCCCCTAATAAGACCCAAGCATCAGCACCAATGACTACCTTATGACTCACCAAATTTCTCCAAAGTCTATTCCTGACTTGGGGGTTATTCTCACCATAAATGACAGATACAAAAACTTCCTTACTACAATGACAGTTTTAATGGAGAAGTGCATAACTTGATCTGATTGAGACAAAAGAGTAGCAGACACTACAAGAGGGTCCCAACCCACAACAATTCTACAACCCTTGCAACTATCAACACCATTAGTAACCCATTCCCATGCACCAAAAACATCCCCACGCACTTTATTAACAAACTTTTTCCTTAATTGAGTTTCTATAATTCGGCAAAAATTAATGTTATTACCTCCCATGAAATTCTTGATCTCTGTTTGCCTAAGGGTGTACACATCCCCTTGACATTCCAAGCAGCAATTTTCAGCATCATTTAAACAATTGGAGTGGAGGTTGCAGTATCTTGCACTTGACTAATATCATCATTCATATTGTTAGATATTACATTCTGAGTTAAAAATTGAGCATTGCCACTCATATCCTTAGCAACTTCTTCAATTTGTTCACCATTAACATTCTTTATTTGTTAAGTCAATTTCCTGTAATTTTCTTCACCAATAACTGACTCATAGAATTCCAACATTTCTTCATTCCAAGTCTCTAATTCAAGAATAGTG
Source organism: Artemisia tridentata subsp. tridentata (assembly GCA_021014915.2). Lineage (NCBI taxonomy): Eukaryota > Viridiplantae > Streptophyta > Magnoliopsida > Asterales > Asteraceae > Artemisia > Artemisia tridentata. Next base: position 74,818,266 of record CP139503.1, read on the forward strand.
AACACTTGTCCAGTTTTGAAAAAGAGCTCAACTTCAGTAATCTGTCTTTTTGTAGTCATGTCCTTTATTCTTTCCAATTCATCCCTGTATACCTCATCATACACCTTCACATATGCCTAATTATGAGTTAACCCCTGTTCAACAATGGTGGCTTTAACCATACTATCAGCTTTCTTTTTGGAATGCATGGCTAAATTCTCATTACTATATTTAATTTGCCTATCATAATTATGAATCCTCAACTTCAAACCATCCACATTGACCCTTTGAACTAATTGTTGAAGTTGAATCTTGTAGTACTCTTTCACTTCTTCATTCTAACTGTTTCTTTCATCAGGACTAATATACAGGCCTTTAGTACATGCCTCATCTATTCTAGCTTTAACTGCCTCACAATCTACTCTTTGTTAACTCATTCTCATTTACCAAAGCTGAAAATCTATTTCCTATGTTGACCAAACCTTCATTATTACCAATCTTACTTCCATGTCCATCAGTATTTGAACTGCTTTTACTCTTATCATTACTCTTATTAACTTTCCCAAGATCACTTGTACCATTACTCTTCTCATTAAAACTCACATTAGCCTTCTCTGTTCAACTCACCTCATTCTGCACATTATTACTTTTGACTGCATTATTCTTAGCAACAGGAACATATATATTATTCTCATTCCTATTGAACCTGTTCCACTCACCTCATTCTGCACATTATTACTTTCTTTTTTTTACGAGTGACCCATTCTCATTTTTTCGGTTATTTATTTATTTATTTTTATTTTATTTTTATAATTTTGTTTATATTAAAAAAATATACAATTGAAAGTATGAAACAAAAAATATAAAGTTTAATAAGTCAAAAGTATTAAACTGACAGAAATACGGAACATAAACTAATAAAAAATGTAAACAGAAGTAAGACAAAGGGGGTGGAGACCGTAAAAAGTACATCCAGAGGTAGGCTAGGGGTACGGATAACATAACCTGTCAAAGAAACCACTAAATTATCGGAAATGATTTGCACACTCCATTTTTTTATTGAGACACTTATCCATATGCATTAAATTGTTGTCCTGTCTGTATACCCTGCTTTATCCGGTTGTATATAAGAGTGTGCAAATCCCAAATTATCTCCCTAAAATTATGTTGCAACCTTAACGAACAAACAGTTATGTAGAAAAGACAAAACAGAAACCACTTGCTGAACATGAACTTGCAGAACTGACAAACAGCACTGAAACAAAACAAAACAACACAGAACCATTTCTGATCATTTGTAGAATAATTGCAGCAGACTCAAAACATAGGATGATATATATTTTTACTGTAGCCAATTATTTAAAGGATCCCATAATCTTGCCGATCTATCTCTTTGTATTTATTTGGTCTTCTCACAATCCATTCAAAACTTTTTGATTGAATATAATTTTATTTGTACTTGACACCTTGTGCCGAACATGCGTGCATTTCTTTCTTTCCAAATGTAATACCGGGTAGTCCAAATAACCGCTTGCCAAACATGAGAAAAATATATGGGGACATTAACGTTTCCATTGGATGAAAAGAATTCATCGATAGTGAAAGCGTTAACACACCCCACCTTCCACCAACTGAAAATCTTATCACACTAAAAAAAATACGAGCCTAGCAATGGACTGCATTGTTCAAATTAGATATCGCTACAATTGTACATGAGACGAGCAATGATTAAGATGCCTAAAAGCATTTCTAGCTAATTCTTTGACTCATATCTCCTTACGCGTATCATTTATTCTGATGTTTAACTGCGCCTAGTTGTTTATTTATAAATTAACAAATTAGTGTTATATATCATTAGCCATTAAATTAGGCATTATCCATGGCAATCCAAATAATTTCGCCTACAAGGTTCATGAAAAGCATCCATCCCTCCAACAACATTAACAAACCATGGTTCACCAAAAAAAAAAAAAAAATGCTTTATCCCGTAGTTTATTGTAGCTCGTTGTTCAGACACCTTGTTTGATGGTCACACAAAAAATATGAAGAAAAAAAAAAGATTGAAGACCCTCACAATATCAATTCTGCAACATTTTCTACAGCATAAACCTATCACGAATATATATATATATGAAGTCATATACATACAACATATGTATAAAGATGCTTGCCTGACTTATAGATCAGAGTAAACAACAAAACCTGGAATTTTCAATGACTAACATGCAAAGATCTCGAGACTTAACTACTTAGTCAGCGATTTGAAGTTACTCTTTAACATTTAGAAGCACTTTAAGTATAGTGTCGGTCATCCCCTCAGAAAAAGCGAACATGTGGCCAGCACCTGTGAGCTCGTGGTAGTTGATCCATGGTAGTTGTTGGGCAATGTAGCGTTGCAATGTGACAGGCACAAACCGATCATCGTCACCCATCCACAAATGAACTGATCCTTCGTTATTTGGAAATGGGTTCTCAAGTTTCATTGGATCGAATTCCCACTTGCCAAATCCAATAATCAAATCACGGTGGAGAGATTCGTATTCCCCTTGTTGTCTTGGCTGCGTCTTTAAAACAATAAAAGAGTAACATTAGAAAACTGTGCGCATACATTTATATGCGAATCAAAGAAGTCAAAACATAGGGCTAGAAAAGATGTCAAAATGAGAGATAATAGAATACTGAATACTTCTTTCTAAAAATATATGTGAATTTTTGGGCCTTTGGGGATTTTAATAATTAAAAGCTTCGTAGGCATCTAAATACAGGTTTGATGACTTTTGACCCGTTTAACCCGATAGGCCATTTGACATGCTGCATTTTTAGCTTTTGAGTTGTATATAAACTGTCAAACCTATCATCAGCAGATACAATTCAACTTGTCTTCCGAATATAAATTGTCCCAAATTGACCTCTATTTACAACTTACAAGGATATGATAACATGATATATGTAATAGCAGCATTCCACGATTTTAAAATATCAAAAGGTACATAATGAACATTTATATGTCCATAGAACAAAAAACTAAACCAATAAATTATGCTTGTGAACATAGCATCCAAGATAATGTAAATCTCATTATTTACATATTATTTGTATGCTGATTTTTTTTTTTTTTTTTTTTTTTTTTTTTTTTTTTTTTTTTTTTTTTTCATAAATTAACATAACTCACAATTATGTATACATGTCCCACTTAAGATCAAACGCTCTTTAGTGGACCAGAAGAACTAAAAGGATCCGAAATATGAGATGCATGACGAGCACAGAATGATAAATTCCCTATGGAGAATTAGGGGTAAGGTGTTGGCAACTATCTTTCAAGGCATGAGAAAAGCATGTATTTTCCTTCTTTCGCAGTTGTATACACAGGCGTTTTGACTTCTATTCTCAAATGATTTCTTTAAACATGGGATTTTTTTTTTCTGAGTTCATGCAGCCTATATAATCGTGTTGAGTGTTTTTCCCTCTATGGAATAATATTTGGCTCGAGTAATCCGCACATTAGCAGTAAGTAATTTGACACAACCTTGAGAACATCAAGCAAAATAGATTGATAGTCAGTTGGTTGTATCTGTAGAGTGTGTGTGTGTGTGCCAAACGAATGGGTTTACTGCTATTATAGGTTGATAGTTGGTTGCAGATTCCCAATAATAGAGGTGACTATTTTGACACATTTCCAAACGAATGGGTTGATAGTCAGTTGGTTGTATCTGTAGTGGGCCAAACAGGTGCATCACTAGCACTAGCACTAGCAAATAAACCGTAGAGGTGCAAAAAGTGTAGTTTCAAAGCATAAAAAAAAATATAACCACTTTTTCATAGAAAAAGTATAAAGTATGTTTGCCAAAAATATGTGGATAGACCTGACCCCGTCTGTTTTAACTTGAACAAAAAACTACCCATTTTGACTCATTACCTTACCATTTTGCTACCTCTAATTATTACTTTACAGAGCGAAATCAAAAGAGAGTACCTTTTGTGCCTCTGTTGGACCGGGAAACTTTGAGAGAACTTCCATGTCTGGTGGAGAAAACATATCAAGGGACTGAGAAGCAACAGAAGAGCTCGGGAACCATTTTTGAGTGTTCCACCAATATGTCAGCCATGGTATGTGGTGAGCAACACGCAGAGACCATTGGTCCGGCTTAAACTGCTTGTAATAGTATGCTTCATTGGATAAATTTGCAGGGAAACTAGGCCACCAGTAATTAATTACTGGAGCAATGAAAGTTACTCCTGCTAATCTGTTACATCATAAATTCAACAATAACATAGTACATGTGTTACGATCCGTATCAACATGCCTATTACTCTGATGAAAGGAACTATACATAGACTATATCTAGAGGTTTTAATGGGTCGATTTAGATTGTGTTCGATCTTAAACAGTTCAAGCATGTTTAAGGGGGGTGAAAGTGGCCCAATTTTTTTCCTGTCGATTTAAACCTTTTAGAGAAAGTGGCCCAAAGTTTATTTTAATGCATACAACCTCCTAAACTGGTAATTCAAAGATTTAAATTATTCAGATTACTATTGCAACGATACGGCTTTGTAACCAAAATTAACAGAGTAAATAATCATAATATGTTTCAGAAATGGACATAAAAGTGTTTTGGGGCTAGTCTGACCCGTATGGACTAATACCAAAAAAGACCCATTTCAAGCTGAACACGTTTTAACCGGTTACCTAACCCACTAGACCCACCATCTTAGCATCTATAGGAGTATATCAAGAATGCTTAGAAGGCTATTGGAATTCGATTTACACCTGTGAGGGATGTACTTGAGACAAGGCCAAACAAAATTTCCACCCATAGACATTCCAACGACATAGAATCTTGATCCAAGTCCCAGCTGATCAGCAAGTTCCTCAATATCTAAAGCCAAACTCTTCAGAGTTCTATTAGGATCCGGATCACTCTCTCCATAACCAGGTCGGTCAAATGAAACAGTATACACACCTAACTCTTCAATAAGGGCCTGTAAAGATCAACCCACTGCTCAGAAAAGTAACTTGTAAGCTAAGATACAGTACACTGCAAGTTCTGTGTGATTTTTACTCTTCCGTCACGTCTCACGAAAATGTGTATACTTTTGTATATTTATTCACACCTTAGTTATGTCCACATTTATACAGGTAAAAATGTACAAAAGGTCACAAGATTCTCGGACGCTTATAATTTTAGAAAAAAATGTTCACACTTTTAAACATCCAAAAAGCAAGAAGAAGAAGAGCCAATTGCATAAATATATACTCCGTAACAAACTTTGATCAAAATTTTGTTTTAGGGTAACAAACATATTTTACCCTGCAAAAAAACCATCTAAGTTTCGAAAATTTCGATTAACTGTGTTCTTTCAAGTTAAGGGGATTCCTCGCACCGCATCATCACCATGTCAAATTGAAAATTATAAAAGTTGGTTACTTTCAATAAAACGTTGATGGATTTTATACGCAATTAGCACAATATAACCTTTTTCTACAATTAAAAGTGTACAGGTCATTTTGTTACACAATATTTGTCACGCACGAGAAGGCGTGTGCTTTACAAATCAACACTTAAGAGTGTGACAATATCTCAAAAAAAAAAGTGCATTTACTAATGTGTTGTACTGGAACAAAACAGTAAGACGGCATGAAAAGAATGGAAGGATCTATATACCGGAGAGGCTGCAAACGCAAAAAGATTATGATGTTTGCAATTGTCAAAACCATGAACATAGATTATTTTATACTGGGCTGTCTCTTTTGGAACACCATATTCTAAATATGACAAATGCCTCCCGTCACGAAGCTTTATCCTGGGTGAAGTAACAGGTGGACCATCTGGAGATCCGCATATCTTTGGAGATGGTGGACGTGTTGCTTGATAGGCCCACGCCAAAAACCCGATAAAAAACACGACCAGAAATTTCTTCAAAATCCCTAAGTAGTTTTTAATGGAACAGAGTAGTACACTAAGTTAGGAATAGTAAATGAATATATCTGAATGAATGCAATATAAAGCCGAAAAAATAACTCAAAATGGCATTGGTATGAATTGAATGGTTAGACATCAATTGAATGGTTAGACATCAACATAGGTTTCCTTGGTCAGTTGGTCACTAGAACTTAAGACAGCAACACGCCATTTTTTCGAACAGGAAAAATGTATAAGGAAGCAGCAGAACTATTAAAACTAATCCATTCATAATAATTCTAACATAGAATCAAAACACTGCATTTTTTTGCCAGATTTGGTATTAACCGAAACTGGATACATATTTGAGTGGCCTATAAAGAAATTTCAATTACCCGGTTGACCGTAATAAAAGCGTTGGAACAGCTGGGTGACCTTAATGAACACAATAATTGTTCCAATATAGTGCTTCTAAATTACCCTTCCCTACCATATCATATTTCAATCTCTAAGTGATAAAACCATTGACTAAATAAATGAAACAATGAAATATTATTCACTACATGTTTTCATGGATTCCAACATGTTTTCATGGATTCCAACAGCAAAATATTATATAACTAAACTAGTGAAGCCTCAAGACAGGTTCCAACATGTTTTCATGGATTGAAACCATATCCTATTGTACTATATTAATTCATAAAGGCATACAAATTTTACTGCATGATGTTAGTTTACAATCTTATATTCATAATTATCAAAAAGGGAACACTAGCGTTAAATATAAAGACTGAGAGACCTTTAGGAAAAAGACTAGATTTGGACTTGGATTTGGAGTTTCTGGTATGTGACCTGGCAGATGCAGCTGATATCTTTCTGGAGGCACCACCGCCTGCCATTTTAGGTTGGTGATCAAAACTATGCCAAATCCCACCGTTTGGACTCCCTACAAGTACTGTGCAGTCTTTTTCACTTCATTCAAACCACGGTTTTAAAGATGGGACCTAGGTAGGATGATTTTGTGTTAAGATATTTTGTTAATAACTTTTGGAATGTTATACAAATCTATAAATTATTATATAATATAAATACAAAATTATAGAAATATTGTTTTAAATTATAATTATAAAATGTTTAAGAAAAATAACATGTTGTTTTTTTAATTCTACAAAACACAATTCATAAATTTGTAGTTTTTTAATTTGTGGTTCTTGAAAAGTAATATCGGATCGGATTATATCTTAAGATCCTATCGTCAAGATCGGAATCCTATAAGATCTTAACCTTTCAAAGATCTTATGTAAAATCCGGATCTTTTTTGATTTGCAAAATCGTAAGATCCTAAGATCAGGATCGAGATCCTGACAACCATGATTCAAACGTTCTCGCATCATCCATTTAGATGTGTCTATATTTTAATTTTAGTCCCTAAACTTTCCCTTTACACACCTTTCAGTTTAATCACATTCTCTGTTCCAAAAATAAATAGTATAACAAACTTTTATCTAACATAAATATAAAAACATCATATATGTTAGACAATGAGTGGGCACACCCGCGCATTACGGCGGGTTTTTGCATTCTATTTTTTTGTGTGTGTTCATATTACTAAGAAATTTGTATAATATTTTATTCAAAAGCAGGAATAGTTATAGCTTAGAGGTTTTATGTAAATGTTTTATAGCGTAAAAGGTTTTTTTGTAAATATTTTATAGCATAAGGCTTTTTTTATAAATGTTTTACAGCGTAAGGAGAATTTTTGTAACTATTTTATAGTGTAAGGGTTTTTAAAAATTTTATAGCATAAGTGGGTTTTTATAAATGTTTTATAGCCTAAGGTTTTTTTTTTTTTTTTTTTTTTTTTTTTTAATTGTTGAATGCTAATGTTTATAGTTTAGGGCGTTATAAGTAAATGTTGTATAGCTTAAGGGGGTTTTTGAAAATATATAACGGGTAAAGGGGCCGTTATTTTTTCTAATGAATAGTGTTTAGCCCCGTTATATTTTTGATAAATGTATATATGTATAACAAGACACTTTTTTTTAGAACGGCAGAAAATATATTAACAAAAAACGGAACCACTAGCAAGGAACTAGAGATCACCGAAAAACAACAAGTCTAAAAGAGAAATACAACGAAACTGTCTAATACACGTAATGAAACGACTCAGAACTTTAACTGCGAGGATAGCAAGAGAGGTTAGAAAAAAACTCGCGCCAATTACGGTTACCCAAGACACGAGAAAAAACCTCCATCCACGAAGGCCGCGCCAGCGGTTTTCACTCCGCGATGTTTTTATTGCTAGTCCCATACAAGTTCTGAAATGTCGATACTCCACATCAGTCAACATTAAGTACCGAACGGCTTCACTATCCACCTTTCCCAAGCAATATCCGATTTCCTGTCTCTACTCTGAATCCATAAGAAAGCAGTCGCCATAATGGTATTGAAAATTTCATCGCTGTCTATCATAATGTTATTGTGAACACAATTATTTCGGACCTTCCAAATATACCACCACCAAATAAATAAAATACCTTCAATAACCTTACTCGATTTGAAAGGTAGCCGCATTCCATCTAGCCAAGAAAGAACGGTTTTTGGATCATCATTTGGTATATCCAAACCAAGCCAATTGCTTATCTTTGCGCGCGTGACAGTGACAACCCGACAATCTTGAAAGATATGCGTAGAGATGTCAATTCCGGTCTGACATTGAAGACAACGGATAGTGTTAACATCTATACCCCGATACCATAAATTAGCAAAAGTCGGAATGCTATCACGCAACAATCTCCACACAAACACGTTAACTTTTTTCGGGACAAGAGCATTCATCTAAACAGGGATGTATAATAAGACACTTGACCTTTTCAAAATAAGTTAAGGGCTCAAACATCACTAAGGACACATTTGGGGCGGTCAGTGAAATGTCAGAAACTGTCACGGGGATACCTCCGCATACATCTTAGTCAAAGATTCGCCCTACTCGACTAACCTAAACAGGGAAAACCTCATCCGCTTATATATATAGAACGTAAATCTTGCGATTTTACGATTCTGCTAAAGGAAAAACCAGTCGATCTTCCATAGCAATTTTGAAGGCCTAAATTTTGCGTAGAATTATGATCTTACCATAAGATTGTAAGATCTCGATCTAATCCGATATTTTTCTTCAATTATCTAACTAGTTATACATATATAGATTAAGGGAAGTTGACTGAAACGCCAATACTAGTTTTTTATTTTTTTATTTTTTTATTTATTTATTTATTTTTTTTTACACTGATCATTAAAAAACCGGAGATTTTTTGAGTAAAATCAGACCAGAAAGTTTTAGACGCCAAATCTGTCAAAGGCCATCATATCTGCAAAACACAACTTGTCGTAACTGAACATATTGGCTTATATACAAATGTTTTAAATGTAATAACGGGGTTTACAACATAACTTGACCCATACTATAACTTATGGGTAAAATGGCTTAATGCCAAACACCCCTTCAACTTGAAAACACAACACATACAAGTATTTAAAATTCATAAATCTGTGTTTATACAGATCATACACAAAAACATTTTCCTATATTGTTTCTTGGTATTAGAGAGGGTTTGGGATAAGCTCAATTACCCATGAGCTCCACCAGAAGCTAAACCGCGACCTTTAGCCTTAACTTGATCTCACCTATAAGAAAAATTAAAACGAAGCAATGTAAGCTATAAGCTTAGTGAGATAACGTATATAAACTGAACTTATAAGATAACATCATGCATAATCATTGCTTTGTATACTAAATCCATAACCTGGGCTGGAAGTGCTAGTTAAGCACTTTTACTCAAAGCTTCCATATTATAATATAAGCTCCAGCCTCAGCTCTAGCCTCATGAGCAAAAACATTTTTCTAAAGCTTAAAAAAAATGAATTTTCTTTTTGAAGACTCGGTCATCCTCAAGTTTTAGAATAAACAAACCTCTTCACATCAAATATACTAGCAGGGTGCGTTGCGGTGACGGGTACCTTCTAATTAAAATTTTTGACAAACAATGTTTTTTGATAATACGTTTTTAGTGACAATAACTTTATAGAAGACGGGAATTTAGGTTCTAATAACATCAAACAATGACAACCTATATTATGTTTAAAGTAGATAGTAAGAACATAGACATGCCATTTAATTATTTTTGTGATAGTGTTTATGTATGGTATGTAAATCGGTTTAAAGAGATGAGATGGGAATGGTTTTCTTGTTTGTTATCCCGTGTTGAACGGTAAGGATCCGATGAGATTGATGAAGATCAAGAAGCTTGGGTAACACTTAAACAAAGATCATACTTTACTGTTGTGAGGCAGTATTTGCCAAAGCGTGTGAAACTTGTGAAGTTGTGTATGTTGCCTTCTATTTCGTTGAGAATTATTTCATTCAGAGTTAGTACTGCCAAGCTAAAGATGAGACTGTTGAAGAATAACACTAACAGTACTAACTGAGTTAGTACTGCTAGTGTAAATAATAGTACTGCCAGTTTTACTTTGTACTGCCAGAAGTCTGCTGATGAAGATGATACTGCCAAAGGATAAAGTCGTATAATGTGATATATATAGAAGATATTTTGTATATATCTTATATAGTTAGACTTATACGAATATTCTGCATATTTAGAATATTGATAATTATCTTGTAAAGGACTCCTTGTGTCTATAAAAGGAGGTCCTAGGTTAGATGTTTAAGATATATGTTTTGTTAAGATTCAAGGTTGTAAACCCTTGTGATATTCAGATCACTCGTATTATTTATTTAATAATATTGAATCGTTTTGGTTATATTGTGTTTATACAAAGTTCACTGTTATATTGCTTTATACATTCTAAACATTCTTTTAAGCATTAAAGAGTAGATTCCGCATACTCTTTGGTGTTAAACAAAGTTTCTAACAAGCTCAGCAAGATCCGTGTATTGGGATCCATAAGTGGTATTAGGTCCAGGTTATGAAACTTTGATCTAGAAGATACATACCAGAGGAACCTCCTATCAACTTGGCACTCATGGCATTTTCAGACTCTGAGGTACATACAGTTAAAGCTTGTTCAAAATCTTGTTTAGCTTTAAAAGACTATGAAAAACTTAAAAAGCAGTATGATGACTTAAGAGTAGAGCTTAACCAATCAAATTTTAATTTAGCAAATCATAAAAGAGGTTTAGCTGTTGTAGAGGAACAACTAGTATTTTACAGGAAGAATGAGACCGTATTCACTGAGGATATTGCTGTCTTGAAAAGAGATGTTATGTTTAAAGACTTAGAAATTAATGAGCTTAAAAGAGAACTAGAAAAGATTAAGCTAGATAAAGACTGCATTGAAGTGAATATAGAGAGATATGCAGGGGCAACTAAAAGCTTAGAAAAGATAGTAGAGTGTCAGCTTACTAACAATTTCAAGAAAGGTCTAGGTTATAAGGCTGTTGCACCTCCTCATAGAGGGGTATTTCCACCTGTGAGCTATGAGTTTAAAGAATCTGAAATTGTAAGCTTAGGATCTTTTGAGAGTGCTAGTGACACGTCATTGGTTGAGGAGAATGTGTCAGAAGTTCAGGTAGAAAAGATGAATTCAGATGCACCAGTTATTGAAGATTGGAAATCTGATAATGAGGATTAGGTTGAGTCTACACCTAAGGTAGAAAAGCAAAATAATGTTCCTAGTGATGCTAAGGTAAAAACGTTTAAACCTAAAGAGCAAGTAAAATCAGCTAGGAAAATAGTCAAATATGCTGAGATTTATAGATCACATAGGCCTAGGGGTAACCAGAGAAATTGGAACAATTTAAAATCCCAACAACTAGGCAGTGATTTTGTTATGTACAATAAGGCTTGCTATGTTTGTGGTAGTTTTAACCATTTGCAGACTCATTGTGATTACCATCAGGGGAAAAGGATGGTACATGGGAACAAAAGGGTATTTAGGAATACTAATGCAAGGGTGAATCACAACTGTTTTGCTAAATCTACTCACCCTTGTGTTAACAGAAATATGGCTCCTAGAGCAGTTTTGATGAAGTCTGGCCTTAAACCACGTTGTACTGCTAGACCCATTAATACTGCTTACCCCAAGTCAACAGTTTCAAGTGCTAGACCAATAACATGTTTTACAAAATCAGCACAACAAACTGGTAAAAGGCCCTTTATGAGAAAATAGTGTTTAAAAACAAGAAATGATGCCAAACAGTTAAGACTGCTAGGCCAGTAGTTTGTACTGCTAGAACAGCAGTTAGTACTGCTAGGCCAAGAAATGTTGTCAGGGTCTTACATAAAAAGGGGCAATGTTGTTAAGGCCTCAGCATGTTGGGAGTGGAGACCTAACAAACCCAATAGTGCATTAATTATCATGAAGAAATATAACTACATTGATGTACGAGGCAGATCTACGTCAGTAATGGCTTGGGTCCCCAAAGGAATCTAATTTCCTTATTTTTATGTGCAGGAACATCCATAAGAAGATGAAGAAGATCAAGGATATGCTGACGGTGGATGCTCTAGGCACATGACTAAGAACATGTCTTATCTCTCAGATTTTAAGGAATTTGATGGTGTATGTTGCCTTTGGGGGAGGAGCAAGAGGAGGTAGAATTTTAAAGCTGTTATATGTTAATACTGCTAGTATGTTGAGTTTGTACTGTTAGTCCAAATTAGTACTGCTAAGTTTATACTGATAGTCAAATTTTATACTGTTATATAGAAAATGCTTTGGTTTGTGTTTTCTTGGTTTTGGACTAACATTTGCAGAAAGAGAAAGCAGTATGATTGGAGTTTATGATGTGTGAGAAGCTAAAGTGGTGGATGGATTTCTGTCATAATTGATTCATGATAGAAGAGGATTTGGGGATTACTTGACAAAGGTTGTACACCTGAGTTGGGAGGTTCCTTAAAATCTTATTCTTGAAATCAATTTATGCTTATTTGGTGGTATAATTGAACATGAATTGATGATCATAGTTAGTCAGATAGTAACTGAGCTAACTCACTCTATACCATTCTATCATTTGATAATGTGTTAGTCTAAGGACATCTGGTATAGAGAACAGCGAGAAAAAGTAAATCTAACACATTTGTGTTAGAGGCAACACCTGCCACGAGCTGGAAACCCTGTCAAGAAAGCTCTTTGAATGAGTTTATCTGATCACAGGCAGCATTTATGTTGAAAACATTAGTTCTCACACAACCAGAGGTTAAATGCAACCGAAAAAGATTTGTAGAAAACTAGAAGGGGGGCGGGTTGAATAGTTTTACCGGTTTTTCGTTAGTTATACAACTTTACTTGTGAAAAACTTTGATTCGATTCTCTTGTGAAATCAATCAACACCAATATGAACACTAAGCTATACTATCTAACATAAACAATAAATATAAAGAAATGAGATGGAAAGATCAAACCGAGACAACGAGATTTATAGTGGTTCGGTCATGAAGCTCTTCTTCGCCCTACTCCACTCCCCGAGTACCCAACTCTAGAGTTCTAAGTACTATGTCAACGAAGCTCCCTTTAGGCGTAGAAAACTGTACAACGTCGCTTATCCCTATTTCCGACACTAAGCTAAATGTCGAGTACTAATCTTAGCTAGTACCAATCTACCACGATCCACACGATCCTTACTAAATCACACAATCAACACACTTCACACGATCTACCCGATCTGCCCTTGTTCCACTTGATAAACACACAAGCACACAAGCTACAAGAGATCTCCAAGATCTCAACAAGATCACAATGATCCACACTCACAAACTACACAAAAGAAAACCAACTTGGTGTATGCTAGGATACAACAAGTATGTAACAAATGTTACATGTGCACTAACTATAACTACAACACCTTGTATCTTCTTGATACTTTGTGTTCTTCTCTTGCACTAGTAGAGGAAAGAAGGTGATCACTTGATTGGATGATAGAATCACTCTTTAAACAAAAGAAAAACTAACTAAATGATCAAAAGAGAGTAATTGTGATAAGAGTTTTAAACTCAGAAAGTTGTGTGTGAAAAAGGATGCCCAAAAACTGTGAAGTAGGCTGGTATTTATAGGCAAGAAATATCTAGCCGTTACAGTGGGACGGTACCACTAAATACCACATGGTACCACTAAATTTAGTGGTACCGAGCCAGACAAAGATGCTCCATTTTTTGTTTTTAGTGGTGAAAGTTTATTTGGGGAAGTTTGGAGTTGATTTGGGGGGGAAAATAGCTGTTATGATTTTTAAACTTATTTTTCCAATAAAACATTTCTTTATAATTCAAAAATAATTTGTAAAATGTATTTTTGAAAAAATGTTTTGTCACATTAAAAATGTGAAGTTTAAAACACAAATTCACTTCTTTGATCATTTGTCAAGTTGTAAATTTGTTTGTTCTTACCTAGAGTGATTTACGTAGAAACAGGATATTACGACTAAAAACTTGTTTACGTTAATTTTGACATAAAGTGTTATCACATTTTGTTATCATCAAAACGTGGAGTTATCGAAAGATATAAATAACGTTTTTAGAACATTATTTGCATCAACAATCTCCCCCTTTTTGATGATGACAAAACATAAACTCATTTTAAGTGAAAGATTAATTTTAACAAAGTTTTAGCATGAGTTTATATCCCATTTCTCCCCCTTTTTGTCGAAGCAAAAAGATCGCAAAGGCTCCCCCTTGATGTATACTCCCCCTCGTTTAGAGGACACCAAGGAATCGAGCAATGGTACTTGGTACAAAACAAGGTTAGATGACACATATACAATATCTAACATGTAGCAACCAAGACAAATATCCAACCATAAACTAAGAAAAGGCTAAGCAGCCAAAAGCTATAAAAGATAACACAACCATGCATTCATAATGAAAATGTCATACATAAAGTATGACTGCAATATAAACATGAAGATAAACTAAAAGAAGCACAGATAAATCTTTAGTGACTTGAGAGGCCCTAAGATTTGCTTCTAGTCCAAAAGGGATCCTAACCACTTATTTTTGAAAACTAAACATCAATGTGTTTAGTTAAGTGGGCTATTGGGAGGTGGAGAGGGTGACATGATTGGAGGTTGTGGGGGTGTCAAAAGATGTTCAACATAGGAGAATATGAAGTGTAGCTCATCTCTCAAAGAGAAGATGAGGTTGCGGTTATGAAGACAACATAGGCAATTTGCACTATGTATATCAACCGGATGAGGTTGGATGGGTTGGACCATAATTGGAGATGTAGGTGGTGGTAAGTATGTTGGTGATGGGGTTAGCATGGCATAATCCAATGGGGTAATAGGTGAGAGTGTGTAATCCATGGATGATAGCATGGTGTTGAAAGAGGGAGATGATTAAGATGTTGTTCTAGTAGATGATGTTTTGGAATGAGCATTTGGTGGAGATGGTGAGTTAGGACTACATTGGGAAGGTGTTGTTGTGACTTCATCATCTTTGGTGAGATCAATAATGAGAGGTTCGGATGGTGGTCTAACGGTGATCCTAGGTTTCTTGGAGATGTGAGTTGTTGATCCTTGTGTGGAAGACATGGTGAATGAGTAATGGAAGGTTGAAGATGAGATGCAAGAGATGCTTGCAAAGGTGAGGCTTTAAATAGGCAAGATTTGTGGGATTTGAATTAAAGTTGGTGGAAGTGTCATATGGTGTAGTGAGGGAATCTTAGGGTGCATGAGAGTTGCAAAATATTGCAGGTTTAAGGTTAGGGATGCAGGGATCTAGAGGAAACAGTGAAAATTCGTCAAAAAAGGGCACGGTACCACTAAATACCACATTGTACCGTTAAATTTAACGGTACCGTGGCCTATTTAACGGTACCGTGACCTGGGGGTCACAAATTTTCTTATGCTGCCTAGTTCTGGGCAGCTAAAAGGTGTTTTCTAGGGGGACTATTTGCAGGAAATGTTAGTGCCTCAAACCACTAAAGATTAATTTTCCAAATATATCCCGTATTTAGCTACTCCTAGCAATTAAAGATTAACATGCAACTATCTAAAATAAGCTATAAGCATGCAATCAAAAAGGACAAAATAAGCTATCATCCAAAAATCACATAATTTAAAATCATGCAAGGTGATAGAACAAAAGTCAAGCATACAAGATAGTTAGGAGTATTAAGCCCTAATATAATTTACCATAGATAAATCCTAATATAAGATAGAAGATCCTATTCTAAGAAGATGAGAATAGTTCTATTCACTTGAGCACACCCACGTTGTTTGGTATGTGTTGATGATTCCTCATTCATCATCACTAGACGAGACATCATAGCAAGATACCGAGCTATCATCATGGTTCCCTTGAGATGATGTACATTCCCAATAGAGAGAGATGTAGGTATTTTGAGTTAAAGGAGCCATGGTGGGATTGACAAGAAGATATTGATTGTTTTGGAGGTGAGGAAACGAGTGCATGACAAAACAGTATAAATGAGTTAACAACATGCCATAGGGTATCGCCTTACTTAGTCGGCCCTTGACATTGACAATTCTCTTTGCCACAAAGTAGGCAATATTGTAGGGTTGTTCGGTGACAAGACAATACAACATATAAGCACAACATGACGGGAGGTGCTCACGGTTGTGAGGAAGACAAAAGACATTTTCACGAATGACTTCTATCCATCTACGTAGATTTGGACGAACTTCATCAACATAGATTTTTAGTGGATCTAAGTCATAAACATGAGACTCACGAAACTCAACTTGACCATTTTCTTTAAGAAGGCCATGAACTTTTTGAGGAAGACGAATGTGTTCTTTAATCTCACATGGGGTGGGTATGAGGGTATTGTATGGGCCATACTCATGTCGAGAATTGAAGACACAAAGTTTGATCCTCGTTATGTATGAGCTTAACTTGTCTATAGAACTTAAGGACAAATCGAGGACAGATTAGGTCATCAATTCGAAACAAGCAATCAAATCCGATTTCTTGAAACATGGTTTTGATGTGATCATAGTTGAGAAAAGAGGACTCGACAATTCGTCCTTCATGAAAGAGACGAGACTCAAGATTACGAAAACTTTCTGTGTGACAAGATGGAGTGTTTGGTTCAAGTGATTGTTTGGGAATGTAATCGGCTATCAATTCATGATCGTAATCAAACATGTGATACATCTTGTTACCTATGAAAAT
Organism: Artemisia tridentata subsp. tridentata; assembly: GCA_021014915.2. Taxonomy (NCBI): domain Eukaryota; kingdom Viridiplantae; phylum Streptophyta; class Magnoliopsida; order Asterales; family Asteraceae; genus Artemisia; species Artemisia tridentata. The sequence goes on from CP139503.1 coordinate 74,835,292, forward strand.
TTTATTAAAAATTAAAATTGAGAATAGTTATTTTCGGTTCCTTCTAAAAATGCGTATTCGAGATGAAGAGGTAAATCCTTGAGCTCGAGCTCCGGAGGATTAGACGTCTTAATTTCCTTAATTTCTTCAATATTATTTTTCTTCAGAGGGAGTGAAGGTGACGAGTCATCGTTTAACATTTCCTCGAGTAAAACAATATCTCCCTCCGGATCAATTTCCGGTGAAATTGAATCGTTCTTAAGACAAGCCTCGATCTCTTCCAAAATGAAGTCACTTCCCTCAAACGGAGTGAGAGAAGGGGAAGAGTCGGTAATGATTGGTTCGGAAGATGGAATGGGATTGCCACTCAGAGAATTATTCGAAAATCCAAGAACTTTTTGAGCATACTTCTCAATATCTATGACATCGATCCGGTTAACCGATAATTTATCGTAATTAGAGGAGTATCTCGAAGTTCGATCGAGATTAAAAGTTACGGCTTCATCATTAACACGAAGGGTTAATTCTTCACCATAAACATCAATTAAAGCACGTCCCGTCCTTAAGAAGGATCTCTCAAGAATGAGGGGAACCCGAGGATCGACATCAAAATCAACGACTACAAAGTCGACCGAAAAATGGAACTTTCCTACTTTTACGAAGACATCTTCAGCGACACCGATCGGACGAGTAATTGAACGGTCCACAAGCTCGAGAGTCATACGAGTAGGAGTAAGTTCGGGAAGGGAATGCTTTTTCCATACGGAAAGTGGCATAAGGTTGATGCTTGCACCAAGTTCGGCCAAGGCTAAGCATTCAACCATTCCCGGAAAATCACACGGAATGAGAAACTTGCCGGGGTCTCTAAGTTTTTCGGGTAACTTTTTGAGGAGAACCGCCGAACAATTCTCATTTAACGGCGTATTAGCTAATTCAAACAATTTTTCTTTATTACTCAATAAGCTTTTAAAAGTCGAAGCAAATTTAGGCATATGAAGTAAAGCGTCCGCGAAGCTTATATCAAAATGAAGCTTTTGGAAAAGTTGAAGAAATTTCAACATTTGGTTATTATTCTTTTCACGGAGCTTTTGATCATTAAGTCTAGACGGGTAAGGTATTGACGGTTTAGGATTAGACTTTGGAGTACTAACGGGAGCAACTTCGGGCTCAGAAACTTGGACAACCGGAGGTTGGAAGTTTTCGGTACTTCCCTTATTAGTAGGAGGCACCGTGTCCTTAGTCACCTCGATTTCACGTTCCACTACTTTAGGAAGAGAAGAAGAAGTAGGAGGAATCGGAGGTCCATCATAAGCAACACCACTTCGGGTGGCAGTAGCATTCAAATCACCTCTCGGGTTAGCAACGATATTGCTTGGAAGAGATCTCGAACTCGATGGTTGATTTATTTGCATAAAACTACTCATCATGTTCTTAAGCCCATTCGTTTGTCTAGTCAATGTAGTATCGATTTCTTTCCGAACCTTCATATTGTTGATTTGATTTTGCATAGCTCGCATACTAACATCATTCGTCTTCATGTAGTTTGAAAAATCATTAGAAGTTCCATCTTGAGGAGGAACTTGATGAGGTGGAGCTTGGTAATTTTGGTTTCCTTGATTGAAATTTGTTCCAAGGTTTTGGTTATAACCTTGATTAGCATTATAACCTTGGTTATTTTGATTGTTTTGAACGAAAAGAAAACCGGGTGGTCCCATTTGGTTACTAGAATGGTAATTAATTTCTCCTTGAGGGTGAAATCCTTGATTTTGATTGTAATTCGCTGCTGGTGCTGTAGCATTGAAAACGTTGCCATCGGTGGCTTAACAATCATAATAAGGATGAGGACCACCACAAATAACGCAATTTTCGGTAACAGCTTTAACGGGCTCTGATTTTTGGTTTTGAATCTTAATCTCTCTCATCATACATCTTATAGCATTCGTAAGTTCGGCCATCTCCGATGGATGAGCCGGTGAAGACGAAGAAGAAGTATTAGCACTCACTTTGGAAACAACCGGTTTGTTTTGTGAAGTGGCAACTTTTGATTTGTTCTCATTAATAGTTAAAATATCTCTCGGAGTTCGATTCAAGATATTGCCACTGGAGGCTGCATTAAGCGAATCTTGATCGGTTTGAGTCAAAGCATTATAAAACGTATCGATTTGGTGCAATTTCGAAAAACCGTGATGTGGGCATTTACGTAGAAGATCCTTGAAACTTTCCCATGCCTTACCAAAATTTTCATCAAAACGTTGTTGAAAATTCATAATATCGTTCTTAAGATTCGTCGTCTTAGAAGGAGGAAAGAAATAATTCACGAATTTAGAGAGGAGATCTTCCCAAGTAGTAATCGAACGAGGGAGTTCTTTTTCGAGCCAAATCCGGGCTGCCCCTCGAGATAAAATGGGAATAACATTAATTTAATCGCGCTGTGAGGGACATCCCGATATTTCATAGTCGAAGTCAACTTGTTAAACCATCGGATGTGAGCGTGAGGATCATCCTTCTCGAAACCATGAAATTGGTTTGAAGTAATGAGTTGAATTCAACCGGTTTTTAACTCAAAATTCTCGGAAATAATTGGTTGTAAAACAATAGCATCTCCGTAACCCTCGGTGGGTGCTTGGAGCAATTCCGACATAGTACGCATATCCGCCATTTCGATTATGGGAGCTTCAACAAGAGTATGTATCTCGGGTATGTTTACTTGTTTGTTACGTCGACGATAACGTTGAGTCGGTATGGTGGGAGATTTATCGATTAAATTCGATTGAGAACGAGTGAGCATACACTAAAAAGAAAAATAAAATTTGAAAAATAAAATATTTTTAGGTTTTTATATTTAGAAAAATGGGAAAACAATTATTTTTGGTAATCGATTCGTCAACCGGTGCTCGGTAGCTCTCTAGAATTACTCGCAAAGTGGCGGAGAAATAAAGGTCCGCAATGAATGCTAATTAAAAACCCGTTTCTTTCGGTTCGACAATTTAATGTCAATCCTCCTTAAACCCCTCTTATAGTTTGTAATCTAAAGGTGAGCCGACGTAACAATTGACTTCACGATTTCTTTTGTTAGTTTTTATTTATTTATTTATTTTATTTTTTATTTTTTATTTATTTTTTTTTTGTAAATACTTTAGGAAACGTATTTGTGATTCTTTTTTTTTTTCTTTTTTTTTTTGTGGTTTTTATAATAAGAAAATACTCATAAGAAAATACGATAACTTCACGGGGAAGGATCTTCAAATCATTAATCTTCGAACGAGAATTTGAAATTCATTTACACACCTCCCTGGCAGCGGCGCCAAAAACTTGGTGTGATCGTCAAGTAATATATCTTAACATATATATGAGGCTAAGCATGACACATGGAAATGCCACCTCAATGCCACTTCAATGCCACCTCAATGCCACTTGGCACACACCTTCCATGATTTTTTCTCACCTTTTACGAAATTAATTAAAAAAATTAGACCATATTTAGATTCGAACCCTGGTCACTATCCCCACAACCAACACTCCAACCACTGGACCAGCTATGTTTTTGTGATAGACATTGGAAAACAAATTTGTCATGCTTCAATTACTTGCCCCTTTCCAAAATTCTCTCCCTATGATATCCGCATTCTTTGAAACCGATTTTGAAATTCCATAACCCACATCATAATTTTGAAAACACTCCATATTTATCCCGTATAATTTTGAAAACATTCCACCGAAAAATGAGCCTCTTTCCTCTAAATCAATAACACACATCATCAATTCATTCTATTCTTATCTTAATCATTTTTGGGATTGATTTTTTTTCTTCAAATCGTTTCAGAAAATCATGGAAGAGTTTAAACACATAATAATTATCTTAAACAAACATTAGATCAATTCATTCCCAGTTTTTCAAACTCCATCTTCATCCACAACTTTCAATCCATCATTATTCATTAACCAAGGTTATTCAACTTCAGTTTCAAATAAATTGTGTACCAGTTTTATTCAGAATCAAGATTTGGATTTAATATTAGTAGAAATTCTCTTAAATTTGATTGTTTTTTTCTTTTTGCAGGTGCATGAATGGTGATCCAAAATTCATAAATAAAGATTACAATCGAAGTTCACCAGGTATCTTTGATAAACAAAAAATTCGAATATTGTTTTCGGTTATTTTGATTGATTTTATTTTTTTACCGGAATGAATAATTGTGTTTGATTTGCATTTATACGGTTTTTATGTTTGATTGATGATGTGGCCACTGGAATACACGGCCGTGCTGGAATAAATCGCCACCGATTGATTCAATGATCCACTTAAAATGTGCGTTCGTTGGTATAAATCTTATGTTTTTTGGGTTAATTTTTTTGATCTATAATTAGTTTTGGAATTTAATTTTATACTAATTCTTATCTTTTAGGGTTTTTGATTGAAGGTAGTTTGACATAATTATGATTGCATATTGAATTCAAGAGTTTCCTGGTGGATTCGAAGGTGTTCCAATAGCGACGTTAAGCAAGTGAAGGTTGAAATTAATGATTGTCATTGTTTTTGAATAGCATTTTATGTCACTAAATTAACACTGACACATTCTATAATTGTATGTAGCCCATAACACCGAGGGTGTACAGGTTGGTTGCTGAAAGAACACACATCTAATGAACGACTATCATAGCAGGTTAATGTTAGTCATTAAAGATAATGTGTAACACCCGGTAATTTTCCATAACCTTTTCTAGCCAATTATTTTTAAACTTTGCATTACCTGAGAACTTAAACTTTATTTACACTTGATTGGGCTTGAAAAACGAGAAATATTATGAGAAACGAGAATTATTGCGAGAAACGAGAATATTGTCCCTATTAGTGAACCAGCACAACCTAGAAAGCACGAAACGTATCGTATGTGCCAAAAATATTTATTTTTGAAAGTATTGCAAATTTATACTCGTTTTTATTGGAAAAATTATTTCGTGAACAATGGCGCAAGTTTCGTTAATTTTCGAGTCCGTCTGCTATGTCGAATGAGCCCCGAACCGTTTTGACGGAAAGTATTGCTAGTTTGACGACTTTGGTCCCTCCTTCTTTTTGTTACACTTCCCACCCTCACTTTTTATATTTTCATTTCACCCCCTCTTCATTTAGTATATAAACCCCTAAAATAATTATTTATTTCATTTTACACACACACATCACCCACACTTTCTCTCTCTTCCCTCTCTCTCTACTCCCACCGCCGGCGACCACCTCCGGCCGTCTCCTCCGGCGAATATTCCGGTCACCGAAAAATTATTCCGGCCATTTTTCTATTACTTCACCAAAAGATAGATCGGGACACCCTCGTTTCACCCGTACCATCCACTCGCCCCTACACCTCTCGACATCACCCCACGCGCCACCACCGACGACGCCGCCACCACCACAAGCCACCACCACCTTCCTATTCATTTCTCTTGACGGTAAACAACCCCCACGCGCCTACTATCTTTATTTTTGATAAAAGTTTTCAAAACCCTAATTCGTATTTTTAAATAAATCCGATTTTAATTGTCTCCTTTTTATAAAAATGGTTTAAATGTTGTTAAAAACCCTCGTGTGGATGTTTTATGCCGCGACTCACCTCGAATCGGTCAACTCACCGAGTCAACTCGGTTGACTCGATGAGATATTATTGTTTTGTTGTTGTTTTGATGTTTGATGATGATGATATAGTTGTTTGTGGACTCGGGTTTATTTTTGAGCCCGTTTGGTTTGTTGTTGTGCTCGGCCGAACCCCTCGACCCAAAGGGTCTCACCACGACTCACTATGAGTCGTGGCAAAGTGTGGTTATTAATGTTGTTGTTGTATTCAGATGGATTTGGAATTGACATCGGGTCCGTTTGGTTTGTTTGGTTTGAGGCTGAGAGCCTCATGGCTCACGTAGAGTCGAGCCGTGACTCGTTTCGAGTCACGGCAATAATTATTGTTGTGGTTGTTATTTATTTGTGTCGGGTTACGGTTTCGGCTTAAGTTTTATTTAAAATGGACTAACGATTATGAAACGATAAATAACAAGGTTTAATTATAGTTAAGAGGTTATTGCAACACATGGACTTGGATTCGGATTATTATTGTGACGATATATGTTATGGACAAGGATTGGACGTATTGGATTTACGGTATTGGTTATTTGGACATTATGGACCCTTTGGTACATGAGACGGAAGGGTATGTTAGACTCATAAGAGCTTAACCTACCTGGACCCGAACTATACAAAATGGTCGATAAAACTAAACAACTAATATTCACGCGAATGATATGTCCAATTATATATTAAATTTGTAAAACTTGTTAATAATTGGAATATTCGAATGAGTCGTATGACTTGGAAATGTTTTATAAACAGGAATTTCATGCCGAAATTTCGTAAAATGTTTTTTTAAACTTAAAACTACTTATGATTTATTAAGTATTCCGAAACCTTTTCAAAACTCTTATGTTTTAACGATTATGACAATTATGTTGGGAAAAACGGGGAAAAGCCGAAACTATCTATCGATGTCGTTTGTTTGGTTATTTATTCTCTTCTAATTTATTTCTTTCTTTCGTATTACTTCTTTTCTCTTCCCTCGTCCTTCTTGAGTGTTCGTTCGTTTCCGCCGACTTGTCATCTTTTTACCCTTTTCTAGACTTCCACACGAGACTTAAACGTATTTTCTTTCAAACGCCATTGAAACTAAAAACCTTTTATACGAGTATTATTTATTAAATCATTTTGGATATTATATCTGAGTTATGTCATTAATTGATTAGGTTGTGCTGAGGTTCATTTGCTGTGCCGTACCATCTGATTGTTATCTCGTTTTCTCTGTGACTAAGGTGTGATTCATAGCCCCACTTGTGCACTTTTAATTATTTTTAAACCCATGGGGGAGATACATGCTACTTACTATTTTTCTGAGCACAATGGTTTATTGTATGCTATTCCTGATTGACGCTATATATGCTAAGTACCTTCCTTGCCAAAAGCAAGACCCTCGATCATGAACCATTAATCACCTGCGGGTGAGCGCGATTATAGTTTATAGGCCTATAGGATTGACCGTCCTATCCCTGTTGACCAGTTAGGCAACACGGGTGTACTGTATATCGAATACCTAGGTATTTGGCAAGATACCTACTGGAGGGCAAATGTTATGATTATGAAATTCCGCGGTTATTGTCGACTTATGCCAGAGTTACTGGTACCTCGGTTAACGCATTGTGTGTCATGAGCTTAGCGAAACAAACGAAAGATATCCTGACTGAATATGTGAAGCTTCCAGATTAAAATTCTTGTGCTCAAACTATTATTTTACTAAACCTATGAATTGCACTCAACCTTTGTGTTGACTTTTTAGCATGTTATCTCAGGTATTTGATTTATGAAGTGTGCACGATGAAAAGGGCTGGAGGTTCCGGATGGCTATCTGTGGGTTATGTTTTACTACTTCTATCTTAATTTCCGCTGCAAACTACTTTATTTTTCCGCTGCAAACTATTTCATTTTTCCGCTGCTAAATGTGTTACGAGTCTTTTGAACTCTAAAGGTTGAACTTTGTATTTGAATGTGATATTTTATTTAAAACGTCCCGTTATGAGGTCGTTATTCTATGATTTTGACTCACTACCCCTCGAGTAATACCCCAAACTCAGTCCCGCTGCCATAATCCGAGTTGGGGGTGTTACAGAATGGTATCAAAGCCAAGGTTTATAGAGAACGAGGTCATACTCGACTATAAACATTTTCCGTGTGAGTCAAAACATTTTCCGAAATCGATAGCCATCAGCCTTCCGTGCCGCTTCACTCGTAAGTACTTTATTACTGTATGTTTGGATTTTCACTACTATTTCATTTTTATATGAAACTATTTTATAAACATTTGGCTAGAAATTTTTATACTTGTCCCGATGCTCCATGGAGAGTATTACGGCTACATCAGTTTCCACCGGTTAGTTATCAGTTGCACCCGTCGATCACCCCCTTGCACCATCGAGTCCAGAGATGGACCCACACCTTATTGATGTACCTCACCCGGATGATGAGGATGAGATAGGAGACCATTAGTAGAGATTAGTGATCATATTATTATAGTAGTTTAGTATTGTAGTAGTAGTTTACCTTGTACGTACTGAACTGACTAGTTTCGGTTAGTAGATTTGATAAGAAACTTGTAGTAGTTTTGCATATCCTGCAAGACTGATGACGAGTATCGAATCTACGACGTATTTTGGTGATGTACTATTATGATGTTGAATGAACGCTATATTATGATGTGCCATCGTTATTGACTTTTATGTTATGATTCTGTGATATTAATCAGATACTTACAGTGTTGTACATTTGTAATGATTGATAGAATTATGCCACCAAAAAGAATGACCCCGACCGCGATTCAGAAAATGATTAAAGAAGGCATAGCTGCGGCACTTGCTGGACAAGCAGGTGCTAGCAACCAGATTGTTGGACAGGCGGGAGTGCAACCTGTCTATGAGAACCGTTTCTGCACCTACAAAGAATTCATGAGCTGCCAACGCACTACCTTCAAGGGAACAGAAGGAGCTGTCGGCTTAACACAATGGTTTGAAAAGATGGAATCAGTGTTCCTAAGGAGTAACTGGAGAGAAGACTGCAAGGTAAAGTATGCCACGGGAACCTTGATGGAGCAGGCATTATCCTGGTGGATGGCATATGCTAAGTATGTTGGGATTGTAAATGCTTATAATATTTCATGGGAGGAACTTAAAAAGGAGATGGTACAGGAGTTTTGCTCACGTAGTGACATGAGAAAGTTGGATACTGAATTCTACTATTTGGCGGTGAAAGATGTTGATCTTGCTACCTATGTTCGCCGATTCCAAGAGTTGAAAGTTTTCTGTGCCCATGTGGTGCCGGATAATGAGAAGCTGCTTGAAAAGTTTATTGGAGGTTTACCGGCCTGTATCAAAGGTAATGTGATGTCATACAATTCTCAAACCTTGGACGATGCAATCCGTATAGCTGAACGACTGATGGATCAAGCAATCAAGAATGGAACTGCTCAGAAAGGTAACAGTTTTGATCATAAGAGAAAGTGGGATGACTACAGGAGAAACAACTATAACAACAACAACCAGTACCGTGACAACAATCATCACCACCAGCAGAACCGTCGACAAGAGACTGTCAGGACATACGTGGCTGCAACGACACAAGTTAGAGGATATGCTGGGAACCAACCATACTGCGCCAAGTGCAAACAACATCACTCTGGACCATGCACTGTGAGATGTAAGAAATGCAACAAAGTTGGGCATGTTGCCAAGAACTGTAAGGGAAAAGCTGTGGCTACAGGGAGTAACGCACAGCCGGTTATAACTTGCTTTGGGTGTGGAGAACGTGGACACTACAAGAATAGATGCCAAAAGAACACTGGACGAAGAACTGGAGATGCTCGTGGCAGAGCATATGAGATGGGCAATGGAGAGCAGCAGAAGGACCCGAATGTAGTTACCGGTACGTTTCTACTCAACAACATCTATGTTAAAGTCTTATTTGATTCTGGTGCCGATATGAGCTTTGTATCTTCTAAAATTTCACCATTACTGAATCTCACCCCTACCACGCTAGACACCAGTTATAGTATTGAACTAGCTAATGGCAATCTGGTTAATACTTGCACCGTAATCCGAGACTGTACCTTAAACCTTCTAGATCACCCGTTTAGCATCGACCTTATGCCCATTGAACTCGAAAGCTTCGACGTAGTTGTGAGAATGGATTGGTTGTCCAAACAACGAACCAGTATAATTTACGGTGAACGAGTTGTTCATATCCTTCTTGATGACGAGACTTTGGTTGTCCGCGGTGACCGTAGTGGAACCCGTCTGAGTATTATCTCCTGCATTAAGACTTTGAAGTACATCGAGAAAGGTTGTCATGCGTTCTTAGCACAAGTGTCCAAGAAAGAGTCTGAAGAGAAGCGACTCGAGGACGTTCCAATTGTGCGTGATTTTCCTGAGGTATTTCCTGAAGATCTACCTGGGCTTCCACCGGTTCGACAAGTGGAGTTCTTAATCGACTTAGTTCCAGGAGCTGCACCCGTGGCTCGTGCACCGTATCGACTCGCTCCTACCGAGATGCAAGAACTGTCTAATCAGTTGCAAGAGTTGTTGGTTAAGGGTTTCATCCGACCTAGTTCATCACCGTGGGGAGAACCGGTGTTGTTCGTAAGGAAGAAAGATGGATTGTTTAGAATGTGCATTGACTCAGAAGAATAAGAAGTATGAATGGGGAAACGATGAAGAAGAAGCATTCCAAATCCTGAAGCAAAAACTGTGTAGTGCACCGATTTTGGCGTTGCCAGACGGAGTGGAGGATTTTGTGGTATACTGCGATGCATCTTATCATGGTTTAGGAGCAGTTTTGATGCAGAGAGGGAAAGTAATGGCTTATGCTTCCCGACAACTGAAGACCCACGAGGAGAAGTATACTACGCATGATTTGGAGATTGGGAGCAGTGGTTTTTGGCACTGAAGATATGGAGGCACTACCTATACGAAACGAAATGTGTCGTGTACACCGATCACAAGAGTCTTCAGCATATCTTAGATCAGAAGGAGCTGAATATGAGACGACGGAGATGGTTGGAAACTCTAAGCGATTACAACTGAATCAGATGTCACCCAGGAAAGGCAAACGTTGTGGCTGATGCCTTGAGCCGAAAGGAACGGTTGAAACCTCTACGAGTTTGAGCCTTGGTTATGACCATCAATTTGAATTTTCCCGCTCAAATCCTCCGTGCTCAAGAAGAAGCAGTGAAACAAGAACACATCCAGAGTGAGAATCTTTATGGAATGATACAGACGAAGTTTGAGAAGCGTTCAGATGGAACATTATGTTTCAAAGGAAGAAGCTTCAGGATTCCTTGGCACGAACCTCGACATGAGTACTGCATATCACCCGGAGACAGATGACCAGAGTGAAAGGACGATTCAATGGAAGATATGCTCCGGGCCTGCGTGATCGATTTTGGAAATGGGTGGGATACTCATTTACCTTTGGTTGAATTTTCATACAACAACAACTATCATGCAAGTATCAAGGCTGCACCGTTCGAGGCATTGTATGGTCGAAAGTGTCGATCACCCATTTGTTGGGCTGAGGTAGGAGAAGCTCAGCTCATTGGGCTAGATCTTGTTCGAGAGACCACATAAAAGATTGTGCAGATTAAAGACCGATTGAAGATCGCGCGAGACCGTCAGAAAAGTTACGCAGACGTAAGACGCAAACCCCTTGAGTTTCAGGTTGGGGATAGAGTCATGTTGAAGGTTTCACCATGGAAGGGAGTGATTCGTTTCGGCAAGCGGGGAAAGCTGAACCCCAGATACATAGGACCGTTCAAGATTCTGAACCGAGTTGGTCCTGTAGCTTATAAGCTAGAATTACCACCAGAGCTCAGTAGGGTACATCCTGTATTCCACGTGTCTAATTTGAAGAAATGCTTGTCCGATGAGACAGCCGTGATTCCACTCGATGAGATTCAAGTTGATGAGCAACTGAACTTTATTGAAGAACCTGTAGAGATTATGGAGCGTGAGGTCAAACGATTAAAGAGGAGCAAAATTTCCCTTGTGAAAGTCCGCTGGAATTCCAAGAGAGGACCCGAATTCACCTGGGAACGTGAGGACCAGTTCAAACGCAAATATCCTCACCTCTTCGAAACCGGAACCGATAAGTCGAACTGAAATCCGGGACGGATTTCCCAATATGATGTATGTGCTGTAACACCCGGTAATTTTCCATAACCTTTTCTAGCCAATTATTTTTAAACTTTGCATTACCTGAGAACTTAAACTTTATTTACACTTGATTAGGCTTGAGAAACGAGAAATATTATGAGAAACGAGAATTATTGCGAGAAACGAGAATATTGTCCCTATTAGTGAACCAGCACAACCTAGAAAGCACGAAACGTATCGTATGTGCCAAAAATATTTATTTTTGAAAGTATTGCAAATTTATACTCGTTTTTATTGGAAAAATTATTTCGTGAACAATGGCGCAAGTTTCGTAATTTTTCGAGTCCGTCTGCTATGTCGAATGAGCCCCGAACCGTTTTGACGGAAAGTATTGCTAGTTTGACGACTTTGGTCCCTCCTTCTTTTTGTTACACTTCCCACCCTCACTTTTTATATTTTCATTTCACCCCCTCTTCATTTAGTATATAAACCCCTAAAATAATTATTTATTTCATTTTACACACACACATCACCCACACTTTCTCTCTCTTCCCTCTCTCTCTACTCCCACCGCCGGCGACCACCTCCGGCCGTCTCCTCCGGCGAATATTCCGGTCACCGAAAAATTATTCCGGCCATTTTTCTATTACTTCACCAAAAGATAGATCGGGACACCCTCGTTTCACCCGTACCATCCACTCGCCCCTACACCTCTCGACATCACCCCACGCGCCACCACCGACGACGCCGCCACCACCACAAGCCACCACCACCTTCCTATTCGTTTCTCTTGATGGTAAACAACCCCCACGCGCCTATTATCTTTATTTTTGATAAAAGTTTTCAAAACCCTAATTCGTATTTTTAAATAAATCCGATTTTAATTGTCTCCTTTTTATAAAAATGGTTTAAATGTTGTTAAAAACCCTCGTGTGGATGTTTTATGCCGCGACTCACCTCGAATCGGTCAACTCACCGAGTCAACTCGGTTGACTCGATGAGATATTATTGTTTTGTTGTTGTTTTGATGTTTGATGATGATGATATAGTTGTTTGTGGACTCGGGTTTATTTTTGAGCCCGTTTGGTTTGTTGTTGTGCTCGGCCGAACCCCTCGACCCAAAGGGTCTCACCACGACTCACTATGAGTCGTGGCAAAGTGTGGTTATTAATGTTGTTGTTGTATTCAGATGGATTTGGAATTGACATCGGGTCCGTTTGGTTTGTTTGGTTTGAGGCTGAGAGCCTCATGGCTCACGTAGAGTCGAGCCGTGACTCGTTTCGAGTCACGGCAATAATTATTGTTGTGGTTGTTATTTATTTGTGTCGGGTTACGGTTTCGGCTTAAGTTTTATTTAAAATGGACTAACGATTATGAAACGATAAATAACAAGGTTTAATTATAGTTAAGAGGTTATTGCAACACATGGACTTGGATTCGGATTATTATTGTGACGATATATGTTATGGACAAGGATTGGACGTATTGGATTTACGGTATTGGTTATTTGGACATTATGGACCCTTTGGTACATGAGACGGAAGGGTATGTTAGACTCATAAGAGCTTAACCTACCTGGACCCGAACTATACAAAATGGTCGATAAAACTAAACAACTAATATTCACGCGAATGATATGTCCAATTATATATTAAATTTGTAAAACTTGTTAATAATTGGAATATTCGAATGAGTCGTATGACTTGGAAATGTTTTATAAACAGGAATTTCATGCCGAAATTTCGTAAAATATTTTTTTAAACTTAAAACTACTTATGATTTATTAAGTATTCCAAAACCTTTTCAAAACTCTTATGTTTTAACGATTATGACAATTATGTTGGGAAAAACGGGGAAAAGCCGAAACTATCTATCGATGTCGTTTGTTTGGTTATTTATTCTCTTCTAATTTATTTCTTTCTTTCGTATTACTTCTTTTCTCTTCCCTCGTCCTTCTTGAGTGTTCGTTCGTTTCCGCCGACTTGTCATCTTTTTACCCTTTTCTAGACTTCCACACGAGACTTAAACGTATTTTCTTTCAAACGCCATTGAAACTAAAAACCTTTTATACGAGTATTATTTATTAAATCATTTTGGATATTATATCTGAGTTATGTCATTAATTGATTAGGTTGTGCTGAGGTTCATTTGCTGTGCCGTACCATCTGATTGTTATCTCGTTTTCTCTGTGACTAAGGTGTGATTCATAGCCCCACTTGTGCACTTTTAATTATTTTTAAACCCATGGGGGAGATACATGCTACTTACTATTTTTCTGAGCACAATGGTTTATTGTATGCTATTCCTGATTGACGCTATATATGCTAAGTACCTTCCTTGCCAAAAGCAAGACCCTCGATCATGAACCATTAATCACCTGCGGGTGAGCGCGATTATAGTTTATAGGCCTATAGGATTGACCGTCCCATCCCTGTTGACCATTTAGGCAACACGGGTGTACTGTATATCGAATACCTATGTATTTGGCAAGATACCTACTGGAGGGCAAATGTTATGATTATGAAATTCCGCGGTTATTGTCGACTTATGCCAGAGTTACTGGTACCTCGGTTAACGCATTGTGTGTCATGAGCTTAGCGAAACAAACGAAAGATATCCTGACTGAATATGTGAAGCTTCCAGATTAAAATTCTTGTGCTCAAACTATTATTTTACTAAACCTATGAATTGCACTCAACCTTTGTGTTGACTTTTTAGCATGTTATCTCAGGTATTTGATTTATGAAGTGTGCACGATGAAAAGGGCTGGAGGTTCCGGATGGCTATCTGTGGGTTATGTTTTACTACTTCTATCTTAATTTCCGCTGCAAACTACTTTATTTTTCCGCTGCAAACTATTTCATTTTTCCGCTGCTAAATGTGTTACGAGTCTTTTGAACTCTAAAGGTTGAACTTTGTATTTGAATGTGATATTTTATTTAAAACGTCCCGTTATGAGGTCGTTATTCTATGATTTTGACTCACTACCCCTCGAGTAATACCCCAAACTCAGTCCCGCTGCCATAATCCGAGTTGGGGGTGTTACATAATGTGCATAGATTTTATGGGTTTTGATCGTTGGCGATTGAATTCTTCGATGTTTAGGTTAAGTCTAAGGTTGTTACGTTGACTACTTTGTTAGCAAAGGCTGATGCCATGGCTCTTGTGCAGTATGGTTAGCCTAATGAGCTTGGATAAGGTTGTGTTTTTTCAGTGGGTATGATCTTACCTATCTTTTTATATGTCTTTTTTTCGATTTTATGTTATGCAACAAAGTTATAACCATAATCGACATCTTTTTTTTCCTTTTGTTTTTAGGCTTTTGCAGCTGGAATGGAAAAGCACATAAGACACTTAATAGGTATATGTTGGAGGGGCCTTTTCCACAAAGAATAAAGGCATGCTTCAAATTCATTTCTACTAATATTGCAACCATAGCTTAAAGCTAAAAATGTCAAGTTATTTGATATATTCTCTGAATTAGCGCGGTTCCATTCATTTATACAATTTTCCGTTGATAGAAAGTATAATTGTGATAGATGCTCTGTAGATACTTTAGTATAAGTATCAAAAGTAACACCAACCTCATTACTTTGAAATTCGATGACATTATCCTTTTAAAAGTTACACAAAATAAACTAGCTATTTAGTTGTTGTGACGGGTAAAAATTGGAAATCGGTGCAAGTTCCAAACCGCATTTCTATTTCACTTTCAATTAGACGTTATTAAATAGTTATACAACGATATTTCATATTCCTACTTTTGTAAAGATATTTAAATCATCATTTAGCTATTCAATTATATTATTTTCTTACATTGATCAATTATCTGTCCTTGCTTTTGTATGATGCAGGAAAAGGGGTTTCACAATTGGATGGAAAATGTGAGAGATTAGGCCATTATTCGAAGCAAGTCGAGTAAGCTAAATTCTTTATCTTTATAAGTTTAACCTTTTTAGCGAGTTGGAGAGACTATGCATCAATATATACAACCAATCACCCCAATAAATCTAACAACCAAACACCCCTATAATGATAATAACCAAATAGACCGTACCCCTCTCCGTAACCGCGAACCAAACAGGCAACCTATATCACTTTAACACAACCAAACACCCCTATAACAGAAATTGTGAGTGTCATGAAATTTTTTTATGTTACCTGTTTTATCTCAGAATATTCTAGGTAGATATAATTGGTTTTTCATGGTGGAACAGGTTCATAAATATCACAAACCGCTATTTTCAATGTCTGGGTGCAAGGTTGCTGATGGCTATGGTACTATGCCGGTATGAAATATGCTATTTCATCTTCTTCCAAACTACTTATGCTTTTTTTTTGTCTGCCTTTAGTGGAATCTGTTCAATCTGTGATGACATTTCATCTTTTGTATTTGTATATGGAACAAAAATCTGAGCCCCCTCCCATTCTTATAATAATGTGTTCACATGATCATTTACAGTCCACAAGCGTCGGAGTAAATACAGAATGGGGGTTTCTTATGGCTAGCATCTTCGAAGATAATGGCAAGAAAACACCATTACAGGTTCGTTTAATATACCCACTCTAAGCTTCTCTAATTGGATAATAAATCATATCTTTTAAGCTTCTCTAGAGTAGGTTGAATTTTCTGGTGTTAATTAGGCACCTAAAAGAAATAATGATCTTAAATTTAATGAGAGCGCGATATATTTATCGGATGTTGTTGTATGCAATTTGTGAATTTTACTCGAAAATATTTTAAATTCCTAAGATGATGTTACTAAATCGTAACTAAAATTATCTACTGCTATGATTGCGTAGGATTTCAACAACCGGATATTTTGACCTGCCATACAAATTCAAAGATGAAGATACCTAATAACATGTAGTTCATCAGGTTTGTTGCCTATTGATTTTTATGGTGAATCTTTTTTACAGGGTGTTTGGGATTGCTTATATGCTATTTTTGAGTAAAAAGGCACTTATAATAAGTATGGTGGTGCCTGTTTATTAGAGGTAGATTTCGCTAGAGGGTGGGCAAGATTGGTTTTTTAAACTGCTATTTGGAACACCGTTAATTGCAAATTTTGAGTAGGTTGTTGCCAACGTTTGTATAAGTTTATGTATTTCAAATTTTGAGTAATATCTTTTGACTTATATTCTCTTATCCTAACTTATCTTAACAGTGTCTTTATGTAAACACATCCAAAAGTCATCGGGTTGTGTATGTCTTATATACATGCGAGATGGCACTCCATGGGAATTTCAAGACTACATAAAAATTATTAGTAAGTGATGCATGTCATTGTTAACAGCTATAGTATGTTCATTTCAAGAAACCTTT
The DNA here is from genome assembly GCA_021014915.2 of Artemisia tridentata subsp. tridentata. NCBI lineage: Eukaryota > Viridiplantae > Streptophyta > Magnoliopsida > Asterales > Asteraceae > Artemisia > Artemisia tridentata. The sequence goes on from CP139503.1 coordinate 74,852,324, forward strand.
TTCATTATTTGTCCATTTGTCAGGCATTCGTACTGAAGTAACATGTGTAAAATTGAATCTAGGTGGTAGGAACAAACGGATATGCAGCTCCTGAATATGTCCAAACGGGGCATCTAACTGCCAAGATAGATGTATGGAGATACGACATCTTTCTTACGAAGCTGATCACAGGTCGACGCCCACTTGCCCAAAAAACCCCTGGGAACCAACCTGAATGCGTGGTTTTGTAACCTTACAACAGGTTTTACCTCTCGAGGGATCTCAAGAGGCTTACAACCCCACCAGGCAGTGTACCTGACCGATGTAGTATAGTGTAGTGGTAAGTACGGGGGATTGATCGTTCTCCACAGGGAATAGTGTTCGTTAGGTGTGAAAGGCTAATCTAATTAGGTCTAAGGGTTGAGGAAGATTCCTTTTTTGTTTTTATAATTTTATGAAAGCAAGTAAAATCTCGGTTTTGAAGGAGTGGGCGGAATTAGTTGCTAGTTAACTAACCCAAATTACTACGAATGCAATAAAATTAAATAACTGAAAATAAAATGTGGTGAGAAACTTATGTGTAGAGAAATGTGTTTACTTAGATTTCCTTACTCCCTAACTATCTTTTACCGGTTAATTAGTGTGTATTAGTTGCGTGGATGACGGGTGTATTCCTTAATACCATTCGTGGGGTGGCGTACTTACTTCCCCAACTCTACAAGCTCCTACTTCACTCCTATGTCGAGCCGGCTAGGAAGCTCCTAACATGGGATCACTAGAATTCGCTTGTGCATTAAATACAACCATAAAAACCTTTAGTACGCGTTTGGTTCATGTTTCTTAAGACGTTCAAGCAAGTTACCGAATAGGAAGTTAGCCAGTTTTCTTAAGCCTAACATAGATAAACAATCATCCAATACAACTAATAACACACTAACAACCAATAATCAATAGCTAGGTTTCATTAGATCTAAGCAAACACAAGATAAATTTAGCCTAACATGTTAAACAAAAGACAAGAATAAGATAGAATCAAACAACACATAGACATATTGAATGATTAATTGATAACTTATCTTTCAATGAAACATGGAAGATCTCAAGGCAAAAAGCCCTGAAAAAGTAGCTAAAATCGTCTTAGGGTTTTCTCCCAAAATTCCACACACTATGCTCCCCCTTATGACAAAAAATTAGAAAACTATATATAGATTTTTGGATCTGACGGCGTCACCTTATGGAGTGTGACGCCGTCACCTCGCCGCTTTTAGGGTTCCCGGATGACCTTCTTGACGCCGTCCCTCTTTAGCTCTTCAAAAATCCATTCTGGCTTATCAAGGCTTGACGCCGTCGAACCATGAACGTGACGCCGTCCCCTTATGATTTAAGCCGTGACGCCCTCGATCAAGTTAAAGCGTGACGCCGTCAGAATTCACATGCTATTTTCACTGGCCCGTCATGAGTAAATTTCACGTCCAACTTTTCTTGCCAAGGCATGACGCCGTCCAGAGTAAAGTCTGACGCCGTCAAGAGTAACTTTTAGCCGATTTTTGAGACTTTGCCGTTTTCTTCACTTTAATGCTCCAAAAACGTCCAAAATGCCTCCTTTTCCAGATTTCTTCTCAAAAGTACCTAAAATGACAAAAGGAACGATTTAGGGCAATATTTGATCAAATAAATACGATTTAAGGCTTAAATGACCCCTTAAAAGCGGTACACTTTTCGCTTCATCAAATACCCTTACACTTGAGATTTGCTTGTCCTCAAGCAAATGTGCTTTTATTCTAATTAAAATACAAGTTAGGGGTCATTTAATGCAAACATAAAAGTAATTACAACAAATATTCGTTCCACTTCAATCATAATAAGCACGGAGATTACATACTAGCACCTCACAAGTAGTGTTTAGATACTCACATCTCTCAAGTGTCATCAAAATAAATCTCATAAATGAAAACGATAATATCTCTCACTACCTGTCATAGCAAATAGATTACCATAGGCTTGGGAAAGGGTCGAAAACCTCCTCCACTAGGCGTAAGCACCTAAGATAAACTATCAAAGAGGGCTTTTAAATGGGTTATAACGTTAGGTGTAGGGAAAAGGAAAACACGGTTTTGTTGGATAAAGGATATTTTACTGGTGGCGAGTTAAAAATCTTGATCAATTACATGTACTATACAATGTTGCTAAGCCAAGACTAGACTCGATCTTAAGCTAGAAACGAAATAACAAAATAACAAAAATATAAAACAAACATAAAATGAAACGGGATGGTAGTCCGTATGTTTTTTTTTTCTATTTTTCATTTTCTCATTTTTTTTGTGTTTTTCTTGATTTTTTTTTTTTTTTTTTTTTTTTTTTTTTTTTTTTTTTTTTTTGCATACACTTTTGCCCTACCATCCAAAATAATACATCATAGGGGCATTGCATCCCCCTTACACTTGAACTTTTACATAACTTTACAAATACTAATCTAACGACTCGAATTAAGATAATTGAAAAACTTGGAGTACTTTTAAAATATTTAGCACATATGGGGGTAATAAATGATGTTCTTCCCCATTACTCCATTACACTAGTACTTTACCCATGAGTCCCAATCGTCCCAAAACAATATGTACAAGGATATGACTCGACTTAGCAACCATGTAATCAACTAGATAATTAACTTGGGTTTAAACAAATGTTGTAACAATAATGCACTAAAAATGAGTGCATACAAGGTAGGCTAAGGCGATTTGGGTGTACATTTAAGTGGGGTGTAAACAAATTCTTCCTTTAAGTAAAATGCTTAAAGGTCGAAACGAAAAGATAGGCTCTGAGGGGTGTACTAGGGGTATCGTGTACTAAAAATGAGTACAACGCAAAGGGTGTGGGAGAATTACTTGACCAATGTAGCCAACGTAATTATAACAAAAACACAGGTGTAAAACAATGGGTTAATCCTAATGCCTCTTATCATGTAGTAAATCTAACTACACGAATGTAGTCTCACTTGTGGCCTTGGAATGGTCCTAACGCAAGTTCTAGAATCTAAATGCTACCGGTACACACATCATAGCATAAATGCTTTTCCTACCAATTCTAGGGGCGAACCTCACATATTTGGGGTGGAAAAAATTTTTAGTGGTACGGTTTTTGTGCTAGTCATATAACTCCTATCCGTGAGACGCTCATTAAGATCAAAGTTTCACTCCTAAATGTTGTAAAAAATTTTAAATTTGGCACTAAAATTACCCTAACAAGTATTTATCTTAGTTTTATTACACATCTACTATTAAACAAACAAAAATCAAGCGCAATTGTATTCTCTAAAATCGTACTTTTACCCCCCCTTACACTTAAGATGAACATTGTCCCCAATGTTCAAATAATAAGATGTAAAAGCAAAAAGTAAAAGAATGAAATCAAATACTCCCCTGATTCGCTCGGTGGATAATGAAATTACACGGTTAAATCTTCCTCCAAAGAGAATGTTGAAACTCCATGACTAATGCATCGCCATAAGCTTGATTCCATAAACATCTCCTTGTCCAAAATAACCTGTTAAACCTGAGAAAACAAACACGAAAACCTGCATAACATCGGCGGGATAAAATCTATATATAAGGATATAATGCTTGTGGAATGATAATTTTGCAGATTCCTGGAGATTATAAGTTGGAGATTTTAATAAAAACTTTTTATGAAAACAAAACTTTCAAAAATTTCTGGAAATTAAATCTGACGCCGTCAGGTTATAACCCCTGACGCCGTCAGAAATGACCTGACAAAAATTTTCATTTTAAGTTTCCGGAAAATTTCTGGAAAAACCTTTACCTTACTTCCTGGAAATCCTGCAAAACATCATTATGACTCGATACAAGCATTTGACTCAAACAAATACGAATATGTATGCTAATTTATTATTATTACGATTCATGTTAATTTGTGTTCTAATAAACCAATTTAGATTTCCCTTACACTTATCTTTTGCAAAATACCTTTATATGTAGTTAAGACGAAGTTAAAAACAAGATAAAGCATTTTCACAATTTAGTTTTGAACATGAATCAATAATGATAAAAATTACACACACATACGGAAACAAATAAAATCAAACAAACAAATAAATAAACACACAAAGCAAATAAAACAAATAAAGCTTGGGTTGCCTCCCAAGAAGCGCTTTTCTTTATTAACGAGTCTTGTAGCTAGACTCAAAGTCACGTACATTACGTGACTCCATCATTCATAATGACGTATCCCTGATAGATATGATCCTTGTTATCAGGGTGGTGGTGTCTCAATCGCTCGACATTCGCAGTTACTTCACCTCCTCCTTTGCTGGTCAAGCTTACTATCCCATCTTGGTGTAAACTTTTAATTGTGAATGGTCCGTACCACCAGGGACTGAGTTCATTGGTAGGCGCTTCTGTTTCTGAATGCCTTAGGAGCACTGTGTCTCCTTTTGTAAATTCAACGGGGTTATTGGGTTGCTCATCAGCCTCAATATAATTGTTATTTCCATCCTTACATTCCCTAATCTCATTTTCCATATAACTCTTAATCCTTGCCTCCCATGCAAGAATTTTCTCTCGAACATTACCACGGACTATATTAGTGTTAGCCTCCATCTTCTTCTGCAGAGCAACATCTCGTATATGTCGTGGGATCGTTGGGAAGTTTATTGTTTTCTTCCCCTTCTTCATTTGGATGGTGCTATTTTCGTAATTAATTTGTGCTCTAGTGGTAGCGAGAAAGGGTGCCCCAAGGATTATTGGCATATTCATATCATTTCTCTCAATGATCATGAAGTCGACCGGATACAGGAATCCGGCAACGTTGACCAACACATCTTCTGCAATTCCTAACGGATACTCATAAGAATGCTTTGCAAAGGAGAGTTTAATATGGGTGATGGATGGCAACTCATCGGTTAACTGAACATAAACGGATAAAGGCATCAAATTTACGTCGGAACCTTGGTCAGCTATCGCATCCAGATACTTGTGTTTTCCAATGCTGCATGGTATTTCAAAGACCCCGAAGAATTTCTGCTTTTCCACTAACTTTTGTCCTATGAGGCATTCATACAATTGCCCACCGGGTAATATGTCAGATTTATCATCCGGTTCCACCTTCTCGGACTTCTTGTTGGGTAGATGAATACGTCGATAGTTTCTCACCCAATCGTTTATGGTCTCCTTGTTTATTTCGTGCTTCAAGTAATGCTTCACTTGTTGTGACACTGGCGGTTCAACCAATTGGCGCTCCTCAGAGGGCGCCTCCTCTCCCTTGTCGGAATCGCATTTGTACGCATTGGTGTTTCCATTATTAAGTGGGATGAGGTCAATTTTGTTAACTTCCATAGTTATGGATTTCCCTCTTCCATCATTTCCGCCCTCTTGGACAACGGAGGTGGCCTTGACAAATTTAGTGTTAGGAACATCAGCGTCATTCCTCACCAGCACCTTTTCAGGGGCTTTTGTATTTGTGTATTCTTTCAAAAGATTCATCATCTCCGCCATCTTCTCTTCCATTTCCTCCTTTTGTTTGTAGACGGCTTCCTCAAATTTTGCCAACCGTTCGGAGTGTTTTGACATGTACTCTCTCATTCGAGCTTCGAATGTTGGACTAAGTTCCTGAGGTGGTGAGTTGGGTGGGGTGTGCTTATGGAAGGGTTTAGTATTTTCCCTACGGGGTGATTCGGACAATGGTATTTGCTTAATGCTTGAGACTGAGTTAATTGTTGCTTTTTGTGGACTTAAGGGTCTCTTTTGCTTTTCCATAAGATATGCAACCCTTTTCTCAAGTTCACTAACGCTTTCCTCAGTGATTTGATTGGCTGTATCGGGCGATGAATATGTCTTGACTGCCGAGCGCACGTCGTGGGAGACTTGCCACAATTCATCATCGTCGGATGCAAGCTCATCAATGATCTCCCATGATTCCTCGGCGCTTTTGTCGCGCAATCTGCCCCCGGCGGCTCGATCGATGGCACGCTTGGTGTGGTAATCAACATGGTCATAGAAGATTTGGATTTGAAGCCATAGATTAATGCCATGGTGAGGGACTTTTTGAAGTAAGTCCTTGAATCGAATCCATGCCCCGTAGAGGGTTTCGCCTCGACGTTGTTCAAACATCAAGATATCCTTCCTTAGCTTGGTAGTTCTCCCCGGTGGGAAAAACTGAGCAAGGAAACGAGTGGTGAGATCATCCCAAGAGGTGATGGATCCTGCGGGTTGACGTTCTAGCCACTGACTAGCTTGGTCCCGCAAAGAGAATTGGAAGAGACGCAATCGGGTCGTCTCTCGAGTGGCAACATCAAGGTCTATGGAATCAACGATTTTAAGAAAGTCCTTGAGATGTTGATTAGGATCTTCAGAACGAAGTCCATGGAATGCGCATCCGCTTTGCACCAACCGGATGGTGTCGGATCGCAAGGGTGTGATATTGGCTCCTTGAGTGAGCTCAATGGTGTTTCGATAGCCATGGTGGCTAGGACGGGAATACTCTCCTAAAGTACGGGCTCTAGGAGGTGGTTGTGGTTGTTGTGGTGGTGGGTTGTGTGGGTTAAGGATATTACCATCTTCCATGATGTCGGACGGTAATGGTTACGAACAAAGACACGAAGAAAATAGATAGACTAAAGAAAACCTAGAAAAATAAAATAAAAATCTCACTAGAAAGGAATCTAGTGAGTAGACCTAATAGAAATAAAAATTCAACCTAAACAATAACTATTCCCCGGCAGCGGCGCCAAAAACTTGATTGCGTGGTTTTGTAACCTTACAACAGGTTTTACCTCTCGAGGGATCTCAAGAGGCTTACAACCCCACCAGGCAGTGTACCTGACCGATGTAGTATAGTGTAGTGGTAAGTACGGGGGATTGATCGTTCTCCACAGGGAATAGTGTTCGTTAGGTGTGAAAGGCTACTCTAATTAGGTCTAAGGGTTGAGGAAGATTCTTTTTTTGTTTTATATAATTTTATGAAAGCAAGTAAAATCTCGGTTTTGAAGGAGTGGGCGGAATTAGTTGCTAGTCAACTAACCCAAATTACTACGAATGCAATAAAATTAAATAACTGAAAATAAAATGTGGTGAGAAACTTATGTGTAGAGAAATGTGTTTACTTAGATTTCCTTACTCCCTAACTATCTTTTACCGGTTAATTAGTGTGTATTAGTTGCGTGGATGACGGGTGTATTCCTTAATACCATTCGTGGGGTGGCGTACTTACTTCCCCAACTCTACAAGCTCCTACTTCACTCCTATGTCGAGCCGGCTAGGAAGCTCCTAACATGGGATCACTAGAATTCGCTTGTGCATTAAATACAACCATAAAAACCTTTAGTACGCGTTTGGTTCATGTTTCTTAAGACGTTCAAGCAAGTTACCGAATAGGAAGTTAGCCAGTTTTCTTAAGCCTAACATAGATAAACAATCATCCAATATAACTAATAACACACTAACAACCAATAATCAATAGCTAGGTTTCATTAGATCTAAGCAAACACAAGATAAATTTAGCCTAACATGTTAAACAAAAGACAAGAATAAGATAGAATCAAACAACACATAGACATATTGAATGATTAATTGATAACTTATCTTTCAATGAAACATGGAAGATCTCAAGGCAAAAAGCCCTGAAAAAGTAGCTAAAATCGTCTTAGGGTTTTCTCCCAAAATTCCACACACTAAGCTCCCCCTTATGACAAAAAATTAGAAAACTATATATAGATTTTTGGATCTGTAGGTGACGCCGTCACCTTATGGAGTGTGACGCCGTCACCTCGCCGCTTTTAGGGTTCCCGGATGACCTTCTTGACGCCGTCCCTCTTTAGCTCTTCAAAAATCCATTCTGGCTTATCAAGGCTTGACGCCGTCGAACCATGAACGTGACGCCGTCCCCTTATGATTTAAGCCGTGACGCCCTCGATCAAGTTAAAGCGTGACGCCGTCAGAATTCACATGCTATTTTCACTGGCCCGTCATGAGTAAATTTCACGTCCAACTTTTCTTGCCAAGGCATGACGCCGTCCAGAGTAAAGTCTGACGCCGTCAAGAGTAACTTTTAGCCGATTTTTGAGACTTTGCCGTTTTCTTCACTTTAATGCTCCAAAAACGTCCAAAATGCCTCCTTTTCCAGATTTCTCCTCAAAAGTACCTAAAATGACAAAAGGAACGATTTAGGGCAATATTTGATCAAATAAATACGATTTAAGGCTTAAATGACCCCTTAAAAGCGGTACACTTTTCGCTTCATCAGGAACCAACCTGAATGCATGAGATGGGTATGCTATTTTACATGTGTAGGGAAGTCCAAGCCAGTAGTTGACCCGAGGCTTGAAGGCACATTAGCTACTGTCATAAATTATGGATGATGGCTCACTAAGACATGTCCTACTCCGCAAAAATAGGTAATACTTCATCATTTCCACCTCATTCAACCGACTATATTATTTTGTAATACCAATACAAAATAATAATTTTGTCTTTTATTTTCGTAAGTTGTATATATTTTTATCAGGCTATTTGCACAAAAAGGTAGAGTACCATTTTCTAACTCTAATTGGCATGTTTCCTAAAGTTACTTTTTTAGTTTACGACTCCTCTCAATTTTGGCTTTTATATTGAACACCAAGTCGGGTCTTTACTGATCAATACTATATTTGTATAAATACACAGGCGAGGTGATCTTTCTCATTAGCTTAATTCACCTGCATAAGTTCTAAAGGGCAACTGATTTGATTATCAAGGACAAGGAAGACTATACACTACAACATATAATGGGTAATTTTATCAGTGTAGGAATTTCGGGTATGCAGTTTCATTATTTTAGCTATCTTCTTAGGTAACTTTTAGATGCAAATTTGTGTCTTTCTTTGTTGCTTCAAATCAGTATCTATCGTCACATTAATTGATACTACATGAGCAACGGTTCAAATTGGGTAGAATAGGCTGAAAGTCTTCTAAAGTTTCAAATGTTTACAGCCACTTAAGTTATTGTAGTTAACGAAGATGATCACTATATTGAACATATTTACTTTTATTAGAAACTGGACACACAATAGTTTACAGTTCAAGATAATCACTATATTTAACATATTCCCGTTTTCCACCCATGTGACTATTATTGTACGCAGTTTAGTTAAATCAATCCAAACTGTCCATTTTAGTCAGACCCTGTCAATCGCAATAGGTCAAATGGATTATTTTAATTGTATTAATACATAGAATAAATCATAATTTTATTCTAATAGAAAGTGTTGGTAGGCCGTCCCAATCTGTATTTAAAAGGTGCATCTATGAAGTAATTTGTCCTTTAAACTACATAGCAGTTTTCAAATTTTGTAAGTTGCATAAATTAACTTATCTTTTGGTGTCCTGTTTCTTAATGCCTTATGTATGGAAGAGACCACAGTCCAGATCCATCTGCCCGGTATCCCATTATGATAAAAGGTTAGTACTCCATTTATTTCTGCATTTTCTTTTCTCTACAAACTATAACGTGTTGGTGCATTTAAAATTGAAGACTTCTTTTGGTGTCCGATCGGGCGGGTTATGTAGCTAGTGTGTATATATATATATATATATATATATATATATATATATATATATATATATATATATATTATAAGACCAAAAACTGACCAATTAGTCAATTCGCTCTCTAACCAAGAGTGAAAATCCCAAACGGTCAAAGAAAGTCAAACTATATATATTTTCGGAAGTATTAGATATTCCCGGGTCGTTTATGTCCCAACGAAGTGTGAATGGAAAATCGAGTTCGGTTCGTGATCGGGTGATTTGAATAAGCAAGATATTTTGGAATTATGCTACTTAAAATAGAATACGTAAACAAAGAAGTAAATAATAAGCACATAAAACAAGAAAACAAAGCACAAATAAGTCCTAACGCCAATTAAACTAAAAACGGGCACTAAACGGGAACTTAACGGGCCTAAAACCCTAAATTATCAAATTTAAACCCTAGAAATGCAAATTTAATTTCTAAAAGTCCTAAATCACTATAAATAATTTTAGAAAAAGGATTTATATTTTTTTGATTTTTATTTTATTTATTTATGAATTATAAACACTTTTAATCTAAAAATATTATTGAAAATACTAAACTAATTAAGAAAAATCTGAAAATTTTATGAAAAGTACTTTAAGCTATTAAGAATCTAGAAAAAATAAAATGGAAGATCCAGCTTATTGGAATAAGCTGGAAATAAGCAAAAATTGGCTGAAAAGCTAAAAATAGAAAAAAGACTTTAAGTAAATTAAGCATGCAATCCTAAATGAGAAAGACCCAAGGGCGTAGTGGTTTATATGTGGTGTGTTGAGGTGTTGGAAAGGGGGAGGTCACAGGTTCGAACCCTATGACTTCCTTTTTGAAAATGATTTTTATTTTTGCAATTTTCTTATTAAAACTTAAAAATAAGCTGAAAAGTAACAACTTTTATGAAAACACTTTTTGTTAAAACCTAAAATAAGCGGGAAACAAACTCAAAAAGCACAGCAGTTCTAACTCAAAGTTAGTACTGCTTGTGTTTAATTTTAAAACTGCCAATCTTTGAAAAACTGAATAAGTACTCAAATAAGTTAAAAAAACTGATCACACCTAATCTACTCTCCTTAATAAGCACTAAGATAAGATAAAAAAAAGAAAGCAAAAAGCTCTAAATCTATACTAAAGCTAATAAGGCAAATCTGCTACTAAAACAACCTCAAAGGGGTACTTTTAAGCTATTAAATAAGCTACTAGAACAATAAGCTAATCCATAAAATTTAAAAACAGATAAAGTTTAACAAACAAAGAACTTATAAAACAAAATTCAGGTATTTTGGACTTATTATGACCTTAAAAATAAGCTAATGAAAACTGACAGATGAGAATTTTTGAGAATATTAAATTTCTTAAAAAAATAGACTGACTCACTACTTTTAACTACTAAAATAAGCTACTAATGGATTAAGTTATAAATATTAAAACAGCAAAGAACAGCTACTAAAGAACTCCAAAAACCATTATTAGACAATTTAAACAAAAATTGAACTTAAAATAAAGCTGATAAGAAGGCAGTTTACACTATTTTTGGATTTTCTGATTTTGACACTTTAAAGCTAAACTGCTAAATTCTAGACCTAGAATAAGCTACTAAAAGCTAAAGCTGAAACTTAAAAACTCAAAACAGATTAAGACTTACAACTGATTAACACTTAGAAACAATTTTTAAGCATTTTGAACTTAAGATAAGCTGAGAAATAAGCTAAGAAAAAACTATACTGATTGACTCAGTATAGAAATTTTAACTATGCTGATTCAGTTTGTAAAAATCTAAAAATGCTACTTTTTAAGACCTAAATTAAGCTACAAAAAGCTAATACCAAACCTTAAAAACAGAAAACAGATGAAGTCTAACAACTAATGAACTCAGAAAACCAAATTTTAAGAGAATTGAACTTAAAAATAAGCCGACACAGATCTATGAAAAACCTAAACTAAGTGATACTTTTAGAAACTGAAAATGACCCAATTTGACTTAAACCTTTTGGACACTTAACTCAGAAATTAAGACATGCTTTTTAGACTCAATTGAACTCAAAATTAACACCTAAAAAGAACTTTTTATAAAATTTTCAAAATAAGCCCATATAAATCTTTTTAAACTATGAAACTTTGAAAATCAAGCTAAAAGCTATAAAACTTGATAAAACTACTTTTAACTAATCCTAAATTATTATTTTAACTACTTTTTAAGCTAATTGAAAGTAGACAAAAGGACTAAAATAACTTGAGTAGACCTAGCTTTTGGCTAAGTCTGCTAAACCAAACACCCCTTTAACTTTTAAAAACTTATTTTAAAATTGAATTGGACTTTAAAACTTCGAGATTATTGAAAACAAATGATCATTAAGTGTAACTAATGACTATTAAGCAGAAAGCAAAGAAAAATAAACACAATCCAATAAGCTAAGCTTATTGGATTTAAATGGCAGTTTTAGAAAATTAAGAGTAAATGATTATAAAATTATGAATTAAGCAACTAAACTGACAGATCAAACACAAATAAGCATATAGAAGACAAATAAAACAATATTAAGCACTAATAAGCAGAAATAAACAATAAGCAGTTTAAAAGCTAGAAATGAAATTTAAAGATTAATACCTTGATCCTAGCTCAACAAGGAACAAATAAGCTCGAGGAGCTACTCTACAAGCTCCAGCTTATCACAAGATAAGCTGGTAAGACCCTATAAGCCCTTTAATTTCTGGCTTATCTTCCAAATAGCTTATTTTGTGCTTAAAACAAAATTTTCAAAACAAATTGTTTCTAATTCAAACCACAAACTACACAAACTCAAACAAGCTATTGAGAAGCTTGTTTGAGTATAAGTGAGAGTATAAGAGCTTATTATGACAACTTATTAACCAAATAAAAACAACAATATTGCTTATAAGTAAAATTGAACTCGAATTTAAAAGTAAACTGAATTTTATTAATAACGAAGGAGGTTTACAATACTTTGAAAAGTAAATACAGAATTTAAATGACAAGTAAGTAAATAAACTAGTAAATAAGCTAAAAACAAGACACGAAAATTAGACTCCTTTCTATGTGTTGAGGAGGTCCTATTTATAGGCTGCTGAGGATGCTTCTAGGGTTTGGGGAGCGTCTTGAGCTTTCCATCATGATTGTCCAATCTTAGCTTCATGATTAAGCAGGGATAATGGCCCTTGGATCATGTGCCTTGTTGTCTCGACCAATCAGATAGCCTTGGATTGCTAGCGTGGACATGATGGCATCACCTTCTCTAACTTGTCAGCTTCTTCTAGAAGGGTTGATTGGTTTAAGTTGGGGTTAATTTGAGGTAAGCGTGTGCAGGGTAAAAGGGGGCAGATGGGTGAACACCGAAAACTGTTTTTCCCGCTCTATTTTAACTAGGTATAGGGTATAAGGTTTGACCGGGTAGTATTTGTTTGACTTGGTAAGCATTGGTCGGGTTGTGGATATTGGATTGGTTTTGGGCTTGGTTTTATAAAGGGTTGGGCCGGTTTAGAGTATATAAGGGATTTAATGGTTGTTAGGTTAGGACTAACTTTGTAATTGATATGGACTAACGATGTAATTGATTTAGGACTAGTGGTGAAAATGATTTTAGGTTTAGGGTGAGGTTTGGTATTTTTGGTTAAGGATTGATCCAAAAAGGTAGAAATTCATCCCCGGCTCTGGCTTTTCACTCTCTTTCCAATCTCGTGCTTGATTTTGTCCGTTTTGTCTTTCTTTTAGTCTTTTTCTTATATCCGTTACCGGCACATACACAAACACAAAAACAAGCATATATTTGGCATTTATAATATGTTTTTGGTCTTTTGAGTTCGTTTTTTATAAAGAAAAGGTATGTGAATTCACACATACCAAGGGACATAATGTATACGACTTTTCTATCCTTACAACGATTGCCTCGCACCAATGCATCCTTCATTTTACTTTGCATAATTTGTCCACCCAATCCTTTCATGTTTTGCCAAAACATGCAAAAGTGACTTTTTCTCTATTTCATTCATTAATGAACTTATGACCACTGGTTTATCATTTACAAATGCACATTCAACATTAGTTAGCAAACCATCGTTTTTAGTATCCATATACGGTGTAAACTGATCATAATGTTACTGTTGGGTCTGATTTTCGACCTAATTGTCTCTGACAAGTATTTAAGCATAAAATAGCCTAATTTATTAAGTCTCTCATAAGGATCAGAGAGAAGAGAACTCACTGATAAGGATCAGAGTGCAAGACACCCACTGATGGAAATCAAAGGTCTTACTCTATGATGTTATCAGAAATTGTTACTCTCCGATGGTTATCAGAGAGTAAAACACCCTGATGGTTATCAGTGAATGTAACTCACTAATGATCATCAGTGGATGTAACTCACTGATAAAAGAAATCAGTGAGAGTTGTATAAAGCTTAATCAGCAGCCAAGCTTTAGGGAAGTTGAAGACCAACTGAAGAAACACTTTGTAAACTGATGCGGTGTCAGGGAGCAAGGTATAAGGAGCTGCAAACAACACCAGAGTCACTGAGATCTGACTCTTAAATATCTCTTTGACGCTGAAGACTTATCTCTGAAGAGAAACTTAGTCTCTGATGAATGGGCGGGAAACTTCTTGGGAAGATAAGCGAAAGGTCTTATCAAAGGACGACAAAGTAAGATTTTGGGTACAAAAGATTGTCAGCATTGGAAACCCAAAAGCATGCTTTACCTAGTTTCCTAGGCACGTGCTATCTACTTCAAGTTGGCAACCTACTATACCCATCTGAATCCACACTATTACCCTTCCTATTTGAATGAAACTTTGTAATCGAGATAAGTAAGGATTCTAAACAAACACATAAGTAATACTTAGTATTATAGTTGATAGGATCCCCTCTCCTAGGAACGAACTAGGCAAAGCTAGCTGCCACTAGTCTTTCTAATAGCAGAGTAACATTTGTCATCAACCGGAATAGTGTGCCAAAAGCAATTCTACTATAAATCTTTGATTCATTTCTAATCAGATTTATAAATGTTGAAAAGTACAAATGGTGTTATTGTGGTTTTGGTTGATGTTGTTATTATTATAATTATTAGTAGTAGGAAGATATCGTCATTTGCTCAAACTGCGTGGACCAACAAGCGGTATCAGACAGGGTGGGTTTCTCTTAATCCAGATCCGTTCTTGAGTGACTGTTAATAATCCATAGTCGTTCTTGAATGACGGATAATAACACAAATCCAGAACCATCCTCTTTCAACCCCATCAAAATATACCCTCCCTAATAACAGTCCTGAAATAACAGTCCTGCATCATTTCTACAAGATCGAGTTATATCACAATGATCTTGTGCAAAATGAAGCTTCATCTGCCTCGTCTCCAGCTCTTTTAACTACCCTCTTCTCAGTACTACTTTCTTGCAAGTCCCTTCGTTCAACCATGATTGGGTTAAAGAAGCATCAAGGGATATTAATAAGGTATCTGAGGCCGTTGTTGAGGGGGGACATCAGGGAATGGATGGTTTGTCTTCTGACGTGCTGAAAAGGTGCATCAGAGAGTGTTTGTTGAGTCGTGCAGTTCCTGATCCTCAAGAAACTTCACTGAAGATAGCTACAACAAAGCAACAATCTTCATTGACTTTTCCCCTTCTTCTCATTTGTTGTACATCAGTTTGTAAGAAGAAGCCGTTATGCTCACTTACAACTCATTTTTGTTTAACTTTGGCTATAGTTGTATTCAAATAGGAGACTGTGAGGTAGAATAGCTGGCCCATCAGTCTCTTACTAGTTTTAGATAGCCAGTTACAATACTAAAGAGCTGAACCAATGGTGACTCTGACCTATGACACTGATAGTTCAAGGTCAGAGTCTATATCTTTTTCAACAATAATAAGGAATCAGACTATAACTGATTATTATTATTATTATTTTATTCCTTGTTGAAATTCAGTATGTAAGAATAAGCCGTTATGCTCACTTACTTTTTTGTTTTTTGAACATTCAATTTCATTAATGAAGAAAAACTAGCAAGTTGCTAGAGAGTACATAAACAAAGAAATACGAAAAAATACAGGGATCATGTTAGATTGTGAAGTTATTCCATTTGTTCCAATCTACATGAGGGGAATTGATCCTGTTGGAGATCCAAAGGAAACTAGTTGTCTTGATCTCCTTTGTTGCAAAGCGAATTGATGGGCTTTTGTTTGAGAAGACTTTTTCATTTCGAATTTTCCATATGGTCCAACAGTAAGAGAGGATGATGATGTTGATAAGGCTTGATTTATTTGGAGAGATCGCGGGGTCTGTGTGGTGTTCGAACAACTCTCTAACATTTTGTGGTTTCTTCAGAGGTAGTTTACACCATGATAGGATGAATTTCCATAGTGAGTCCGAAAAGGTGCAGTTCAAGAATAGGTGTGGGGATGAATCAGTGGTGGCATTGCATAAGGGACAATTGGTGGAGGTTAGCGGAACGTTTCTCTGAAGTAGAAGGTCTGAAGTGGGTAGACGATTCATTTCCAACCGCCATCCAAAGATGTTGATTTTCAGGGGGGCGAGGCGGTTCCAAGGAAATGGCCAGAGCTTTGGTTTGTAAACGGCTGTGTAAAGGCATGCCTTCATCGATTTAACAGTGAAGATACCAGATGTGTCACGGTTCCAAGTCAATGAGTCCTTTGTACTTGACAGTGTGGTGTTGCGGATTAGCGTTAACATCTCCTGGAGTTGGAATAGCTTAGCTGATGTCGATGGTGGAGTTAACCAGTTCCATTTCCCACTGTGAGAAACGCCCTTGACCTGTGCATCTTTCTTTGAGTAAGCATCCTTTGTTTCTTTCGATTCGATACAAATCCGGGAAGGTGTTGCTTAGGGGCTCCTCACCAATCCATCTATCGATCCAAAATCTTATGGATGAACCATCACCGAAGATACCTATAAAGCAATTGTGGAGTGCAATATCAAGGGGGTCTAACAGGGAATTTAGCTTGACAATGTTAATCCAAGCGCCAATTAAACCAGTTTTGCAAGGAATCAATGAACAATTTATTTTTGAAAAGTTAATGGCTTTGATGGTGCGTGCCCAAAGGCTATTTGGTTCACTCCGGAGGCGCCACCACCATTTGGACAATAATGAAAGGTTTTTTTAGTCAAGACTACCCAACCCGATCCCACCCGAATCGCGTGGTGCGATGACTCGATCCCATGAAATCCAACATTTTTTTTTGAAAAATCAGGACCCCCCTCCCCCAAAAGAAAGACTTACAGATTCTATCAAGTTTATCAAGAACACCTGCCGGGGCCTTGTACAGCGAGAAATAGTAGGTTGGGAGGCTATCAAGCACAGAGCGAAGTAAGGTGATTCTGCCATCAATTGAGAGAGTGGTGGCTTTCCATTTTGACAAGCGGTTTTCGAAGGCTTGAATGACTGGAGTCCAGTTTCTTATTCGGTTCATATTTGATCCAACGGTGAGGCTAAGGTAGGTGATGGGTAGGTTGTCATTTTGGCAGCTGAGGATGTTTGCAGAGATATCGACTTCTGGTTGTTTGAGGCCAATACCATAAAATCATGATTTGTGTTGGTTTATCTTGTGGCCAGAGGTAAGGTGAAAGATCTTAAAATTCTCAGGGTATTTAACAGATGGGTTTGGGACCATTAGCCGATTAGGATTGCATCGTCAGCATATAGAAGATGGGAGATGTTTGGCCCATAATTAGGTAGTTGGATACTGGTAATGAGGCCCAAAGTTGAGGCCCGGTGGATGATATTAGAGAAGGCTTCCATGGCTATGATGAAAATAAATGGCGACATGGGGTCTCCCTGTGGTACACCACGCTCACAATTAAACTCGGCTGTGGGTGATCCATTTATCAAAATCGCGGATCGGGTGGATGAGAGAATACCATTCATCCATTTAAGCCATATATCAGGGAATCCCATTTGTTGCATAATGGAAATAATGAAATCCCAATGCAAGGAATTAAAGGCTTTCTTGAAGTCTATCTTGAAGACGTATGCCTCTCTTTTGCATTTTTTGAGCCATGCGATTATTTCGTTTAGCATGAGTGGACCATCAAGTATGTTCCTATCTGAGAGGAAAGCAGTTTGAGTGGGTGAGATTACCTTGCTGATCACTTTTCTGAGACGGTTTGCAAGAACTTTGGATATGAATTTCTTGATGCATCCTATTAGAGTGATAGGACGAAAATCCTTGAGAGACTTTGCTGAGGACGTTTTGGGGATTAGGGAAATGAAAGAGGAACTACAGCCGTGGCTAATGAGGCCAGAGTGATAGAATTCGAGAAGTATGCAAAGGAAGTCCATCTTGAGAAGGTCCCAAAAGCTTTTGATAAAGCCAAAATTAAACCCGTCTGGTCCGGGTGCTTTCTTTGAATCACAGTCCCAAACTGCGGTGGTAACCTCATTGAGAGTGAATGGGCTTGTTAGGTTTGATGAGTCTTCCTGGGACAAGGTTTTAAGGCCAAGACACGTGATTGTAGGTCTTTCTTTCATGGGCTCTTGGAATTTCCATGTAAAAAACTGTAATGCCTCATCACGAATAGATGTGGGATCAGTGTGCCAGCTACCATCAATCTCAAGGCCATTTATCCTATTCCTGGCAATAAGGCTATTGATGAAACCATGGAAAAAAGAAGAATTCTCGTCACCATGTTTTACCCACTTTGCTCTTGATTTTTGGTGAAGGTCCATGGTCTTTGCCTGTTCAAAATTGCGCAACTTATCTTTTGTTTCTATCCAGACCGCAAGTTCATCATCGGTGTAGTCCTGATGATCAATGATATCATACAAGGTTTTCATCTGTTCCAATAGAGACTGTTTTTCGAGTTCATCCTGGGTGTTGGCTACTCGCAGCCATTCTTTCAGGTCTTTCTTTAAATTTTTGAGTTTTGTTTTGAGGATTTGGTCCGGTTTTCCATATATGAGGTTGGTGTTGAGGCTATTGGTGATTATTTCTTCACTTACTATTGATTAAAATTAAGCTATGTGTATATTCAAATAGGGGTAGATTGTTGGGTCTGATTTTCGACCCAATTATCTCTGACAAGTATTTAAACATAAAATAGCCTAATTTATTAAGTCTATAATAAGGATCAAAGAGAACAACACTTACTGATAAAGATCAGAGAGAAAGACACCCCTTGATGGAAATCAGGGGTCTTACTCTCTAATGGTTATCAGAAAGTGTTACTCTCTGATGGTTATCAAAAAGTAGAACACCCTGATGGTTATCAATGAATGTAACTTACTAATGATCATCAGTGGATGTAACTTACTGATAAAAGAAATCAGTGAGAGTTGTATAAAGCTCAATCAGTAGCCAAAATTCAGGGAAGTCGAAAACCAACTAAAGAAACACTTTGTAAACTGATGCGGTGCCAGGGAGCAAGGTATAAGGAGCTACAAACAACACCAGAGTCACTGAGATGTGAAAAATGTCTCTTTGACTTGAAGACTTATCTCTGAAGAGAAACATAGTCTCTGATGAATGGGCAGGATACTTCTTGGGAAGATAAGTGAAAGGTCTTATCAAAGGATGATAAAGTAAGATTTTGGGTATAAAAGGTTGTCAGCATTGGAAACCCAAAAGCACGCTTACCTAGTTTCCTAGGCACGTACTAACTACTCCAAGTTGGCAAACTACAATATACATGTGCATCCATAGTATTTCCCTTCCTATTTAAACGAAACTTTGTAACCGAGATAAGTAAGGATTCTAAACAAACACATCACTTAAATTTTCCTCAACTTTTCTTAATGCACAAACTGATTCGATAGGAGCAAGTGTTTCATTAAAATTATCTTCCATATTAAACAAAAGTTTCTCACTTCCTACCTTTAACAAAATTAGCCTTTTAAAAACATCAATCTCAGCGTGTGCAGTAGCTAGTAGTGGTCTGCCTAATATAATAGTCATCCTAAAATCATCTACCATATCAAGAATGACAAAGTAAACTGGGAATATAAATTTATCAATCCTAATAGCAGGTTTTCCACTATGCCTTTAGGGATTCTTATTAACATGTTTGTAATTTCTATAGTCATGCTAACAGGTCTGAGTTTTCCTAAACCTAGCCTCTTATACATCGATTATGGCATAATACTTGTGCTAGCTCCTAAATCAGCCAATGCATTTCTAACAACCAAATCACCAATTGAACATGGGAGAATAAAACTTCCTGGGTCCTTTTCCTTAGGTGATAGTTGATTTTGAAGAACTGCTGAGCATGTGGCATTCAACTTCACTTCCTCTCCAACCATGTTTTTTTCTTTTTCTCGACCAAATCCTTAATGTGCTTGTCATAGTTATCGGTCTTCCTTATTTCCTTAAGGAGTGGAAGGTTTATGTAGAAACTAGAAGGGGGGATTAAATAGTTTCACCATTTTAATTACGTTTTCAAAAATCTTTTTCAAGTTTGTTTTGAAATACTTTTGGATTCGAATCTTATGTGATATCAATACAACAATATATGAACACAACTATAAAAGAGTAAGTAAAGGTAAAGGAAAGAAACGATCAAAACGGGACACAGAAATTTATAGTGGTTCGGCTACAAAGCTCACCCTTTGCCCTACTTCACTCCTCGAGTCTCACACTTGAGAGTTTCACAAACACTATATCAACACGCTCCCTTATGGCGGAACAAACCGTACACCAACGCTTACACCAATTAACGATACTAAGTGAAATGTCAAGTCCTAATCCTAGCTAGAACCAATCTACACAAAAGCCCACGTGGCTACACAATTCGAACGAACACCAAGTCTGAATCAACACAATACACAATTCCGAGCTTACACACAAGTTGGATTAAACACAAGACTTGAGATACAAAGAATGGAGGTTGAAGAGAGATCCGTAACAATGGTTATGAGGTGAAGGACTATTCTTCAACACTTCATTTCTTGACAAATACGAGCGTTCTTCTCTTGCACTTGGAGGAAGGATGGATGTGATCACTTGTAAACAACTTACAACCCGTTAATGTGATCAAAGAAGAGTATTTAGAATGATTTGGAAAGACAGAAAGTTTTAGTGCTCAAGTGGTGATTTTTCTGCATGAAACAGTTCAGTATTTATAGGCACCAGGAGGAGCGGGGGACGGTCCTTTAAACATTGGACGGTCCCGTATATATAAGGGACCGTCCACCTATTTACGGAACCGTCCCGACAGACGCTCCTATTTTTTTCCTGATGTGGTAAAAATTTATCTGGTGAAAGTTTTATCTGGTTTAGGTGGGAAAACTAGCTGTTGGAGAATTTGAAATTCAAATTTATTTTCTTAATAAAACATTTCTTTAAAATTACAAAAATACTTTTGTAAAAATATTTTGTCACATATAAATGTGAAGTTTAGAGAAAAATAAATTCTTTGATCACTTAACTAAGTTGGTAGATTGTTTGTTAATACCTTTAAGTGATGTTGTAGTTGAAACGAGTTTTCTCGATTAAAAACTTGTTAAACGTAATTTTACGTAATGTGTATTTATATTTTGTGATTATCAAAAGGTGTAGAGACCAGAGAATGCAAATGACGTTTTTGACATTATCTGTATTAACAATCTCCCTGTTTTTGATGATTACAAAATATAAACTCATTTTAGTAAAATTATGTATTAATAAGTCTTTTAATGAGTTTTCGTTTTACTTCTCCCCCTTTTTTAGAATCAAAAAGGCTTCGTCGATGTGTAGAGAGGAAAGAAATTGACGGTACCAAGACTCCCCCTTGTTTAGTGCTCCCCCTAGATGAGGGCACTGGGGAATCGATCGATGGTATTTTTCTACAAAAACAATTTAGCATACAGGTGCAAGAGTATATATATGCAACACACAGAATAGATGAGAACAAGAAAGAAGATAGAATTAGAATAAAAAACACCCGAACGGTCCTGTAAATGCTTTAACGGTCCCTTATATATTGGGCACCGCCGTCAGTAGGTTAGACAGGAGACAGAATTTAATAAGCATGCATAAAGTTAAACATTCATAAACCATGAACAAAGTCATACATAAGGATGACCATTACAACAAAGTCCTACATTACTAGTCCTAGTCTAGTCTTCAAGTCCGGTTTTATTGTAGAGCATGCATGTTGTCTAAGATTTGCGAAGAAAAGGTGGTAAACGAGTGTTGTTCGAAGCTGGTGGAAAGCCGTATGGCAAGAGAAGAGATGTGATAAAGTCAAGATCATTCTTGAGTTTTTGAAAAATGTTGCGATTGTGAATGCAACAAACGCAATAACCTCCATGGGTATTAATTTGGTCAAGAGAGGGATGAAGCATGGTTGGAGGGTGAAGCTTTTGGGAGAGAATGGTGTTTAGAAGGTTCAAGTCAACAAGATTGGAGAATTATTGAGCTTTAATGGAATGTAGAGAGTTAGGATTTGTCATTTGAGGTGGGTATGGTTGTGGTTATGAATGATCTTGAGGAGTAAGGTTAGGAGATTCTTAGTGAATGGATGGAGACTCATTTTGAGGTTGTGAAACAATGAAAGAGAAGGATGAGGAAGATGCTTCTTTGTAGGGTGTAGATTTTGAATTGAAGTTTGGATTGTGATTGTTTGAAGTGGTGGTATTGTTCATGAAATTGCCTAAGCTTTGTTTCTTCTTCCAAATGGGTTTGACGGAAATTCTAGGTTTTCTAGGGGATGACATTGTGAGGAAGGAAGAAGAAGTTATGCCATGAGATTTACGGAAGAAGATGAATGTTTAAATAGAAGAAGAAAGTGCCATCTTAGGCAAAGCATGCATTTTATGTTTTTCTAATAAAAATTATGTTTAAGTAATAAATGAAGTTTAGGTTAGACTAGCAGGTAGATGGTTAAGAGTACAGAGGCAAGAAAACAGAAAAGAGGATAACGACAAAAGAAGGATGGACGGTCCCGTATATAGGTCGACGGTCCAGTATATAGGTTGACGGTCCTTTATATATGGGGGACCATCAGGAGATAAGGGACCGCCATCAGAAGAGCAAGAATTCCTTCAGCAGAGAGTATTTCTAGTGTGTGCCTACATGCAACATATGTGGAGATGTGATTATCTCGACTCTAAAGAAAAGAAAACCTAAGAGATAATCCAAAGTCTCCTTAGTTCAATCTTGCTCGTTTTTCCATGTCGGATTATATATTAGTTACATGATCCGATCAAGGATTTTGAGTTCATTATGCATGCATGAGAAAATCATTTTTGAATTGTATTAACAATGCGAGAAAGATTATTTTCCTAAATGTGAGAAGTTTTAAAGAGAAATTCCCTAATTTAATTTTGTGCTTAATAGAATCCTAGACTCAGAATAGAAGAAAGAAACTTACGGAAGTTAAGAAGAGGAGATGTGTTCCATCATTCCTAAACCTAGACGAAGATAGAAGAAAGGTTCCCGTTTGAGAGGTTTAGTGAGGATATCGGCAATGTTTTCTTCCGTTGGAACCTTTTCGATGGAGATGTTTCCCTTTTGTACATTATCCCTAAGAAAGTGGTGACGAATTTCTATGTGCTTTGTGCGAGAATGTTGCACGGGGTTCTTACTTAAGTCAATAGCTCCTTTATTATCAGACATGATTGGGATATCATCAAGTGTGATGCCATAGTCTACGAGAGCTTGTTTCATCTATGGTGCTTGTTGACATGCCTTTCCAGCGCTTACATATTCAGTTTCGGTCGTGGAGATAGCTAGTGCCGTTTGTTTCTTGGAGAACCAAAAATGTTGGGAATTATGATACAATTCAAGAGAAGACAACTTAGGTCTGGTAATATATCAGAGTTAGGTCTGTCTTTGTAATTAGGTCTGGTAATACAAAGTTAAGTCTGGTAGTCTGTTTAAGTCTGGTTGACTTATAATGTTAAGTCTGGTCGTGTTATAAGGAAAGTCTGTTAGAGATAAGTTAGGAAAAGATACAAAACGTGTAAGTATCTTTATAGAAGATTCGTGAATATCTTCTTAGTCGGTTAGCATTAGGGTTTCCTTGTGTTATAAAAGGATCCCTAAGATTGTTAGTTTCGTGTGTGAGTTGTACGAGTTTCACTATTGTGATTAAAAGTAATATACGAAGTTAGTGTTATCTCTGTGTGTGTTCTTCATTGTTTTTGTTAAGTTTCCGCATTAACATTAACAATTGTTAAGGGTTTCTCACTTAGACTGGTTTGGATTTATCCCAACCATCTACTAGGTAATCAAGACTACTTAGAGATCCACATACAATTCGTGGACCAACAAGTGGTATCAGAGCAAGGCGAGAGACTCTGAATTCGAAGAACACTTAATCTCAAAAACCTAATTCTCACTCAAATCACCCTACACAATGTCTGAATCCGATAAGCCTACTAATACTGAAACTTTTTCAATCCATAACAGTGAGGATGAGAGATCAAACCATGAAGATGAAGGAAAAACTGAAACCAGTAACTCCCAAACACAACAACAACCCGTCCCTTCCACAACCACAATCTCAAGCATAAAACTTCCATTACTGAAAAGAGAAGAATATGATATATGGGCCATGGAGATGGAACATTATCTGGAGTACATTGATAGTGATGTATGAAGGTTATTCAAAAGGGAAATTCTAAGAAAAGAATTTCACAAGGGAATGATGGGCAGATAAGAATAATGCCACCAGTATCTGCTGAGGAGATTAGGGCTGTGGAGAAGGAAAAGAAGGCCAGAACCTTGCTTTTATGGCTATTCCTAAGGAGCATCTGCAAAGGTTCCATGGCATGGTTGATGCTAAGGAGATGTGGGAGGCTATCAAGAAACTATTTGGAGGGAATGCAAACTCCAAGAAGATGCAAAAGGTTGTTCTTAAACAGCAATTTGAGACATTTAGTGTTTCAAAGACTGAAGGATTGGAGAAGGGCTATGATAGATTTCAACATCTGTTAACACAACTGGAAGTTCATGGTGCAACAGTCTCAAATGAGGATGCAAACTACAAGTTCCTTAGATCTCTACCATCAGAATGGGGTAATGTATCTATGGCGATGAGGATAAAGGAGGAAGTAGATTCAATGACACCTGATGACCTTTACAATAATCTTAGGATGTTTGAAAGGGACATCAGTAATAACACTCAGTCATCTACCAGTTCATCAAATGTTGCTTTTGTGTCACAAAACAAAAGCAGTACTTACAAGGTTAAATCTGGTAATGTTAGGTCTGGTATCTATGAAACTCCTACAAGTGAAAGATCTGCTTCAAGTTTTACTGATGAGGTGATACATTCTTTCTTTGCCAACCAAACAGAAGATGAAAGCTTTATTAGTGAAGATTTAGAACAGATTAATGATGCTGAAGTTGAGGAGATGGGCATAAAGTGGCACATTGCCATGGTTGCTTTAAGGGTCAAAAGATTTCAGAAGCAATATGGAAGGACCATCAACTTCAACAACAAATCACCAGTGGGATACACAAAGAGGACAGTTGAATGCTACAACTGTCACAAGCATGGACATTTTTCAAGAGATTGTCCAGAGAAGAAGCCTGCTGATGGGAAAAGAGATGAAGATGGGAAGATGGAAAAGAATCAGATGAGCTTGCTGACAATGGAAGCTGGAGGAGTCAACTGGGGTGAGCATCCAAGAGTGAATGAGGAGTCTGATCATGCTCTCATGGCCATTGGTAATGAGGTATCATTATGCTCTAAATTATGCACTGATTCATATAATCATGTTAAGGCTTTGTGTGATGAGCAGTTAGAACAAATAGGTGACCTAGAAGTAAATCTATTAGCACATAAAAATGCTGTAAAAACATTAGAGGCACAAAAGGTCACCCTTCAAAACCAACATGCTGCTTTAAAGGAAAAACTATACTTTCAAGCTAATAAAATATATGAACAAGATGAAAAGCTTAAAAGGTATAGACAATTGGGCCTTAGAATTCAGAAGGAGAGGGATGAGTTGAGAAAAAGGGTAGATCAGTGGAACAATTCTAATAATAACCTGTTCAAATATTGGGATTCTCAAATAAAATCAAATAAGAAATGTGGCTTAGGATATGAGGAAGATGAGAAAAAGGCAATCCTTAAGTCTAGAGAAGATGATTATGTAGGCAAACCATTGTACAATAGGTTTGTTAAGACTGGTGACTTTAAGGGAGTACCACCACCATTGAGTGATGATTATACTCCTCTTGAAAAAGAAGAGTTGGATGATTTACTTTTTGTGTATGGTAAGAAAGGTCCTCAAACACCTGAGTCAATCACCTCAGAGGACAAATCCAGTAGGTATTCTTCTTGTCAATCCAATGACTCTGAAGGATCTATTGATGGTTCCTCTGATCACTCTAAGTCTGAGTCAAAAAGTGAGGTAAAAGAGAATCCTGAACCTAAGGTTGTTAAGAAGTGTGAACCTATTGTTACTAAACCTGTAGTGACTAAACCAAAGCCTGAAACAGTCAAACCTAGTTATGTCAATCACATAAAAACTCCTAGGGAATCTGTTAAAATGAGTGAGTCACCTAGAAGCAATAGTCTTCACAGAGAAAGTAGGAGTAGTTACACTTATGCTCATAAAAGATGTTTTGTGTGTGGAAGTTTGAGTCATTTAATAAGAGATTGTGACTTCCATGAAAAGAGAATGAAGAGAGAGGCTGAGCAAAAGAGAATGAATGCTAATATGGGTCATGGTTCAAATAAACCAGTTTGGAATAATGCTAGTAGAATTAATCATGCCAACCAGTTTGTTCCCAGACCTGTCCAACTCAATAACTCTACCAGACCTAACTCTTATGTTAATTCTGGTAGACAAAATTTTAGGTCTGGCTACAGGAACTTTAATGTGAATAGGCAAAATGGTAATTTTATGAGGCCTAATGTGAATACTGGTTATGTTAATTATGTGAGACCCAGACAACCATTTCAAAAGCCACAGGTAAATGCAAATTTTCAAAGAATTTTTTTTATAAAACTCATTCACCTGTGAGAAGACCAGTTGTAAAGCAAACAGCAAAACCTTTAAAGGGGAATGGGGGGTCTGCTGTTAAGACCTCAGCATGTATGGCTTGGGATTCAAACAAAAATAAATCTATGTATAAATCCCAAAACAACAGTGGATCAGGTTCAAATAAGAAATATAAGTATGTTGATCCACAAGGCGGACCCAAGCCTACTCAGGCCTGGGTTCCTAAGAGAAACTAATTTCTCTTCTTTTTGTGCAGGATCATCCACTTTGCTATATGGAAGATAGAGGAATCCTTGATAGTGGATGCTCAGGGCACATGACTGGTAACAAGAACTATCTTAATGATTTTCATGAATTCGAAGGAGGTTCTGTTACTTTTGGAGGAAGCAAGGGACAGATTACTGGTAAAGGAAGAATAATTGTGGGCAACATAGAATTTGACAATGTATCCTTTGTGAAAGAACTTGGGCAGTTCAACCTTTTCTCAATATCACAAATTTGTGATACTCAGCATAAGGTGCTTTTTACTGAAACTGATTGTCTTGTATTGACTCCGGACTTTAAGATGCCTGAAGAACATCAGATTCTTCTTAAAGTTCCTAGACAACACAAAATGTACAGTTTTGATATGAAAGCATCTAATCCTGCAAAAGGTGCTACCTGTTTGATTGCAAAAGCTACTTTGGATGAATCTAAGTTGTGGCACAGAAGGTTAGGCCATGTAAATTTCAAAAACATGAATAAACTTGTGAAGAATAACCTTGTGAGAGGTTTGCCTTCAAAATTGTTTAAAAATGATCATACATGTGTGGCTTGTAACAAGGGAAAACAACATAGGGCATCCTGTAAGGTTAAATTAGAAAGATTAATCACTGAGCCCTTACATACCTTACATATGGATCTCTTTGGCCCTACATCTGTCCATAGTATAAATTATGCATGCTATTGCCTTGTCATTACAGATGATTGTACTAGATACTGTTGGGTGTTCTTTATGTCTAGGAAGGATGAAGCTAATCCTTTGATTCAAACTTTCATTAGGCAGATTGAAAACCTTCTTGATAAAAGAGTTAAAATCATTAGGAGTGACAATGGCACTGAGTTTAAAAACAAGAGCATGCTATACTTCTGTGGTAATAAAGGAATTAAGCAATAGTTCAGTAATGCAAGAACTCCTCAGCAAAATGGAGTTGCTGAGAGAATGAACAGGACACTTATTGAGGCAGCTAGGACTATGCTAGCAGATTCACTTTTACCCACAACATTTTGGGCTGAAGCAGTCAGCAATGCCTGTTACATCTTTAATAGGGTTAGAGTGACTAAGCCTCAAAACAAAACCCCTTATGAGCTTATGTTTGGCCATAAACCAGTTGTTAGCCATATAAGACCTTTTGGGTGTCATGTAACCATTCTTGATACTTTAAGTGTTCTTGGAAAGTTTGAAGGAAAGTCTGATGAAGGGTTTTTAGTTGGGTATGCATTAAACAGTAAAGCCTTTAGGGTTTACAATTTAGTATCCAAGAAAGTAGAAGAAAATCTGCATGTAAACTTTCTTGAAGAAAAACCCAATGTCAAGGGAATTGGTCATAGATGGATGTTTGATATTGATTATTTAACTGATTCTATGAATTATATTCCTGTCTCCAAGGAGAATCAAATTAACCCTATTGCAGGTACCAAAGAAGTTACTAACAATGCAGGTACCAAAGATCCTTCTAATACAGGGAACACTGATGATATGGCTGAGCTTGTTGTGATTCCATCTACAGAGAACAAGTCTGCTGCAGCTGAAGCAGAAATCAATAATTCTTCTTCTCAAGAAAAGGATTCTGAATACAAATCTCAAGATTCTGGCAAAGTAGTATCCCCTAACATTACCAGTACTTCCAACTTTAAGTCTGGTAGTAGTGCTCAACCAAACCTTTCTTCAAGTGCTGTTTGTGTTGATTCTGAGATGCCAGAACTTAAAGTATTTCCAAATCCTAATGAA
Organism: Artemisia tridentata subsp. tridentata; assembly: GCA_021014915.2. NCBI lineage: Eukaryota > Viridiplantae > Streptophyta > Magnoliopsida > Asterales > Asteraceae > Artemisia > Artemisia tridentata. Next base: position 74,880,745 of record CP139503.1, read on the forward strand.
GGTATCTTTGAAGGGGCTTCCTATGATGAAGGAGGTATTATTACTGATTTCAACAACTTACCCACTGAAGTGGAGGTAAGTCCAACTCCCACTCTCAGGATCCACACCATTCATCCCAAGAGCCAAATAATTGGTGATCCCAAGTCTGCTGTTCAAACAAGAAGTAGAGTGCAACATCAGTCTGATTCACTTGCACTCATTAGCCTGATCAAGCAACAACAAAGGGTCAATCATAAGGACCAGCAACATTGTTTATTTGCTTGCTTTCTTTCTCAAAGTGAACCCACTACAGTTTCTGAAGCTTTAGGGGAGGAAAGTTGGGTAGAAGCTATGCAAGAAGAGTTGTTGCAGTTCAAGCTACAGAAAGTATGGGTTCTTGTAGACCTACCTGATGGAGCTAAAATCATTGGTACAAAATGGGTCTCCAGGAATAAAAGGGATGAAAGAGGAGTAGTAGTAAGAAACAAAGCAAGGTTGGTAGCACAAGGATACAAACAGGAGGAGGGCATAGATTATGATGAGGTTTTTGCTCCTGTAGCAAGAATTGAGGCTATCAGGTTATTTTTGGCCTATGCATCATACATGGGATTCAAGGTGTATCAGATGTATGTCAAAAGTGCTTTTCTTTATGGCACTATTGAAGAAGATGTGTATGTACATCAACCTCCTGGTTTTGAGGATCCTGCTAACCCCAATCAAGTGTACAAGGTTATTAAAGCTTTATATGGACTTCATCAAGCTCCTAGAGCTTGGTATGAAACTCTTTCACAGTTTTTAGAAGAACATGGGTACATCAGGGGTGTAATTGACAAGACTCTATTCATTAAGAGAGACCAGAAGGATATCATTCTTGTTTAAATTTATGTGGATAATATCATTTTTGGATCAACAAGAAAGTCTTGGTGTGATGAATTTGAAGGTTTAATGAAAAGCAGATTTGAAATGAGCTCAATGGGAGAACTTACATTTTTCTTGGGACTGCAAGTAAAACAAAAGGATGATGGACTTTTTATTTCTCAAAACAAGTATGTTGTAGAAATTTTGAGGAAGTTTGAGTTCTCAAATGTGAAGACTGCAGTCACTCCCATGGAAAACAAGGTGCCTTTAACAAAGGATGAAGATGCTGCTGATGTGGATGTGCACCTTTACAGATCCATGATTGGTTCCCTCATGTATCTTACTGCTTCTAGACCTGACATTATGTATGCAGTTTGTGTTTGTTCACGTTTTCAGGTACAACCAAAGACTTTACATTTTCATGCTGTGAAGAGAATCTTTAGGTACTTAAAGGGCAAACCAAATTTGGGCCTTTGGTATCCTAAGGAGTCATCTTTTGACCTGACAGCTTATTCAGACAGTGACTATGCTGGTGCAAGTCTTGATAGGAAATCCAAAACAGGAGGTTGTCAATTCCTTGGAAGGAGATTGATATCTTGGCAATGCAAGAAGCAGACAATTGTGGCCAATTCAACTAGTGAAGCTGAGTATGTTGTAGCTGCTCACTGCTGTGGACAAGTCTTGAGGATTCAGAATCAGTTGCTGGACTATGGTTTGAATTTTATGAATATTGTTATCCATATAGATAATAAGAGCACTATTTGTATTGTTAAGAACCCAGTATATCACTCTAAAACTAAGCATATAGAAATCAGGCATCACTTTATTAGAGATTGCTTTGAAAAGAAGTTGATAAGAGTGGAGAAAATACATACAGATTTTAATGTTGCTGACCTTTTAACTAAAGCATTTGATGGTCCTAGGTTTAATTATCTGGTAGTTAACATTGGTATGATGAACCCCTAGTTTGAGTTAAGGGGAGGTTTGGCTTAAGGGGAGGTCAAACTATAAAGTATGTAAAGTATGAGTACTTACCATCATTTAGGTTATCTTTAAGTCTTGTAGTTTTGTTTTTAGTTCTGTTAGTGTTAAAATATATATATATATATATATATATATATATATATATATATATATATATATATATATATATATATATATTGTCTTCTACTTCTTTTATAAGCAATGCTGGATTAAGTAAATTTTCACAAGTTGTTAAGTGAGATTATTGGAACTTCTCACTTGGTGGAGGTGCATAGCACTGACACAACAAAAAGGTTATCAGTCCACCTTGTCTCATCAACGCAAGGACTGGCTAATCCTGAGCAAACGGCTAATAGGTAAAGATTGCTCAAATCCGTTTATGGCTGACAATTTGCCAAAAATTATATGGTATTCAACTCACCATATCTAAGATAAGTGAAGAGTTGGCTAGCCCACAAGGTTATGGCTTGTGGTAAAGGCTGTGGAAAACCATAAATGGTAATCAATTCACTATGATGAGGTGCTTTTCCATAAAAGAATTAGCTAGTCCAGAAGCAAACGGCTTTTGGTAAAGACTTAACAAATCCGTTGATAAGCTGATGATTTGCTAAAAATCATATGGTTATTAATGTACCATGGTCTGACACACCAAAACATTGGCTACTCCAGTGGTAATGGCTATTGGTAAAGAGATTTCAAATCCATTACATTTTCAATGATTCACCTCTCACAGATGGTAACACATCTGGAAGTGATGAGAATAGTCTGGAACTTCAATGAATTTGATGTACATATAGTCAATGTTGCTGCAAAGACCATATCAAAAGAGCTTATCAAGATTCAAGCTGCTAGAAAGGTTCAAGACCTAAATACAATTCAAAGTGTTCAAGATTCAATCCTCAGAAAGCTTAATCAGAAGAACTTGAAGTTCATGGAGCATGAAGATCAAGTTAGGGGAGGATTGTTGGGAATTATGATACGATTCAAGAGAAGACAACTTAGATCTGGTAATATATCAGAGTTAGGTCTGTCTTTGTAATTAGGTCTGGTAATACAAAGTTAAGTCTGGTAGTCTGTTTAAGTCTGGTTGACTTATAATGTTAAGTCTGGTCGTGTTATAAGGAAAGTCTGTTAGAGATAAGTTAGGAAAAGATACAAAACGTGTAAGTATCTTTATAGAAGATTCGTGAATATCTTCTTAGTCGGTTAGCATTAGGGTTTCCTTGTGTTATAAAAGGATCCCTAAGATTGTTAGTTTCGTGTGTGAGTTGTACGAGTTTCACTATTGTGATTAAAAGTAATATACGAAGTTAGTGTTATCTCTGTGTGTGTTCTTCATTGTTCTTGTTAAGTTTCCGCATTAACATTAACAATTGTTAAGGGTTTCTCACTTAGACTGGTTTGGATTTATCCCAACCATCTACTAGGTAATCAATACTACTTAGAGATCCACATACAATTCGTGGACCAACAAAAAAGTTAAGCAACAACCCATGAAGGTACAAATGCCACTAGTACTTTTTCGATCCACATAATCTCCCGCATGATCAGAGTCGGCATATACTATAGCTTATATGCCGGTCCCTTTAGGATATCATAATCCTAAGTGCATAGTGCCTTTAATGTATCGGAAGATACGCCTAACCGCTTCAAGATGAGAAGTTTTGGGATCTTCTTGGAAGCGAGCACAAAGGCAGACACTAAACATGATATCGAGCCTACTTGCCGTTAGGTATAATAAACTTCCTATCATACCTCTATAATTAGTGCTATCTATGGATTCACCCTCTTCATCTTTGGTGAGCTTTGTGTCCGTAGCCATTGGAGTTTTCATAAGTTTAGTATCTTCTAATCCAAATTTCTTAAGCATTTCTTTAATGTACTTAGATTGATTAAAGAATATTGCATCTTCTAATTGTTTTATTTGAAGTCCAAGGAAGAAGTTGAGTTCGCCCATCATGCTCATTTCAAATTCGTCATGCATGATTTTTGAGAATTCATCACACATGTCTTGACAAGCTAATCCGAATATAATGTCATCGACATATATTTGGACGATGATGATGTTTGATCATTTCTTCTTAGTGAAAAGAGTGTTATCTACCACTCTCATTGAGTATTCATGTTTAAGAAAAAAAAAGCTTTTAACCTATCATACCATGCTTTAGGAGCTTGCTTTAGACCATACAAAGCTTTCTTGAGTTTATAAACATGCTCGGGTTTCTCGAAGTTAATGAATCCTGGAGGTTGTGCTACATATACCTCCTCATTGATGAAACCGTTTAGGAATGCACTTTTCACATCCATTTGGAACAACTTAAAGTCTAACGCACAAGTGTAAGCAAGTAATATTCTAATGGACTCAAGTCTAGCTACAGGTGTGTTGGTTTCATCATAATCAATTCCTTCTTGTTGATTATAGCCTTGTGCCACTAACCTTGCATTATTTCTAGATACAATTCCGTTCTCGTCTAACTTATTCCTAAATACCCACTTGGTTCCTATTATGGTTATGTACTTAGGTCTTGGTACTAACTCTCAAACATAATGGAAACTATGGGAAACCCTAGTTGATTTTGGATTTTCTTGCTAAATGTTTTAAACTGCTCGAAGGCTTCGGTCTTGTTCTTAGGAAATCTAGTCCAAGTGTACCTAGAGTAATCATCTACTATTACTAAGGTGTAGAGATTTCCTCCATCCGTACGGTGGAAGGCCTGAAAAGATCCATGTGAAGGAGTTCTAGACATCTAGAAGTTGAGACTGTATTCTTAGGTTTGTGGCTAGAGTGAGCTTGTTTTCGTACTTTGCAAGCGTAACAAAAATGTTTGTCAAACTTAAGTTTAGGAAGATTTCTAACTAAATCCTCAGAAGCTAATGATTGTAACAAACGCAAATTTCCGTGACCTAATCTTCTATGCCACAAAGTGGTTTTGTCGCTAACCGTAGCCAAGCATATATTGTCACTAGACCTATTACCTATCTTCATGACATATAAATCACCTTTCCTAATGCCCTTGGCAATGACTTTTCCATCCTTAATTATTTCACTACCTTCTTCGGAAAAGATTACTTTGCACTTATTATCACATATTTGACTAATACTTAAGAGATTAAATCCTAAGTTATCTACATGCTCAACATTAGTGATAGTAAGAGAATTATGAGAAATCTTACCTTTGCCAATGATATTACCTTTGAGTTTACTACCAAAAGTGACATTACCTCCGTTGCATGATTGATACGATGAGAATAGCTTACGATTTCCTGTCATGTGATTAGTGCATCCACTATCTTTGATCCATTCGCCGGGCTCCAAGTCAATTCCCAAGTATATCTCTTTTGAAGTTCCGACCATTAGACAAGCTTCGTTTTTGGTCTCTTCGTCGCTATCACTCCAAGCACCACTTACGTATGCCTTTTGGTTCTTTTCTTTTGTTTGATGAGTACATTCTCCTACTATGTGTCTTGGATCACCACATCCAAAGCATCTTTTCTCACCCTTGCTATATTTGTCATCCCGACTCTTTTGGGGTGTTTTCTTTTCATCTCGCGGTTGTCTTACATATCTACCTCTTCGTTTAAAGAACTTCTTGAATTCTCTAACCGCCATGGCATACTCTTCATCTTCACTTTCCGAACTTGAGTCTTCATCATCACTTAATTCTTTTTTAGCCTTAAAATCAAGATATCTCCTTTCTATTTTGCTTTTGACTATCTTGGAATCATTTTTGTTGATTAACTCATGAACCTTTAGATTACCAATGAGCTCATCCAGTGAGAGTGAGGCTAAAACTTTGGATTTGTCTATTGCCGTGACCTTTTCTCTCCATTTTGGATGTTTTTCTCTCCATTTTAGATGTAAAGCCCTGAGAAATTTCCTAACATAACTCTTGACAGAAACACCTTCATTAAGTGCCTTTAGGCTAGTAATTATAGTATTGAATCTAGCAAAAGCACTATCTATAGATTCGTCTTCAGGAATGACGAATTGTTCATATTGTTGGACAAGAAGATCGATCTTGTTATCCTTGACTTGATTATTACCTTGATGGGTGACTAACAAAATTTTCCAAATATATTTAGCCGTATTACACATAAAAAATCTTTGAATTTCCTTTTTCGGTAAAGCACTATAAATAACCATTTTTGCTTCATCGTTTTTAGCCAATTTCTTTTTAAGGTTTTCACTTTGTTTATCATAATGAACTAATTCATCCTTTTTAGTTTCAGGGTTTTGTTCAATAGGTTGAAAGTCACCTATGGTAATAACATGTCAAAGATCAAGATCTTTTGATTTCACATATGTTTTGAACCTAGTTTTCCAGTAAATGAAGCTATCAGCTTCGAAAAGTGGTAGTCTTTGCCTAGATTTCCCTTCTTGATATTTTTCAAAATCCATTGATCGATTCAAGTTTTAAAATACAGTATACTTTAAAAATCTTGAGTGCCTTGCTCTGATACCAATTGTAGAAACTAGAAGGGGGGATTGAATAATTTCATCGTTTTAATTACGTTTTCAAAAATCTTTTTCAAGTTTGTTTTGAAATACTTTTGGATCCGAATCTTATGTGATATCAATACAACAATCTATGAACACAACTATAAAAGAGTAAGTAAGCGAAATGTCGAGTCCTAATCCTAGCTAGAACTAATCTACACAAAAGCCCACGTGGCTACACAATTCAAACCAACACCAAGTCCAAATCAACACAATACACAATTCCGAACTTACACACAAGTCGGATTAAACACAAGAATTGAGATACAAAGAATAAAGGTTAAGGAGAGATTCGTAACAACGGTTATGAGGTGAAGGACTATTCTTCAACACTTCGTTTCTTGATGAATACGAGCGTTCTTCTCTTGCACTTAGAGGAAGGATGGATGTGATCACTTGTAAACAACTTACAACCCGTTAATGTGATCAAAGAAGAGTATTTAGAATGATTTGGAAAGACAAAAAGTTTTAGCGCTCAAGAGGTGATTTTTCTGCGTGAAACAGTTCAGTATTTATAGGCACCAGGACGAGCGGGGGACGGTCCGTTAAACATTGGACAGTCCTGTATATATAAGGAACCTCCCACCTATTTACGGAACCGTCCCGACAGAAGATCCTGATGTGGTGAAAATTTATCTGGAGAAAGTTTTATCTAGTTTAGGCGGGAAAACTAGCTGTTGGAGAATTTGATATTCAAATTTATTTTCTTAATAAAACATTGCTTTAAAATTACAAAAATAATTTTTTAAAAATGTTTTGTCAAATAAAAATGTGAAGTTTAGAGAAAAATAAATTCTTTGATAACTTAACTAAATTGGTAGATTGTTTGTTCATACCTTAAGTGATTTTGTATTTGAAACGAGTTTTCTCGATTAGAAACTTGTTAAACGTAATTTTACGTAACGTGTATTTATATTTTGTGATTATCAAAATGTGTAGAGACCGGAGAATGCAAATGACATTTTTGACATTATTTGTATTAACAGTTTATCTTTACTTCTTTTAGGCTCTCGAGAGTCTTGCTTACCAATGCCTCCTCGTCATACTTCTCCAAGCGCCGTGTAAAAGGTATAGCCGGAACATATGGTGCCACATACTAGTTGATGTTAAGCGGATCGATGGTTGCTAAGACCGACTTGACTTCTTCTATTATAGGATCTACCTTCATCTTCTTTTCTCCCTTTAACTCGGGTGGAACCTGACTAGAAACATATGACATACTGGAAAAATAATCAATTTCATCAGTAGAACAATCAAAAGGTGTATAGAGAGGCGACCCATCATTGGTGAATATTGCCTTGCATTGACCAACATTTGTTGAGGAACTAACTGCTCCTCTCGATATTTGTGCTTGTATGTCATTACTCAGTATCCCAATTTTTGCATCCAAACTCCTTAGAGTTTCATCGTGATTTTTAAGGTTCATGTTTGTGCTTTCTTGAAAAATTTTCAACCATTCATCTAGTTCAGCCTATTTCATAACTGATTCCTCCAGATACTTGTTTATCGTGTCTTCCAAGCTTGATTTTCTTTCACCTGAAGAAAAAACAGTTTTCAGCTCTCGTGTAGTATCCTAGTGGTCCCATACGGTATCTAGTTCCATTACCACCGTTGAAAGGTTTCCCACCTTCTCCATATTTTACCTCTTCAACGGGTTTTACCTCTTCATTCAAAGGGCACTCCTTGCTAAGGTGTGATCCATCACAAGTTTCACATCCTACTTGGATAGCATGAACATTCTCTTTCAGCTTCTTCATATCCCTTCCAAGACTATCAAGATTGCTTGTGATTGTGGAAATTCCGTCCAAATTACCTTCAATGCTTCTAACACTAGCACAGTTATGCCACTTTTGTGGGTGGTCAGCCATGTCTTGGATCGACTCAAGAGCCCTAACAGGTGTTATTCCAGGGATCGGCCCTGGGAATTAAAAATTTGATGGGTCGGGATATTTAGAGCCTTGTAGAAGATGTTAACCTTCAGCTGACTGTTAAGATCATGTGTTGGACACCTGTAAAGAAGGTCATTGTACCTTTCCCAAGCATGGTACAATGTCTCGTCCCCTTCTTGTTTAAAGTTATGAATCTCCTCAAGCTATTTAGTTGTCTTTGAAAGAGGGTAATACCTTTGAATGAATGTTTTCTTAAGAAGATCCCATGTGTCAATAGTCCCAGTGGCAACCTATCCATCCATTTCTTTGCAGCTCCAGATAGTGTCATAGGAAACACTCACTGTAACACCCCTTGAGCAACGCGACTAAAAAAAATGTGAAAATTTTTCGCAAAAAGTACACCCGAAAACCGACACACTGACACTCTTTTACAATCTGACAAAAATCTATAAACATCTAGACCTTGAAACTATTTTTAAATGAAACTAGACTCAATTACCTTTGAAACGGCGGGTGGCACGACCCATACTGACTTACGGTTTAAAAGATATGATTTTTTTAGAAAACTTACAAAATCTGCTCACAAAATTCTGTCATATGAGAGCCATCAAAACTTTCATACTTTTAGTACAAAATTTTGGGCATTAGAAGCCATCATACTTTCACAAATTCATTTTCCGGAAAACATATCTTCGACTCTCAAAAAACTTTATGAAACCTTCCAGGATTCATTAGAACATTATACATATCAAATATATGTAATAACTTAGTCATAACGACCCGCGGAATCGTGCTTTACAAACTGACGGGTGTTATGCCAAACACCCGTTATGACCCATTTTCCGGAAAACGACTTATATTACTCGGATAAATACCAAAATTTCCAGAATTTATTTAGACCTCATATGTTTCATAAAAACATAAAGTTTCGACATTTACAACAATCGAGGACATAACTTTCAATACGGAAGAAATAGCAAATATGACCCATTTGACCCGTACACTCTTATACCCAGAAATTTCTACATTACACATTAAAACAATACTTAACACAATTTAACATGACATTACCAAAGCATAACAAAACATTCTTACATAATCTTAACCCATAGCATCCTAAAATGAGTGAAATGGGCTAATACCAAACACCCCTTAAACTACAATTCAATTAACATTTAACCACTAGAACTTGACCATATTTACTACCATTTACAAGACATCACTTGGACACAACTCAAAGACCACAAACATTAAAATGACCAAGTGAAACAAAAGATATACCAAGTTGAAAAATGACACTTCTGGGGCTTCCAACTTTCTACACACACTTGGTCCAAGAAACAAGGTCTTCTACTTACCGATCACAAAAATACTAAACTTCCATCAAAGCTAGCAACTAAGTCGTGCCCTTACCTTTACCTTCAACACTTGAACCTTCAAAACATTCATTAAACTTATACGTAAGCAAAACGCTTAGTAAGTATATGACTTAAACTTAACAACATCATCAAGTCATAACTAACAAGTTTGCTAGTTACAACATATCAAGGAATACATTCATAACATTAAACATACCTTCATTAAATATATATAATTATGCTAACATTACACACTTTCTAGCATTGGATCCAAGCTACTTAACATTAACAATTTCCTTGATCATTACATCATAAAACATCATAATTCAATATAAATTGAAATTATGAAACATTAACAAGTTTAGTCAATATACTTACTGTAACACCCCCAAAAATGGATTGCAGCGAAAGAAAATGTCACTGGGGTGCTACTCAATTGGCACACAGCACAAAGTATAGAAAACAGACTACCTGATCTGTTTTAGAAAAACATCACATATTTCAAAAGGATTTAGTTTTACATTAATCAAAATGGTGCGGAAGTAAGGCCCAATAAAGTAATTTGAACGGTCCCAAATGAATATCATAGTATCGTGATCCTACAACCATGCCATGCAATGCCAAAAGCCTCCAAAAGTAAGCTAATGCCTTAAGAACGTGAAAATACATACTAAAAGTGTCAACACAAAGGTTGGTGAGTTCATACGTTGAATATAAAGAAGTAAAGTTGGACCATAAGCAAAGCATATGAAATTTCATCGAACATAATGTTATACAAAACGTTAGGGAAAATATTTTGATTGTGCTAAGTTCATGTCACCGAAACCTTAAGTTTTCTAGCTATGTAGGTGTCTAAGCACCCAAGCAAATGTAGGCATCTAAGTACCCAAGATATGTAGGTGTCTACGCACCCAAACAATGTAGGCATGTAAGTACCCAAGATATGTAGGTATCTACGCACCCAATCAATGTAGCTACTGGTTCCTAACTTAGGCAATCCGTAAACAGTTTAAAATTATGCACTTGTGTCCATGAGTAAGTATCAAGTAGGTAATGAGTGAATGGTATTGCATTCTAATAATCAAATCAGTATTACAGCAAAGTAGAAAATGTTTTCGAGTAACTGAATCATGTATGAGAGTAATTTGTGTAAAGAGTTTGAGTAAATCGAATAAGTAAAGTGTGCAAGTATTCTCACCCCAAGATGGTTTAAAATAAGTAAAGTAGGGGCCATGAACTCACCTCGAAACGGTAGATCATTTAGTAGAAAATAAGAAATTAAGAGGCACTACACGACAGTAATTGAATGGCTCGACCTAGAATATACGATTTATCTTAACAGTTATGACACACTAAAATAAAGTAATGAAATTGGGTTTTCCGAAGGATGGTTACATCAACGCGACACGTTGATAAGAGATTTAGATTTCGAGTTGTAATAGTTGTAAAGTAATGAAATTGGGTTTTCCGAAGTAAGCAAGTAGTTCGACAAGACTTATCATTTATTGTAAAGATCTCCTTTGTTGTATAAAAGGAAAGATCTTATCTTAGTTATAAGTGTGTTGAAAATAGACTAACAAAGTGCTAAATTGTAACTAATTGAACATAACAGAAAGTTAGTTTTCTTTGTAATAGAGATTTAAGGTTTTGTAACCCTAGTGATAGTGAAGATCACTCGTATTATTCTCAATAATATTGAATCGTTTGGTGTTAACATTCATTGTTCATTATCAAAATCAACATCCACCACTGTTCCATTTCCAATAACAATATCCTTCTAAGTGTGGTTAAGTAGATTCCGCATACTTAATCATATTCACTCAAAGTATCACATACACTCATTATAAAGGACTAACATCCTATTAAGTGTATCGAATCCTCTCAATTGGTATCAAAGACAGGCTGATATCTTTGATTTAGAAGAAGAAGAAGAAGAAGAAATGGACGTCGAATCTATTCAGACAAATGTTGCTGCAAATTTACCAATGCTCAAACAGAATGAGTTTGAGATGTGGAGGCTAAGGATAGAGCAGTATTTCCAAGTGCAAGATTATGCACTTTGGTAAATTATTAAAGATGGAAACTCCTTCAAACCTACAACCTCTACATCAACAGTTGAAGGTAAAATTGTGACAACTTTGAATACCAAACCAACAACTGCAGAAGATAGAGTCAGAAAGAAGAATGACCTCAAGGCCAGAAGTATGCTGATGATGACCATTCCAAATGATCAACTTTTAAACTTCAGCAAGTTCAAAGATGCAAAGTCTTTGTTTGAGGCCATTATTGCAAGGTATGGTGGGAATGAAGCCACCAAGAAGACCCATAAGACTCTTCTCAAACAGCAGTTTGAAAACTTCTCCTCAACCAACAATGAATCACTAGACCACATGTTTAACAGGCTTCAGAATATTTCCTGGGGTTGAAATACCTCAAGAAGATTTAAACTCAAAATTTCTGAGAAGCTTACCTGAAGAGTGGGCTATGCATGTTGTTGTCTGGAAGAACAAGCCAGACCTTGACCACATGGAACTTATGGACTTGTATAGCAACTTTAAGATTGTGGAACATGATTTGAAGAAAACTGGAGGTACTAGTTCTAATACTGGGAATATGGCATTTATGTCATCTCCTAGTACCTCAAATCCAGTTGAAGAGGTGAAGGTTGATGGTGGTGTTGGTGCTGCTAGTTCATCAAGCAGTACCATTGGTATAATGGATGAGCAGACTTGTTGTGCATTTTTAACAAGTTGAAATGATGGGTGCATGCTTACACATGAAGACCTCCAAGAGATCAATGATGATGATCTGGAGGAAATGGACCTAAAATGGCAAATTTATCTTCTTAGCATGAGGGCTAAGAAGTTCTATCAAAGGACGGGGAAGAAGCTCACAATCAGCAGCAATGATACTGCTGGTTTTGACAAGTCAAAGATAGAATGCTACAACTGCCACATGATAGGGAACTTCTCAAGAGAATGTAGAAGGCCAAGGCAGCAAGATAGCAAGAACAGAGGTTTTGGAAGCAAGTCCAAAACAGGGGAAGTTTCTGAACCAAACTCAAAAGCTATGGTAGCTATTGATGGCTTAGGTTTTGATTGGAGCTTCATGGCAGATGAAGCAGAAGCTTCTTCTCAGATGGCACTTATGGCTTTTTCTGCTACTAAGGTACAATCTCATAAAGCTTGTTCAAATAATTGCACTGCTCTTAAAGATCTACAAACTTTAATCAAACATTATGATGATCAAAAGAAAGAGCTAAGCACAACTCATCAAGACTTAATAAACTATAAGTGTGGTTTAGCAACCTTAGAGAAGCAGATCATACACTATAAAGAAAATGAATTTGCTTTTTCATATGACAAAGCTCTTCTTAAGCAGGACATATTCTTTAGAGATGCAGAAATTAAGCTTTTAAGAGATGCATATGATAGGATCAAAAAGGATAATGAAAACATTCACTTAAGTGTAGAAACACTAGAACATGCTTCTAAGGGTGTAACTAACATGATTGAATGTCAAGTGATCAATAAGGCAAAGTCTGGGTTAGGATATAATGCTGTCCCACCTCCTTATAGAGGAATTCCTGTTCCCCCAGGGATTGACCTAGAGCATTCAGGCTTAGCTGAATTTCAACAACCTGAGCTACACTATGGTGTACAGCCAAAAGCAAAGTTAGTTGTTGATGGACCTAAGAAAGTAAGTGAGAGTTTATGTTAAACTTCACTTCCTGAGGACAAGGTGTCCTCTGATAGAAGATCAGATAGAATAGTCATTGAGGACTGGATATCTGATGATGATGAAGATGAACATGTTATGTCTAAACCTGATATGGTTAAGAAAGCAGGAACAAGTGTTCCTAAGATAGTCAAACATAATACTGATAGGCCTAAAATCAACATTAAACATGTTAGGCAACCAGTTAGATATTGTGAACAATATAGAACCACAAACAAGCCTAAAGGCAACCAAAGAAATTGGAATGGCCTTAAGTCTCACCAACTAGGTGATGACTTTGACTTCTATAACAAAACTTGTTTCATTTGTGGAGAATTTGACCATCTTGCAACTTTCTGCAACCAAAGGGTATCTGGGTATACACACAATAGGGTGAATTTAAAAAGGCATACACCTAAAAGTCACTCTAATTATACTAGAACAACACCCAGAGCAGTTTCATTAAAGTCTGGACCAAAAGCAGTTTCTACTGCTAGACCAAAAGTTTCTACTGCTCACCAAGCAGTTTCTACTGCCAGACCTTTTTACTCTGTTTACCCTAAACCAGCTGTACAAAGTGCAAAAACAACTTACAATCATGCACAAACAATTGCTAAGAGACCTTTTCCAACAAGAGCAGTTTCACTAAAATAAATTTGGAAACCTAAGGGTTATACTGTTAGGGAAAAGAGGGCCAATCCTGTTAAGGCCTAAGCATGTTGGATTTGGAAACCTCTTAAATCCAATGGTGCATCAGCTATTCTCAAGAGATTTAATTACATTGATGCACATGGCAAATCCAAGTCAGTAATGGCTTGGGTTCCCCAAGGAAACTAATTTCCTTATTTGTGTGCAGGAACATTCACCAACAGATCATGAAGATCAAGGCTATTCAGATAGTGGGTGTTCAAGGCACATGACAGGCAACATGTCTTATCTTTCCAACTTTCAATCATTAGATGGAGGATATGTTACCTTTGGAGGAGGTATCGGTGGCAAGATTACTGGTAAAGGTACTCTTAAAACTGGTAAATTAGATTTTGAAGATGTGTACTATGTGCAAGAGCTTAAGTATAATCTTTTTAGTGTCTCACAAATGTGTGACAAAAAGAACAAAATTCTTTTTTTTGACATTGAATGTCTTGTACTTTCTTCTGATTTTAAGATGCCTGATGAAAGTCAAGTACTTCTTAAAATTCCAAGAAAGGGCAACATGTACAGTGTTGATATGAAGAAGATAGTTCCTAAAGAGGCACTTACTTGTCTAGTTGTAAAGGCTACATTGGATGAATCTATGAAATGGCATAGGAGGCTTGGTCACATTAACTTCAAAACCATAAATAAAATTGTTAAGGATGGTTTGGTAAGAGGTTTACCTCAAAAACAATTTGAAAATGACCAAACATGCATTGCTTGTCTTAAAGGCAAACAACACAAAGCCACTTGTAAGCCCAAAATTTTTAACTCTATTGATCAATCATTGTTTATGCTTCATATGGACTTATTTGGACCTACAAATGTGAGTAGTATAAAGCATAAAAGATTTTGTCTAGTTGTTACTGATGACTATAGCAGATTTACATGGGTTTTCTTTTTAAGTTCTAAGGATGAGACTTCTAGCATTCTTAAAACATTCATTACAGAGATAGAAAACCTAGTAAGCAAGAAAGTAAAAGTCATTAGATGTGACAATGGGACTGAGTTTAAGAATAGAGTTATGGATGACTTCTGCAAGGAAAAAGGTATTAGGAGAGAATTTAGTGTTGCAAGAACTCCTCAGCAGAATGGAGTTGCTGAGAGGAGAAATAGAACACTCATAGAAGCTGCTAGAACCATGTTAGCCGACTCTAAGTTGCCTATCACTTTTTGGGCTGAAGCAGTTAATACTGCTTGCTATGTTCAAAAAAGGGTTTAGGTTGTCAAATCTCACAATAAGACATCATATGAGCTTTTTAGAGGTAGAACTCCTGCAATAGGATTTCTTAGACCTTTTGGATGTCATGTGACAATTCTAAATACCTTAGACCATCTAGGAAAGTTTGATGGTAAAGCAGATGAAGGATTCTTAGTTGGATATTCTCTTAATAGCAAAGCTTTTAGAGTATACAACTCAAGAACTAGAATAGTAGAGGAAAACCTGCATGTGGAATTTTTAGAGAATAAATCCAATGTAGCAGGTGAAGGTCCAAAATGCCTATTTGATCTTGAGTCACTAACCAAATCAATGAATTATGTGCCTGTTGTTGTAGAAACTAATGAATTTTCAGGTTCAGAAACATATGATGCAACAGATGAGGCAAGGTTAGAAAAAGAGATGGATCAAGATTATGTGATGATGCCAATATGGACAAGTACAAGTGTGGATTCAACTTCTTATGATGAATCTTCTTCTAATGAACCTAAAGAAGGGATTGAAGCTGAAAACAAGGAAGATGGAACAAAGGAACAAGAGAATGTTTCTACTGATGATAGTACTGCTGAGACGGAGCATTCTACTGCTAGGCTTAATTTTTCTACTTCTGAGCCAAATGTTTCTACTGCTGGCCCATCAGACTCAACTGAAGCAGAATTCTCAGAAGATGAGGTGGATTTCAATAATCTCCCACATAACTATCATGTTCCTACTACACCACACACAAGGATTCACAAAGTCCACTCTCTGGACAATGTGATTGGAGATGTACAATCAGGGGTGAAGACAAGACAACAACTGATGTCTTCAGACCAACAAGGGCTTCTTGATGCCCTTTATGCTTCAAAGCAGCATGAGTTTGCAAACTCTTGCTTGTTTGTATGTTTTCTATCACAAGCATAACCAAATAATGTTCTTAAAGCCCTAGATGATTCCAGCTGGTTAGAAGCTATGCAAGAAGAGCTTCTTCAGTTCAAGATTCAGAAGGTTTGGGTGCTAGTTGATTTACCCAAGGGTGTAAGGGTAATTGGCACTAAATGGGTTTTCAGAAATAAAATGGATGAAAGGGGCATAGTGATTAGGAATAAGGCTAGATTAGTAGCCCAAGGGTAGACACAAGAAAAAAGGATAGACTATGAAGAGGTTTTTGCTCTAGTAGCAAGGATTGAAGCCATCAGGTTATTTTTGGCTTATACTTCATTTATGGGCTTCACAGTTTATCAAATGGATGTCAAGAGTGCATTTTTATATGGTACTATTGAAGAGGAGGTATATGTCTCACAACCTCCAGGGTTTACTGACCCAGATCATCCAGACAAGGTGTACAAGGTAGCAAATGCTCTTTATGGCCTTCATCAGGCACCAAGAGCATGGTATAAAACACTGGCTTCCTATTTAACAGAAAATGGATTTTAAAGAGGCAAGATAGATCAGACATTATTCATCAAGAAGCACAAGAAGGATCTTTTGCTAGTGCAGGTTTATGTGGATGATATCATCTTTCGATCTACAAGGGAGGAGATGTGTTTGGAGTTTGAGAAACTTATGCATAATAAGTTTCAGATGAGTTCCATGGGGGAACTTACATTCTTTTTGGGTCTGCAAGTTAAGCAATCAAGTGAAGGCATATTTATCAGCCAAGATAAATATGTTGCAGAGATTCTTAGAAAATTTCAATTTGCTGATTCAAAAGTGGCAAGCACACCAATGGACTCTGAGAAGCCACTTTTTAAAGATTTAGATGGAGAAAATGTAGATGTACACACATACAGATCTATTATAGGCTCTTTGATGTATCTCACATCATCAAGACCTGATATCATGTTCTCTGTTTGTGCTTGTGCAAGATTTCAAGTAACTCCAAAGGTTTTGTCACCTCACAGCTGTCAAGAGGATTTTTAGATATCTCAAAGGTCAACCTAGGTTGGGTCTATGGTATTCTATGGAATCACCTTTTGACTTGGTAGCATTTTCAGATAGTGATTATGCAGGTGCAAGCTTGGACAGAAAGTCAACAACTGGAGGATGTCAATTCCTTGGGTGTAGACTTATCTCATGGCAGTGTAAGAAGCAAACAGTTGTGACTACTTCAACAACTGAAGCTGAATATGTAGCTGTTGCAAGTTGCTGTGGTCAAGTCCTATGGCTTCAAAACCAACTTCTTGACTATGGGTACAATTTCATAAACACTGTCATATATATTGATAATAGTAGTACAATTTGCATAATTAAAAATCCAGTGCAACAGTCTAAAACAAAACACATTGAAATTAGACATCATTTTATTTGAGACTGCAATGAGAAAAAGTTAATTCAAGTTCTTAAAATTGATTCTGATCACAACTTTGCAGAACTTCTCACAAAAGCTTTTGATGTTGGAAGGTTTCAGTACTTGGTAGCAAGTATTGGGATGCTTAATCCTCAATGATTTAAAACTCTGTATTTTTGTATATAAATTTTTGTTTGTACTGCTAGCATTGTTAATTACTACTGTTACTGAAAAGTTTGTACTACTAGTACAAATTTTGTTTGTTAAGTTTATACTGTTAGTCAGATGATTCTACTGCTATAAGACAAATGTTTTGCATTTTGTTTCTTGGTTTTGGACTAACAATTTCAGGTATGAACATTTGAGCCCAAAGGAAGTTTCAAGTGAAATAAATGAGCAGCAGAAGGATAATACAATTTGCTAATATAATAGGTTTATGATGGACTGAGTTTGGAAATTCATTAACAAAGGTTTACACCTAAGTTAATAAAATCTTTAAAACTTCTTTCTTGAAACCTGATTATGATGTTTCACATTGACTTGATGGCTCAGTTGGTCAGATAGTAACTGACACAACTCACTTTCTATCATTTTATACTTTAATTGGTATAATGAGTAAGTCTAAGGACATCTGATAGAAAGAACAAAGAACAAATATGCATCTAACACTTATGTTAGAAGACACAATTGTCACGAGCTGGAAAACCTGTCAAGAAAGCCCTTTGAATGGGTTTATCTTTACACAGGCAGTTATTTATAACTGAAAACATTGGTTCTCACACAACCAGAGGTTACTTTAAACTGAATTCTTGATTAAGTGTCTGTTACACACTTAATCCCTTCAAAATGGTTGTTAAGCAGTATGATTTTTCACAATAAAATCAAGTTCATACTGCTAAGTCAAAAGTTTCTTAAAAAGGATTTTCAAAGAGGCTTAGAAAAACCATCAAATGATGGACCATGAGTCAATGCCCCATGAATCACCTCTCACAAGAGTTAACACACCTAGAAGTGATGAGGGCAGCAAATAAACTCTTAAGGAATTGATGGCTACATGTACAACATTGTCTGAAAACATGTTCTAATTGGTAAATCAGATGATGGCGAGAGATCTTCCAAAAAGGGGAGGAAATGATAAATCTCAGGGGAGGAAATATTTTGGTACACGGTGAGAGATCTTCCAAGCATAGATTAAGGGGAGGAAGATTAACCAAATGTAGGGAAGAAAGAAAGATTGTGGTTGTGTATGCTTAGAACAGGGAGAAATTGATCAAACAGGGGAGAAAGATTGGGAAGGGAGTAGTTTCATGACTCCACTTTTTAGCATCTCAATATAATATATACACCCTTTCAAAAACCACCTGGCTCAGCAGCAGTTGTTGTATCTCCTCCTATAATGGAAAAGACAAGAGCATCAAGATGATGATGTCAGCTTTTAGAGAAGCTAACATGTCTTATTATTCAGCCAATAATAAGAACAAGCATTCAGTTGATGATTGCTGGGAATAAAATTTTTCAGTTGATGGATACTGGGAATAAGCTCTTCAAATGAAGAAAGTTCAAATAAAGATTCTGGAGTATTTTATATATTCAGAAGGGATGAAGCATTCAAATGGAGAAAGTTCTATCTAGGTTCTTTCAGTTTCAATTTCAGTTCACTATGTTTGTTCATCACTTGCAAAGGCTTGCTGAAAGATGATTTGACTTCTTGGAACAAGCATCCAAGATACACAGCACCATTGCCTCTTAAAATTCCTCCATCCAAGGAAATTGCACCATCTTTTATTCAAGGTACTGCTATTGTTTAAGATAAAAAAAGATGATGTTATTGCTGAAAAAGATTCACATAAGGTAGATGAGTTAGACAGAAAGATACTTAATCTTGAAGAACAGAGGAAAAGCTCAGATTAAGAGTCTGACTATGAAGTGTTTGAAAGATCCTCACAATCAGAATTTATAAGTGTGTTGAAAATAGACTAACAAAGTGCTAAATTGTAACTAATTGAACATAACAGAAAGTTAGTTTTCTTTGTAATAGAGATTTAAGGTTTTGTAACCCTAGTGATAGTGAAGATCACTCGTATTATTCTCAATAATATTGAATCGTTTGGTGTTAACATTCATTGTTCATTATCAAAATCAACATCCACCACTGTTCCATTTCCAATAACAATATCCTTCTAAGTGTGGTTAAGTAGATTCCGCATACTTAATCATATTCACTCAAAGTATCACATACACTCGTTATAAAGGACTAACATCCTATTAAGTGTATCGAATCCTCTCAAGAAGTTTTAAAAGTTTTGTAAATTTTTATGTTTTTCATCTTTTTTCCAGAATTTGTGAAAAGTATAATTTTGTGAAAATATTCGTTTCAACAATACATGCTCTTAAATGTCAATTTAATACAATAACGGACCCGAGACGCCCCTTTTGGTTCATCAATACCAAACGTGCACATATAAACAATAATGGCTATTTCGTATGCTCAATATTTCAAACATTATTTAACCATGTTAACCACTAAACATTAACTAACAAAGTTTAAAAAGAAATGAAAAGATGAAAAGATTAGTTAAGTGATTACTTACAAGTTAGAAGAAAAACCATTTTTAAAAATCCTAAACACAACCCAAACGTCATGTACTAACCCCGGACACTAAACCTAACCTTTAAAACTCCAAATCTTGAAAACACGAACAAAAGAAGAAAAATAAGTGGTGGTGGCACGGTGGCAGCGGCGGTGGGTGTCCGGCGGTGGTGGGTGGTCGGTGATAATAGAGAAGGGTGGTGGTGGTTTTAGAGAGAATGTAGAGAGAATTCTAGAAAGAATGAGGAGAGAATGATGTTTATTTCTCTCTCTAGAATTTAGAAACTGGAAGTGAAGTGAATGAACAAATGGGGTAAATTTTTGTATATAGTGGAGGCAAAAGATGAGGGAGAGGGATTCTTGTCTCCCATTTCTTTTTGTTCGTCGCCAAAATGCTAGTTTTTAGTTCGTAAAAATTATACCCTTAACCTGTAAAAATATAATTTTTGAAAAAGTTAAAAGATTATTAAAATACCTTCGAAACGAGTACAAATACGACCATATTCACCGAAAATATAAACACTATTAATTGGACTTGCGGTGTAAATTAGTCACAGGGACCATTATTGTAATTTTTGTAAAATAAGGGTTCGGGGCTCGTTTAAGCTCGATAACATATGATTCAAGACACGAAATTTACACCATTTGAGTTTAAAATAATTTTTCTACGAAAATTGAGTATTTACACGACTAGTATCTCATATATGTTATATAAATCTTATTTAAAATGTTTATTATTTATTGTGTAGTCGTCCGGTATCACATGTAGGCTTTGTTCGTAGAATGAAACCTTAACTTGAATATTTGCGTTTTTAACAAACTTTTTTGAATAAAATCTCAAATAACTTATTTAATCATGTTTATTTAATTATTTTGTGATAATTAAATTCAAATTTAATTATTATCGTGTCGGTACGCGTTACGTGCCATTTTTCGTTGTACGCGAAATATTTATCTGTTAAATAATCAAATATGAAAGGAATGCTCATAAAGTAAATTTATTTTTGATTAAGAAATTTTTTTCGGTTGACTACCGGTTACGTAGTAACTAATTTTACGCAAAGGTGAACATTAAATAGTCAAAAAGTCGAAGTCAAACCCAAAAAGTCAAAGGGTAAAATAGTCTTTTAAAGTTCCGAAAATTGCCAGTTGTTACAGTCTTCCCCCGTTAAAAGAATCTCGTCCCGAGATTCAGTTTGTGTTATCCCAGGGTGTGATGTTTGAGGAATAGGTGATGATACTTGTAACAGATTTGGATCTCACTAGGCTGTTTAAGGGTTTCTCTTTGTTTGTGGGAGTGTACCTAGGTTTTCTGCCATTGGTTGTCCCTTTTTGATGTTTTTGGTGAGGTACAATGATGGAGTAAGTTCAATAGGGTGGTGGTTCTAGTCTTAACTTCACGATGTTTCACAACTTTGTTAGTGTAGGCACCTCAAATTTTCTCGGTCCTAATCCCAGATATGGTCTACACCCTAGTGGCACAAAGTTTCAACATGTTCTGATGTAGAGTGGTGAAAATGATAACCGGCCATCAAGATTTGTTCCAGAATTATGCACTTTTCCTTTTAGAGGGAAGGAGAAGAATTTTGTTTGAAAACTTTATTTGAGTAAATGTTTATACGAATTTGACCAAATTAACTTTCCAAGTATTACACATTTCTTTGTTGAGAATTAATAGTTACGTAAGATGACACAGTTTCATAAGATTTAAAATTTTGTAAAATGGGTTTTCAATCATGGTGTGGATAAGATAATTCTCACAAAAATGGACGTTTGAAATTCCTTAACAAAATTTTGATAAAGTTCGACCAAAATAATTTAACCCATCAAAATAGGTATTTGAAGAAAAAAAATATCAATATGAGTTTTATAGATGATATAAACGCATTTAAAGAAGGTCCTAAAAAAATGAGAACATCAAAGTAGGAGGTGTAGCCATGCATGTACGTCTACCTATGTTTTAAATGTCTGAGGAAAAAGTCTAATCGTCAAGGCTGAGTAGGGTTCAATGTTTAATGTCAGGCGAAGCTCATAGATGTAAGTATTCAACTTGCTTAAGTGGTACTAAAAGGTATCATGACTGAAATTGTTGTACTGGTGGTCTGAAAGGAATAACCCAACCGGGTACTATGTCGAGAAATGTTTTTCTCGTTTACAAGTGAAAGTTGTGTACCAACAGTCGTTCGGTATGTTAAGATCTCCTAGCATCCCGATGTGGAAATGGGGTCTTAAGAAGGATGGATTTTGAGTTTAAGTTATCTAGAAATCCTAGAGGGTAAAATGTCACAAGAACGGTGGTATATTGATAACCTAGTTCAATCGCATGTACTATCAATAAGGGAATCTAATAGCATGTAACGAATGGGGTAAGTTGTATAGTGATGAAACAGTATCAAGGCTTAATAGGTTTTTATCTAAGGTTTCAGGCAAAGGTGTGGGATCCACTTCTAATGTTTAGTTTACTTCTAAAGGAAAATATTGGTTATTCTGTTTATGAGGTAATAGCAAAAACACTTTTCATTGAAGTAATTGGTCCACAAGGTGATTGTAAAATACTTTATAAAACAGTTTGTAAAATGGTTTATAGAGTAATGGAAAACAATTTATTATTTATAAAATAGTGGCATAACCGCAGTTTAATTTGTGATATGTGACCAAGACAACAAATCGGTTCATAGAATAACTTGTGAAATGATTTGTAAAACAGTTTATATGATATTAGGAACACAATTCATTGTTTATAAAATAGCAGTAAGGTCGAAATTTTTTTGATTTTATAATATGGTAGTAAAACATTTTGTAGAATGACTGAAAAATGGTCGGTAAAATAATTGAAAACGGTTTATGTGTTGGATAGCGACACAGTTTATTATTTTATAAAAAGGGTAGCAAGGTGGACAACTGGTATTCCCTAGGGATGAGTGGAGGTTTAGGTATTTGTTCCAAAAATAATATCTCGGGTTACTACGTAAGATCCTAAGGCTTCTGTTGGGTTACAAATCAACTTATTGTATATTTTCTAGACCTTGTTAAAGGTTCCTTGGTTCTTTCATTTTTTACTTCCATCAAGAGGTTTTCTCATAGGTGCTATGGAAAGTCGTTCTTAGAACGGCTAGTAATGTAACCCAGTTCATCAATTGAGTGTAAGCTTTGGGGTAGCGGTGACTGTAACATAATCAGATTTGTGATTAAAAATATTCCATTTAAGGGAAAAGTATTATGATGAAAAAGTGTTGTGATGCCAGTGTGTTGAGTGTAGATGTGAATGTCCATGAAATGATTATGTACACACACAGAAATTATTTTGAAACTCTTAGAAATCAAGTATAAATCAATCTGGACATTATTCTAATATAACTACTCTCAGTATCGCAAAATTCACCTCTGAGTCGGACATAGGTGATCAGGCTATGTCCCAGTGTCCCTGGTTGAGTATAGGTGATCAGTCTATATTCCACCGAGGTTCAATGAATTTCAAAATGCTCAGCTCAGTTACACTAGTAATATGTCCCTTGCTTTTAAAAGTTGTTTCGAAAGACTAAGACAAGTGTCCAAACTTAGAGTCGAATAGTAAGTGAGGCAACAGGCTTGGCAGGCATGCACGTGGCGGTCATAGGGTTTTGAAAATTGGTTATAGTTTAGGATTTGAAATACTCAGTTCTCTATAACCAAGGCTCTTATACCAATCTGTAACACCCCCAAAAATGGATTTGCAGCGGAAGAAAATGTCACTGGGGTACTATTCAGTTGGCACTCAACACAAAGTATGGAAAACGGACTACCTTGTGGAAAACTAGAAGGGGGGTTGAATAGTTTTACCGGTTTTTAATTCTTCTTAAAAACTTTTTCTATTGAAAACCTTTGATTCGATTCTTATATGAAAACAATCAACACCAATATGAACTCTAAACTATACTAACTAATATAAGTAATGAAAGTAAAGTAAAGAGATGGAAAGATCTAACCGGGACAAAGAGATTTATAGTGGTTCGGTCATGAAGCTCATCTTTGCCCTACTCCACTCCCCGAGTACCACACTCGAGAGTTTCAAGCACTATGTCAACAAGACCTCCCTTCAGGCGGAGAAAATCGTACAACGTCGCTTATCCAATTTCTGACACTAAGCTAAATGTCGAGTGCTAATCTTAGCTAGCACCAATCTACCACGATCTACTTGATCATTTCTACCTCACACAATCAACACACAAGACTCGATTTAATCTCTATAAGATCACAATGATCTTCTCTCACACACTCTCAAAATAAAAATGATTTTGATGTATGCTATGATACAATCAAGTGTGTAACAAATGTTACAAGTGCTCTAACTACAACTACAATACTTTGTATCCTTTTGGATATCTTGTGTTCTTCTCTTGCACTTGAAGAGGAATGAAGAGGATCACTTGGATGGATGATTGGATCACTCTTAAACAAAAGAAAACTAAACTAAATGATCAAGAAGAAAAGATGTGGTGAGAGTATTAAACTCAGAAAGTTTTATGTAAAAAAGGATGCCCAAAATCTGTGAAGTGGGCTGGTATTTATAGGCAGAAAAAATCTGGCCATTATGAAGGCACGGCTCCACTAAATCACACACGGTACCACTAAATTTAGTGGTACCGTGCCAGACAAAAACGCTCCTCTTTTTTTCTTTTCTAGTGAAAACTTATTTGAGGAAGTTTGGAGCTGATTTTGGGGGGGGGAAAATAGCTGTTACGATATTTGAACTTATTTTTCCATTAAAACATTTCTTAATTATTCAAAAATAATTTGTAAAGTATATTTTTGAAAAAATGTTTTGTCACATTGAAAATGTGAAGTCTTAAACACAAATTCACTTCTTTGATCATTTGTCAAGTTGTAAATTTGTTTGTTCTTACCTAGAGTGATTTACGTAGAAATGGGAACTTTCGATTAAAAACTTGTTTACGTTAATTTTAACGTAAAGTGTTTTCACATTTTGTCATCCTCAAAACGTGAAG
This sequence comes from Artemisia tridentata subsp. tridentata, assembly GCA_021014915.2. NCBI lineage: Eukaryota > Viridiplantae > Streptophyta > Magnoliopsida > Asterales > Asteraceae > Artemisia > Artemisia tridentata. The sequence goes on from CP139503.1 coordinate 74,905,784, forward strand.
TTATCAAAAGATATAAATAACGTTTTTAGAACATTATTTGCATCAACAATCTCCCCCTTTTTGATGATGACAAAACGTAAACTCATTTTAGGTTAAAATTAGTTTTAACAAGTTTTTAATGAGTTTACATCCCATTTCTCCTCCTTTTTGTCGAAGCAAAAAGGTTGCTAAGGCTCCCCCTTGATGTATACTCCCCCTCGTTTGGAGGACACCAAGGAATCGAGCAATAATTCTTGCTACAAAACAAAGTTAGATAACAAGTATACAATATCTAACATGTAGCAATCACGACAAATATCCAACCACAAAAAAATGACTAAGTAGCCAATCACCACAAAAAATCAAATAACCATAAAAAGCCCATTCATTCATGAGAAGAAAATGTCATACATAAGTATGACTACATCATAAAACATAAAGAGACATAAGAAGAAGCATAAATCCTTAATGACTAGAGGCAAGCTTCATTTCCAAAAGGGTCCTAAAGGTTTATTGGTGAGAACTAAACAAGAACATGTTTAGTTTTGTGGGCTAGGAGATGGTGACATGATAAGGGGTGGTGGTGGTGTCAAGAGATGCTCCACATAGAAGAATATGAAATGAATCTCATCTCTCAAGGAGAAGATGAGGTTACGGTTGTGGAGGCAACATAGGCAATTAGCACTATGTAGATCAAAGGGATGAGGTTGGATTGGTTGTCCCGTGATTGGGGAAGGAGGTGGTGGTGAGTTAGTTGATGATGGGGTTGGTATGGCATAATCCAATGGAGTGATGGGTGAGATAGTGTAGTCCATGGATGATGGCATGGTGTTGAGAGAGGGAGATGATGAAGATGTTGTGTAAGTAGAGGATATTTTGGAGGTTGCATTAGGTGGAGATGGTAAGTTGGGAGTGGCTTGGGAAGGTGGTGTGGTTACTTCATCATCTTTTGTTAGATCAACAAAGAGAGGTTTGGATGGTGGTCTTACGGTTATCCTAGGTTTCTTGGAGATGTGATTTGTTGATCCTTGTGTGGAGGACATGGTGATTGGGTTGTTTGAGGTTGAAGATAAAGTGCAAGATAAGCTTGCAATGGTGAAGCCTTATATAGGCAAGAGTTGGGGAATTTGAATTAAAGGTGATGGGAGTGTCCTATGATGTAGGAGGGGAATCTTAGGGTGTATGTGAGTTTGCAAAATTTGCAGGTTTGAGGTTTGAGGTTAAGGAATCTAGAGAAAACAGTGAAAATTCATCAAACAAGGGCACAGTACCACTAAATACCACACTGTACCGTTAAATTTAATGGTACCGTGGCCTATTTAATGGTAGCGTGACATTGGAGTCACGAATTTTCCTGTGCAGGCTAGTTCTGGGCAGCTAAAGTGAGTTTTCTAGGGGGACTATTTGCAGGAAATGTTGTTGCCTCAAATCACTAAAGATTTAGTTTCCTAATGTGTCCCATATTAAGCTACTTCTAGCACATAAAGATTAACATGTAATTTTCCAAGATAATCTATAAGCATGCAAACATAAAGGACAAAATAAACAATCATCCAAATATCACATAAAATAATTCATGCAAGGTGATAGATTAAATGTCAAGCATGCAAGATAGAAAATAGTATTAATCCCTAATGTAATTATCATAAATAGATCCTAATTAGGAGTATTAATCCATCCCTAACTGCTTATGACTTGAGCTTTCTCCCGTTTTCATCACACTCTCGTCTTGAGCATGCATCTCATTCTCATGATTTGGATCATCAAAGGGTGCATAGTGGGTGGAGGATTCAGAAATGAGAATTGATGAAATATATGACTCATTTAGGGGTTTCATGACGGGATTGAACAGTGAGTATTGAGGACCATTAAGGTATGGGTGATAGTTTATGAGGTGGTGATAAAGACGAGTTAGGAACATCCCATAAGGTATCAATTTATTTTTGTTACCCTTGAGATGGACAATTCGCTTAGCGAAGAAGTAGGCGAGATTGTACGGTTTTTGGGTTAGGAGACAGTAAATCATATGAGCACAACACGCCGGAAGTTGCTCACGATTTCCGGTTAGACTTAGATCATTTTCTTGCAGGATGACTGCCCAAGAAAGTAGTTCATGACGAACCTCTTCCAAATGAATTTTCGTTGGATTTGAGTGAGAGGAGTACTTATGAGTACGAATGAGTTTGGTAAGTTCGGTTGGAGAGGGTATATAGGAGCAATATGGACTATTCTCTTCTCGATAGTTGAAGAGAGACTCGCGACACCAATCCTCAGTATAGGCACATTGCCCATGATTGGGGATTCGTAGGATTTGAGCAAATTGCTCAAGAGTTAAGACAAATTTGAATTTTTGAATCTAAAACCAAAGTGACAAAGATTGATCCTCGTTACGTACGAGTTCAACTTGTCGAAAGAATTCCAACACAAAACGAGGACAAATGTGCTCGTTAATGTGAAGCAAGCAATCGAATCCAATAGCTCTAAATGAGGTGTTGATATCCCTATGATAAACTAAGGATGAATCAACGACTCGACCTTCATGAAACCGACGGGTTTCAAGATTGACATAGGCACGAATGTGACTACCGGGTGTGGTAAGTTCACGAGAGATTTCGGGAGTATAGGTGTCGGTTAGAAGATGATCAAAATCATACTCATGAGACATTTTTTTGTTACCTATAATAACATTTAAAGGAAAGATTAAAATTAAGAACAGTTGCTTTAAAGACACATGTCTAGTGTGTGCCTATATGCAAACTATGTGGAGGTGCGGTAATCTCGACTCTAGAAAATAATGAGATTACCCAAACACTCCTAACTTCACTTTTGCTCAAACGAATATGTCGATAAATACATATTAGTTATGTAATTCGATTAATATTCGTGAGATCATGTATGCATGAGAAAACGTTTTTAGTTTGTATCAACAATGCACGAAAAATGTTTCATGATCCTAGTTTCATGAAATTTTTCCAAAGCAATGGAATTGGGGTGTTTGGCGACTTTAAAGTGTTAATGCCAAAAAACAATGATTCCTCTTAAAACTAATTGCGCAAAAGCAAAATTTGGACTAAAATGTATGGGTTTATGCAAATCCTAAGCTAAGGGAATCATAATAGTTGTACATTGTCTAATCCTAGTCCTAATTTTATAGAGACTCAATTAAAATTGAAAAACCCCAATTCAATTTTTATGTATGAACAAACTCTAGACTCAAAATTAAAGAAAAGTATAGTCAAATGACTTACAATTTATGTTAAAAAAGTGAAAGTAGTTGATAATCTTGAGAATCAATGCCTTGAGTATGATCTTGAAAGGGTGTAAGTGAGTTTTGGGTTGTGAGGTTTGGTTTTGGCAGCAATTGCAGAAGTTGGGAAGGTTTAAAATGAATAATGTGGGAAAAGAAGACTGAAATACGGGATGTATCAGATACACGGTACCACGGTACCATTAAATTTAATGGTGCCGTGCCACTTTAGTGGTGTCGTGATCTGCTGGGATGGTTTTTCGTCCCATTTTGATTTTTGATGAATAAGTCTCGCTGTTTTAGTGAGACTTTTTGACACGAGGAAAGAATTTATACCTAATAAATTCTTTTGACGAGGAGAACCTAGACTAAACGAAAGGAGATAACTCTAAAGAGTCATGAGACGAGACACACGAGATGACTTCAATATTTCCAGGGAAATATTTAAATAGTCATGAGAGGGATACGCGGGATGACTTTAATAGTCATGAGATTTATGGAATATGTTCCATCATTCCTAGACCTAGACGAAGATAGTTGAAGGATTCTCATTTCAGAGGTTTGGTTAGGATGTCGTCGATATTGTCTTGAGAGGGAACTTTCTCAATAGAAATGTTTCCTTTCTGATCGTTATCGCGAAGGAAGTGGTGACGGATTTCGATGTGTTTAGTACGAGAGTGTTGAATGAGGTTTTTGCTCAAGTCAATAGCACCTTTATTATCACACATAATGGGAACGTTGTCTAAATGGATTTCATAGTCATTAAGAGCTTGCTTCATCCACAGTGCTTGTTGACATGCCTTTCCGGTGCTTACATACTCGACTTCGGTCGTGGAGATAGCAAGAGTCGTTTGTTTCTTGGAGAACCAAGAAGTTAGACAACAACCCATGAAGGTACAAACGCCACTCGTACTTTTTTGATCCACATAATCTCCCGCATGATCAGAGTCGGCATAGACAACAGTTTCTACACCGGTCCCCTTGGGATAGAATAATCCCAAGTGTATAGTGCCTTTAATGTATCAGAAGATACGCTTAACCTCTTCAAGGTGAGAGGTTTTGGGATCCTCTTGGAAGCAAGCACAAAGTGTTAGGAATATAAATATTCATATGAAGACTCGGCCACCCCGAGTATCTGTTAGCATTAACTAGCTCGTAGGATTATTAGTAATATTAGTAATAGTTTAGTTATTATAGCATTTGTGGAGTTGGGTCGGGTCTTTACCCTCTGTCAGCTCACTCCACAGCCCACTCGGGGCACTTATATTAGTAATTATAAATACCCCTCTCCACCTAGGGAGAGGGTTGGACCTTTCATTCACCTCAATCTAATATTTTCTTCTTTCTCTCTCTAAAGGTTCCACTTCCTCTCATCTCTTTATCTCTCTAAAGATTCGGCCAAGAATCACAATAACCATAAGTGTTTAGTGTTTGAGTATATTACAATTGGTACCAGAGCCAAGATTGCTAGTTGTGTTGATTTTTGTGGTTTGACTCACGTTTTTAAGCTGCTTTTTGAAGTTGTTTTCTGGTTGTTATATTAGTTTGATTTTGTGGTTCGTGTGTTTAAATCTGTCATATTTAACAGTCAAAAAGTCCAAATAGTCATGTTTCTGGTCCGGATCTATTCTTGTTTGGGTATCTAAATCTGTGGTTGAATCCAAGATGTATATTGTTAAAGTTATAAACTGATTTATATGGTCAAATGAGTTGATGCGCGCGTGTGTCGTTGCGGTTTAGCAGTATTAATGCCTACTCAAGTTTTAAATTTATATTTAGCCGACTTATCAATAACACACACACTTAACGAGCAGTGTACCCGTTCAGTATGAATATAATGGAAAGTAGAGTGTCGATCACTAAGAGTGGAACATATTATCTAGTTATTCTAATCAGTATTTTAATATCCTAAGTTAGCTATACAACCTAATCTAACGCAAGGGGGGTTCAGCCTGAGAGACTGGCACGGTTTGGTTATGATTAAATAGTAAACTAAACTAATGAGCACGAATCAGCGATTAGCACACACGTACACAGATAGATACTTGAGAAAATAAGAAGACCTGTCCTGATAATTAAGTAGCTTGTCACTTGTTTTATTGCTAGTTTTATATGAAGTGTATATAATTAACCCTTTCTCATTGGCTCTAATCTTATCGGCGAGTAAACCCTTAATGATCACTTATGTCTATCCCACTATCCTAGAAACGATAGAATAAATAGGCGAGGAAGGGGCATGGCGACCCAAGCAATGCTCAGCTAGACACAGAGGTTATCAATGCACTAATAAAAGTCACCAAATACATCAACATATAAACTTTAATTAATGGGAAAGCAATTTTAAGGGGTGCGCATGATATTCCGTAGTCACATGACATCAGCCCATCAATCCTGATGAATTAAAGTGTACTAATACAATAAAACAAAACTACTTAATGAATTGAATACATGCAGGACCTTCTTACAGCTCTTGTATCTTCGTTCAAGGTGTGTCTTGTGCTGCTAATACGTCTGAATTCGTCTCTGGTTTGGTACTCGTACGTATGGTATCTTGCACACAAAATTCGTCTGACTTTGGGGTATTTATAGTTTCTGTCTGAGGGTTAGATGCGGCGCATAGGATAAGTAGATGTGGCGCATTGACTTAACTTCGCGTAGGGTCCAAGATTAATATATTCAGGAATATTCGTACACCGCCTTAAGATGCGGCGTAACTCCATTTCTCTATGCGGCGCATGTCCTTTGCTGTCTTGGATTGTAACTTGTGAAATCTTGATAGTGATACGCTGTATGTAAGAAGTATGTTGTGGCGTATCTGGAGCAGAATGATCTTGATCTTGTACATTTCAGTAGACTCTTAACATCTTGCTTGTTTTGCTCCATAATTAGTCCAAAATCGCCAAGTTTCACATAATACTTGTTTTTACCTGAGAATTACAAAAGTAAACATTAACGTATCAATTCTCATATATAATATAATAAAACAAGTCAAATAAATAGGATAAGTGATGATAATAAAATATACTTATTTGAGTTCATCAAATATCCCCCCATTTGAAGTTTACTTGTCCCCAAGTAAACCTTAGAATAAATCTTATGAAAATGTATCCTAAAAGATATTAGGATTTATTTTTATATTTAAGCATGTATTCGTTTTGTCATAATTGCACAACCAAACACTTAACGAATTAGAAATAAAATAAAATATTTTGATAAAAGCAAATCTAATCATTTAACTGTCCAGTCGTGACGAATATTCTATCATAAGCTTGGCAAGTATACGCATCTCCCCCACTAAAGCCAAGGAATAACAAGTCTAAAGCGGTAAAAAGGGTTTGTTGGTTAAGGGTTAATCATTCTTCTTAATCTCTATCGATCTCACATTCCAGAAAAGGCGAAAAAATCACAAATACATGATCGAATCCACGACCACGATACTTGCAATTGCTCAAATCCTTAACTCGAATGGGCTAAAGATAGGACCAAGTAATCTTTACCAATAATATTATATCAAAAAGGGCGAAAAAATCATAAATACATAGCCGAATCCACGACTACGATACTTAAGATTGCTCAAATCCCTAATCTCAATAAATCAAAGGTTTGGATAAAGAATGATGTAGGGTATGGATAATATTTGGGATACAAATTGGTGTAAAATGAAAAATAAACAAAACAGATAAATTAAAATCCTAAGTGTGGTCAATCACTTTCCTAACCATCTCGTGAATAAGACTCATATCATTGAATAACTCACGCTTTAACACTTGAAACACACGCTTTAGGTAGACACGAATTATACTCAACAAGATCTCAATCAAAGAATAACCTTAGTTGGCGTTCCCATAACGGCCAACTCCCATTCAATCCATAAATATAATATACAACAAAAATTAGTCGTGATATCTCCCACTTAATACAAAACTTTACATAAGTTGGTTAAAACAAACTTCCAACTTTTCCTTTTTCTTTTTTCTTTTCTATTTTTTCGATTTTTTTTTTTTTTTTTTTTTTTTTTTTTTTTTTTTTTTTTTGACATCAACATATATGTGTAAAATTTCACAACTTTTCTATCACTATTTTTCCGGATAATTTTTCCATACTCTTCATACTTTCAGAAATAACTATAATAGTGAAAGTAGTAAACACACGAAAAATAAACTCAAAGTTATACAATATTTACTTTCATACCAATTGCATTGTGCAATTTCCTGACCTAACTAAAGATAATGAATTACGCACACGAACACAGGTAATGTAAGGAAACACATTTTGCCTAAAGCAATTAACCACGGATTTTAATCTACAGGGTAGGCTAAGGTGTAAGGGTGTATCGAAACATTATAACAAAGGTGTAAGAAACGAAAGGAATGGCTCTGAGGGTTTTTCTAGGGGTATCTTACTCTAAAAGTGAGAGTAACAAAGGATTTATACGGGGGTTAACTAACCAGTGTAGTTAGTTAATATCACATAACATATAAAGGCTATTTGGGTGTAATCCTAGAAATTTACCAATTTAGACAAGTCATTCCAATTATATAGATAATACTTATTATGGTGGTCTCGAATAGTATATAAGCCAAGTTCTAAAGTTTACAAGTCACCGGCACACTCATAGATTCGTGAATTTTGATAAGTTCACAATTTTTGGAAATAATGTTATGTGTGCAGCTATGTAATTTAGACTTTAAACAAAAACATGCTAAAAAATTTTAAATTTTGATATATTAAGCGCATTTTAAGCATATTTTGAAAAAGTTTAGGACAAGTAAGTGTTCTAGTTCTCCTCCAATCCCCCCACTTAAGTTAAACAACGTCCTCGTTGTTTGTGTCAAAGGTTAAAAACTGGAAAATAAAAAGAATTAGAACAGAAAAACTCCCCTGAGATTTGCTCGGTATGATCCTCCATTATTCGTATAAGAGCAAAAATCAACTTTCTTGTGGATTAGAACGTTTAAGCTTCATAGATGATGTATCCACAAAAATGCAGGAATCTATAATACCATTAAGACTTTAACACACCTGAGTTAAGAAGGTTCAAACTTGCATAATACATTAGTAGTTAGTAAAAATAAAACATAAAAATTAAACTGTAAATCATCAGGTCAGTCGATACGCCGTATCTTATGGAAAAAGATACGCCGTATCGAGCCTGGAATAAATATGAATCAGAATAAAAGATGCGTCGCATCCTTAACCAGGGATGCGCCGCATTAAAATACTGACATAAAGTTTTAAAGTCAAAAATAAAAATGCAGAAAATTAAATAAGATATGACAAGTGCAGGTGATGCGTCGCATCTTATGATGGAGATGCGCCGCATCTTCTGCAGGTCTGACAGACTCGACACAGAACAGAAAAGTAAAAAAAATTTCTTCGGGTTGTCTCCCGGTCAGCACTTGTCTTTATTCCAGAGTCTTCAAGTTAGACTCACGTTCAGCTCCTTATTCTGTTCTAGCGAGATCTTCCATCTCAATCTCTCTCATAGTTCCATATTCAAGTAACCAAACATTCTTTCCGCTAATTGGAACATCCTTGACACTAATCCGCCTCTAGTAGTTATTCCATTCTGGTCGTGCCTTTGGAACAAAACTCCTTTAATCACCTTCGACAATTGGTGCACCTCAATCGTCAATTCTCTAATCATATAGTTTTGTTCTTTCAGCAACAGTCCATTGATGAAAGTTTCGACCTCATGATGCTCCTTATCACATTCGTGGGCGAACTTAGATACAATCTCATTGGTTGTAAGTTTAATCCATGGTCCTCCGAACCAGCTTGGGAAAATATCAATCATGATTCCTGAAACACAAAACAAATAGGCTTCGAAGTAAAAAATTTCTAAGAGATAGGAAAGACGATTAGAATTTTCTCCGTTCGGGATAAATAAAAGTTACTGATATCTGAAGACGATGCGCCGTATACAAAAAGTTAGATACGCCGTATCTTATTACGTTAAAATTAAATCAGACTTTTATTCAGAAAAAAGATACGCCGCTTATAATTTAGAATGCGCCGTATCTAGTTTAAATTATCAAAAATCGATTATATTTATTAAAATTAAATGCGTCGTATTAACAAAAGATAATGCGCCGTATTTTCGTTACGTTTCAAAATTCAAGATTTTTTATTTAGTAGATGCGCCGTTGATGAAGCGAAAAGTGTACCGCTTTTAAGGGGTCATTTAAGCCCTAAATCGTATTTATTTGATCAAATATTGCCCTAAATCGTTCCTTTTGTCATTTTAGGTACTTTTGAGGATAAATCTGGAAAAGGAGGCATTTTGGACGTTTTTGGAGCATTAAAGTGAAGAAAACGACAAAGTCTCAAAAATCGGCTAAAAGTTACCTTTGACGGCGTCAGATTTTACTCTGGACGGCGTCATGGCTTGGCAAGAAAAGGTGGATGTGAAATTTACTCATGATAAGCCAGTGAAAATTGCATGTAAATTCTGACGGCGTCATGCTTTAACCTGATCAAGGGCGTCACGGCTTAATTCAAAGAGGGACGGCGTCACGTTCAAGGTCTGACGGCGTCAAGCCTTGATAAGCCAGAACGGATTTTGGAGAGCTAAAGAGGGACGGCGTCAAGAAGGCCATCCGGGAACCCTAGAAGCGGCGAGGTGACGGCGTCACACTCCATAAGGTGACGCCGTCAGATGTAAAAATCTATATATAGTTTTGCAATTCTTTGTCATTAGGGAGAGCTTAGTGTGGAATTTTTAGGAGAAAACCCTAAGACGATTTTAGCATCTTTTTCAAGGCTTTTTGCCTTGAGATCTTCCATGTTACATTGAAAGATAAGTTATCAATTAATCATTTAATATGTCTATGTGTTGTTTGATTTTATCTTGTTCTTGTCTTTTGTTTAACATGTTAGGCTAGATTTATCTTGTGTTTGCTTAGATCTAATGAAACCTAGCTATTGATTATTGGTTATTAGTGTGTTATTAGTTGTATTGGATGATTGTTTATCTATGTTAGGCTTAAGAAAACTGGCTAACTTCCTATTCGGTAACTTGCTTGAACGTCTTAAGAAACATGAACCAAATGCGTACTAAAGGTTTTTATGGTTGTATTTAATGCACAAGCGAATTCTAGTGATCCCATGTTAGGAGCTTCCTAGCCGGCTCGACATAGGAGTGAAGTAGGAGCTTGTAGAGTTGGGGAAGTACGTACGCCACCCCACGATTGGTATTAAGGAATACACCCGTCATCCACGCAACTAATACACACTAATTAACCGGTAAAAGATAGTTAGGGAGTAAGGAAATCTAAGTGAACACATTTCTCTACACTTAAGTTTTCACCAACATTTTATTTTCAGTTATTTATTTTATTTGCATTTGTAGTTATTTGGGTTAGTTGACTAGCAACTAATTCCGCCCACTCTTTCAAACCCGAGATTTTACTTGCTTTCATAAAATTATAAAAAATACAAAAAGAATCTTCTTCAACCCTTAGACCTATTAGAGTAGTCTTTCATACCTAACGAACACTATTCCCTGTGGAGAACGATCAATCCCCCGTACTTACCACTACACTATACTACATCGGTCAGGTACACTGCCTGGTGGGGTTGTAAGCCTCTTGAGATCCCTCGAGAGGTAAAACCTGTTGTAAGGTTGCAAAACCACGCATCAAGTTTTTGGCGCCGCTGCCGGGGAATAGTTATTGTTTAGGTTGAATTTTTATTTTATAGGTCTACTCACTAGATTCCTTTCTAGTGAGATTTTTGTTTTATTTTTCTAGGTTTTCTTTAGTCTATCTATTTTCTTCGTGTCTTTGTTCGTAACCATACCATCCGACATCATGGAAGATGGTAATATCCTTAATCCCAACAACCCACCACCACAACAACCACCACCTCCTAGAGCCCGTACTTTAGGAGAGTATTCCCGTCCTAGCCACCATGGCTATCGAAACACCATTGAGCTCACTCAAGGAGCCAATGTCACACCCATGCGATCCGACACCATCCGGTTGGTGCAAAGCGGATGCGCATTCCATGGACTTCGATCTGAAGATCCTAATCAACACCTCAAGGACTTTCTTAAAATCGTTGATTCTATAGACCTTGATGTTGCCACTCGAGAGACGACCCGATTGCGTCTCTTTCAATTCTCTCTGCGGGATCAAGCTAGTCAATGGCTAGAACGTCAACCCGCAGGATCCATCACCTCTTGGGATGATCTCACCACTCGTTTCCTTGCTCAGTTTTTCCCACCGGGAAGAACTACCAAGCTAAGGAAGGATATCTTGATGTTTGAACAACGTCGAGGCGAAACCCTCTACGGGGCATGGATTCGATTCAAGGACTTACTCCAAAAAGTCCCTCATCATGGCATAAATCTCTGGCTTCAAATCCAAATCTTCTATGACCATGTTGATTACCACACCAAGCGTGCCATCAATCGAGCCGCCGGGGGCAGACTGCGCGACAAAAGCGCCGAGGAATCATGGGAAATCATTGAGGAGCTTGCATCCGACGATGATGAATTGTGGCAAGTTTCCCACGACGTACGCTCGGCGGTCAAGACATATTCATCGCCCGATACAGCCAATCAAATAACTGAGGAAAGCGTTAGTGAACTTGAGAAAAGGGTTGCATATCTTATGGAAAAGCAAAAGAGACCCTTAAGTCCACAAAAAGCAACAATTAACTCGGTCTCAAGCGTTAAGCAAATACCATTGTCCGAATCACCCCTTAGGGAAAATACTAAACCCTTCCATAAGCACGCTCAACCCAACTCACCACCTCAGGAACTTAGTCCAACATTCGAAGCTCGAATGAGAGAATACATGTCAAAACACTCCGAACGGTTGGAAAAATTTGAGGAAGCCGTCTACAAACAGAAGGAGGAAATGGAAGAGAAGATGCCGGAGATGATGAACCTTTTGAAAGAATACACAAACACAAAAGCTCCTGAAAAAGTGTTGGTGAGGAATGACGTTGGAGTTCCCAACACTAAATTTGTCAAGGCTATCTCCGTCGTCCAAGAGGGTAAAAATGATGAAAGAGGGAAATCCATAACTATGGAAGTTAACAAAATTGACCTCGTCCCACTTAATGATGAAAACACTAATGCCTGCAACTGCGATTCCGACAAGGGAAAGGAGGCACCCTCTGAGGAGCGCCAATTGATAGAACCGCCAAAGTCACAACAAGTGAGGCATTACTTGAAGCACGATATAAACAAGGAGACCATAAACGATTGGGTGAGAAACTATCGACGTACTCATCTACCCAACAAGGAGTCCAAGAGAATAGAACCGGATGATGAATCCGACACATTACCCGGAGGGCAATTGTATGAGTGCCTCATAAGACAAAAGTTAGTGGAAAAGCAGGAATTCTACGGGGTCTTCGAAATACCATACAGCATTGGAAAACTCAAGTATCTGGATGCGGTAGCCGACCAAGGTTCCGACGTAAATTTGATGCCTTTATCCGTTTATGTCCAGTTAACCGACAAGTTGCCATCCATCACCCGTACTAAACTCTCCTTTGCAAAACATTCTTATGAGTACCCGTTAGGAATTGCAGAAGATGTGTTGGTCAACGTTGCCGGATTCCTGTACCCGGTCGACTTCATGATTATTGAGAGGAATGATATGAATATGCCAATAATCCTTGGGGCACCCTTTCTCGCTACCACTAGGGCACAAATCGATTACGGAAATAGTGCCATCCTAATGAAGAAGGGGAAGAAAACAATCAACTTCCCAACGGTCCCACGACACGTACGAGATGTTGCTCTACAAAAGAAGATAGAGGCGAACTCCAATATAATCCGTGGTGATGTTCGAGAGAAAATCCGTGCATGGGAGGCAAGGATTAAGAGTTACAATGAAAATGAGATTAGGGAATGTAAGGGGGGAAATAACGATTATATTGAGGCTGATAAGCAGACCAATAACCCCGTTGAATTTACAAAAGGAGACTCAGTGCTCCTAAGGCATTCAGAAACAAAAGCACCTACTGATGAACCAAGTCCCTGGTGGTACGGACCATTCACAATTAAAAGTCTACACCAAGATGGGGTAGTAAGCTTGACCAGCAAGGGAGGAGGTGAAGTGACTGCGAATGTCGAGCGATTGAGACACCATCACCCTGATAACAAGGATTATATCTATTAGGGATACGTCATTATGAATGATGGAATCACGTAATGTACGTGACTTTGAGTCTAGCTACAAGACTCGTTAATAAAGAAAAACACTTTTTGGGAGGCAACCCAATCTTTATTTGCTTTGTGTGTTTATTTATTTGTTTGTTTGATTTTATTTGCTTCTGTATGTATGTTTAATTTTTATTATTATTGATTCATGTTCAAAACTAAAATTGTGAAAATGCTTTATTTTGTTTTTAACTTCGTCTTAACTACATATAAAGGTATTTTGCAAAAGATAAGTGTAAGGGAAATCTAAATTGGTTTATTAGAACACATATGAACATGAATCGTAATAATATTAAATTAACATACATATTCGTATTTGTTTGAGTCAAATGCTTGTATCGAGTCATAATGATGTTTTGCAGGATTTCCAGGAAGTAAGGTAAAGGTTTTTCCAGAAATTTTCCGGAAACTTAAAATGAAAATTTTTGTCAGGTCATTTCTGACGGCGTCAGGGTTTATAACCTGATGGCGTCAGATTTAATTTTCAGAAATTTTTGAAAGTTTTGTTTTTAAAAAGTTTTTATTCAAATCTCCAACTTATAATCTCCAGGAATCTGCAAAATTATCATTCCACAAGCATTATATCCTTATATATAGATTTTATCCCGCCGATGTTATGCAGGTTTTCGTGTTTGTTTTCTCAGGTTTAACAGGTTATTTTGGACAAGGAAATGTTTTGAATCAAGCTTATGGCGATGCATTAGTCATGGAGCTTCAACATTACTTTGGAAGAAGATTTAACCGTGTTACTTCATTATCCACCGAGCGAATCAGGGGAGTATTTGATTTCATTCTTTTACTTTATGCTTTTACATCTTGTTATTTGAACATTAGGGACAATGTTCATCTTAAGTGTAAGGGGAGGGTAAAAGCACGATTAAGAGAATGCTATTACGCTTGATTTTTGTTTGTTTAATAGTAGATGTGTAATAAAACTGAGAGAAATACTTGTTAAGGTAATTTTAGTGCCAAATTTAAAATTTTTTACAACACATAGGAGTGAAACTTTGATCTTAATGAGCGTCTCACGGATAGGAGTTATATGACTAGCACAAAAACCGTACCACTAAAAAATTTTCCACCCCCAAATATGTGAGGTTCGCCCCTAGAATTGGTAGGAAAAGCATTTATGCTATGATGTGTGTACCGGTAGCACTTAGATTCTAGAACTTGCGTTAGGACCATTCCGAGGCCACAAGTGAGACTACATTCGTGTAGTTAGATTTACTACATGATAAGAGGCATTAGGATTAACCCATTGTTTTACACCTGTGTTTTTGTTATAATTACATTGGCAACATTGGTCAAGTAATTCTCCCACACCCTTTGCGTTGTACTCATTTTTAGTACACGATACCCCTAGTACACCCCTCAGAGCCTATCTTTTCGTTTCGACCTTTAAGCATTTTACTTAAAGGAAGAATTTGTTACACCCCACTTAAATGTACACCCAAATCGCCTTAGCCTACCTTGTATGCACTCATTTTTAGTGCATTATTGTGACAACATTTGTTTAAACCCCAAGTTAATTATCTAATTTATTACATGGTTGCTAAGTCGAGTCATATCCTTGTACATATTGTTTTGGGACGATTGGGACTCATGGGTAAAGTACTAGTGTAATGGAGTAATGGGGAAGAACATCATTTATTACCCCCATATGTGCTAAATATTTTAAAAGTACTCCAAGTTTTTCAATTATCTTAATTCGAGTCATTAGAATAGTTATTTGTAAAGTTATGTAAAAGTTCAAGTGTAAGGGGAATGCAATGCCTCTATGATGTATTATTTTGGATGGTAGGGCAAGAGTGTATGTCTAAAAAAAATATATATAAAAAAAAAAAAAAAAAAAAAAAAAAAACGAAAAAATCAAGAAAAATACAAAAAAATGAGAAAAAGAAAAATAGAAAAAACATACGGACTACCATCCCGTTTTATTTTATGTTTGTTTTATGTTTTTGTTATTTTCTTTCATTTGCTTAAATCGAGTCGAGTCTTGGCTTAGCAACATTGTACAGTACATGTAATTGATCAAGATCTTTAACTCGCCACCAGTAAAATATCCTTTATCCAACAAAACCGTGTTTTCCTTTTCCCTACACCTAACGTCATAACCCATGTAAAAGCCCTCTTTGATAGTTTATCTTTGGTGCTTACGCCTAGTGGAGGAGGTTTTCGATCCTTTCCCAAGCCTATGGTAATCTATTTGCTATGACAGGTAGTGAGAGATATTATCCGTTTTCATTTATGAGATTTATTTTGATGACACTTGAGAGATGTGAGTATCTAAACACTACTTGTGAGGTGCTAGTTTATAATCTCCGTGCTTATTATGATTGAAGTGGAACGATTATTTGTTGTAATTACTTTTATGTTTGCATTAAATGACCCCTAACCTGTATTTTGATTAGAATAAAAGCGCATTTGCTTGAGGACAATCAAATCTCAAGTGTAAGGGTATTTGATGAAGCGAAAAGTGTACCGCTTTTAAGGGGTCATTTAAGCCCTAAATCGTATTTAGTTGATCAAATATTGCCCTAAATCGTTCCTTTTGTCATTTTAGGTACTTTTGAGGAGAAATCTGGAAAAGGAGGCATTTTGGACGTTTTTGGAGCATTAAAGTGAAGAAAACGACAAAGTCTCAAAAATCGGCTAAAAGTTACCTTTGACGGCGTCAGATTTTACTCTGGACGGCGTCATGGCTTGGCAAGAAAAGGTGGATGTGAAATTTACTCATGATAAGCCAGTGAAAATTGCATGTAAATTCTGACGGCGTCACACTTTAACCTGATCAAGGGCGTCACGGCTTAATTCAAAGAGGGACGGCGTCACGTTCAAGGTCTGACGGCGTCAAGCCTTGATAAGCCAGAACGGATTTTGGAGAGCTAAAGAGGGACGGCGTCAAGAAGGCCATCCGGGAACCATAGAAGCGGCGAGGTGACGGCGTCACACTCCATAAGGTGACGCCGTCAGATGTAAAAATCTATATATAGTTTTGTAATTCTTTGTCATTAGGGAGAGCTTAGTGTGGAATTTTTGGGAGAAAACCCTAAGACGATTTTAGCATCTTTTTCAAGGCTTTTTGCCTTGAGATCTTCCATGTTACATTGAAAGATAAGTTATCAATTAATCATTCAATATGTCTATGTGTTGTTTGATTTTATCTTGTTCTTGTCTTTTGTTTAACATGTTAGGCTAGATTTATCTTGTGTTTGCTTAGATCTAATGAAACCTAGCTATTGATTATTGGTTATTAGTGTGTTATTAGTTGTATTGGATGATTGTTTATCTATGTTAGGCTTAAGAAAACTGGTTAACTTCCTATTCGGTAACTTGCTTGAACGTCTTAAGAAACATGAACCAAATGCGTACTAAAGGTTTTTATGGTTGTATTTAATGCAAAAGCGAATTCTAGTGATCCCATGTTAG
This sequence comes from Artemisia tridentata subsp. tridentata, assembly GCA_021014915.2. NCBI lineage: Eukaryota > Viridiplantae > Streptophyta > Magnoliopsida > Asterales > Asteraceae > Artemisia > Artemisia tridentata. The sequence continues at coordinate 74,922,619 of CP139503.1, forward strand.
GAGCTTCCTAGCCGGCTCGACATAGGAGTGAAGTAGGAGCTTGTAGAGTTGGGGAAGTACGTACGCCACCCCACGATTGGTATTAAGGAATACACCCATCATCCACGCAACTAATACACACTAATTAACCGGTAAAAGATAGTTAGGGAGTAAGGAAATCTAAGTGAACACATTTCTCTACACTTAAGTTTTCACCAACATTTTATTTTCAGTTATTTATTTTATTTATATTTGTAGTTATTTGGGTTAGTTGACTAGCAACTAATTCCGCCCACTCTTTCAAACCCGAGATTTTACTTGCTTTCATAAAATTATAAAAAATACAAAAAGAATCTTCTTCAACCCTTAGACCTATTAGAGTAGTCTTTCATACCTAACGAACACTATTCCCTGTGGAGAACGATCAATCCCCCGTACTTACCACTACACTATACTACATCGGTCAGGTACACTGCCTGGTGGGGTTGTAAGCCTCTTGAGATCCCTCGAGAGGTAAAACCTGTTGTAAGGTTGCAAAACCACGCATCAGCCGTATCGATAGAGATCGATGCGTCGTATCTGTTTAATAATTCGAAAAACTGTTTTTAATTTAAATCGAAAATACGCCGTATCTGCTAAAACAGATGCGTCGTATGGCGTTAGGGTTTAGAAAAATTTCTTATTAAAAACAGAATACGCCGTATCTTGGGAAAGATGCGTCGTACTCGAATTTATTAAACGCGTTGTATTTTATAAAAATTAAACGCAATACGCCGTATCTGTGAAAACAGATGCGCCGTATCGTTTGTATCAGCACAATACAACGATAGCAGAATGCACGAAAATACAGAAAGGAAAAACAAAAATAAAATCAAACAAAAAGAAACAAAAATTACAGAAAACAAAAACACAAAAAACAGAAAATATGCAAATTATGCAATGAATGCAATTTATCTAATATATAACAGGTTTAGTGGTTAGAATCTAAAAAAAACTAAAAATAAAAACCTAATTAAAATACTAAATCAAATTAACAGATAATAACAATTCATTCCCCGGCAACGGCGCCAAAAACTTGATGCGCGCGTGTGTCATTGCGGTTTAGCAGTATTAATGCCTACTCTAATTTTAAATTTATATTTAGCCGACTTATCAATAACACACACACTTAACGAGCAGTGTACCCGGTCAGTATGAATATAATGGTAAGTAGAGTGTCGATCACTAAGAGTGGAACGTATTATCTAGTTATTCTAATCAGTATTTTAATATCCTAAGTTAGCTATACAACCTAATCTAACGCAAGGGGGGTTCAGCCTGAGAGACTGGCACGGTTTGGTTATGATTAAATAGTAAACTAAACTAATGAGCACGAATCAGCGATTAGCACACACGTACACAGATAGATACTTGAGACAATAAGAAGACCTGTCCTGATAATTAAGTAGCTTGTCACTTGTTTTATTGCTAGTTTTATATGAAGTGTATATAATTAACCCTTTCTCGTTGGCTCTAATCTTATCGGCGAGTAAACCCTTAATGATCACTTATGTCTATCCCACTATCCTAGAAACGATAGAATAAATAGGCGAGGAAGGGGCATGGTGACCCAAGCAATGCTCAGCTAGACACAGAGGTTATCAATGCACTAATAAAAGTCATCAAAGACATCAACATATAAACTTTAATTAATGGGAAACAATTTTAAAGGGTGCGCATGATATTCCGTAGTCACATGACATCAGCCCATCAATCCTGATGAATTAAAGTGTACTAATACAATAAAACAAAACTACTTAATGAATTGAATACATGCAGGACCTTCTTACAGCTCTTGTATCTTCGTTCAGGGTGTGTCTTGTGCTGTTAATACGTCTGAAGTCGTCTCTGGTCTGGTACTCGTACGTATGGTATCTTGCACACAAAATTCGTCTGACTTTGGGGTATTTATAGTTTCTGTCTGAGGGTTAGATGCGGCGCATAGGATAAGTAGATGCGGCGCATTGACTTAACTTCGCGTGGGGTCCAATATTAATATATTCAGGAATATTCGTACACCGCCTTAAGATGCGGCGTAACTCCATTTCTCTATGCGGCGCATGTCCTTTGCTGTCTTGGATTGTAACTTGTGAAATCTTGATAGTGATACGTCGTATGTAAGAAGTATGTTGCGGCGTATCTGGAGCAGAATGATCTTGATCTTGTACATTTCAGTAGACTCTTAACATCTTGCTTGTTTTGCTCCATAATTAGTCCAAAATCGCCAAGTTTCACATAATACTTGTTTTTACCTGAGAATTACAAAAGTAAACATTAACGTATCAATTCTCATATATAATATAATAAAACAAGTCAAATAAATAAAACAAGTCAAATAAATAGGATAAATGATGATAATAAAATGTACTTATTTGAGTTCATCAAATATCCCCCCACTTGAAGTTTACTTGTCCCTAAGTAAACCTTAGAATAAATCTTATGAAAATGTATCCTAAAAGATATTAGGATTTATTTTTATATTTAAGCATGTATTCGTTTTGTCATAATTGCACAACCAAACACTTAACGAATTAGAAATAAAATAAAATATTTTGATAAAAGCAAATCTAATCGTTTAACTGTCCAGTCGTGACGAATATTCTATCATAAGCTTGGCAAGTATACGCATCTCCCCCACTAAAGCCAAGGAATAACAAGTCTAAAGCGGTAAAAAGGGTTTGTTGGTTAAGGGTTAATCATTCTTCTTAATCTCTATCGATCTCACATTCCAGAAAAGGCGACAAAATCACAAATACATGATCGAATCCACGACCACGATACTTGCAATTGCTCAAATCCTTAACTCGAATGGGCAAAAGATAGGACCAAGTAATCTTTACCAATAATATTATATCAAAAAGGGCGAAAAAATCATAAATACATAGCCGAATCCACGACTACGATACTTAAGATTGCTCAAATCCCTAATCTCAATAAATCAAAGGTTTGGATAAAGAATGATGTAGGGTATGGATAATATTTGGGATACAAATTGGTGTAAAATGAAAAATAAACAAAACAGATAAATTAAAATCCTAAGTGTGGTCAATCACTTTCCCAACCATCCCGTGAATAAGACTCATATCATTGAATAACTCACGCTTTAACACTTGAAACACACGCTTTAGGTAGACACGAATTATACTCAACAAGATCTCAATCAAAGAATAACCTTAGTTGGCGTTCCCATAACGGCCAACTCCCATTCAATCCATAAATATAATATACAACAAAAATTAGTCGTGATATCTCCCACTTAATACAAAACTTTACATAAGTTGGTTAAAACAAACTTCCAACTTTTCCTTTTTCTTTTTTCTTTTCTATTTTTTCGATTTTTTTTTTTTTTTTTTTTTTTTTTTTGACATCAACATATATGTGTAAAATTTCACAACTTTTCTATCACTATTTTTTCGGATAATTTTTCCATACTCTTCATACTTTCAGAAATAACTATAATAGTGAAAGTAGTAAACACACAAAAAATAAGCTCAAAGTTATACAATATTTACTTTCATACCAATTGCATTGTGCAATTTCCTGACCTAACTAAAGATAATGAATTACGCACAAGAACACAGGTAATGTAAGGAAACACACTTTGCCTAAAGCAATTAACCACGGATTTTAATCTACAGGGTAGGCTAAGGTGTAAGGGTGTATCGAAACATTATAACAAAGGTGTAAGAAACGAAAGGAATGGCTCTGAGGGTTTTTCAAGGGGTATCTTACTCTAAAAGTGAGAGTAACAAAGGATTTATACGGGGGTTAACTAACCAGTGTAGTTAGTTAATATCACATAACATATAAAGGCTATTTGGGTGTAATCCTAGAAATTTACCAATTTAGACAAGTCATTCCAATTATATAGATGATACTTATTACGGTGGTCTCGAATAGTATATAAGCCAAGTTCTAAAGTTTACAAGTCACCGGCACACTCATAGATTTGTGAATTTTGATAAGTTCACAATTTTTGGAAATAATGTTATGTGTGCAGCTATGTAATTTAGACTTTAAACAAAAACATGCTAAAAAATTTTAAATTTTGATATATTAAGCGCATTTTAAGCATATTTTGAAAAAGTTTAGGACAAGTAAGTGTTCTAGTTCTCCTCCAATCCCCCCACTTAAGTTAAACAACGTCCTCGTTGTTTGTGTCAAAGGTTAAAAACTGGAAAATAAAAAGAATTAGAACAGAAAAACTCCCCTTAGATTTGCTCGGTATGATCCTCCATTATTCGTATAAGAGCAAAAATCAACTTTTTTGTGGATTAGAACGTTTAAGCTTCATAGATGATGTATCCACAAAAATGCAGGAATCTATAATACCATTAAGACTTTAACACACCTGAGTTAAGAAGGTTCAAACTTGCATAATACATTAGTAGTTAGTAAAAATAAAACATAAAAATTAAACTGTAAATCATCAGGTCAGTCGATACGCCGTATCTTATGGAAAAAGATACGCCGTATCGAGCCTGGAATAAATATGAATCAGAATAAAAGATGCTTCGCATCCTTAACCAGGGATGCGCCGCATTAAAATACTGACAGAAAGTTTTAAAGTCAAAAATAAAAATGCAGAAAATTAAATAAGATATGACCAGTGCAGGTGATGCGTCGCATCTTATGATGGAGATGCGCCGCATCTTCTGCAGGTCTGACAGACTCGACACAGAACAGAAAAGTAAAAAAAAATTCTTCGGGTTGTCTCCCGGTCAGCACTTGTCTTTATTCCAGAGTCTTCAAGTTAGACTCACGTTCAGCTCCTTATTCTGTTCTAGCGAGATCTTCCATCTCAATCTCTCTCATAGTTCCATATTCAAGTAACCAAACATTCTTTCCGCTAATTGGAACATCCTTGACACTAATCCGCCTCTAGTAGTTATTCCATTCTGGTCGTGCCTTTGGAACAAAACCCCTTTAATCACCTTCGACAATTGGTGCACCTCAATCGTCAATTCTCTAATCATATAGTTTTGTTCTTTCAGCAACAGTCCATTGATGAAAGTTTCGACCTCATGATGCTCCTTATCACATTCGTGGGCGAACTTAGATACAATCTCATTGGTTGTAAGTTTAATCCATGGTCCTCCGAACCAGCTTGGGAAAATATCAATCATGATTCCTGAAACACAAAACAAATAGGCTTCGAAGTAAAAAATTTCTAAGAGATAGGAAAGAAGATTAGAATTTTCTCCGTTCGGGATAAATAAAAGTTACTGATATCTGAAGACGATGCGCCGTATACAAAAAGTTAGATACGCCGTATCTTATTACGTTAAAATTAAATCAGACTTTTATTCAGAAAACAGATACGCCGCTTATAATTTAGAATGCGCCGTATCTAGTTTAAATTATCAAAAATCGATTATATTTATTAAAATTAAATGCGTTGTATTAACAAAAGATAATGCGCCGTATTTTCGTTACGTTTCAAAATACAAGATTTTTGATTTAGTAGATGCGCCGTATCGATAGAGATCGATGCGTCGTATCTGTTTAATAATTCGAAAAACTGTCTTTAATTTAAATCGAAAATACGCCGTATCTGCTAAAACAGATGCGTCGTATGGCGTTAGGGTTTAGAAAAATTTCTTATTAAAAACAGAATACGCCGTATCTTGGGAAAGATGCGTCGTACTCGAATTTATTAAACGCGTTGTATTTTATAAAAATTAAACGCAATACGCCGTATCTGTGAAAACAGATGTTCCGTATCGTTTGTATCAGCACAATACAACGATAGCAGAATGCAGGAAAATACAGAAACGAAAAACAAAAATAAAATCAAACAAAAAGAAACAAAAATTACATAAAACAAAAACACACAAAAACAGAAAATATGCAAATTATGCAATGAATGCAATTTATCTAATATATAACAGGGTTAGTGGTTAGAATCTAAAAAAAAACTAAAAATAAAAACCTAATTAATATACTAAATCAAATTAACAGATAATAACAATTCATTCCCCGGCAACGGCGCCAAAAACTTGATGCGCGCGTGTGTCGTTGCGGTTTAGCAGTATTAATGCCTACTCAAGTTTTAAATTTATATTTAGCCGACTTATCAATAACACACACACTTAACGAGCAGTGTACCCGGTCAGTATGAATATAATGGTAAGTAGAGTGTCGATCACTAAGAGTGGAACGTATTATCTAGTTATTCTAATCAGTATTTTAATATCCTAAGTTAGCTATACAACCTAATCTAACGCAAGGGGGGTTCAGCCTGAGAGACTGGCACGGTTTGGTTATGATTAAATAGTAAACTAAACTAATGAGCACGAATCAGAGATTAGCACACACGTACACAGATAGATACTTGAGACAATAAGAAGACCTGTCCTGATAATTAAGTAGCTTGTCACTTGTTTTATTGCTAGTTTTATATGAAGTGTATATAATTAACCCTTTCTCGTTGGCTCTAATCTTATCGGCGAGTAAACCCTTAATGATCACTTATGTCTATCACACTATCCTAGAAACGATAGAATAAATAGGCGAGGAAGGGGCATGGCGACCCAAGCAATGCTCAGCTAGACACAGAGGTTATCAATGCACTAATAAAAGTCACCAAATACATCAACATATAAACTTTAATTAATGGGAAAGCAATTTTAAGGGGTGCGCATGATATTCCGTAGTCACATGACATCAGCCCATCAATCATGATGAATTAAAGTGTACTAATACAATAAAACAAAACTACTTAATGAATTGAATACATGCAGGACCTTCTTACAGCTCTTGTATCTTCGTTCAGGGTGTGTCTTGCGCTGCTAATACGTCTGAATTCGTCTCTGGTTTGGTACACATACGTATGGTATCTTGCACACAAAATTTGTCTGACTTTGGGGTATTTATAGTTTCTGTCTGAGGGTTAGATGCGGCGCATAGGATAAGTAGATGCGGCGCATTGACTTAACTTCGCGTGGGGTCCAAGATTAATATATTCAGGAATATTCGTACACCGCCTTAAGATGCGGCGTAACTCCATTTCTCTATGCGGCGCATGTCCTTTGCTGTCTTGGATTGTAACTTGTGAAATCTTGATAGTGATACGCCGTATGTAAGAAGTATGTTGCGGCGTATCTGGAGCAGAATGATCTTGATCTTGTACATTTCAGTAGACTCTTAACATCTTGCTTGTTTTGCTCCATAATTAGTCCAAAATCGCCAAGTTTCACATAATACTTGTTTTTACCTGAGAATTACAAAAGTAAACATTAACGTATCAATTCTCATATATAATATAATAAAACAAGTCAAATAAATAGGATAAATGATGATAATAAAATGTACTTATTTGAGTTCATCATGAGTCCATACAACAGTTATCTGTGGTTGTGTCCAAGATTTATATTCTGACTTTCTGTTCCTGAAAATCATTGTCTCTAACTGGATGAAATGAACAGAAAAAGTGGTCAGAAAGTACGAAAACCCAGATCCGGTTGTACATATTTTCTTAGTTGCGATTTGATGAAAGAGAAAACTCATATCCGGTTTTTCCTGAAAAGTGCGGTTTGACTGGTCAACTGCGATTTGACTCAAGGGTTGCGATTTGACTCAAAGGTTGCGATTTGTCTAACAATGGTCTAGCAAATGCGATTTGACTCAAGGGTTGCGATTTGACTCAAAGGTTGCAATTTGTCTAACAATGGTCTAGCAAATGCGATTTGACTCAAGGGTTGCGATTTGACTCAAAGGTCTAACAAAAACAGATTGAAGATGATGAATGAAAACCTTTGACCAACCTTAATATCAACTATTACGTGACTTCAGTTTATATCCATCACTGGTCCAAGATTAATACTGTAAAAGAAATTAAACGTTGATGAAAGGTGACCAACAGCCTCGACCAAAATCTAAACCAAAACCAACAACATCCTAACACTAGACACAACCTCAAATGCCATCCGACACTATCACAATCCCATCCTCACGGCTACAACAACACCAACCCATCTCCTAACCTCATTGATCTTTAAGAGGAAAACCCTCTCCATTTATGTCCGAACATAAAGAAACACGTATAACAAATTTGTTATATTGTCTCTTTGGTTCGACTGACACACTAAATAACCCATCAACAGCATAACCCTTCAACAACCACAAATCCAAACAAGATCTCAGTTTGTTCAATACTTTTCCTTATCTTAAGACAAGATTTTTTGTTGAACAAGTCATCATCGATAAATTTTGTGAAACTCAGCCTCACCTCATTTACGAAATTACAAAGTTAAGAAATATAACAATAACGTTATTTTCTCACTTTTATTCGTTCATGACTCATACTTTAATAGTAAATCATTATCGTATCTCAGAATTGATTCGTGTTCTACGATGATACATCAAACCAGTGAAGGTCAAACATACGAAAACAATCATCACTGATTCTGTTTGAAGCTTCATTCCTCATGATTAATATCCGAAACTCAATAAGAAAAGATGAATAACAAGATTGTTACCATCATTTTCTTGTCTCGGTCAATGACACTCAAACAACAACAGTAAACATTAAACCTACCTGAGATGGAGCTTGATGCCTTCAAGATACGAGATTGAGATAGGGTCTTTGATCGGTTTGGAATGATGCAGGGATAAGAGATGACTAGGTTTAGCTGATTAAAGAGTAAGAAAAGATGATAGGCAGATTGTGTTATTTTTGCTGCGTTTGAGTGCTAGTGGATGTGAGGGCGGATTAATATGAGGATTAGGGTTTCTTGTGCTAAAAATTAGGGGGTTATAAAGGGGTATGTTTAGGGTTAAGATAAGGGGCATTTAGTTTGAATGGGCCTTAATCCGAAATTTATCATAATCACTTATTGGGTTGCGAAAATTGGGTTTAAAGTTAGGCTTATCCAAATATCATTAGTTATTTCATTTGTGATGATGACAAAGGGAAGAATTTGGTTTATGGTTCGTGTATTAAAGGTTAAATATGGGTGGTGTTTATCTTGTAATTTGGAGATATAAGGAGGGTTATGAAATGATGTTAGGAGGCTGCATATTCATGGAGTTATAAGGATGGAAACGAGGTCTTGTGTTTGAGATGGAATGAGAAGCGGTTGTGGTGTACTTTGAAGGGATAAAGTGCTCGCTTTTTGAATAGGAGATATAAGGTCGGAGCAGAAGTAGTTTATTGTTGGACTATTATAGAGCAAATTGATCTTAGGTTTAATGTGCTGATGGGCTGGACTATGGAATTAAACATTCGACGTGGGCTTCACTGAATTTTTGTCACATGACATGGTCTATGAAATTTTGGGTTGTTAATGGGGCTAATCTGATATGTTGGTTATTAGTTGATTTGGTTGTTTGCAATTTATCGGACTATTGGTTGGACCTGGACTTTGGACAAATAAAACTTACGGGGTTTGACTATTTTTTTTGGGATAAGTTTGTGCTACAAGATCGGTAGAAATTTGAGTAGCTATGGTCACTTGGTTGGTTTGTTAATTTATGGGTTCGCGTACTTAGTATTTCAAATATCGCAGGGTTAGTTGGATGCACGATATTTGATGATCCTTGTTCGAGCGTACTTACAATGATTAAACTTGGCTATCTAGTTATATCTGTCAAAGGAGTTACGTTGAAGTGCTCACAGTATATAGCTATCACTTAAAGGAGTTACATTGTAGTACTCAGTGTCACACGAGATGTGGATATTTCAAGAGGCAGATATATACAATAAAGGATGGAAGGTTGGGTATATACCGCCACCTATAATTTAAGGAGTAATGGTGGTCTGCTCCAGATAGGTTCTTAATCACAAATTTAGTGCATGTTTAAGTCGCAGATTTGTCTATTATCAAGCTTCATCAAGGGATCGTCGTTTCTCGAGCTTCTAATGGGATTGTAGTACAAGATCTTCTCAAGAGGTGGTCAGACTTAAAGACACGAGGTGGATTGGTTAGAGCAAGTGGTCACAGCATTAACCGATAGAATACGAGGTTGGTTAGTTAGCCAAAGTGTTCAAAGGTTGAGATGTGATCAGCAATTCTCATGGGATATTCGACGCTACAGCACGTCAAAGATGCTTCACAGTCTAAGCAAAATCTTTCTACATCCTTCAATGTCCTTCATGACTTTTCAAGATGTTTGCTTAAGATAAGAACTTCTCGGGTTTATGGTCGTACACTTCAATAATGCTTCCGAAAGTTCGAAATCATCATGGGGGAGAAACGTGTACTTTGATGATATAAGGTCAATCTCCAGGAGGAAGTAGTTTATACTACTCTACTTAGCATGGTTTGTGAAGGATTCTACATATGTGAGAAGAATTGTTGCTGATCTCTTGCATTTTACCCCAAACAGATATTCACCAAAACCAAATTTTTCAGAACACATTCAATTTGTTATTGTCTCACGGTTTCCTCTTGGTTTTGTAAAATCCCGCGAAAGAATATATTTCTCGGTTTAAACCATAGATTTGTAAAATCCCGTGTTGATGGAACTATCCTGGAGAAAGAAAAGTGCATTTCCGGATCTTAAATGATTTTGGTGCTACGGTTTCAACTTCGAAGAAGGGATGAAGTGTGTACTTCATGTATTGGATGGTTTTTGATATACTTCATGGCATTTTGGTTATAACAAAGTTTTACGGGGTTATGCGATTTTGACAACGATCGGGACAACACTATTATCAAAGTTCATTTAAAACATCAAAAGGAGCTTTTCTCAGTCAGAACAAAAGGGGCTAGATCTGGGCAATTAAACCACAAGATGTGACTACGGCGTTAATTCATTATTATTTATTTGAGGTTGAAGTGAAATTTCATGGGTGTGAGTACTTAGTATCTGAAGATATCGGGGTTGGTTGGATGAAGATTCTTCGAGATCCTTGTTCGAGCTTTTAATCTTTACAATGACGAAGACTTGGATATCTAGTTACTTTTGTGATTCTTCCTCTCTATTACCACAAAATAACTATCACTTTAAGGAGTTACGTTGTAGTGCTCAGTGTCACACGAAGTTGTGGATATTCAAGAGGTGATGTACGTCTTATACTTGATGGTTGGTTGGTTAAAGAGTATAGAGTACTTAGGGATTCAATGTTGCACGAACTCTCTACACTGCTCTTAGTCACACATTAGTGCAAGCTTAAGTCACAAGTTCGGGTTATGTTACTTCAGTTTCAAGTTCATCATATTGGGTTTTCTCCATCAGTAGTCAAGACAAAGAGCCGACTGAATGATAATGGGGTTGGTAACGAGTTAGCTGAGAGAAGTAGAAAAGAGAGAGATGACGTCTGTTCACATCAGTTCAGGCCTCGATCTTCATCGACATATGGCGTCTGCAGATAACATTTCAGGCCCCGTTCCTCAAAGAAAAGAAAGGTGTACGCTTAAGTGCGCTTTATCTTCGGAAGAAGAGAAATCTTTTTGTTTAGGACCATTCTCATCAACGAGTTTCATGCTCTTCCCATGCTCACTCAATCATCAAGTGGATCAACGTACATTGGAGTATATTCTTATTCACTTGTTCTATCAAAAATAGCAGTCATATGCAATTTTTGAGGAGGGGGGGAAAGGGTGAATAAACTAAATGTCAGTCGTCAAGTGGATCTACTTACCGTTGATGGTATTCTTATTCACTCGTTCAATCAAAAATGGCAGCCATATGCAATTTTTGAGGGGGGGGGGGAGGGTGAATAAACTACATGTCGATTGATGTTTGAGAAATGGTCATACGACTCCTGAATACATCAGTTCAGGAGTCGTGCAAACCAAGTTTCTTTAACACTATATGTTCCACCGTCCATGAAGAAAGAAGATATGTTGTTTCAACCATTGGTTTGAAGAATACTTTCAGCTCCATCAAGTGTTGTATCTCCTATGTTTCCAGCTGATGCACAGATATCTGCTGATACAACCGGTACTCCTTCTTGAACCACTATGGTTCAAGAAGTACCATCTGGTAGTACTTCTCCAACAACTCATGAAAGCATATCTCTAGTCATTCATCAAGGTGTTGAAGAATAAGTTCATGGTATTCTAATCGACATCTTCTCACGGGCTGATATAATCAGTGATAAAGGGCTTCTAGTTAATGCTTCATGTACACATCATTATGCTTCATGTACACATCATTATGATGATTCCGATTAATCGTAACCATCAGGGGAGAGAAATGTGTACACCAAGGACGCACAGCAAGTTCACGTGATCGGGATTAATATCTTATGATACAAATTAAAGATGATCAGTGTTTCAACTTGTTACTTTGGTGTTATCATTTCATGTGTACGTTACGGGCTGATGGGTTATATGTAAGATTACTGGAATGCATTTGGTGAGATGAAGATGTTGGTATTCTATTCCCCCAAATGGACAATCTTGAAGAAGGTCGAGTCTACAGCCTATTCTACATTCTTCGCTGTGTGTTCAATGAAACGAACCTAACCAAGGCTCTTGATACCAATGGGACAGATTTGTTACTACAGTAAAACTCAACAAAGGTCTGAGAGAAACAAACTATGAACAGTTGTATGCCTATCTACAACAACATGAGAAACATGCTGCTTATGATCGTCTATTGAGAGAGAAACTCAATCCAACTGCATCAAATGACCCACTGGCATTTGTTGCAAGTGCTCAGCCAATCAACCAATTGTCATCTGACCAAGCTTATCACCATCCCTATTCATCACCATCTGCTATGAGTCCCCAACTGGATTTAGGTTACACTCACACCGACAAAATGATTGATAACCTTACCAACCATGTGTCCTTACTTGTTCAACAATTTAAAGCAACACTCCCTCAGACTAACAATCAACTCAGAACCTCATCAAACCCACGCAATCTGGCAACAGTGGAGGATGGAAGAATTCTAGTTCAAAATGTTCAGGGGAGACTAAACTTGAATCAAAGGAACATGGGTCGAGGTAATGTGCATATCATAGTAGGGAATGCAAATCAGGGGCAGGGGAAACAGCCTAAGTGTTATAACTGTGGTGGACTTGGACACATTGCCAGAAACTGCAATCAACCAAAACGTCCTCAGAACTCAGACTATTTCAAGGACAAGATGTTGTTGATGCAGGCTCAAGAGAATGGAGCTGTGTTGGACGAAGAAGAAATGTTGTTTCTTGCTGGCAATGGGGGAAATACTCTTGATGCCAATGTGGACGAACAGCCAGTTCAGGACCTTGCACTTAATGGTCCCAACATTTTCAAAGCTGATGATTGTGATGCTTTTGACTTTGATGTGGATGACGAACCAACAGCTCAAACAATCTTCATGGCTAATCTGTCCTCTGTTGTCTCATCAACTCAACAAGCTGGTTCCTCCAATGCATCTGTGATTTCTGAGGTACTAAAGCTTTATGACACATATGACGTGGTTGTTAGAAGACTAAAGATGACATGCATTTGGTTATCAAAAGACTTCTTCATATTATGGGCAGTCATCAGAAAGGTGGTCAGTTTGGGGGAAAGCACTAATTAGGGGAGATTGTAAACCAGAATTAATCCCTAATTAAATGTGCTCACATTGCTCTTCAGCAAGTAAAGTGACGGCAGCCGAGAAGATTAAGGAAGCTGAGGAGTAATGGATTTACCTCGTATACTTGTATATATTTGATTCATATATCCTTGCATACATTTGTATATATCTTAAACCAAAAAGAAAATAGAAAAATATAAAAACTATAAAAACCATAAAAATTAGAAAATCACAAAATACCAAAAATAGTTCGTCTAGGCATGTCTTCTGTTTATCGATAACATTTACGGTCCTAGAAATGTCATTCAATAATGACACGGGACTTTAAATGAAGCTCGAGCAGAAGTTATAAAAAATGGTTAAAACATGTCATATTGGCTTGCAGTTACTTTAGACTGCAACCCGTGCTTTATTTTGGGGAAAGCATGTCGCCAAAAAGACAGCTGTTCCTCCAACTGGGTGATGTTCACCTGGGCATGGATTACTTTATATCCATGTTTCTTCGATCTGATGTACGTTTCAGTGCATCATTTCTTGTATAAGAGAAGTCTTCTTTACACCACAAACTCCTTATGTTCTATGATTCTTCAGGAGAGTTTTGGTATTTCACAAGGTGGTAACTGGACTAAAATTTTCACAAATACTTGACGCTCAATTGAATGACCACAGCTCTTTAAATAGAATATGGGTCATTAATTGAGGGGGAGAGTATTTGTTCAAATTTCTGACACCTTTTTAAGCATTGTGCAACATCAGCAGTGACACTCTCTAGTGGCTTAAGGGGGAGCATAGTATGCTCCGTAATCAGAATATATTAAACCTGACCACAATTTCGCCCATAATTTCAAACTTATTTAAATCAATTGGGATCACAAATCTTAAGTGGTTTGAAATTTTTGATCGGGGGAGAGAATATGATTTAAATATGAAATTCTGATAAACATGTGATCTTTTGGAACTCAAGTGTAGGCTCTCCCATATGTGCTAAACCTTTTCGTATATCGATGCACATATTGAGGGGGAGCGGATGATTTATGATGGCAATTGTGGAAGAACACCAAAGACCGACCACTTTATTTAACGTACTGGAGTCATAAGGATGGTAAGGTTAGGTATATGTTCCCACGATCCCGCCAGAACCGGAGGGATCTACCCAGGGATAACACACTAGTTAGTGTAGAAGTCCTTAGGTATGATTAAAAAAAGGAGACAAGTGTGCGTAATGGAAGAGTGCCGACTGAGATGGAGCTAGTACTGGAATAAACCCAACAAGGTGCTAGTAATGAAGTCTCGGTAAGCACTGAAACGGTTGAAGAATGAAAAAGAAATGTAAAGATAAAGGGTGAAAAGAAAGAAGCCCTCCTTACACTTTAGGCAAAAACCGGGTCAATACATATGCGGTCAGAATCACTTAGTTGATTGCTGACATTGAAGACAAAGTATCATGGACCCAGTGATACGCTGCACAACCCTCCCTAGCAACTCAAGGTCCCTCAAAGGACTCTTCTTTCATTCGTCACGGAGATCAATACATGTATATCATCCTTCTCACTCCGAGTTAGACTATATTGAAAAGGTGGCAGTCCTCTCTAGCCTCCGATTACTAAATCCAAATGCACTATTGAGTCTAGAGCCAAGAGATCATCCATAAATCGCATTAGGACACATTTCCAATATGCTAACTGTTTCATACACCGTGAAAAGTAAGAAAACATATTTTATGAGTCCTACGCATTATCCTTGTGGTATTGCCAGAATATCCGAGTGATACGTAAGTAATCACAATGAAGATGGAAATCCTTCTAGAGCCAACATCAAACAAGCTCTTGGTGGGTAACATGTGAGATCCTTCATGGATCAAACTTGTGAAAACTAGAAAGAAACAATGGGGCGATTCACCTTTGAATCAATCCGGTTCCAGGAGATGAATTGACGGTCTTATTAATCAGTAAATATAATTCACTGATTCACTCTACCGTGTTGTCTGCTTTGAGACGTTCCGGTAAGAGAACATGCTTGTTATGACGACTCCAATGATAATTCGATGGATGAGTCTATAATACAAGCTGGAAATTCCTGTCAAGGAGAATTTTCTTTAAAGAAAATTCTACCTGATCACAGGTCGGTCCTCACGGATCCGAAGGTTAATCCAACCACACCGGACGAATGACAAAGCCATATTCGTTACCCAACTTTATTGCTAACTGTTTTATTTCAGATACATATGAAGATGGTGATGGTGGTTCCTGATTCTAGCAGAGACGTGTCAATTCACACTCCATGCTCACACTTCCAACTCATTATCAAAGACATCATGATAGTTGAAAGACCTACAACATAGCTTCCTCAACTCTGATGAAATCTATCATGATCCACAAAAGTGTGAGCATGCAGTCTAAAAGTCACAACAAATCACATGGAGGCAATATCACTGCAGTGGATAAGCTCGGAGATTTACGATGACTGATGATCTCAAAGAAGGCTCAAAGATCACAACTTCGCATGAAGATGAAGCTGCAAGATGACTTGAAGACGCATATTGGGTGATAACTTTGAAGAATACTCCAAGATCATCCAAGTCAAAAGATCAGTCATCAAAAGGTTCACTGCTGAAAGGCACAAAGACTAATGATATTAAAGAATCAAAGACTACGAGCTATGAAGTCAAGATCATATGATAGAATGCTAGAATTCGAAATATTATTTCCGGGGTGACCTCCCTTAGGGGGAGATTGTTAGTAATATAAATATTCATATGAAGACTCGGTCACCCCGAGTATCTGTTAGCATTAACTAGCTCATAGGATTATTAGTAATATTAGTAATAGTTTAGTTATTAGAGTATTTTTGGAGTTAGGTTGGGTCTTTACCCACTGTCAACTCACTCCACAGCCCACTCGGGGCACTTATATTAGTAAGTATAAATACCCCTCTCCACCTATGGAGAGGGTTAGAACTTCTCTTCACTTAAGATAATACATTTCCAGTTTCTCTCACTAAGTTCCCTACTCTCTCTACTCTCTCTCTCTCTAACTCAAACATGGATTTGTTCTTCCATAATCCAAGACCTCCTGAATCCACATAATCAATACATGTATCTATCCTACACAAAGGCAAACACTAAACATGATGTTGGTCCTACTTGCCGTGAGGTATAATAAACTTCCTATCATACCTCTATACTTAGTGCTATCCACGGACTCACCTTCTTCATCTTTCGTGAGTTTAATTTCTATGGACATAGGAGTTTTCATGGGCTTAGACTCTTCTAAACTAAATTTCTTAAGCATCTCCTTACTATACTTAGATTGATTAAAGAAGATACCATCTTCCATTTGTTTTATTTGTATACCAAGGAAGAAATTTAATTCGCCCATCATGCTCATCTCAAACTCATCACGCATGATCTTAGAGAAATCATCGCACAGTTCTGGAAAAGTTGAGCCAAATATGATGTCGTCGACATATATTTGAACAATGATGAGATGTGAATTAAGTTTCTTCGTGAAAAGTGTGTTATCAACCACTCCCATGGTATATTCATGTTCAATCAAGAATGCCTTTAGTCTATCGTACCAAGCTTTAGGATATTTTTTGAGACTATAGAGTGCTTTCTTGAGTTTATAAACATGATTCGGTTTCTCAAAATCAACGAATCCTAAAGGTTGTGCAACGTATACCTCCTCGTTGATATAACCATTTAGGAATGCACTTTTCACGTCCATTTGGTATAATTTAAAGTCTAAGGCGCAAGCATAGGCAAGGAGTATTCTAATAGACTCTAATCTAGCTACGGGTGCATAAGTTTCATCGTAATCTATTCCTTCTTGTTGGTTATAGCCTTGTGCTACTAACCTTGCCTTATTCCTAGTTACGACGCCATTTTTGTCGAGTTTATTCCTAAACACCCACTTAGTTCCTATGATGGTTTGATTCTTAGGTGGAGGTACTAAATCCCAAACTTGGTTTACGGTGAATTGATTAAGCTCTTCTTGCATGGCAACTACCCAGCTTTCATCCATAATCGCTTCACCGACATTCTTAGGTTCTACAGTTGATATAAAACAAAAGAAATTACTTTTGTTTTGAGCTTGTCACCTAAGGGTTCTTTGGTTTATGTTTCCTATGACATTTTCAATAGGATGGTTCTTGGATTCCTTAATGTTGACAACTTCATCAACTTCAACTATCTCATCCTCAATGTCATTATCTAAGGTTTTCTTGCCATTAACCTTAATGGCTTCTTCCTCATCTAAGTCATCATCCACCAAGGGTGATGTCTTAGTTGGTGGAGGACTTTCATCGAAAGTCACGTTGAGTGATTCTTCGACTTTCATTTTTTCCTTGTTTAGGATAACATAGGCTTTACTATTTTCAGAGTAACCTAGGAAAACACATTTGTAAGACTTTGGGTCAAACTTGATGAGGTAGTCTTTGGTGTTTAGTATAAAGCACTTGCTTCCAAACGCTCTAAAGTAATCTAGGGTAGGTTTTCTACCTTTCAAGATCTCGTATGGTGTTTTTCCTAAGATAGGTCTAATTAGAATCCTATTTAGTATGTAAGTTGAGGTGTCCACCGCATTACACCAAAACTTTTGCGAAATTGATTGTTCATTCAACATCGTTATACTCATCTCTTGTAGAGTACGATTTTTTCGCTCAACTACCCCATTTGATTGTGGAGTGTATGGAGCCGAAAAATTGTGTGTAATACCATTAGCATCACAATATACTTCAAATTGCACTTCATTATCAAATTCCCGACCATGATCCGTCCTAATTGAAACTATTGTACACCCTAGTTGATTTTGGACTTTCTTACTAAAGATTTCGAATTCCTTGAAAGCTTGTGTCTTATTCTTAAGAAATCTAGTCCAAGTATACCTAGAGTAGTCATCAACTATTACTAAGGTGTAGTAATTTCCTCCGTAGCTCCGTACGACGGATGGACCAAATAAGTCCATATGAAGGAGTTCTAGGCATCTAGAGGTCGAGACCATATTCTTAGCTTTGTGAATAGAATGAGCTTGTTTTCCAACTTTACAAACGTCACAAAAGTGTTTATCAAACTTAATCTTAGGTAGATTTCTAACTAGTTCCTTAGGCGCCAATGATTGTATCAATCGCATATTGGCGTGACCTAATCTCCTATGCTATAGATTGGAATTTTCATCTATGGTTGCTAAGCAAATCTTATCCTGAGGCTTATTTTCTATTTTCATAACAAATAAGCCATTCCTACTAACTCCTTTGCCTATGGTTTTACCATTCTTAATGATCTCACCACCCTCTTCGGAGAATATAACTCTACACTTATTGTCTACCATTAGACTAATGCTAAGCAAGTTAAATCCTAAGTTATCTACATGCTCAACATCTTTAATAGTGAGGGAGTTTTGAGTAATCGTACCTTTGCCTATTATGTTGCCCTTAAATTTGCTACCGAAAGTGACATTACCTCCGTTGTATGCCTTGTATGATGAGAATAGACTTCGGTTACCCGTCATATGATTAGTGCATCCACTCTCCTTGACCCATTCGTCAGGCTCCAAGTCGATTCCCAAGCATATCTCATTAGAAGCCTGAGCCATTAGGCATGTTTCATCGTTGGGCTTCTTCTATTCTTCTTCACCGCTATCACTCCAAGAACCTCCAATGAAAGCTCTTTGGTTGTTGGTTTTCGGTGGTTTGGGAAATTCTCCAATGAGGTGATTAGGATCTCCGCATCTAAAGCATTTCCTATCACTTGTCCCTTTCTTCTCAACTCGGTTCTTGTGTGACGGCTTCTTGTCATCACGAGGTTGCCTAACAAACCTACCTCTTCTCCTAAAGAATTTTTTAAAGTCTCTAACGGCTAACGCATACTCTTCATCTTCACTATCGGAACTCAAACATTCCTCATCACTAGACTCCTTTTTGGCTTTCAATGCTAGAGATCTAACTCTCTTGCTTTTGCCTTTGACTATATCGGAGTCTTTCTTGATTATCATCTCGTAAACCTTCAAGTTTCCTATTAGTTCATCGAGTGATAATGTCGCCAAGTCCTTTGACTCTTCAATGGCGGTGACCTTTGCTCTCCATTTAGGATGTAGAGCCCTAAGAAACTTCCTAACATAATTCTTGCTAGAGTAACCTTCATCAAGAGCTTTAAGACTAGTAATAATAGTATTAAATCTAGCAAAAGCATTATCTATTGATTCATCTTCCGAAATGGAAAATTGTTTATATTGTTGAACAAGAAGGTCTATCTTGTTCTCTTTGACTTGATTATTACCTTGGTGAGTGACTAACAAAGTTTTCCAAATATCTTTTGCCGTATTACACATGAAAATTCTTTCAAATTCCTTTTTAGGCAAAGCATTGTAAATCATCATTTTAGCCTCATTATTTTTGGCTAGTTTTCTTTTAAGTTCATCACTTTGTTTGTCGTAAGGAACTATTTCATCCCTTTTGGTTTCCGGATTCTTACGAATCGGTTGAAAGTCACCCTCGGTAATAATATGCCAATGATCAATGTCTTTTGATTTCACATACGTTTCGAATCTTATTTTCCAATATATAAAACAATCTGTTTCGAAAAGTGGTAGTCTTTGCATAGATTGCCCTTCTAGATATTTGTCGGAATCCATTGATCGATTCAAGTTTTAAAATACAATTTACTTTAAAATCTTGACTGACGTGGCTGTGATACCAATTGTGGAAAACTAGAAGGGGGGGTTGGATAGTTTTACCGGTTTTTAATTCTTCTTAAAAACTTTTTCTATTGAAAACCTTTGATTCGATTCTTATATGAAAACAATCAACACCAATATGAACTCTAAACTATACTAACTAATATAAGTAATGAAAGTAAAGTAAAGAGATGGAAAGATCTAACCAGGACAAAGAGATTTATAGTGGTTCGATCACAAAGCTCTTCTTCGCCCTACTCCACTCCCCGAGTACCACACTCGAGAGTTTCAAGCACTATGTCAACAAGACAGCCCTTCAGGCGGAGAAAACCGTACAACGTCGCTTATCCAATTTTTGACACTAAGCTAAATGTCGAGTGCTAATCTTAGCTAGCACCAATCTACCACGATCTACTTGATCCTTTCTACCTCACACAATCAACACACAAGACTCGATCTAACCGATCTACCTATGATCAATCTTGATCAACACGCTAGCCCAATGGCTACAAGAGATATTCAGTATCTCTATAAGATCACAATGATCTTCTCTCATACACTCTCAAAAGAAAAATGATCTTGATGTATGCTATGATACAATCAAGTGTGTAACAAATGTTACAAGTGCTCTAACTACAACTACAACACTTTGTATCCTCTTGAATATCTTGTGTTCTTCTCTTGCACTTGAAGAGGAATGAATAGGATCACTTGGATGGATGATTGGATCACTCTTAAACAAAAAAAAAAACTAAACTAAATGATCAAGAAGAAAAGATGTGGTGAGAGTATTAAACTCAAAAAGTTTTGTGTGAAAAAGGATGCCCAAAATCTGTGAAGTTGGCTGGTATTTATAGGCAGAAAAAATCTGGCCGTTCTGAAGGCACGGCTCCACTAAATCACACACGGTACCACTAAATTTAGTGGTACCGTGGTACCGTGCCATACAAAAACGCTTCTTTTTTTGTCTTTTCTGGTAAAAACTTATTTGGGGAAGTTTGGAGCTGATTTGGGGGGGGGGAAATAGTTGTTATGATATTTGAACTTATTTTTTCATTAAAACATTTCTTAATTATTCAAAAATAATTTGTAAAGAATATTTTTGAAAAAATGTTTTGTCACATTAAAAATGTGAAGTCTTAAACACAAATTCACTTCTTTGATCATTTGTCAAGTTGTAAATTTGTTTGTTCTTACCTCGAGTGATTTATGTAGAAATGGGAACTTTCGATTAAAAACTTATGTACGTTAATTTTAACGTAAAGTGTTTTCACATTTTGTCATCCTCAAAATGTGAAGTTATCGAAGATATAAATAACGTTTTTAGAATATTATTTGCATCAACATACCTGATCTGTTTTAGAAAAACATCACATATTTCAAAAGGATTTAGTTTTACGTTAATCAAAATGGTGTGGAAGTAAGGCCCAATAAAATAATTTGAACGATCCCAAATGAATATCAGAGTATCGTGATCCTACAACCATGCCATGCCATGTCAAAAGCCTCCAAAAGTAAGCTAACGCCTTAAGAACCTGAAAATACATGCTAAAAGTGTCAATACAAAGGTTGGTGAGTTCATAGGTTGAATATAAAGTAGTAAAGTTGGACCATAAGCAAAGCATATGAAACTTCATCGAACATAATGTCATACAAAACGTTAGGGAAAATATTTTGATTGCGCTAAGTTCATGCCACCGAAACCTTAAGATTTCTAGCTATGTGTAGGTGTCTATGCACCCAAGCAAATGTAAGCATCTAAGTACCCAAGATATGTAGGTGTCTATGCACCCAAACAACGTAGGCATCTAAGTACCCAAGATATGTAGGTAACTACGCACCCAAGCAATGTAGCTACCGGTTCGTAACTTAGGCAATCTGTAAAAAATTTAAAATTATGCACTTGTGTCCATGAGTAAGTATCAAGTAGGTAATGAGTAAATGGTATTGCATTCGAATAATCAAATCAGTATTAAAGCAAAGCAGAAAATGTTTCTGAGTAACTGAATCATGTATGAGAGTAATTTGTGTAAAGAGTTTGAGTAAATCGAATAAGTAAAGTATGCATGTATTCTCACCCCAAAATGGTTTAAAATAAGTAAAGTAGGAGCGATGAACTCACCTCGAAGCAGTAGATCATTTAGCAGAAAATAAGGAATTAAGAGGCACTGCACAACGGTAACTGAACGGCTCGACTTGGAAGATACCATTTATCTTAACGGTTATGACACGCTAAAATAAAGTAATGAAATTGGGTTTTCTGAAGGATGGTTACATCAACACGACACGTTGATAAGAGATTTAGATTTCAAGTTGTAATAGCTTGGTGGTTGGTTAAATAAAATAAATCGAAAGAATAAATCAAAGTATATAATATATAAACAAGTATATAATTCGTAGCATGAATTATATAATAAAGATGAACAACCAAAATAATCAAAGTGTATATAATACATGGCATGTATTATATATAAGAAATAATGAGAAAATTAAATAGTCAAAGTATATAATACATTGCATGTATTATATAAGAAAATAAGAAAATAAATAAAACAATATAATTTGACACGTTACCGGAAACTTCAAAATGATGAAATAAAGTGTTTTCATTTAAAAGAAAACACACGATTAAGTGTTATAAAATAAATAAAATACGTTTTGTAAATTTTTATGTTTTTCGTCTTTTTTTCGAAATTTGTGAAAAGTATAATTTTGTGAAAATATTCTAAGTATAGAAATTTTAGAAAATTTCGGCATGACCCGTTCATGTATAGGACGTTTCCATATTTTTCAAAATCACCAATTAAATTTTTAAAACTATCCAACAAAGTTACAAATATCCGTTTCAACAATACATACTCTAAAATGTCAGTTTAATACAATAACGGACCCGAGACGCCCCTTTTGGTTCATCAATACCAAAAGTGCACATATAATCAATAACGGTTATTCAGTATGCTCAATATTTCAAACATTATTTAACCATGTTAACCACCAAACATTAACTAACAAAGTTTGAAAAGAAATAAAAAAGATGAAAGGATTAATTAAGTGATTACTTACAAGTTTGAAGAAAAACCCTTTTTAAAAATACTAAACACAACCCAAACGTCGTGTACTAACCCCGGACACCAAACCTAAACCGTCAAAACTCCAAATCTTGAAAACATGAACAAAGGAAGAAAATAAGCTGCGGCGGCCGGCGGTGATGGTGACCAGCGGGGGTGGGTGGCCGGCGATGATGGTGACCGGCGGCGGTTGTGATGGTGACTGGCGGTGATGGGTGGCCGGCGGTAATGAAGAGGGGTGGTCGTGGTATTAGAGAGAACGTAGAGAGAATTCTAGAGAGAATGAGGAGAGAATGATATTTCTTTCTCTCTCTAGAATTTAGAAAGTGGAAGTGAAGTGAATGAAAAAATGAGGTAAATTTGTATATATTAGAAGCAAAAGATGGGGGAGAGGGATTCTTGTCTCCTATTTTTTTCGTTCATCGCCTAAATGCTAGTTTTTAGTCCGTAAAAATTATACCCTTAACCCGTAAAAATATAATTTTTGCAAAAGTTAATAGATTATTAAAATACCTTCGAAACGAGTATAAATACGACCACATTCACTAAAAAACATAAACACAATTAATTGGACTTGCGGTGTAAATTAGTCACGGGGACCATTATTGTAATATTTGTAAAATAATAGTTCGGGGCTCGTTTAAGCTCGATAACATTTGATTCAAGACACAAAATTTACACCATTGAGTTTAAAATAATTTTTCCACGAAAATTGAGTATTTACACGACTCTTATCTCATAGATGTTAAATAAATCATATTTAAAATGTTTATCATTTATTGTGTAGTCGTCGGGTATTACGGGTAGGCTTTTCCGTAGAATGAAACCTTAACTTGAATATTCGTGTTTTTAACAAACATTTTTTAATAAAATCTCAAATAACTTATTTAAACATGTTTATTTAAATATTTTGCGATAATTAAATACACATTTAATTATTATCGTGTCGGTACGCGTTACGTGCCATTTTTCGTTGTACGCGAAATAATTATCTGTTAAATAATCAAATGTGAACGGAATGCTCAGAAAGTAATAATTTGAAAAAAAAATTATTTTTTATTAAGAAAATTTTTTCGGTTGACTACCGGTTACGCAGTAACTGATTTTACGCAACGGTGAACGTTAAATAGTCAAAAAGTCGAAGTCAAACCCGAAAAGTAAAAGGGTAAAATAGTCTTTTAAAGTTTTGAAAATTTCCAGTTGTTACACTTACCTCAATAACCCACTAGTTCTCTACTTGGGAAATCAATGTTTGCTCTTCAACTACTTCCTATAAGGAGATTAACCCTTATTAGTAACGAATTTATCATTAATCTATTAAATTACCAATCATTAATCAATTTTCCAAAATTCAATTCATGAACCCTGATTATAAAATCGTCAAATTACTTACTTGAGATCTCTTAGGAGGATTAGAGGGTCTAGGGTTTGATTCTCTACTTAATTCCTTGATTATTAGCACAATAACACAAATTTGCTCTTTCCCTCTCTTCTTTTCTTCCTGGAGCAACACCAACACCACACTCTTCTAAAATTTTCTGGAATTCTCTTTAATTATCTAGTAATAGATATTTATTTATTTAACTTTGCACAAATAGCAAAACTGGCCCCTCAAGTCTTATTCTTCCTAATTTAGCCACAAATCTTTATACAACTTAATACTTACTTAATACTAGTTTTTAACTTTACCATTTTTTTATAAAATACATTCTAAATAATTTATTTCCTTTACTTTATTATAAAATAATACCTCATCGGGTTACGGGTGTAATAATTCAAACCCCCCCCTTAAACGGGATTTCGTCCTCGAAATCTACTCTTGTAATAAATGAGGATACTTATTCCTCATCTTCTTTTCCAGTTCCCCTCTAATACTTGTACTCTTGCAATGCCTCCATTACACTTTTACCAACGGAATTTCTTTGTTGAGAAGTTGTCTCGTTTTTCTTCCTAGAATTGCTTCCGGTTCTTCTTAAGAGGTTAAGTTTGGGTCGATCTCGATATCATTCAAGGTGATTACACTGGTCTCATTTGCTAAGCATTTTATCAAATAGGATACATGAAAGGTATTGTGGATACCATTCATTTCTTCGAGAAGTTCTAAAACATAGGCCACTTCTCCAACCCGTTTCAAAATTTTAAACGGTCTTGTAAATCTTGGGCTAAGCTTTCCTTTATTTTTAACCGAAACACACCTTTCCATGGTGTAACTTTCAACATTACGAATCTCCCACATTAAATTCAATCGGCCATCTACTATTATCGGCGTAGCTTTTCCACTTATCTTATGTCACTTTTAGTCTTTCTCGAATTGTTTCTATTTTCTCGGTCGTTGCCAAAATAATATCCGTACTTGCTAATTCTCTAATTCCTACTTCCTCCTAACATACCGGTGTTCGACACCTTCTCCCATAAAGCATTTCATACGACGGAATTTCGATACTTGCATGGTAACTATTATTGCAAGCAAATTCTACCAAATGTAGGTGATCGTCCCAATTGCCCCCAAAATCTATTGCACAAGCTCGTAACATATCTTCAAAGGTTTGAATCGTTCGTTCACTTTGACCGCCCATTTGAGGATGAAACGTCGTACTCATATGCAACTTTGTTCCTAATTCTTCTTGAATACTTTGCCAAAAGTTAGAAGTGAAACGTCCATCTCTATCCGAAATAATAGAAATGGCCACTCCATGTCATGCAACAACTTCATTGACATAAATTTTCACCAACTTATGAACGGGCATATTCTCTCGGATTGGAATAAAATGAGAACTCTTCGTCTAGTGGTCTACAATGACCCATATCGCATCATGTTTCCTTGCCATTCTTGGTAATTTGGTAACAAAATCCATGGTAATCTTCTCCCACTTCCAAACCGGAATCTCTAAGGGTTGAATCTTTCCATACGACTTTTGATGTTCAGCTTTGACTTTTAAACAAGTCAAACACTTTTCAACACATTTAACACAATCCCTCTTCATTCCCGGCCACCAATAATTCTTCTTCAAATCAAGATACATCTTAGTAGCCCCCGGATGAATAGAATACTTTGGCTTGTGTGCTTCGTCTAGAAGTAATTCCTTGACATTACTTCGAAAGGGAATATAAACTCTCCCGTGCCAAGTTTTGATCCCTCGACTATCGTCTTCAAAATGTGGGATATAGGATGCAATGCGCTCACTTTCCCAGTTTTCTTCCTTCAATGCTTCTAATTGAGTCGCTTTAATCCTATCGAAAAGGTCAGAAGTAACAATCATATGTAATGAGTGAATCTTTGTAATCTTCACTCTTTCTTTACGACTCGAGGCATCCGCTACCACATTCGCCTTACCAGGATGGTAGCGAATTTCACAATCGTAGTCCTTTAACAAATCTAGCCATCTCTGTTGCCTTATATTTGGATCTTTCTTTTGTAGAAAATATTGCAGGCTTCTATGATCGGTGTAAATTATAAATTTTACACCATATAGGTAATGCCTCCAAATCTTCAAAGCAAAGATTATGACCGCGAACTCAAGATCATGAGTTGGGTAATTCTCCTCAGGCTTCTTCAATTGTCTTGAGGCATAAGCAATCACTTTTCCTCGTTGCATAAGGACACACCCAAGACCGGAATAGGATCCATTACTATAAACTACCAAATCTTCGGTTCTTTCGGGTAGTACAAGAATTGGTGCTTCACATAATTTCCTTCATAAGGTACGAAAAGCGTTGTCTTGCTCTTCACCCTATATAAAAGGAGAATTCTTCCTAGTGAGTTGGGTTAAGGAGGATGCGATCTTGGAAAAATCTTGAACCGACGGTAATATCCCGTGAGTCCAAGAAAACTTCTGATTTCGCCCACATTCTTCGGTGCTTGCTAATTCATCACCGCTTCAACTTTATACGGGTCAACCTTAATACCTTCCGGATTAATAAAATGACCAAGGAATTGGACTTCTTGTAACCAAATTTCGCATTTTTGAGAAATTAGCATACAATCTTTCTCTTCTTAACGTTTCAAGAATTTCCCGTAAATGTACTTCATGTTCTTCCTTGCTTTTTGAGTAGATAAGAATATCATCAATAAAAACTATGATAGATTTATCCATCATCGGCCAACACACGCGGTTCATGAGATCCATGAAAACCGCAGGTGCATTTGTGAGGCTGAAAGGCATAACAACGAACTCATAATGTCCATATCGGGTTCTAAAAGCCGTCTTAGGGATGTCCTCTTCCCGAACTTTTAATTGGTGATAGCCCGAACGAAGATCAATTTTCAAAAACCATTTCCCGCCTTGGAGTTGATCAAAGAAGTCATCAATTCTTGGTAAGGGATACACATTTTTCACCGTGACTTTATTCAATTCATGCTAATCAATGCACATCCGCATACTACTATCTTTCTTTTTAAAGAACAAGATTGGAGCTCCCCACGGCGAACTACTAGGGCGGATGAAACCTTTGTCAAGTAATTCTTGGAGTTGGCTCATTAATTCCTTCATTTCAGATGGAGCTAAGCGATAAGGAGTTTTGGCGATAGGAGTAGCACCCATAATAAGATCAATATGAAATTCAACATGCCTTTCGAGTGGAATACCCAGCAAATCTCCTGAAAAAACATCAACATACTCATTCACAACCAGAACTTCATCAATATTTTTCTTATCGAAACTAGTATCCACCACGTGTACCATAAAGGCATAACAACCATGTGACAAATACTTCCTAGCCTTCATCATTGAACATAACCTAAGTCCGCCCTTTCTTTTCTCGCCATAAATATTGATTTCACGACCTTAAAGATTAATGACTCGCACAAACTTTTGACTACATGGAATGGCGGCATTATGGTTACTAAGCCAATCCATGCCGATCACGACATCGAACTCTCCAAGCATAATATGAATCAAATCTATCCTAAAGGCATTGTCATCGATTTCTATCTCTACACCACGATAAACATTAGATACAACTATAACCTTACTATCGGCTATCTCAACTTCAAAGGGAAAAGAAAGTTTACTTAGTGGAGTGGATAGGTTTTTGCTAAATTCATAAGATACGAAAGAAACACTCGCACCCGAATCATACAATACACGAGCGGGTACGGAATTAATAAGAATTGTACCTGAAACAACACCGGGCATTGACTTAGCTTCTTCGGCGGACATCACATACACTCAGGCTTTGGGTTTAGTAACTTCCGCCTTCTCTTCCTTTACCGATTTTAAACTCGCCTCAATTTCCTTTGTCTTCGGGCATTCATTAATCCTATGCCCTAACTCATGACATCCATAGCACATAATCATTGGTTTCTTGCAATCTCTACTCATGTGGCTTAGAGAACCACATTTATAACAACCCGGTAAGTTTGCCCGACATTCCCCAAGATGAAATTTATGACACTTTTTGCATGGATATTTGGTTTGGGTTCTACCGCCCTTTCGACCATAATCTTGTTTATATTTCTTTGCATCTCGATCGACAAAATCTTGCTTTTTCTTATTATCTTTCCCTTCCACATCTTTCTGCCTTAGTAAATTCGCCTCCCTCACACAGGGGGCTCTACCTAAGAGATCTTCAAGAGTGCCACACTTGAAAGGGGACACCACTTGTCGAATATCTTCACGAATCATTTTTGAAATCTTTCAACCTTGAGATTTTCGTTCTTGTGGTATTCGGGACAATAAGGAATCATATAAACAAACTTCATCCAAAGCTCATTAACCGTTTCCTTAGTTTGTATGAGAGATTGGAATTCCTCCCGAATCTTGGCAACTTCTTTGGCCAGAGCATATTTCGCTCTAAAAAGTTCCTTAAATTCTTTCCATGAGCATACATCAATCCTAGCTTCATCTTTCTCACATATTTTACCTTCCCACCATATCTTATCACTATCACGAAGGAAGTTTGTTGCGAAGATGACTTTATTCCTTTCCTCACAATTACTTGTATGAAAAGCACCCTCGACCGCGGTAAGCCATCGTGTACAAGCAATGGGATCGAGAGTTCCCGTAAAAGTTGGCACTTTACATGTCGCGAAGTCACGGTAGGTAACCTTCTCATCTTTGGTTTCTCTCACAACTCCTTCCTTCTTAAACTCTTCTAGTTCCTTACGTATCACTTGCCTAAGATTCTTTGTTGTTCGTTTGATATAGTGGGGCATTGCCTTCCTAACCGCCCTCCCTACTTTCTTAGAAATCATTGCACTTAAATCTCTTGTCTCCTCTTCCGGGAATCCTCTAAAGTTGAGGCTCTCGGAACTAGAAGAACACCCATCATCACTTGAATTATAATCCGCATCACTAGCCGAATACTCGGCTCCTTTGGAAGTTGAAGCTTTCAAAGCTTCCTTGTGATGCACATTTACCATCTTATCTTCTTACTGAAAATAAAAATTCATTTAATCAACATCAAAGCATACTTAAACAAGACTTGAATAGCACATAATACTCATATGCCTAGCTAACCTAAGGCTTGTTGCGATGTATAGTCTCAACGATCTCAAGTATACATATGGATCATATTTTCATCACTACGGTGGCCAGGCGTAGTCACAAAAATGCTCTACATATGTATCTTTGAAAATCGTCTAAACAATACACTAACAACAAACACTATCACTAACACGCCTAATATAGTCTAAGTTTAGGAAATCTTTATGTGACATCCTAAATCTCTTAGACCAAGGCTCTGATACCAAGTTGTAACACCCCTTGAATGACACGACTAAAAAAAACGTGAAATTTTTCGCAAAAAGTACGCCTGAAAACCGACACACAGAAAATCTTTTAAAATCTGACAAAAATCTATAAACATCTAGACCTTGAGACTATTTTTAATTGAAACTAGACTCAATTACCTTTGAAACGGCGGGTAGCACGACCCGTACCGACTTACGGTTTAAAAGATATGATTTTTTAGAAAACTGACAAAATTTGTTCACAAAATTCTGCCATTTGAGTGCCATCAAAACTTTCATACTTTTAGTACAAAATTCTGGGCATTGGGAGCCATCATACTTTCACAACTTCATTTTCCGAAAAACATATCTTTGAGACTCAAAACTTTACGAAACCTTCCAGAATTCATTAGAACATTATAAATATCAAATATATGTAATAACTTGGTCATAACGACCTGCGGAAACGTGCTTTACAAACTGACGGGTGTTATGCCAAACACCCGTTTTGACCCATTTTCAGGAAAACGACTTATGTTACTCAGAAAAACACCAAAATTTCCAGAATTTATTTAGACCTCATAGGTTTCATAAAAACATAAAGTTTCGACATTTACAACATTCGAGGACTTAACTTTCAATACGGAAGAAATAGCAAATATGACCCATTTGACCCATACACTCTTATACCCAGAAATTTCTACATTGCACACTAAAACAATACTTAACACAATTTAAGATGACATTACCAAAGCATAACAAAACATTCTTACATAATCTTAACCCATAGCATCCCAAATGGGTGAAATTGGTTAATACCAAACACCCCTTTAACTACAATTCCATTAACATTTAACTACTAGAACTTGACCATATTTACTACCATTTACAAGACATGACTTGGACACAATTCAAAGACCACAAACACCAAAATGACCAATTGAAACAAAATATATACCAAGTTGTAAAATGACACTTCTGGGGCTTCTAACTTTCTACACACACTTAGTCCAAGAAACGAGGTATTTTACTTACCGATCACAAAAATACTAAACTTCCATCAAAGCTAGAAACTAAGTCGTGCCCTTACCTTTACCTTCAACACTTGAACCTACAAAACATTAATTAAACTTATACGTAAGCAAAACTCTTAGTAAGTATATGACATAAACTTAACAACATCATCAAGTCATAACTAACAAGTTTGCTAGTTACAACATATCAAGGAATACATTCATAACATTAAACATACCTTCATCAAGTATATATAATTATGCTAACATTACACACTTTCTAGCATTGGATCCAAGCTACTTAATATTAACAATTTCCTTGATCATTACATCATAAAACATCATAATTCAATATAAATTGTAATTATGAAACATTAACAAGTTAAGCCAATATACTTACCTCAATAACCCACTAGTTCTCTACTTGGGAAATCAATGCTTGCTCTTCAACTACTTCCTATAAGGGGATTAACCCTAATTAGTAACTAATTCATCATTAATCTAATAAATTACCAATCTTTAATCAATTTGCCCAAATTCAATTCATGAACCCTAATTACAAAATCATCAAATTACTTACTTGAGATGTCTTAGGAGGATTAGAGGGTCTAGGGCTTGATTCTCTACTTAATTCCTTGATTATTAGCACAATAACACAAATTTGCTCTTTCCTTCTCTTCTTTTCTTCCTGGAGCGACACCAACACCACACTCTTCTAAAATTTTCTAGAATTCTCTTTAATTATCTAGTAATAGATATTTAATTATTTAACTTTGCACAAATAGCAAAACTGGCCCCTCAAGTCTTATTCTTCCTAATTTAGCCACACATCTTTATACAACTTAATACTTACTTGATACTAGTTTTTAACTTTGCCTTTTTTTTTTTATAAAATACATTCTAAATAATTTATTACCTTTACTTTATTATAAAATAATACCTCATCAGCTTATGGGTGTAATACTCTCAGCATCACTACATCATGAGAAACTCCTAGTGTGCTAAATAAACTAGCAATATCCAACACCTTTTCCACATGTTCATAAGCATCATCATCTTTGTTTCCGAAAAAAGTATTATCTCTAAGCTCCCGAATAAATTGGCTCTTGATCTCAAAGTGCACATTATTTCCAATCTCGGGTTTCACCACACCCGGTCCTTGATTTTCGCGAGTCAAAGCAAGGTATTGCTCAAGTAAGCATATCAATGTCGATATCTTCCATTGCTTTTCCTGAAAATTAGAATGAATCCAAATGAGCTAAAGTACTAGAAATAAAAATAAATGAAGAATAAAACAACTAATCTAGTAATGATGAAAATTTAAACAAAACCAACAAAAAAATAAAAATAAAAAAAATAAAAAAAAAATAAATAAATAAAATAACCCTTAAATTTCAAAACCTATTTAGCTCCCCCGGCAGCGCCAAAAACTTTATGCTTATTTTAGATCATGTTTTAATTTTATAAAAGCTCGTCTCCCTATGATCTACTTATGCACTAACGGGTAAAGAACCCAGTCAGGTGTAGTGTAATATTCGGTAAAGCCGAGGTCGTCCCAAGAGCTAATGGTCAGTTTCTAATTCAAGTTTTAATTGTCACGAGATTGATTTTTGTTTAATTAACTAATTTGAAAGAAATAAATAATGGAAATGCAAATGAGTTGGATTAATCAAGGGAGAAAGATGTGTTAACCTAGTCACTACATTATTCACGCAATGATCTCATTCCTAGTGCAATGTCTACTCTCATTTTATATGGTGGTTCTAATATCATTAGGTCCGATTAGTCGTCGAGACCTAACCTATAATTCCAATGATCTCAACTCCGTTGTTCGTGAAGTTAGGCATCTAGTTCATAGTCATTAAGCCCCAAACTATCTTAAAGACCTATCTAATGTCGACAATCCCACTTCTCAAAATTTAAACCCCATTATATTGGTCCTAATAAGGGTTTACCCGCGCTTCTTAAGTACCTAATCTAGTGTAGGCGGTAATCGGTTCAACTCCTACAAATAAGATATATGCCGTCCTATCTCGAGTAACCTACTAGTCTAGCGTTCAATTAGGTTCACCTACTAACTAGCTAATATGCTCTAAACTAGCCTTAGTACTACCAAAACATGGGGATCATTCAATAGGCATATAAGATATCCATACAGAACGATAAATAAACAAAGAATGAAGATCAAAACAATAATAATTTCATAACAAGGCTAACACATAAAGTGTTTAGCCTCTCATGTTGTAAAATACAACAAACATAATGAAAGTAATCATGAATAAACTAAACATTGAGTTTGATACAAATGCTTGATGAATGGATAAGTTATGAATGAATTCAAGTGGATTCTCCCTTGGAAATTGGTTTCGAAATGCTGGAAACTGCCTTGGAGTGGAATCCTAATCGTCCTTGATGTGTTGTGTGAAGTGAAGATGATAAAAATGCAGATTTAGGGCTTGTTTATATAGCCTCGATAGAACTACGGCTTAACCATAAGTAAAGGGTTACGCTGTAATCTCCTTCATGCACGTTGCTCTTCCAATTATAGAATAGTTATGCCGTAACCATGAAGAGTGGATTACGCCGTATTTGTCTCGTTAACTTTTTGCTCATTAGTTGCGTCGTAACCTTGATGATTTTGTTAGTGCAAATATTACGATATTTAATCTATACAGTCTCGTTTGTTTTGATTGATGACAAACATGTAACTTGATACATAACGTAAAATGTACAAGTTACTCGTAATCATATTTTGTCTCAACATACATTCAACACCTCTCGACTTCTCAAGTCCTCGTATGGTACAACACAGGTTCGTACATGTTTGTTATGTGGCATTATGATCAAACCCCTTAACAAATCATTTAGAATGTTTAAAATACGTTTAGAGTCATTAAGTATTTTAAAAGGTTAACCATTCTATTTCGAACCTCATTTTACATTTTGCATATACAAGTATTTTTACTTGTACATCATACTTCCTAAGTTGTATTCATGTCAATGACATAATATCTTAAGTCCTACAATAGCATAAGTAGTTTAACATTTTTAGTAACACATAAACTAACATGGTACAACTTGGTAAACATATATTAGATAGTTAGTATATACATTTTACAAGTTTACCTTCATAAACATTTTAATCTAAATGGAAATGTATTATGACATCATGGCATGCATCACTTTGATATCTTTAGGAGATTTTGAAGATCATATGAATATCTTGTTTAGATCCTTACTCAATGAAAGATATGGAAATATCTTGGTTAGATTTGGTGAAGATTTGAAAAGATTGTCTGTCAGGTTCCCACGGAACCAAAACATTACACGGACGGATCCCTACTTTTGGATCCGTCCCATCCGTGGGTTGCTAAGTCTGTTGGCTATAAATAGCAGCCCATTGTTTACTCATTTGATAATCACTTGAACATACATTCTCTCTACCCTTTTGCATACATTTAGATCAGTAGATAAATATGTAGTAACATACATTAATCACCCTTATCATCATGATCATAATCTTACTAACTTTCATCATGTTGTAAGCATACTCCCGTAATGATCCTGTGAAGCAAGCTCAGAGATCTTGCCATCATCATCCACCAAAGCATATCAACATATGAAGATTCAAGGGCACTTGTCATCCTCATTGATTGAAGACTTCTTATTCAAGAAGTTCATTTAGATTCCACATGCATGCATATATGAAGATCTATCACAACAAGCTTATGGAACTTTTGATCTTCATCCATTGAAGACTTTCTATCAATGGAAGTTCATTTAGATTAGTCATTCATATCCAGTAGACATTTGTGTCATGGATCATCATTGCATCATCACAATCTATTCACCAAACTAGATTAGATGGTTTATGTGTTTATGCCATAAAACACAAGGTTTTTATGTTGGGCCATAAAACATAACGGGAGTGGTTGTACCCTTGTAAAAGAACTCGACATCTAGCTTAGTGTCGGAAATATTGTATAAGCGATGTTAGGTTGGTTCTACCTCGAACTAGAACCCGGTATTTAGCTTTGTACCGGAAAAAGTGTAAGCGACGTTTGTAAGGTTTTCTCCGCCGAGAAGGGAGCTTGTTGATCTAGTGAAGTAACTCTCGAGTTGGGTACTCGGGGAGTAGAGTAGGGCGGAGAGGAGCTCCGTGACCGAACCACTATAAATCATCGTGTTCGATTTGCACTTTCTTTTACTTACTGCTTTACTTTTATGTTTGCATTATATGATTGCTTGTGTTATGACTTGATGGTTATACTTGTGTAACAACTTGTTTTAGTATATGCTAGTCATAAACTATAATTGACATCTTTCATATTACAACAAGCTTAATCGGATATTTGATACAACAAGTTTTAAGATTTTAAAACGGAAACGTATTCACCCCCCCCCCCTACGTTTTCACAATTCGTATTAGAACCTCGTGGCTCTTATTTTCAAAACAAATGGTTTCTAAAATGGAGTACGATCCATGTATCAAATTACCATTGAATCGGAATATAATATGAAAAATGTTTCGCTAATTATACTTAGAAATTTTGTTGTTAAATGTTACTTTGTATACAAGCTTGAAGATGTCCTTGGAAAATAAAAGAAAAGATTTCTCAAAAGAATTAAGTGTCAAATTATGTGCTTAAAGCAAATTTAAGAAAAATACGGTCTTGAAAGGAGCGTTTGGGATAACTATAAATTAAGTTGAAAAATCACCTCCGTAAATGATTAGATAAGTCACATAAGTAGAAATGATGTTAAAATAAGTGTATTATATGTTTACTACCAAATCTAGTAAGTCCTACACATTCTCGCTATGTGAAAATACATGTTTTTAACATTTTGTGACATTTTTTCAATGAGGACCACGGATCCCACGGATCCCTTTAAAGGGTTCCTGGCCCTTTGTAGAAGGGATCCTTGGTCTGCACAGTCTAAAGTTTTTGCAAACTTCAAAAATTCATAACTAATTAACCGTAAGTCCGTAGGAGTCGCGCCACCTATCATTTTAAATGGAATTAAGTCTACTTTCATTTAAAAATAATCTCATAGCCTAAATCTAAATTGAAGTAAGTAAAACAAATAAAATGCTACAACCTGTCCAAAATATTAAGTTTCATTTTGACATAGTAACTTAAACTTTTGAGTCGGGAAATGTAAGTTGGTATCCTTTGAACATTGATATGATTTCTTTTGAAACTAAAGAATTTGGTGATATTTATATATATAAAGGAAACAAATCAAGCTTGGCATACATCGTCATATTTAAACTCAAAGTGACGAAAAGTATCTTTCTTTTTATGCTATGCTATATGACTACTTGTTTTGGTTGTTTGCATACATGTTGTTTGCTTATTGAAAGTTGTGATTGCACTTGTTTATTTGTGATACATAAGTGTTAATTTTGCCATGATATTTATTTGCTTGTTTGTCAATTTCATGTTTATACACAATAGGACATTTGCTAGATTTTGTGCTCCAAGTTGGAAAACTGTTTTTGCATTGCTTATAAACTTAGATAACTTTCTTTGCATATGTTATGTTAAATTCACTTAGGAATGAGAACTAAGTAAAACTAGTTAAGTATCTTGAAAAATGTTGTTTTGCACAAACTCTCACCTAATAGTTCAAGTGTAAAAATGTGTCACTACCTTCAATGATTATCTAAACATATAGTATCTTTGAAAAAGGTGTTTGGTACAATAACTAACAATGATTTATGAACTATTATGTGCTTTATGGGATGATAAGTTTGCTACTAATCTATCATGTGAACTAACGGTTTATCTTGCAGGAAGATAACATAGTTATGTTATCAATTTTCATTTTTCACGTTTTAGTGAAATTTCTAGCCCTTGCATGATCTATACCAATACATGTGTTTATACCTGTCTTATTGTTGTTTCCTAATCACAACTAATTAATTACACATGTTTTAGGAGAAACTACGTGATTTGAACGGGTTTCGGGGATTGAAAAATGCCCTCTGTTAAGGATTTTTGCATGACGGATCAGACGGAACCAAAACTAGGGTTCCGTCTGTTCAAAATTTTGGTTCCGCCAAAATTAGCCTGACGGATCAGGCGGAACCAAATTCATGGTTCCGCCTGTGTTGTCAAATGGTTCCGCCAGCCAACAGCTAACTTTTTAATTTTCGTTTAATCTCGCACTCTAGATCACTCACTTTTATTACTAGGATTCTTTTCACTCATATTAGGATCATGTCATCTCACTTGCACCAATAGGAAAACCATTTCCCACCAAAACTTGAAATTTCAAAAATCCATTCAAGTTACCTTTCTCCATAAAGTAAGGATCCCTAAAATTGGGTCCTTGCAATCTGTGAACCAATGAGATTTTATGATCATTACATTCACTGCATTCTTCAGTCCTTTACTCATCCCTTATCCATTAGGTTGATTTGTTTTATGAAATGACAACTTCCTAACTCATTGTTTGCAAAGATATCATACATCACACAAGTCCAACTTATGACTGTAGATATTGTCTTGTATCCACATATATTTCCTTACTTGGTTAACATAAAAATAATGTGTCATTCTCCAAAAACGATTTACATCGAGTCATAACTCACACTTATGTTAAAGATGTACTATCAAATCTTGCTATCCTTAAGTGAAACCTAAGCTTTACAATCTCAAAGTAAGATTGACAACTTAAGTATTTCGTCCGAAATATTCAAGTAAATCTGACTTACGATTGTAGTCACTAAAAGTCATATTCGAAAAAATCAACACCCAAGTATTTTAATAACATATGTTAAAACACTTATCCTATCACGACTAGAACACTTACTTATCATAACAAGTCACTTGTTCTTTCACCATCATCCCATCATATTCACCTCTGAGATACATCTCAGCCCCTAAGCTTCACAAACATAACCAAAACTTCAAGCACTTCACCCACTAATTGTACCAACCAATGAACCACAAGAATCAGTATCCATCCATGTTGTTTTCAACATTTATGAAACCTAAGTACTCCCATAGCACAACAAACCCCTATATCACCACATCCTCCTTTAGACACACTAGAAGATCTACCACCTAGATCAATCAATCCACCATCATTACCATCATTTGAATCCGTTGAGTGCATTGCTCAAAAAGCCCTTTGTCCAACACTTGTACCAAATCAAATACACGTTGAACAAACTCAACAACACCTTGTCACCTATAGGGACTTAGATGATTCATTATGGTTAGAACCTCCACTGTCAAATGATCATGATATTCGCGTTCATTTTTATCAAATTCCACTAGGTATAAGTAGTACTGCGTTTACAAGTTATCAAAGTATTAGTAATACTTTGTCACCAAGCTTCTGCATATGTCTCGTTAAACCTTAAATCAACATTTTAAAAACATATGTTAAAATGCAATCTCAAAGCCAACCTCATGCACCCCAAGTGACAATGACTCTTGAGGAGTATACATAAGAAACTCGAGTGAATTCCCCTTGTCGTTATCTAGTAAATATAATCTTGAGACCAAGTACATTTAGGATAGGTCTATCCGATTCAAACACTTTGGGTTCATATCTTCATTTAGGAAAACATGATGTTTCGGAAAACATTATGCCTAAGAAATCATGCGTTTAGTATTCATCTTGTTAAACAGATAATGTATATCCTATGCATCATTCTCTCCTTGCGACATGAACGGTTGTCTTACAAGAGATTTCATTACACTTCATTGGCTAAATGATCTTGAACAAACATCTACAAGTTCTATGAACTAGCGTATCTCCCTTATCTTGTCATACTTGCTTTAATAAGCATGATAACTTTATCCCATTGGATAATCTTACTTGTTGAAAGGTACTATATGTATCAATTTCTTTTCAAGCATACATCATAATCAAACCTTGCTCAAAATCTAGTTCAAACCTTGTGCATATCTAATGTTTAAACTACACATCTCTAAAGCATACACAAGATCTATTAAAGTTGGTAACCTTACTTAGAGTCTTGTTCCAAAGAGCTTTCTTGAGAATGTTCTTAGTTTAACATATTCCATTATCACACATAAACACATTTCTTGGTCTTAGATGATCAAATCACTTTCATAACACATATTTAAACTCAATATAAAAGATGTCATCCATTAGATCATGCAATAACCTTAGATTCCAAACACAAGATTAAAATATGTTGACACATATTTGTCAAATTCTCGTATATAACATGACATCTTCATCACCTTAGTTTTAATAGATATAGTTGAGTCTCATTAAGCCAAGTATTGGTTAATTATCATCTTTTATATACTTCAATAGGCAAAAATAGGAATTCCTATCTTTCTAACATAAGAATGACTACTGGAGAACCTATTGCACTAGAAACTCAATTTAACCTAACGGTTAAATTGCTTCCAGGAGAGAAGTTGGGTATGTGGAATCACCCGTAAAAATGGTCGTGTTTAGCCTTAATTGAGCACCGCTAGTAATAGTCTCATACTCATTCTCCAACTTGAAAAATCTTTATTCCTATACTTGCCTAAAGTAAGTATTAAAATAAGATATTTTGCCTCGCATTAGGAATATTAATCAAAATGACTCTTCTTTCTTTAGTTTATTAAAATCACTTGCATTACACATACATGTGTTGATTACATGTTTTTTTTATATGATTAAGTATTGTTAGGAATATAAATATTCATGTGAAGACTCGGTCACCCCGAGTATCTATTTAGCATCTGTGTAGCTCGTAGGCTTATTAGAATTATTAGTATTATTAGTATTATTAGTTTAGTTAGTATAGTATTCGTGGAGTGGGTCGGGTCTTTACCCACTCTCAGCTCACTCCACAGCCCACTCGGGGCACTTATGTCTTGTACTATAAATACCTCTTCCCACACTTGGGAAGGGTTGGAGATTCTTAATCATTTAACTAGTTTTTCTTTCACTCTCTCTCTCTATATCTCCCAACTCTCTCATCTCTCTCTCTCTCTCTAGAATTCATCCAACATTGAATCCAAGTATGCAAGTATTACAATTGGTATCAAGAGCCAAGGTTAGGTTCAATTGATTGTGTGTGCTTGGATTTGTGGTATCTATTCTTATCGTTTTTTTTTTCTTTTTTTTTCTTTTTCTTTTTCTTTTTTTGATTCGAAACCAATTCTCAAATCTGTGTTGTTACTTACTTAAGTCTTGGGCTTTAATGGATTAAGAACTTGTGCTTGCTTGCTTACTCAAATCTATTCTGCTTACTTAAATCTTGTAGCTTATTCAAAAGTTTTTGGATGGTTCGAACATTATTATCATTTTGGTGCACTGTTTAAAGTACAAGCCCATCTCTTGATGCCAACTTATTTGTTATAGATTTAGTCTACTTGTTTACAAGTCCAACTCTATTTTTCTTGGTAGCGTTTTGTCAAAAGGAAACCATATTAGTTTGTGGTTTTACTTCTTGTCCGAAATATTTTTTTTGTTCTTTCGGGTTTTCTGTTTGGATGAAATGCTTCTAGGTGAAGCTTCTTGTCAGCGGTTTGAGCTCATTCTTGGTAGAGGTTTGCCTAGTTCTTGGTAGCGGTTTGGACTTGTCAAGAAAAAGTTGTTTCTTTTTGTAGCGGTTTGAAACCTGCTGCTTGGTCTTTAACTAAAATTGGGAAAGCAGACAAAACTGGCTGATAGTGACTGTTTTGTTGGGTACCATAGCGGTTTAACCAAAAGCTCCAGCGGTTTGACCAACAGCTCCAGCGGTTTGACTCATGAATCTAGCGGTTGAAACTGTTACAGTTTGGAGTGTAGCGGTTTTGTGATCTAGCGGTTTGGTTTTGTGATCTAGAGGTTTCGGTTTACCTGGTCTGATTCATGGCAGCGGTTTGAATATATTCTTGGTAGCGGGTTGAATATATTTCATGGTAGCAGTCTGATTCATGGTAGCGGTTTGATTCATGGTAGCGGTTTAGCATACAATTAGCATCAAACTTAATACCATCAAACTTCTATCAACATCATTAGTCATACAAAAGGATTAACAGAACCATAACAGATACACAAACATGGTTGTTTTAACCGAACAATAAGAAATCTAATTGACCACAGCTAATCCCAACGTCAAAACCAAATCCAATCCGAAAACAAATTCAACATAAAAGAAAAGAAAAGTCATACAAACACTGATTCGCAGTTTTTATTATTCAACAAACCAACATCAACAACAAATTTAATTTCTATTCTAATCACAACAAATTTCTTTGAACAAAAACGTGTCTCATAATCATCTAACCTACATCATCTTCAATCACTCGACCTTCTTTCTTCCTTTCGGTTTGTGATAAATTGAAAACAACAAGAAAACGATTCATAACATACGACCTACCCGAGACCTTATCAAACGATCTTGAAGTCATAAACATCACTCTTGTGCTCTTCGAAACTGGTACAATAAATTTGGGGCTCATATTACTCGATCGTGGTAGTGTGTTCATGGTTGTGCTTATGTTGACAAAGAAAGATTAAAGTGTGATTAGGGTTTGATCTTTAGATTGATGCGACAGATAAAAGAAGAGGCGTTTTTTTTTATTGGTGTGAATTAGGGTTAGATTATGTGAGGATTTGTGGTGTTTTATATACCGAAAATTAGGGATACCCTAATTAAACGGATTATTTGAGTTTGGAGTTGGACTGGTGGGCTCGTGGTGATTAATTACTTGGGCTGATACTTCACATATTCCATAGGGCCAAAATCAGTTAAGTGTGAACAACCCAGTTAAGTGTGAATTTTGTTAAGGAATGGGCTGTTGTCATTAAAGGAGTACACGGAACGATTTTTTGTGTTAAGTGTGGATTTTTGTTTGTTTGAAGGAACTTGTTTTGTGATATAATTTTGGTCAACGATTTCGATTGTGCTTCAATTAACTCGAGATTGCGAATTAATTTTGGGTGAAATTTTCCGGGTTCATTGGATATAACTACCATGCTAGTTATTAGATATTTTCAAGTGTATTGGATAAAACTACGGTGGTTATTTGAATTCACTCAAACCATTTCAACCAAAATCAAACAAACAGTTCACATTATCATTATCATTTGACGTCTATTCTTGATTTTTGTAAAATCCCGCGAAAGAATTTATTTCTCGGTTTAAATCATAGAATTGTAAAATCCCGTGCACATTTACATCATGTCTATTACTTCAGATTCGTTCATAACTAAGGTACTCAAGTTGTACGACACGTACGATAAACAAATAAACATGTTTGATTCTGATAATACTAACATGGAATCGTCGTGCTCGAATTTGCAAGAGAGAGAGTTGATTCAGTCACTAATGTTGCCTAATGCAAAGGAAAGTTGCATTGAATGTTTTCGATTACTTCATTCATATCTCAAGGTTCTCTCAGAAAGACCTAGATCCATGGGAGGATTCGAACGAGCTTTTGCATCACTCTTTGGTCAAGATGTTCAGACTTTCACAAGCAACATGTTCCTATCACTCTTTGGTCAAGATGTTCAGACTTTCACAAGCAACATGTTCCTGAACTTAGATCAACTAGAACAACAACTTGACAAAGAAGAATTTCATGAGATTGGATCTTTATGTGCTCTTCGGGTGATCAACAAACAACTTCAATTGTTCATCAAATCACAATACACTTGGGATTATGATAGTCAAATGACAGAAAAGTGTTTTACTGATTACACTGGGATTGAAGTTAACGTGTACAGAGAAACATTACTCCAACACATAGGTAATGTTGAGAAGTACATTGAGAAAAGAGCACAACACCAACTAATGAATGGAAGTCAGATGCAAGCAAGAGAGATTAAGGTTGATTCGTGTATAGCACTGGGTGCGAGTTCTGTTGTCACAGAGTGCAGAGGGACAAAGTCAGATAAACTTGATGCAAACAGCAGTTATGTGACTCATATCACACATAGTGTGGATGCTGATATCCGACCAGTAAATGACCAGGTGCCATTTACTGAGGTACATTTAACTGTTCAACACCATGTCCTTGCTACTGAACATCAGCACACAGATCAAATTACACCTACTTATGACACATATCTATTGGAAAAGACTGATAGCAATATCACCTCTGATTCAACAAATACGAGTCATAAGGGGGGAGAAATTGATCAGGATGCTGAACATGATGATACATTATGTACTTCGCTTAAGGCTGAGTTTTTCGAATCAAATGATATGGTTGAAAAAGAAGTGTATAATGAACTTTCAAACAGACTTTTACGACTTGAAAAACATTGTATTAATCTTGAA
This sequence comes from Artemisia tridentata subsp. tridentata, assembly GCA_021014915.2. Lineage (NCBI taxonomy): Eukaryota > Viridiplantae > Streptophyta > Magnoliopsida > Asterales > Asteraceae > Artemisia > Artemisia tridentata. Next base: position 74,965,776 of record CP139503.1, read on the forward strand.
ATCTCAATACAACAAAAATAAGAAAGTTTTCAAACTAATCAACCATGTAGGAATCCGGAATTTCCTGAATTCCATGAATTTTTTATGATAAATGATTTGAAAGCTCAGCTACAAGCCAAAAACTTAACGATCAACAACCTGAAAAAACGTATTGCTGAGATGAATGTTATGTGTAATGAAGTTAAGGCCAAACATGACAATGATGTATTTGCAACAAAAAATGCTGAATTAGAACATAAAGTGGCTGAATTACTAAATGAAAATGAGACTTTGAAAATTCATTGCAAAGAACTGCGTAACTCAATCAACGAAGCGAAAACTAAAACTGTAGAGCAAACAACATCTTTGATTGCCAAAAATGATGAATTCAAAGCTCAACCTCAGGAAAAAGGTTTTGCAATTGCAGCGTTGAAAAACGAGTTAAGAAAATCAACAGGAAATAGTGTGAACACTAAGTTTGCAAAACCATCAATCTTGGGGAAACCACCACTTAGAAACCAATCAGTTGTTAGACAACCGACTGCGTTTAGATCTGAGCGACCAAAATCCTCAAAACCACGGTTTGCCTTCCAAGTTGATTCGAAACAAGTTTTGTCAAAACCAATCACTTCACAGTCTAGACCTAAGGAAAAGGAATGTACGTTTGCAAAACCTCATCTCATGAGTGCCTCTAGCTCTTCTAGGATTAGTTCAAAGCGTGTGTCATTAGTGACACCAAAAGAACATGTTAGACATAAAAACAGTGTTCAAAATCACAACCTAGAGGATGCTAAGAAAAACACACTTGAAAAGACTAGGAATTTGCCTGTTTCTAAGAGTAGTTGTGTGCCAATTAAGGCAATTCCCGTAGCAGATCATTCTAAGAATCCTAGATCTTTTTCTGATTCCAAACACTTTGTTTGCTCGACTTGTCAGAAATGTGTTTTTAATGCAACCCATGATGATTGTATAACAAAATTCCTGAAGGAAGTGAATGCTCGTGCTAAGGTTCCATCCTCTAAGCCTAGAAACAACAACAAGCCCGTAGAACCAAAGAAGTATACTCAGAAGCCTGGTAGACAGATTGCTATAGGACAAAGGTTTTCTCCCAACAAGTCTTTCACTGTGCCTGAGAAACCAAACACTCCTAGATCTTGTCTTAGGTGGATACCGACGGGTAGAATTTTTAAGATTGTGGGTCTTAGATGGATACCTAGTAGACAGATGTTCACAGGGTGCAGAACCAAGGTTGACAGTGAAACCCCAAATGATTTAAATGCTGATATCACTAACCCATATAAATGCAGACAAACTCTTAATGTCAATGCAGGAAGTCTTTACTTAAGTGCAGGTACATCGTTCCCTCTTATTAAGGAAAGACTCAGGGTTTGGGTGCCGAAAGGATTGATATCTCATGAAGTAGGGGTTCAAAGCTTGATGAACATCAATGACAATGACGCCTATTCACATCAGTTCAGGCCTCGTTCTTCATTGACAATGACGTCTGTTCACATCAGTTCAGGCCTTGTTCTTCATCGACAATGATGTTTGAACACTGCAGTTCAAGCCTCGGGCCTCATTGTCAATATAATGGCGTCTGCTGACAACTCATCAGGCCCCGTTCATCAAAGAAAAGAGAAGTGTACGCTTAAGTGCGCTTTATCTTCGGAAGAAGAGAAATCTTCTTATTTATGACCATTCTCATCAAGCTTCATGTTCTTCTCATGCTCATTCAGTCATCAAGGGGATAAACGTACATTGGAGTATATTCTTATTCACCTGGTCTATCAAAAATGGCAGTTGGCCGTCATATGCAATTTTTGAGGGGGAGAAGGGTGAATAAACTACATGGTGATTGAGATTTGAGAAATGGTCATACGACTCTCCTTGTTTCTGACTATTCTCATCAACAAGCTTCATACTTGCTCCATGCTCGTTCAGTCATCAAGTGGATCTACTTTCATTAGATTGGACGTTCATTCACTCGATCAAAAATGGCAACTTCAAATGCAATTTTTGAGGGGGAGAAGTGTGAACAGTGGATCAACCTCATATACACTTGTTCAATCAAAAATGGCATTCTCATATGCAATTTTTAAGGGGGAGAAGTGTGAACAAGTGGATCGACGTACATTTGATTGGTTGTTCACTCACTTGTTGGGCATTTAATTGTGACTATGGAGTTGATCGGGTATCACTTATTTGAGATTGAAGTCGACTTTCACATAGGCGTGATCTTATCTTATCTTGAAGTCGGGGTTGGTTGGATGCATGACCTTCAATGATATCTTGCTCGTACTTAAGATTTAAGTTGAAGACTTAGTTTATCTAGTTACCAGCAGTCGGGGTATATGTTTGAAGACCTGGTTAACTATCACTTAAAGGAGTTACGTTGTAGTACTCAGTATCACACGCCGATGACGTTGTGGATAATCGCAAGAGGTGTTAATGTCTTATACTTTGTTTGGGTATTGAGTACTTAGAGATTTGCTTGGAGCACTAATTCTCTACACCGTTCTTCCAACATTAGTGCAAGTTCAATTCACGAGAATGGGGAATTCTACTTCAGTTTCAAGTGTGGTATATTGGGTTTGCTTCATTAGTTATCAATTCAGATGGCCTACTTAAGGGTTGGTAAAGATAGTCAGAAAGTGTTTCGGTAGCGGTTGATTCTCACTTGATCCATTTGAGCCAATTGTGTTCTTCTCACAAGATGTCATGTATATGTGCGTAAAATGTGTTGCTGATTATGAGGTATCAAAACCAGCAAGGGGGAAGGAGACATACATCTGAATGCACAACGAGTACACGTGATGAACTTTATACCTCTTCTGAGTTGGGGTTATTCCGGGAAGACAAAAGTCATAACCGCAGAGAAAATCAGTGTTTTAACTCGTTTCTTATGGTGTATCATTCCAACTACGTGGGCGAAGAGATGTATGAAACAGTTTCTGATGATTAAAGAGGTACACCATTGTATGATGATTCCTATGGTTAGTCGGTATCCAACAGAAGGAAATGTGTTCATCCGGGACTTACTTGATTCCGGTGCTTCTGTGGTACTGTCTTGGTGTTATCATTTAGAATACATACGGGATAAGTTGCTTACACTCGAGACTTAGGTGACTTTGGTGTAACAATTCTCATCTGCAATTTCATGAAGGGAGAAAAGGGGATTTCCGGGTCTTAATTGATCTTGATGTTACTTTTTCGACTTAATTAATGGGATTGAGTGTGTACTTCGGGTTTTTGGGCTTCATACAATGAGACTGATTGCATCAATTCAACTACTAGGGGGAAGTGGTCTCTGGATACTCTTGGCATGCATTACTTCAGACTTCAGCGGGAAGAAATGTGAGAAGAATTATTCTAGTGTGAGATGATTCGTTGCTGATCTATTTGATGATCCCCGAACGGAGAATCACGGTGATTATTCTTAAAAGGAGCAGCAATACTTGATGTGGTTTGCTATGGTTTCCTCTGTACACTTACCTTATGTAAGCTTGAAAGAGAGCTTTGAAACTGCTCAAAAGGAATATTTTCGGTTTGGGGGGAAGCTATCAAAGCTTCACAATTGAGAAGGCTCATGTTCGGATGATTATTCAGGAGCCTCGAAAGCTTTGGCAGTGAAAGTTTAAGAGATGTTGACTACTCATTTCTACAACATACTGAACGTATCCTTATTTCGGTATTCATGTCAACATTTTCTTAAACTGAATAATATAGCTTGTACATATCTTATACCAAATTGTATATAGAAAATTATAAAACCATCAAATTGTAAATACAGAAACTTAAACCCAGAAAATCCATAAAAATTTGAAAAATAGAAAATACCAAAAATAGTTTCACTAGGCATGTCTTCTATTTATCGATAACATTTACGGACTTAGAAATGTCATTCAATAATGACACGGGTCTTTAAATGAAGCTCGAGCAGAAGTTTAAAAGGTTTATCAAAACATGTCATTATGGCTTGCTATTACTTTAGATAGCAACCCGCGTTTCAAAATGAGGAAAGCACGTCGGCAAAAAGACGGTTGTTCCTAACAACGGGTGAAGTTCACCCGGGCATGGATTACTTCATATCCATGCATCCCTGATTTGATGTACGTTTCAGTGCATCATTTCTTGTAAAAGAAGAGAAATCTTCTTTGTATACAAATAGTTTTCCTTTTATGATTCTTCTGAAAATTATTTGTGGGACACTTGGTGATTACGTGTTGTTTGAAACTCTTTTAGACTTGGATTGTTCATAAAATTTGTCACTCAATCAATGACTTCAACACCTTAACTAGAATACGGGTCACTGATTGAGGGGGAGAGTGATTTCAAATTTTATTTCATCAAACGGGTTTCTTGGTTAACTCATAATTCTTAGAAAAGGTTTTGTAGTTTATGGGGTATTAGTTGAAGAGGATGTTATTATGCTTTATATCTAATGGCCAAATGTGTTAGTTATTAGAAAGTTTAGGGCATTATGTGCAATTTGCGTATAGTTTCCTAACTACATGTAACTAGAAGGTCCATTTGTGTCACTTTGGAATCCTCGTTTACCCCCTAAATACTTTAAAAACCAAAATCTAAAAGGAGTTAGAAAACCCATTGTGCTTGATGTTCTTGAAAACTCCACCGGCATTTGTATGATCTGAATGAATGAGTTTCAAATATTGATTGACTTTTGTTAGTTGATTGATGCTTAATTGTTGTTGATTTAGTGCATGTGCACTCAGGATATGCTTAGGTATATAGCTATCATGTTAGAATCTTGTCCCTAAGATCCTGAGTTAAATGTTGAAATATGAGTGAATTGCCACGTTCATGATTGATGATTGCTCTTCATGCTAGATAGTGGTTTGATGTATTTCCTGGCTATGGTTTGATTATGAGATGAATTTGGTATTATGAGTTGGCAAGCTGCTATGTGGTAGCTATTAATGAAAAGTGAATCTGTATGTATGTATATCTGTGTTGATATTCTTATGCAGATTCCATGGCAAATATGAATGTGCTAGTTCCCGCTCTAACCATTTGATCAGATGTTCAAACTCTATTGACTGGCTCTGAATTCACCTCAACAACAACATCGGCAACAACAACAACAACACTGTCTTCACCTCCACCACCTTCATTTCAACAAAGCAGTACTTATTTTGGTCTCGCCAAGTGGGGATCTACAACTTGTGGGAAATTTCTGTTGGTGGATGGATAACTGATGTTGACCACTGACTCCCTCAGAGAAGCGGATGATCACATCATCTGTGCAAAAAGGTCAATATCATTTGTGTCATAACGATTATCTTTGTACATGATAAGTAGTGAATCTCCCTCATTAATTGAGGGGGAGCAGTTGCATGTTCTATTATCAGCATATATTAAAACTGACCACATTTTCTCCCAAATTTTCTAACTTATTTAAATCAATTGGGATCACAAATCTCAAATGGTTTGAAATTTTTGATCGGGGGAGAGAATGTGATTTAAATATGAAATCTGATAAAATTTGATTGTTTGGACTTAAGTGTAAGCTCTCCCATATGTGCTAAACTCTTTCGTATATCGATGCACATATTGAGGGGGAGCAAATGGTGCGTAATTGCAAAATGGATGTGGCATCTCATGTGAGTGCGGCTCAGACTTAACCAATGAATTGACGAAACATAAACTGTCATTAATCGAAAGGATGCGTCCTGACCGGGTAATAATTTCAAGCTGGTCTAACCAGTGATGTAAGCGTGTCTCGAAAATGATGTGTCTGAGTAGAGTGTGCCATTTCGAGAAACTTTCTGTGGACTTGACCAGGCCGGGTAATAATTTCAAGCTATTCCAACTAGTAAAGTAAGCGTGTCTCGAATCGGTCATGTTCACAGAAAGTGGATCAATTCAAAAAGTGCAATATCTACCCAACATGTGCAAATTTTAAATTAAAACATATGGGCACATGTTAAGGGGGAGAATTTGAAAAATATAAAACTCTCAAAGTGTTAGCAAAATGTGTTTCATAATCATGAACACTTTGAGAGATTTTTCAAGGATTTGGTAAATGGCAACATAGGATAGTCATGAAGTTATAAGGTGGCTAAGGTTAGGAAAACCGTCCTATGATCCGCTAGAGCCGGAGGGATCTACCCAGGGACAATACCGAATAGTTAGTATTAGAAAGTCCTTAGGTATGATCATGAAAAAAGGAGTAATATGAGAAAGGAGAAAGAAGGGGTTGAAGAATTAAAAAGAAATGAAATGAGAAAGGGTGAAAAGAAATAGCCCTCCAATTATTCAACCTTAGGGCAAAAACCGGGTTCAATTCATATGCTACTGGTGGTTACTAAGGTAATATCGGTATTGAAGACAAGACGTCATGGACCCAGTGACGCGCTGCACTAAACCTTCTAAACCACTCAAGTTCTCTTAAAAGGACTTGTTTCATTCTCACGGGGAACCCTGCATAGTCTATCGACCGCTCATTACGAGCTATGTTGATATTGAAACAGGAGACACCACTCCAGTCTCCGACTACCAAAATTGCACTTATCGAGTCTAGAGCCACGAGATGCATCATAAGATCTCATAGGAACACGTGTTACTTCTACACTGGTTGTTCAACATCAAGGACACCAGCTGTAAACTTATGAGTCCTACGCAGATCTTAAGCAATCTGCAGAACATTTATGAGGGAATTTACAAATGTAATTCTCAGTAATTGAATGGAAATTCCTGCCAGGGTCAACATCAAACAGCCCTGAAAGCAGGTCACTTCGGTAATTCTTTATGGATTACGCTTAGTGGTCGGGGCGGTTTCAAACGGTCTACAGTCGTGGAGTGATCTCCAGTGACTCACCTAATCATTGATTTATTACGTTAGATCTTTAAAGCCCTCTGTGGGTTTCCGATTTAGGAACGACCTTGGTAAGGATTAGAGAGAGTTTTCACACTATGCTGTTAACAATCTCGAAGTCCAAACCTGTAAGTACCGGACGTTTTATTGCTAACTGCCGTATGCAAGAACACCTGGCGGTTGTAGCTGATTGCAGTTGTAGCTGATTGCTGAACAAGATGCCAATCCATCACCACATGCTCACACCACACCATCGTCATCATAATCAATGAAATCATGATATCTAAAAGACCTTCAACACTGCTTCCGCAACTCTGATGCTAAAAATCATGATTCAGAAAAGTGTGAGCATGTCGACCCAAAGATCACAACATCACATGGAGACATAATGCTAAAAGATGACCTGGAGACATACATTGGATGATGACATCAAAGAATCACCAAAGATCATCCAAGACAGAAGAACGGTCATCAAAAGAACACTGCTGAATGTACAAAGAGTAATGAATTTGAAGAATCAAAGATTATGAGCTAGGAAGTTACAGTCATGTAATAGAATGCTAGAATTCAAATTATTATTTCCGGGGTGACCTCCCTTAGGGGGAGATTGTTAGGAATATAAATATTCATGTGAAGACTCGGTCACCCCGAGTATCTATTTAGCATCTGTGTAGCTCGTAGGCTTATTAGAATTATAAGTATTATTAGTATTATTAGTTTAGTTAGTATAATATTCATGGAGTGGGTCCGGTCTTTACCCACTGTCAGCTCACTCCACATCCCACTCGGGGCACTTATGTCTTGTACTATAAATACCCCTTCCCACACTTGGGAAGGGTTGGAGATTCTTAATCATTCAACTAGTTTTTCTTTCACTCTCTCTCTCTCTAGAATTCATCCAACATTGAATCCAAGTATGCAAGTATTACAAGTATCTTGAAGTTATCATGATAACTATTTGAGTAATAGTTAAAATGTGTAAACCTTGGAAAGGTTTTGTCTGCATGGTTATATGTTTCGTGCTACGAAATGTTAAAATGGTTTGTATGATATTTTTATTCTTTTGTTATATGATATTTCGCAAGATTAACGTGTTACTTATTAACTCATGATATGTCATTTTGATACATGATGTTTTTATATGAAGTTTCTATATTTGAAAGCTCTTGTATTTTGTTGACATTCATTGAGCCTCTTCGTAGGATAGCCTAAATGATATATGCTCCAAAATGTTAAAATGGTTTGCATGAATCTTTTGACTTGCTTCTTTTGTGACTTTGTCACACTATTTGTTTGTCACGTGTGCACTTATAATTTGTCAAAGTGCTTTTGGTATGATAAACTTTTAAAAGTCTTTTTGTGCTACATATTAATCACATAGATTGTCGTATTTACTTATAGATAAATATGCTTAAGTGTCTAAACCTAACAACAAAACAATTTCATAATGAAGTATTTCATATAATGTCATGTTCTTGCATAAAGTGATTATTTGTCTTGATGCTATGTGGTAACTTTTTGTCTAGTAGTCGAATATGGTGTTTTGTTGATTTCTGTCATATTCTCATCTTTTGTCACTAACACTTTTGTCTTATAAATTGATAACAAATTATTTGTTATCTCACTTCGTTCTAACTTTTATATGCTTGTTTTGCATAATTATAATCTCTTTATTGCTACGTAGATTAGTAATATGGGACCCATTCACTTGCATATAGTTTTTAAAGCAAATAGAATTAAGTGGCTTGGAATTTGTGTTTGCGTATCTTTCAATCGACCTTTTTCCAAATCTCATTATTGCTTCCGCTTTCCAAAAAACATCTCAATCACCTTTTAGTTATAACAATACACCTCCCATGAGGAAACCACATGCCTCGTCATGCGATCATCTCGCATTGATAGAAAATAGCTACGTGACTTCAAGGATGAAGTTCTTTGTATGTTAACCAACATCCGCAAAAACATTACTAAGCTCATCGCTTTCATTAACCTGCAACCTCCTAAACACTTTATCGTCATTCTTCATTCGATGCATTACACATTATGTTGGATGTCCACCGATTAAGGCAGAGAGAAATTCATTCACATAATTGTCTTTTTGTATTAAAGAACACTTACTCATGTCTCTTACACCCTCAAATACCAACACATAGGTTCACACCATTCAGTTAAAATTAGTTCACAAAATCACAAGTATTTCAAACCTTCTTAACCCAACATCACATGTTTGCACCAATACCTCGTCAAGTGAAAAACACATCATGTGTTTGACAAACCTCTTAAACGAGAACCATTGAATCTCCTTAGACTTGGACTAGGATTAGTGGAACCAAATCCATAGTTATAAGTAACCAAATCCATAGTTATAAGTAAATAGATCTTAGCTCGAACCTTCGTTTGATCAAAAACGAAAAAACGTGACCAAGTCAAATTCTGGTCCCAAGGTACCCTTCGATAAGACGGACGGAACCAAAAATTTGGTTCTAGCTAATCCATGGGTACCTGAATCAATCTTTAAACTACTTAAAACAAACAAACCTCTCACAACCAACGAATCTAGGATTTTCCTTTTAACATGAATCTCACAACCTCATTGTCTAGAACACAATCATATGATCTCATTCTTTTCTCCTTGATACATATCAAGCACGTCATTGTCAGTACAAACGATATATTAATCAAAACCGTCATTCCCAACACTTTCTCAATACGTTGGTCTATCCAATTGTCTCCCATCATATGATGTCATTCTCATCCTCATATAGGTATTTAGTATTTCTAATTTTTGCATTTCTATTCCTAAGTGATCATAATCTTCACTTTCTTTTAATTCCATTCGAGCATATATTATGGCATTATACATCATCTTTGGTAGATGATAATGTCATAAAAATCTTGTCGATCAAAATCATATTAATACTTGCTCTCCCAATATCACCTAGAATATATCATTTTTATAAATATCAATCAGTTAACAAATTTTGTTCTTGTTAGCATCAAATGACATCGATCAAATCATAACCTTAACCGTCTTCAATATTCTTATAGCATTTGCTATACATACGAGTTTCTAAATTCATTGCATGCATTATAACCACCACCTTCCAACACCTCTTTCACTAATCATCACCACCATGGATTAGCGAAAAACCTACTTCTATCAATCCTGAATCATCTAGCAAGTTATCACCACATGAATCCTACTAGTAAACCAACACTAGCACCACTCACTTTAACTCTTAATATTTCAACTTCACTTCATATCTTCCTCCTAGGCATTATTTTGTATGATTTTTTCATATTATATTCTTGTGATTGTAATTCTTATTAGAAAATTACACCTTATAACATGTTTTACTAAATAATCATAGTTCTTTGTCTTGAGTTGCTTGTGATTATATCATTGATATATTGCATCATATATATACATCTTATTTTTCTTTGTCAAAAAGATGAAATATATTGCACTAATCCTTTCATTGTAGGTTCATCATCATATACGCTCGATCGTATATAGCATACTCATCTAAGGATGAAGTTTGCATCGATTATTTTCCTTCTTTTATTGTAGGTGCTTCTTGACGTCCTCTGTTGATACAAAAGTTGGGCGTTCCTTGTTTCCGTATCAATTAGATCTTAATGCTTGAGACCTGCGCACTAAGAAAACAAAAAGACACCGTTAGGCTTATCGTGGGATTGTCTCCCACGATTATCCTCCGGCGTGAGAGTATGTAATCGGTTTTAGGGTTTAGTTGAAGAGTTCGGGTTCTTAGATCGTACCTTAATGAGAGCCGAGATGCCCTCTATATATACACGATGTCCTTGTTGGTTTCGTGTTCCTCACCCTTTGGCGTATCCCGCCTAAGTCGGTCGCTTGATACATATCCCATAAATAAGAGATATCCTATATCAAGACCATAAATAACTTCGGGTTTGGGCCTTCGTTAGCCCAAACCGTTATCGTGATAGCCCATTCGTGATGGGCTTGAGCCCATTCGTGATGGGATTGAGCCCATTCGTGATGGGCTTGAGTGTTAGTAGCGTCCATTGGTCGGGTTCGTGACCCGAATGCGGACTATACGTCATCATGTGCCCCCAGTCTAGTATCCGCAGGGTGGAACCCGCGGATGCTAGACTAACAACTGAAGCAAAAAATATTCCTCAATGCGTAGCGGGGAAGTTTCAAATGTTTCCCGCCTAAAAGTCATACAATGAATCTTGTCCAAGTAAATCCGAGTATCCCTCGTAAATCGTGAGGGGTGGGTGAAAAAGTGCTTCATCTCTTGATCTCCCAGCCACACGATTAGAGCAAGTGGGGTACATGTGTCATCCATCCATGAATATGTGTAACCCTATATAAAGGTGAGCCGTCGTTTCACTGTGGCTATCACAGTAAAAATCGTCATTTTCCACCATTGTTAAACCTTCGAACAGCAATCAAAAAACCAACGAAATCTAAGGTAATAGTGCGTGCGCTGCCAGACTCATTGAAGTTTAACCATGGTTCTTCAATTATCCGATTTTACATCCGATATATCCGAGGACGAACTTCGTCAGTTCACCTCGGATTATTACATTCCGGTCGCGTTGCACCCGGTGTCCGGTGGCGACTGCGTCCATAGCGAACTTCCCTGAAGGGAAAGTAGGGGTATACACACGTTTCTTTGAATTTGCTAACCAACGTGTGCCCATTTCCCTATTTTTGTGCGATATTTTAAACCATTATCGTCTCCATATTTCCCAGCTGCACTGTATAGGTGCAGCAAAAATAACTAATTTTGAAGTAAATTGTCGCTTGTTGGCGATTAACCCTACAATCCATCTATTCCGCGCGTTTTACCACACGTCGTGGTCAAAAGGGTGGGTGTCCTTTTCCAAGCGCGCAGGGCGGCTGCAGTGCTATACGGAAAAGTTAGACGCACTGAGGAATTGGAGAGAGAAGTTCTTCTGGGTTGATGATTCATTTTTTCCATGGATTTTTGAGTTCTATACCCAAGAATCATTGCCGAAGGATGAGCGCCCCCTCCCCGAAACGTATAGCGCAGATGATGAGGAGACAATTAATGCCAATCGCATACCGATCAAAGCGTATCCAGAGGAGTTTTTGGTGCACATGGGCATCAGTCGCAATTACTTTGGTAGTCCGGAGGAAGTGCCAACTTTTTTGGACGAGAATAGCCGGGGTGGGTGCTTGTCCTTCTTTCCTCTTCGCTTATTAGTTGTAAGCGCTCTTCCCTTTGTAGTTTATCTAACTCGTTTTGTGTTTGTTTGTTGCTTGTTGCGCAGAGATGGATCTATTCGGTGTTGTTCGCTTGGAGAGGCCGAAACAAGTGACTGTGGGTGTGCGCCCTTTAAGGGATGGCGAGGAGCCAGTTTTGGAGGCCACTGCGGGGCGCACGATGGAGATAGTGCAGGAGGAGGAGGAGCCCGAGGATGTCCCCGCAGTTATTTTGGAGGCGCAGCCTATTCGCAGTTTTCCAACCCCTGGGGTGCAAGTCCATGTAGAAGAGCTATCGCAGACTGATTCGTCAGACAGCGTGGGGGTTTCTAGGGCTGTGAGTGAGTCAGAGGGCGCTGGCCAAGGGGTGAAGCGTAAGAAGCCTTCTGGTGATGATGGCGTAGGTACGTCAAAAAGAAGGCGCCATGTCCTTGGCGAGGGGTCCTCATCAGAAGAAGATGCATCGCACACCGTTGCTGTGCAGGATACAATGGAAACTCCTTCCCCCGAGTAAGTGATTAGACTTGTGTCTTTGAAACTTTAACGCATAGTATGCGTTGATATTAGAGAATAACTTCAACCCTTGCCTTTTGCGTGCAGTGTTGGAGATGTTGGTGATGCTACAGCGCGCACTGGGGAATCGCCACCCAAGGCGAGTCCCTCGCCTACTGATCATCTTGCGCAGGGGAGCCAAGGATCTAGGGCAAAGGCTTCTGAAGATGTGCCTACGGACCAGTTGATTGAGGAGTTAAGCTTGGCTGCTGCGCATCAAGCCTCATTGGTTGCACAGCTCAAAGCTAGGCATGCGGGTGAAGGTAGCAGCAGTGCGCAGAAGGATAGGGAAATTGCGCTACTGAAGGCGCAGTTAGCTGATGCTCAGGCTGAAGTAGAGTCAACCACTGTGTATGCTCAGAAACTTGCTGATGAGAGGCTATCATTGTTTGCTCAACTGAACCAAGAGCGCGCTGGCGCAAAAGAGTACAAGGCCACTTGCCTTTGGGCCTTAAAGTATATGGAGCAGAACAAGAGCGCTCACTTCGCCAGACTAGATGATTTCCGCAAGGCTGTGGAGGAGTCGCTGGAGAAGCAAGAAATCAAGCTGCGCAAGCTCAGTATCGAGTATGACGAAGAGCTGTACCCACATCTGGTATCTTCTATCGCTGGGCGCAGGTGGCTTATCAGCCATGGGCTACGCCTTGCTGCCTTAGGTACTTTGGAATCCCAAGAGGTGCGGGAGGATTTTGGGGAAGTTTTGGAGCGTGCGCTTGCACATGGCAAGGCGCAGGCTATAGAGGAGCTCTCTGAGAGTGGATTGTTGAAGGTGCCTGCCACACAAGTGCCCGATTATAATGTTGATTCCTTCGATGAGCTTGTCGCTGCTATGGAAAAGATGAAGCTGCTAGACCTTCCTCACATTGCTCAACTGGAGCGCGACCAAGATTACCCCATAGGTGTTATTATGGAGGGGTTAACCTTGGCTAGGCATGCAGCAGAGGGCGCAGAGGCACAAGCTGACTATTTTCTCAAGCCAGATAAATCGCAGCTGCAGGTACCTATCTTCGCTCGCCCTCGCAACATCCTGGATCCTTTTGCCCTTGAAAAGGAAATTTCTCTGAAGGAGTCCTTAGAGGCCCATGCTATGAGGCTTGTGAAGAAGCAGGGTGTGAAGGGGAAGGCCATCCTTTGCGGTGTCGGTGCTGCGCATATTCCTAGGTCTGATGGAGTGCCCGTTAGCGTACCGACAGTGTCGCCCCAAGATAGTGATGAAACGAAAAGTGTACCGCTTTTAAGGGGTCATTTAAGCCCTAAATCGTATTTATTTGATCAAATATTGCCCTAAATCGTTCCTTTTGTCAATTTAGGTACTTTGGAGAAGAAATCTAGAAAAGAAAGCATTTTGGACGTTTTTGGAGCATAAAAGTGAAGAAAATGACAAAGTCTCAAAATTATGCTGGAAAGTACCTTTGACGGCGTCAGGGATTGCCCTGGACGGCGTCATGGCTTGGCAAGAAAAAGGTGGATATGAAAATTACTCATGATAAGCCAGAGAATTTTGCATGAAAAATCTGACGGCGTCACCCTTTGAAGTGATCAAGGTCGTCACGGTTTAAGCTAAAGAGGGACGGCGTCAAGCCATATTCTGACGGCGTCAAGCTTTGATAAGCCAGAACGGATTTTGGAGGTCTAAAGAGGGACGACGTCAGGAAGGCCATCCGGGAACCCTAAAAGCGGCGAGGTGACGGCATCAGGATCTACAACGTGACGCCGTCAGCCCTTAAACTCTATATATAGTTTTTCAATTTTTTGTCATTAGTGTGGAACTTATTGTGTGTAATTTTGGAGGAGAAACCCTAGACGAATTTCTGCCATTTTTAAGGGTTTTCACACCCTTGGATCTCCCATGTTTAATTGAAGATAAGTGATTATTTAATCATTCAATATGTCTATGTGTTGTTTGATTACATTTTGTTCTTGTCTTTTGATTAACATGCTAGGCTAGATTTATCTTGTGTTTGCTTAGATCTAATGAAACCTAGCTATTGATTATTAGTTATTAGTGTGTTATTAGTTGTATTGGATGATTGTTCATCTATGTTAGGCTTAAGAAAACTGGCTAACTTCCTATACGGTAACTTGCTTGAACGTCTTAAGAAACATGAACCAATGCGTACTAAGGTTTTTATGGCTGTATTTAATGCATGAGCGAATTCTAGTGATCCCATGTTAGGAGCTTCTTAGCCGGCTCGACATAGGAGTGAAGTAGGAGCTCATAGAGTTGGGGAAGTACGTACGCCACCCCACGATTGGTATTAAGGAATACACCCGTCATCCATGCAATTAATACACACTAATCAACCGGTAAAAGATAGTTAGGGAGTAAGGAAATCTAAGTAAACACATTTCTCTCCATATAAGTTTTACCAACCTTTTCATTTTTGTCATTTTATTTTATTTGCATTCGTAGTTATTTGGGTTAGTTGACTAGCAACTAATTCCGCCCACTCCTTAAAACCCGAGATTTTACTTGCTTTCATAAAAATATAAAAATACAAAAATAATCTTCATTCACCCTTAGACCTAATTAGAGTAGTTTTTCATACCTAACGAACACTATTCCCTGTGGAGAACGATCAATCCCCCGTACTTACCACTACACTATACTACATCGGTCAGGTACACTGCCTGGTGGGGTTGTAAGCCTCTTGAGATCCCTCGAGAGGTAAAACCTGTTGTAAGGTTGCAAAACCACGCATCACGCCCCAAGATAGTGGTCTTCTGAAAGAGCTTGAGGGAACTGGTCGTGCTGCGTATCATGTTGGCGGTTCAGGGCTTAGACGCACCCATAGCTTTTAGATTTTTTGTCTTGGTAATTTTTTGTAATAGATTAACATTTTGTTGCACATGTGCATGTTAAGTCTATATCTTGTATGAACTCGTAGTCCATAATAAAATGTTGATTAGAAAAATACGATTGTACGCATATTGTATCAAATGTGATTGTGGTTATAATGTTTGTACTTAGTTATTTTTGTCTTTGCGTAAAAGACGTCTATGTTATGTCTAAGAAGCAAACTGTTGTGTACATACTTAAGAAAATTTATAAGAATCCATAATCGTGTATGAAGTTCATAAAATTTATAAGAATCCATAATCATATCAAGGAGTTAAGTGTCTTAACTCCTAATTTGTTAAACGTGCACAGTGTGCGTTGTTGTGTATCCGTCGTGGGATGCACATTGAACTTACTCCAACGTCTTGAGAGTAAGGTGTTTAACAAGGATGCGTGATCCGATGTTGATGGGTTTGCAACCCTCTTACTCAACGAGTTATTTAGTAGGTTTACTCATCCTTTTACCATCGTAGGTTTTAATAAGTGCATGCACGCCATGTAGGCAGAAAGTAAAGTAACAACAATATTGAGACATAAATGACATGTAAACAATAAAGTGAAGTGTGTCGCGGAATTAGCTAGAAACCGCGACATTGAATTAATACTTGCAAGTTTTTGTAAAAAGAAAAACATTTGCCTAAATGAAACAAAATGTAAATACACGGATATTTATTGAGCACTTACTAAAGTGCGGAGGTGTCCATGTGTGAGGCCGTAGCCTTTCCTAAAGATAGCATCTCTTAAGATTGCAAACATTCCATGTGCGTTGTAGCTCGCGGCCATCCGTATTACGCAGCTTGTACGCGCCTTGTCCTAGTGCCTCAATGACCTCATAAGGTCCTTCCCACTTTGGTCCAAGTTTACCTGTATCTTCTGCGTGGCTCGCATCATTAGCGCTATAAACGAAGTCGCCTGGTCTGAATGAGGTGTTTCGAACTTTAGCATCGTAGTATCCCTTCATTTTTTACTTGGCTTTTGCCTCACGTACCGCTGCGCGTTCACGCCTTTCTTCCAATAGGTCCAAGTCTATACGCCGCTCGTCATTGTTGGTTGTAACATTAACTTCCGCGGTGCGAATGGTTGGCATCCCAATTTCAGCTGGTATGACAGCTTCTGTCCCATAGACAAGAGAGAAAGGAGTGTCTCCGTTGCTAACTTTGATTGTTATGCGGTGCGCCCACAAGACATGCGACAATTCCTCCACCCATCTTCCTTTGTGTCTGTCTAGGCGCACTTTAATTCCTTCGCCCAGACTACGATTTGCGCGTTCAACCAAACCATTGGTTTGTGGGTGTTTGACCGACGCGAAGTGTTGTGTAATATTTAGTTGCGCGCACCAGTCTTTGAACGGGTTGTCACGGAATTGTTTTCCGTTGTCCGAAATGATTTCCCCAGGTAATCCAAAGCGGCATACAATATTTTCCCAAACGAATCATTTTACTTGATTACCTGTTATCGTCACCACTGCTTTTGTCTCAATCCACTTAGTGAAGTAGTCTATGGCCACAATAAGAAATTTCAGTCCTCCTGCTGCAACAGGAAAGGGACAAGCAATGTCGATACCCCACTTATAGAATGGCCATGGCGAAGTAATAGGCGTTAGCTCTTGTTATTGTTGGCGCGGGATGGGTCCATGAACTTGGCAGTCGTTACACTTCTTTATCATATCACGCGCATCACGGTGCATCGTAGGCCAGTAGTATCCTGACCGCAAGGCTCGTGCTACAATGGACCGTGGTCCTGAGTGCATACTGCATGAACCGGTTTGGATCTCTCGGAGTACATAATCTGCCTGAAGAGGTCCAACGCATCTAAGCCATGGTTGTAGAAATGAGCGCCGATATAGGATACCATCTTGAAGTTCGAACCTCTGCGCTGTGCGCCGTATCCGTCGAGCGTCTTTCTGCTCCTCGGGCAATTTGCCCTTACTTATGAATTCGATGATAGGAGTCATCCATGTAGGATCCTGCTCTTCTATCACCGTAGATATCTCCATCTCCGAGATGGATTTGTTCTTTAGGATCTCCACCAATACTTGTTTTGACAGGTGCGCGAAGCTTGTAGATGCGATCCTGCTTAGTGCGTCCGCCTTTTTGTTCTCCCCTCTAGGAACTTGTTTAATGGTAAACCTGTCAAAACCTTGGATTAGTGACTTGGTCTTGTCGAGGTATTGAACCATGTTATCCTCTTTAGCCACATATTCGCCCAACACATGGTTGGCTACTAATCGGGAATCCACATTTGCTTCTAGGTTGCGTACACCCATTCGAGTTGCAATGCGTAATCCAGCGATTAGGGCTTCATATTCTGCCTCGTTGTTCGTGGCTGTGAATTCAAAGCGCAGTGCGTAAGTGAATTCCATTCCTTCTGGGTTGGTGAGGATAAGGCCTGCGCCCATGGTTCCTGTAGTTCTACCTTGCTCAGTGGAGGTGCAGCATCGGTGTCTGGTTTTTCGATGATGAAGTCTGCTAGTATTTGCCCCTTAACCGCAGTGCGTGGTCTATAAGAGATGTTATACTCGCCTAGCAATACACTCCACTTTTGTAATCGCCCCGATGCGTCAGGTTTGGAGATAACTTGCTTGATTGGTTGGTCTGTGATCACCGCTATTGGGTGTGCTTGAAAGTATCTGCGCAATCTTTTGGCGGCGAATACTAATGCCAAGACCAACTTTTCCATTGGGCTATATTTAATCTCTGTCTTCTTGAGCGCTTTACTTACAAAGTATACCGGTGTTTGTACATAATTCATATCTGTTAGTAGCACCGCGCTGACTGCTCCATGAGTCGCAGACAAGTACACAATTAACTCCTCCCCTGGTCGGGGTGCGACTAGCTTGGGAAGCGCTGCTATATGTTGCTTAAGCTGTGTAAAAGCTTCTTCCGCTTCTGTAGTCCAACGAAAGTCTCCCTTTTTTGTACACTTCTTGAGTGGTTTAAAGAGGGGGAGTGACTTATCTGCTGATTTGGACAGGAATCTGTTCAACCCGGCTAGTTTTCCATTCAGAGACTGGACTTCTTTCAACGTGCGTGGTGAAGGGAGTTGGATGACGGCCTCTATTTTTTCTGGGCATGGTTTAATGCCATCAGGTTCGATCAAATATCCTAGGAACATGCCTTCTGTAGCGCCAAAGGTGCATTTCTTAGGATTTAACTTCATGTTGATCTTTCGTAGTGTTCTAAATGTTTCTTCAATGTCGCGGACCAACTAGCCTTCGGTATGGCTTTTTATGACAAGGTCATCAACATAGACCTCTAGGTTGCGCTCCACTTGCTTTTCAAATGCATTATCCACCAATCGCTAGTAGCTGGCGCCCGCATTCTTTAGGCCAAAAGGCATCTTTGTATAACAGTAGACACCTTGGCTTGTGTGGAAGGCTGTTTTTTCCTCGTCCTCTTTAGCCATTTGGATTTGGTGGTACCCTTTATATGCGTCTAAAAAACATTTAAAGGGGTATCCGCATAAAGATTCTACCTTCCAGTCTATCTCTGGTAGTGGGTAGCAGTCTTGTGGACATGCTTTGTTGAGATCGGTGAAATCCACGCACATCCGCCAACTACCATCACTCTTCTTAACCATCACTGGATTGGAGAGCCAGTCATGATAATAGACCTCTCGCATGATATCTGCGTCAACAAGTTTGTGTACTTCCTCTAGAATGGCTTTTGCGCGTTCTGGAGCCTGGCCGCGCTTTTTCTATCGTACTGGGGAGTATCCTTGTCGTATTTTCAACTTGTGTTCTGCAATCGAGCGTGGCACACCAGTCATGTGCTTTGGTTCCCATGCGAAGACATCCAGATTCTTTTGCAAGAGTGCGCACACGGCAGCTCTGCCTTTATCAGACAGCGATCCCCCGATCGATACTTCTTGTTCCGGGTAATCAGGATGAATTGCGACCTTTAGGTTTGGTACTTTAGCTGCGCTCTGTTCTGGGGTATCCATCGTCTCACATGTAACCGTGTTACACTCTCTAGGTGGCACGGCATTATTGTAGATGGCGACAATGCTGCCTTCTACCGGGAATTTGAGCATCCCATGTGCTGTGGACGGTACTGCGCGTATTGCCGAAATTCCTGGTCTTCCGATAATGCCATTGTATGGCGAAGGAGATCTGATCACCATAAAATTCATCCAGGCTGTCGTGGAGTGTTCCTTATTACCAACAACAACTAGTAGTCGTAGTTGCCCCATGGGCCATATCTTTTCTCCTGTGAAGCCAGTCAACGAAGTCGTGGCTGGGCTTAACTGTCTTTGTATCTCAGGTTGCAATCTCTTGAAACAATGCTCATACATTATGTCCGCTGATTCCCCTCCATCAACATACATGCGGTGGATATCGTGACCCCCCGCATTTATCTCAATGGTGAGTGGTTCCGCCACTGCGTTGTCCGCAGCCAAAGTGGGGAAAGAGATTTCGCTTCCATGAGAAAATTTCTGGCTGACCTTTTGCCTAGTCTTTCGCTGCCATGATTGTATCATGTAGATCGTGTCAGCCTTGTCCTTAGGTGCTTCTTTCTTGCCCCCGGTCTTCTGTTTGTCTTTTCCATCCTTGATGTTCTTAACTAGATGGTCCAATCCGCCTTCTTTTACTAGCTTATCTATTAGTTGGCGCAATTGGACACACTCATTAGTGGTGTGGCCCTTCTGTCCATGATACTTACAGTATCCGTTCCCTACGCGCCGATCTTCTGGGGTGCGCATCGGTGGGGGTCTCGGAAAGTTCGCGCCTTCCGTCGCAAATATCTCCTTTGGAGTCTTCGTTAGTGGGGTATACTTGTCGTTTCCCCGTCCGCCCCCTTGACTGCGATAGCTTTTGTTACAATTGCTACTCTGGTCATTGGATTGTCTCCTTGGCTCTTCTTGTGACCTATAGTTTGAGTAGCCTTTTTTGCTATCCGCAGCGGCGGCTTCTCCTTGGATGAAGGACCTCGTGCGCTTCATGAGTTCGTCAAAAGTTTGGGGAACCCTATCATTTAACTTTTTGATAGGTTCTGGGTTATTGATTCCGTTCATAAACCCTGAGATCTTTAGTATTTCGGGGCATTCCTTGACATGTATGCATTCGTCTTTATAGCGCTCCATAAAAGCGCTTGTGGATTCCCCTTGGCGCTGTTTTACCCTAGCGAGTTCGACAGGGTTCTTGGCGCACTTTTTCCTCTGAGTAAAGTTCAAACGAAACGCCTTTCGCAACTCTTCAAACCCATCGATGCTTCTACGTGGAAGCTTACTGAACCAGTTTCGCGCATTCCCTACTAAAGTAGAGTTAAACATGTGGCACCACATAGGTTGTGGCCAATTTTCGATGGTTGCTGTTGATTCGAAAAATTTTAGGTGGTCATCAGGATCACCTGTCCTATCATAAGTTTTAACATTAGCGGGCATGCGCCTTCTCTTATCTTCTAAAAAATCACTAATGCGCCGAGTGAATGCATCAACCTTTTGGCGGCGCCAGGGACGAGACATATCTTCGTCCTCCTGGTCGCGGTATCTTCTCCTGGATTTCCAGTGTCCTGTTTCTTTGTCCTCGTTGTCCGAGGAGTCACTTGAGGATGAGCTTACCCTTTTGCGGCGCTTGCGCCGACTATCTTCGGAATCCGAGCTTGAAGGGCTTTCGCTTGGGGAGCATCGTCGCCCAAGTCTATCGTGGATCCTGCGACTGCCAATTCTAGCGTGGACATTGGTGCGCCGTCCATCATCTTCATGCTCCTCCAGAGACTGTAAGTCGGCTGCTTCATCATCTACAACTTTCCTTCCGATCCTAGTAAACACTGGGTGTCGGCGGCCATCCTTCTCGCGCCTTTCCTTTCGGTAACGTGGTGGGGATGCTTCATGCTCAGGGTCGAAGTTGAGTCGGGCTTGCAGACTCTGACTTGACCTCTTTTTCGCTTCCTCTCGCATAAGCGCAGCCAAGGTTTCATAGTTTTGAGATACGAAATCACTTGGCGCTAGTTCAGGCGTGACTCCTTCTAGCGCGAGGATGTTTGTTTCCAAATCAGGACCCTTGTTTCGGATAGGAGCATTTGGCGGCTCAGTGAGGTCTAATTCTGACATGGTGAAAGGAGTGCGCAGTAGATCTACCGCGCTAGTGGTTGTTGTAGTAGCATGGGTAGTCCTTGTGAGCGGTTATACTGCAGTAAAAGCCAGATCTGAGTATGATCCTTGGCTTTTGGGCGCACTGGTTGTTCCAGAGGCCTGCTTAGCGGCTGAATCGGTTTGCTGCTTCTGCCCCTGTAGGTCACCATGCGTTTTCTTCGCCTGCGGAGTCCGCTGATTTTGGTTTCCGTGCTTCGTCATTCTAGTTCTTAGTAAAGTTCTTAGTGTATGGTCCCACGGATGGCGCCACTTGTTGATACAAAAGTTGGGTGTTCCTTGTTTCCGTATCAATTAGATCTTAATGCTTGAGACCTGCGCACTAAGAAAACAAAAAGACACCGTTAGGCTTATCGTGGGATTGTCTCCCACGATTATCCTCCGGTGTGAGAGTAAGTAATCGGTTTTAGGGTTTAGTTGAAGAGTTCGGGTTCTTAGATCGTACCTCAATGAGAGCCGAGATGCCCTCTATATATACACGAAATCCTTGTTGGTTTCGTGTTCCTCACCCTTTGGCATATCCCGCCTAAGTCGGTCGCTTGATACATATCCCATAAATAAGAGATATCCTATATCAAGACCATAAATAACTTCGGGTTTGGGCCTTCGTTAGCCCAAACCGTTATTGTGATAGCCCATTCGTGATGGGCTTGAGCCCATTCGTGATGGGCTTGAGCCCATTCGTGATGGGCTTGAGTGTTAGTAGCGTCCATTGGTCGGGTTCGTGACCCGAATGCGGACTATACGTCATCATCCTCAAACCAGGAGAATTGTCTATCTAGCACTCATATTGCATCGTCTATACACTTGGTCGTATATGACATATATGTCTTAAGACATAGCTTCTATTGTACTAATTTTTGTTTTGTAGGTTCATCTTGACGCCCTAGAGCAAGGGGGAGCTTCCGTCAAGCATTTATAGAATGCATCTTATACACTCTTTGTTGTATATCACATACTCGTCCAAGGACGAATATAGTTTTGCACTAATATTTGTTTTATACCTTTTTAATCATACCTTGACGCCTCGATCAAGGGGGAGCATGCATGCATTCATAATCATTCTCATTCTTTGACACACCTTTGGTTTTCTACAAAAAGGAGGAGAAGATAGTCTAACATAGCTTACCCACGTGTATCTTTCGCTATGTGCATTTTATTCATCATGCATTTCTCATATATTTTTTTGTTTGTTGCACAACACTAACCTTGATGTAGGTTAAGCATCTAAATTTGATCCATGGATCCGCTACCTAACAAGGGCAAAGGTAGTACGGGGTTTGGAGTAGACAATTTAACTTCACTAGGGATGATGCAAGCTCACCTTTTTCGGGGAGAAATGAAGTTAACTCCAAAGACACGCCCTTTTTGTTTTGACAAAAAGGGGAGAAGAGTGTAAACGGAAAAGGTAATTTAAAATGTAATACGGACACAAGTAACTTTTTATATTTTACTATCTATCGCGTTTACATATTTTGCCATCATCAAAAAGGGGGAGATTGTTAGTGCAAATATTACGATATTTAATCTATACAGTCTCGTTTGTTTTGATTGATGACAAACATGTAACTTGATACATAACGTAAAATGTACAAGTTACTCGTAATCATATTTTGTCTCAACATCAGGGCCGGATTTTAGCATGTGCGGGGTGAGCGACGTCACAGGGCCTCCAATTTCTTAGGAGCACCACGATTTTGGATATATGGGCTGGTTTAATTAGATTTCGAACAAAGAAATGATAATAATGTGCTTAGAAATGTAGAATTAATTAAATTTCACAAAAGATATCGATTAGTAGCAATTAATATTCGAAAAATAGGGTACACGCAGGGTTGTAGTCGTGTGTCTAGATATCTCAGTTGTATGACTGAGTGAGGAAGATGAGTACTTTGGGTTATTTGCATGTTTCCCCCTAGAGGTTTTAGCTTTTACAGAATTGTCCAATTATTGAACTTTTATTATTATATAAGTATAAGTTCTTTACAAAATTAGCATTTTCAACCCCATTTAAAAACATTTTCAATATTAATGGTAAAATACGTTCGTACATGTAGAACATATCTTTAAGTATTGTTTGAAAAGTGTCACAAAATTTAAGATCTGCTATTGCTTCAATAGATTTTAATTTTAATTCTTTTGAAAACATATATATCGTTTTACACATCGAAACTATTTCCGGTTTTAGAAAAACTCGTCGTATTCACACGGGGCATTCAAAATTTACGAGACGGCCTTGCTCAACATACATTCAACACCTCTCGACTTCTCAAGTCCTCGTATGATACAACACAGGTCCGTACATGTTTGTTATGTGGCATTATGATCAAACCCCTTAACAAATCATTTAGAATGTTTAAAATACGTTTAGAGTCATTAAGTATTTTAAAAGGTTAACCATTCTATTTCGAACCTCATTTTACATTTTGCATATACAAGTATTTTTACTTGTACATCATACTTCCTAAGTTGTATTCATGTCAATAACATAATATCTTAAGTCCTACAATAGCATATGTTGATACAAAAGTTGGGCGTTCCTTGTTAAGACTCCTTTTCTCGTACCAATTAGATCTTAATGCTTGATGGAACCTGCGCACTAAGAAAAAGAGCAAACACCGTTAGGCTTATCGAGGGATTGTCTCCCCCGATTATCCTCCGGCGTGAGAGTAAGTAATCGAAGTTTAGGGTTTAGTGAAGAGTTAGGGTTTTGCGAAGATCGTACCTTTACCGAGGGCCTAGGTGCCCCTTATATACACATGAAACCCTAGTAGGTTTCGTGTTCCCTACTCCTCGGCGCATTCGCCGACATCGGATATTTGGTATATATCCCCTTTATTTAGGAGATACTCCATATCCATTCCAAAAATAACTTTGGGCTTGGGCCTTGTAGGTCCAAGCCGCATAACTGGTAGTCCAGTTATCGCCATGCGGCCCATACGTGGTGGGCTTAAGTATTTAGTATTTTTTACTAATCGGGTTCGTGACCCGGGTGTAGACTATACGTCATCATGTCCCCCCAGTCTAGTGTGCGCAGGGTAAAACCTGCGGATGCTAGACTAAAGTCGTGTCGAAATTATTCCTCACGCGTACGCGGGAAGATTTCAAAAATATACCGCCAAAAACGCACGTATGATGTATCTAGTCCAAAAAAGTGCAATTCGGGTACCTCGGGAAGTGGAGAGGTTATCCACTTGTCCTGTACTGTTACTTCTCCCAGCCACACGATTTGAGTTAGTGGGATACACGTGTCAGTCATCTGTGGTGGATGGGAAAAGTATATAAACTACCGCCTCCATTCACTGTGATATCCACAGTTAAAAAATTACATCTCCACCATTTTTACATCTTCGAGTCTGCTATCAAGAAACCGATAATTCGAAGGTAATAGCGTGTGCGCACATTCTGAAACACAAAATGGTGTTGCAACTTCAGGATTTCACTTCTAATATAACCGAAGGTGAACTGAATCAGTTCACCTCGGATTACTTTATCCCTTTGGGTATGCACCCAGAGGTACCAGGTCCCAATGTCACCATCGCGAATTTCCCCGTAGGGAAAGTGGGGCTATATACGCGCTTTTTCGAGTGGGCGAATCAGCGCGTACCCATTTCCGTGCTGCTGAGTGATATACTTAATTATTACGAGCTCCACATCTCACAGTTGCATTGTATTGGTGCTGGGAAGATTGCCAATTTTGAGGTGAACTGTCGCTTGTTAGCGATTCATCCGACCCTCCAATTATTTCGCGCGTTTTATCACGCAACGTGGTCAAATGGTTGGGTTACCTTCTCTAAGCGCGTAGGCAAGTTACAATGCTATGTGCAGAAGGTAGATAAACTCAAGGACTGGAGGGAGAAATTCTTTTGGGTTGACGCCGCCGTTTTTCCTTCCAATTTTCAATTTTACACCCGTGCCACTCTGCCCAAGGATGAGCGCCCCCCCGAGACGTGGTATAACGCGGATCATGCGGCGATCATTGATGAGAACCGCCTTCCCATCAAGCCATATCCGGAAGCGTTCCTGGTGCATATGGGCATCAGTCGCAACTACTTCGAGTTTGAGACAGAGGTTCCCACATTCTTGGATGCGGATGGCACGGGTGGGTGCTCCTTACTGTCGTTATTAATGTAAGCGTTTCTTCGTTTTCCATACTTTATGTAACCTGCTTCTCTTTGTCTACTTTATACGCAGAGATGGATCTTTTTGCGGTTGTTAACTTGGAGACACCGCATTTCGTGGCAGTGGATTCAAAGCGCAGTGCGTAGGTGAATTCGGCTCCTTCTGGGTTAGTGAGAATAAGGCCACCTCCTGATCCATCTACGCATGAGGATCCATCGGTGAATAGAATCCATGGTTCTTGAGGTTCCCTCTTGCTTGTCGCAGGTGTAGTGTCAGTATCTGGCTTCTCAATGATGAAGTCGGCCAATATCTGCCCTTTGATTGCAGTGCGCGGTCTGTATGATATGTTATGCTCACCCAGTAACACACTCCATTTTTGTAGGCGTCCCGATGCGTCGGGTCTCGAGATAACCTGTTTGATGGGTTGGTCTGTGATAACAGCTATTGGGTGCGCCTGGAAATACCTGTGCAGTCTTTTCGCTGCAAACACTAAGGCTAGGACCAACTTTTCCATTGCTGTGTAGTTAACCTATGTCTTCTTGAGCGCCTTACTAACAAAATAGATGGGTGTTTGGACGGAGTTCCTGTCTGTCAGTAGCACTGCGCTGACTGCTCCCTGAGTCGCAGATAGGTACATGATCAGCTCTTCCCCTGGTCGGGGCGCGACAAGCTTTGGGAGCGCTGCTATGTGTTGTTTGAGCTGTTGGAAGGCCTCTTCTGCTTCCGCGGTCCACCTGAAGTCTCCCTTTTTTGTGCACTTCTTGAGTGTTTTGAATAGGGGAAGTGACTTGTCCGCTGATTTGGATAAGAATCGGTTCAATCCGGCTAGCTTGCCGTTTAGTGACTGAACTTCCTTCAGTGTGCGCGGTGAGGGAAGTTCGATGACTGCTTGGGTCTTTTCTGGGCAAGGCTTGATCCCATCGGGTTCTATCAGATACCCGAGAAACATGCCTTCTGTAGCGCCAAATGTACACTTCTTGGGGTTCAATTTCATGTTGATTCTCCTTAGTGTTTTGAACGTTTCCTCCATGTCGCGCACTAGTTCTTCCTCAGTATGGCTTTTGATGACGAGATCATCGACGTATACTTCCAAGTTGCGGCCTACTTGTTTCTCGAACGCAGTGTCTACCAATCGTTGGTATGTTGCTCCTGCGTTCTTTAGGCCAAAGGGCATCTTTGTATAGCAGTAGACCCCTTGACTTGTGTGGAAGGCCGTTTTTTCTTCGTCTTCCTCCGCCATTTGAATTTGGTGGTACCCCTTATATGCGTCCAGGAAGCATTTGAAGGGATATCCACACAGAGATTCGATCTTCCAGTCTATCTCCGGTAGCAGGTAGCAGTCCTGTGGACATGCTTTGTTGAGGTCTGTGAAGTCTACGCACATTCTTCAACTGCCATCGCTTTTCTTTACCATTACTGGGTTGGAGAGCCAGTCATGGTAGTAGACTTCCCGCATGATGCCTGCGTCTACTAGTTTATGTACTTCTTCCAGGATGGCTTTTGCGCGGTCTGGGGCTTGTCCGCGCTTTTTCTGTCGTATTGGAGGATATCCTTGTCGGATTTGCAGCTTGTGTTCCGTGATGGAGCGTGGCACTCCTGTCATATGCTTTGGTTCCCATGCAAAAATATCTAAGTTATTTTGCAGGAGTGCGCATATAGCTGATTTGCCTTTGTCAGACAGAGACCCGCCAATAGATACCTGTTGATCCGAGTAGTCAGGGTGAATGGCAACCTTTAGGTTTGGGACTTTGATTGCGCGGTGTTCTGGAACATCGCCTACGTCATTTGTCACTGCGTTGCATTCTTTGGGTGGTATGGTGGTATTGTAAAGAGTGACAATACCTCCTTCCACTGGGAACTTGAGCATCCCGTGCGCTGTGGATGGCACGGCGCGGATGGATGATATTCCAGGTCTCCCGATGATGCCGTTGTACGGAGAGGGGGATCTGATTACCATGAAGTTCATCCAGGTGACCGTAGAGTGTGGTTTGTCACCAACTTCTACAAGTAGACGTAATTGCCCCATGGGCCATATCTTCTCCCCTGTGAAGCCAGTGAGCGGCGTTGTGGCTGGGATCAACTGACTCTGTATCTAAGGTCGCAGCTTCTTGAAACAGTGTTCATATATAATATCAGCGGATGCACCCCCATCTATATACATGCGACGGATGTCGTGACCCCCCGTATGTATTTCAATGGTAAGTGGATCCACTATTGCGTTGTTCGCAGTCAGGGAGGGGAAAGAAATTTCATTTCCCTTAGAAAACCGTTGACTGACTTTCTGTCTTGTCGCGCGCTGCCATGGCTGTATCATGTAGATGATATCTGCCTTTTCTTTTGATGTCTCTTTCTTGGCCCCTGGTTTTGGTTTGTCTTTCCCTTCTCTGATGTTTTTTACGAGGTGGTCCATCTTTCCTTCCTTTACCAATTTGTCAATCAATTGGCGCAGTTGGACGCACTCGTTGGTTGTGTGGCCTTTCTGTCCATGGTATTCGCAATAACCATTCCCTGTGCGCCGATCCTCTGGGGTGCGCATTGGTGGTGGTTTCGGGAAGTTCGCCCCTTCAGTCGCGAATATCTCCTTTGGAGTTTTTGTTAATGGGGTGTACTTGTCGTTTCCCCTTCCACCGCCTTAAGTACGATAACTCTTATTACGATTGCCACTCTGGTCATTGGATTGTCTCCTTGACTCTTCTTGTGGCCTATGGTTCGAGTAGCCTTTCTTGCTATCCGCAGCGGCTGCTTCTCCTTGGACGAAAGACCTCGTGCGCTTCATGAGGTCGTCAAAAGTTAGGGGAACCTTATCGTTTAACTTTTTTATCAAATCTGGGTTATTGATTGCATTCATAAAACCCGATATTTTTAGTATCTCTGGACACGCCTTGACTTGCATGCATTCGTCTTTAAAGCGTTCCATGAAAGCGCTTGTGGATTCCCCTTGTCGCTGTTTAACCCTAGCGAGTTCGACAGGGTTTTTGGCGCACTTCTTCCTTTGGGTAAAGTTTAAGCGAAACGCCTTGCGCAACTCTTCAAACCCACCAATGCTTCTACGTGGAAGCTTGCTAAACCAGTTGCGCGCATTCCCTACTAATGTAGAGTTGAACATATGGCACCACACAGGTTGTGGCCAATTTTTGATAGTGGCTGCTGATTCGAAAATTTTTAGGTGATCATCAGGATCACCTGTCCCATCATATGTTTTGACGTTAGCAGGCATGCGCCTTTTCTTATTCTCCGAAAAATCGCTGATGCGTCTAGTGAACGCATCAACCTTTTGGCGACGCCAGGGAAGAGACATGTCTTCGTCTTCCTGGTCGCGATATTTCCCTCTTGATTTCTAGTGTCCAGTTTCTTTGTCCTCGTTGTCCGAGGAATCACTTGAGGATGAGCGCACCCTTTTGAGATGCTTGCGCCGACTATTATCAGAATCTGAGCTTGTTCCTCTGCGGCGCTTGCGCCGACTATCATCAGAATCAGAGCTTGAAGGGCTTTCACTTGGGGAACACCGTCGCCCAAGCCTATCCTGAATCCTGCGACTGCCAAGCCTAGCGTGGACATTGGCGCGCCGTTCCCCCTCTTCAGGCTCCTCCAGATGTTGAAGATCAACTGCTTCATCATCCATAACCCTCCTTCCAATCCTGGTAAACACTGGTTGTTTGCGGCTATCCTTCTCGCGCCTTTCCTTTCGGTAGCGCGGTGGGGACGTCTCATGCTCAGGGTCAAAGTTGAGTCTGGCGTGCAGACTTTGGCTTGACCTCTTCTTTGCCTCCTCTCGCATGAGCGCGGCCAAGGCTTCGTAGTTTTTAGATACAAAGTCGCTTGGCGCTAATTCGGAAGTGACTCCTTCTAGCGCGATGGAGTCTGTTTCCAAGGCAGGATCCTTGTTTCGGATAGGCGCATTGGGAGGTTCAGTGAAGTTCACATCTGGCATGGCAAGAGGAGTGCGCTCCAGTTCTATCGCGCTAGTACTTGTTGTAATAGCGGGGGTAGTCCTGGTAAGTGATTCCACTGTAGGAAAGGCCAGATCTGAGTACGCTCCTAAGCTTCCAGGCGTGCTGGTTGTCCCAGAGGCCTGCTTAGAAGCCGCATCAGTTTGATGCTTCTTCCCTAGTGGGTCATCGTGCGCTTTCTTCCCATGCGGACTCTTGTGACTTCCGTGTTTCGTCATTCTAGTTCTTGGTAAAATTCTTAGTGTAGGGTCCCACGGATGGCGTCACTTGTTGATACAAAAGTTGGGCGTTCCTTGTTAAGACTCCTTTTCTCGTACCAATTAGATCTTAATGCTTGATGGAACCTGCGCACTAAGAAAAAGAGCAAACACCGTTAGGCTTATCGAGGGATTGTCTCCCCCGATTATCCTCCGGCGTGAGAGTAAGTAATCGAAGTTTAGGGTTTAGTGAAGAGTTAGGGTTTTGCGAAGATCGTACCTTTACCGAGGGCCTAGGTGCCCCTTATATACGCATGAAACCCTAGTAGGTTTCGTGTTCCCTACTCCTCGGCGCATTCGCCAACATCGGATATTTGGTATATATCCCCTTTATTTAGGAGATACTCCATATCCATTCCAAAAATAACTTTGGGCTTGGGCCTTGTAGGTCCAAGCCGCATAACTGGTAGTCCAGTTATCGCCATGCGGCCCATACGTGGTGGGCTTAAGTATTTAGTATTGTTTACTAATCGGGTCCGTGACCCGGGTGTAGACTATACGTCATCAGCATAAGTAGTTTAACATTTTTAGTAACACATAAACTAACATGGTACAACTTGGTAAACATATATTAGATAGCTAGTATATACATTTTACAAGTTTACCTTCATAAACATTTTAATCTAAATGGAAATTTATTATGACATCATGGCATGCATCACTTTGATATCTTTAGGAGATTTTGAAGATCATATGAATATCTTGTTTAGATCCTTACTCAATGAAAGATATGGAAATATCTTGGTTAGATTTGGTGAAGATTTGGAAAGATTGTCTGTCAGGTTCCCATGGAACCAAAACATTACACGGACGGATCCCTACTTTTGGATCCGTCCCATCCGTGGGTTGCTAAGTCTGTTGGCTATAAATAGCAGCCCATTGTTTACTCATTTGATAATCCCTTGAACATACATTCTCTCTACCCTTTTGCATACATTTAGATTAGTAGATAACCATGTAGTAACATACATTAATCACCCTTATCATCATGATCATAATTTTACTAACTTTCATCATGTTGTAAGCATACTCCCGTAATGATCATGTCAAGCAAGCTCAGAGATCTTGCCATCATCATCCACCAAAGCATATCAACATATGAAGATTCAAGTGCACTTGTCATCCTCATTGATTGAAGACTTCTTATTCAAGAAGTTCATTTAGATTCCACATGCATGCATATATGAAGATCTATCACAACAAGCTTAGGGAACTTGTGATCTTCATCTATTGAAGGCTTCCTATCAATGGAAGTTCATTTAGATTAGTCATTCGTATCCAGTAGACATTTGTGTCATGGATCATCATTGCATCATCACAATCTATTCACCAAACTAGATTAGATGGTTTATGTGTTTATGCCATAAAACACAAGGTTTTTATGTTGGGCCATAAAACATAACGGGAGTGGTTGTACCCTTGTAAAAGAACTCGACATCTAGCTTAGTGTCGGAAATATTGTATAAGAGACGTTAGGTTGGTTCTACCTCGAACTAGAACCCGGTATTTAGCTTTGTACCGGAAAAAGTGTAAGCGACGTTTGTAAGGTTTTCTCCGCCGAGAAGGGAGCTTGTTGATCTAGTGAAGTAACTCTCGAGTTGGGTACTCGGGAAGTGGAGTAGGGCGGAGAGGAGCTCCGTGACCGAACCACTATAAATCATCGTGTTCGGTTTGCACTTTCTTTTACTTACTGCTTTACTTTTATGTTTGCATTAGATGATTGCTTGTGTTATGACTTGATGGTTATACTTGTGTAACAACTTGTTTTAGTATATGCTAGTCATAAACTATAATTGACATCTTTCATATTACAACAAGCTTAATCGGATATTTGATACAACAAGTTTTAAGATTTTAAAATGGAAACGCATTCACCCCCCCCCCTCTACGTTTTCACAGATTTGTTTACGGGGCAACTCTTATATCAGCAACATTCCAAGCCATTAATGAATCTTTACGGCGTAGCTTGATCGACTGGATTATGCCGTAACTATGTGGCAAGTTGACTTGGTCTTGGTCAATAGATATGAAGACTATGGCGTAGATTGGTCAATCCAACTACGCCGTAAGTTGTCTCTGTTCCAGCAAGTTGTGTGTATTTCTTCGTGTTTCCTTTACAATTCCTCATCTTTTCGTTCCTTTGCTCAAATATCACCTAAAATGAAATATGAATCGTTTAGAGTGCATATACATGTGAAAATACAATAATCATGACCATTTACAAGGGAAATTGATAATAAAATATTCAAGTTATTTGATGTTATCAATTTGATTGTTGTTGTCTACCCTAGATGGTCTATCAGGGTGAGGATGTTTGTTTGACCATGTGATGGGGTTGTCCCTGATAGCTTTTGCTTTAAAATGTCCAGGTTCGGGTAGACTAGGAAAATGCTTTATCCTACCCCTCTGTGAGTGCCCTAGTGTAAGATCTGACTAGGTATCTATTTGAAATTTGAGGTAAGCGTAGGCTAGGGTGTATTTTACTTCCAGGGGAAGGGCTAGGAGGTAGTGTCAGGGTGTCTTCTTGAATACTATACCCAGGGTGGTTGCTAAGTAGTGCTTTAGCATGATTGTTATATGTAAGGTAATGTGGAAAAGGATAAGTAGATTTGAATGCGTTTACCTGAGAACTAGCCAACCTTCCTGCTTTACGAGTTACTCTAGATAAGCGGGCGTGATGTGGCATGACCTGGATGTTTTGCGGTTCCTTTCCTTGACACTCTCTAGCGCCCTCTACGGCTCCCTGAATTTTGAATGCTTGAGATGTTCATGTTTGTAGGGATGTCTGAGAACATGATGTTTCTCATGAGACCATGTAGATTCTTTTCATAAAAGTGATGTGTGTAGGACATGGTCGATTGATGCGTGCGCATCCCTCAAAGGTTTCTTTATGTGGTTTCTAAATGATTGGTGAGTCTCCTTTTTGGGTATTTGTTGACTCTTCTTGGGGTAAAGAGGGTCGTCAACTCGGATAGGTTCGAGGTGTTGGTTAGATATGTCCGAAATTTGACAGGGTTGTTCATCAAACATCTTTGGTTAAGAAACTTGTGCAAAAAGGAAAAAAAAATCTAGATTTTTGAGTGAGAAATGAGTGAAAATAGGTGAAAATGTTCGAGAAATTTGCGGCTATTTCGTACCATGTCCTCACGGATGGCGCCATGTTTACGTATGATATGTAATCGGTTTAAAGAGATGGGATGGGAATAGTTTTGTTGTTTAGTTTCTCGTGTTTAACGGTAAGGACCCGATGAGATCGATGAAGATCAAGAAGCTCAAGTAACACTTAAACAAAATCATACTATACTGCTGTGAGGCAGTATTTGCTCAAGTGTGTGAAACTTATAAAGTTGTGTGTTGCCTTCTATTTATAGAGCGGCAAGTATGGTTTAGAGATAAACCCTTGAGAGATGATCAACGGCTGCGAGGGAGCCAGGTGTTGATCATCTAGAGAGCAGACAAGGAGGACAGGTGGCATGCGCTCCTTGGCTCGTGCAAAGTGGTGCTTGTCATGCATCCCACTGTACAGTGTTAGATGATACATTTTAACCGTTTGTGACTGTTTGGGAGTAGTAGTACTGCATGTTCAGTATGGCCTGATGAGTTTTATCAGCCCTGCGTGGCATGGGATTTAAGTCTGGCCGTTATCAAGTATTTATTGATGAGCCTTGGTAATGGGCTTGATTCGAGCGTGTATTTAGTGGGCTTGGGCCATTAATATTGATACGCTATCATATAGATTGTATTCATTTTTATTTTAAGAATGTTTTAGTGTGTTTGAGGAGAGTATCTAATTTGTTGTCTAACAAGTTCCCTCAAGGCATTGTTTTATATGTTTAAACAAGGAAATTTGATGTTCATTAAATTAAAAATAGAGTAAATTACACCGTTCGTCCCTGTGGTTTGCCCAAAATAACACCGTAAGTCCATTGGTTTTCATTTTTGCGTCACGAGTCCTTATAATGAAGATTGGTAACACCATTAATCCTTATCTTTAACGATCGTTAGCTTTCTCCGTTAACTCCCACATGTGCCTTACATGTGTCGTCCATTTATAATGATCGTTAGCTTTTTTTCACGTTTTCGTCCGTTTTCGCACGTTTTCGTTCGTTTTTTCACTTTTTCGTTTGTTTTTCACATTTTCGTTCGTTTTTGCACAGTTTCATCCGTTTTTGCGCGTTTTCGTCCGTTTTTACACGTTTCAGTCTGTTTTGCACGTTTTTGCTTATTTTGGTTCGTTTTTGCACGTTTTCGTTCGTTTTTGCACGTTTTCGTTTGTTTTGCACGTTTTCGTCCGTTTTTGCACGTTTTCGTCCGTTTTTGCACGTTTTCGTCCGTTTTTGCACGCTTTCGTTCATTTTTTCACGTTTTCGCCCACTTTTGCATGTTTTGTTCGTTTTCATCCGTTTTCGCACGTGCCAAAATGGACGAAAGCATGCGAACAAACAAAAACATGCAAAAAAGGATGAAAACGTGTAAAAACGGATGAAAAGTTGCAAAAACGGAAAAAACGTGCAAAACCGAACGAAAACGTGCAAAACCGAACGAAAACGTGCAAAAATGAACGAAACGGTGCAAAAACAGACGAAAACGTGCAAAAACGGACAAAACCGCGCAAAAATGGACGAAAATGTGAAAAAATGAACGAAAACGTGAAAAAACGAACGAAAACGTGCAAAAACGGACGAAAACGTGAAAAAAGCTAACGATCGTTAGAAATGGACGACACATGTAAGGCACATGTGGGAGTTAACGGAGAAAGCTAACGATCGTTAAAGATAGGGATTAATGGTGTTACGAAACTTCATTATAAGGACTCATGACGCAAAAATGAAAACCAAGGGACTTGCGGTGTTATTTTGGGGAAACCATAGGGATGAACGGTGTAATTTACTCAAGATAACATTTAATTAAGTTAATTTTTCAGTTTGATTAATGTGTGTTAAATGCATTTTTTAATCGAAAATGAAAGTTTGTGTTTAATTAATACATTATAACCAGTGCTCTGGCATTCATTAGACAAACCCTTTAAAAATTCATTCTAATAGCTTGTTTGATTTGTATCATATGGTTTATTGATTGTTTTTTTGTATTAAAGGGTGTTTTAATATTTAAAAAATGTACAATTTAGTCCCTCCAGTAAGTCCTTGTTACATGTTTTCCCCCTGTCTCCACCCTTTTTTTCCAAAGGAATGTAGTCAATTGATTACATTCGAACGTAGGCATAATATCCCCGTAAGTTAATTGTACAACATACATTTATAGTTGTATTACTTAAATTTTAAGTTTTAAAATGTTTTCGTATGAGAGAGTAGTTTTCCGACATATACATATGTAGCGTAGATATTTAATGATTAAGCGCACTAGCTTTTCAAAACCTTTTTCGTCTTTGAAACATAGCGCTTTTATGACAACAAGTCTTGCTCATAGCGTTGTCATGCATCGTGTTAAAAGATAATCAAGTGCAATTTTCAATCTTAAACTGATATTTTAACATGTTAACCATTACCGTGGATTTAATTGGTTAGACATCTTTTGGAGGATGCCATTTAATGTTCTAGATATTTTCAATTCTAACATACAGTACTTCCTTTAATTTATTGTTTGTTTGTCACATTTCTCACAATATTATTTTATGCTATTCGTGTTGGAAAAATTTCATAGAATCTATTAAACATAGTTTATAATGCTACTAGTATGTTTAAGAACATATTTAAAATGGTTATAATAATCACTCATTTTGAAAATTAAAGTGACTCAACTAACTAAATATACCATCTTTATTCGTTTTTAGCTTTTAAACATAACCTTAAAGTTATAACTAGCAAAACTCTAAAAATAATTAGTGGATTTTACATAATTCTCTATATCAATTATCAACTGAAACTTTATTAACTTTTATTAGTTAATTTATAATTTATAATTTTTTTTCTTTTTAACTTTTACAGAAATTTGTTTTTGATACTTCTATTTATTATAGATTTACTTTTGTACAGCACGAGTAATCGGGTAAAGGAATGAGATATCTATTGTTCAAGTAATCAGAAATGGCGAGTCTTTAACTCATGTATATACGACCTAATTGGGTCATCTCCTTAACCGTTTTCGACAAGAGAGCAAAAATATACCTCGTTAGACTTATTTGACATGTACGTACTCTTCTAGATATCACCATTTGATCCAACAACTATAACCAAACCTAAAAATTCAATTATTTATGATGATGGTGATGAAGATATATAACCAACCAATGATAGCGATTTTGAGCCCCAGAGGACAAAATTGCCTCTATTTTATTTTCTTTACTGTATGTTGTGGGGTGCGGGGTCTAGCAAGGGGACATTATACTATTTACATTGTTGAAGTGTTTTCTAAATCACTTGTGTTAAGCAACCAAGTAGTATCAAAGTGCAACCATGGTAGAAGCACAAGCTCCTCTCAAGCATGGTGGCTGGATCACCTTCCCATTCTTCATAGGTCTTTATTTCTCTCATACATGCATAAACAATCATGATTAAATAACATAGGACTATGTTTAGGGTGAAATCTAAATTGTTTTGTTTATATGTACCGTGTTTGGTTTTTTTAAATTACATATGATAAGTCAATAGCCTTAAACACACATGAACTTCTTATAATTTGTGGATGTAGCAACGATGGCTGGTTTGACACTCGCGGCAGGAGGATGGAACAACAATGTTATAGTTTATCTAATAGAAGAATTCAATATTAAGAACATCGAGGCAGCTCAGATTGCAAATATTATCAATGGTTGTATCAATCTATTCCCTGTGGTAGCTGCAATCTTTGCAGACTCATTTCTTGGATCTTTTGGTGTCATCGTCATTTCATCTTCCTTGTCGTTGTTGGTATGTTAACGAACAATTATTAACAGTAGTTATGTATTCAAGACTCCTTTTACGTAAGCAAGAAATGTACTAATTAATTTGGTCGCAGGGCATAACACTTTTAACACTTACAGCGATGCTAGATCCACTAAAGCCTCCATCATGCGAGACTGGATCAAGTTTTTGTCAAAACCCTTCGAAACCCCAACTATTCGTTCTGTACACAAGTCTTGCACTCGCAAGCTTGGGAGCCGCAGGGACACGATTCACCTTAGCAACAATGGGAGCTGACCAGTTCAATAACTCAACTCATCAAGGGATTTTTTTTAACTGGCACTTCTTTACGTTTTATGCTGCAACGCTTGTAAGTGTGGTTGGGATCATTTATGTCGAGTCTAATGTGAGCTGGGGACTTGGGTTTGGGCTATGTGTTTTGGCTAACCTTGTTGGTTTAGTTGTTTTTGTGTTGGGAAAACGCTATTATCGGCTTCTGAAACCACAAGGAAGCCCGTATACCGCTCTAGCGTGTGTTGTCGTGGCAGCTTTTCGAAAAAGAAGAGTGTTGCAATCATCCAACAGCCAAGATTATTATGACGAGACACAAAAAGGACAAAGAAATATAGTCGGAACAACTCCATCAAATAAGTTCAAGTAAGTATCTTATACTTCTAATTTTGGTAAGAACGTAGTACGTAGCAAATAACATTATTTTAAATATATTACCTACTTGATACGGAGTATTTAATATATACTAACATTTATTACTCTATAATGTTGTGTTACTGTATATCTACGTTAGAAAAATTAAGTTTTTAAAAGTTTTGTTAAAGCCCTAATTAATCATTCAACTTTTAAGTTCCAAAAAATCATTCGACTTTACAAATAAACCCAAAAACTCATATAAACTATATATTTACTCAAGCAAACCTTCAAGTTTATTAAAATAACAAAAGCCTAAACTCATATAAACTTTATAGTAGTTACGATATAAACTTTATAATTACTCAAGCAAACCCTTTAAATTAATTAAAATAGCAAATTAAACTCTAAACTCGTATAAAACTTTATATATCATGAAAGTAGTAACGAGTTTTCTTTTTTCGTGATATTCAAATCTTATATGAGAAATGTACTATGTACCTATAACACTTTGTATATCATGTAAGTAGTTACGAGGTTTTTTTTTTCATGATATTACTTAAATGAGAAACATTCTTTTACAAGATTAGAGACTAAAATGACTCGCTTTCTTTCTGAATTTATTTATGTAAGTAGTTACGAGTTTTTTTTTCGTGATATTACTTAAATGAGAAACCTTCTTTTACAAGATTTCTGATAAATGACTCGGTTTCTTTCTTAATTTATTTCGTACCTATAAAATCAATGTTTTTTGCATCAGTTGAAACGCGCGTGGGCAAAAGAATATCTCATTAGTAGTAATTTATCATCTTTGCATTGAAAATAATAAACAAAAATACTAAGTCGTGCATTATTGCTGGAGACATTCTCGCTATAGTTCTAAAATCAGGATAGTTTATTTGTACTGAAATGTAGATATGTGATAATTATAGAATTATATTTACTCTTTTAAAAGTTGCATTATTTCTTAAGCGTTTATATGCGAAGGGGAAAGGATCCACTAAAAAGAAAAATAAAAATAAGAAGAATGAGAAATGTTTTTACCCATACATTTTAAATGAAGAAGAAGAATTTCATGAGAGATACATCTTTTCTTGTAAGTGTATCTGAAATATGCGACTGTAGTTATTTCTCATCATTCTCATTTTACTTTTATTTTTTATTTGATCTATACTCATATGCAAAAAGCAATAATATTTTTCTTTTCGATCTCATAAAGTTGATTTCCTTTCCATGGACCGTCTATTCAACATGATTTCCTTTCCTTTCTACGATATCCTTTTGGGTTACTTTATTAGTAAGCAAAGGGTAAAAATCTAATCATTCAAATGTAAAAAAGAAGTAACATCACAAAAACAGGTTAAACATAAAAGGTATTTTATGACAAAATGTCATGTTTATGTCTCACGGTATATCTTTTCCAAATTCTAATTATTATTAGTCATCATACATAGTAAGTGATAAAATCTGGATACACAAAAGCACTCGAAAATGACAAAATATGCTTAATTTAAAATAATTTGTTGTTTGTATATATTAAGCTAATCAATCATTAAATTAAAATAAGTACTCCTTCCGTCTTAAAATAATTGTCAGTTTTCAACCACTAGACAAGAATCACATAGTTTAATAAAAGTGATGCCACTTTAGTTTTCAACCACTCAAAAAGAATATTCCCCTACTATATTCTCTAGTTTTTATATAAAAAGGAAAGTGGACAATTATTTTGAGACATCTCAAAATGAAAATATGAACAATATTTTTGAGACGGAGGGAGTATATGTCTTACGCTATGAATCTGATCATAGAAGAAATCAATTTGCAAGATTAAGACAAAAATCTAGGTACAATTGCCTATTGTTATTTATGATCCTTGGAGCCATTAATAAGGACAAAGTTAGAAAATACTGTAGATATTATTGAAAAGTAAATAATTGCAAATATTAAATAGAAAAATAATAGCACAATGTTGCAATAATACAAAAGAAACTAATCGACCGAATTAATATAAGCTAAATCTGTTCCCTTACTTTTCTAGAAGCTCATTTTAGAAACGTTTAAATCAACATCAAGATCATCAAATATTAATTAGATATTAAATTTATTCGAAGTAAGAACGAGTGCTTAAAACACATACAACAAGACAGCACTAACGTCTAAAGGAGTGATTTAAGTCAATGATATGAACCTCCACTACACACAGGATTTACACATGGGGGTATGGACACACAACCTTTTTTTTGAAAAGTACACAACCTTCAAGCCTACAAAATCTTACTTTATGCACATCATTTAACAACCTTTAAACCTACAAGACAGCACTAATGTTTAGACAGTCAATGGATTAATTATGCTTTATTTTGGCTACAGGTTCCTAAACCGCGCAGCTCTAGTAACCGAGGGAGATACCAATTTAGACGGCACAATAAAAAGACCATGGAACTTATGCACATTGCAACAAGTAGAGGACTTAAAAACACTCATTAAAATATCCCCACTTTGGTCAACTGGTATATTGCTATGCACCCCCATTGCGATACAGATAAGCCTAATAGTCCTCCAAGCTTTAGCCATGGACCGCCACCTCGGATCCCACTTTCAAATCCCAGCTGGGAGCATGATAGTTTTTGTCATGATCACAACCTCCATTGCTCTTGCCATCATTGACCGCTTCCTAATTCCCATGTGGCAAAAGCTCTTTGGAAGGTCCCCTACACCATTACAACGGATAGGGCTTGGTCATATTCTCACAGTATCAAGCATGGCCATATCTGCACTCGTTGAGTCAAGAAGGCTTGATTCGGCTCGGTCCCACAAGCTTTATGGCAATTCAGCTGTACCCATGTCTGCACTTTGGCTTGTGCCTCAATTGGTTCTGGTTGGTGCTGCAGAAGCGTTTCATTTCCCAGGACAAGTGTCCCTTTACTACCAAGAATTTCCAAAGTCACTTAAGAGCACTGCAGCGGCAATGGTGGCAGTGTTCATAGGGATTGCGTTTTACTTGGGGACAGCAGTTGTTGATTTACTTAGGAAAACAACAGGGTGGTTGCCTAATGGGATAAATGATGGGAGGATGGACAACGTGTACTGGGTGTTGACTGCGATTGGGATCGTTAACTTCGGGTATTATCTAGTTTGTGCATGCTTGTACAAGTACCAAAATGTTGAAAAGGCGGAGCTCAATGACACTGATTCTGGCTAACTGAACCTAGTTTTGCATTCTTGTTTCTTAGTTGTGTGCAAACTGCTTAACTGCTATCTCTCAACTACCGCCTTTCAAATTACTTGTAATCTTAATATATATACCGCCACCCCAGGATAATAGTGTGACTATGTTATAGAATGGTCTTCTGGACTTGCTTGCATTCTTATGTATAATTATTGCATCAGATATAGCTGAAAAAACTAAGTATATTATTTCAATTATAATTTAATTCAAATAAACTTTATTCAAGAAGTTATACACATTACAAGTACGCTTTGGTCAAGGTGACTTTCAAGACAGTTAACAGTTTTCCTTTCTAACTAATTTCATTTTATTTGACCCATTAGAGATAAAACATATTACCTAATCGACCCATTCATAAATAAATTGGTCAAACTGCCACCCTCTAACTAAAAGCTTTGGTTTGACCCCTATTATCCGAGACTAAACTAATCTAAGGGAGAGTGAATTTAGCTTATGGATATAGGC
Source organism: Artemisia tridentata subsp. tridentata (assembly GCA_021014915.2). Lineage (NCBI taxonomy): Eukaryota > Viridiplantae > Streptophyta > Magnoliopsida > Asterales > Asteraceae > Artemisia > Artemisia tridentata. The sequence continues at coordinate 75,006,796 of CP139503.1, forward strand.
AGTTGTCAATGAAGACCTAATGACACAGTATATAGCATAAGCAAAATGAATAAGGCTCTTTACCGCAACCAAGTATGATTTTTCCACACTAATTCCAAATTATACGACTAGCAAAAAGGGGGAAAAGAGCAAAAGAAATTTTTAAATGATCCTATTATATACATGTAATGATCGATGCAAAGCAAAATAATGTTTACATCTTATGAGAGAATCAGAGAATGTTAAATCACGCCCATGAGTTCATGTGTACAGCATATACTGCCCCCCTCCCATGAAAGATGCCCGTGGGAACCCTTTCCCATTTAGGATTATATCATGTATGATTGCATATTTCCTCTTTAAGATAGTTTTTAAGATAAAGTTTTCCTTTCTTGGGTGCAAATGACTCTTCAAACTTGTCTGTGTAAGTGTAAATAAACATTTGACAAGTCAAACAATTTTATATAGCAAGCATTAAATCAAACATTACCAAGTTTTGTGAAAAAGGGTATGAACCTCTCGACAGTAATTGAGCTCTTTAGACTAAGGTGCCGTTTGTTTATTCAGACATTTTATGTCTGAATCTGAATACTACTTCTGAATCTGAATTAGTGGTCCAAAAGTCTGAATCTGAATTATTTTAGACTATTTGTTTTTATAAAATGTCTGAATAAACAAAAAACAATTCTTTCACTATAGAACAAACCTTAACTTCTAACTTGAATTATTATCCTCTAAAATAATTTGACAAATTACTTATAAAAAAGAACTAGCCCATTATTTTATCATATACGGTATGTTTTTTTTATTTTCTTTTTCCTTCTCTTTTTTTCTTATGTATTTTTTGCATCTATAATCACTTCTTCTTCTTATCACTCTTCATGAAACTACACATCCATTTAAACTCATTCCAACACAGTAGCAAAAGAATATGCAAAAAATAGCAGATCAAGATGATGTGTAGTTTGGGGAAGAACAATTATTTTAAATAGCAGATCAAGATGATGTGTTTTTTTCGAGTTGGAATGATTTTAAATAGCAGATCAAGATGATTATTAAAGTTGCAAAAAATAGCAGATCAAGATGATGATTATTAAAGTTGCAAAAAATTAGCAGATCAAGATGATGATTATTAAAGTTGGAATGATGTTTATTTTTCGAGTTGCAAAAAATAGGAGATCAAGATGATTATTAAAGTTTGGGGAAGAACAATGATTTTAAGATGGAGAAAAAACTCGAAAAAGATAGCAGATCAAGATGATGGAGCATGAATTGGAGATGTGGGAGCTTCGTATTTGGTTTTTTTTTAGAGTAAATTGCATTTTTGGTCCCTGTGGTTTGGCCAAATTGCAGATTTGGTCCCCAACTTTTTGAAAGTGCACCAATGGTCCCCATTTTCAAGTTTTCGTTGCATTTTTGGTCCCTGGCCTCAGTCAAAAGACAGAAATACCCCTGTCCTTTTCTTTTAATATATTCCTTTTCAGTTTTTAACACAAATGGTCCTTGTGTTGCGCAAGGCTTTACAAATTTAGTCCTTTTTTTTCACAAATGGTCCTTCTTACACAAAATCGTCCTTGTGTTGCGCAAGACTTACACAAATGGTCCTTGAGTCCGTTTTTCTTCCGTTTTCGTCCGTTTTTCTAACGTTTTTTCCGTTTTGGTCCGTTTTTATCCGTTTTTGTCCGTTTTTCTTACGTTTTTGTCCGTTTTTCTTACGTTTTTTACGTTTTCGTCCGTTATTCTTACGTTTTTTTCCGTTTTCATACGTTTTTGTCAGTTTTTTCTTACGTTTTTTTCCGTTTTTACGTCCGTTTTTTTCTTGTTTTTTCGTTTTTTTTTTCCGTTTTCATCGTTTTTGTCCGTTTTTTTCTCTACGTTTTTATCCGTTTTTGTCCGTTTTTTTCTTACGTTTTTTACGTTTTCGTCCGTTTTCTTACGTTTTTTCGTTTTCATACGTTTTTGTCCGTTTTTCTTACGTTTTTTTTTTTTCTGTTTTTATCCGTTTTTGTCCGTTTTTTTTTCTTACGTTTTTTCCGTTTTCTTACGTTTTTTGTCCTGTTTTTCTTTTTACGTTTTTTATTTGTCGTTTTTTTTATTTTGTCGTTTTTTAGTTTTTTTTTTTTTTTTTATTTTCGTTTTTATCGTTTTTGTCCGTTTATTCTTACGTTTTTTTCCGTTTTCATACGTTTTTGTCCGTTTTCTTACGTTTTATCGTTTTTTCTCTTACGTTTTTTACTTTTGTCCGTTTTCTTACGTTTTTCCGTTTCTCGTTTTTGTCGTTTTTCTACGTTTTTTCTTTTTATCGTTTTCGTTTTTCTTACGTTTTTACGTTTTGTTCCGTTCTTTTCTTACGTTTTATCGTTTTGTCCGTTTTTCTTACGTTTTTACGTTTTCTCCGTTATTCTTACGTTTTTTTTTTTTTTTCCTTTTATACGTTTTTGTCCGTTTTTCTACGTTTTTTCCGTTTTCATCCGTTTTTCGTTGCCGTTTTTCTTACGTTTTTGTCCGTTTTTCTTACGTTTTTCTTTATCGTTTTTGTCCTTTTTTCTTTTTCGTTTTTACGTTTTTCCTTTTATCTCTTTACGTTTTTGTCGTTTTTTCTTACGTTTTTACGTTTCGTCCGTTATTCTTACGTTTTTTTCCGTTTTTATCGTTTTGTTCATTTTCTTTACGTTTTTTGTACCTTTTTTTCCATTTTCTTTTTTTGTCCGAATTTTTTATATAGTCCAAAAGAAAAAAAAAATTTCGGACAAAAAAGAAAAAAAAAAATCGGACAAAAATTTTGATTTTTTTTTTTTAATTTTTTAATTTTATTTATTTTTTTTTAAAAATTTGGTCAAAAAAAATCGGACAAAAAATTTGGACTATATAAAAAATTCGGACAAAAAAAAGAAAATGGAAAAAAAGGTACAAAAACGTAAAGAAAATGAACAAAAACGATAAAAAACGGAAAAAAAACCGTAAGAATAACGGACGAAAACGTAAAAAAACGTAAGAAAAAACGGACAAAAACGGATAAAAACGTAATAAAACAAAACGGACAAAAAAACGAATGAAAAACGGAAAAAAACGTAAGAATAGAAAACGAACGAAAACGTAAAAAACGTAAGAAAAACGGACAAAAACGGATAAAAAACGGAAAAAAACGTAAGAAAAACGGACAAAAACGTATGAAAACGGAAAAAACGTAAGAATAACGGACGAAAACGTAAAAAAACGGAAACAAAAACGGAAAAAAACGTAAGAAAAAAAGGACAAAAACGTATGAAAACGGAAAAAAAAAAGGACAAAAACGGATAAAAACGGAAAAAAACGTATGAAAACGGAAAAAACGTAAGAATAACGGACGACGAAAAACGTAAAAAACGTAAAGAAAAAACGGACAAAAACGGATAAAAACGGACAAAAACGTATAAAAAAAAAAACGTAAGAAAAACGGACAAAAACGGATAAAAACGGACAAAAACGGAAAAAAAAACGTAAGAAAAACTGACAAAAACGTATGAAAACGGAAAAAAACGTAAGGATAACGGACGAAAACGTAAAAAACTTAAGAAAAACGGACAAAAACGTAAGAAAAACGGACAAAAACGGATAAAAACAGACCAAAACGGAAAAAACGTAAGAAAAACGTACGAAAACGGAAGAAAAACGGACTCAAGGACCATTTGTGTAAGTCTTGCGCAACACAAGGACGATTTTGTGTAAGAAGGACCATTTGTGAAAAAAAAGGACTAAATTTGTAAAGCCTTGCGCAACACAAGGACCATTTGTGTTAAAAACTGAAAAGGAATATATTAAAAGAAAAGGACAGGGGTATTTCTGTCTTTTGACTGAGGCCAGGGACCAAAAATGCAACGAAAACTTGAAAATGGGGACCATTGGTGCACTTTCAAAAAGTTGGGGACCAAATCTGCAATTTGGCCAAACCACAGGGACCAAAAATGCAATTTACTCTTTTTTTTATGTGGGCTTTCAGAGACAAAAAAGAGGTTGCCCAATGTCTGATAGAATAAGAGGTTATTTAGACTTTTTAATCTCTGAAATCTGAAAGAAAACAAACACCCAAAAGTCTGAATATGTCTGATTCGGTCAGACATGAGACATATTCAGACATATTCTTGAAAAACAAACACAACCTAAAACAGACTGGTATTTTGCTCTACTATTTGCATACATAAAAAATCAACGTTTGACTTGACACAGTAGATTTTTTTTGACAAAGACATTTATAGTGGCCATCAATAAAGGAATAATGTTTGCTCAAGACAGTAACATCACCTATTAAAAATGCTATAGTTGGATAATTGGGACGTTAACATCATTTATTATGACAAAAAAATAACGTGGAAATATCAACAATTTACATGAGACAACCCAAAAGGCAAGTGCTGACGGAGGGTATTTTACTTTTATTGGTGAGTGAAGCCTCATTTAAAATATCACTGTTTAGTTTTAAGAGAAGACATGTTCATTGATGCAGCTGAGAGCAAAATAGTATTTATTGAGAGAGTTTATGTGCAACATACGTGATAATTAGAAACTATATTTAGCAGAGGTTCTGAGTGTCCATCATGTTGACATATCAACTGCAATCATCAAAAGATTGAGAAGAAGTGCATCAAACCAAACCATTACTGATCAATGAGAATTTGACGGCATGGCATTCGTGTACTTTGTACAGTCGTATGGTCCAATCTGAGCGGCTTTCTTTTTCACCTGAAATTGCATTCAAATGAACATGTCATGTGTACAGTGGAAACTACAAATTTGAAAAAAGTAACCATGACTGAAATTACATCCAGAAAGATTTACAGTAGGACAATGAGTTTGTTTTTAAGTAGCAAAAAGAGTGACTACAGATAAAAGAAAATTTCAGTGTGTTTCCATTAGACCATTTTATTACAGAAGCGTAGATATTGAGCAAATATCAGAGGCGGGCCAAGTAGCCAACAAACTGGAATTGTGTAAAAGGGCTCAAACTAGAGGTCGCAGGATGAGTGAGTCAGACAGGTCCAGTAACCAATAAAAACAGGGAAATTTTAGGGTGTGTCGGGTTGGGTTGACCCAGAACATTTTTTGTCCAAAACTTTTACAACTGATATTTTTATAGATAATTTGGGTATAATATCTAACTAGAAATTTTATGTTATTATTTTAACAAAACTATTTATTTTTTGATGAACAAGGTTTTATGCATTAAAATCGCCCTTTAGGCAACTGTCGACCTAAATGACCTATTTCCTTTATTATCGTATATCCCCTCCACCCCTTTTTTCATTACTAATTGAATATCCTTCACTATTTGACTAAAAATGGAGCGAAATGATCTTGTTTTGTTCCTCAGTTGAAAAGAGATATCTTGAGCAATCGGAGAAGCACTTTGATAAACAGATTTGATCTTGACTGACTCAATTAAGGTATTAGTCTTTGTTCTATTAGACAACAAAGATCGCATTTTTTTCACTTCGTTCAAATAAAAGTTGTACCCATAAATATTTCTCATTTGTATCTGTTTGACCTGTTACACATAAATATAACTCGAAATCAACCCACTCACAACTAAATGGGTCAAAACTACTACCTCTAGTTTAAACAGAATATATTCAGAATGTGCAAACAATGCCAAGGTTAGTGGTGTAAAAGTTATGAATTTTAAATTTTCATATTTGGATTGAAATACAGGGCACTTACAGCCCCCGCAGTATCATAAAACCAGGGAAATGAACCGTTACTATCTACTCTCCTAATATATGAGGTAAAGATGGAGCACAAATAAAACTTTGATCATGGTAAAATAGATGTTACACGTTCAAGAGTGATTATAGAAAGATGAGTTTCAAATGTCAATGTTTTGAGAAAAAACTTTCTACCATGATCAGTATAGTCAAGTAATCAATCTATAATAAACTTAAGAGTTGATAGTTTAACCCTCTTCAAAAAAAAAAAAAAAAAAAAAAAAAACAAAGCCAGAAGGGGGAAAAAAAAGAGAAAGGCATAAAATGATACATATGTTACTAATGTTAGTATGACTGATTTCTTATAATACATGGTCTTAAGTTAGAACTTCCACACCTAATTATTTGATTGCTTGTTATCCATAAGTATTCTAAGTTCCTAATCTGCTCAATAGCTATTTTTTTGCTCATTAGTTATTTTACTAATACTGGGTTTCTACTTCTACAATTTGTGGAAACTAAAATTCCGAGAAATAGTATTGAAAACAAAAGCTCAGAAAGGAGCCTTAATTCATATAAAAAAATCAGTGGCAGGCAACTTAACCAACTCAGGGGTGGCCTAATGGTAAAAGGCTTGTGACTATCATCACTAAAATGTGAGAGATCTCAAAGTTTAATTTTGCTAGGTGCAAACAACCCTCATGTGGCCACATCAACCTTCCCAAAAAAGGAAGGAGTTTATATACATATATATAGCATTCAGTTTCAATTATGCATTCTAACAGGACCGGAATGTAAGAAAAACCAATTTGCCTCAAATGACTCAATAACTCATTGACTAAATATAAACTGAAGTTCTCGAATAATTTGTTAAACTGTTTAATCCATGATGGTCCTATGATAATGTAGGCGTGTAGCCAGTAAAGAATTGTTGTCAGGATTGTAAGGACATACCGGAGACCATGGGCTTGGTTCAGGAAGAGATTTATCTTGGGGCGAGTGCTGTACGGCACCACATTTCATGGTAAGGATTTCCTGCAGAATACCATGTAGAGTATTTTAATATAATGGAGCTAAACCTCACATAGTGTAAACTTCATGTGTAATATTATTGCTCATTATTTTTTGACAAGACATTGCATTACGCCATTAGCCCATTACCATTTTAAGTAACACAGTATGGACACAGTTTGAATCACATATCGAAAACTTTAATGATCACAAATGCACTCATTTAAAATATATAATGATGTCGAAGTGAAGCTAAAACAATGAATAGGTCAATAGGAAAAGTAAGGAATATAGAATTTTATTATAGGTGGTTTCAGAACTTGAATTCTTAGTAAATTGTAATTACCAATTACAATATCAATACTATATTCACTCGAATCAAATGAGATGCTTCTGAAGCAAAGTGAAATCGTATAGATAACCTAATCTAACTTGCCCGACATATGTCGGGTCACACGTTCAAATTCATTGTCATAAACTATTTAGTGCTTTCTGTGTATAAAGAGCTGCCAAATATAATGTCCAGAGTTACACAACTAAAAGAATGGTAACGTTTCTCTGTTACAAATGGTAATTTACCGGTTTATGTCATATGTCATGGAAGGAATCTCTCCAAAATGCAAAAAGCAGGCATCTCAGACTCTCAGTAAGAATTCCCTGATTTCCCTCCAACTTGGTGTGCCATGGTCGCCCTCTTTTACAGCAACTGGCAATTTATTCTTATTATCTAAGACCTTTTGTTCATTTAAGCAACTAACTAAGTATGTAATACTTTACTATTTATGACTATGAAGAGATATGCATGAATTACATAGCACAAGATGGTAACTGTTTCATGTTCCAATGGAACACTTTCCATTTTAAATTATTCTCAAGGGAGAAGATTCTCTCTTTACCAAGCATATGCGGATCCAATCACAATCTTATAATAAAAACAAGAGATCTTTCTTGATCAATCCCCTTGCCCCTCATTCTTTGAGAATCACAAAGATCCTTTTCAAGTTTCAATTTGTAATGTTGCATAGTATAATTATAAACTTACTATTTTCAATGAAGGTGTCGAAATACTCAAGTTCTAACACAATCCATGTATCAAATTGAATTAGGATCCAGTACTTCCACTAGTCCCAGTTTATTAGGCAGAGGAACTTGGCAAGTTGCTCCTGTGTGCTATAGAAAAGATTGTCTTGATAAGCACTACTGATTACTCGTTTTGGGCTATTTGGGCGTCTAAATTTTAATCTTCTAATGTGGGAATAATGGTTGTCTAAAAACAAGCTCTTTATATGCTAGCTTATAAATAAGAATAAAAAGGTATATCAGACCTAATTTATTTTCAGGAACAATTTATTATTCTAATAATAATATTTATGTGGTGAGTGGTGACTAATGGGATATATTTGGTAGATTAATGAATTTAGCAAATAGTTACGTCACAATATGTAGGTAAACGAAAAATGATGATCACATAGAGATGAGAGGGAAGGGCCGAATTATATGGAACAGATTTTGTAGAATATGATGAATGATTGAGTGATTATAATTTGCAAAACCAAATGTGTTAAAGCTGCTTAGGTGAGATTCATATGTATTACTTTACTTGCTTAATTCATATTACCTCTCCAGCAGCTTCAATAGCCGCCAACCATTCATCGGAAAAGGGAACAGCATTTGGCGGAACTATGACCAAAGATCTGTCTTGCTTCTTAATGTTATTTGACCTGCTCACAACAGTGCAAAAAGTTAGATTAAGATTGTGGCACATGTCTTAGAGATGCATTATCAAGATACAACCATTGTATAATACACAAGTTAAAAGGTTGAAAAACGTTATAGAGATGTATAGTACATTGCGTAAAGCTACTTACGTCATCATTGCTGCATCTTCGTTCTCTTTAAAGTCGCACCCACCATCTGATTCATGGGAAAACTCACTCACCATTGGAACTTTTTCTTCTTGAAGAACTTCCTCTTCTGCTTCTTCAATGCTTATCTTCGACCCCTCAGCTCCTATTCTATATGTATTTGTTAACAAGCTCTCATCTTTTCCGACACCCAAGCATATTTCTGCAGTGACTGAACAGAATGTTGTATTTGTGGTTTTCACACATGTTTTGAGTTGTGGGCTCACAGGAAAACTTGAATTAAACTCTGATGGGTCTTGGACACAGAACTCCAAGTCACGCCTTGACTCTTCACTGGTAAAATAGCCGTATGTTTCCATTGATGGCATCACAATAGAACCTTGAGTCTCATTGGGCTGATTGTCTCCATTAAAACCAGAAATATTTCCTTGCACTACAGGCAAAATTTCGGTACTGGCATGTAGGGTCTGTAGATCACATTCATGTTCTGGAACAACAAGGGCACTGCCCAAGGCATCGTTCGGTTTGTCAAGATTGGCAATCTTTTCTGGAGATAAACCTTCCTTTATAAACACTCGATCATTATCAGCCGAAACCAGTTCAATGTCAAATAATGCTCCAAACAGAGTTTCCTTCTTTTCTAATATAGGCTCAGAAGCTAAACTGTAATCCATACAAGTTGTCTTCACCCCAACCATCTTATCTTCGCCTGAAGACTCTGATTCTGAGAAATGGGCAAGATCACCACATTCTGTATTATACGTAGATTCATTATCAGTGTAGTTTTCATTATGATCATTTACAGAATCTATTACTGTGGAACGTGAAATTTCGTACTCAAGTTCTTGCCCTACAGTTGGAGCATGAACTATAGTATCAGATTGTTTTGGATCACATTCATAAACATCACTTTGCTCCAGTTCAGTCTCAGTATTCGTTAACTCAGGCTGTTTATTATCAAAATTTTCTGTAGCATGGTTGTGTAGTACTGATGTTAATCTGCTGCAGGAATGAACCACATCCCCATCTAATAACTGCACTTGTGCATCTTCTACATGTGTCTCAGAAAAGCCAATAACAGTGTCAGTGCCTTCAAGTGTCGGATTTTCACTTTGAAAATGAGTATAAGTTTTTGATCCACCTGCACACCCTTGAACGGTTTGATCAGTCTTCATTATGTTGTCGTGCTGTGTTTTTTCAGCCACTAAACCCTTCTTTGACAAGCTCTCGGTGATTATTCCCATTGCCTGACTCTTGCCATTTTCTTCATGTTTATGTTCATCTTCAGTTGTTACTGCTGCTATATCCAGTCCCTCTATATGCAAACCCTGTGAAGTGGTGGCACATTCAGCCATCTCCAGCACTGATTTTTTTGTAAGAAGATGCGAGAGACCAGACTGGTTGTGATCATCAATCAAAGAAGCAACCTCTCTACATTCGAATTGTTCGCTTGCAAGTAGTTTTGCAGTAATCAAAGCAACATCAACCACATCTTGCTCTTCACCTGGTACTTCCATATGATCATTACCCTTGGTCATATTGGGGCATTGGTTCTCTTCTGGACTTGAGCTTTCCGTAGAGAGGTTGAACTGAGACTTCTGTAACGCAGGAACACGAGTTGTGGCCTCAAAGCATTTTGCAGATTGAGTACCTGTGCCGCTATCCTGTAGCTGAGCTTTATTCTTGATCGAAATGCTCGGAGTGAAGTGAACACCTTCAGCACCATCAGTCAATTGATTATCATGTAACAGCAGTGGCACCTGATCTCTCACGCAACTGTCATGTAACTCATCCTTATTCTTAAAAGAAGTACCTGGTTCAATGTGGTAGCTTTCAGCGGATGGACTATCTTGTGAAAGCAGTGTTACTGATTCTCTAAGAGGACTATCCTGTAGGTCGACATGGATGCATTCAGCAGATGGATAATCATGTAGAACCAGTGTTTCCACATCTTTCACAGGTGATCTACTAGAAACGACAAATAGACCGTCAGCATCATCATTTCTTTGCTCTGTTATCGTACCTTGACATGGAATACATGAGGTATCAATCACAGTAACTTTCCCTTTCAACTCTATGGCATCAGCAACTCCTCCATATCCAGCTTCATCTTCCAGGGAATCTCTAGATGTTATGCTAATTCGTCTCTTTGCCACGCTGCAAGCACTACCAATATTACATCTAGCATCGTCTTCCATATGTGAACTTTTGTCATCTGCTACATTAACAACAGCATTTTCTTGCCCTAGTTCTTCATGTTGCCTGACCACACAGTGTTCCAAACTTGAACCAACCCACTGTGTAGCTCCATGATCATCTCCTCTTCCAGTTTCATCTTTCTGGGACTCCAAAAACAATTCGCTGACCCGGTCTTCTGCCTCCAGTCTACCAGCATCCAAATGAGACTCAAAATCAGCCTTTGGAACATCAGATTCTTCAAGATCAGCTTGCTTCCTTGGTGTTGGAGCAAGATTTTGCCTAAAGTCCGTACTACCAGCGACCGTGGTTGAAATATTTTGTTCTTGATGCAGAATGGATTGTCCAGATGTTGACGTTGAAATCGCAGTATAACTTTGTAATCTGTCTTCGTCATTGTGAAAGACAGATTTGTCTTTTGTTTCAGGAATGAGCTGAGCACTTCCATCAACACTTCCGGACATCAGTTGATAAGTCCCCACGCCAACCTTATTATACCCTACATTTCCAGAAAAACAAATGCTGGCGCCATTACCTTCTTCCAACTGCTCGTTGAGATGACTTGCCTTAATATCCTCATCCCCCTTACATACAATCTTCTCCATTTCCATAGTTTCCTCATGTCCAAGGACTCTTCCCTCTTGCTCAGTGACTTTATGTGACTCAAACTCAGAACCCCTACACTCATATTGCACCTTGATATCTACCATGGGCGCAATTGCTCTCTCTGGATTTGTATACATACTTGAATCTGGGACCCCTTTCACAGTGTTCCCCGTGTAATTGGGATTTGGACTCGACTGAATGCTGCTGCAAGGAGTACTAAGAATAGATGGTGCATAACATTGTCCCCTGGGAGTGAGAACCACAGAACGTATGTTTTCCATGATGTTGTTACTCTTCAAGGGAGTTCTTGCTGGTGCTGCTGGTGGCCTCAGATCACCGTTTCTTCTATTAGAACCCATACTAGTGGTACATTGTTGAGTTTTCTTCTGCTGCAAGGAACCCGGCTCTGAATCTGTTTTCTGAGCTCAATGTAATAAAGGAAACATATGATTTAAATAATTGAAGAATGGCGATTTTTTACAACTTTAGAAATGAAACGAAAAAGGAAGCAAATACCTCGTCAAAAAATCGGAGGGACGGTGATGGCATTCTCAGCCCTGATGGTCTTGCAGGTTGGATATTTGGTGGGTGCGCACCAATATTGTAAAGGTTCGTGTGGTGAGGTGCTGCAAGTACAGCAGGACGCTCTTGACTTTCACATGACTGCAAACAATCTGGAATCGTCGCCTTAGTAGCTCTATGAATATGAAAGGCTCCTGAAGTGGTGACCCTAGCTACTTTAGGCAATGAGTTGTTCTGCATGATTTAAAAATTTTGGTTGGTGTCTTCTACTGAGTGATTATTATAATTATGTCTAGCAAATTCAAGTCAAGATTATTTTATTACATAATCACAAAAATAGCACTCAGAACTAGAGGTACAAGAACTTATTCTGAAGGATTTTACCGAATCTGTTATGTGTGGAGCTATACTCTTAGTTGCGCGAGGTACCCGTTCCTCTTGAAAATTACGCAACTGAATTTTATCTGGAGCCGTTTCTGACCCAGTATTAGCTCTGTCAACCTTTACTGATCGTGATTTGGTTGAGGAAGCTTCTTTAGAAAATGAGTTTCCCTGCACAGATTAAAAGGATCATGTAGGACAAGTTATTTCTTAACAAATCCAAATTTACACTAAGTGCCTTCAGGTTCATGTTACATCAAAACACCGATTCATATAGTTAACATGCTTCCATGTAAAAAATAAGTTCATAAATTAATTCTGGAGGATAGAAATTAAACAAGCCTGTGTTCTTACCAAATTTCTCACAGTTCTCTGAGGTAGCTCTTTAGCTGGCATATTGACCCTGCCAGAACCTGTTTTTGTTTTACTTTGAGAAACATGTGCATTCTTTACGGAAATTTTCATCCCAACATTCTTCTGAACATTCATAGCTGCAGGAAGAGAAAGAAATGAGAAACAAATTCAAGCTCGCAATAAACGCATACTAGACCAGATATAAGGATATAAATACAGACACTCACTTGATTTTGGGATCATATTATGCCTCAATTGACTTGCTGTCGTAGAACCCTTTGCTGTTACAGAAAGACAAGATCCTGGCTTTGACAAAGGTAGTTTAGGAAGCTTTGATTCTTTTCCTGCTGTTTTCAGAATGTTTGAATTTGCTGGCCTTTTCAAAGTACGAGAGTTAAGGCTCATAACTAACATTATGTCATAGTTAATGTCATATTAAGTCAATTTTTGAAAAGTGAAATTCATATGTTGCTTAAACACATAAAAAAGGATATGATGATGATGTGGCTAAAGGCTTTGAACCGCCTTCAACCTTTGGTCTGGTTATATTTGTACGACTGGTAGACAGAATTTTTGTTGTATCCTGTAAACAATATATGTTAAATTAGACAAACATGACATCCATGCTAAATTGTAAGCAATAAAAAGAGAAAAGGAGTTCTAAAATAGTATTAACCACAATTGAAAAGTGAACATACTTTACGATGAGATGAAGAATCATGATTTTCCAATGAAGAACCTGTCTTGTATTTGCTTCCCTTTGGCGTACGACTCTTGTCATGTAACACTGCACGTCGAGCTTCTTCAGAGGCAGCTTCCGTATCATTTGGTCCATCTCTACATCTATTACCAGAAGAACATGCGCTATTTCCTTCTTCACTTATACTAGCCAATCCCCCTCCACACATGTTAGCATTAATGCCGGTAATCAAAGCCAAATCAAGAGGATCCAAAATTCCTACCAAATGAAAAACGCATCGATAACTGATATCCAGTTATCCACAAATCAAAAGCCGAAAAAAAATAAGACTACCTTCATCAGTGAAAAACGCTCGATCCCAAGCTAAGCTTTTCCGCAAATTGTAACCACCACCACCAACCTTCTTTCTCCTCTTCATCTGCATAGGTTCCATACCTAATTTTGGTACTTCTACATTTATATTCTCTTTGTTGTTGCTAGCTTCAGAAGATGAAGTGCTAGGTTTGTCCATACCACGTACACTATCTTTTAGACTTTCTGCATTGTAATTTGTGAATTAACAACATTATTTAACCGTTATCGTTTAGTGTCCATGACCACATAAGACTTATAACATAAACATCAAACAGGTATAGTCTTCACTACAAGACTGTCAACTGAATTTCGAGTGTTCAACTAAAATAAGATGCCGATTTAAGTATCACATTGAATAAACGCTATCCGAAGTAACCGAATCTCAATGTACAGAAGTGAATCCTGAAGAAGAGAATGTAAACCACTTGCTCAACAAACGCGGTTATTTCATACTCTACCTACTTTCAAATTCCGTCTCCATATTATACTTTTGCTGACATGTCATAACCCCAAAATACCCCTTGACATGTCAGCATAAGTACGATATCGAAACAAAATCTAAAAACAAATAACTATTTTGTGGCCTAAGCCCTAACAGTAAACATATATAGTGCCGGCTACAACCATTCATCTAGTATAACAGGCTGAATTAAGTTATGGATTGTAAAAACCTAATCGGGGAAATGTAGAAAATCAATCTCGACACACGGCAGCATACTAAGTAGTAACTAAACGATGCAATAATATGTAGAACATAATTAACTAAACATCATTTCAATCAACCGATAAAAAAAAATTACAACAGTTGAACTAATACAACATTCCGATTTAACTAAAAACCACAAGGGCTTATATAAAGCCTCATTTTTTTGGCTTATTTTGAGACTTGTGGGGTTATATAAGTCTATTAAGATATAATAAACTCATATAAGCCCATAAGTCTCAAAATAAGCCGGAAAATTGGGGCTTATGAAATACAAGCCGAAATCAAATAAACTCATAAGCTCACATATAAGCTTAAACAAACACCAATGAGTAACATTATTCGAATCAGAATACGTAAAACCGAAAACCGATAACATTTCACCTAAATAACATTCCGATTTAACTAACTAGTAATCAATTAAGGCAAATTTAATTGAATGAGATGGTGGTTACGGTGAGTGCGAGAAGGAGGAAGAGCGAAAGGTGAGCAAGTGAAGAGTAGTGTTGTTTGATTTGGATCTGTCAACTCCTCCTCGTCTTCTTCGTTCATTTCTATTAATGGAAGGTCCATTTTCTCAGCCCTAATTTTAACTCTTTCTTTTTTTTTTTTTTGAAAGTTGTGGCAAGCGCCAAAGTGAGGATTGGATCTCCTGTTACCAATTTGTTTAAAAAAAAAAAAAAAAAAAAAACCCAATTGAATGATAACACGTCAGAAGAGATTATTTTTATTTTATTTTTTAGCTATTCCACAAATACCCCAAGGCAGTTACCTCATATGCAGTAGATGGTGGTTACCTCATAGCCCCTTTTTTTTTTTTTTTTTTTTTTTTTTTCTCTAAATGTCCCAAGGCGACTTTCGCCTCAGTGGGTTTGAACATCCTCTAGAATCTTGACAAGTGTCTCATAGTTTGTGGGTTTTTTATTCTTATGTAAATACACATATAAACTACACTTACTTTGTACCTATAGCTTTAAAACTTGTACATTTTAATTATTGCGTTCACTTGTACCACACCCACTCTTTTTCACCTACTGAAAACCATAGATACTCAAAAAAATAAACTCTCACTGTTTTTTTCTTCCAAAAACCAAACAAGATTAGCCCTTTTTTTCTTCCAAACAACAGTCAACAACAACTTCTTTCTTATCTTTCTAACAAGATTAGCATTTACACAAATCTAAACACTTTTCTTCTTAGTCAACCAATCTTAAAACAAATTACTCTTATACTTTTACACCCAAACCGAAACGCACCATACAACCTTGGTTTCCAACCAGCTTATATCTGAACAAACACAAACCTTATATCTTCTTGTTATAAAGCAAAGCACAAAATGAACACGGCACAGGTCATGGGTGGGTGATTTTATGTTAAGTTTTTCGTTTAAGTCTTAATCGATTAAAAAAATGTGTTTGCTTCTATAGATCTATGTTGGTTTCTTGTTCACAAGGTTAAGATCTTTAAAGACTGGTAAACATGTGAACAAAACTGAGATCTTTTGAAAAAAAATTCTTGCTTTGAATCCTAGTTGGTAGTTTGATGTGAGAGTTGAGGAGTGATGGTGAGGTACAAGTTTTCAAGTACAATAAAATTGTAGGGTAAAAGGCATAAAATAGCTACGTACTTTCAAAAATATACAGACTTGAAACACTTACTTTTTTTATTAACAAATACACCAACATACTTTCAAATTTTATTCCGACTTGAAACACATTATATACCGTTAGTCATAAAGCTGGATGCAATGGCGACCTGAGTTTTGTCTGCCACATCAGCTTTCTCTCTCCGACGACCTGACGACAACCAAGTTGCCACAGTGACTACCAAGTTATTTTTTTATTGTTTTTATATTATTATTTTTTTTTAAATTCACTTCATGCAACATGTAACTTGCATGACTCAATATATATATATATATATATATATATAGGGGCGTTATTGTGGTGTACAAGCTTAAAATAGATAAAATAGGTACACATGTGGATCGTTGGATCAAACTTGATAGATGAGATTAGATATTAAATAGAAGAGTGGCACAATTGTAATTAAGTGAAAGACAAATGGCTTTTGTGTACCAATTTTTTATAAGACTCGTATATGTTGTGTTGATCATCATTAAGGTCGGTAGCCACAAACTCACCCCCAACAATTCAAACGGATATCATTCTATTCATAATTAACATCATAATCCCCAAAATCGATCAATCAATCAAAAATCCCCAAAATCGGTCTTGGTTTATTTGGTAGGGGATTTCCTCAGGTACGATAGTTTATATCTTGAAGTCTTTAATACTGATGACTCCACTTTAAATAATCAAACTAATAATCTTTGTTACATCATGTAATTACAGCTTGCCAGATGTGTGGAGATAGGCCTGCCTATGCTTATATTTTTGGTTGTCTTGCAACAGGTACATACTAATTTGTGTATGTATATTTAATATATATGTGTGTATGTATCTTATGATGAAAATTGGTTGATGTTATGCAATAGTATATGAAGCGGCTCCACCATCGAGCGCACCCTATTCTTGAAAGATTTGGTTTGCTTTTTTGCATTGCACTTGTGTGGGCTGATTATGTGTATAAGTTGAAGTCATATATTGTGTATTGGTTATTAGATGTTTTGAAATAAACAACTTATAGTTGTGTGTTGTAGCTACTTAGATATAATGGTGTATTAACTACATATTCATTTAAAAACAAAGTTCTCGGATTTGTATTTCTAGATAAATACTTTTTGCTTGATATGATGTAGTATGCAATAGGATCGACGCTTTAGCTTACAACATATCCTTGCTTTAAGTTGCTTTATCTCGACATTGCAGCTCCAGTTGAACAAAGTAATGGTTTCATATATGCCAAGATTTTCAGTGAATTTGAGAAGATCAGATCTTCGGTATGTGCATACTGTGCTATTTTTTCCTTCTGAAATTTGATGGAATGTTTCTTAAGGCTTATACAGGCTTGACCTTTTTATAGATTTGTGATCTTGTTGCCATATTCAGGCTTCTCAATGCTACTCTGGTCATTCCATAGATTCAAGACAGTACTACTTCAAAAGGCATTAGGTATGTTTGGCAGTCATGGGAACATCTAGAAATAGCCATTTAGTTTATCTTTTAATATTTACGCATTTCTCATTTTTTTATGAATTTTTCTGCAGTTCCGAGTTTAAAAGCTTTTCATACCTCTACAATGAAGAACAGTTCATAACCTCTCTTAAAAACGATGTAATCATTGTGAAAAGTCTGCCTCCTAAGTTGAAGGAGGCTAGGAAACGGAAAGAGCTTCTTACTTTCAAGCCCAAAAAGTCCGCTTCTCCTGATTACTACATTAAAGAAGTCTTGCCAGAATTAAAGAAGTCAAAAGTTATTGGATATATTGGTGGTTATGGATGGAGGTTGTCTATAGGTATTAGTTTTTATTTATTCTTTATTGCTCCACTTGAAGTCGCACATATAAAAAGTATTCTTAAATCAGAAAGTCTCTCCCTAATCATGTATATGTGCCAAGTACAAATGCCCCTGTGAACCAAAACACATAAAGGATGACCTATCTGTCTTGAATCAAACTGCAGAGAATAATATGTATCTTCCACGCCCTCTATAAATGTAATTTAGGTAATGAACGCAAATATGCAAATGCATAACGCAGAGATTATATTGTGTGAGCAATGTCCGCCAACTTAGTGGATAGTTCTTTGTCAACAAGTCATGGTTAGAACAGAAAATACAGATAGTGTGATTAGTATTTTAGTAAGACTGAGCTCGCTTTTGATAATAGCCTGGGGCGATTAAAAAAGATTGCACACTACTATAATATGAGTGCTTTCAAGTTCTGGAAGTATGCTCCAGTCATCCATCACATCAACTGAGATTTACAGATCTCAATCTCGAAGTGGACGTGAACCTCTTAACAGATGTGTATCTAGTATGTGGTATTAGCTGTGATAATATCGCCAGTAATCTTTCAGATTGAGGAATCCTTTTTGTCTAATATCACTATTCAGTATTCACTGACTACATAACACCCATGTATATAAATTGGCTTTTGAACATATATTTGGATTGTGTTTTATCTATTCCCTGCTTTCCTAAAAGTCTAGCACTTGCTTTTATGATGGCGTGTATACTGCCACTGATTACTTAGTTTGGACCAGGGATTCTGCTACAATCTCTTTCTGTTCCAAACGTTTAAATTAGCCCCTCCTATCATCTGTTTGTTTGAGTCATTTCATCTGATAGTATGGAGGATTATATGATGAATTGCAACTTATAGTTGTTGTGTGTTGTAGCTACTTAGATATAATGGTGTATTAGCTACATATAATTGTTTTTGTGTATTAGCTACGTATTGATGTTTTTAAATATAAGCTATTAGGTGAGTATGTGTGCTAGTTAATTATGTGTATTAGATGGAATAAACCTAAGTGTGTGTAATGATTCATGTGTAGTAGTGCCATGAATGTGTATTAGTTGCTACGGATTCATGTGCATAAGTTGCATACATGTTTTTTAATACTTTGGAATGTGTGTTAGTTGATAGCAGCTGGTTGCGATGAAGCAAAGCAAGAGATCATGGAGTTTTTGCATTTCCTCAAAAACCCGAAGAAATACGAAGAGTTTGCAAAAATTCCAAAAGGGGCTCTTCTTGTAGGACCACCCGGGACAGGAAAGACAAGCAACTATAACTAGAATCAATCTTGTTTAGAGGATGCAATGTTGGTTTTTTGTGGTGAATGACTTATGTATTTCTTTATTCTCCAAATACAATGGAATTTTGCGAGTCTCTTGTTCAATAGTTACGTTGCTTTGTTTCATATGATGCTTCTGTTTGAATGCATATGTACTCAATTTTCGGCATTTGATGTGTTGAGCTTTAATGGTTACTGTTGTCTAAAAGTTGAAGTAGGTAAGAATGTGATCAAGTCTGAACCATTGTCTATTTTCATACTTGGATTGCAACTATGCTTCTTGGTTACAAAGTAATAGTAGTTAGAATTGGCCAATTGATGTGGTACCATTCTTGTTTGATTTAGTTTTGTCCCACTTTGCTAAACACTCATCATATGTAGGCCTTTCGTAATTCAACTCGTCTGCACATAAGAAATTCTGGAACTTAGGCGACTGCTTTGGTGGCTCTCGGCATACATTCCTCTAAATAGTTGGAAATTTTGGCAACCTACTAAGAAACATTTTTGGCAACCTACCAAGAAAATGTCAGCACTATCTACATAACGTTTTGACACAAGTAAAGAAAAGTTGGGGCATTTAAGATGGTATTAAAATGGAAAAAAAAAATCAGATAATTGAGAAAACAAAGATTACTATAATACCCTTAAACTAAATATCTAATTAATTAATATTAATATCTAATTAATTAGTATTAATTTTTTTGATCTCATCTATCAAGTTTGATCCAACGGTCCACATGTGTACCTATTTTATCTATTTTAAGCTTGTACACCATATGAATGCAAATATATATATATATATATATATATATATATATATATATATATATATATATATATATATATATATATATATATATAGATATTGGTTCTATAAAAAAGTACACTTTGCTAGAAAAGTGATAAAAGTGTACAAATCACCCCTCCCATTCCCCTCATTTTTTTCATTCCAACTATAGGGGCCTGTTTGTTCTATCCTTCTTTTTTCAAGGGACAAGTATGTAAATTCTACCTTATCATATATAATGCCTATTTTTTTCTCATTTCTTCTTTCTCTGATTCACGGTCCATTTCTTTTTTCTCTCAATTTTTTTTCCAGATTATTCACATATTCTTCCAATCAACATAATAAACACTGTAAGTTATCACATTCACTAAATCCTCTCGTTCTAATTTTCAAATTATCGAACAAAGTAAGTTTCTTAACTTAATACGATTATATTTTTGCTGATATACGTGTTTGTTAGATTTTATCTGTATTGATTATCGTTTGTTATGAGTTAAGATTTTGTTTTATAAATTTTGATTCGGTAAGCAACATGTACGTGTTTTTATAGATGTATCAATTTTAAGTGTTCTGTGACATGATGCACTCTATAGATTAGTTATTTGAAGCAAATTTGAGAAGAAGAAAAAAAAAGACTTTGAAAAATATTTACAAAAACTGCACACAAGGTGTTTGATAAAATGACTAAATGAAATTAAATAATTGTGATGCAGTTATATAACACTTATGCATTAGCTGTTAACAAACAGATGCCTGAATTATACATTTTGATTTACTTATATTAGTTGAGTTTACTTGAGGAAAATGGAAATGTTCATGATTCAGGTGATCGTTCAGTGGGTATTAGAAATGATGAAATTGT